>CM055896.1:89383604-90836104 GCA_029582155.1 Panopea generosa
GATCGTGACGTCTGTAACACTTCTTCAGCATGCATGTATAGTAATTATCCTGCTGTGGTTGTGCTTCTGACCGTGACGTCTGTATACCACTTCTTCAGCATGCATTATAATAATTATCCTGCTGTGGTTTTGCTTCTGATCCTGACGTCTGTAACACTTCTTCAGCATGCATGTATAGTAATATTCCTGCTGTGGTTGTGCTTCTGACCGTGACGTCTGTATACCACTTCTTCAGCATGCATTATAATAATTATCCTGCTGTGGTTTTGCTACTGATCGTGACGTCTTTAACACTTTTTCAGCATGCATATATAGTTATTATCCTGCTGTGGTTTTGCTACTGATCGTGACGTCTTTAACACCTCTTCAGCTTGCATGTATAGTAATTATCCTGCTGTGGTTTTGCTTCTGATCGTGACGTCTGTACACTTCTTCAGCATGCATGTAAAGTAATTATCCTGCTGTGGTTGTGCTTCTGACCGTGACGTCTGTATACCACTTCTTCAGCATGAATGTATAGTCATTATCCTGATGTGGTTTTGCTACTGACCGTGACGTCTGTAACACTTCTTCAGCATGCATGTAAAGTAATTATCCTACTGTGGTTTTGATACTGAACGTGACGTCTGTAACACTTCTTCAGCATGTATGTAAAGTAATTGTCCTGCTGTGGTTTTGATACTGAACGTGATGTCTGTAACACTACCAATGGTTCTAAAAGTGTCTTCTTTCATAGATTGTCCTCTCCTTCTCTAAATATGGAAGGAAACAATATGGAGTTGACAAGATTGCTTTTTTGCAAGTTCGATGCTTTGGTGACATTCCTCCGTTATTGGCAAATCTACCTATTTGTTGCCGTGTATCATTACGCATATGTGATCTGTTATATCTTCATCCAGTTGTAACCAATGCCATCCAAACTTTGCAGAACTCGTGATAATGTTCCAATGTTCTCAAAAATACAAACAAAAATGACAGTTTTAAGTATTTTCAACAAAAATAATACCTAATCAATTTACACAGCTCTAATTTTGTTGTGGCGCAACAATCTTGCAACCGTCACTAAAGGGGAATAATTAGTATATGATACCTTGATGTGTACTTTGGATGCTTCGTTTCCTGCTGAACATATCCTGTCTTATTTTCTATAATAGAGAAAATAAACACGTGATTCGTACTCATTGGATACGTGTGTCTGTGTGTAGCTTTAGATTGTTACAAGCACCATACAACTCACGTCATTCTGTACAAGTAAATTACGGTTTTATATCAATTAGACACAGATTACTCACTGTCACAGAGACCACGAAGTCGCAGTATAGGAGGATCACAGAAAACGAGGTTACCGAGGATACCGAGCGCGCTGGCATCTAAACTCGACGCTTTGTTTGAACAGAAAAACAAACTAGAAAACGGAACTCAAGGAAAAAAAAACAGTTTCAGAAATTGAAAAATGATATAGCAGCTCTGAAAACACAACTCAAACATATTGAACAAGGTACACGTAATAATTATGTTCTGTGAATCCCGCTGGAATAACATTAAAAAATCGTATACTTTTAAATAGTATTACAATGTTCCTGTTTATTTATATTTTGCATACAATAGCTTTTTTTCCAATTTTAATTGACATGCTAGTAGCCTAAAGTACACCTTCTACCGGCTTGCCGAAAAACCGTAATTCCTTATTGATAATTATTATTTTTGGCAGTTATTTACGCGTCTGTAACTTTGTGTCTGTCCATTATTTACTAAAACCGTTCTTTTTTTTTACATTGAATTTTAGTTTTAATACAAATTTGTTGTATAAGTAAACCAAGATAATTCTGTACAGTTCTGATATATAGTATGATGGATGATTGTCTATATAGCAAGATGCGTAGGATTGTTTTAATAACATGTACTTATATAGTATATATTTCTTTACAGCTTACGATAATAATTAACAGAAACGATTTTAACACTTATATATCAAATACATGCTTTTTACTGCAATCTGTACATAGGTATGTGCTACAATGATATTTAATTGTTATGTCGATAGTCATTGCCATGTGATAACCATGTGATAGGAACGCAGTAGTGCGATAGGTTCATAAAAATGTGATCGGTCCGGTGTCATGCGCTTTGTCCATCTGTTAGGTCTCTAGTTATTTTGTAGGTCAGTAGCAATAAGAAACACCGAAGTGTTCTTACAGAGACATACACGTACTTATCATAAATAGTTATATGATAAAATAGACTCATAAAAGGGATAAACGTAACAGGACTCTTTTGAAATATAATCGATTTCTTTTATAATCATAATTTTATATTGATTTTGTCACATGCATGCATTGTAGATCATGAAGCTGCCGTAAACGAACTATTTGAAGACGAAAACATCCCAGATGCTCCATCTGATACTAGGTCAAACGTTATATTTGGTTTGGATATTTGCAGTAATAGACCTGTGGATGAAACCATTGATAGTAATAAAGACGAAACACGTGTACAAACGAATCATTCTTCGACAGAATTAAAAAACATGTCATCAAGACTTGACCGTATAATGACAGTCGTGTGTGAACTTTGGAAAGACATGGACACATTTGAGGATATTTTAAGAGAAGTTAAATCATTAAAACTTAGCATTCATGCAAAATTGACTAATATTGACAAACATGTAACGGAAGAGGTGAACATGCGATTACGGCAACCCCCACACCCTCATGAAGCATTTGAAGAACCCATTTACATATCTGCAGATTCGGCTATGTGGATAGATGACCAGTCATATGATACAAAACTTTAGAATTTCCTTCAGTGCTACCTATAAAGATAAAGTACTCTAGGTTTGCTTCCGTCAAGTTTTGGATTTTTTCGTTCAAGTAATACTCAAACAATATTATGCTTAGTATGCATGGCATCCAACAGTATTAATTCGTAACAATGTTTATTCGTTCGTAACATGTGATACATTTTTTAAATATTTATTTTGATGTCTTCCGACTGTGTAATTTAGTTTAAACAGATAAATAAGTACAATATTTAAAATATAAAGGATTAGAACGACAGATAATAAGTCTGACAGAGTTCTTCTCCAAATTGTGTAATTTCGAAGAGATTATTTTTCTGATGCAATGAAGCTTACTCAGTTTCCTGTTAAAAATCTATTACGAATGGCATAGCTTAAATTTTAGTCGTCGACAAATATAATAGTAATAACAAATCAATATTTCTTTTTTAATGTAAGGGAGATAATTTACCAAATTTACGACTAAGATACTTAATGTATGAACTGTGGTGCATTTTGAAAACATCTTGCGATATTTTACATCTTGGCAAATTTTCAACGAGTGTATTTAACAATAAACTCATCTCTGTTATACATAAAGGGCAATACATGTTTTGGCAAGGGAATGTGCAAAGGAATGACACCATAATTTAAAAGAATTCCCTAGATATTACCTAATATCTAAATACAAGAAAAAGAAGTTGAAAAATGGTTTCGACTTTTATTTCCGTATATATTTTATAGGTAAGTGTACTCAGTATCTAAGCTATAATGATCAACGATAACCAAGACACTAATGTAAGGTGCTAGTCTTGAAATATCCAAATATATAATAAATAACTCCTTTGTTTAAAAATAAAGAATGTTTAAGCGTTAAGTACAATGAACTGATATAGCCCTTTTAAAACGAAATATTGCTTGGTCTTAATCACCTGTGACGCTTGCTTTACTAAAAGACAAACGTCTCGGAAGATTCCAACGTGAAGATAATATTAACGGTATCATGATAAAGATTTTTATTGGTGTATTCAAACAATCGGACTACTTCGGAGATTTCCATAGTATTTCAAAAGATTATCGCTAGATGTTTATTTTTATATTCAGTTTTATTATAAGATGTTTTCTATTTGACAAACATATTTTACAAGATAACTGAAATGTCTTCAAGTGGAATAAATATGTTTAAATTTTATCAAAACATAATAACCATTGCTATTCAGATCCTACTTCCTAACGTTTCTTGTGCACAACTTGTCAAGACGTTTGTCTTTTAGAAAAGCAAGCGTCCCAGATGATCAAGACTAAATATTGCTCTGAGGTGCACAGAGTGACGATCTTCTAAAATCGAGTATGGGTGTTCCTAGAAATGTATGTGTTGAAAAACATGATGTATACACTACGAATGTCCTAAATAATAAATGAATTTTGAATTTCTTCAATTATATATTACTTAGATTATGCAATATGAATACATGATGACGATATAGACACGTAAAATATCACTTCCGTATTGGTATTATGTCTGATTCCTTGGAATCGTGAAGATCGTTTGGTTTAGTTCAAGAATAGAGGAATTCTGGTGCCAGGGAGGTATTGTATATTTCATAACATCTCATGAACTGATCGGAGAAATCTTTTTAAAATGGGGTTTAACGCCATATTCAACAAATTTGCAGGCATATTAAGTTTTATTGGTGGAGGAAGACCTTAGTAGAACCACCGTCATTCCGCAAGCAACTTGCAAATATTCTCGCATATTTTATTGAGCTAGCGGGACCCGAACCAATGACCTTAGCGGTGAGAGGTGGGTGATCTTGAGACGGCGCCTAAGGTGTCTCGGCCACGGTAGACCCAGATTCCATTAAATTCATTCAATAAAACTGAGTCTTTTTATTTGCTCTTCTGTTGCTTCCAACGGTTAATTTTATTAGACAGTGTTCAATATCACATTAGTCTGTAGAACGAACCAAGCCGTCCCGATTGGATCCGTTAAATAGCAATTGTAACGAGCACGCAGATTGGTCAGTTGCTTCAGGGAATATTTCAATGACGTCAAAGTGTTATACATCTGAACAGTGTCCTACATCTGTACAGTGTCCTACATCAGTACAGTGTTGTACATCTATACAGTGTCGTACAGCAATGCAGTGTCGTACATCAGTGCAGTGCCGTACATCAGTGCAGTGTCGAACATTAGTACAATGTCGTACATCAGTGCAGTGCCGTACATCAGTGCAGTGCCGTACATCAGTACAGTGCCGTACATCAGTACAGTGCCGTACATCAGTGCAGTGTTGTACATCAGTACAGTGTCGTACATCAGTACAGTGTCGTAGATCAGTACAGTGCCGTAGATCAGTAAAGTGTTGTACATCAGTACAGTGTCGTACATCAGTACAGTGTCGTGCATCAGTACAGTTCCGTACATCAGCACAGTGCCGTACACGAGTATAGTGTCGTACATCAGTGCAGTGCCATACATCAGTACAGTACCGCACATCAGCACAGTGCCGTACACGAGTATAGTGCCGTACATCAGTGCGGTGTCGTAAATCTGTACAGTGTCGTACATCAGCACAGTGTCGTGCATCAGCGCAGTGTCGTACATCGTACATTGTCGTATATCAGTACAGTGTGGCACATCAGTACAGTGTCGTACATTAGTACAGTGTCGTACATAAATACAGTGTCGTAAATCAGTACAGTGTCTTACACCAGTGCAGTGTCGTACACCAGTGCAGTGTCGTACATCAGTACAGTGTCGTACACCAGTACAGTGCCGTACATCAGTGAAGTGTTGTACATAAGAACAGTGCCGTACATCAGTACAGTGTCATACATCAGTACAGTGTCGTACATCAATACAGTGTCGTACATCAATACAGTGTTGTACATCAATACAGTGTCGTACATCAATACAGTGTCGTACATCAATACAGTGTCGTATATCAGTATAGTGTTGTTCATCAATACAGTGTTTTACATCAGTACAAAGTTGCACATCAGTACACTTTTTTACATCTATACAGTGTCGTACATCAGTTCAGTGTCGTACATCAGTTCAGTGTTGTACATCAGTACAGTGTTGTACATCAGTACAGTGTCGTACATCAGTACAGTGTCGTACATCTATACAGTGTTGTACATCAGTACAGTGTCGCACCTCAATACAGTTTTATACATCTATATAGTGTCGTCCAGCAGTACAGTGTTGTACATCACTACATTGTCGCACATCAGTACAGTTTTGTACATCTTTACAGTGTCGTACATCAGTACAATGTCGCACATCAGTAGAGTTTCGTACATCTGTACAGTGTCGTACATCAGTACAGTGTCGTATATCAGTACAGTGTTGTACATTAGTACAGTGTCGTACTGATTTACATTGACGTACATAAGTACAGTGTCGTACATCAGTACATTGTTGAACGTCAGTACAGTGCCGTACGTCAGTACAGTGTCGTACGTCAGTACAGTGCCGTACGTCAGTTCAGTGTCGTACATCAGCGCAGTGTCGTACATCAGTAGAGTGTCGTACATCAGTACAGTGTCGTACATCAGTTCAATGCCGTACATTAGTGCAGTGTCGTACATCAGTGCAGTGTCGTACATCAGTGCGGTGTTGTACATCAGTATATTCTTGTACATAAGTATAGTGCCGTACATCAGTACAGTGTCATACATCAGTACAGTGTTGTACATCAATATCATGCCGTACATCAGAACAGTGACGCACATCAGTACAGTTTTGTACTTCTTTACAGTGTCGCTGATCAGTACAGTGTCGTACATCAGTGCAGTGTCGTACATCATTGCAGTGTCGTATATATATACAGTGTCGTATTTCAGTATAGTGTCGTGCATCAGTACAGTGTCGTACATCAGTACAGTGTTTCACATCAGTACAGTGTCGTACTGATTTACATTGTCGTACATAAGTACAGTGTCGTACATTAGTACATTGTTGTTCATCAGTACAGTGTCGTACATCACTACAATGTTGTACATAAGTACAGTATTGTGCATCAGTACATTGTCGTACATCACTACAATGTTGTACATAAGTACAGTATTGTACATCAGTGCAGTGTCGTACATCACTACAAGGGTGAACATAAGTACAGTAGTGTGCATCAGTGCAGTGTCGTACATCACTACAATGTTGTACATAAATACAGTATTGTGCATCAGTGCAGTGTCGTACATCACTACAATGTTGTACATAAGTACAGTATTGTGCATCAGTGCAGTGTCGAACATCACTACAATGTTGTACATAAGTACAGTATTGTGCATCAGTGCAGTGTCGTACATCACTACAATGCTGTACATAAGTACAGTGACGCACATCAGTACAGTTTTGTACTTCTTTACAGTGTCGCTGATCAGTACAGTGTCGTACATCAGTGCAGTGTCGTACATCATTGCAGTGTCGTATATATATACAGTGTCGTATTTCAGTATAGTGTCATGCATCAGTACAGTGTCGTACATCAGTACAGTGTTGCACATCAGTACAGTGTCGTACTGATTTACATTGTCGTACATAAGTACAGTGTCGTACATTAGTACATTGTTGTTCATCAGTACAGTGTCGTACATCACTACAATGTTGTACATAAGTACAGTATTGTGCATCAGTACATTGTCGTACATCACTACAATGTTGTACATAAGTACAGTATTGTACATCAGTGCAGTGTCGTACATCACTACAAGGGTGAACATAAGTACAGTAGTGTGCATCAGTGCAGTGTCGTACATCACTACAATGTTGTACATAAATACAGTATTGTGCATCAGTGCAGTGTCGTACATCACTACAATGTTGTACATAAGTACAGTATTGTGCATCAGTGCAGTGTCGAACATCACTACAATGTTGTACATAAGTACAGTAGTGTGCATCAGTGCAGTGTCGTACATCACTACAATGCTGTACATAAGTACAGTATTGTGCATCAGTACAGTGTCGTACATCACTACAATGTTGTACATAAGTACAGTATTGTGCATCAGTACAGTGTCGTACATCACTACAATGTTGTACATAAGTACAGTATTGTGCATCAGTGCAGTGCCGTACATCACTACAATGTTGTACTTAAGTACAGTATTATGCATCAGTGCAGTGCCATACATCAGTGCAGTGCCGTACATCACTACAATGTTGTACATAAGTACAGTATTATGCATCAGTACAGTGCCATACATCACTACAGTGTACACTATAGTACATCAGCTTAATAATGTCTAAAGTATCATAATTCTGGTTGTGTTGTTTTTGTCGTTGTTTATTTCTGTTTTATTAATCTGAGAGATATTGGATTGTTACCAGATCATGTTTTATATAAACTAATTCAACATATGTAATATCCATCACATAACTAGACAGGACCGTGTACGATCGTGTATAATAATGTATGTATTGTTTTAATAATATATTCATCATCCTGCTGTAACCATGCTAATAATATGATTAAATGCTTTATATATAAATTGTCTTACTTCTTTGTCTTTTGCTTAGATCCATGCTACATTTCAGTTTATACTAATTTGCCAGCTTGATTGCAAAGTAACTGACTCGGAGCTTTTATAAATCGCTTCCAACTCCCGGGTAGAGCCAGCAGTGAGTGTTGTTTTTTAGGGATCATCGGGCCGAGCTGGGGACCGAACCTGCAACCTCCAACGCTAGCATCCACCACTAAGTCCAATGTATTACCACTCGGTTGCAAAATTTTGGTAACGAAATATGCATTACTCTTAAATAGTAACTAAAATACAATGACAGCATCAATAGAAATATTAGTTTATTCTTTCAAACAAGTATTTGTTTGCGTATTAGTTGTTAATGTGTATTAGAAGTTGTTAATGCGTATAGTTGTTACTGTGTATTAGTTGTTTATGTGTATTAGTTGTTAATGTGTATTAGCTGTTAATGTGTATTATTAGTTATTACTGCGTATTAGCTGTTAATGTGTTTTATTAGTTGTTAATGTGTATTAGTTGTTAATGTGTATTAGCTGGTAATGTGTATTATTTTTTTACTGCGTATTAGCTGTTAATGTGTATTATTAGTTGTTACTGCGTATTAGCTGTTTATGTGTTTTATAAGTTGTTACTGCGTATTAGCTGTTAATGTGTATTATTAGTTGTTACTGTGTATTAGCAGTTAATGTGTACTAGTTGTTAATGTGTATTAATTGTTAATGTGTATTATTAGTTTTTACTGCGTATTAGCTGTTAATGTTTACTATTAATTTTACTGCGTATTAGCTGTTAATGTGTATTATTAGTTGTTACTGTGTATCAGTTGTTACTGTGTATTAGCTGTTAATGTGTACTAATTGTTAATGTGTATTACTTGTTAATGTGTACTAGTAGTTAATGTGTATTAGTTGTTAATGTGTATTAGTTGTTAATGTGTATTAGTTGTTAAAGTGTCTTAGTTGTCAATGGGCATTAGTTGTTAATGCGTATTATTTATTAATGTGTATTACTTGTAAATGCGTATTAATTGTAAATGTGTATTAGTTGTTAATGCGTATTAGTTGTAAATGTGTATTCGTTGTTAATGCGTATTCGTTGTTAATGCGTTTAAGTTGTTAGTGCGTATTAGCTGTTAGCGTATATTAGTTGTTAATGTGAATTTATTGTTAATGTGTATTAAGTGTAAATGTGTATTAGTTGTTAATGTGTAATACTTGTTAATGCATATTAGTTGTTAGTATGTATTAGTTGTAACTGTGTGTTACTTGTTAATGCATATTAGTTGTTAATGCATATAAGTTGTTAATGTGTGCTAGTTGTTAATGTGTGTTACTTGTTAATGTGTATTACTTGTTAATGTGTGTTACTTGTTTATATGTAATACTTGTTAATGTGAATTAGTTGTTAATGTGTATTACTTGTTAATGTGTTTTAGTTGTTAATGTGTGTTAGTTGTTAATGTGTCTTAGTTGTGAATGTGTATTACTTGGTAATGTGTGTTACTTGTTTATGTGTAATACTTGCTAATGTGTATTAGTTGTTAATGTGTATTAGTTGGTAATGCGTATTAGTTGTTAATGTGTTTTACTTGTTAATGTGTATTAAGTGTGAATGTGTATTACTTGTTTATGTGTAATCCTTGTTAATGTGTATTACTTGTTAATGTGTATTACTTGTTAATGTGTATTAGTTGTTAATGTGTATTAGCTGGTAATGTGTATTATTTTTTTACTGCGTATTAGCTGTTAATGTGTATTAATAGTTGTTACTGCGTATTAGCTGTTAATGTGTTTTATAAGTTGTTACTGCGTATTAGCTGTTAATGTGTATTATTAGTTGTTACTGTGTATTAGCAGTTAATGTGTACTAGTTGTTAATGTGTATTAATTGTTAATGTGTAGTATTAGTTTTTACTGCGTATTAGCTGTTAATGAATATTATTAATTTTTACTGCGTATTAGCTGTTAATGTGTATTATTAGTTGTTACTGTGTATTAGCTGTTACTGTGTATTAGCTGTTAATGTGTACTAATTGTTAATGTGTATTACTTGTTAATGTGTACTAGTAGTTAATGTGTATTAGTTGTTAATGTGTATTAGTTGTTAATGTGTATTAGTTGTTAAAGTGTCTTAGTTGTCAATGGGCATTAGTTGTTAATGCGTATTATTTATTAATGTGTATTACTTGTAAATGCGTATTAATTGTAAATGTGTATTAGTTGTTAATGTGTATTAGTTGTTAATGTGTATTAGTTGTTAAAGTGAATTAATTGTTAATGCGTATTAGTTGTAAATGTGTATTCGTTGTTAATGCGTATTCGTTGTTAATGCGTTTAAGTTGTTAGTGCGTATTAGTTGTTAGCGTATATTAGTTGTTAATGTGAATTTATTGTTAATGTGTATTAAGTGTAAATGTGTATTAGTTGTTAATGTGTAATACTTGTTAATGCATATTAGTTGTTAGTATGTATTAGTTGTAACTGTGTGTTACTTGTTAATGCATATTAGTTGTTAATGCATATAAGTTGTTAATGTGTGTTAGTTGTTAATGTGTGTTACTTGTTAATGTGTATTACTTGTTAATGTGTGTTACTTGTTTATATGTAATACTTGTTAATGTGAATTAGTTGTTAATGTGTATTACTTGTTAATGTGTATTAGTTGTTAATGTGTGTTAGTTGTTAATGTGTCTTAGTTGTTAATGTGTATTACTTGGTAATGTGTGTTACTTGTTTATGTGTAATACTTGCTAATGTGTATTAGTTGTTAATGTGTATTAGTTGGTAATGCGTATTAGTTGTTAATGTGTTTTACTTGTTAATGTGTATTAAGTGTTAATGTGTGTTACTTGTTTATGTGTAATCCTTGTTAATGTGTATTACTTGTTAATGTGTATTACTTGTTAATGTGTATTAGTTGTTAATGTGTATTAGTTGTTAATATGTATTAGTTGTTAATGCGTATTAGTTATTAATGTGTATTAGTTGTTAATGTGTATTACTTGTTAATGTGAGTTTCTCTTTAATGCGTATTAGTTGTTAATGTATATTAAATGTTAATTGTCTTGGACATATTTTCACATTACTTGCTCTGTTAATGGCCCATGGCACTTTATGCTGCCGATTGTCTTATGATAGTCAAGTTGTGTTGAACATAATAGCTGGTGGGTTGGCATTACGTATTCCAAACTAAAGTAACATGTAAAGTAATTAAATTATTGTCTTTAGGCATTCTATAGTATTTATCTCTCTCCTAAATCACTGAAACCAATCATCATAATAATTACTACGCGTTGTTATGAATTTAATGATATTTTTTTTACTTGCCAAGTGTTGATAAGACAGTGTTCTTATTTAGACACCGATCCTTGATTTGTATTTGTACCAAAACCTGTTGTAATATATAACAAGACGTGCATCTTAACTTGATTTTATTCGTTATTACCTATATAAATAATACATTTTATTGTTTTATATGTATAATACAACCTTTTTATCAACTACTGTGTGTATGCTGCAAATCAGTTGATTACGACTCTGCTCAGAGGTTATGTTCGATATTTTAAAATATGTTTCATATTGCGCAATAGTGCAGCTTTTTCTTGTCATAGTTTAAGTATTTCTGTTTATCTTAGAACAATCTTAATAAATCGATTTGCAACAATGTATCATCAGTGACGTATCTACAGAGACTGACAGGAGCAGGTGCTTCTCGCGATAAAACTTAAACACGACACCTAATTTTCTAAATCATGGCGAAATATACAGAACAGGATTTGCTATTGTCTCTGTTATAACAGGATTTGATATTATCTCTGTTATTAAGTCACTGGTATTATTATGCAAATATCTAATTGTTTTATTTTCATCGTGTGATAGTCTCTTGTAATTCAAATATAAGAATGGCTATGTACATGTATTGTTTGTTTTTTATGTTATTATTAGTATGTTCTACATAGACGAAACTAGATAAAGATTAAATAAATTGGTAATAATTAAAACTTTCAATACGTCAAGACAATTTTCCACATATGCTTGTAATGGTTCTTCGAGCGTGTTTTGCCTAAGTTGTAAGAACTTGATTCTCAATCGAAGTAAAGTTATAAGTTTAAACTAAATCTTTATATTTGCTTATATGTAAATAGAACCATGTTGCACTGAACCCTCGAATTTTGTCTTTCGGTTGGGTTATAATGGCGCGAGAACGGCTATCGCTCCGCCCACTGAGTACGTGGCGTTGTATGGCCAAGTAAAATAATGTGATGTTAATTTAGAAACAATCAATTTGTCAAAGGAAAATGACAACATACAACCAATACCGACCGCTGATTGGATTATCGACTTGTTTGGTTGACAGCCCGCGTCAGGTCAATTATTGACGACGTCACATTGGCGGGAGGTTTCCACGTGCGTGAGCGCTTTATAATTACTTAATATTTTATCAACGTCTCTGTGACGTTGATGAATGAGCGGAAATACATACAAGGAACACAAAGAGAAATATTAAAATATTCAATATATTTTTATTCAAAATTGATGAAAAAAAGAGTAATATAGGGGCTCAAAAATAGGGTCAGTTGGGAAACCGGAAACAAACTCTCTTTCTTTGTTAGGCCTTATTTAAAATAATTACAGAATTAAACACAAGTTAAATGCAGAACAATTTACTTATTAGGTAGGCTTTTGTGACGGTGCTTCAGTTCCAATGGTGTCAAGTTAGTTCATACCGTGTATATATGTGCGTATGGTGTAAAAACTTATTGCGAATAAGCAACGTGGCATTACGTCAAGAACTTAAAATTGCTTTTTACTTACACACCTTCAGGTTTATATACTCCACAAAATACGATCATGACATATATAAAACCAACTTAACTAGATAACACTAGAAAAAATCACTGAAAACGATTTCATAAACTTTGCTAAGTTAACTTGGATTAAGAAATTTATCTACAAATTATAGTTATTTATAAAATATTAGAATTTTAGAATTTGTTTAAAAACGTATTCAACCCCAAAATAGTTTTCTTTTATTTTGAATAGCAAATTGATTATATGGTAACAAGGAATGCAAAACTTGAAAATAATCTATGTGAGATCAAGGACTTATATTGACGTATAGGAAACAGGCATTTGTTGATAAAATAGCAACGTGGAATGAATTATTTGGCAAATTAATTATTCATTCACATTTCGCAGGCAACTGATTTTTTTACATAAAATGTAAAGTGTTTTTACATTACACGTTTTATAATGTTTTAAACACGTAAATTGATATTGAATTTAAAATATTGCAGTTTTAAATAAAATTTCAAGTATTCTTTTTAATTGTTTAATTGCAGTATACACCTTTTGTAATCAGAAGTACTTCAACAATTATAGACGCAATTTGCTAGTAAAGGTCTCATTTTGAAGAGAAGTCCGTTGAGCAAAGAAAGAATTTTGATTTGTATTTCTGAGATGATAGGAAGTAAGGACATTTGAAAACGAGATTGTGCGTTCAAAACATCATAATCATATTTTTCTTTTCTATATAATTTCTTGGTTAGATATTAGATTTAGAGGATTATAAAACAACCAACCCAGTATTTTCACTCCTTCATGTATACGTTTTATTTTGAGTGAATATTAGAAATTTTGAGGATGATCCAGTTCAACATGGTGATATAAAAACAGTATTTACAGTACAGTTTGATGTTGATATAAAAACAGTATTTACAGTACAGTTTGATGTTGATATAAAAACAGTATTTAAAGTACAGTTTGAAGTTGATATAAAAACAGTTTTTAGAGTACAGTTTGATGTTGATATAAAAACAGTATTTACAGTACAGTCTGATGTTGATATAAAAACAGTATTTAGAGTACAGTTTGATGTTGATATAAACAGTCTTTGAATTTGATATTGATATAAAAACAGTTTTTACAATTAAGTTTGATGTTGGTATAAAAACAGTATTTACAGTTAAGTTTGATGTTGATGAGGACATGGTTAAATCTGAAATAGATATATACAAATGTTTAAGGAAAAATACAAAATCTTGAAAAATATAAATTTTTAAATATGCGTTTTCTTCATGAACAACAAATCTTGTTTTAATTATGCGTTTATTTTTAATAATATAACTTAAATATAATGATCATTTAAAGATATTACTTCTTTTAATATATTGCCTATACTTGTATTAGCGTTGTGTTTGGCATAATGTATCGGAACAGCTCAAAACTTGTATTTAAAAAACGATTCATATACAATTTTAATATAATTTCTATCGGATATAAATTGCATGGTCCATAATTGGTTTTGTACAGTATAACATATTCCATGTATAAAGCAAATAGCCAACAACTATTAATGCCGTTGGCCATTTTTATAATTAGTTGTTAACATAAATGAAGCAAACAATTAGATTGAAGGTTCACTTTTTAATTCAAATCGACTGAATAGTGTTTGGCAACCGATCATGTTCTGCAATATTATGGAAATAAAGAGAATGGACAAATTCGTAACATTATTGTTGGTATTGGGTTTCGGTAAGTACTTTAATATTATTCATGTGATAACTATAGATGTACTTTATGTAAACAGTATTTAAGTATGTGTGATATTTAAAATGTATGTATGTAATGAGAAACAGTAAATATTTAAGTTTTAAATAAACAAAACATTGAAATAATGTTTTTTCGTTTATTGTTATTGTTTTTAATGAAACAAATATGCAATATGATAATACCAAACATAAATTGAAATTAGGTATTAAAATGAAAAAGAAGAATTTGTTATATATTTAAACTATTACAGTTTCTCATCATATACAATATATATACAATACATTTACGTGAAAAATCAATGCACACATTTTAACAATTACAAATATTCAACATTGCTTCCTCAGAGTGGTATTAATCCCCTGTACGTCTCACCCACCAATTAATGTTGTACTGTTCTATATATAGAGACATGCACTTATGGAATACTGTTGTTCATACTAACTTGGCAGAACTCATGAAAATATTCCAATGTTCTCATATGTACAAAGAAATATGACAATTTTAAGCATCTTCAACAAAAATAATGTCAAACCGATTTACACAGCTCTAATTTCTTGGGCGCAATAATCTTGCTACCGTCGCCAAGAGGAGGCGCTTGGTAGGTGAGACCAGTAGGCAGAGCATGTAACCAGTCTGTGGATAAGTAATTTAGTGCAATAATAAAAGCTCAAGATTAACTTTTAAATACTTTGGACAATAAAACTAAAATATATCAATAACTAAGACACGTGCGTGTTATTTAAGACTTAAACACGATATACTAGTATATACTCAGGTAAAACTGCCACGTATGTTAAACATATGTTGGACAAAACAGATGCATGTTATTTAAGACTAAAACACGATATACTAGTATATAAACAGGTAAAAATGCCACGTATGTAAAACATATGTTGGACAAAACAGATGCGTGTTATTTAAGACTTAAACACAATATACATGTACTAGTATATACACAGGTAAAACTGCCACGTATGTTAAACATACAATGGACAAAACAGATGCGTGTTATTTTAGACTTAAACACGATATACTAGTATATACTCAGGTAAAACTGCCACGTATGTTAAACATATGTTGGACAAAACAGATGCATGTTATTTAAGACTAAAACACGATATACTAGTATATAAACAGGTAAAAATGCCACGTATGTAAAACATATGTTGGACAAAACAGATGCGTGTTATTTAAGACTTAAACACAATATACATGTACTAGTATATACACAGGTAAAACTGCCACGTATGTTAAACATACAATGGACAAAACAGATGCGTGTTATTTTAGACTTTAACATGATATACAAGTATATACACAGGTAAACATGCCACGTATGTTAAACATATGTTGGACAAAACAGATGCGTGTTATTTAAGACTTAAACACGATATACCAGTAAATACATAGGTAAAAATGCCACGTATGTTAAACATATGTTGGACAAAACAGATGCGTGTTATTTAAGAATTAAACACGATATACTAGTTTATACACAAGTAAAAAAGCCACGTATGTTTAACATATGTTGGACAAAACAGATGCGTGTTATTTAAGAATTAAACACGATATACTAGTTTATACACAGGTAAAAAAGCCACGTATGTTTAACATATGTTGGACAAAACAGATGCGTGTTATTTAAGAATTAAACACAATAAACTAGTGTATACACAGGTAAAAATGCCACGTATATTAAACAAATGTTGGACAAAACATACGTTAACCGAATTAAACATGTTTTATATGCGTTTTGATCAACATGCGTTCAAAACATATGTTTAACATACGTAAATTAATGTATGATAATCAAAAAATGCATTTAAACATACGTTAACAGAAACATGTGTTTAACACGCGTGCTTTTACTTCTATGAATAACATTACCTTAAACGTACGACAGAAACATGGGTTATACACTCGTGGTACTATGCGGGTGCAGATCTAGGATTTCAGTAAAGGATGCGCTGGGTTTTTTTTAAAGAATAGACCCGCCGCTGCTATTTACATGAAAAACGTACGTTTTGGACAGTATGTTAAATTTATGTTAAACGTACGTTTAACATGCGTGGTATTTAACCTGTGTACCATAACACTATAGAAGAAGAAGAATAGTTTATCAACCTAAAACTTTTACAGCTTCTCGTTATAACATACATAATTATACATACAAATATTTGACACATTTCAGGTATCAGAATATTAAACATAATATAAAACTTGTCACAGAAAAGTTATCAGGTTGCGCTTACACACAAAAAATACGATACATATGACTAGTTAGTTCTAAATGAATAAATGTGCAAGTTATATGGATATGATTAAGGAACAACTACATATCAATGTCATTTATGATTGAGTTTCTTTTTACAAAAGCTTCAGAAATGAATTTGCTTATGATAATGAGTTCTGTTTTAATATTTGACTGAAAACGAACTTAAAAATGAGCATCAAAATAAAAATGAATAACAAATATTTTAATTTTTGAAAATATACAATGAAAACTATGTTTTTCTCTTATGTTTTATATTTTAGAAAAAATCATCGGCTATACACCACCCTTTTTATATGTTTTTTAACCATAAACTCATAAAATATATGTTGGGATAATTATACTTTGTTATATTTTAGTTTCCTTTGGGCAAATCAAAATGTTTACTTAATAGTTAGTGTTCATTAAGTAAAATTTTAACAATTAAGAATCCCAAAGGGAACGACGGGAGTATTTTAATTGATTGTTAAACGTCATTTGATTGACAGTTTATGAAGCTCTAGGCGGAGCTACGATAAAAGCTGAGATTCATTTATCATTAATCTGTAAAGTAAAGATATTTCAAATTTTGGTTAAAAGTTAATGAAGTCCGTTAACTCGCTTGTTTATGACATAATCATTTGTCAACGTAATACTATCAACGGTGGTTTCTGGGCAAACATTTCAGAGGCATAAATATTATCCTAAAATCGAACCTACAAAGGCATCAAACAACTGGCAAGAGATTTTTTAATTAATAACAGTTTCTGCTTAGTAATCTCGATTTCCTTAAATGTCTGTGCAATGTCATTCACGCATGCGCAGTGGTGACGAACTTCGTAATAATATGATTATTTTGTAAACTGTTTTAACAAATAAGAGCGATTTTTTTTTTAAAATTGAAGCGATTCCATTGGTTGTCAACTGATGTTTAACACTGATATTTGATACTATAAGAAAATAATTTATGTTATGTTTTAGTTTAAAATTAGTCTAATACATACTATTATACAGTTATACAACTTAAAGAGCTGATGCAACAACGTCACGACGGTCATATCAAACGCTTGAAAATAATACTAGAAGCTTCCTCGCTTGGCTTTCAGCATTTCAAGAATAGTTCTGAAAAATTGTTGAAAGCGCTGTAAACATCATACAACAACACCACAAGTCGCATTAAATATTAACCATGTTGCCGTATAAATTATTTCAACATTATTTTACTATTTTTTAGTATGAAAATGAAAATCATTTAACTAAAACATTTAAATACGCAGTTATAAAAATGGTCTGCTGTACCAATACTGTGCAATGATGAATTTGCCAAATTATCAACTAACTTTGGATCGACTGTAATATCTCGCATAACAAAGTCTTGATACTGTGTTGATTGGAAGTCATTATGGCCATGAGCTATTCTATCAGTTAAAAGTCTACCCGAACGTTGACTCATTATTGCTTTTAGCATTGTTACTTTGGACTCTTGGAGTTTAGTTGATGTTGCTCGAAAATAGAATTCTTGGATGTGAATGATGTTGCGTAAGTCATTACTCCGTCCACCAGTGCCGCGTCTTGTTCGCTCAGTCGGTAGAGCGTCTGACTATCAATCCTTGATCATAAGTTCGAAAATCTCCACCCGTCCACAGTATCCGTGGTGATGGATATACGACATTGTTTTTCGGCGCTCATCGTTTAGAGGATAGTGTTCTGGGTCAGGTCGGCCCGGTGTCAGTATAATATGACTGGGTGGGTTATCATAAAAGGAGTCTGCGTCATGATTCTCCAGCGTGGCAGCGCTTCAGTAGACACCGTCGCGATACAACAGAAAAAAATGTTGAAAGCGAAACAATAAACAAAACATAATATTAATCATTTCTATTTCAGTTGTTTACTGCAATGGAATTGTGCCTTCCATTGCCAGCAGTCCACACGAATTTCCTTCCTTTGTGGCCATCCTGTACAATGGTTACCAAGCCTGCGGAGGTGTACTAATTTCTGAAGACTTTGTCATGACCACAGCGAGTTGTGTAGCCAGACCATTCTCGTATGTAAAAGTAACGAGTGATTTGTTGTTGATTTTGTGTTGCTGTTGTTGTTGTTGTTGTTGTTGTTGTTGTTTGCCGTTATCGTTGTTGTTCTTTTCATCGTTTTTGTTGTTGTTATTGCTGTTGTTGCTGCTGTTGTTGTTGTTTTTTTGTTTATGTCGTTGTTGTTGTTGTTGGTATCATTGTTGTTGTGTTGTTTATGCCCTTGTTGTCATTGCCATTGTTTGTGTTTTTATTGTTGTGTTGCTGTTGTTGTCGTTGTTGTTGTTTGTGTTGCTTCTGCTGTTGTTGTTGTCGTTGTTTTGAATTGGGCTGTATCAAAACCTTTATTCTGTTTGTATCTGAAATAACTAACAGTGAACTATTTATGTCGACGTTTGTGTCAAAATTAATATTAATCATAGTTAAAGATGACATATAAAATATAATTATTTATATGATTGGTAAACCTAATCAAATTAACACTTTTAGTTTACGACAATTATATCTAAAACAGCCAGCATAACCAGAATGTAAAGATGGTTTTGTATTGTACGTATAACTCGGCTACAGTGTCACGTTGGCGAACCCACACCACTTTATGGTATGGAGTGGTGCAAAAATTGGGGAGAAAGTGCCCGCTTCAGGTAACATTTTTGCAGATAAGAAAGACGACCGCTGTCTTTGTATAGAGACGAATCACCGGTTATATAAAGTGACCATGCAAAACCTTTTTTTTTTGCAAAATGTGCAACGGTGTTTTGTGCTAAGTTCAGACAATTATGGTATGGGGCGGTGCAGTTTACAAAAACAACAGCGTTGTGTAATCAGGCTCTTACATGGGGAATTTACTCGCTTGACAAGGTACGGGGACTGACCACTCTTCCATCATACTTCAGGGCTTTATAGAGAACCTGAGAACAGAATGTATTATAGAAAATTTATTGTTCCAACTTGCCTCCTCTATACACAATTCAAGAGTGATTACTGGTCATCAATATAAGATGAATACTTACATATTTATTTATTAGCATCACTTATTTTCGCTAACAACAAATTAATACAAATGGATTAAATAGGAGTATTACTATATCAGTTACTGTCCTTGTTCCTATTTACCCCGTGTTTCAGTTTACAGCGGTCTACCCTGCCTCAGTGTATAAAAGCTAATTTTACTCTTTTTTTCTGCGGACAAAAGGCGTCATGCAGACAAAAATCTTCATTTTTTTTAAATTATCTGCGGACAAAAAGTGTCATGCGGACAAAAGGCGTCGTGCGGACAAAAGTCTTCATTTTTCAAAATTTTCTGAGGACAAAAGATGTTATGCGGACAAAAGACGACGTTTTCTGTTTTTTTTCTGCGGACAAAAATCGTTGCGTACAAAAGGCGTCAAGCGGACAAAAAGCGTCTGCACATACGTAAACTCGGCTTTTGCGTTATTGTCCGTATAGCCTGGCTATATAGCGTAATCATCGTTCGGTATTATCCGTGTAACGACGAATTCTAAGCAAAATCAAACTTAAACAAAAATGCCCTCGACAGCGATTGATTACTATATTTTTTTATAAAATCAATTCATTATTTATACATTTATCATCGAGAATCATCACTTACTACTTTCATGCCACTAATGTTACGGTAACGTTATACATATTTACATATTTTCTTACTCGTCATTATTTGTTATCAACTTTAAAGAAAGATATGTGCACGCTTGAATTGCCCGGTAAAGTCACGTAGGGAACCGAGTTATTCGGACAATACCAAGCAATCAATCACGTTGACTTTGAAAAGTTCAGTTAAGGGAGCTCTAATGTAAATTGTGTAGTAATATACAAAATAGTTCTAATTTTTTTTACTTTGATTGTGAAACAATTTATAACAAATCTAGCTCGGAGCCTTCATCGGTAGAGCCAGTGCTAAGCACATACGGAAAAAGTGTATAACTCAAGGACATCACACATAGCCTTGGGGGAGGATCGAACCTTCGACCCTCTTATCCCGGGTTTGATGCTTTACTACTAAAACACGCTGTACTTAAAAATGATTTTAAAAGACGAAAGGTGAAATAAACTCAAGTTTAAAAATTACATTACTTTGTTTTCTTAATCTAATTTTATTTTCAGACTTTTTTACAATTATGTACGCCATTAAGATTTTTTTTATTTATTCATTTCAGACAAAATTTATTCACCGTGGTGGCCGGTAGCAACAATTTGGCACTAAATGAGGAAACACAACAGAGAGTCACTGTCGAATCCATAACCATTGTACGTACATACAAAGGCAAATAATGATATAACATAAATATGTTTTGGATGGGCTACATGTTTTTATAGTAATGTTTAGTATGTAGAACGAACCCAGCTCTCCCGTTATGGCCCATTAAATAGTTAATCACATGTGTGCATGTTGATTAGTCAGTTACTGTGGGGAATGTTTGAATGGCGTCATAATTTAGTAAGCATTAAGTTGGTATGCATTGATGGACAGGCGTGGAATTCTTTGCTGTTTTCATTGGAGGTTTGACCTGATTCGGGAGATATTCGATTCTATAGTAAGACTTAGTAATGTTGATCCAAATATCGAAATGTTTGCATAGACATCGTTTTTCTTCTGTTTCACCAATATATACTTAAATGGTCTTAGAAAATCATCCAGGTGAACATGATTTTAGAATGGTCCAGTAAAACTGATTTTACCGAAATCGATTGTATAATATATATAAAAAAAAACGTTCCAAATTAAGTTTTTAAGTATTTAAGTAAATGTTGGTGAAACAGAAAATGGGATAGCTAGCGCGAAAGTTTATACTAAATGTTTATTGTTTTGCTCATATGTGCATATATTTTATAGACTGACATCAGTAAACGTGCTGTCACTTTTAGTTAGTCATCTACAAATAACCACACTAATTTTAATGTTATAAAAGCACGACTATTTATTTTCATAAAAAGTTAATAGTCAACGATTTCAATATAATATATAAATGATTTCATCTTTGAAAAATAGATAAGAAGCTCTTGTTAGAGAATTTCAGAATTTGAATTGGTTGAACAAAACTCATATACAATGTAATGGTATATTTTAAACTATTGGAAAAATCAAAATATTTTAATTGTTCGCATTATTCAAAAAACATTTCTATATAAACTAAACTTTGAAGAACCACACTGTTGTTTTGCTACATGGTACGCTGTAACCGCAGTGGTGGCCTTGTGGTGGTGTCGCAGCTTCGCATGCGGAACATCGTGGGTTCGATCCCAAGTCGGGGGACCGTTTTAAGGCGATAGCTGGTGGTATCAGTATTTCTTCTTCATATTTAATAGTGTTTTCATAACGCTCAGTTGATCCATTGTTTGCATTATTGCTACCTTATTGTCCGTGTCCTTGAGTGCTGTTTTTTTTTCCATTTGGGCGTATATTTGCTTATTTCCGTTGACACGATTTAGTTATTATGAATATTACTGACCATTTGTGTGTGTGTTTGTTTTGTTTTTTGTGTGTGTGTTTTTTTTTTGTTGTCTTTTCTGTATAATTTGTTCTGATATTACTAACTTTACTAACAGTATTATTATCAGTTTTCGTTAATTTCATTCAGGTAATTGGCATATTGAAACAAAATGAGGCAAAAAACATTAAATTTTACCAATACAGATAGTGTAGTAGTACAGAAGCGGTGAACAACTGGTTTAGTCGGTTCTGAATCTTTGTCGGCTGGAGTGAAGGAGATACTTTTACGGTTAAGCGAAAACATATGTTTATGTGGCACAAAAAGTACATATTTAAAACAAAAAAAAGGAGCAATTTATGACAAAACGAATAAGTTTACACGTGGCTAAAGACTTGAAATAATAGTACGTATCGCTGATATTTTCATTTATGATGAAGTAATTACTGGGTGTTTTCGAGCTATTGGTCTTAAAATCGTTATTAATTAGGTCAGCATCAGTATACGTCATGTCAGCATTATTATGCATAATGTCATCTTATTATATGTCATGTCAACTTCGTTATATGTCATGTCAACTTCATTATATATCGTGTCAACTTCATTATATGTCATGTTACTATATATCAACTTCATTATATATCATGTCAACTTCATTATCAGTCATTACAACATCCATATATTATTAAGTAATGTAAGCTTCATTATAAGTCATGTTAAATTCATTATATGTCATGTCAATATTATCATATTTCATGTCAACATCGTTATCATCAATGTTAACGTTATCATCGGTCATGTCAACTTCATTATATGTCACGTCAACATCATTATATATTAGGTCAGCATCATTATATGTCATGTCAGCATCATTATGAACTAGGTCAGCATCATTATATGTCATGTCAGAATCATTATGCATAATGTCAACTTCATTATAAGTCATGTCAACATCATTATATATCATGTCAACTTCATTATTTATCATATCAACTTCAATATATGTCATGTCAACTTCAGTATATGTCATGTCAACTTTATCATATGTCTTGTCAACATCATTATCAGTCATGCAACATCATTATCAGTCATGTCAACTTCATTATAAGTGATACCAACTTCATTATATTTCATATCAATATTTTCATATTTCATATCAACATCATTATCAGTCATAGAAGTTTCATTATAAGTCATGCCATCTTTACTATCAGCCGTGACAGCATCATTATACGTCATGTTAACATTATTACCAGTCATGTCAACATTATTACCAGTTATGTCAACATTATTACCAGTCATGACAACATTATTACCTGTCATGTCAACATTATAACCTGTCATGTCAGCATCATTTTACGTCATGTCAACATTGTTACCAGTCATGTCAACATTATTGCCAGTCATGTCAGCATTATACGTCATGACAGCATCATCATTCGTCATGTCTATAGTATTACCTGTCATGTCATTACAACGTCATTATAAGTCATATCACCGTCATTAAATTTCATGTCAACATATTATACATGATACCTCATTATCAGCCGTGTTAACTTCATTATTTTTCAGCACCCGTCCTATTTCAAACAACTCACCAAAGATGGGACACGCGACATCGCCCTACTAAAGATGGCCACGCCCTTCAATCTAACCGCGGAAATACAGGTATCGGAGTATAATTAAAAATCATTGTCTATGTATAGGTTAGAAGTTATAATCATTTTCTGCGTTTGTATAGGTAAGAAACTATAATAATTGTCCGCGTCAGTAGACATTTCCATGTCTGACCGCCATAGATGTTGATCTACTTTCTCCTTTATGTAGCGATTTCATTGGCTGAGAAATAGGTCAACATCTATAACGGGAATGATATTCTATATAAAATATATATCTAAAAAGTATCTGAGCGATTTTATTGGTCGAGAAAGAAGGACAACATCTAAATTGATAATGGTCATAGATCAGGTTAAAATAGTTGATTTCTGTAATGTTTTAAAGGAACATTTCTGTAATGTTTAAAAAATTAAGTGAATATGGGACGTGGGGGTGGCGAAACTAAAATACCCCTTCCGTCGTCTTGTTACATCACCTGGGTGGCGAATCAACGTAACTATTTGGAATGGAACAAAACTACTTCTTTCTAAATAATAGGTCACACTTCAGGCAAAACTTAATTAACAATTTTTCTTAATATCCAGCAGATTGACCAAACAAAGTGCAAATACACATATAAAATCTCAAACACTTTACAATTGAGACAAAAGGTCGTTGTTTACACACATCCTAAAGGTTCAGTAGATTTTGGGAAAGTACCATTGTTTTTACATGTACTGCTGAGTAGGCTACCACTAGGTGTCGCTATCAATCAGAGCAAATGACGTCTTGGAGAACATAATGGAAAAATACTGGCTATATCTTTATGACCATTAATAATTGGTAAAGTAATTATTTTTCAGAATATATGCACTTTTTCGTCTTACCTGAATAATATGTATTTACCAAAACGTCACGTGAGATCGTCTCGCATGACAACTTGCGTGCAAACCCCCTAACGCTATATTACATGTATTTATTTCTTTTATTAATCCACAGTTGATAGATTTGCCGAGTGATTCCAATAATGACACTCAGCTGTATTCGAGTCCCGACTGCTACGTAATGGGATATGGGCATGCTACTACAGGTAACAATTATAGTCATTAATTACATCTATAGAATATATGCCTACATAATTTACAGCATTTATATTATCAGACATATTGTGTGTTTTTATGGATGTCACCGAATGGCAATATCGATATTCGAGTATTCGGTCATTCTTCCGAACGAATATTGGAATATATTCGGTTAACATCTAAATAATGAATACTATGGTGA
This sequence comes from Panopea generosa, assembly GCA_029582155.1. Taxonomy (NCBI): domain Eukaryota; kingdom Metazoa; phylum Mollusca; class Bivalvia; order Adapedonta; family Hiatellidae; genus Panopea; species Panopea generosa. Next base: position 89,409,032 of record CM055896.1, read on the forward strand.
CATAGTTCTGCAATCCTGATAGTCATATAGCCACTTCACTATGTTGACATCAGGAACGTATGATAATAACATCTCACTCATTATGGTGACATAATCTTCTTAAATAAGTCACTTATCTAAATAGTTAGTAAGTGGTTAACTGACAAGCCAGTTAGTGCACTGTCCTGCTTAATTACTGATGTCAACATCAAGCGTCATAATGTCAACATCAAGCGTCCTAATGTCAACATCAAGCGTCATAATGTCAACATCAAGCGTCCTTATGTCAACATCAAGCGTCCTAATTTCAATATCAAGATTACAGGGCTAATGAAAGAAATTATGTCATGGAGAATGTTTCTGATTTGTTAATAGTGAAATCCATTCTGAATAAATTGACTTCTTAGTTGATTATCAGTGCGGTGATCAGTAATTAATAAGTTACTGGCATTTTTACCCAGATATGCACTTACTGATGTTGTCATAATCATTTGAATAAGTGACTTGACGATGATGTCAACATAAAGAGAAGTGACTATGTGACTATCAGGCTTGCAGAACTGTGCCACCATAGAATGCTTACTGAATACCTGTCCCGAATGTTTTTACTCGCCATATTCTCTACTTTCTCTTTCAGGCATAGTATCGCCATTGGAAACATGACATGCTTCCGTGTGGTATTCGCATAATGGCGGTTATATATAATCATTGTTTCTTCTTCTTTAAAATGCATTTTCTTTATTTTAATGCTCATTCATTTTTTTTTTAATGGCAGTATTGATATATTTTGAACATTTTGAAAGCAGTGTTATGTTTGAATTGTGAATTTAGAAAAAGAAAGTGACGCTTGGAAATTATGATATAAATACATGATTTCTGAAGTCTACTTCCACATTGTCAACAGTGTACACACTGAACATAAAACATATCTTTTATGACATATGAACCCTGTCTTTCTCATCATATTTTGGTAGTGCAGAGGTTGACAAACAATAAAAAATGTAAGTTTCACTTCTTTCATTTAGGTCTCTCTATCAATGACGAGCCTGCAATTTTTTATTTACTATAGAATAAAGAACAAATATCAATAATGGACTAACACCTTCAGCGGAAACGGTGCTGATGTATAATTACTACTTAGAAAATGAATTGAAATATCCTTGTCGTCAATATTCGAGATGACGTGGGACAGAACGATGAATAATTGATTAATTATATTTCATATTTCTTTATTAAGTTAAATATGATTATGTTGGTATATTTTATATGTATTTTATTATTTATCAATGAAATTGTTGCACATATCGATAAATGACACTTACATAAACTATTTTGTCTGTGCGTCTTTTTTATGCATTTAATATTCGCAAGTACATAAACAGCCATTTAATCAAAAAGTGCGCTTGTAAATAAACAAACTTTTTGACCTTTTGTAAACTATTAAAGGATTAATAAGGACTCCGTCATATCACCTTGGCAACACCCATTTGACACCCGTCTCTGGGGAAATCGAAAGAAACCACACTGGGTATCCTCTATATAAGTCCTTATTAATAGCGTTAAATATTTGTAAATGGGTCAATACGGCCATCAAGGAAACATACTACTGTACATTTGAGCGAAATTCTGAAATCGTTCGTTCATGGTTTAAGTGATTTTTTTCACAATTTAAATTTTCACATATGATTATCACGATGAATTTTGCACATTTACCGCTCATTATTGCAGAATTAAACTAACTTCAACAAAATCTAACTTTTATCAATAGAAATTTATGTTTCCTAAATAGTTTGTGTAAATTGAAAGTTCTGGGTCCAGGATACACAACACTGAATATTGAATAAAAATACGTTGTAAATAGGAAAGATGTATTCGATTTTGGACATTAAGAACCATGGAGATGTAAAACATTGATTAGGGCACTGTACCCGTGCAGTTTTAGCGCTTTGATGGTTTTATGTTCAAAATAAGTTTATTTTGTTCATAAAGATAAAAGTTGTACATTTTGTTAAACAGTTTTTTTCATAATATTTCTTCTTTCTTGAACGCGTTTCAATACATGCACATGTACACATTTATTAAGATGTGTGATGTGGGATGCATCTTTGGACTTTTTTAGTCAGATTTTATTGGGGAGAATCCTACAATATGCGTTCTTCAAACATTGAATATAATTATGATTTCTAATAGTTGTTATGAAACCGTATGTTTCAGAATTTATAATTGTAAATGTCTCACACTACTATTACATTTCCGATTGTAACATTTGTCGAAAACACAGTGAAACAACAAAATCTGTAGCATGTGTCTTGGCTCAAATTCTTCATTGCTTCAAGATATGCAACTATAAAGCATACATTGACCAGGTTTTTCATTGACCAGATTTTTTTTACTTCAATGGTTTTGGGACACCTATCAATTTCCAGAATTACAATATCGCTCACGATGCGATTCGAACCAACAATTCTGAAATGACACAGAATTGCCCAGAAAGCTGGTATCAGCATAACATTTTCAGTGGTGATTCCTAAAATACTGACCATTTAACACAAATCCCTGAAAAAAGAAAGAAGATAATTGAATTTCTACCGCCATTATATGTAGGTACGAGGTATTAGACGGAGATAATAGTGGCGTGAATCCTGAAGAAGAAATAAAATGAATATAAACTGAAGAAATAAGCCTGCAATTTCCATGTATCTTTTACGAAATATTCTATAGCTCCGAAAAAGTAAATTTCTGTTATATAAAACATCTTGCATACACGGCGTCACGATATTGACATTGATCCCGTATACACGGCGTAAGGTAAATGACATTGATCGTGTATACACGGCGTAATGATATTGACATTGATCGTGCATACACGGCATCACGATATTGACATTAATCGTGTATACAAGGCGTCACAATATTGACATTGATCGTGCATACACGGCGTCATGATATTGACATTAATCGTGCATACACGGCGTCTTGATATTGACATTGATCGTGCATACACGGCGTCACAATATTTACATTGATCCTACATACACGGCGTCACGATATTTACATTGATACTGCATACACGGCGTCACGATATTTACATTGATACTGCATACACGGCGTCACGATATTTACATTGATACTGCATACACAGCGTCACGATATTGACATTGATCGCGCATACACAGCGTCACAATATTGACATTAATCCTGCGTACACGGCGTCACGATATCGACATTGATCGTGCATACACGGCGTCATGATATTGACATTAATCATGCATACACGGCGTCTCGATATTGACATTGATCGTGCATACACGGCGTCAAGAAATTGACATTAATCGTACATACACGGCGTGTCGATATTGACATTGATCGTGCATACACAGCGTCACGAAATTGACATTAATCAAGCATATATGGCGTCACAATATTGACATTGATCCTGCGTACACGGCGTCACGATATCGACATTGATCGTGCATACACGGCGTAATGATATTGACATTAATCGTGCATACACGGCGTCTCGATATTGACATTGCTTGTGCATACACGGCGTCATGATATTGACATTAATCGTGCATACACGGCGTGTCGATATTGACATTGATCGTGCATACACGGCGTCACGATATTAACATTGATCTCGTATACACGGCGTCAGGAAAATGACATTGATCATGTATACACGGCGTCACAATATTGACATTGATCGTGTATACACGGCGTCACGATATTAACATTGATTGGCATACACGGCGTCACGATATTGACATCAATCGTGTATACACGGCGTCACGATATTGACAATTATCCTGCATAATGGCGTCACGATATTGATATTGATCCTGCATGAACGCGTCACCATATTGACATTGATTGCGCGTACACGGCGTCACGATATTGACAATGATCCTGCATACACGGCGTTACGATATTGACATTAATCGTGCAAACACGGCGTCACACGAAATTGACATTGATCCTGCATACATGGCGTCACGATATTGACCTTGATCGTGCATACACGGCGTCACGATATTGACATTGATCATATAAACAGTAGGCGAGTGTCCTGAGAAAAAATAAAAATGCAATAAAAATCGAACCTTAGGTGGGTATTGGGGTAAACTATAAATTGGCAACAAAACTCATTGAATATAATCCAGGTATTTAACATCATTTTATCAATTTCTATGGTTAACACAGCCAGTTCAACGTAAATATTAAGGATAATGTGGCCTCTAAAATCATTTGAAATATACGTCATAACGCACCTACGACAGTATAGATGAAAAAGATTTCGGTAGCTAAGAGTTTGTTGAATTTAAAATACAACTCTAACTGTCCTGCTTGCGCTAAAGACTTTAAAACATCTGGTAATATCGCTGCCATTTCCTCTAACGCTAACGACACATTATCGCTTTCGACATCAGATGTGAAGATTAAATTATAGAAAAATCACTTTTACTATAAACGATTGATTTCAGAATTTCGCCCACACGTACTATACTATGTGTCATTCAGGGCCGAATAAACTCATTTTCAAATTTTGTAACGCTATTAATCAGAGCTTTTAGCGAAACCCTACTTACCAATTTTGATACCAGGGATGTCGACTCTGCGTTCGTAATCCCAGCTCCGAGTGCCGGGATACCCGGTGTGATAACGGTGGCTAAAAAACACATTTTTTTCTCGCAAGAAAGTTCCAAAGTATATCATTTACTCATTAACAGGTTATAATAAATATGATAGTCTAAGACTGATATCTGTACTAGATACTATTGGTACGAATCGCCAGAAATGTACAAAGATACCGTCGCTAGTTGATTAACCATTTACTTGTTTATAATTCTTTAATCTTCAGATCAAATGTACCAGAAACAACCTTTGTTGAATAGTTACGTCCCTGTAGTGTTTACCCCAGAGGATTGCAACAAAGCGTATGTACATACATTTCCGAGCGGCCCCGGCTACAATACGGACTATCAACTCTGCTCAATCAACTTCGATTCTGATCCAACATCGACATGCGATGTAAGTTTTCCATTTCCCTCGGTTTCTTTTATTGTTTGTACAAACATCCGTGCATAATAACGGGCGTTAAAAATAAAATCTATTGTCATTATCGTGTAACTTAAAATATGTTGAAAATGGAGCTAACTCCCGTTCAGCTCATACGTTGTCTATAACTGACCTGAACCAGTCGATAATCTTACCAGTCGATAATCTAATCAGAGGTCGATATTTGTTCCAGCTTCGCCATTTTCTTTAGAGAGCCTGACGATATCTTAGTACTACATCGTATTTTACTTGAACATGTGGATCAGATTTTGTCATAAAAACGGTGCGTTAGTCATTTTATAACTCCGCCCACTGGCCACGTGGTGTTGTTTCTCCAGGTAAATACGATAGGATTAATCTCGTTTTTTCTGTTTTTTATGCATGTGTAAAGAATGTCGAATCGCGCACAAATCAAATAAAGTCCGAAGGACTTTATGTCATATTTGTGCGTGATTCCACATTCTTGACACATGCATGGAAACCAGAAAAAAACGAATTTAATCCTTATAATTCCAATCCTGATGATTATATTTAATTTGAGACTCTCAAAGTGAATGGAAAAAATAATAATAATAATAACTATACGCTGGAAAGTAAACGCGTAAGAATACATCACCTCTGTCCTGGTTGACATCAAATTCTCGAGATCTAATATACAATTATATCGTAACGGCTATTGTTTCCATTATCAGATGAACTCTGTAACATTAGTTGGTTTATTGTAAAATGACGAAATATTTTGCGGTGAAAAAATTAAACACCCGATTTTATCCCTCGATTTCAACAAATAAAAAATCAATAATTCCAGGAAATACCCACACAGTGTAGACGCTGGCGTCATTGTTTAGTTTTTGTCTACACGCTTGGTTTTAAAAAAATGTGTCGATATTTACGAAGGTCATATAAATCCACGCTCATTGATGGAGAATCCGAATTTGGAACGTTTTAAACGACTTTTACGTGCAGGGTTTGTGTATTTACATTGTCTCACGATCGTCTGCTTCTGAACTTCAACTTCATGTACATGTTTTTATTTCATTTTTCCTGTAGAATAAATTGGTCTGGAAATTTTTGTTAACGACTAGTATTTTCGGTAAACCAGGGTTGTGTTCAATGGTATACTATACATCTCAAATGTGAACACTTTATGACCTACTTCATTGTATCTCAAAACAACTTATGGTCTGATTGTGACGCCCGGTTAAATAGCTGAACCAAAGAAATCTATAAAACAAACAGCTAGGACTTATTAAAATAATCGTGGAACCGCAGTGAACGTCATTTTAAGTTCGTATATTGTTAAACCGACTACAAAATGTCGATGCTTCTTTGTTTACGCGAGAAACGTAAAAGAAGTCCGGTTGCAGGGTTTTATCGAAAAATAAACGTCTTTAAAAAATTGACGTTGTCCAATGAAAATGCTTTAAATACATATATGATAATGAGATTGGAATTGTATTGTTATACAAAGTAGGGTATAATTAGACACTTCTCGCTCGTCTGAGAAAATGGCGGCCGTGGAAACAATAACGATCGCTGATTGGCTCATCGACTTGTTTGATTGACAGCTAACATCAGGTAATTTGTTAACACATGTGTATTGAACGGGATTTTGTATAGTTATTTGAAAATTGAATCGAAGTATTGGGCTTGACGTTTTTTGAAAAAATGACCAAAGAATGTGATTTATTTTTGCAATGTTGCCTTAAAATATAGAATATTAGTCTAGCCATAATTGGTACTTAGTCCAATTTTTACCATAATGCTACAAAAGGCTATCACATCTATGGAATTAATTCATCAAATAAAAATACCTGTTCCTCATTTCCAATTTCGAGCAAGACTTCTAACCTCGAGGCTCGGGTTCGATTCCCGGGGCTGGCCAACTACAATAACTGACAGCCGTTGGGATGGGACTTTAAACAGAGGGCCTATGTGGCGGTGCTATACACAGACCACGCTATAGAAACAAAGTAAACTTACAGTGGGCTTCTGTCTGCGTCCTGTATTACCTCCACACACCTAAACAGTCTAACACTCTTCAGTGGGAGCATGGCACATACGTTAAACCGGCTGCAGTGTAAAATAAGCTTATTCAATGCAAACATTAGCGTGCACGGTTAAATAAGATAATATACGTTATTGTGCACCGTCGACTTTAAATTATGTTGAATGATATTGAAAAGTGTTTTTTTAGGGTGGGGGGAGGGGGATATGAAAAGTATACATAAATATATATATTGTATAAATAACTCACGCTGTTAGTATGACCTTGACATTTAACCTGATACCTCAAAATAGGGGCATCGTACATTGTAAGTGTTATTAAAGATATCTGGTTTGAATATTATATTTTTGTCCCAGTGTGTACGTAACCTACTAGCATAGAGACATTTTGCCCTCAACGGGGGACTGTGACGTATATATATTCCGAGAAACATTCACATAATTATCTGGTCTCTATGGCAATTCGGATTCGAATTTAAAATTTGTGACGGAATATGTCACAGTTTGTAGGATAGAAATGTATGTAAGCGGTTCGATTAGCTCAATCGGTAGAGCATTCGCCCAGAAAGTGAAGGGTCCCAGGTTCGAGTCCCGGACTGGCTACATAGTTTTTCGTCCTGTTACATACTTTTGAACAATGTGAAAGAGAAATTGATAACAATTTCTTCACAAACTATTCAATTCTTGTCCTCTTTACTTGTCTTTACGACATTCTGTAAATGACAAATGTAACTAGAATTAAATAGCAATTGGGGAAAGCCATTTTTGAGCACGTTGATTGGTCAGTTGCTTCCGGGCAAGTTTGAATGACGTCACAATTAATACGCATACAATTGCTATGACTTGTGAGACAGGTACAGAATTTTCTGTCTTTTACTTGGGGTTGAATAGACCTGATTCCGGAGATATCAGGTTCTTGGATAGACTAGACAAATCACGAGATCTTCCATGCTGTCTTGTAATTTCTGAGATTCGGACACACAACTTGTCTTTTTTATATTTTAGGTACAGTGACCTTAACCTATATCCAAGTGACCCAAAATAATCGCTACCTTAATTTCCATCCAGTCTACTCACATACCAAATTTTATGGGAACATGTCACTGCTAACAGAATTAAGCAATGATGACCTTGACATTGGCAGCAGTGGCCAACTATGCAATCCTATACACAATCTCAACCTTCCTCTCCATCCAGTCTACCAGGTTTTATGGAAACATATTATTACTGACATAAATAAGCAATGATGTCCTTGACATTGACTCCAGTGGCCACATATGAAATTCTATACACAAGCTCAACATTCCTCTCCATCCAGTCTACCAGGTGGTATGGAAACATATTACTGCTAACAGAAATAAGCAATGATGACCTTGACATTGACTCCAGTGGCCACATATTCAATCCTAAGCACAATATCAACCTTCCTCTCTATCCAGTGTACCAGGTTTTATGGAAACATATCACCGCTAACAGAAATAAGCAATGATGACCCTGACATTGACTCCAGTGGCCACATATGCAATCCTATACACAATATCAACGTTCCTCTCCTTCCAGTCTGCCAAGTTTTATGGAAACATCTCACTGCTGACAGAAATAAGCAATGATGACCCTGACATTGACTCCAGTGGCCACATATGCAATCCTATACACAATATCAACATTCCTCTCCTTCCAGTCTGCCAAGTTTTATGGAAACATCTCACTGCTGACAGAAATAAGCAATGATGACCTTGATTCCCGGGGGCCCATGTACAATCCTATTCCGTGCAATATCAACCTTTCTCTTCATCCAGCCTATCCACACACCATGTTCATGACCATATTTGGCTCATTCTATTCAACTCGTACTGAACTAAAGTTACCAGTCGAAATCCGTTTTTTCCTATTCTTAGCAATGGTAACCTTTATCTTAACACCAGACGACCCCAGCCTTCTTTTCTATACAATTTACCCGCACTATAACATCCATGACAATATCTGAGTCTTAACAAACTGTGTAATTTATTTTCTATTTGTTCCAACGTTAACCGTGCCACCATTAGCCCCATAAACAATACTTTGTCTACCTACACACCAAGTGGCATGAACATATCGTATTGATAACAAAACTTATAAGTTGAAACACAAAGGAACTCGAGCGGACGCGACGAGACAAAGTGGTTCCTATATAGTTTCAATTTCAGATTTATTGGCATAACGGCAATACACAATTGCCTATTGCCATTTACAAAGAATATCTAAACAAATATGGTATAGACATACAATATATAAACATAGGAAGAAGACTCGTAAATATTCATAGCGTCTTCCCTCTCCCCCTCCCCTAATCCTATTTGCTAGGAATATAATTTGAAGACTCACATCATAATTTTATTAAAAAGCAGACGGTTAGTAAAATCCAAACGAAATATAAGACGTTTTCAGCGGGGGATAGCCTTGATAAATACATCTAAGTGGAGTATTTATTTATCTTAACCCATATTTTTAATCTACACTAATCTTAATTATAAAAGGATTTTTTTTCTGAAAAAGGAGTATTTGTATAATGTATTACAGTTGTATTTACCATAAATTTGGGCTAACTGTGCAAATTCTTTATTTTTACAGTATTGGTGTATATGTTCCCCTGGTAGTAGACATTAGATAATACCATATATAGTTTACAATTGTAACTTTTAATAACAGCAAACAAATAATTTGATAGCGCTTACGGTAGCTAACGAAATTCATTCAAATGAACAGATATAATTTAATGATGTGTTAGCTAACGTTAAGCTCAACAAAGCAGACAAAGCAAACAGAACAACCACTAACGATGGCCAACTGAACAACGAGCCTATGATTAACGCTAGTTAATGTTAACCAACTAAGCTGCTAACATTAACAAACAATTTCAGGCCATTTTCAAGTGTATATTCATGTGTCTGAGCGGTCGATCGTGGTTTTATCGTAATAGTGTACGCTGTCCGTTTCAAATGAAATTTCATAGAAAAACGGAAGCCTGTAATGAAAGTTTATTTTTCTGATCATCAGCATACCTCATGGACATGGATATTTTAACACAAAATGGCTGTTTATTGGAGATATTGTTGCGAGTCGGGTACTTCTCAGGTGTTTGAAGATCGAAGTAGTGGTCAAAACAGTTAAATTAATGGTTAAAATACAAACTAAAGAGGTCTCGAGATACTAACTCTTAAATAAACAACCAAAGTATGTAATCAAACATGCGAAAATGATTATGTCAAATGTTCTACCATTTAATAATGCCCAATAGTAATCATTGATAACTTACTTTTGAGTGAAGCTAGTAACCTAGCAACAAGCTCCCATAATACTTTACTACAACAACATCAAACATGGCTGCTAAAACAATGGCAGGAGTTCTTTTGAAAGAGAGTGTCAATTTAAACAAAATACAAGTATTTATGACTATGACCAATATCATTTGAACCAGATCAAGTTTAAGCTTCCATACTCTACGCACAGTATATCATAAATTGACCTTTCATATCATTAATATTCATAACAATTCAGTCATACAGATTATTCGTTAAATTCGCAGTTCTTTTAGATTTACAACATGACGTCGATTGATACATTCTTAAAAAGTGCTGTTTCATCGGCGTTGATTCGGCCATAGTGATCTTCCTATGTTAGTGTATAAATAAAAAATGTCCTGGTCTCGTCCCTGAATTTCTGAAAATCATTTACAGTTAACATGGACGCAGTCATAATGTTTTCGTCGTAACAACTGTAAACGCGTAATAATCGCACATGATATTGGGATCCCAGCTCAATATAGATTTTCTTGTATTAAATTATACTTTTACTTCTGCTTTCAAAACTTTGAAAACAATGCTCTGATTGGCTGGCGAAAAGGTCGATCTGAGGTGAGCATCTATAAGACGCCGTCAGATCTACATTGCGTAGAGTACGGACACTTTTTTATGAGATTGGCCTATTACAAATGATGGTTACTAACTAGAGAGGTAATTAAACTATGCTTGAAATGGTGAAAGTAAAGATTTGACCGGTGACATCAGGGCATTACAATATTAGTGGGAAACCCGTTGAAAACCGTAAACAAAGATCGGTTTCTTGTATTCACGATTAGCGGAGTAACAAATGCGGTTAAACCGCAGGAACTGGTCGCAAACTATGGATATATACATTGTTTTTCGATTCGACAAGGCACATTTTCGTGATGCTTCAGACTGAATACATTTATGTAATTTACCACAATACATCATATGTGTATTTTACTTTAAATATTCTAATTAATTGATGAATGTGATTCTCAAGGAGCTACTCGTATTATGTGGCATTGTATTTCGTTTCGACAAGGTACATATTCTTGATGCTTCAAACTGAATACATTTAAATTGCTTCACAAACAGCATGTCACGCATGTTTTGTCATCTTGCATTTCGTTTCGACAAGATGCATAATTCTATTCGAATTTCTTCTTTCTTTGAAATTACAAGAGAAGGCAGACAAACTGTAACACTATCTGTAATAATACTGTATTAAATTTACATTTACATGTTCGCCTAGGGATGTTTTAATATATGTGCCACAAACTTTTGTTTTTCTTTCCATTTGTAATTATGTAAATATGTGTTTGTATGTGCATGTACATTATTTAACCTTGTGTGTATGCTTATACTCTCCTGTATACATTTATGGAGGAATAAAATAATCAATCAATCAATCAGTCTGTCAATATCAGTAAAACACAATAAACACTTTTCAACTCAACAGTAGCGTTCACTCTTAGTCCGTCGTGCGCAGTCCGTCGTTCGTCAGTAAACAAAAAATGACATTTTCGATTTCTCCAAAAAAAACGTAAGCTCAATCGTAATGAAATGTTGTATGGTGCCTTGGTCCCTAAAGGTGAATCAGATTATATACATATACAGTTTTGTCAACTTGTTAATTCGACATTCGCCAGCTGTGTTTGGATTTACAAAAGACAGAATTGCCCAGATTAAATTTTCTTATACAGACTGTCATTTCTTTACAACTATAATGTTGATATTGCCTTTCAACATTTTACTTCCAAATTTATGGAGCTTGTAAAATTATGAATCCCTTCCTAACATGTGACTATACGACCAAATGATAAACCTTGGAATAATTCAGACATAAGACGTCCGTCAAGACAACGTGACCGTAACAAACGCAAAGCACTTACCACCAATTCGGCGTCAGATTATTTATGTTATAAAATTAAAGAAACAATGCGAAAGAACGATTTTTTAAAAATTCAGATATAATACCTACGTTGAAAACAACCTTGATAAAATTATAAATTGCATTTCGGATAAAGATAAGGCCATTTGCTTAAATAATTTTGGCACCAATTTCTTCCGTTGATGATGTACATGCATCTTACCACAATATATTCCTCAGACATATGCTTCATTAGAAAATGTTAATATAACTGAGCATGAAATAAAAGATATTTGAAAATATTAGATATACATAAAGCAAGTGGCAGCGATAGTAAAGGCGACAAGATGCTAAAAGAAACAGCTACAGTATATCAAAACCTCTATGTATTATTTTAATAGATCCCTAAGTGAATGTTGCTTCCCAGAAAGCTGGAAAATTGCAAATGTCATGTCATTATATAAAAAGGGATCTGCAAATGTGACAAATAGTTACAGGCATATTTCGTTATTGGGTTGTGTTGGATTTTTTTTGAAAGAGTTATATATTAACACATTTATATTCATCTAAATAGTAATGATCTTATTTTTAAGAACTAGTCTAGTTTTCTCTCAAGTCACATTACAGTCTATCAACTCATTGATATTTATCATATAATTGTCCAGACTTGATGTCAAACAACACACGTGTAGTATTTGGGGACATATCTAAAGCGTTTGATAGGGTGTCGCACAATGGTTTGTTTTTTAAATTGAAGCACAATGGTACCAATAGTAAAGTCTTATCTTGGTTATCAAATTATCTAGAAAATAGGATCTAACAAGTTTTTATAGGAACGTATTCTTCTGATATTTGGAGAAAAACAGCAGGTGTTTCTCATGGGGTTGTTTTTAGGACCATTGATATTTTTAATATAAATTAATGACATTGCTGATAATGTGCTAAGTATCGTTCGATTATATGCGAATGATAGTTTACTTACAGTATACACGTCTAATATAGATGATTTATCCCTTATTTCAGAATGGTCAAAACGGTGGTTAGTTCAATTGAATCCCAATAAAACGGAAGTTTTTATCTTTAAATAACCAAATTCGGCGACCAAGAATTTGTCTTAATAATATTCAGTTAACATTCATTGAGCATCATAAGCACTTGGGTTTAACCCTAAATCAAAACGGAAAATTGCACGTCACGTAGATATAATAACTGTACCAGCCTAAAATGTTTTAGGTTCAATAAAATTGCTAAAATTTAAAGTAAATATAAAAACACTAAATTAAATTTATATTTCATACATGTCTAATTTAAGAGTATACTGCTGTTTAGGATGGTTGTGCTAATTATGAAAAAAACATATTAGAAAAACTCCCATATGGATCTCCCCGCATTGTAACGGGGTTAACTCGTTCAGTTTCAGTTTTTATTCTCATGAAAGAAATAGGCTGGATTTCATTGTCAGATCAGAGGAAACTACAAAAATTAGTACTTGTTTATAAAATGAAAAATGGTTTACTTCCAGATTTTTATACTGACCTTCTTCCTTCAGCTGTAGAAAATATAAATCCATATAACTTCAGACACCGGGATAATTTTAAAGTATTTCAAACAAGAACAGTTTTGTTCTCCAATTCATTTTTACCATGGTCTATTAAACTATGGAACGAATTATCACCTGAAATACGTCATTCCGCATCACTTGATATAATCAAAAATAAACTTATAAACTGGTTATTTCAAAGAACAGAGGTGCCAATATACTATTCTTTAGGTGCCTGATCATTGTCGGTCTTGCATGCACGTTTGCGTAACATGTTTCGCGACCTAAATAACAACTTATTTTTAAAACATTAACGTAATTCTTCTCTGTGTGATGGTGGAATGGAGACTGAAACACTGAAAACTCACTATTTCTTTAAATGCAACAAATTCACAAATGAAAGAGTACAACTTTTCAAATCTATAAGAAACTGTTTCGTGGGATCCTGAAAGGTTAACAAGTACTCGCGCACACCCCATCGCAGCAAGTAACTGATAACTTTCCCACTAGAATCAGTGGTGATAGATGAATGATAATGAGACACAATGTCGTATATCAGTCATCACGGAGACTGTTGGCGGGCGAGAATTCGAACTCACGACCCCTGGATTGATAGTCAGACGCGTTAACGACTGAGCTAATTGGGCCCCGCCTTTTCAAATATACGCACTACATCTCATTATTTTAGACAGTCGGTAGTTTCATCAGGCGCATTTTCCCTTTGCCGCAGTCTTTCAATGTCAGTAAAACACAATAAACATTTTTCAACAAAACAGTAGCGTTCATTCTTAGTGAAGTGAAATGTTCACTTTTTCGACGATGCCCTGAAGTTGAATTATTGTTATTGACAATATCTCATATTTTGACATCGAGGTAACATGTGTTCATATCATTTCCACCAATATAAATATGCTATATTTCAATTTTTTTTTTCAGGGCGACGAAGGCGGGCCGTTAATTTGCAAATACGATAATAATGACATGATAATAAAATCCTACGTACACGGTCTCGTACAGTCTGGGTTTTGTCAAGGAGCAATGCCGGTGTTTTATACCAGAGTATCTGCCTTTACTGACTGGATCACCACGATGATTGCAAATGCATAGAAATTTCGTGTGGTTACGTTTGCCGCTGATTTTTATATGAATGATATCTCTTTCCGATGTTGTATGCATCAATGACCCTATTTATGAACAATAAACAGTTGGATCTTGATCAGGGTTTATGTTGTTTATTTCTAATCAGTCAGTTGTTAGTCTGTCGCAGTCTCTGATATCTTAGCCTGGTGAAAAGTCTCATATATGTCGCTAGAAGTCGATGCATGTGGTACGGCGTGCTCGGGTACGGTAAACAGGCTAAATGAGTTTACCACTATAACCTAGTAGTATATTGAAAACTATCAGTTGCTCTAAATATATTTTACCTTTCTTTTGACTGAGTTATAAGGTAAAAGGGCATCATGAGCAATTTTTTAATCCATTTATCCCTTTACTTCATATAGACGCCTTTGGACACCTCTAATATTGAAAGCATTAATTCACCACGTATCAGCAATGGGTGAATTATGTTAATATTAACTGACAGAGTGGAAAACAGTGCAGGAAGTGTTCAGATTGCTCGTAACGAGCAATCTGAACTCTTCCTGCACTGTTTTCAATGGCCTTCTGTGATTGGTGCGGGAAAATGCGTATCTATGGAGTAAAGGGTTATTCCAATACTATATATTTCAATCAAGTTCTCATCAAATACCCAAATCCCTTCTTACTATAAAGCTTATTTCTTTTTCTCGGCCATTCTCCAGTTTTAAAAGGGTATGGGGGTTGTTGTTTTTTTTTGTTACAATGTTTTAAGTATGATTTTTTTTCTTATGCAAGATAATGGTAAATTTAACAATTAAAAGGGGTACTCCGTGGCCCAGTGGTCTAAGGCGCCGTCTCAAAATCACTTACCTCTCAATGCTAAGATCGTAGGTTCGAGTCCCTCTTGCTCCAAAAACTTTATGTGAGAAAGTCTCCAGTTACTTGCGGAAGGTTGGTGGTTCTACTCAGTCTGACTCAGTCTGAGATAACTGGTTATGCCATATATAACCTGAAATGTGTTGAAAATGGCGTAAAACCGCATTCAAAAAATAAAAAATAAATAAAATGAATAACAACGTTTGTTCTTCATGTTGGGTCTAGTATATAGGTATATAATTTTTAGGTAAAAAAAGTGTCATGCATGTGCCACTGCCAAAATTCTGTGCGTGTCGTAACATTATTGTTATTATTAGAGATTATTTTACATATTACCATTATCAAGCGTCGTATTAATTTAAATATTCAGATGTTTGCACCACTGTGTTTAAAAGTATCAATTTTCCAATTTTTGTTGCCATTTCATGAGTGATAAAAGTGTATATTTCAGTCTATTTTTAAAAGCAAAGTTGAAAGTGTTCCATTCAGACGTTGTGTAGAAAATGTGTAGTATTTTATTTCGAGAACAGTTTGGAATTCTGTTTGTGACATATTATTTGCTATATTGGTATTAAATATAAAACATTTATTTATGCTATTATGCGTTTGTATGAATGTTTTCGACTCGATATTTGAAGAATGTAGGCTAGAACACATACATGAATCTAAGCATAACTATCGTCCCTCTGTAATTAACTCGTATACTTTTTCACATAAAATGTTTTGACCAAGCTGAGCTCAAACCCATGACCCAAGCGGTGAGAGCTAGACTCGGACCCAGCGGTGACAAACCATGATCAAAGTGGTAAGAACACATGACCTCAGCGGTAATAGCATGACCCCAGCGGTGAGAACCCATGACCCAAGCAATTAGAGCCCATTACCCCAGCAGTAAGAACCCATGACCCAAGCCGTGAGAAACCATGACCTCAGCGGTAAAAACACATGACCTCAGCGGTAATAGCATGACCCCAGCGGTGAGAACCCATGACCCAAGCAATTAGAGCCCATGACCCCAGCAGTGAGAACCCATGACCCAAGCCGTGAGAAACCATGACCTCAGCGGTAAAAACACATGACCTCAGCGGTAAGAACCCATAACCCAAGCGGTTAGAACAAATGACCCCAGTAGTGAGAACCCATGATCCCAGCGATGAGAACCCATGACCCCAGCAGTGAGAGCCAATGACCCCAGCGGTGAGAACCCGTGACCCCAGGGGTGAGAACCCGTGACCCCAGGGGTGAGAACTCATGATCCCAGTGGTGAGAACCCATGACCCAAGCAATAAGAACCCATGTCCCCAGCGATGAGAACCCATGATCCCAGCGATGAAAACCCATAACCCCAGCAGTGAGAACCCATGACACTAGCGGTGAGAGCCCATGACCCCAGTCCTGAGAGCCAATGACCCCAGCGATGACAGCCCATAAACAATGAGAGCCCATGACCCCAGCGATGAGAACCTGACCCCAGCGATGAGAGCCAATGATCCCAGCGATGAAAGCCCATGACCCCAGCGATGAGAGCCCATGATCCCAGCGATGAGAACCCATGAAGCAGTGAGAACCCATGACCCCAGCGGTGAGAGCCCATGACCCCAGCAGTGAGAGCCAATGACCCCAGCGATGAGAACCCATGACCCCAGCGATGAGAACCCATGACTCCAGCAGTGAGAACCCATGACCCCAGCGATGAGAGCCCATGACCCCAGCAGTGAGAGCCAATAACCCCAGCGATGAGAACCCATGACCCCAGCGATGAGAGCCCATGACCCCAGCGGTGAGAGCCCTGATCCCAGCGGTGAGAGCCCATGATCCCAACGATGAAAACCCATAATCCCAGCGGTGAGAACCCATGATCCCAGCGATGAGAACCAATAATCCCAGCGGTGAGAGCCCGTGATCCCAGCGGTGAGAGCTGAAACATAACGATATGGCGCATAAGACAGCTCGACTAGTCATGTTTTATGTTCGCATAATATATAATGTAATTATACAACTTGTCTTCAATGGTCGGTTATGCAATTTACAAAGAGTTTCTGTATTTAATTAAATTGATATTGGAAATAATGCGTTATAAAGTCTTTTTTTACTGTTTTATCGATTTTACTGTTTTAAAACAAGCCCGTGCACACGAAGCTGACTGACTCAGTTACTTAAGTGAGCTTGAATCCACTACCTCGACGGTGAGAGGTAAGTGTAAATACAGCACATGAGACTTTCAGACCACAAAGGATCCGCTGCCAAAAATAGCACAAGTATGAACTATGCATGCAAATAATATGTGGAGTACGTAGTTCAGTGATGGAGCATTTGGTCATAACAAAATCAGTGGGTCGCTGGTTCGATCCTCCGCCACGGCTATGTATGGTGCCGTTGACCAAGACACTTTACCTGCATATACTCAGTGCTGGCTCTACACAGAAAGACTTCAAGAGTGATTTGTACGAGTTGTAAGAATTTGTTTCACAATCTATGTAAAATAAATAATCTTAAAACGATACTAATAATGAAATTCTTACATGTTCCAAGTGCAGAGAAAGTATTGGTACACGAAGCGCACCTGGAGACTACCTTACCTTTGTACCACAGTAACGCCCCAATCGCATCTCCACATCCATTGTGTGGGGAGATGCATACATACCAGACAATACCAGACGCTCCAATACCAACTAGCTTCTGTTTAACCAACATTTAATTTAAATACTTTAAAACTTAACTCAGTTTCATCTAATATATAATAGTTAGTTTTCGTTAAGTAAAAATTTAACAATTAAGATACCCAAAGGGAGCGATGCAGGGAGCGTCCAGGGTTTCTTTTACTTAATGGAAACTAACTGGCTTAGTGTTGAACGTCATTTGACTGACAGTTTATGTAACTCTGAGCAGAGCTACGATGAAAGCAGAAATGATTGATGTTTGAAAGCCAACCTTATGTTACTAAGGCCGTTTCTAAGCATAACTCGCGCGGGCTTTGTATTTTGTAAACGACTCGTTCAGAATTGAAAAAGGGCGGAGTCTGTGCAATGTCATTCACGCATGCGCAAGGAAGACGAAATTTCTTAATTATCTTGTGTGGATGCATTTATATCTAAGTATAAATCCAATACGCTATTTTGAAACTACGTCTGATTCATTCTATTTTAAATGGGACCAACCGTATTATATCAAGATTCAAGATTTCTTTATTTGTTACTTAAACATATAACGTTTCCTGTAACTCTCCCAAATCTCAAATAATACAAAACAAATATAAATTCATTCAATTCATTTTATTTGCACTATAGCGATAGGATATAGCTGACTACATATGTTTTCTTATATTAAATATCATGCCACCAAAATACACATTCTAAACTTAAGAATATGAACAATGGAATTCTGGATTTATCTGAAAAGACAGTCTAACAAAAATTAGGTTCATAGCCGTCTACTGTCCATCGCTGAATGACTAGTCAGTGCTCGCTGACTACCCACAGTGACCAATTGCCATGTGACCATATAAACAAGTGAGATTTAACCAATCAGGGGAAATTATTTCCCGTCTAATTCACTTCATTCAACGCCATGAAATATTATGTCATCAAAACATTACCATTACCTTTCCCAGAAATTTGTATTTAATATTGTTGAAGTACTTGTGGCTAAAAAATATGTAAACTGCAGCCAAAATAACGACAAATATGTATACTGCAGCCAAAATAACGACAAATATGTATACTGCAGCCAAAATAACGACAAATTGCGATACATTTTCCGACATTCAAATTCATGATCATTTTACGTGACCGAAACATGTTTAAACATTTAAGATTACATAGAACCTACAGTTTATGTACAAGAAATCAGTTACCTGTGAATGATGAATGATTAATTTGCAAATTATGAATCCTTCGTGTGCTATTTCATCAACATTTAGTCAGGAGATGCAAGTTTTCTATCCGTCTATACAAGTCCTTGATGTCTCATTACATACATATTATAACATACATCCAGTATACATATATTTGTATGCATCGTGTTGGTGCATATTTGTCTTTTAGTTGGTCTCGACAAATTATAAATGGAAATCATGGTTGAGTTCCGTTTATTTATTTGACATAATAATAATAATACAATTGTATAGGGTTTGGGTTAGGGTAAGGGTTAGGGTTAGGGTTGGGCCGTTAAGCTAATACAGAGATAAGGAAACTTTATCAACATTGCAACAAAGTCGTAGATGTTGCATTCTGCTGTACGTAGTATGCGGATCCTGTGTAACCTCGTATCTTTATCGACGTGTGTCAGAACGAAACCTGTGGATCATTTTATCCTATAAAAAAACAATAAGTACTGTTTAGCGACCAGTAGTCTCATTCGGAACACTTCTACGAATCAAGCACAAGACTGAGGAGTTCCGAATGCAGTAGTGAGTGTTCTCACGCAGAACGCAGACACACACGTACACGCAGCAGGTTGGATCTTGAAACTGACACAGCCTGGCGAGTGGTGAAACATATCTTATCATTCCTAGGTGTATGCCCCAAATACAGATAATCCAATTTAAGCGATTTTGGGAACAACTTTCAAATGTCTCTTGAAATAATTCATAACATTTACCCTCAAAACGGTCAAAAGCTATACCTGTAAACGGTTATAACATATACCATAAACGGTCATAACATATACCCACACACTGTCGTAATTATACCCTTAAACGATCATAACATATACCCATACACTGTCGTAATTTATACCTTTAAACGGCCATAACATATACCCATACACTGTTGTAATTTATACCTTTAGACGGCCATAATATATTCCCATACACTGTCGTAATGTATACCTTTAAACGGCCATAACGTATACCCATACACTGTCGTAATGTATACCCTTAAACGGTCGTAACATATACCCATACACTGTCGTAATGTATACCCTTAAACCCTTAAACAGCCATTACATAAACCCATACACTGTCGTAATTTATACCTTAAGACGGCCATAACATATACCCATACACTGTCGTAATGTATACCCTTAAACCCTTAAACGGCCAATATATCAACCGATACACTGTCGTAATTTATACCTTTAAACGGCCATAACATATACCCATACACTGTCAAAATGTATACCCTTAAACGATCATAACATATACCCATACACTGTCGTAATTTATACCTTTAAACGGCCATAACATATACCCATACACTGTTGTAATTTATACCTTTAGACGGCCATAACGTATTCCCATACACTGTCGTAATGTATAC
Source organism: Panopea generosa (assembly GCA_029582155.1). Taxonomy (NCBI): domain Eukaryota; kingdom Metazoa; phylum Mollusca; class Bivalvia; order Adapedonta; family Hiatellidae; genus Panopea; species Panopea generosa. Next base: position 89,430,008 of record CM055896.1, read on the forward strand.
CTTTAAACGGCCATAACGTATACCCATACACTGTCGTAATGTATACCCTTAAACGGTCGTAACATATACCCATACACTGTCGTAATGTATACCCTTAAACGGTCGTAACATATACCCATACACTGTCGTAATGTATACCCTTAAACCCTTAAACAGCCATTACATAAACCCATACACTGTCGTAATTTATACCTTAAGACGGCCATAACATATACCCATACACTGTCGTAATGTATACCCTTAAACCTTTAAACGGCCAATATATCAACCGATACACTGTCGTAATTTATACCTTTAAACGGCCATAACATATACCCATACACTGTCAAAATGTATACCCTTAAACGAACATAACACATACCCATACACTGTCGTAATTTATACCCTTAAACGGCCATAACATATACCCGTACACTGTCGTAATTTATACCTTTAAATGGCAATAACATATACCCATACACTGTCGTAATTTATACCGTTAAACGGCCATAACGTATACACATACACTGTCATAATTTATACCTTCAAACGGCTATAACGAATACCCATACACTGTCGTAATTTATACCCTTAAACCCTTAAACGGCCATTACATAAACCCATACACTGTCGTAATTTATACCCTTAAACGGCCATAACATATACCCATACACTGTCGTAATTTATACCTTTAAACGGCAATAACGTATACCAATACACTGTCGTAATTTATACCTTTAGACGGCCATAACGTATATCCATACACTGTCGTAATGTAAACCCTTAAACGGCCATAACATATACCCATACACTGTCGTAATAATACCCTTAAACGATCATAACATATACCCATACACTGTCGTAATGTATACCCTTAAACGGTCATAACATATACCCATACACTGTCGTAATTATACCCTTAAACGATCATAACATATACCGATACACTGTCGTAATTTATACCTTTAAACGGCAATAACATATACCCATACATTCTTGTAATTTATACCTTCAGACGGCCATAACCTATACCCATACACTGTCGTAATGTATACCCTTAAACGATCATAACATATACCCATACACTGTCGTAATGTATACCCTTAAACGATCATAACATATACCAATACACTGTCGTAATTTTTACGTTTAAACGGCCATAACATGTACCCATACACTGTCAAAATTTATACCCTTAAACCACCATAACATATACCCATACACTGTCGTAATATATACCTTTAGACGGCCATAACATATACCCATACACTGTCGTAATGTATACCCTTAAATGGCCATAACGTATACCCATACACTTTCGTAATTTATACCCTTAAACGGCCATAACATACACCCATACACTGTCGTAATTTATACCCTTAAACCCTTAAACGGCCATTACATATACCCATTCACTGTCGTAATTTATACCCTTAAACGGCCATAACATATACCCATACACTGTCGCAATTTATACCTTTAGACGGCCATAACATATACCCATACACTGTCGTAATGTATACCCTTAAACGGTCATAACATATACCCATACACTGTCGTAATGTATACCCTTAAACGGTCATAAAAAATACCCATACACTGTTGTAATTATACCTTTAAACGATCATAACATATACCCATACACTGTCGTAATTTATACCTTTAAACGGCCATAACATATACCCATACACTGTCGTAATGTAAACCTTTAAACGGCCATAACGTATACCCATACATTGTTGTAATTTATACCTTTAGACGGCCATAACATATATCCATACACTGTCGTAATGTATACCCTTAAACGGACATAACATATACCCATACACTGTCGTAATGTATATCCTTAAACGATCATAACATATACCCATACACTGTCGTAAGTTATACCCTTAAACGGCCATAACATATACCCGTACACTGTCGTAATTTATACCTTTAAATGGCCATAACATATACCCATACACTGTCGTAAATTATACCCTTAAACGGCCATAACGTATACCCATACACTGTCATAATTTATACCTTTAAACGGCCATAACGAATACCCATACACTGTCGTAATTTATACCCTTAAACCCTTAAACGGCCATTACATAAACCCATACACTGTCGTAATTTATACCTTTAAACGGCAATAACGTATACCAATACACTGTCGTGATTTATACCTTTAGACGGCCATAACGTATATCCATACACTGTCGTAATGTAAAACCTTAAACGGCCATAACATATACCCATTAACTGTCGTAATTATACCCTTAAACGATTATAACATATACCCATACACTGTCGAAATGTATACCCTTAAACGGTCATAACATATACCCATACACTGTCGATATTATACCCTTAAATGATTATAACATATACCGATACACTGTCGTAATTTATACCTTTAAACGGCAATAACATATACCCATACATTCTTGTAATTTATACCTTAAGACGGCCATAACATATACCCATACACTGTCGTAATGTAAACCCTTAAACGATCATAACATATACCCATACACTGTCGTAATGTATACACTTAAACGATCATAACATATACCAATACACTGTCGTAATTTATACGTTTAAACGGCCATAACATGTACCCATACACTGTCGTAATTTATACCCTTAAACCGCCATAACATATACCCATACACTGTCGTAATATATACCTTTAGACGGCCATAACATATACCCATACACTGTCGTAATGTATACCCTTAAACGGCCATAACGTATACCCATACACTCTCGTAATTTATACCCTTAAACGTCCATAACATATACCCATACACTGTCGTAATTTATACCCTTAAACCCTTAAACGACCATTACATATACCCATTCACTGTCGTAATTTATACCCTTAAACGGCCATAACATATACCCATACACTGTCACAATTTACACCTTTAGACGGCCATAACATATACCCATACACTGTCGTAATGTATACCCTTAAACGGTCATAACATATACCCATACACTGTCGTAATGTATACCCTTAAACGGTCATAAAATATACCCATACACTGTTGTAATTATACCTTTAAATGATCATAACATATACCCATACACTGTCGTAATTTATACCTTTAAACGGCCATAACATATACCCATACACTGTCGTAATGTATACCCTTAAACGGTCATAACATATACCCATACACTGTCGTAATGTATACCCTTAAACGGTCATAAAATATACCCATACATTGTTGTAATTTATACCTTTAGACGGCCATAACATATATCCATACACTGTCGTAATGTAAACCCTCAAACGATCATAACATATACCCATACACTGTCGTTATATATACCCTTAAACGATCATAACATATACCCATACACTGTTGTAATTTATACCTTTAAACGGCCATAACGTATACCCATACACTGTCGTAATTTATACCTTTAAACGGCCATAACATATACCCATACGCTGTCGTAATTTTTACCTTTAGACAGCCATAACATATACCCATACACTGTCGTAATGTATACCCTTAAACGGCCATAACATATATCCATACACTGTCGTAATTATACACTTAAACGATCATATCATATACCCATACACTGTCGTAATTGATACCTTTAAACGGCCATAACATATACCCATACACTGTTGTAATGAATACCTTTAGACGACCATAACATATACCCATACACTGTCGTAATGTATACCTTTAAACGGTCATAACATATACCCATACACTATCATAATTTATACCTTTAAACGGCCATAACATATACCTATACACTGTCGTAATTATACCCTTAAACGATCATAACATATACCCATACACTGTTGTAATTTATACCTTTAAACGGTCATAACATATACCCATACACTGTCGTAATTTATACCCTTAAACGGCCATAACATATATCCATACACTGTCGTAATGTATACCATTAAACGGTCATAACATATACCCTTACACTGTCGTAATTATATCCTTAAACGGCCATAACATATACCCATACACTGTCGTAATTTATACCTTTAAATGGCCATAACATATACCCATACACTGTTAAATTTTATACCTTAAGACGGCCATAACATATACCCATACACTGTCGTAATGTATACCCTTAAACGGCCATATCATATACTAATACACTGTCGTAATTTATACCTTTAAACGGCCATAACATATACCCATACACTGTCGTAATGTATACCCTTAAACGGCCATAACATATACCCATACACTGTCGTAATGTATACCCTTAAACGCCCATAACATATACTCATACACTGTTGTAACTTATACCTTTAGATGGCCATAACATATACCCATACACTGTCGTTATGTATACCCTTAAACGGTCATAACATATACCCATACACTGTCCTAATTATACCCTTAAACGATCATAACATATACCCATACACTGTCGTTATTTATACCTTTAAACGGCCATAACATATACCCATATACTGTTGTAATTTATACCTTTAGACGACCATAACATATACCCATACACTGTCGTAATGTATACCCTTAAACGATCATAACATATACCCATACACTGTCGTAATTTATACCTTTAAACGGTCATAACGTATACCCATACACTGTCGTAGTTTATACCTTTAGACGGCCATAACATATACCCATACACTGTCGTAATGTATACCCTTAAAAGGTCATAACATATACCCATACACTGTCGTATTTATACCCTTAAACGATCATAACATATACCCATACACTGTCGTAATGTTTACCCTTAAACGGTCATAACGTATACCCATACACTGTCGTTATTTATACATCTAAACGGCAAAAACATATACCCATACACTGTCGTAATGTATACCCTTAAACGGCCATAACATATACCCATACACTGTCATAATGTATACCCTTAAACGGTCATAACATATACCCATACACTGTCGTAATTTATACCTTTAAACGGCCATAACATATACCCACACACTGTCGTAATGTATACCCTTAAACGGCCATAACATATACCCATACACTGTCGTAATGTACACCCTTAAACGGCCATAACATATACCCATACACTGTCGTAATGTATACCCTTAAACCCTTAAACGGCCATTATATAAACCCGTACACTGTCGTAATTTATACTTTTGAACGGCCATAACATATACCCATACACTGTCGTAATGTATACCCTTAAAGGTCATAACATATACCCATACACTGTCGTAATGTATACCCTTAAACGGCCATAACATATACCCATACACTGTCGTAATATATACCCTTAAACGGCCATAACATATACCCATACACTGTCGTAATTTATACCTTTAATCGGCCATAACATATACCGATACACTGTCGTAATTTATACCCTTAAACGGCCATAACGTATACCCATACACTGTCGGAATTTATACCTTTAAACGGCCATAACATATACCCATACACTGTCGTAATGTATACCGTTAAACGGCCATAACATATACCCATACACTGTCATAATTTATACCTTTAAACGGCCATAACGTATACCCATACACTGTCGTAATTTATACCCTTAAATCCTTAAACGGCCATTACATAAACCCATACACTGTCGTAATTTATACCGTTAAACGGTCATAACATATACCCATACACTGTCATAAGATATACCCATATACGGTCATAATATATACCCATACACGGTCATAACACATACCAAAACACGGTCCTATCATATACGCATACACGGTCATAACATATACTCATAAATCGTCATAACAAATGCCCATATATACACGGTCATAACATATACCAATACTAGGTCATAACATATACCCATACGCGGTCATAATATATACCCTTATACGGTCATAATATATACCCATAAAGTGTCATAAAAAAAAGTATATAGAGTCATAACATATACCCATACACGGTCACAACATTTACCCATACATGGTCAAAATATATACTCATATACGGCCATAACATATACCCATATACGGTCATAACATACACCTATATACGGTCATAACATATATCGATACACTGTCGTAATTATACCAATACACGGTCATGACATATACCGATACACTGTCATAACATAAACCCATACACGGTCATTATATATATCGATACACGGTCACAACATATACCCATACACGGTCACAACAAATACCCAAATACGGTCACAACATATACCCATACACGGTCATTATAGATATCCATAAATGTTCACAACATTTACCCATACACGGTCACAACTATAGCCATACACGGTCAAATCACATACCCATACACGGTCACAACACATACCCATACACGGTCAAAACTTATACCCATATACGGTAAAAACATATACCCATACACAGTCATAACACATACCCATACAGGGTCATAATATATACAATATACGGTCATAACATAAACCCATATACGGTCAAATCACTTAACCATACACGGTCACAATACATACACATATACGGTCATAACATATACCCTTAAACTGTCATTACGTATACCCATACACGGTAATAATACATACCCATACACGGTCATTACATATACCAATACACGGTCACAACAGATACCCATACATGGTCGCAACATATACCCATATATACACGGTCATAACACATACCCATACACGGTCATAAAACATATTCATACATGGTCATAACACATACCCATACACGGTCACAGCACATACACATACACGGTCACAACATATACCCATACACGGTCATAACACATATACGATCATAACACATACCCATATACGGTCATAACACATACCCATACACGATCATAACACATACACATACGCGGTCATACCACATACCCATACACGGTCACAACATATACACATATACGGTCACAACATATACCCATAAACGGTCATAAAATATGCCCATACACGGTCATAACATATGCCATAACATATACGCATACACAGTCATAACATATTCCCATAACCGTTCATTACATATGCCCATACACGCTCATAACATATACCCATAAACGGCCATAACATATACTCATACACGGTCATTACACATACTCATACACGGTCATAACACATACCCATACACGGTCATAACACATACCCCTATACAGTCATAACATATACCCATACACGGTCATAACACATACCCATACACGGTCACTACACATACCCCTATACGGTCACAACATTTACCCCTATACGGTCATAACACATACCCATACAAGGTCATAACATATACCCATACACGGTCATAACACATACCCATACACGGTCACTACACATACCCCTATACGGTCACAACATTTACCTCTATACGGTCATAACACATACCCATACAAGGTCATAACATATGCCCATACACGGTCATAACACATACCCATACATGGTCATAACATATACTCATAAACGACCATAACACATACCCATACACGGTCATAATATATACCCATACACGGTCATAACACATGCCCATACAAGGTCATAATATATACCCATACACGGTCATAATATATAACTATAAAACCTATAGATAACTTTGTTGTTTATTTCCAATGAACATATACCCATATACGGTCATTTTACCTGATGGTATATTTATTTATAACATACACGTTATTGGCACCAGGGAGCAAATAAAGTGTATATAAGGCTTTACTGTTGCTGTTCCGTTAGTTGTTATTGTTATTGTTTTTGTTGTTGTCGTCGTTAATGTATGGTGTTAAGCGTCGCTTCCAGCCATTTTTTTTTCAGTCATTTCACAACGGTGTCTACTTTAGCGGTATTCTAAACGCTGTCACACTAGAGTAACATGCAAACTATCCTCTAAATCTTGCTTGCCAAATGAGGAAACTTCTAGCATGAATACCATTTTTCAAGTGTTTGGTATAACTCGGTCGGGGATCGAACCCACAACTTGCCGCATGCGAGGCGGACGCTCCACCACTAACAATCTCTGCATTATATATACGTACATATTATATCATTCATTATGTAGGTGTTAGATAAATCAACAAAACTGCATTGACGATATAAATATAAGAAATGCACACTTTAGCTGTACATTCCCATCATGTAAACTTAGGTGTAACTATAAAATCGTTAGATATGCACTTACTTTCTTCGTTGCAAATATAACTTCATTTCTCATCAACAAATAAAGGCCATTTCTTAAGTATAATCAATCAATATATTAAAATTACGCCTTTTTGATAAGAAAAAATGCCTCAAGCTATTTTATATAAAATAAAATTTAATTACTAGAGCTAATTAAGAATAAAAGTGAAAAATATTTGCAATAACACATTAAAATCATGTTTTACTATGGAACGCCATAGCTGTCTTATGTGGTCTATTTTATATGTTTTATGTGCATTCTTTAATATATTATGTGCATTCATCATTATATTATGTAGATACGTTATTACATTATGTCGATACTTTATAACATTATGTCGATACTTCATTACATTTTGTAGATACTTTATTATATTCTGTAGATTCTTCATTACATTATGTAGATACTTTATTATCTTCTGTAGAATCTTCTTTACATTATGTCGATACGTCATTATATTGTGTAGATTGTTTATTACATTATGTGGATACTTTATTATATTCTGTAGATACTCCATTACATTATGTAGATACATTATTACATTATGTGGATACTTTATTATATTCTGTGGATACTTCATTACATTATGTAGATACGTCATTATATTGTGTAGATACTCCATTACAGTATGTAGACTGTTTATTACATTATGTGGATACTTTATTATATTCTGTAGATACCTCATTAAATTATGTGGATACTTTATTATATTCTGTAGATACTTCATTACATTATGTAGATACGTCATTATATTGTGTAGATACTCCATTACATTATGTAGACTGTTTATTACATTATGTAAATACTTTATTATATTCTGTAGATACTTCATTACATTATGTAAATTCTTCATTACATTATGTAGATACGTCATTATATTGTGTAGATACTCCATTACATTATGTAGACTGTTTATTACATTATGTAAATACTTTATTATGTTCTGTAGATACTTCATTACATTATAACATTATGTGGATACTTTATTATATTCTGTAGATACTTCATTACATTATAACATTATGTGGATACTTTATTATATTCTGTAGACACTTCATTACATTATAACATTATGTGGATACTTTATTATATTCTGTAGATACTCCATTACATTATGTAGACTGTTTATTACATTATGTAAATACTTTATTATGTTATGTAGGTACTTCATTACATTATAACATTATGTGGATACTTTATTATATTCTGTAAATACTTCATTACATTATAACATTATGTGGATACTTTATTATATCCTGTAGATTCTTCATTACATTATGTAGATACTTTATTATTTCATTACATTATGTAGATACGTCATTATATTGTGTAGATACTCCATTACATTATGTAGAATGTTTATTACATTATGTGAATACTTTATTATGTTCTGTAGATACTTCATTACATTATGTGGATACTTTATTATATTCTGTATATACTTCATTACATTATTACATTATGTGGATACTTTATTATATTCTGTAGATTCTTCATTACATTATGTAGATACTTTATTATATTCTGTAGAAACTTCATTACATTATGTAGATACGTCATTATATTGTGTAGATACTCCATTAGATTATGTAGACTGTTTATTACATTATGTGGATACTTTATTATGTGCTGTAGATTCTTCGTTACATTATGTAGATACTTCATTATATTCTGTAAATACTTCATTACATTATGTAGATATTTTATTACATTATGTAGAAACTTTATTATATTATGTAGAAACTTTATTACATTATGTAGACACTTTATTATATATTGTCGAAACTTTATTATATTATGTAGAAACTTTATTACATTATGTCGAAACTTTATTATATCTTGTCGAAAGTTTATTATAGTATGTGCATTCTTTATAGACATAAAAACGCAACACAGGAAGAGATATGAAAACGCAACACAGGAAGAGACATAAAAACGCAACACAGGAAGAGATATGGACACGCACCGCAGAAAGAGATATAGACACGCTCCACAGGAAGAGATATAGACACACACCGAAGGAAGATATATGGACACGCACCGCAGAAAGAGATATGGACACGCACCACAGGAAGAGATATGGACACGCGCCGCAGGAAGAGATATGGACATGCACCGCAGGAAGAGATATGGACACGCACCGCAGGAAGAGATATAGACACGCACCACAAGAAGAGATATGGACACGCACCTCAGGAAGAGAAATGGACAAGCAATAAAGTATTGACATAATGTAAAAACGTATCTACATAATATAATGATGAATGCACATGATATAATAAAGAATGCACATAATACATATAAAATGGACCACATAAGACAGCTATGGCGTTCCATATTTTACCGTCAAGCTTGCATCCATATATCTCCACTCGCATGCAGTTGGCCATGTGCCAACTGACCGGGTAAAAACGTACACGCTTTGCCACGACAGGCGGGTACAGAGTATTCAGTTTAGCAATGTACGTATTGGTATTTCCCTCCATCACCTGAAAATAAGGAAAACAATTTTTACCGAACACGTGTCATCTTTATATATATGCATATACGACGACAGCTGAAAAATATATTCCAGCGTGAAATTAATATACCCGAGTGTGAATGGACCCCGGAGCTAGTGACGTCATCTGCGGAATACTGAGACGATGTGCATGGCGCAATATCTGGCCACTTCGGTTAAAAGTCAATATCGGATTGAGAGGTTAATGATCAAACAGACAGCATTTCGTTTCTGCTCATTATTTCTTTAACATCTAGAGCAATACTGCAATAACTTGGCATGAATATTCATTTTCTATACAAAGACAATGTGTAGGGTGTGTGCAACCGTCCGTCTATTCGTCTTTCACATTTTTTTGTATTTGCAATTTACCCCCATATAGATTAAGTAATGTTGAGTTATTTGGGGACATTGTAATGTTTCACATGTAGATAAAATTATAATGTTTCACATGTAGATAGAATTGTAATGTTTCACATGTAGATAGAATTGTAATGTTTCACATATTGATTGTAATGTTTCACATGTAGATAACATTGTAAAGTTTCACATGTAGATAAAATTGTAATGTTCCACATGTAGATATAATTGTAAAGTTTCACATATTGATTGTAATGTTTCACAAGTAGACGAAATGATAAAGTTTCGCATGTAGATACAATTATAAAGTTTTACATGTAGATACAATAGTAAGGTTTCACATGAAGATATAATTGTGGTGTTTCACATGTAGATAAAATTGTAATGTTTCATCTGTTGATCAAATTGTAAGGTTTCACATGTAGATAGGATTGAAACGTTTCACATGTAGATAGAATTGTAATGTTGTTGTTGTAGTAGTAGTAGTTGTTGTTGTTGTTGCTGTTGTAGTAGTAGTAGTAGTAGTGGTGGTGGTGGTGGTGGTAGTGGTAGTAGTAGTAGTAGTAGTGTAGTGTAGTGTAGTAGTAGTAGTAGTAGTAGTAGTAGTAGTAGTAGTTCTTGTCTCTCCATATCTTCTTGAGGAAGTTTTAAATGACTAAGCATAAATGCTTTCCATTTTGAGATAATATGCATAACTACCAGCCACGTTCGTTGCCTTATTTAATAGTGCGATGGGGTTACTTTTGAGCCTTTTAAACACAATATACAGTAACTGTTATATAGTTGCAGTCAGCGCACCTCATGTTTTTTGTTGTTTTTTTTAACTTATTTTGTTGCTTATGGGTATCAAGCAAACACTTTGGGTCATGTGTTCTAATACCATTAGCCATGCTCCCATCCTTCAATTAACAAATAACATTATCTAGAATCAGCATGACAATGATATAGAATAGAGAATAAAACAACAAGCAATGGAAACGAAAAACTGAAAAAAGTAGGAAATACGACAAATAAAGAATGAAAAGAAATAACATGTTTATCTCGTAAAGTGTTGTCATATATCGTTCCTGTGCAATGAAAAGCTGATAAAAGTTGGGTACCCGTTGCCCCTTGGTTAGCTCAATCGGTAGTGCGCCATACTGTAAATCCAGGGGTCTTGAGTCCGAATGCCCGTCGGTTACAGTATCCGTGATGACTTATATACTACACTGTGTCTCATTGGCATTCGTCTAGAAACGCTGATTCAAGTTATCAGTTACTTGCGGAGATGGAAGTGTTCGAGTATTGGTCAACCTTACTAGATCTCGGGAATAACTGGATTTCGGATTTGATATAGCCCTGAGTCTCGGTGGCTTATAAATGGATCGGAACGACGAAACGCGCTATTAGACTCCGTACTGATACGTCCTGCAAAGTTTCATCAAAATTCGGTGAAAGGTTTAAAAGGATTTATGCGAACAAGATTTGTAACGGACAGAAAGACAGAAAAACACACAGTCAATCAAATGAACGGAAACGACAAACAAGTATATCACCTTGTAAGGTAAACCATTGTACTCACAGTTTCTCCCTCAGCATTCGTATACTTCAGCCATTTGTCTCCGTCTTCATTCTGGTACTCCAGACGGAATGTTTTTACATACTCTTGTCCCTGGAAATAAATTGCCACGAATTATTTGTCTTTAAATGCATTAAGTGAATGTGACCTTTTCTAGGGGATAATAAAAAAAATCAGACTCCAGGAACCGTTCGGCTTATTATAAATACAGTAAAACCTGTATTAGTGGTGACCTCTATTAAGCAACCACTTGTCGTAAACAGTCACATTTTCGATTTACCCCTTTTATAGTTTTAGTTTTAATTAACCTGTATTAAGCAGTCATCCGCCTTAAGGGGTCAGTTGTACTCTTTCCTTTGGGTGACTGCTTATGACGGGGTTGACTGTAGATCTGTATAGATTATTATTGGATGAGATCTATGTAAGTTTTTAATTGATTAAATGGATTACGGGGCGTTTTAATCACTGAAATTGAATGTGAATATGAGCGATTGCGATCATTTTGTAGTTACATGCTGCAGCTAATCGACGTGACCTGGTACTATGAAGTTGTGTAAAATCGAAAGAAATGCGCCCGCTACATGTAACAGTTTTGCAAATTACTTTCTTAATATTTCATGAAAATTCACAAAACATAGACGAACGCCGTCTTGGTTTGGTGATAAACATATCAATGCTATTAAGTGGAGCGCGTGGTACAGTGCTAGAGCCATGATCGAAGGGTCGTGGATTCAATCCCCCGTCATGGCTATGTGTGTAAGACACTTTTTCATGCATATGCTTAGTATGGTTCTGCACAGGAAAACTTCGAGCGTAACTTGCTTCAAAACCGAAATAAATTAATAAGTTTAAACTAAACTGACTAAGTGGACATGCAAAAGTCGTATTAATTGCAAAAAGTGCAACGGCTTATTATTGCTCAGTTGAAAGGATGGAGTGGTGCAATTCACAAAAAAACACAGAGACGGCGTTCGTGCTTGTTTTGTCATTTTTCAAAAAATGTTAATTTAAAAAAAACGTTATCTGCAAAAATGTTACAAGAAACGGCATTATTCCTCAATTTATAACATACGGTCATGTGGATTTGCCATCGTGGTAAAGTAATGTAGCATTCATCTTTGAAGCTTCAGAAATTGCCAGCCTCTGTCCAAAATGAAATGGAATGGAAAATAGCAGTTTCGACGTAAAATGGAAAGTTCTATATTGAAAAATCTAAGCGATTGTAATGCTGAGAACGTAGGACAACATCTAACGAACATTGCTTTCGTCTATACATAAAAAGCGTGCAAAGGCAATGACTGGTACCCAGGAACGCGAATGTAGACCTACATCTGAGTCGGTAGAAAATGCCATACAACTTCTAACCTATACCGTGTAACCGCTATGTGGCACTTTATATGGAGGAGGATATACGCCATTTATCAGATTGCTTTACAACATATATACTTATGACCAATTCAAATTCGCACAAGTGACAACTTCTAACTTCTATGTGTGTAAATTACACATTACTGTCGAGAAATTACGAATGACATTCACTTAAACCACATTTATTTAAAATACATGTTGCATCATAACCTACAGACTTATATTTTTCTAATTTTAACATTATGACGCCATGCGTCATTGATTTGAGGTCAATCCATCCAGTGGGATGTGGTTGTTTTACAATTGCTACAATCACCGGTCGTAGAGGAATGAGCAGCGTTTACTGTCTTCTCGCTATATGTCTTACAATATAACTTTCTGTTCTTGTGTTTGAATAAACCATATTGAGTCCATATTTGATAATAATGAATATCATATTTGATAACTGTTTCAAACACTACAAATATCTGTCCTGCTTTCAGATGTTTCTGCTAAAACATTTGTTTTCATCTTAAAGCTTTTTATTGTGTACATTCCCGTATTAGTTTAAATTTACTATCTTTGATTCTGGAGTGTGATTATTTATTTTCTACGATACAAAACGTCCATATTTCTTAACTTTAGCCTGTTTTCGGTACAGGACCCTGGTTACCAATATAGAAACCCGTTTAATGTTCATGTAAGGTTGGCCAGCATATACTTTCTCCTCAGGTTGTTCCCCCCACTCCCCTCCCCCACCAAACATATAAATGAAAAGCTACGGGCCTTCATCCATGAATACAAAAACAATGAATGTTGTATTAAACAAGCACTCTTGCTATGGTAGATCACTTTGTGGTAACGTTAAATGTGGTATCTGATTTGATATGATAGTTTTTATCGAAGAAATTTACATTTAATCAAGGGTGATATGCATAACAGTAATAATATTGAAAGACCATGTCAGAAAGAAAATAAAATGCAACATGATCTTACCTTAATTTTTGTTATTGAAAATACATGAGTATCATTCCATAATTTAATATATGGCTATATTTCTTATTTGAAAAAGTTATGTCAGAAAGCAAATATAATGCAATATGATCTTACCTACCATATTTTTTGTAATTGAAAATACATGTGAATCATACATGAGGGTCAGGGAACTTTGTTACGAAGTGGAGTGATTCGCGCTGACAGTTTGTCACAGATTCACGTCGATGTGATGCGGGAAAACACGGTAATATTTTGATGTATTTAGTCAATTATTTACTAGAAACAGCTTTTTTACATGACTGAGTTTCACCTAATATTATTTTTTTTTTTAAAAAAAATCCAATCGATTATGTGTGCATTAGTAGAGGTATAAAACGCACGAATTAACAAATCCGCGCTGAATACGTATGTAAAACGAAGGTAGAAGTGAAATTGTCAATAAAAACATTAATTAGTTCAGAAAATCATTGAAAACTGTTGTATAAGTAATTTTGTTTAAAAAGGTTTATAATTAACTGACGTTTTACTAAGTGAGAAATACCGATTGAAAAAGCGTCATGTGTCACAGGTTTATGTCGATATTGATTTAAATATAACGGTTTCTCCCCTACAGGGTCACAGCTTCTAGTCGGCACTATTGGCAGGACTAGACATATAATCGTTCGGTGCACCGATATTTTTGTTTTAACAGTGCACCGATAAAATATAGTGTTGCACCGTTAACATATATCGATGCACCAATAAAAGTGGCGGTCCACCGTTATAATATATTGATGCACCGTTATATACTTGTGCCCGCTATATAATACCGATGTACCACTATATTTTAACGATGCACCGCTATATTTTCATTGATGCACCGCTTTATTTTAACGGTGGACCGATTGCTAATTAACGGTGAACCGTTATTTAATAGCGGTGCACCGTTAAATAAAATATGTCGGTCCATCGCTATCGTGACTACGCTGTACTAGGGTCTTTGGGATGAATGGATCTGTAAATTGCGTGTTTTCAATCGGAAAGTGGTTCATTCCGTCACTTTCCTCGAATGTATGAGGAAAGGGTCGGGTTCCCATTCAAAAGCACATGCTCGCATGTGCTTTAAATATAATGCCGCTCGTATCGGTTATTTCTTTGATTAAAAAAAAACGAAATAATAATACGAAAATAAATGGGTTTTTCCACCTCACTGCTCAACCAAAATAACAGGAAGTAGCGGATTACCGTGTGTAGTTATCACCGTAAATAGGGCGTAGTTGCCGTTTATGTAACATAAACGTTGGACAGGGAGAGTAGTAGTAACAGTAGCGTACATTTTCGGCCATACTTCGGCATTATGTGAAAATGACTTACTACTATAAGTCTGACTTTTTGAATGTAACGAAAGCACGTGACATCATTGCCAGTTTCAATCTTAGAAACCTTAAAATCAAACAAAATCTCTCTCTCTCTCTCTCTCTCTCTCTCTCTCTCTCTCTCTCTCTCTGTAGAAGTATTGTATTTACTTGGCCGTTTCCAAAGCGACCTTGCGTCTCCACCTGAGTCACTAAGGTTAATACACCAAGATCAATTTGAAGATATTCGGATGGCTCTGTGCTTGCTGGACACCAACTACCGGCCTGTTTTTCGTTGCGAATCCTGTAATGGAATGTTTTCTCGTTTAAAGAGGCATAATGGTCCAACTATGTAGCTCAAATAGTATTTGAAATATAATACATATAAAATAGTAATAAAGTGTGCTTATTGACCAACTGAATATTTAGAAACCGTTGTCATGAATTAAAATCAAATTCAAATATAATTTATCGCTGGAATCAAAAATTAAGCAACCAAACGGCTGCCTATTAATATCGGCTATCGGCACAGTCAAGTCGGAGAAAGAGGTGTAGGGTTTTTATGAAGGACAGACATGGAATTATACGAATTTCCATTAGGCTATAACAGACTTGACTCGGGAGATATCGGGAAGATGTCGATTACTGGAAGATGTCAGGTACTGGGAGATGTCAGATACATGTACTGGAAAATGTTAGGTATTTGGGGATACGTCGGGTACTGGGAGATGTTAGGTACTGGGAGATGTCAGGTATTGGAAGATGCCAGGTACTAGGAGATGTCATATACTGGGAGATATCAGGTATTGGAAGATGTCGGGTACCGGGAGATGTCAGGTACTGGGAGATGTCAGGTACCGGGAGTTGTCAGGTATTGTGAGATGTCAGGTACTGGGAGATGTCTGGTACTGGGAGATGTCAGGTATTGGAGGATATCGGGTATTGGGAGATGTCAGATATTGGAAGATGTCGGGTATTGGGAGATGTAAGGTATTGGGTGATGTCTGGTATTGGAAGATGTCGGATACCGGTAGATGTCACGTATTAGGAGATGTCAGGTACTAAGAGATGTCAGGTACTGGGAGATGTCAGGTACTGGGAGATGTCAGGTATTGGAACATGTCGGGTATTGGGAGATGTCAGTTACTGGGAGATGTCAGGTATTGGAAGATGTCGGGTATTAGGAGATGTCAGGTATTGGAAGATGTCGGGTACCGGGAGATGCCAGGTACTGAAAGATGTCTGGTATTGGAAGATGTCGGGTATTGGAAGATGTCGGGTATTGAGAGATGTCTGGTACTGGGACTCGTCCCCGCCCCCAACCCCCCCCCCCCCAAATGATCCTATATTACGCAATAAAATTAAACTTTTTTGTAGCAAAACTAGATGTTTTTTTAATTTTAATTATACTGTATTCTTTTAAAAATGCAAATTTGTTTTTCAATTTTACGTTTTTCGTTTAATAGATTATCATTAAAATACATAAACAGCAAAACTATGCAAATTTCCTACATTTTAAGCCGTTTCATGGTCAAAATTTAACTGAGAAGGCATTCTTGCTAAAACATGTACTAAAATTACTTAGAGTGTACCAGACAATTATTACAATAAATATCTTTGTGCGGCAAGAATGCCGTTTTAATAAAAAGAATATTTAAATGCAAAAAATAGGACAAAATTAGGGAAAATGAGCATTTAATTTTTACTAAAAATTGACATCAAAAGTTAAATAAAGGTCATTTTGCTTTTTGGATGACCTACTAATATTTGGAGTAATTCTATGAATAGAAAATCATAAAGTTGCATAAAATATACATATTTTAAAACAATTAAGTATATTTAATACACATAGCTTTGTTGAAAAATAAAAAGTGTATTTTACAGGGCCGATATTGGTGCTTCGTCGGAACCTGGTCCTTTGGTCGATGTCGACTTTGCAAGGAAGTGCTAATTAAAACAATCAAATTGCTGTTTTAGTGTCGCTAAGCACTCTTATACTAGTTTTGATATTTATGATTCCAGACTGATTTCATGGCAAGATTGGGGAACTGTTGTTGTTGTTGTTGTTGTTGTTGTTGTTTTTGTTGTTATTTAGCTTTCAAATTTTCGTTGTTGTTGTTATTGCTGATACTGTTGCTGTTGCTGCTTACTCTGTTGTTGTTGTTGTTTAGCTTTTAATTTTGCACTTTTAATATTTCAGTTATATTGAGACAGTATTCTGAGCGTTGCCACACTCGAGTAGTATCAAAACGCACACCGACCAGACCAATAACTACCCTCTAAATGCTGAGTGTCAAGTGAGGACGCTTCTTGTACCAATTTTCAAGTCTTAAGTAAGTCCCGACCAAAGATCGAACCCACTACCTCCAGTGTACGAGGTGGGCGCTCTACAACTAGACTATCGCTGCGGTTCGGTTAACAGAACTAATCCGAATACATGTGCTAAAGATACACTATGGGTCTATCGAAATTCATTTACGGTTAGTACGAATATAAATAGTACTGAACTTCGAAGAAGCAAAAACAATATCATATTTTTTTGTATTTGAGAAGTATTGTATAATAAAAAAAATATGAATTGGTTTAATTTTTTTAAGATGGAATTTAAAACATTACAAATAGCAGATGTGTCAGGAGAGATAGCAAAATAATAAGACTTGGGGTTCTTGTCATTTAGATGTGGGTGAGATATGGGCGTCTTTAATGTTGAGTAAGAAATTAACCAATGAGAAGATGTAGATGTAGTAATGAGTGGACCAATGAGAAAATAAGGCTCGAGGCATTTTGGGTAGTGTGTAAATTTGAGTGAAACAGTCAGTTTAAGAAAGACATTGAACAAGTTTGTGATTGATTGAATATTTAGCGTCATTTTTATGTCATCGAGGGCTAACAGACGATCAGTTAACCTGACCATTGTTTCCTTGGATTAACCAGTACTCGAGCACATCCCATCCCCGCAAGTAACTGAAAACTTTCTCACTTGAATCAGTGGTGAGAGATGAAAAATAAAGAGACACAATGTCGTTTATCAATCGTCACGGAGATTGTTGCCGGGCGTGGGATTCGAACTCACGACCCCTGGATTGATAGTCAGACGTTTAACCGACTGAGCTAATCAAGCCCGGCTAAACAAGTTAAGATGAATGTGTGATTTAGAAATTTGGTAGAGGTAGAAACAATTGTTGAGTTGTTGAATTATATAAACATGTGAATAAACTGAGTTAAATAAGAAACCCTAGTTTTAGCAGAGACATATAAATATGTAATTAAGACACTGGTTTGTGTACATGTTATGCTACACATACTAGTATATTTATTGTCTTGCATTAATTCAAAACAAATAAGATGCATTTTTTCCAATTCTTTTTACAAATCACTGGTATTCGTTACCTGCCGATATCAGGTCCAGTTGATTCAGCATACATTGAACTGGCGGAAATGGCACTGTCCGGTATAGCACCAGATTCCATCCCCAAAGCGCCCTCACTTTTGTCTGAAATATTGAGCAAATATTATTTTGCAAAGTACTTGTATATTGTATTGCCAAACTTGGCCGGTGGCCTCACAATTACATTTTTTCATGTTGTAAAAAGTATAACTTAATTATTTAAGTTCTCTTTTATATGTTTAATAAGGTGTTCCCCGTGGCCGAGTAGTCTAAGGTGCTGTCTTTAGAGCATTTGGTGTGGTTGTGGGTTTAATCTCAGCTCAGTTTATAAATATTCATGTGAGATAGTTTGCCAGTTACTTGTGGATTGATTGTTTGATTGAATATTTAGCGTCATTTCTATGCCATCGAGGGCTAAAAGACGATCAGTTAACCTAACCACTGTTTCCTGGTATTAACCAGTACTCGAGCACATCCCATCTCCGCAAGTAACTGATAACTTTCCCACTTGAATCAGTAGTGAGAGACGAATGATAATGAGACACAATGACGTATATCAATCATCACGGAGACTGTTGCCGGGCGGGGGATTCGAACTCACGATCCCTGGATTGATAGTCAGACGCATAACCGACTGAGCTAATCGGGCCCGGCAGTTACTTGTGGAAGGGCGGTGGTTATACTAGGAATCATAGCAACCTTTAATACAAATCAGACTGCCGTTTGAGTTCTGTTTTTCTTACTCTATCAAAAATAACAAATACCCTTAGGTTTTATGTGTCTGAAACTTTACCGATGGTGACGCGTCTAATGGTTGCCCCAAACTACGTTTTGCTTACCATTACATGTTCCGAAGTGCTCTCATTCCATTATATAAACATTTACAAAATGTTCATAAATCACTATGGCGTGCAGTTATTTAAATGAAAGTTGAAAGTGTCCTGCTTGTGTTAGGAAACTGTTAAATGATTATGAGTTGTTCTCATTTACTTACAGATGCTTCTTTTGATAAAAAAAAACATTTCCTTGTACATGTATATTCAAAAAGCTTGTTATTGACTGTTTTATCCAAGAATAGTATGGCTCAGTTAACAATAGTCATGTTATTGAAGAGTATAAATATTTCAAAAGTAATTTTGTATATGAACAATATTAAGATATTCTCCAAAATGATTTAAGATTTTGTGAAACTAGAATTAGATTATCAGCACATTTCTTAGAATTCAAACATATCGTTATGCAAGAAATCCCATTCCAAGAAATGAGAGATATTGTCTTTGTTGTAACATTACTGAGGTTGAATATATATACTATTTGATTTGCATCTGTCCTTGTTACAGTGATTTTAGAAAGATGTATATAAATAAACATGTTTTTCAAAGACCATCCATGTACAAGCTTATGGAATTGCTTAAAACAAATGGCAAAAGTACTTTAGTCAGATTTTCTCAGTATATTAAACAACCTCTAAAATTAAGAAACAGCATTTTAAACGTTTAATAGGTTATGTAAATATAGTGAATATCATTCTCTTATCTATTTTGGAAACAATCCCTGAATCAATAGAAGAAAATCTTTTAAATATTTAATACATTTGTTCATCCTCTTATTTTCAGAAATTTATGAATTAAAAGTTTTTCATGCATTATTTCGATATTGATAATAAAACAAATATGAGCTTACTTAAAAATGTAAATGAAAAATGGCGGTACAAATTATGTATTAATTAACAATTTATTTTACGTGATATTATGTATTGTAAATATGTTATTATGATGATGTATTTATGTACAAGTCTGAAATAAAATATCTGTTCTGTTCTGTCTTATCCTATAAGGCAGTATACATCGCGCCTTTGTTTTCACTGCAAGTGTAAAAGTTGATATTTGTCTTGAAACTATACGTTAAACTATTTGTGGGATTTACTGTGTATGCGTGATGCATCTTCATCTTGGTACAGTGGCATCTCACATGAGAATGGATTACAAATTACTCAAAACAAAGTTGTCAGATTTATTAATGGTAATGAGTGTAGACTTCTTAAAAACTTAAAGTCTCAGACTTCAGTAATATTGGTTTAAGCTAAATGTTGAAAACTGTAAAACAACTGTGACTAAACCGTGTTCATAAACAATTTGATAAGTGTTCATCTTACCTTATTTTATTTAATCTCCGAAACTCATTCTTTTAAAAGTATACATGGTGTTTATCAGTTTAATTGTACCTTAGGTAGATGGTTTTATGTCAAATATATTATTTTATCAAGCTGTTCGGGACGGAAATAGTCTTCCAAGAAAAATAAAAGAAATGAATAACAAATATGCTTTTAAAAACGAAGCGAAATTGCAACTCAATGAGAGTATGAAATATGTAGAGCAATCAGTTTTATTAATCAATATTGTCTATATTTTATCATTTTTGCAAAGTATTTCATTATTGTTCCGTTATATATGTGCCATCATTCTGTGGTAGTAAGAACATACATGAATTGTAAGAAATTTAAAACTTAAATGCACTACAACTAGTCAGAATTTTTGCCACGGCTATGTGTGGTATCCTTGAGCAAGAAACTTTTCCGCATATGCTTAGTACTGGTTTTAACCAGGAAGACTTCGAGCGTGATTTGTCTAAGTTGTAAGAACTTGTCATAACCGAAGTAAAATAAATAAGTTTAAACTATAAATAACATAAAGTGTATGTTCTCGCTGTTGTATTTAGTATTTGTGTATATATATATTCACGAATAATTCTTTCTAATTTAATTTGGCACAAGGGTGTATGCTTTACATATCACAAAAGGGTTGCTATATTCGAGGTCTAGGCTAAGTGTCGGTGTAAAAAAGTCAAATTGGACTTAACCTCAAGGCAGATTGGATGTAGTCCAATTATTTTTATCGTAAAATAAAATCATTATAAATAATTATAATTATTGTTATTGCTGCTGTTGTTGCTGTTGTCACAAGTTGCTGTTGGTGGTGGTGGTGATGCTGCTCCTGTTGCTGCTGTTGTTGTGTTGGTGGTGACGGTAGTGGTGTTGGCTGTAGTGAGGTAGTGTGGTGGTGTTATATTGCTCTACAATGATGAAGGACTTATATATGTATAAAAATCGAGTATAAAACTTACCTAAACATTTAGTACGATTCGTAAGTGTTTCCTCCATTGCGTTCTCAATATTTTCTTCAGAGTCATTAAACCGTTGTGAACTGCTAATTGTGGTCATTTCCGTCGTATCAGAAATGCCATTTGACATCATCTCAAACACCAAAGAGATGTTTTTTTGAAACGCTATACGCTCTTCTTTCTCTTCCAACAATGATTTTTTAGTAATTTTAGCGAATTCGTTAAAATAAGCTTTAACAGTATCAATTTTGGCATAGAACTTTTCGGTGAGTTCATCAAATTCCTCTTTGATATCACGAGCAGATTTTGCTGACAATTTAAGTTTGGTTTTGACGTAAATAATGTGTTGTTCTATATCCTTTAAACGGAGTTCGTGCTGTTGTGTAACTTCTCGAGTATCGTAGATAATATCAACCATTGTTCTCGCTTGTTTCGCTAATCTTTTGAAACTGTTTGCTTCGTCAGCCCGTTTCATAACTGTTTTCCTTTCGTTTTTAACGTATTTTGGCTGTTCTGTAATTGCATCGCCAGAATCTGAATAAAAAAGAAGGAAATCATCACAAAGAGCACGTGCAATCTCTACCAATGAAAATATGATCGCTATCGTTCTTTAAAATATCACCTTACTGTGTAAAAAATGACATACTCAGAATTAGAATGAAGACACAATGCTGACTGTTGCGGGAATCGAACGCACGACCTTTCTGTCCTCGGTTTGATGCTCTAACTCTGGACCACGAGATTCGCGGAAAAAAAATTCACTAAGGAAAAGCGTACAAGACGCCAAAACTATTTTGATATGGTAATTATCATGCGACAACGAGGACAGTGCGAGGTCGGATGCTCCCTCAATGTCAGTTTTATCACCGCCGGTACCAGTGCAACAACTTCTATATATCTGTATTATTATAAACATGTTTTATGTTAGTGGATCCAGGGGTCGTGAGTTCGAATCCCCGGCCCGGCAACAGTCTCCGTGATGATTAATATACGACATTGTATCTCATTTGCATTCGTCTCTCACCACTGATAAAAGTGGGAAAGTTATCAGTTACTTGCGGAGATGGGGTGTGCTCGAGTACTGGTTAATCCCAGGAAACAGTGGTTAGGTTAACTGATCGACTATTGGCCCTCGATGGCATAAAATTATGCTGAATATTCAATCAATCAATCAATCAACTATGTTAGTGTTGTTGTCTATTTTTATTCCCTAATTAACTTTATTTCGGGCAACTCGTTATACAGAATATTGGTCTTAACTACTATTTGAAATTGGCTTGTCTTACTCGTTATGTAGAATAATGCATCTTAGCTCCTGTTTGAAATGTGTTTGTTTTACTCGTTATGCAGAATCATGCATCTTAGATACTATTTGAAATGTGTTTGTTATCTCTCGTTATGCAGAATATCGCTTCTAAGCTCCTGTTTGAAATATTTTTGTTTACTCGTTATGAAGAATAGGGCATAATCGACTCGACAACGTTTTTTGTATATATCAGTAATTTTATTCACATATTTATAGCATAGTTTGCATAACTTCAAAGTCCCAAAACATTTTAAACTCGCATTCGCTCGTTTAAACTAAACCTAGTCCAAACTGATATGTTACCATGTTCGCATCTACATTCTGACTGACCCACTGGTTTCTTCATATGTATGTACAATTCTAACCTACCATAATGTAACAAGATCATGCATCTTAGCTCCAGATTGAATTATATTTGTTTTACCCGTTATGCAGAATACTGCATCTTAGCTCCTGATTGAATTATGTTTGTTTTACCCGTTATGCAGAATACTGCATCTTAGCTCCTGTTTGAAATGTGTTTGTTTTACCCGTTATGCAGAAAACTGTATCTTAGATCCTATTTGAAATGTGTTTGTTTTGCCTGTTATGCAGAAAACTGCATCTTAGCTCCTGTTTGAAATGTGTTTGTTTTACCCGTTATGCAGAATACTGCATCTTAGCTCCTATTTGAAATGTGTTTGTTTTACCCGTTATGCAAAATACTGCATATAAGCTCCTGTTTGAAATGTGTTTGTTTTGCCCGTTCTACAGAATACTGCATATTAGCTCCTGTTTGAAATGTGTTTGTTTTGCCCGTTCTGCAGAATACTGCATATTAGCTCCTGTTTGAAATGTGTTTGTTTTGCCCGTTCTGCAGAATACTGCATATCAGCTCCCGTTTGAAATGTGTTTGTTTTACCCGTTATGCAGAATACTGCATCTCAGCTCCCGTTTGAAATGTGTTTGTTTTACCCGCTATGCAGAATACTGCATCTCAGCTCCCGTTTGAAATGTATTTGTTTTACCCGCTATGCAAAATACTGCATCTCAGCTCCCGTTTGAAATGTGTTTGTTTTACCCGCTATGCAGAATACTGCATCTCAGCTCCCGTTTGAAATGTGTTTGTTTTACCCGTTATGTAGAATACTGCATCTCAGCTCCCGTTTGAAATGTGTTTGTTTTACCCGTTACGCAGAATACTGCGTCTTAATTCCTATTTTAGATGTGTTTGTTTTACCCGTTACGCAGTATACTGCATCTTAGCTCCTGTTTGAAATGTGTTTGTTTTACTCGTTATGCAGAATATTGTATCTTAGCTCCTATTTGAAATGTATTTGTTTTACCCTTTATGCAGAATACTGCATGTTAGCTCCTTTTTGAAATGTATTTGTTTTACCCGTTATGCAGAATACTGCACCTGAGCTCCTATTTGAAATGTGTTTGTTTTACCCGTTATCCAGAATACTGCATCTTAGCTCCTTTTTGAAATGAATTTGTTTTACTCGTTATGCAGAATATTGTATCTTAGCTCCTATTTCAAATGTATTTGTTTTACCCGTTATGCAGAATACTGCATCTTAGCTCCTGTTTGAAATGTGTTTGTTTTACTCGTTATGCAGAATACTGCATCTTAGCTCCTATTTGAAATGTGTTTGTTTTACCCGTTATGCAGAATACTGCATCTTAGCTCCTATTTGAAATGTGTTTAGCTTCTGATTGAAATGTATTTGTTTTATCCGTTATGCAGAAGATTTCATCTTAGCTCCTATTTGAAATGTGTTTGTTTTGCCCGTTATGCAGAATACTGCATCTTAGCTTCTGTTTGAAATGTGTTTGTTTTACCTGTTATGCAGAATACTGCATCTTAGCTCCTGTTTGAAATGTGTTTGTTTTACCCGTTACGCAGAAAACTGCATCTTAGCTTCTATTTGAAATGTATTTGTTTTACCCGTTATGCAGAATACTGTATCTTAGCTCCTGATTGAAATGTGTTTGTTTTACCCGTTATGCAGAAGACTTCATCTTAGCTCCTATTTGAAATGTGTTTGTTTTGCTCGTTATGCAGAATATTGTATCTTAGCTCCTATTTCAAATGTATTTGTTTTACCCGTTATGCAGAATACTGCATCTTAGCTCCTGTTTGAAATGTGTTTGTTTTACTCGTTATGCAGAATACTGCATCTTAGCTCCTATTTGAAATGTGTTTGTTTTACCCGTTATGCAGAATACTGCATCTTAGCTCCTATTTGAAATGTGTTTAGCTCCTAATTGAAATGTATTTGTTTTACCCGTTATGCAGAAGATTTCATCTTAGCTCCTATTTGAAATGTGTTTGTTTTGCCCGTTATGCAGAATACTGCATCTTAGCTTCTGTTTGAAATGTGTTTGTTTTACCCGTTATGCAGAATACTGCATCTTAGCTCCTGTTTGAAATGTGTTTGTTTTACTCGTTATGCAGAATACTGCATCTTAGCTTCTATTTGAAATGTATTTGTTTTACCCGTTATGCAGAATACTGTGTCTTAGCTCCTGATTGAAATGTGTTTGTTTTACCTGTTATGCAGAAGATTTCATCTTAGCTCCTATTTGAAATGTGTTTATTTGCCCGTTATGCAGAATACTGCATCTTAGCTCCCGTTTGAAATGTGTTTGTTTTACCCGTTATGCAGAATACTGCATCTTAGCTCCTGTTTGAAATGTGTTTGTTTTACCCGTTACGCAGAATACGGCATCTTAGCTCCTATTTGAAATGTATTTGTTTTACCCGTTATGCAGAATACTGTGTCTTAGCTCCTGATGATTGAAATATGTTTGTTTTACCCGTTATGCAGAAGACTTCATCTTAGCTCCTATTTGAAATGTGTTTGTTTTGCTCGTTATACAGAATATTGTATCTTAGCTCCTATTTGAAATGTATTTGTTTTACCCGTTATGCAGAATACTGCATCTTAGCTCCCGTTTGAAATGTGTTTGTTTTACCCGTTACGCAGAATACTGCGTCTTAGTTCCTATTTGAAATTGTGTTTGTTTGACCCGTTATGCAGAATACAGCGTCTTAGTTCCTATTTGAAATTTGTTTGTTTTACCCGTTATGCAGAATACTGCATCTCAGCTCCCGTTTGAAATGTGTTTGTTTTACCCGTTACGCAGAATACTGCGTCTAAGTTCCTATTTGAAATGTGTTTGTTTTACCCGTTACGCAGAATACTGCGTCTTAGCTCCTGTTTGAAATGTGTTTGTTTTACTCGTTATGCAGAATACTGCATCTTAGCTCCTATTTGAAATGTGTTTGTTTTACCCGTTATGCAGAATACTGCATCTCAGCTCCCGTTTGAAATGTATTTGTTTTACCCGTTACGCAGAATACTGCGTCTTAGTTCCTATTTGAATTGTGTTTGTTTTACCCGTAATGCAGAATACTGCATCTTAGCTCCTATTTGAAATGTGTTTGTTTTACCCGTTATGCAGAATACTGTGTCTTAGCTCCTATTTGAAATGTGTTTGTTTTACCCGTTACGCAGAATACTGCGTCTTAGCTCCTGTTTGAAATGTGTTTGTTTTCCTCGTTATGCAGAATACTCCATCTTAGCTCCTATTTGAAATGTGTTTGTTTTACCCGTTATGGAGAATACTGCGTCTTAGTTCCTATTTGAAATGTGTTTGTTTTACCCGTTACGCAGAATACTGCGTAATAGTTCCTATTTGAAATTTGTTTGTTTTATCCGTTATGCAGAATACTGCATCTCAGCTCCCGTTTGAAATGTGTTTGTTTTACCCGTTACGCAGAATACTGCGTCTTAGTTCCTATTTAAAATGTGTTTGTTTTACCCGTTACGCAGAATAATGCGTCTTAGCTCCTGTTTGAAATGTGTTTGTTTTACTCGTTATGCAGAATATTGTATCTTAGCTCCCATTTGAAATGTATTTGTTTTACCCTTTATGCAGAATACTGCATGTTAGTTCCTTTTTGAAATGTGTTTGTTTTACCCGTTATGCAGAATACTGCACCTTAGCTCCTATTTGAAATGTGTTTGTTTTACCCGTTATCCAGAATACTGCATCTTAGCTCATTTTTGAAATGTATTTGTTTTACTCGTTATGCAGAATATTGTATCTTAGCTCCTATTTCAAATGTATTTGTTTTACCCGTTATGCAGAATACTGCATCTTAGCTCCTGTTTGAAATGTGTTTGTTTTACTCGTTATGCAGAATACTGCATCTTAGCTCCTATTTGAAATGTGTTTGTTTTACCCGTTACGCAGAATACTGCATATTAGCTCCTATTTGAAATGTGTTTAGCTCCTGATTGAAATGTATTTGTTTTACCCGTTATGCAGAAGACTTCATCTTAGCTCCTATTTGAAATGTGTTTGTTTTGCCCGTTATGCAGAATACTGCATCTTAGCTTCTGTTTGAAATGTGTTTGTTTTACCCGTTATGCACAATACTGCATCTTAGCTCCTGTTTGAAATGTGTTTGTTTTACCCGTAATGCAGAATACTGCATCTTAGCTCCTGTTTGAAATGTGTTTGTTTTACTCGTTATGCAGAATACTGCATCTTAGCTCCTATTTGAAATGTGTTTGTTTTACCCGTTATGCAGAATACTGCATCTTAGCTCCTATTTGAAATATGTTTAGCTCCTGATTGAAATGTATTTGTTTTACCCGTTATGCAGAATACTGCATCATAGCTCCTATTTGAAATGTGTTTGTTTTGCCCGTTATGCAGAATACTGCATCTTAGCTCCTATTTGAAATATGTTTAGCTCCTGATTGAAATGTATTTGTTTTACCCGTTATGCAGAAGATTTCATCTTAGCTCCTATTTGAAATGTGTTTGTTTTGCCCGTTATGCAGAATACTGCATCTTAGCTTCTGTTTGAAATGTGTTTGTTTTACCCGTTATGCAGAATACTGCATCTAAGCTCCTGTTTGAAATGTGTTTGTTTTACCCGTAATGCAGAAGACTGCATCTTAGCTTCTGTTTGAAATGTGTTTGTTTTACCCGTTATGCAGAATACTGCATCTTAGCTCCTGTTTGAAATGTGTTTGTTTTGCCCGTTATGCAGAAAACTGTATCTTAGATCTTATTTGAAATGTGTTTGTTTTGCCCGTTATGCACAAAACTGTATCTTAGATCCTATTTGAAATGTGTTTGTTTTACCCGTTATGCAGAATACTGCATCTTAGCTCATGTTTGAAATGTGTTTGTTTTACCCGTTATGCAGAATACTGCATATAAGCTCCTGTTTGAAATGTGTTTGTTTTGCCCGTTCTGCAGAATACTGCATATTAGCTCCTGTTTGAAATGTGTTTGTTTTGCCCGTTCTGCAGAATACTGCATATTAGCTCCCGTTTGAAATGTGTTTGTTTTACCCGTTATGCAGAATACTGCATCTCAGCTCCCGTTTGAAATGTGTTTGTTTTACCCGCTATGCAGAATACTGCATCTCAGCTCCCGTTTGAAATGTATTTGTTTTACCCGCTATGCAAAATACTGCATCTCAGCTTCCGTTTGAAATGTGTTTGTTTTACCCGCTATGCAGAATACTGCATCTCAGCTCCCGTTTGAAATGTGTTTGTTTCACCCGTTATGCAGAATACTGCATCTCAGCTCGCGTTTGAAATGTGTTTGTTTTACCCGTTACGCAGAATACTGCGTCTTAGTTCCTATTTGAAATGTGTTTGTTTTACCCGTTACGCAGAATACTGCATCTTAGCTCCTGTTTGAAATGTGTTTGTTTTACTCGTTATGCAGAATATTGTATCTTAGCTCCTATTTGAAATGTATTTGTTTTACCCTTTATGCAGACTACTGCATGTTAGCTCCTTTTTGAAATGTGTTTGTTTTACCCGTTATGCAGAATACTGCACCTTAGCTCCTATTTGAAATGTGTTTGTTTTACCCGTTATCCAGAATACTGCATCTTAGCTCATTTTTTTAATGTATTTGTTTTACTCGTTATGCAGAATATTGTATCTTAGCTCCTACTTCAAATGTATTTGTTTTACCCGTTATGCAGAATACTGCATCTTAGCTCCTGTTTGAAATGTGTTTGTTTTACTCGTTATGCAGAATACTGCATCTTAGCTCCTATTTGAAATGTGTTTGTTTTACCCGTTATGCAGAATACTGCATCTTAGCTCCTGATTGAAATGTGTTTGTTTTACCCGTTATGCAGAATACTGCATCTTAGCTCCTGATTGAAATGTGTTTGTTTTACCCGTTATGCAGAATACTGCATCTTAGCTCCTATTTGAAATGTGTTTAGCTCCTGATTGAAATGTATTTGCTTTACCCGTTATGTAGAAGATTTCATCTTAGCTCCTATTTGAAATGTGTTTGTTTTGCCCGTTATGCAGAATACTGCATCTTAGCTTCTGTTTGAAATGTGTTTGTTTTACCCGTTATGCAGAATACTGCATCTTAGCTCCTGTTTGAAATGTGTTTGTTTTACCCGTAATGCAGAATACTGCATCTTAGCTCCTATTTGAAATGTGTTTGTTTTACCCGTTATGCAGAATACTGCATCTTAGCTCCTATTTGAAATGTGTTTAGCTCCTCATTGAAATGTATTTGTTTTACCCATTATGTAGAAGACTTCATCTTAGCTCCTATTTGAAATGTGTTTGTTTTGCCCGTTTTGCAGAATACTGCATCTTAGCTTCTGTTTGAAATGTGTTTGTTTTACCCGTTATGCAGAATACTGCATCTTAGCTCCTGTTTGAAATGTGTTTGTTTTACCCGTTATGCAGAAAACTGCATCTTAGCTCCTGTTTGAAATGTGTTTGTTTTGCTCGTTATACAGAATATTGTATCTTAGCTCCTATTTGAAATGTATTTGTTTTACCCGTTATGCAGAATACTGCATCTTAGCTCCTGTTTGAAATGTGTTTGTTTTACCCGTAATGCAGATACTGCATCTTAGCTTCTGTTTGAAATGTGTTTGTTTTACCCGTTATGCAGAATACTGCATCTTAGCTCCTGTTTGAAATGTGTTTGTTTTACCCGTAATGCAGAATACTGCATCTTAGCTCCTATTTGAAATGTGTTTGTTTTACCCGTCATGCAGAATACTGTGTCTTAGCTCCTATTTGAAATGTGTTTGTTTTACCCGTAATGCAGAATACTGCATCTTAGCTCCCGTTTGAAATGTGTTTGTTTTACCTGTTATGCAGAATACT
Source organism: Panopea generosa (assembly GCA_029582155.1). Classification (NCBI taxonomy): domain Eukaryota; kingdom Metazoa; phylum Mollusca; class Bivalvia; order Adapedonta; family Hiatellidae; genus Panopea; species Panopea generosa. The sequence goes on from CM055896.1 coordinate 89,461,154, forward strand.
GCGTCTTAGCTCTTGTTTGAAATGTGTTTGTTTTATCCGTAATGCAGAATACTGCATCTTAGCCCCTGTTTGAAATGTGTTTGTTTTACCCGCTATGCAGAATACTGTGTCTTAGCTGCTATTTGAAATGTGTTTGTTTTACCCGTTATGCAGAATACTGCATCTTAGCCCCTGTTTGAAATGTGTTTGTTTTGCTCGTTATGCAGAATACTGCATCTTAGCTCCTATTTGAAATGTGTTTGTTTTGCCCGTTATGCAGAATACTGCATCTTAGCTCCCGTTTGAAATGTGTTTGTTTTACCCGTTATGCAGAATACTGCATCTTAGCTCCTATTTGAAATGTGTTTGTTTTACACGTTATGCAGAATACTGCATCTTAGCTCCTGTTTGTTACCCATTTTGCAGAATACTGCATCTTAGCTCCTGTTTGAAATGTGTTTGTTTTACTCATTTTGCAAAAAAATGCACCTTAGCTCATGTTTGAAATGTATTTCTTTTACCCGTTCTGCAGAATCATGCATCTTAGCTCCTGATTGAAATGTTTTTATTTTACTGGTTATGCAGAATAATGCGTTTTAGCTCCTGTTTGAAATGTATTTGTTTTACTTGTTATGCAGAATCATGCGTCATAGCTTCAGATTTAAATGTGTTTGTTTTGCTCGTTATGCAGAATAACGCGTCTTAGCTCCTGTTTTAATGTGTTTGTTTTACTCCTTATGTGGATTCATGGATCCTAGCTCCTAATAATAGTATTGGAAATTTGTTTGTTTTACTCGTTTTGCGATTAAAATTGAGAAATATCACTCACCAGTACCGTCTGCAAGAAAGTCAGTCTGTTTTCTTTCCTCGAAAGCTGTATCAGTTAGCATGCTTTCTAAACGCGCTGTTTTCGCCTTCTCCTCTTTTAATTCATCTTTAAGTTCCAACATTTCGAATTTCAAAGTATCCATTTCGCTCAGCAGCGATGTTCGCAGAAGAGCCACATTTTTGTTTAAAATTCGATATTGCCTGCTTGACCGACCCCATGTCTGCTGTAAAACCGATGATGATATAACAAAAATAACGGCTGCATACAATTTAATCATCATGTGAGATTTTTTAACTTCGAAACTGTCTAAAATGTATTGATATCTCTCTTTCAGCAAGAATTCGCTAACTTCCCAATCCTTTTGGTTGTTTGTTTTTCTACATGTAGTGTTAACGACATGAAACAAAAACGAAAGTAAACATGAGGTTTAAAACTTTCTTTAAATCAGTGTCTTAAAGCGGCATAGCCAGAGTTATTCGCTTTCAAATTGATAAAAAATACTGGTATAATTTAAAATTTAGTATAAATTGCGACTATCTGGATCATTTCTAGTGTAAACAAAAACGTTGTTTATTATCATATACAAAAATGTATTTAAACTCGCTATTATCGCCGGTATTTGAGTTAAAGCAGACTTGTGGAATAACGTAAATGATTTATTCATTTTTTAGTTCATCTGTAAACGTCCGGAATTTTAGGGCATCGTCGATTAAATCCAGGTAAGCGGTTAAGTTTAAAATCCCGTTAAAGAATCATATTAACTAACAATACTATATTTTCCTACAAAGTTCCATAAACGGCTTCTTATAAAAAAAAATAGGTTCCAACAAAATGAAAAACAATTATTTCCCAATATATGACGTTGTGTCATTTTGGCGTACATTATAAATATCTCGTACTTGTCAATTTACATATATGTATTTATATATTTGCACATATCTAGCGGTCGTCCTAATACTGAAAGATAATTATATACGATTGAATCGGAAATCCGCAAGCGAATCAGCTAATTTGCAGTTTAGAATTACTGATCATTAAATTTAGATTTTAAACACGATTTACTTACGTTTAAGACAGATATCCGCTATTATAAATGCACCAAATGTCATGAGAATTCACAAAAATAGTTATCATTCATAAACAAGTTCATAAACTTTATCTTAAGATACTGGTTATGTCGCTTTAATTACACATGTCTCTGTTTTAAATCATGTTTACTCGTTCAATAATGAAAACACAGCTTTTAGTAAAATAGAAATTACAAAACAAAAGCCAATGCGTTTTTAATGTCCATCAGAATTACGAGTCCTTCACATAATATTACCACTTAGAAAGTTCTACTCTCATTAGTAATAAGTTTTATTTTGAAATCTTACACTTCGATTCCACTTATAGTTCAAACAGTTTTTGACCAATGAAAAGCGTGGGATTTTCACAGAAAAAAAAGAGACCAACTTGATATCATAATGTTTCCTAATTGCCCAAATTGACCCTCTCAATCTCTAAGTGGTACAAAATAAGTACTTTAAAAAAAATCCCTTAGTCTGGTGAAATTTCTCAAATGTGTCTAGTAACCGGGCTAATGAGTTTACCACTCTACACTCTGACCTTCATTAGAAACAATCGGTTGCCAAAAGTATTGGACATTTTTACTGAGTTATAAAGACACTTCCAATGCATAGATCATAATATCAGTTTATGTATCAAGTATTGCGTATTATTGATTATAAAGCCGATTTTTTTTAAAAAACGTTCAAAACAAAGGTTGTTATTCAATTTGAAACCGCTACATAACGCTTTGCTTTATTGCAGTAACTGCTTTAATCTTTTGCTAATCAAAACACGACCAAGACCAAGACTATATGATCTGTGAGAACTTTATAAAGATAATGCAACTTTAAGCGTCTTATCAAAGTATTAGTCCGTTACTTACTCTCAACGTCCGATTAGCTCAGTCGTTAGCGCGTCTGATTATCAATCCAGAGGTCGTAAGTTCGAATCCCGCCCTACTACAATCTCTGTGGTTGTTAATATACGACATTGCGTGTCATTACCTTTGTCTCTCATCGCTGATTCAAGTGGTAAGGTTATCAGCTACTTGCGGAGATGGGGTGTGTTCGAGTACTGGTTAACCTTACAGGATCCCAGGAAACAGTGGTTAGGTTAACTGATCGTCGGCAGCCCTCGATGGTATAAAAATGACGCTAAACATACAAACAACCAATCATACTCTCAATGTGAAAAAAAGCGATGTTCCGTAACTTTTGATCTTTGATACATATTTTTCTAATTTTGTCAAGCTAAGACATTCATGGAAAGACGAAAAACGAAGGAAGCAGATGGTGTGCTTTGCAGTAGCCGCACCGATACGTTAATTAAGAACTTTAACAATATGAAGAAGATCATCATAAAACTATAGTGTTACATTGGGAGATGCTATATTTAACTTTACTGTTATACATGTCCAATGACAGGTTGATGAAATATGTACAAACTCAAAAACTTTAACCTGCTAAAGACTCTAACCAAAAGTCCAAAAGGGTCGTAATTGAGCCAAAATGCAATCCAGAGTCATGGTTTTGTCTCTGTGCGTTCCATTGATAAAGATGAACACACATGTGAACTTTCACTCTTATCGAGTGAGTGGTTGCATAGACAACTTGCTTTATATAAAAAACTTTAACCTTAAAAACCGACGCTACGAGTGGTCCGACTAATGATACAACCGTTGATTATTCATATTGTGATCAATGTGTATGTTTATTCTATTGTGTTAAATAGATAACAAAATAATGTTAAAACCAGTTACGTTAATTGAATATCACATGTTTCATTTGTTAAAAATCAAATCCATTTTCCCGGTTTCAAACTTGTTTTTGCTATAATTATACTCATCGATGTTTATGTCTGTGAGACAATTACATTTTTTACCAAATACCTGTTAAGTATGGAATTCAATAAATCTATTTTTTAAAGGGATTATATTGGCATATAACCGTCAATTCCCTGTCCTAAATACACGCGCCCAGCATGAAGATACACTGACAACTTAGAGATATACGCGTCTAAAGTGTCTAATTGCATATCCTCTTTATTACAAACATTGGGTTTCTGAAGCCACGTTTTTGTTTTATTTACATTTGCCATTTTTAACGAACCCTTTCGGGTTTCCGATAAATCATCGGATAACATCGTGAAGACTCGTTCTCGATCTCGTTTTCGAGGCCTTGTTCGGGAAGTTTACGGAGTTCAATGTAAATATTGCGCAATACTTTATTGCAGGACGTATTTCAGTTTGGCCAATATTCAATTACGTTTAATTTGATAACTTTCAAGTAAATAAAGGTTATACGTCAATACATAAGCATTATTTTGTGCACACTGCATACAGGAAAAGGCTGGATTAACAGCGTGTTTGTGTAATTTGCCAATACAATCCCTTTAAAAGGTGACACGATGCGAGATTGACTATCGCTCCATCCAGGCCTAAAATAAAATAGTGTTTGTTTGTCCTTAACTCTTTACTCCATATGCATTTAACTGGACTCTTTCAAACTCAAAGTCGGGCCCGATTAGCTCAGACGATTACGCGTCTGACTATCAATCCAGGGGTCGTGGGTTCGAATCCCCACCCCACTACAATCTCCTTGGTTGTTGATATACGACATTGTGTCTCTTTATCATTCGTCTCTCACCACTGATTCAAGTGGGAAAGTTACCAGTTACTTGCGGAAATGGGGTGTGCTCGAGTACTGGTTAATCCCAGGAAACAATGGTTAGGTTAACTGATTGTCAATAAAAAATCCAAACTCAAAATAGTCAATTTCCACGAATAGCTACAGTTTACCTATTTATTCTGATAGGGCAGAAAACGTTACGAGCCATCAGAACTGGTTCTACACTGTTTTCAAAACCCTTCCATATTAGAGGTGTTCAAAGGTGTCCATATGAAATAAAGGGTTAACCTACCTAGCTGATAATATTGCCCCTACTATAATACTTTTATTGCACTCCCAAAAATATCAATAATATAGATTCCAGCAAAAACAAATTGTCCATATATGCATTTATATCTAAGCTGATTTATAGTGTCTATCCTTATACTGCTGGGGCCCGAATGGTTCCGGGAAAGAATAGAATCACTGTCGATATTTGCAGAGTGGTAAGAATCATCCGAATGGGTGTCCTGTTCATTTTATAATTGTGTTTTGCATGTTCATTACTGTGGTTATATTACCACCCCCTGTCCCACAGTATGGTTCCAGAGAGCCATATGAGCGGCGGCAAGAATAGAATCACTGTAACTCATGCATGTCGTAGGAATCGACAATTTGAGTAATACAATAGAATCTGCTGAAACTCTGCAGTTCTGTAGGTACCAAGGTTCTAGATTCATACTGCTTATTTGTTTGTTGATGTGTTTTTATCTGTATGTTAATTTGTTTTTCTACATGTAGAGTGAACCTGTTGTCGTTAACTTGAATAACTTATAATGCGTTGATGTGCCGTAAAATCCCATTCGTTTATTCATCATTCATTCTAATACCAGTGGATAATTGAATTTGACGAGTATGTACGAATTAAATAGAAAATTTGACGATAATTTCAATCTGCAAAGCAGCTTATTTGCATACTAGAATTACGGTTATGATCAGTAAATATGAATTTAAAACTCGATTTATTCACGTAAATATAATCGGCTGTTATAAATCCACGGAACACAATGAAAAGTCACCAATATGTTCGTCATTTATTACTATGTTGTTCATCCAATAACTAGACGTTATGTCCGACAAAACACAAAATGTAAAATATAATAATTTACTTACCCACCTAGCCAAGATGAAAATGATGAGTAGGTTAAGGACAAACAAACACTATTTTAATATTTTGTATGTATGGCATAGTGACAAATACATTTTTTTCAGATCTGTATCATAAAATGACTTTCTTACTTGTATCGTAAGCATTTTTTTTATATTTTTCATTGCACGTGAATACTATTTGTAAATATTGCCAAATGTGCAGGAAGTTGAAATACACGTGCGCTATATTCATTATTCTCAGAAGTAATCGAATTCAGGTGATGATCGGAAACAGGTTACGGCACCATACAGGCATAAAAAAGATGAAAAATGTTAACATGTTATGTATTTTTGTTACTGTCGCAACCTTACAGCTAATGTTTATATTTGTACATCCGACACAAAAAAAGTTTCTTGTATCTTGTATTTTATAAGCGTCGCATAGATACACCTAAAGGCATAGTACCACCATTGGAAAAAGGAAGTGTTTCCGTCGCAGTGGTTATAATTATTGTAATATGTATAGCTCTGAATAAATGATCAGTTGTAGTAAATAAGTGCATGTTTATTTGAGACTACAACAGAATAAAAGCCCTACGACCAGAGCAGCATAGGTTTACAAACTCGATAGTGTATGCAGAGTGAATTTAGTTATATACAATAAACATTCTTTAAAAATGCATTTTTCTTATTTTATGGTATTTTTTTTTTATTTGAATGGCATTATTGATGTATTTTGAACACTTTGAATTGTGAATTTAGAAAAAAAATGAGGCTTGGAAATTGGGGTATGACTACATGACTTCGGAAGTCTACTTTCACTTTGCTACAGCGTACACACTGTCAAGCAGAAAAAAAATCTCTTATATATTTGACACATGTCCCCTACTTTTCTCATCATATTTTGATAGTGCAGAGGTTGACAAACAGTAAATTGTAAGTTTCTCTCTATCATTTGGGTCTCTCTTTGAATGACAAGCCTTCAATCTTTTATTATTTACTATAGAGTAAAGAACAAAAATCGATGGTGGGGGAAAACACCTATATATAAGGGAGATTATCTCAATGTTTACATAAGGGAGACAATTTATTGCGCATGCGTATTATGAATTTCCTATGCGGTGGATATGAAAACAAATGCGAGTAATACTGTTGCCACTAACGAATTTAAGGGCAAATAGAGTTATTCATTACCAAAGAAAGTATGTGATTGGATTGATTTCACTAGGTTTGATTAAATTAATATCCTTGATATAGTTGTTCATTCATGTGGATCGAGAAAAATGGCATCATCGCCTGGATTTTCAATCGCTTCGTTTCCACCAGGGGCCATCGGCGGGGTTTCAAGCCCTGTCAAAGCAGGCACCGGCAGAAAAGGACCAACGGCGTCACAGTTACTCGATCAAATAAGACAGCTTGAAGCAGAAGGCAACAAACTTAGGTCAGAAACAGCAGGAGGATGTGGTAAAGTTTTATTTTATGTATTTTAAAGACATACGGCAAGACTGGACATGTTTTAACCCGACCTGTCTGTGTTTGAATTGACCTGATTATGGAGATATTTGTCAATAATTGTACAGTGTATCAGTGGGTAAATCAATAAGACTGATAATCAATACAAGGTAGATGATTCTCAACCATGGATCATGTGCCTATCTTCACACTTCTAATACCCGACTATTGATTCGTGGACGGTCAAGTCTCACCTGATAATAAAACGTGTTATATTTAAGACATAGCTTAACCTTTAACTTGAAGTATTTTATTATAGACACTTACACAACTGGAACCGACTAGTAACATTTTAAATGTAGTTGTAAGAAGAATTTTACTGACTGAGAGTGACATGTTGAATGCATGATAGTTGCAAGTTGATAAAATCAGTACTAGGCCATCCTTAAAAAATATATTGTTTGCCTTGCTCCTACCCAGTTAGCATTGTATATTGGCCGAATATGGGTCTTATATTTTTTTGATAAGGACCCACGATGGGCAAACTTTATTGGCCTCAGCTATTTTTTTGCAAACAATATTGCAGTGAATCCTATATGGGTTTAATTATGGGACCATTATAATGGGCTTTACATGGGCTCCAAGCCAGCATTGCATATTTGGTCAATATAGGCCCATATCTTTTCTGATAAGAGTCAAATTATAATGGGCCCAGTCAGTTTTTGTAACCAGTTTTGCAATGGGTCTCAACATTCCCCTGGTTTGAAGTTTGTTGTACATCATAAAGAAGACCAGGGGCCGTATTTACCAACCATTCTTGTGAATATTCTTAGACTTCAACTTTAGATATCTAGTGTACCATGTCAGATAGAATAATTGTGAGAGTTTATTTGACTTTATATCAGGTGTCCCTGCAGGCTTGCAAATATTGGCCTCAAATAATGGTCTCTACTCGTGTTTTCAAAATTGATTCTTGAGTTCAAGTCTAAGAATATTCTTGAGAATAATTTGTGAATACCACCCTAGGATTCAAATTTTCAAAATGTTCTAACCCCTGTGTAATTGATAAACTCTCGTTTGAATCATGTATATATGACTGTTTAGAATAAATAAAGGATATATGATCACCAACATTTGATCTAACTCTTCTGTAATGCTGCCAACAAGAAGGGTGAGAATGTTCAGTCATTTCGTTAAAAATTGTAATGCCGCGAAATCACATGACAATGCAAATCTGCCTCAAACTCTACAAACATAGCGAAATTAATCACAGAAAGAAGCAAGTCGTTAGTATTAGATAATAAATTTTAGTTAAATGTTGGTAAATTTATTCACACTTGGAGGAAATAAGACATTTAATTTCTTTTTTATTTTATTTTAATTTACGTAGACAGTATTTAACAGCCCACAGAAATTTAGGTGCCAATATGTTTGTGCATTCGGTTTGCACATAATTGGACAGTATGGTTTTAAAATATAATTTTTTTAAACAAACCAATGAAAATGTTTATTTATTTATTTCTTTAAAAAAAAACAAATTTACAACTTACAAACATTTTTATAAACTGACACAGCTTTAGACTGGTCTTAGCTAGACTGGTTCACTGTTTGTGGGACCCTTATAGGTCGAATATCACCGTCGCTTTCTGATACGGTTTGTGGTACCGACATGGGCCCAATAATCGATAATCATTTTCCCGTTCTTTTGCGACATGCACAATCACATATTTAAATGAATATTTAACTGTTTATATATATATTTTGTCTTATTTAGGATTATTATTATGTGTTCTAACTAAAAAGTTTGTATTTATGGATTGCACATAGGTTCAGTATGGGCAGATATTTTGTATACATGTCCCATGATTTTTTTATGGGTCCATTATAACTAATTTTCCCAGTTAAAGCCCTTATTGGCCCATATAGTCATGCTGGCTGAGTACCGGTACATATACTCACTCAAAATTGCAGCTACCCAAACTATTTTAATTGATTTTCAAAACGTTTAAATATTTTTTCATGATTTCTGTCCATTTCTCTTTAAAATGAAAATGCAAAATCTAAATTTGGCAAAATCAAAATTAGCTTCCTTCCTACCCACATGAATAATACTGGGTTAGAGCAATCACAAATTATTTTAAGGATAGCCCTGTTCGCATGTAGTGAAATGAAATAGAAGTGAAGACAAAATGCTATTGGCTATAAATTTTACCTCTGTAATAATTCACAGAATTTTACCAAAGTACCAACTAACCTTTTATAAATGAACTAAAATTATTAGCAAACAAATTGAAGAATTCTGGCCACTCTTTTTAACTAGGGTTAATTTAATATAAATGTATGAAAGATAAGAAATTTAATCATTTTATTTCTTAAGTAGGTGCTGATCACAAAATTAAATGGATATCTTAGATTAACAAGCAGTCTCACTCTGATCAGTGTTGAACTTGTTGGCTACATAGTGCGGCTCCCAGTCAGAAACTTCTTTAATACATACTTTGTAATGGGTATGGTCTAAATGATTGTTATTGATAAATGCTCCAAAATCAACATGGAGTAGTCTATGATAGAAATACATGAAGGTAGCTTTTAAAGAGAATGTAAAAAATATGAGGGTTTCTAAAAATTTTAGAATACTATGTCTATATTATTATATATATACTCACTGACCCAGGTCCCTGTATTGCCAAAAAGATACCTCTGTTAAACATGCCAAAATGATATATTGAAACAGGATTTCTGAGTAAGACTTAAATAGTTTTCCTTTTTAAAATTGCAACATATGTGATTATATAAAAGAGTCATGTGATTTAATTTTGATTTCAAATTTATCTGTTATCAGATTTACATGTAGTAGAAATTGTTTCATCTTAGAAGTTACTGGCGGAGATGATTTGTGCTCGAGTACTGGTTAACCTTTCTGTTTCCTAGGAAATAGTGGTTAGGTTAACTGATCATCTGTAAGCCCTTGATGGCATAAAAATGACGCTAAATATTCAATCAATCATCTTAGAAAGAGTCTGAATGATGATGAGAAAACCATCAAACAGTATTGCTGTCTATATTTAGAATGGGGATTCTGTTTCAAGTATACGACTCCAATTTAAATATTGATTTTGTCATATTTTGTTTGATTTGACATACTAAACTATTTCGATATAAAAAAATATTTATTAATGATATAATGAGATGCTTTTTATTCTGGGCATTGTGATAATTATTTTATTTTTCAAGACATTTATATAGTGACTTATCCTGATACACTCCCTTTAATGTTTATGCATGGATACAAAGTTATTTATTGGTTGCCACTTCAACACAAAACACGTTTATGTCCATGCCACCACTGATATCCCTCTACTTTATAGCCTCATCTGATATTACACATAGCTCTACTCTACTGCTTCACAGTGGTCTATATATTTCAGAAAAACCTGTATTAAATATAAAAAGTTTATCTGGGAACACGGTAGGTGTGCTCTAACTCTTGCCAGCCCTACCCACGTGCACAGGTAGACTCGCGTAGGTGCAGAAGGAATCTTTCTGAAACAAAATCATAGGCCTGTAAATGATAAAAAATGGGTAAATAGAAAAAGCAATCAATCAACACAATACCAATTACATTTTGGAGCACATGATCCAGTAGTAGAGCATCAAACTCAAGAAAATCAGAAGGCTGTGATTTGATCCTTCCCCACGGCTATTTTTTGTGTGACCATGTCCTTGTGCAAAGCACTTTTTTTGCATATATGCTTAGTATTGGTTTTATCCAGGAAGACTTCAAGCGTGATTTGTATAAGTTGTCATAACTTATTAAAATAAATAAGATTAAACCAGTTATATTCTTTTTAATTGCCACAAAATAGGTCAAACAAAGGTTAACCTTCCAAAGAAGCTTTTGCAGCCTCTTTATCAAAACATAGAGCTTTGATATGACCTTCATCTACTGCTGGTCGACTACCTTTAATCTGGATGTGTCGTCTGGAAATATATGTTTTAATTTATTCATTCATTCGATCCTATATAAAAATTCATTTGTTTGTTAATCTGTCCGTTCGTTCATCAGGCTTCTCCACAGGTTGTTTAAGCACGCGGGCACCCCAGCACTAGAATGTAATAAATAGTATGCCGGGCCAGGGCCCAGCACTTGAAATCGTAAACAAAATTTTTCAAAAGCTTATATTCGTATAAAAGATCTTCATTTTCTTGGCATATATTTTTTTATTTTAATGCATAAAATGAAACAAACAAAATCAAATGACTGATTTATACTAATTTTACTGTTATAAATGTAAATCTATTTTAATGAGTGCACTACACATCGCTTGAAAATGTTTTGGAGTAGACCCTTGGCGTAGACTCTTACTCAAGCGCTTGAATGAATGAATGGTGTTTCACGGCACATCAACACATAAATAGGTAATTTTAGTGCGTGCTAAGATTAATGGCAGGGCTTGAATTCCAACTTGTGGAGAACCCTGATCATCCATAGGATTGTACATCCATTTGTTCATATATGGTATTTATTCATTTACTCACTCATTCTGTCATTCACTCATTTATTTATTCATTTATTTATTCATTCATTTTTGCTGTTTTCTACCTAAATTGAGCCATCAGTATAAGTAGGTTTATAGGTACAATAATCACACATTTTAGATATTTTCACACACATTTAAATAAAAATCTACTTATTTACAAGTTCCGGTAAAGAATTGTGTATTTATTTGGTCATTAAATGGGTAACAATATATATATATCAAAGCACAAAATAGATTGAATAGTGCTAAATCCACACCATTTATATTACTTCATTTCGCCCTCTTGCATTCATTAACAAATTTATCCATTGACCCTTCAATAAATCAAGACTCAATAACAGTTTTTGTTATTATGCAAAATCATAGCGTGCTAAACTAAAAAATGAAAGATATTCGGTTTTGGAATAAACAAAATTGTAAGAAATAATAAAATATTTTAATATTGTGTTGTAACATTTGTAAGTTAACTACTTTTCTTTACCTTGATGACCGTTTGTTTAAGTGCTTAATTACAGCTGTACTTTCATGATTTTATTTGTTCTGATGGGTGGGGTGGGGGAGGGGGAGCTTTTTACCTTATTAAACAGAGGCTGAAATTCCAATCAAAAAAGCATGATTCCCCCCCCCCCCCCCCCCCCCCCAATTGATTTAATTTTTCTTACATTAGGGGATAAACCTCGTACTGGATATGAAGTTTAATTGTAATATCTGATAATCATGGGTAAAATATGATCATAATAGTGTTAAGCTTTGTTGTCCAGAAAGAAAAGCTTACCTACCTACCTTACTTATTTCAGAGTCGTTAGTAAAATACATTTTTTTCCTTGGACCAATCAATATCAAAGAAACTATATATGCAATTTTACTAAAATCATGGTCACCTGACTGCTTGTTAGATTAAAGCCTTTAAGTATTTAAGTATATACTTTAATATGTTTGTAAAACAGAAGTCTGTACATAATACATAATATAGATCACTATCAAGAAATCACTATTATTTCAGGTTTTCCATCCAACTTTGCTGCATTGACAGACTTGAATATATCAGCTTCGTGTAATGAAAAGTCTGAGGTAGGTTGACAGAGTGTTACAAACATGTATATATCATGATTAATGAATTATGCCTTATACTTATACTAATTTATTTAACTCAGAGCTTATAGGAACAGTTCTTTAGTATACTTCCCGGGTAGAAACTGCTGAGTGCTGTTTGAGTCTACTTTCCGGTTAGAACAAGTACTGAGTGTTGTTTGGGTCTACTTCCTGGGTAGAACCAGTGCTGAGTGCTGTTTGAGTCTACTTCCTGGGTAGAACCAGTACTGATTGCTGTTTTAGTCTACTTCCTGGGTAGAACCAGTACTGAGTGCTGTTTGAGTCTACTTACCGGGTAGAACCAGTGCTGAGTGCTGTTTGAGTCTACTTCCCGGTTAGAACCAGTACTGAGTGCTGTTTGAGTCTACTTCCTGGGTAGAACAAGTACTGAGTGCTGTTTGAGTCTACTTCCTGGGTAGAACCAGTACTGAGTGCTAACTGAGTCTATTTCCTGGGTAACCAGTACTGAGTGCTGTTTGAGTCTACTTCCTGGGTAGAACCAGTACTGAGTGCTGTTTGAGTCTACTTCCCGGGTAGAAACAGTGCTGAGTGCTGTTTGAGTCTACTTCCCGCGTAGAACCAGTGCTGAGTACTGTTTGAGTCTACTTCCCGGTTAGAACCAGTACTGAGTGCTGTTTGAGTCTACTTCCTGGGTAGAACCAGTGCTGAGTGCTGTTTGAGTCTACTTCATGGGAAGAACCAGTGCTGAGTACTGTTTGAGTTTACTTTCCAGATAGAACCAGTGCTGAGTGCTGTTTGAGTCAGTGCTGACTGCTGTTTGATTCTACTGCCCAGGTAGAACCTGTGCTGAGTGCTGAGTCTACTTTCCGGGTAGAACCAGTGCTGATTGCTGTTTGAGTCTACTTCCCGGGTAGAACCAGTGCTGATTGCTGTTTGAGTCTACTTCCCAGGTAGAACCAGTGCTGAGTGCTGTTTGAGTTTACTTTCCAGGTAGAACAAGTGCTGAGTGCTGTTTGAGTCTACTTCCTGGGTAGAACCAGTGTAGACTGCTGTTTGAGTCTTCTTCCCAGGTAGAACCAGTGCTGAGTGCTGTCTACTTCCTGGGTAGAACCAGTGCTGACTGCTGTTTGATTCTACTTCCCAGGTAGAACCAGTGCTGAGTGTTGTTTGAATGTACTTCCAGGTAGAACCAGTGCTGACTAAAAAAATTGCCACTGATTGTGTATACTTTATGACAAAATATGTATGTCCCTTGTGGTTGTGTCAGCTACAGGATTGCCCCATGACCTCTTATATCATACTCTTTAGGTTGTGGGTTTAAGCCCAGATTGCTTCATGCACTTTAAATGTGAGAGTACTCTACCTAGATTCATGTTTGAATCTGAGATTCTCCTCCCAGTAAAAAAGATTGCCGTATAATAAACTATATATGTATAATTTTCAGTTGCCGAAGTTCACATCCACATCTCCGAGCTCTTTGTCAGCTCTGGTAGACATCACAGCGGAACAGAAGACTATATCAGATCTGAGGTATGTCTGACCTATATCAGAGCTGAGGTTTGTCTATTCACATTGAGTGAGGTGTTTTATTCTCTAAATACTAGTCATAGTCCAGGGGTCATTTACAAGCATGTAGGGGCACCTAATATAATTATAGTCAAATAAACTCAAAATTATTCTATCTGTCATGGTAAACTACATGTCCAAGGTTAATTTTTTTTTTTAAGCTCAAGTTTAAGAGAATACACGATGCACTGTACTCACAAACACCTCCCTACATTACACCATGACCTGAACTCACAGACACCTCCCTACATTACACCATGACATGTACTCACAGACACCTCCCTACATTACACCATGATCTGTACTCACAGACACCTCCCTACATTACACCATGACCTGTACTCACAGACACCTCCCTACGTTACACCATGACCTGTACTCACAGATACCTCCCTACATTACACCATGACCTGTACTCACAGAAACCTCCCTACATTATACCTTGATCTGTACTCACAGATACCTCCCTACATTACACCATGACCTGTACTCATAGAAACCTCCCTACATTATACCATGACCTGTACTCACAGACACCTCCCTACATTACACCATGACCTGTACTCAAAGATACCTCCCTACATTACACCATGACCTGTACTCACAGATACCTTTTTACATTACACCATGACCTGTACTCACAGAAACCTCCCTACATTATACCATGACCTGTACTCACAGACACCTCCCTACATTACACCATGACCTGTACTCAAAGATACCTCCATACATTACACCATGACCTGTACTCACAGATACCTTTTTACATTACACCATGACCTGTACTCACAGATACCTCCCTACGTTACAGGTTACAGCTTGAGCAGCAGAGACGGGAAACAGAGAAGTTGAATACTCATCTGATTGGAGATGGCTTCACAAGCAGCACGTCACGTGCAGGCACTGTCCTTCACATACCCAGCAGTCCCTCAAAGACGGGCTTCTCCACCCTGCCCTCTACAGAGCTTTTTGGAGCCAGACGGGCTGCAAGCACTACATCAGCCATGGATATAAGTCCACCGTGAGTTTTGAGTTGTATTTTTAATCCATGTCTGGTAAATATAGACAGCCTGGCCCAGCAAAGATGTATTTATCTTACATATTTTTTTCTGTTTTTTTTTTGGTATAGAAAATTGCATTATTGATCAAAATTAAAATTGTGTCTTTAGAGATCTAGATTATGCCGTAATGTTAACTTCATCTATTCAAATCCTTATTTACTTACACTAAAAGTATTTTTAAGCAGTTTCTTATCAAATGATTTGATATTTCCTGTTATGTTATTGTATATGAAGTTATTCACTATTATAGCCTTGGTTTACAGGTCACATCTGGAGAAAGCACTTAAAGACTCTCAGGAACAAGTTACCGACCTGCGGCGTAGACTTATGGAGGTGAGTATAGACAGCGCAAAGTGACTACATGTTACTATTTACAGAACATCTGACACATTTAAAACTCCAGTCTAACTTCTCCATGTAACCATTAATTAAATAAAAGAAGTAATTTTGTTAAATTGAAAATGTATGTCTATAAAGCAGGCACTTTTGTTATTAATCCAGCTTGACTGTTTAAGATAGTTCACTGTTGATGGTACCATTGTGGTTGTAATCCTCCAATACAATTGTTTATACTTATATAATGGACCCTATAAAGATGTAGTGTACAAGTATATTGTATTCTGACAGATTGTTGTCAATTGATATTGTAGGTGATGGACCGTATAAAGATGTAGTGTACAGGTATATTGTATTCTGACAGATTGTTATCAACTGATATTGTAGGTGATGGACCATATAAAGATGTAGTGTACACGTATATTGTATTCTGACAGATTGTTGTCAATTGATATTGTAGGTGATGGACCCAATAAAGATGTAGTGTACAGGTATATTGTATTCAGACAGATTGTTGTCAATTGATATTGTAGGTGATGGACCCTATAAAGATGTAGTGTACAAGTGTATTGTATTCTGACAGATTGTTGTCAACTGATATTGTAGGTGATTGACCCTATAAAGATGTAGTGTACAAGTGTATTGTATTCTGACAGATTGTTGTCAACTGATATTGTAGGTGATTGACCCTATAAAGATGTAGTGTACAAGTATATTGTATTCTGACAGATTGTTGTCAACTGATATTGTAGGTGATGGACCCTATAAAGATGTAGTGTACAAGTGTATTGTATTCTGACAGATTGTTTTCAACTGATATTGTAGGTGATCGACCCTATAAAGATGTAGTGTACAATTATATTGTATTCTGACAGATTGTTGTCAACTGATATTGTAGGTGATGGACCCTATAAAGATGTAGTGTACAGGTATATTGTATTCAGACAGATTAGTGTCAACTGATATTGATTGTAGGTGATGTACCCTATAAAGATGTAGTGTACAAGTGTATTGTATTATGACAGATTGTTGTCAATTGATATTGTAGGTGATGTACCCTATAAAGATGTAGTGTACAAGTATATTGTATTATGACAGATTGTTGTCAATTGATATTGTAGGTGATGGGCCGTATAAAGATGTAGTTAACAAATATATTGTATTCTGACATATTATTGTCAACTGATATTGATTGTAGGTGATGGACCCAATAACGATGTAGTGTACAAGTATATTGTATCTGACATATTATTGTCAACTGATATTGATTGTAGGTGATGGACCCAATAAAGATGTAGTGTACAGGTATATTGTATTCTGACAGATTATTTTCAACTGATATTGATTGTAGGTGATGGACCCAATAAAGATGTAGTGTACAAGTATATTGTATTATGACAGATTACTGTCAACTGATATTGATTGTAGGTGATGGACCCTATAACGATGTAGTGTACAAGTATATTGTATCTGACATATTATTGTCAACTGATATTGATTGTAGGTGATGGACCCAATAAAGATGTAGTGTACAGGTATATTGTATTCTGACAGATTATTTTCAACTGATATTGATTGTAGGTGATGGACCCAATAAAGATGTAGTGTACAAGTATATTGTATTATGACAGATTACTGTCAACTGATATTGATTGTAGGTGATGGACCCAATAAAGATGTAGTGTACAAGTATATTGTATCTGACATATTATTGTCAACTGATATTGATTATAGGTGATGGACCTTATAAAGATGTAGTGTACAAATGTATTGTATTCTGACAGATTGTTGTCAATTGATATTGTAGGTGATGGACCCAATAAAGATGTAGTGTACAAGTATATTGTATTCTGACAGATTGTTGTCAATTGATATTGTAGGTGATGGACCCAATAAAGATGTAGTGTACAAGTATATTGTATTCTGACAGATTGTTGTCAATTGATATTGTAGGTGATGGACCCAATAAAGATGTAGTGTACAAGTATATTGTATTCTGACAAATTGTTGTCATTTGATATTGTAGGTGACAGACTCAAGTGAATCTCAGAAGCGCCAGTTTAGGTTGACAGTAGAAGAGTTGAAAGCCAAACTCCACGATACCATGGTGAACAGGGATGCATTGTTAGACCTCAAGTATGTTTTCTTGTATACTTGTAACTGCAGTGTGATCTATTGTTAAGAGTGTCAGCCTCAGATGCTGAAGGTTGTCAGTTTGATCCCTAGCTGGGTCATACTTAAGACTTAAAATAGTACTAGAAGCTTCCTCAATTCATGATAGTTCTAGGTCTCATTGACCCAGTGTCAGTATAATATGACTGGGTGGGGTATCATACTATGTGTCTGCGGTGTGATACTCCAGTGTGACAGCAAGAAGACTGTCGCAGTATGACTGAAAAATAATTGAAAGTGACGGTGTTATGCTAGACACCATACAACAACAATAGTTTACTTATAAACAAGTTAAGTTATTATTTCTCATTGCTGTGATTCTTAAATATAGCAATTTTCAAGTTTATCACCAGTTAGCAGCATTTAATTTTTTGCATTTAAAGGTACATACAGAAATATGGGAAAGGTTGCCATTCCTACATATAGCTCACGGCAGCGGAATGGAGCACGCCTCGGCAGCCTGCTGCCGTCCCGGGCTAAAAAATGTTGGAAAAAAGACTTAAGTCCATAGTTTAGATCGCCATTCAATTGGACATTGCTATAGATATATATATCATTGTTATGTAACACAGTTACAGCTGTGTTGTTAAGAGTAGTGTAAGCCAAGCTGTGGCATTCGCGATTACCTCAGATGTATGACATAAATGATTTATTTTTGTAAATAGAGCTACATGTATATCTTCTCTTAAATGGAATATATCAGGAAAACATGTTAGAAATTAATATAATTATTAAAATGGATAAAAAGCATATCATTATCAATAATATGGTTTGGTATGGTAAATCCACCAAAATGTGACAAAATCGATATTTAAACTGGGGTAGTAAACTTAAAACGAAATCCCCATTCTAAAAATAGACTTAAGTACTGCTAGATGCCATTTGGATCTTTCTAAGATGAAACAATTTCTACTATGTGTAAACCAGTATCAATGGTTGATCTACTCTTAAAAAAAACGACATATACCCACACTTGACTAAACTCCCATATTTTATTAAAATTCACTATATTTCTACTGAAAGACATGTGTGCCCATTCAGCTTTTGTTTGATGTCTCCTCTAAACTGAAATCCGCCCCTATGTATAACAGATCAAATTGAAATGAAAATGAAACCATGTGACTCATTTAATTCGTCACAAACTATGTTGTTCTTTACAGCGTGAAATCTTTTTTAGTCTAACCTAGGTGCGTAGCCCAAGTTTGGAAATCCCTTTTGAATACATTATTTTGGCATCTTTACCAGATGATATATTGGAAAAAATATATTTTAGCCAATTTTATAAGTTTGGAAAATCCTGAAAAATTCCCTTTAATAGTTGTTATCAGTGGAAGCATGTAACATTGTCAGTACTGGTTACCAATACTTCAGCCGTGGTTTGAAAGGGAAAAAAAGACTATGGCAAATCAGTGCATGGTAATAGTGGTTTGTCTTATGTATTTCAGACAAAAAGAATCCTCTATCATAGAGAGCAAGATGAGTCAGTCAGATCTGACCATCAGAGAACTGCAGAGTAAACTGAAGATGCAAGAACAGGTAAATTAATCCTAATAGTTCTACAAACCAATCATTCCTATGACAGTAGGGAATTATAGCAAGTAAATGTATAAATTCATTCAATTTTTGTGTGAATCAGTAAACTTTACACATGCAGAATAAACACTGACATGGGCTGCTCAAATTGTAGCCAATTTTACTACCTTTGTGGGTTTAAGATTTCCATATGAAAGAATGGTGATACTTGCAGGTGTTTCATGAATTTCAAATCATTGTGAATTTTTAAAACATAAATAATTTTTAAGGCTATTTAATTTTGTTAGATTTTATTGGAGAAACACTAAATGAATTATGTGACTTTGAATCATAACTTCAAATTTTGGGCTAAGAAGTTTGTAAATTTCAAACTTAGTGAAACAGGCCACTGGTTTGTATGAAGATCTAAGGTGTAGAGAAAGTAGGTAAAACAGTGTCAGTGTCTTGTAACAGTTAAGATTTTTTTGGAGTGAGCAGGACTCGAATCTACTACCTTTGGGATGAGAGGTAAATGATCTTGAGACAGCGCCTTAGACCATTCGGCCACTGAGGAACATAACATCGAAATGAAAATTTTATAAATGCTCTTATTAAAACGTTTTAATGTTTAAGGACAGTATGTCAGGAAAAAAATTGCAATAAATGCTCAAAAAATCAAATTATTTTTGAAATTGATATGAAAATTATAATCTTTTTTGTCATTCGTATATAAAATACTAACAATTGAAATCCTCCAAAAAATGGCATTCTAGTAGACGTAGTAAAATTAAAACAAATGTCACCTATATAATTCTTGACGCCATTCATTTGGTCATGTGGCAGCTTTCCAAGATAAACCATTGTTAACAACATGTAATCAACAAGATGGATGAAATTACAATCAAATTTAAACCACTTGACTCATTTGATATGTCACAATTATTATATGTTCTCACTTTCCCAACCTCTATTGTTTAAAACAGAAAACGTAGTTGGGTTGGTGATAATTGCTCTGGTGGGCTATACATTTTGAAAAAATAATGGTTACACTTTCTCCTTATTTTAATAATCAATAAAACAATTAATACAATAACATACGGTTATTTTGTCATTTAATTCAACATACATAGGAATAATTTTAACATTTTTTATTGAATATTGCAATATGTTTACAACAGAATTGACCTAATCTAGTGTTTATTTTTTTACAAGTGTACAGAAGCACAAATTCATTCTTATAACATAAACTTGGCAAGTCGAACATGGCATTATTGGTTTATTTAGGGCTGTTCCATTTAAACAAACAACCCACCCATGGAAGGCACTTTGAAATTGGACCCTCCCTCTTTATATTTTTAATTCATTTTATCAGGCCCCCCATTTTGAAAAACCTTCCCACCTTAGAAGTTTATTATTTTGCCGTCCATGTGTGGGATGTATGTTTAAATGGAACAGCCCTTAGAGATTTCATTTTACCACAATACTCTTTTATAAATAAAGTTCTACAGATAACAGAGTCACTAGCTGTTCATATCAGTTTTAATGATCGTTGGCCTCTCCTGATGATGTTTCTGTCCATTTCCCCATATTCCATGTCCATATTCCTCGATATTGATTTCTGGACGTGATTTAGGTAAAACCAGTTGGCTCTTTGTCTGAAAATGTATATAAAACATTAGATATACTACAATTAATAACAAAATTTAATTCACAGTTTGCTTTAATGCTATAATTAAAACGATATTGAGGAGGCAGAATGAGTTTATAATTACATTTTATAGTGCGCATGCAACATGTTTTAAAAAAATAATATGAAAATAGTTTACTCATAAATCATAAATTGTTTAATTTTTATTCCACTTATTATTTATATAATAACACTGGTAACTTGAAGGTGTGAATTGGAAAGTTGGGAACATGAGATTGTTTTGCATAGGTGTTAGATTAATAGGTAGGGAAAGTGAGATACAACCGTCACAAGTTATATTATTTTAGCATGTTTAACGCTTTACTTCATATGGACACCTTTGAACACCTTTAATATAGATGGCTTTTGAAAATAGTGTAGAACCAGTCCTGATTGCTTGTTACGAGCAATTAGAACAGGTTCTGCACTGTTTTCTGCTCTATCAGAATAAATAGGTAAAATGTATCTATTCATGGAAATTGACTATGTGTGGCTTTTGAGTTTGGAAGAGTCCAGTTAAAATGCATAAGGAGACTCAAGTAAAGAGTTCTATAGAGTTCTATAGAGTTATATAGAGTTATATAGATATATTCTTTTAGCAAGAAGGGTTCTGTGGATATTGTATAGGATGATGATATATTAGAAAGAATTTGTTTTTTTACCAGGCCTTAAATGTTGAAAAATTCTGATATGATCTTTAAAGTAAATTTAGAAGCTCTCCATCTCCACTCAGCATTTTATCATGTATAAGTCAATACAAAGTTATTTAGCTGTAAACATGAGATGATACTGGCCCTGGACCCACCTGATGGTGACATTGATTGAACATCCTATCTCATATTGACGTATTATTAAGAGACAACTTAGTCTCTGATTGAAGGGTTGGTTCAAATACAGTCGAACTTGTGTTAGTGGTCACCTCTTTTAAGCGACCACTTGTCTTAACATCAACATTTTTAATATACCATTTTTAGCTCGCCGGGACGAAGTCCAAGGAGAGCTATTGCCATGACCCCGGTGTTGTCGTCGTCTGTAGACACCCAGGTTAAACTTTTGCGTTTAAGTTTAACATATCTATGCAGTCACACATTGGATGTGAATGAAACTTCACAAGTGTATTCATCATCATCAATGGAACACACACAGACAAGAACTATAACTCTGGATTGCATTTTGGCATAGTTATGGCCCTTTTTGGACTTAGACACCCAGAGGCAGCTTTGTTGTCTTCTGACAACTCTTGTTATAATTTTAGTTTCAATCAGTCTGTATTAAGCAGTCACCTGCCTAATGGGGTCATTTTCCCTCTTTCCCTTGAATGCCTGCTTAAGGTATGACTATACAACATAATAATAACAAACCATATGCCATGGACTCTGTCACAACATTGTGGGCTTTTTAATATCATTATACAACATAATAATAACAAACCATGTGCCATGGACTCTGTCAGAGCATTGTGGGCTTTTTAATATCATTATACAACATAATAATAACAAACCATGTGCCATGGACTCTGTCACAACATTGTGGGCTTTTTAATATCATTATACAACATAATAATAACAAACCATGTGCCATGGACTCTGTCAGAGCATTGTGGGCTTTTTAATATCATTATACAACATAATAATAACAAACCATATGCCATGGACTCTGTCACAACATTGTGGGCTTTTTAATATCATTATACAACATAATAATAACAAACCATGTGCCATGGACTCTGTCAGAGCATTGTGGGCTTTTTAATATCATTATACAACATAATAATAACAAACCATGTGCCATGGTCTCTGTCACAACATTGTGGGCTTTTTAATATCATTATACAACATAATAACAAACCATGTGCCATGGACTCTGTCACAACATTGTGGGCTTATTTATATCATAAATATTACATTCACATATCGTCCATTGTCAAAAAGAACATTGTAAATTGTTAATATTTTTCATCTTGCCCCTAGAATATTTTGTGATAACATGTTTTTAAATGTTGAGATCGAATCAACGTGAAAACGTTCCAGTTAAGTTTACACAGCCAGTAGCCAGGAACACATCCAGTCTCTATCTGAAGAAAATTAAACTATTGACTGTACAAGTTAACATTTACCAAGTTGACTTTGAACAAGTTAACATTAAATTTTACTAAGTTTACTTTTTACAAGTTTACAATTACCGAGTTCTACTAAATTTTCTTCAGGCTTTGACAGAAGCTAGTAGAAAGGCAGATGGTTTCTCGCGGGAGAATTACGTGTCTGAGACGACGTTGAACCAAGTGCGTCTTATCTTAGTTGATGCAGAAAGACGAAGAGGAAAACCTTATTTTGACACTGATCCAGCATCAGCGCAGAACGCAGCAATGCTAGTTCACACATTGGAGCGATGCATCCAGGAAATGTTGAAGGACGTGGATGTTAAGAAATCTAAAGTAGAAGAGGTAGTACATATATTGATGAATCATTGTAATGACACATGAGTTGTGTCCCTTATACCTATTAATACACCATGATGTATTACAAGTGTTATTGACAAACTGTATATTTCATGTCTGTAAAGTTTTTCCTTTCCAATCTGTACATCAAAATATAATATGTACAACAACTGTGCAAAAATACTTTGATAATACCATATTGTTGGAATGTAATCACACATTTTATTATAATTACCTGAAATTTGGTAAAAATTTACCATAAACATTTTTTTCAGACATAAATTACCTTTTGAATTGTTTGGTTTCATTATTGTGTATCAGTTATATTGTACAATGATGCATGTATTGTGGTATCATTAAGGGATTATTCAAAATATGTGAAAATGACAACTTAAATATATAACTGCACCTCTGCTTTGTGTGTTCATGGGTTTACACATTTTAATATGAAGGTTTATCGTCCTGCTATATTTAAATTTCAGACTGAACACAATTGACATGATGGGAGAGCGACTATCGCTCCTCCCTCTAGTCACATGGCGTTGTTTGTCCAAGTAAATACAATGTAACACAGTGTAGTGTTTGCCTAGAGGCCGTTAGTTTGTCTAAGGAAAATGGTGACGTAGCAACCGATATCGATAGCTGATTAGATGATTGGACTTGTTTGATTGACAGCTCACTTTGGGTCATTTATTTTAGAAAGATATAAAATAATTTAAAATAAAAAATAGGAGTGGATTTTTTAATAAAATATTTTGAATGAGGTTTATTGCCATTATCAACATATTTCATGTTATATATGACATATCTGGTTTTTAGCTCTACTGGCCAAAGGCTGTCGTCTGTCGTCTGTCGTCTGTTAGCAGCACTTTCTCTGAAACCACTAGGCCAATTAAACTGAAACTTCACATGCATGTTTCTGTTGCATAGGAGACTATACAGAAGATTTTTTTTCTCGATCTGAAATTCAAGATGGCCGCCATTACTAAAAATAGTCCAAAACTTAAAAAATCTTCTTCTCATGAACGGCCCAACAGATTTTCAAAATGTTTATGTAGTAATGATGACCAACTATAGTTTTGTTAGATTTGTTCAAATGGTGTCCCTAGGGTTAAATATGACCCCGCCCCGAGGGTTCAAGTAGGGGACACATGTCATTATAATATTTTTTTTTTTTTTTTTTTAAAATTGAAATGATTCACAGAAGCATTGTTCGGTGAAGGAGGTTCAGATTTGTAAAAATCAATGGGTTCCACTGTCTAAAGGGGAGGAGGGCATCAAAAGGGTAAAAATTCAGAATTACTAAAATCATTTTCTTGAGAACCGGTATGTCAGATTTGTTCATATTTGGCATAAATTATCCCTATGTGTAGGGGTTTGATTGCAGATAAGAATTTAGGGGCTAAAATTTATTGGGGCCCTGTAAGGGGACTTAGAATTTTACATAGGGATACTATGGGAAAACAGATAATTCTCTTTTTCTTTCTTTTATTCTGAAACCACTAGGCCAGTTAAACTGAAACTTCACATGCATGTTTCTGTTGCACAGGAGACTATACAGAAGATTTTTTTTTTCGATCTGAAATACAAGATGGTCGCCGTTACTAAAAATAGTCCAAAACTTAAAAATTCTTCTTCTCATGAACGGCCCATCAGATTTTCAAAATGTTTATGTAGTAATGATGACCAACTATAGTATTGTTACATTTGTTCAAATGGTGTTCCTAGGGTTAAATATGACCACGCCCCGAGGGGTTCAATAAGGAGACACATGTCATTATAATATTTTTTTTTTTTTTTTTTTAAATTGAAATGATTTTGCCTATATCTTCACAGAAGCATTGTTTGGTGAAGGAGGTTCAGATTTTTAAAAATCAATGGGTTCCACTGTCTTAAGGGGTCAGGAGGGCACCAAAAGGGTAAAAATTCAGAATTACTAAAATCGTTTTCTTGAGAACCGGTATGTCAGATTTGTTCATATTTGGCATAAATTATCCCTATGTGTAGGGGTTTCATTGCAGAAAAGATAATGCTTATGTGGTAATGATGACCAACTATAGTTTTGTTAGATTTGTTCAAATGGTGTCCCTAGAGTTAAAAATGACCCCGCCCCAATGTTTCTATTGCATAGTAGAATATTAAAAAGTACTATGGCCACTATGAGTCAGTAGAGCGTCGTCAGGCCCTCCTGGGCCTCTTGTTTTTTTTTTTTATATGCGTTGTGCTGTAGCTAGCCACTACGTACAATTACCAAAACCAGCTCGTATTTATAGTTATTTTTAAAACATATGAAACAAACAAGTAACACTGCACGTTTATCAAATATTTTAAATGATGAAAACAATATTTGGACAGACCATCATAGCTTTGGCAAGTGGTATATCAGAAATTACGGACGCAAACACAAATCTTTTGATGAACCGACAGAATGCTATGGGTCGCTGATCACACATTGAAGGCGTGCTACATAGCAATAGACTCTTCCGATAAACTCCCCCTAATATCATTAATGGTTTAGTCAAAATTTACATCATTTCGCACAGCAGGTGACAAAACAATCGAAATATTGGGTCAAATGATATTGCCGCAAGGCGTATTTCATAGGTCAGTATGGCATGGTAAGAGCAATTTATGAGAATTTATACGGCCGATAGAAAATATCTGGACAGATTTTTTATTAAACTTTGAAAATATCTGGACCGAATATTTATTAAACTTTGAAACGAAAATCGGTTTTGAACTTCAGAAATCGGTCCAAAAACCGAAAAAAACAGCAATTTTAGAAGGCCTGATTCAAACAACTGACATTTTCAACTTTACACGTTCAAACATGTTTGTATTTTGTATCAAACAGTTTCAACTATACACATTCAAACGTGTTTGTATTTTGTATCAAACAGTTTCAACTATACACATTCAAACGTGTTTGTATTTTGTATCAAACAGTTTCAACTATACACATTCAAACGTGTTTGTATTTTGTATCAAACAGTTTCAACTATACACATTTAAACGTATTTGTATTTTGTATCAAACAGTTTCAACTATACACATTTAAACGTGTTTGTATTTTGTATCAAACAGTTTCAACTATACACATTTAAACATGTTTGTATTTTGTATCAAACAGTTTCTACTATACACATTTAAACATGTTTGTATTTTGTATCAAACAGTTTCAACGATACACATTCAAACATGTTTGTATTTTGTATCAAACAGTTTCAATCGTATACATTTAAACATGTTTGTATTTTGTATCTAATAGTTTTAACTGTATACATTTAAACATGTTTGTATTTTGTATCTAATAGTTTCAACCGTATACATTTAAACATGTTCGTATTTTGTGCTATTACAGTTGGAAAATGAAATAAGTGAACTTAAGCAGAGCCAGACAAGTGGAAACCAGAATCTCTCCTTAGAATATAACCAGAAGTAAGTAACATAGTTCTACATATAAATGCATAATCACACACACTAGTATGCTATATTTTACATGTATTTAGTTAATCAAATATTTGAAATTAACATTTATGTGGAACATTTGCATGCAGGAACAGGCTCCAGGTTAAAACATGATTCACACTTTGGTTTTACTCCCACATGATACACTCTTTGGTTTTACTCCCACATGATACACACTTTGGTTTTACTCCCACATGATACACGCTTTGGTTTTACTCCCGCATGATACACACTTTGGTTTTACTCCCACATGATACACTCTGGTTTTACTCCCACATGATACACTCTTTGGTTTTACTCCCACATGATACACACTTTGGTTTTACTCCCACATGATACACTCTTTGGTTTTACTCCCGCATGATACACACTTTGGTTTTACTCCCACATGATACACACTTTGGTTTAACTCCCACATGATTCACGCTTTTGTTTTACTCCCACA
This sequence comes from Panopea generosa, assembly GCA_029582155.1. NCBI lineage: Eukaryota > Metazoa > Mollusca > Bivalvia > Adapedonta > Hiatellidae > Panopea > Panopea generosa. Next base: position 89,488,497 of record CM055896.1, read on the forward strand.
TGATTCACGCTTTGGTTTTACTCCCACATGATACACACTTTGGTTTTACTCCCGCATGATACACACTTTGGTTTTACTCCCACATGATACACGCTTTGGTTTTACTCCCACATGATACACACTTTGGTTTTACTCCCACATGATTCATGCTTTGGTTTTACTCCCACATGATACACTCTTTGGTTTTACTCCCGCATGATACACACTTTGGTTGTACTCCCACATGATACACACTTTGGTTTTACTCCCACATGATGCACGCTTTGGTTTAACTCCCGCATGTTACACTCTTTGGTTTTACTCCCACATGATACACACCTTGGTTTTACTCCCACATGATATACGCTTTGGTTTTACTCACACATGATACACTCTTTGGTTTTACTCCCGCATGATACACGCTTTGGTTTTACTCCCGCATTATACTCACTTTGGTTTTACTCCCACATGATACACGCTTTGGTTTTACTCCCACATGATACACTCTTTGGTTTTACTCCCGCGTGATACACACTTTGGTTTTACTCCCACATGATACACACTTTGGTTTTACTCCCACATGATACACTCTTTGGGTTTACTCCCACATGATACACTCTTTGGTTTTACTCCCACATTATACACACTTTGGTTTTACTCCCGCATGATACACACTTTGGTTTTACTCCCGATTCTAACTCCTTCATTCTTTTTTCTATTAATTTTCTGAAAATGTTATTCTGAATATTCCCTTAAATACATTCAACTCTGCAATTGCTTTCATGCTGTTATAATATATGTATGTATATCTTTATTTCATACAGAAGGCCATAGGCCCATCAGCGTACACACATACAATTACATGCAGTTTAAACAAGTAATCACTGACAATGTTGTACAGACTTTACGTATTTATCACTTATAAAGTGAAATTTAAACTTTAATAGTGCAAATGTATATTGAGACAGATTTAACACATTGTAATGAGTTATAAAGCTGAATTTGAACTTTAACTTTTTTATAATACAGTCTTAACACATTTTGTCATGAATAGTGTTAAACCTAGTCTTTATGTCATGGTAAGAATCATAGTAATTTATAAACAACAGTATTTTGTCTGTGTTAGATACACAACTCTTAATACATACTGCTGCAAATACACATACTGCTGCAAATACACATACTGCTGAAAATACACATACTACTGAAAATTCGCGTACTGCTGAAAATACACATACTACTGAAAATACACATATTGTTGAAAATACACATATAACTGAAAATACACTTACTGTTGAAAATACACTTATTGTTGAAAATACACATACTACTGAAGGTAATACATATACTGCCGAAAATACACAAAGTGCTGAAAATACACATACACATACTGCTAAAAATACACTTACTGCTGAAAATACACATACTACTGAAAATAATACACATACTGCTGAAAATACACATACTGTTGAAAATACACATACTACTGAAAATACACATTTGACTGAAAATACACTTACTGTTGAAAATACACATACTGCTGAAAATACACATACTACTGAAAATAATACACATACTGCTGAAAATACACATACTGTTGAAAATACACATACTACTGAAAATACACATTTGACTGAAAATACACTTACTGTTGAAAATACACATACTGCTGAAAATACACATACTACTGAAAAAAATACATATACTGCTGAAAATACACATACTGCTGAAAATACACTTACTGTTGAAAATACACATACTGCTGAAAATACACATACTGCTGAAAATACACTTACTGCTGAAAATACACTTACTACTGAAAATAATACACATACTGTTGAAAATACACATACTACTGAAAATACACATTTGACTGAAAATACACTTACTGTTGAAAATACACATACTGTTGAAAATACACATGCTACTGAAAATACACATTTGACTGAAAATACACTTACTGTTGAAAATACACATACTGCTGAAAATACACATACTACTGAAAATAATACATATTCTGCTGAAAATACACATACTGCTGAAAATACACTTACTGTTGAAAATACACATACTGCTGAAAATACACATACTGCTGAAAATACACTTACTGCTGAAAATACACATACTACTGAAACTAATACACATACTGTTGAAAATACACATACTGTTGAAAATACACATACTACTGAAAATACACATTTGACTGAAAATACACTTACTGTTGAAAATACACATACTGCTGAAAATACACATACTACTGCAAATAATACATAAACTGCTGAAAATACACATACTGCTGAAAATACACTTACTGTTGAAAATACACATACTACTGAAAATAATACAATTACTGCTGAAAATACACATACTGCTGAAAATACACATACTGTTGGAAATACACATACTTTATTCCTATAATGTGATAACAGTATCGGTCATTTCTTTCAGATATAGATATCTTTATAACTTAATGTTAATTACATTTTATGTGAGGTTAACAGTTATACAAACATCCAAAACAAATATGGGTTTCAAGCTGTTCAAAAATTTATTAATGATACCAACAGATTTTTATAATTGTATGTCTATTTATTGTATAGTAAAACAAGACTGATAATTATAGCACTTGACAAATGTGTCTTGACTAAGTGTAACATTTTACCTTTTTCCCTATCTCTCCTTTCTCTTTTCCTTTTGCCAAACTGTTGTTATTAAACTTCTTCTTGTTTATTTCTGTTTTATTCTTGTGTTTTGCGTGACTGATTCCAATGAAACTTTTATAATGTGCCATTATGCTATGTTTTATTTCTGTAGCAATTAATGGGAAGAGTTGTATCTTATAATGTTAAGAACTTGTGGCTTGACCCTATTGTACACATTAAGGCAATAACATATGTTTAAATCAAATCTTCTAGCTGAAGTTAGGTCTATAAAATGACAATGTAGTATTGTGCTATGTATACTTTTGATAAGAGTATGACAAAGATCCATATAGTTCAATTATGACGGATTCTCCGTGGCCTAGGGGTCTAAGGCGCCGTCTCAGATCACTTTACATCTGGCTGCTAGGGTTGTAGGTTTGAGTCACGCTCGCTCCGAAAGCTTTATGTGAGAAAGTTTGCCATTTACGGCCAACAGACAGTGGTTCTACTCAAATTCGTTCTAAGGTCTTCCTCCATCAGTAAAACTGACTATGCCATATTATAACCTGATAGGTGTTAAAAATGCATTTAAACCTCATTCAGAAAAAAAAAAATGAAAAGTTCAGTTATGAAAGCTTGATTTAGAGTATCAAACATTTGTCTGTATCCTACAGTGAAGACGAGACGGTTTCTTTGTGTAGACGGTATACATTTGTTTACTGGTTTTAATATATGTTTACTCATTGTAATATTTGTTTACTCATTGTAATATTTGTTTAACTGATTGTTATAATTGTTTGTTTACTGGTTATAATATATGTTTACTGCTGGAAATACTTCCATTTAATGCTTTTTATTCTAATAGACTTTAAAATAATATCCTATTCCTATTGGGAGTAGGGGGGATGGTAGGCACAGGGGAATTTCCTCTTCCTGTTGGGAGTAGAGGGGGGGGGGGAGGGGTTGGCAGGCACAGGGGAATTTCCCTTCCTATTGGGAGTAGGGGGTATGGCAGGCCCAGGAGAATTTGCTCTTCCTGTTGAGATTATTAGGGGGGATGGCAGGCCCAGGGGATTTAGAGTTCTCTACTAAATTGATAATTTCACATCCTTTAGACTGACACTTAAACAATACAGTAGGGCCACAACTTTAAACATAAAGTAAATTTAATAACCATAATGTAAAGGTTTTTTCATTGTAATGTCTCTCACCTTCGAGGATCTTAGGAAAGAGTGATTAGGTTAACTGATCATCTGTTAGCCCTCGATGGCATAAAAAATGAAGCTAAATATTCAAATAAACATCCAATTTTATGCAACACAACATAATGTATATTTCTCCATTTTCAAGCAGCGGAACATATATTTTCTCCATTTTCATGCAACACAACATATTTCTGTTGTTGTTTCCCTTGCACCTTCATACAATAGATTTTGTCTCATTTCCAGTCTTGGCGTGTATCAGTAATTAAGGTCTGTAATTCCTGTGTACCAGGATTGGGAAAACATTGATATGTGTATCCTTGACATATTTAAATCTGACAGCTGTAGAACTACTGATGAAGTATGTCTGCTGTTTTCTTAACATTTAATGTACTACAGGTAATTAAAGGTGTTCTGGCAATACAAGGTGTGCATACTTATATGTGGATTTGATGTCTTGTTGTCAGAGTAGACTTGTAACTAAAAAGCTTTTTAAAAATTAATTTGAAACTGGTTTAATGATTTCCACGCTTGTGTTGAGCTTAGTCTATATTTTATACAGTTACAGCCATATAATTGAGAGATTGTTGATTTGTCTCTCCTGGTTAGGTTATCTTTATATTCACTAGAAACATGCAGTTCATTTTTGAAGCACAAAACAATGGATTATAATGTGTAGTCTTGTTTTTAAATTTGTAGATGACCCTCCATTGCCGGATGATTTATGGTTGTGACAGTGGCATAAAACCCATTTTTTGTTAAATATTCCTTAATAGCTTTCAGACTTATGTATTTTTTTTTAATAAAAATATGACTTAAAGAAAGTGTACAGATTTAAGACTAAATGTAGCAATGTCTCACTTCTGACTATATGAAAATTTGAAAATAGTTACAGAAAAGAACATGGGGCAAGAGTTATCCTTCTGTCACCAGCAAAATTCCATTTTCTGTGGATGATACAATTCAGCTTGCTCAATGATGACATAAGAAAACAATTTAAACCAAGATGAACCTGCGAATAACTCTTCACTCTTTTCATAGGCTGCATTGTTTGGTGCATGATCACTTGTTGTTAACATCCAGTCTAACAGTAAGGGTATTATAGAATTTGGTAAACATCTAGTATATAATATTGTTTTGTAAACATCTAGTGTATACTTATTTGTTTTGTATAATTTCATCTTTTCAACATTGATTTGTTTATGTTAACCTGTACTGAATATTATTAACTATAGTATGAAGAATAACACAGCTTACTAATGTGTTGCTTGTATTTGTCCTTGTTTATATAATTACTTCTTGGAAATAATTGTTTTTCTTGTCACAAACTGTTGATTTTTCATTGAACATATTCCCTTTAATTCCATAGTGTGTCAATTGTGCATGAAGATTTAAGATTTAATAGTTTATTAATGTCTCATTATATGTACAATGCCACAATACAGTTTATAAATCAAATAACATATATGCCATTTTATATAAGAATTATAAGAGAGGAACATAGACAGACAACTTTGGTGCCACTACCCTATAACTTATGATATTTAATAGCCATACAAAATCATTTAATATGGTTGCTTAGATACCATAGTAATTAACTTACAAACAATTATTTACAGAATATAAAAGTTGAAAAAATACTGCTATTCTCGACTTTCGCCTATTTTTTTTAAAAAAATTGAATAACTAAAATTTGATAAATGTATATTTTAGGCACTATTGCGCATCTTACAAAATGTTTTTAAAAAATCGAATGTCACCTCAAATCAGATTGTGATGAACTGATTAGCAGTAGGTCTTCACACAAGCATAAAATATTTTGTGAATAGCTAAGAAATTAAATACACAAACATTATATATATAAGAAAGAATTACGATTTTGTAATATCTTAAAACAGGTTTTGGTACATGAATAATCATATCCTTATCAGAAAAAAGAAACATCATTTTATCACAGTCATTTAAATCATTGAAACCCATATATAGGGTTTTTACTCTGAGCATTAAATCTTTTCTAAGATCCTCATACATATTACATCTGAATATCACATGAAATTCATCTTCAACATTTGTTTTACACAGTGGGCATATCCGATCACATTTCCTATTATTTTCATATTGACCAGTTTTGATTTTTGAATGATAAAAGTTAATTGACATTTTGTTTTAAATTCATTTATTATAAGTATGATCCTTGAGCTGACTAAGAGTATCTGGAGTTTTATTTTTTTTATTTTTACATCAATATGTTTTGTATTCAAAATACACTTGGTACAGCCCTGTTTATATCAGATTCATATAGAAGATTTATTCAATTGTCAGAATCACTCAGATGACTGCAGAACACGAGCGTCAGATGATGACGGCCAATGAGAGAGCAAGTAATGCTCGTAAACAATCGGCAGCACTGGAGTCACAGTTGTCAGTCATACAGTAAGTGTGAACGCAAATAAATTATTACAGCTTGTCATGTTTTGTTCTTGGACAGTATTGTGGTCCTATTGTATCAGTATTGTGGCCCTACTGTATCAGTAATGTGGCCCTACTGTATCAATAATGTGGCCCTACTGTATCAGTAATGTGGCCCTACTGTATCAGTAATGTGGTCCTATTGTATCAGTATGGTGGCCCTACTGTATCAGCATGGTGGCCCTACTGTATCAGTAGTGTGGTCCTACTGTATCAGTAATGTGGTCCTACTGTATCAGTATGGTGGCCCTACTGTATCAGTAATGTGGCCCTACTGTATCAGTATTGTGGCCCTACTGTATCAGTATTGTGGCCCTACTGTATCAGTAATGTGGCCCTATTGTATCCGTATTGTGGCTCTATTGTATCAGTGTTGTGGTCCTATTGTATCAGTACTGAGGCGCTATTGTATCAGTATTGTGGCCCTATTGTATCAGTAATGTGGCCCTACTGTATCAATAATGTGGCCCTATTGTATCAGTAATGTGGCCCTACTGTATCAGTAATGTGGTCCTATTGTATCAGTATGGTGGCCCTACTGTATCAGTATGGTGGCCCTACTGTATCAGTAGTGTGGTCCTACTGTATCAGTAATGTGGTCCTACTGTATCAGTATTATGGCCCTACTGTATCAGTAATGTGGCCCTACTGTATCAGTATTGTGGCCCTACTGTATCAGTGTTGTGGCCCTACTGTATCAATAATATGGCCCTACTGTATCAGTAAAGCGGCCCTACTGTATCAGTATTGTGGCCCTACTGTATCAGTATTGTGGCCCTACTGTATCAGTTATGTGGCCCTATTGTATCAGTATTGTGGCTCCATTGTATCAGTGTTGTGGTCCTATTGTATCAGTTCTGTGGCACTATTGTATCAGTGTTGTGGCTCTGTTATATCAGTATTGTGGCCATGCTTTTTTGCCCTATTGTATTGATATTGTGGCCCTTTTGTATCAGTAATGTGGCCTTACTGTATCAGTGTTGTGACCCTACTGTATCAGTATTATGGCCCTACTGTATCAGTGTTGTGACCCTACTGTATCAGTATTATGGCCCTACTGTATCAGTAATGTGGCCCTACTGTATCAGTGTTGTGACCCTACTGTATCAGTATTATGGCCCTACTGTATCAGTAATGTGGCCCTTTTTTATCAGTATTGTGGCCCTATTGTATCAGTATTGCTGCCCTATTGTATCAGTATTGTTGCCCTATTGTATCAGTATTGTGGCCCTTTTGTATCAGTAATGTGGCCCTATTGTATCAGTATTGTGGCCCTTTTGTATCAGTAATGTGGCCCTATTGTATCAGTATTGTGGCTCTATTGTATCAGTATTGTTGCCCTACTGTATCAGTATTGTTGCCCTATTGTATCAGTATTGTGGCCCTTTTGTATCAGTAATGTGGCCCTATTGTATCAGTATTGTGGCCCTTTTGTATCAGTAATGTGGCCCTATTGTATCAGTATTGTGGCCCTATTGTATCAGTAATGTGGCTCTATTGTAACAGTATTGTGGCCCTATTGTATCAGTGTTGTTGCCCTATTGTATCAGTATTGTGGCCCTATTGTATCAGTGTTGTTGCCCTATTGTATCAGTGTTGTTGCCCTATTGTATCAGTATTGTTGCCCTTTTGTATCAATATTGTGGCCCTTTTGTATCAGTATTGTTGCCCTATTGTATCGGTATTGTTGCCCTATTGTATCAGTATTGTTGCCCTATTGTATCAGTATTGTGGCCTTTTTGTATCAGTAATGTTGCCCTATTGTAACAGTATTGTTGCCCTATAGAGATAATTCACCTTGAGAAGCCAGGTTATTGACACCTATTATTCTGCCCAACTCTGACTCAGTGGTATTGTTTGCATTGTAATGTTACATAACGTGTATTTGGACACACTCAGAGATGTATAAAATTAATAAAAAGACATGGAAAACATGTTTGTGTTTTGATTAAACTAAAATTGGCAGCCATTGTCCTCTTACCTGGATGTAAAAATTATGTTTACGTAATTATAACTCATTAATAACAAAGTTTGCAAATGGCTCCCTTGTTTGGTGGTGTCAGCATTTATTGATTCACTCTGATTATTAAAAACTGTTAATAATTAATGCTGGCACAAACCAATCTATTAAACTATCCTTTAAACCACCATGAAGTAGGGTTATAACAGTTTGTTTAGAACAAGGCTAAAGGGAGAGTAGAAGATGAGCGACTATTAATTGAAACAGAGCGACGATATATTGTTAGTTGTTATTATTGTCATTTGATAATTCCACCCATTCTTCTGCCAAAAAAATGGGAGCCATGGAAAAACTGCATTTTAATGGAATTCGCTGCAGAGCAGTGCTTGTAATAATGTCCTATGCAGGTGATGTATTATGACAGAAAAGTTGTCAGATGTAAGCTTAATACCATACAATATACAATAACTTCACGATTTAGAATTTTTAAATAATTCATCAATTGTTATAAACTTGTAATGCAATTTTTTCATGAATCTGGTTGAAAATATCAATTTTAAATTTGAGAGCCATTGAAAAACCGTGCTTTAACGAGTTTCACATTATATCAGACCACGCTACAACGAGTTTCACATTATATCGGACCGTGCTATATCGAGACTGCAGTGTATGTTAATTTGTGTTATTCATAAAGATAGATGTATTCACATATTCTAACATTTACATTGACTTTGAATGCATTGAATGCTATAACACAAGTGCATGTTTTCACTTGACTTTATTGTTACACCAGAGGGCAGCACGATCAGCAGATGAAGTTGAAAGAAGATACATTAAAGGAATTGGAGAACAAGGTTAAACATTTACGGGAGGAACTTCATGAAGAGAGGGAGAAATATAACTCAAAGGTATGGTGGTCTATCTGTGTCTTTATAACTGCAAGGTATGATAGTCGTCTGTGTCATTATAACTGTAATGTATGGTGGTCTATCTGTGTCTTTATAACTCAAAGGTATGGTGGTCTATCTGTGTCTTTATAACTGCAAGGTATAATAGTCGTCTGTGTCATTATAACTGTAATGTATGGTGGTCTATCTGTGTCTTTATAACTCAAAGGTATGGTGGTCTATCTGTGTCTTTATAACTGCAAGGTATAATAGTCGTCTGTGTCATTATAACTGTAATGTATGGTGGTCTATCTGTGTCTTTATTACTGCAAGGTATGATAGTCGTCTGTGTCATTATAACTGTAATGTATGGTGGTCTATCTGTGTCTTTATAACTGCAAGGTATGGTGGTCTATCTGTGTCTTTATAACTGCAAGGTATAATAGTTGTCTGTGTCATTATAACCGCAATGTATGGTGGTCTATCTATGTCTTTATAACTGCAAGGTATGGTGGTCTGTCTGTGTCATTATAACTGCAATGTATGGTGGTCTATCTGTGTCTTTATAACTGCAAGGCATGGTGGTTTTAAAACTGCCACATAAGTGGTCTATCTGTGTCTATCTGTCTTTATAACTGCAAGCTATGATAGTCTATATGTGTCATTGTAACTGCAAGGTATGGTGGTCTATCTGTGTCATTATAACTGCAAGGTATGGTGGTCTGTCTGTGTCATTATAACTGCAATGTATGCTGGTCTATCTGTGTCTTTATAACTGCAAGGCATGGTGGTTTTAAAACTTCCACATATGGTGGTCTATTTGTGTCTTTATAACTGCAAGGTATGTTGATCTGTCTGTTTCTTTATAACTGCAAGGTATGGCGTTCTATCTGTGTCTTTATTACAGCAAGGTATTGTGGTCTGTCTTTGTCTTTATAACTGCCATCATATCATACCAAAAACATGAAAAATGGTTCTAGAAGCTTCGTCCCTTGATGCTCAACATTTAGAGGATAGTTCTAGGTCTGGTCTGCCCATATAACAGTGTCAGTATAATGTGACTGGAAGGGGTATCCTAACATGTGTCTGTGGCATGATACTCAAGTATGTCAGTCCTTAGTATATTGTCTCAAGTTGACACCTTGCGACATAAATGAAACATTGTTGAAAGCAATGCTAAACACCATACAACAGTAACATCTCTAATATATTGACATTTTTTCTCCAATATAATTACATGTATGTTTATTATTCCTCCATTTAATATATGTTGAATATTTTAGCGCGAGTCATTGGAACACACATTAAGTGGATCAGAGAAAGAGATGTCCAAACTGAGGTGTGAGAGAGATGAAGCCATTAGGAATCACTCTGCCATGGAGACAAGACTTGCAGATTTACAGGTACTCGGCTATTTACATTATCGATAGGTTAGATATTTAATTTATTTTACATTGATTGTGAAGTTCATCTTATAGGGTTTCCAAGCATAAGAGGAAAGTAGTATTTTTCAAGGTCTTAAAACTATCAATGAATTTTGAAAAATGTCATTAAAATTTCATAATTAGCACATGGTGTGCGGGATTTAGGGAATTTCTATTTATCAGGAATTAATAATCATAAAGCAGTTGACATTGAAGCTACCTTATGCCTAACTGTGGCCATCCTAAGAAATTTTTTGCTGTGCATTGACACAGTATTTTTCATGTGGGTAGGGAGCTAAAACGTGTTTTGCCAAATTTTATTTTTTACTGTCAGTTTAAACAAAAAATGGCCAGAAATCATGATTAGATATCACAAATGCTTTGAAAGTCAATAATAAAGTTTTGGTAGCTGCAATTTGATTGTGTAGGAAGGAACACAGCACAAACAATTTTTAATGGTAGTTAAAATAATAATCAGTGTAAAATTCATATTTGAACATGAAAAGGGGTGATAATGGTTGTCAGTGGAATTGGGTTGAGATAAGCATGTTAATAGTTTATTATGCACTAATAAACAGTCGAAAAACATCACATTAAATATGAGTGTTGGGGATAAAATTGAGTTTTGTCAAGAAAATAATGTAGGGATTGTGGTTCAGATGTTCTGTGGGAACAATGTTTACTTGGACAAATTATACCTGAAGTCTTTGTGAGTAGAACCTGTACCAAATATTTTGAGATTCTTCATTTTTTATTTATCCTAACATCATGAAATTTTCGAAGCTGTTAACACTAAACTTAGCCTATCGCCATGTTGGTGATATTAATATTATCATAGTATGGAACTGGTAATATTTCAGTTGACAATCAATAAATTGAGCCGTGATCTGGAGTCAGAGAAGGAGAACTCTGGGAAATTCTGGGAGCGGGAAGGTCAAATGAGGTCAAAGCAAGTGGAACTGGAAGCAAGATTGGAGGAAAAGACTCGTGATGTGGATCGTCTTGAGAAGATGTTGTCTTCTGTGAAGCAGGAGTGTAACACAACTGTCTCGGAGAAGGTAACAAATATTTTTGTGTTGCATGCAATGGCATAAAAACGAAAACAAAAGAATGCAAAAAAACTCATAATAGTTCCAGGTGAATGAAGAACTCCATAAATCAAGGAGTAAAACAAGATCAATATTATTTCCTTTTTATAGATGATAATAGAAGTACAGACAAGTGAAGATATTATCACAATCCAATGAATATTAAACTGAATGTACATTGTATGGCAACTGATTATCATTTTGTTTGTTTCCATTTTATTTATCACCAGGTGTCGATGATAGAAAGACAAGAGAGGGAACGCCACATGGAGAAGATAAGTAGTCTCACTGCACAACTGAGTGAGGCCAGTGAGAAATGTAATAAACTCTCTCTTGAACATGACAATGCCTACGCTGAAAACCGTGAGCTAAGACAGCAGACACGCGAACTGACTGACCGCACAGACACAACTAAGGTTCAGTATGAAGCCGCTGTGGCGGAGAGAAAACATTTAACAGACATGCTGAGTGCTAAAACATCAGATTTTGACAGAGTGTCTCAGGAGAGAGATTATTACTTTAACATCATGGAACAGAAAAACAATGAACTATCTCAGTTGAAGACCCTGAAGGAGAGGTTGACTGTACAAATTGAAGAAAAGGAGAAAAATATTACCATTCTTAAAGAACAGGTGACAAACTTGCAGCAGATGTTGGATTCCAACTCTCGTAACAGTGAAACAATGAGAGAAGAAAGAGATGTGTATGCTAAACAGTTAACTGAGACAACAGTAGCCCTGGAGGAGATAAAGTCAATGAGGGATACGATGGCAAAGAAAATGAAAATAAGGGAGAAGAAGATAAAGGAACTGGAGAGTGGTAAACAGAAAACTGGGGCGGAGTTGGACTTGAGAAATCAGGAAATGGCAATTATACAGCAGGAGAAGGAAACATTGTTTAAAGAACTCAAGGATAGCAGGTGAGTGTTTTTGTGCTTTTAGAAAGGTGAATATACTTTATGCCTTTAAAAACGCAAATATAGCAATTGTATCAAATCTAGATACAACATGAATGATAAACTGAGACAAAACTATCTTAGCTTGTTTTTCAATTTTATTCCAACAATTTTATCACTTTAAAACACAAATTTAACAAATTAATTGATAAATTGTAACACATATGAGACAATAAAATGATAGCACACCTGGGATAAAAATACATTCGATATTCAAAAACTTTTTAAAAAACATCTTTAACATCTACCTCCCATTGATGCTGTATATTCATCTGTGAAATGTGACATTTTATTATGGTGCTGTCTTTCTACAATATAAGCTAAATTTCCAGATATGAGGTGGCCAACTTGACTGAAGAAAAAGATGCATTTAAGAAAGATTTAGAGAGTCAAAAATTCCACTTGGAAAAAACCATTGGGAAACTGCAATATCGGTTAAAAGGTTAGTGTAAATTTTTAGAATTTGCAAACAAATAATGCACATACACAACTTGTTTAAATTTATTTTTTTGATTGAAAACCTGAGCTAAACTGGAAGTACACTTAGTATTCAAACTTTAAGCAGAAAGAATAATAATTCATTTGATCTTGACCATTCTTGATGTTATGGTATATGTACAGAATGTCAGGGTCAAGTTCTTGATTCAACTGATCGAATCATTATTTGATGAGCATTATGTTATTGAAATATTGATCAGAAATGGTTTTGCTGACAAGAGCTCTTGTATACACTTAAGCAGCCATTTTTTGACCAAACTTACACACCAGTATTTATCTATCTATCAATTGTGCTCACTCTCAATGTTGAGCATCACAGCAAGTGGGGTGGTGGCAACTTCCACAGATCAAGCTAACAAAAATATCAAGTAGGTCTATGCAAAGTCTCTATAAAAGGTTAAACTATCTACAAAGGGTAACGGGTAGCTGTCCAAAATAGAATTGACAGCATTCCCAGTTCAAGTCTAGAACTTGTTAATAGTTTGCAAAGACACAGTCTCACATGGAAGGGAATTCAATTGTGGAATGAACCTTCGAAAGAAAGGGAATTTCAGGGGAACCGGTATAGGCAAGGGGTCTCCTATACTGAAAAGGTGAGATGAGAATGATCATAAGGATCACTGGGATTGGATATGGGACAGATGATAATAGTCCTTGTCAATCAAGACAAAATGTATTTTATGGAAAAAAGACTGTTCATATCCCTATGATGTTGGAGGGTCAGTTAAGAAAGGTCTTCAAGCATCTCCCCTTCATGGCTTCAATTTCTCCAACATTTGCAGCACCACCAGGCCGCTGTTCTCTGCATCATTCCTAACCAGTATATTTTGGACTGGGCTCCAAATTTGGAAAGCAAATTCTTTCTGGGGTCGTACTTACATCTTATAGGCCAGGAATTTAGTAGCCTAAGGAGCAAAAGATAAGTTCTTCCCAAGGAAGCCCATGGTTCTGTTGGCTTTAGACGTTATTGGCTTGATGTGAGTGCCCCAGGATAGCAAGTTATTAAATGAAAGACCTAAGTATTTGGCAGATGTCATACTCTTAAGTACTTGGTTATGGAGTGGGTATTTAAATGAAATTTGGGAATTTTGATGGTGATTTGTAACCCTTTAAGTGTGACATTTGGAGATATTAAATTTCATAAGCCAGGTCTCTTCCCAGGTGGCTAGCTTGTCAGTGTCCTCTTGCAGTAGTATACAATCTGCTTCATTGTATATATTCTATACGAGACAAAGTTTTCGGCAAAGAGTTGCACAGAGGAGCTTATGTTGTATGGTAGGACATTTATATACAAAAGGAAAATGACAAGTCCCAGAACTGAGCTCTGTGCAACTCCTAAGTGCTGAGTCTGAAGCTTCACCATCCAATCATCTATTTGATTGAAAGGATTTATTTGTTGGTCTATCCTCTGATGCCATAAAAGTCCAGTTTGTAGATAAAACACCTATGGGGAACTTTGTTGAAGACTTTCGCTATATCCATAACAATAACGCCAGTCTGTCAGTAGGACAATATTGGATCTTAAGTGATCTTCCTTTTGTAAAGGGATAAAATAGTATATCGTGTTAAAGTGTGTGGAGCAAGTGGTAGAGCATCGGAGCCATGATCTGAGGGTCGTGGGTATGATCCTCTGCCACGGCTATGTGTGGTGTCCTTGAGCAAGACACCATTTCCACATATGCTTAGTACTGGTCTAACCAGGAAGACTTTGAGCGTGATTTGTCTAAGATGTAATAACTTGTTTCACAATCAAAGTTAAATAGATAAATTTAAACTTAGTTAGAGTACTGCACACACAAGTACGGTTCTCTTCAACATTAAAGGTGCAGAACATGACTTGAACCTCACCCAGAAGGCCTTACGCAAGCGTGAATCTGTAGACAACACGGCAGTGAAGGTTGCAGACAAGATGCAAAAGGAGGTAACGGCAAAGAGAAGTCTAGTGGACACCTTACAGTCGAAGATACGCTGGTACCAGGACCAGATAGATGCACTGCTCAAGGTGAGTCTATAAATAGAAGTTAGATAAAAAAGACTGAAAGTGTTTTATTCCATAAACCTTTCATCATGTTGTATTGGGCTGTGTTCTTCAATGAGGCCAAACCTTTCATCTTGTTGTACTGGGCTGTGTTCTTCAATAAGGCCAAACCTTTCATCTTGTACTGGGCTGTGTTCTTCAATGAGGCCAAACCTTTCATCTTGTTGTATTGGGCTGTGTTCTTCAATGAGGCCAAATCTTTCATCTTGTTGTATTGGGCTGTGTTCTTCAATGAGGCCAAATCTTTCATCTTGTTGTATTGGGCTGTGTTCTTCAATGAGGCCAAACCTTTCATCTTGTTGTATTGGGCTGTGTTCTTCAATGAGGCCAAATCTTTCATCTTGTTGTATTGGGCTGTGTTCTTCAATGAGGCCAAACCTTTCATCATGTTGTATTGGTCTGTGTTCTTCAATGAGGCCAAACCTTTCATCTTGTTGTATTGGGCTGTGTTCTTCAATGAGGCCAAACCTTTCATCTTGTTGTATTGGGCTGTGTTCTTCAATGAGGCCAAACCTTTCATCATGTTGTATTGGGCGGTGTTCTTCAATGAGGCCAAACCTTTCATCTTGTTGTATTGGGCTTTGTTCTTCAATGAGGCCAAACCTTCCATCTTGTTGTATTGGGCTGTGTTCTTCAATGAGGCCAAACCTTCCATCTTGTTGTATTGGGCTGTGTTCTTCAATGAGGCCAAACCTTTCATCTTGTTGTATTGGGCTGTGTTCTTCAGTGAGGCCAAACACTTCATCATGTTGTATTGGGCTGTGTTCTTCAATGAGGCCAAACCTTTCATCTTGTTGTATTGGGCTGTGTTCTTCAATGAGGCCAAACCTTTCATCATGTTGTATTGGGCTGTGTTCTTCAATGAGGCCAAACCTTTCATCTTGTTACAGTGGGCTGTGTTCTTCAACGAGGCCAAACCTTTCATCTTGTTGTATTGGGCTGTGTTCTTCAATAAGGCCAAACCTTTCATCTTGTTGTATTGGGCTGTGTTCTTCAATGAGGCCAAACCTTTCATCTTGTTGCATTGGGCTGTGTTCTTCAATGAGGCCAAACCTTTCATTTTGTTGTATTGGGCTGTGTTCTTCAATGAGGCCAAACCTTTCATCATGTTGTATTGGGCTGTGTTCTTCAATAAGGCCAAACCTTTCATCATGTTGTATTGGGCTGTGTTCTTCAATGAGGCCAAACCTTTCATCTTGTTGTATTGGGCTGTGTTCTTCAGTGTGGCCAAACCTTTCATCTTGTTGTATTGGGCTGTGTTCTTCAATGAGGCCAAACCTTTCATCTTGTTGTATTGGGCTGTGTTCTTCAATGAGGCCAAACCTTTCATCTTGTTGTATTGGGCTGTGTTCTTCAATGAGGCCAAACCTTTCATCTTGTTGTATTGGGCTGTGTTCTTCAATGAGGCCAAACCTTTCATCTTGTTGTATTGGGCTGTGTTCTTCAATGAGGCCAAACCTTTCATCATGTTGTATTGGGCTGTGTTCTTCAATGAGGCCAAACCTTTTATCTTGTTGTATTGGGCTGTGTTCTTCAATGAGGCCAAACCTTTCATCTTGCTGTATTGGGCTGTGTTCTTCAATGATGCAAAACCTTTCATCATGTTGTATTGGGCTGTGTTCTTCAATGAGGCCAAACCTTTCATCTTGCTGTATTGGGCTGTGTTCTTCAATGAGGCCAAACCTTTCATCTTGTTGTATTGGGCTGTGTTTTTCAATGAGGCCAAACCTTTCATCTTGCTGTATTGGACTGTGTTCTTCAATGAGGCCAAACCTTTCATCTTGTTGTATTGGGCTGTGTTCTTCAATGAGGCCAAACCTTTCATCTTGTTGTATTGGGCTGTGTTCTTCAATAAGGCCAAACCTTTCATCTTGTTGTATTGGGCTGTGTTCTTCAATGAGGCCAAACCTTTCATCTTGTTGTATTGGGCTGTGTTCTTCAATGAGGCCAAATCTTTTATCTTGTTGTATTGGGCTGTGTTCTTCAATGAGGCCAAACCTTTCATCTTGTTGTATTGGGCTGTGTTCTTCAATGAGGCCAAACCTTTCATCTTGTTGTATTGGGCTGTGTTCTTCAATGAGGCCAAACCTTTCATCTTGTTGTACTGGGCTGTGTTCTTCAATGAGGCCAAACCTTTCATCATGTTGTATTGGGCTGTGTTCTTCAATGAGGCCAAACCTTTCATCTTGTTGTATTGGGCCAAGTTCTTCAATGTGGCCAAACCTTTCATCTTGTTGTATTGGGCTGTGTTCTTCAATGTGGCCAAACCTTTCATCTTTTTGTATTGGGCTGTGTTCTTCAATGAGGCCAAACCTTTCATCTTGTTGTATTGGGCTGTGTTCTTCAATGAGGCCAAACCTTTCATCTTTATGTATTGGGCTGTGTTCTTCAGTGAGGCCTAACCTTTCATCTTGTTGTATTGGGCTGTGTTCTTCAGTGAGGCCAAACCTTTCATCTTGTTGTATTGGGCTGTGTTCTTCAGTGAGGCCAAACCTTTCATCTTGTTGTATTGGGCTGTGTTCTTCAGTGAGGCCAAACCTTTCATCTTGTTGTATTGGGCTGTGTTCTTCAATGAGGCCAAACCTTTCATCTTGTTGAATTGGGCTGTGTTCTTCAATGAGGCCAAACCTTTCATCTTGTTGTATTGGGCTGTGTTCTTCAATGAGGCCAAATCTTTTATCTTGTTGTATTGGGCTGTGTTCTTCAATGAGGCCAAACCTTTCATCTTGTTGTATTGGGCTGTGTTCTTCAATGAGGCCAAACCTTTCATCTTGTTGTATTGGGCTGTGTTCTTCAATGAGGCCAAACCTTTCATCTTGTTGTATTGGGCTGTGTTCTTCAATGAGGCCAAACCTTTCATCTTGTTGTATTGGGCTGTGTTCTTCAATGTGGCCAAACCTTTCATCTTGTTGTATTGGGCTGTGTTCTTCAATGAGGCCAAACCTTTCATCTTGTTGTATTGGGCTGTGTTCTTCAATGTGGCCAAACCTTTCATCTTGTTGTATTGGGCTGTGTTCTTCAATGAGGCCAAACCTTTCATCTTGTTGTACTGGGCTGTGTTCTTCAATGAGGCCAAACCTTTCATCTTGTTGTACTGGGCTGTGTTCTTCAATGAGGCCAAACCTTTCATCATGTTGTATTGGGCTGTGTTCTTCAATGAGGCCAAACCTTTCATCTTGTTGTATTGGGCTGTGTTCTTCAATGAGGCCAAACCTTTCATCTTGTTGTATTGGGCTGTGTTCTTCAATGAGGCCAAACCTTTCATCTTGTTGTATTGGGCTGTGTTCTTCAATAAGGCCAAACCTTTCATCTTGTTGTATTGGGCTGTGTTCTTCAATGAGGCCAAACCTTTCATCTTGTTGTATTGGGCTGTGTTCTTCAATGAGGCCAAACCTTTCATCTTGTTGTATTGGGCTGTGTTCTTCAATCTTTATTTTTAGATTTGTATTAATGAACGGAGCAAATGAAAGATATCTGTGATGCAGTCATAGGGGATGCAAAATAAATATCCATTGATTGAGATAGCAAAAAAAAATGAGCAATGTTTGTAGATTAATCTCATTATCCAATCAATCATAATTTCATACACACAGCACAACAAAACTTTCATTGTTTTATCATCCATTTTTATCTGATTTGTCCCAAAAGATTTACATGACATGCCACTGAAATTACTAGGTGACATAATGACATGATTTTATAATCAAGGGAAAACTCTTATTCATGCATGTAACAAATCGGTTATTCTCAAACGTCGTCAGCACTGAAGGACTAGGTCATGCAATTAAATTAATTTAGAACAAAATGTCATAAAACAGTTTGAAATTGATTTATAAATTAATTTCAAATATTGTGACTTAAACATTTGAATGCATCAATCAATGCAAATTGATAAACTGCTATAAAACAATAATGTACAAAATTCAACTTAATTTCTAAGCATGCTTGTTTTATTGTAATTGATTCACCAGAACATTAACTCGAGCAGAGAGGAACTTACAGCAGAGAGGGACTTTCTTGTTGACAAGTATGTTAGGAAGTTAACTTTAGAACAAGTAATCTTTTTAATAAGGGTTACTTCACAGTGAGTGCAAGGACATTTGGAGATGACTTTCCTTATCTAGTTTTGATAGTCTTGCATACCTTTGCTGTGCTTGTTCCATCCCCTTCCAGGTTTCTGGTTTTATTTATATAATTATAGTGAATAATTAATATCCACTCCAGGCAAAGTGATAGCAATCATATTCCATGATCCATGTCAAGAAACCAAATGTTTTTCATATTCTTGTCATATAAATCACATCCAATATCTTGACCCCCATATACATCAACCCTTAACTTGTTTTGTCGTAATATATTCTTCTGTACTTTAGGTATAATACAACCATTGGAAGCTGGAAATGCTTCTGTGGGGGATGCATAATTGCATTCATAAATAATCCTTATTACTTTTTCCTAAAAAATGCATTTTCCTTATTTATTTATTTTTTTTATTTGAATAGCATTGTTAATGTACTTTGACTATTTAAAAAGCATTGTCATGTTTGAAATGTGAATTAAGAAAAAAATTATCTTGGAAATTGGGAGAAAACATTCTCTGATATGTTACATGACACTTTCTTTTTCAACATACTTTTGTAGCACAATGGTTGACAAACAATAAGATATCAGTTTCACATCTTTTATTAATGTCATACAATGAATGACAAGCATGCAAACTATTTTTATTTACTATAGAAAAAATAACAAAATTAATATCAGTGGTGGGCTTACACCTTGACCGGGAACCAGTTCATTATCAGTTTCATAATGGCATCACTTATGTGTAGTATAAGCTAAAAGTTACAATTCCACTTCAGGAGAAGGGCAGCCTGGAGAATGACAAGGACAAGTTGAAGTCGAGCCTGAATAAGACACTGGTACAGAACCAGCAGTTGGCCGTTGAGCTGGAGACGTCCAATACAAGGTCTGTCGAGCTGAAGACACATGCCAATAAACTAGAACAGTCCCTGGAGAAGGTGAGTGTCAGATATTGTCAGTTAACAGTTCCACATCCATACCCTGGTTTTGTATACACAGCAGATGCTTTCTATATGTATCCAGTGCACTGAAATATGGTTTTAGTTCCCTACCAGCTGCACCAGAGGGGATTATAGGTTTACTGTTCATCTGGAAAATTTACTATAAAAGTAACTAGGTTTGTGAAACTTTGCATGTTGATAGAGGGCAATAAGGAGATAATGTAGGTCATTTTATTTTTTTTGACAAGTACAATGTATTTTTAGCTCGCTGGGACGAATGTCCTGGAGAGCTATTGCTGTAACGATGATGTTGTCTGTAGACACCCAGGTTAAACTTTTGCGTTTAGTTTTGTTTAAGTTTTGATGTTTGCCTCCAGTCTCAATCTTTGCATTGGTGGTGAGTATTATCCCATAGGCGAGCTTTGTTGTCTTCTGACACCTCTTATTAATATTTTGCAATGCAACTTTATGTATTTGTAAAACGGTTTAATAGGTTTTGATTGGAATAAAGGTTAAAGTTGCTGTCTTATATCCATTGTAATGTAGTTAATCTGTGAACAGAAGAAGGACGTAAGTAGCATGTGTGGAGTGAATAATTTACCAGCTTAGTTGCATATATTACATCATAAAATGTTGTGCTATAGTTTACATTGTCCACTGAGGTCATATTCATGGTTTCTGTTTACTCTTTTGTACAATTTTGATAAAATATTTGTAATGTTTACATTTAGTTTATGACAAACGTGAATATAACTAGTCCAGTAAAATTGTGATGAAAAACGTCAGAAAATTGGAAAAAGCGAAAAAATTAGTACAGAAACTAATTTACGGCAAAACAAATTCAGGCTGTCAACTGACATGATTTCAAACAAAACTTATGCACCAGTCATTTGTTTCCCGGCTTCCTGCTGGGCGGGACGTAGCTGAGAACATTGGGGCGAAAGAACCAGGCTCTTTTCACATCAACATCCCAACAACTTGGTGGAAGTGCAGGAGTGTTACTTTGTTTCCAAAGCCTGGATTATATCGATGCTCCTTCTGGGGAGTGCAGTTCTACCAAGGCAATGAAGTCTCATAAAAGTCAACGTCAAGGCAGTATATTTATAAACAACAAAATAGGTCCCCAGGGACAAAACATTTTTAGCAGGACTTTTACCAGCAGTGTCTCGGAGAAAGTTTGCACTATGTCCTGGCCTTGCAGGAGCAGGGGCTTCAAATGACAGGTGCATTAGTAGATTCCTAGATCAGATGATAATTACATAATCAGTTTTTTAATTAAATTATAGACTAATTAGTTGGTCAATACGTTTAATATTCAAGTAAGTAATAACTATCTGAAATATTTTTAGAGTTGGACATTGTTTGCTATGCATGGTTATCTTTGTATTAAAATAATTAATTGATATAGATTTTGTTTTGATAACAGAATAGATAATAGTGTGCCCTCCAGAAATGTAGATAATGTATGTACATGTCTTTGATTTTCGAAATGTCTTTATCACTTAATGAGTACCCTGGGTTTAACAAAACTACTATAGAACTATTAATAATTCACTTATTATTGCATCCAGATAGCACAACTACATGTATGACTTGTAGGTTCAGTCCGTTGCTAGTATATTAGTAGTGGCTTAAATCAAGATAACTAGGATAAATCTAGAATTTACTTAAATAAGGATATCTAGAAAACTAGGGACAATCAAGAAAACTGGGATCAATCTAGAAAAATAGCGTCAATCTAGAAAACTAGCATCAATCAAGAAAACTAGGGTCAATTTAGATTACTAGTGTCAATCTAGAAAACTGAACAATCAAGAAAACCAGGGTCAATCTAGAAAACTAGAGACAATCTAGAAAACTAATGTCAATCTAGAAAACTAGGGTCAATTTAGATAACTAGGGTCAATTTTGAAAACTAGGGACAATCTGGAAAACTAGAGACAATCTAGAAAACTAGTGTCAATTTAGAAAACTAGTGTTAATCTAAAAACTAGGGACAATCAAGAAAACAAGGGTCAATCTTGAAAACGAGGGACAATCTTGAAAACGAGGGACAATCTAGAAAACTGAGGTCAGTCTAGAAAACTAGAGTAAAATTAATGTAAAAAAAGGGTGAATAAAAAACAAGTTTTATCAGTAAAATTAAAAGCCAGTTACAGTTTGTTTGTTTTGCCAGATAGTATAACCTTGTAGTGTTACCTGTGATGACAATTTAATATCGAGACACCTATTAGTGTCTGAATCACTTGAGACAACTGAATTACAGATAATGGTGCATTTTAATTAGTCACTACCCAGGAAACAGGAATTAGAAATCCTTGGTTTATAATGGAAACTTGTTAAACATTCCTGGCAGTGGCATAATTAAGCATTAATTTGCAAACAGAAACAGAAAAGTGGAGATTATAATGCATAGAGTATAAAGCCGTCCTTAAAAAATAAATTGTTTGCCGTGCTCCAACCTACTCACTCAAAATTGCATTTACCCCAAAAATTTTATTGACTTTCAAAGTGTTTATTTTTTTCTCACGATTTCTGTTCATTTTTCTTGAAAATAACTATGTAAAATCAAAGTTCGTTAAAAAAATATTAGCTACCTACTTACCCACATGAAAATACTGGATGGAGCACAGTAAACAAATATTTTGGGATGGCCTAAAATATTACTATTATTTATGTTTTTTTTTGTTAACAAAAAGTAATTAAAAACTATAAAAATAAATCAAAAATATAATTTAAACTCAATTTCTTTGTAGAATTGTGTCTGCAGACTGTTATCATTATATTTAATCATTTTTCAAATTTGTCAGTGAAATCATTCATTTCAATATGAAGACACTAATAATTGTCTACTGGTACCAGAGTGGCCCCCAGCGGGCACTGAAATATAGCCTATCAAAATAATTTAAAATGATTCAATATAATACAGTGTTTAATCAATTTAAATTTTTTAATAACAGTGACATATTCGCAATATATTGGTCAGCATGATATTATAGTCGGTTTCTGCATTTTAACTCATTATGTTTGTCACTGCCATTGAAATACAATCCACAATTTTTGGGATAAGAGTTAAGGAAGGAAAAACAAAGCCAGCAAATCCAGTACCAACTTATTATCAGAAATATTTTCACATAATATTTAAAGATGTACAGTCAAATCTGTGTAAGCGGTCACCTCTTTTAAGCAACCGTATTTTCTAATTCCCATTTTTATTCTTTCTTAGTGAATTAACCTGTATTAAGCAACAACCTGTCTTAAAAGGCTTTTTAGCTCCTTCCCTTGAATGGATGCTTAAGACAGGTTTTACTGTATATGTTATCAAAGACATTATTTGTACACATTGGTAAAAATGGATAACTATTTAATATTTTGTTTGAACTTTGTTTTTTTATCATGCAAGCAACAGATGCACTATTTTCTTTGTGCAGGTTTCTATTCTTATAGACTCCGTAAATAAGAGAAGACTAATTTATTTTTATTTTCGAAATTTATATCGTATAATCATAATTTTACTCAGTTAATCAAAGAAGCTACATAAATTTCTCCCAACATCTTACTCAGTTTGTTCTATTTCGATATAGAATCATAGAAATAGTCAGGCTATACCTCTGAAAAACTTCTGTTGTCCGGTTAAAAATGTCATAGAACCAAGTCTCGACTATAACTATTTTTTTTTGCAGACTGAATTATGAGTGAAATATCTCTGTTTGATACATTATTATGTTTTCAACCAAGTTTTAACAAAACTTTTGCATTGGATTCTTCTTGAAGACATCAGCTTTTAAAAGGATTTATTTAGTGAATATTATATTTTCACATTCTGTAGTATGTATCATTGGAGAGAGTGCTAAGGAAAATAGGCAAAGATAAGGTATATATTATCATGTATTCAGTTTAGTGATTAAAATCTAACCATTGTGTGTCTGTGTATATGTGTGTGTGTGTTCCATGGTACAACATCTATAAGACCTTTATAATTTAATTGCTAGATTATCATCCATTTTTATCTTAACCCTTTACTCCATAGATACGCGTTTTCCCGCACCTATCACAGAAAGCCTTCGAAAACAGTGCAGGAAGAGTTCAGATTGCTTGTAACCAGCAATCTGAACACTTCCTGCACTGTTTTCCACTCTGTCAGTTAATATAAACATAATTCACCTAATAATTCAAAAGCCTTCTATATTAGAGGTGTCCGAAGGCATCTTTATTAGAGGTGACCAAAGGCGTATATATTATGAAGTAAAGGATTAAAAATGGGAGGATGGGAGGATTTTATTTTTTATTTTTAAGTTCAAAATTTTTTGATGTTTTTTTTTAAGATATATATATTTTTAAAAAAAATTTTTTATTGAAAATAAAAAGGGTCAGCCGGCATGGAAATTAGCGGGCAGGCGGGGATGATAATCTCGCAATTAATTTGTTATGGCCTAAACATTAATATTTATATGCATGCAGTTTCTGTATCAAGAAACAACGCAGAACAGTATTTTTTCATCTACTGTCCACTCATCTAAAAATTCGACAACTGCTTTTAAATATTATTATTATGATAATGGGGCACTGGATTTTCCTCATTTGTTGTAAATCCTTGGTTGCAAACCATTAATTGGATTTTATAACAGCAGTGTAATTTAAATATTCCTCATATGTAACTGGTACAAGCAGCTTCAATAGTTCATGGAGGATTGCAAGTAATGCATTTTAACTGATCCAGTCATAACAAAATACCAAGATCTGATCAAAGTGTCCTCCTTGGTCAGGTGGTTTAGGGCACCAGCTGAAAATCATTTACCTCTCACCGCTAAGGTTGTCAGTTTGAGTCTCGCTCGCTCCAAAAACTTTATGTGAGAAAGTTTGCCAGTAACTATGGGAAAGACGGTGGTTCTACTCAGATTCATTCTGAGGTCTGTTGAAATGGCAATAAATCCCAATAAAAAAAATAATTCTGCCATAAAAGTAATACTAATAAATCTGGTATAATTAAATACCCTAGATTCAGTCATAATGCAATACCCTGGATCTGGTCATAACAATATAGCTTTATCTGTTCAATAAGAGCTATATGCACCAATAGCATTTTCCTTTAACACAATGACAAATTTACAGTATAAAAAAAATATTACAAGAACGTTTTATAGATGGGATGATATACATAAATTAGATTTAATTTTTTTAAACAATATCACGGATGATATTCAAACTCTAGACCAGACGTTAGCAACCGAGATTTCCATTGGCAGTAACGCTGATGTTTTGGTTAATATTTTTACTGAATTTTTGACTGTAAGAGGAAACAAGTATTTTAAACAAACTTCAAAACTTAAACACCATTTTTTATGTGCAAGGATGAAAACAGACAAAAATGGTATAACAATGAATTTAAACAAAAAAAAAGATATTTATAAAAACGTAGTTTACGAATTTGATTTAAATAAAACTGAAAATAATAGATTAAATATTTATGAAGCAAAACGGGATTACAAATATTGCTGTTGTAAGGCAAAAAATAATTTTAATAGAGATTTAAGTAAAAATATGAATGATATGAGAAGGAAAAGCGGGCAAGAATTTTGGAAAATATTTAAAAGAAAACCTTCACAAGCTAAAGGCGAATATATTTCAAAAAATAATTTTTACTCATATTTTTAAAATTTAGCATCAAATTCAGAGTTGGAAGAAAATGAAGAATGTACAGATTTTTTAAATAATTTCCAAGCCAGTATTGATGGTGATAGTACTTTTAGTGGATTAGATATTCCAATTTCTATTTCAGAAATAACTGCAGCTTCCTAATTGCTAGGTACTAATAAAGCTTGTTCATTTGATAATATTTTATATGAATATTTCAAGGAAAATATACAAGTCATAGCGCATTCTTTGGAAATACTATTTAGTCATATTAATACTCAAACATTTCCATTGTCATGGTCTACTGGCGTTATTATATCACTATATAAACGAGGAGAATCATCGGACCCAAATAATTACAGGGGAATAACATCAATAAGCTGCTTTGCAAAGCTTTTTACCGTTATATTAAATGAGCGTTTAAAAAAATGGTCTTCACAAAATGACATTCTAACGGACTCGCAATTTGGTTTTAAGCCTAATTATAGTACCATGGATGCAATATTTATATTGAACTCACTCATTGAACAGCATTTATGTAATAAGAACAAATTGTATTGTTGCTTCCTGGATTATTTAAAAGCATATGATTTACTAAATTGTAATGGCTTGTGGTTTAAACTGATCAAATCAGGTATTGACGGTAAACTTTTCGCACTAATTCGTTCTATGTATAACAAGGTCAAATTGTGTGTAAAACACCTGAACAGTCTATCAGATGTATTCAAGTGTAACATTGGATTATTGCAAGGGGAGATCACTTCTCCGATTTTATTTTATTTTTTTCTGAATGATATTGAAATGCATCTCCAACAGAATATTAATGTTGGTATTTCTGTTGAACAGTTATCAATATATCTGTTGTTGTTTGCGGACGATGCCGTAATTCTGTCTGAGACAAGATAAGGACTCCAGGAATCTTTAAATAATTTATATTCCTATTGTAGAAAATGGAACTTAACGGTTAATGTTAATAAAACAAAAATAGTAGTGTTCCGTAAAGGTGGGGTATTAAGTGCTGATGATAAATGGTTATATGATGGAAAGGAGATAAAAATTGTTAGTACTTTTAATTATTTAGGAATGGCTATGTCAAGTGGGGGGTCTATTATTCATGCAACAAATTTGCTCTCAGGTAAAGCACTTAAAGCTTCGGGTTCTCTTTTTAATATAACAAAAAATATGGAAGTTCCATACCATATAATGTTTAATCTGTTTGATGCATATGTTTTATCAGTTTTAAATTATAGTTATGAAGTATGGGGTTTCGCAAAACCAGACAACATTGAATGTGTTCATAGAATGTTTTGCAAATGCGTCCTTAATGTAAAATAATCTACAAATTCTTTATCTCTATATTCCGAGTTAGGTCAATTTCCACTTTATATAGGAAGATATTTGAGAATTGTACTTCATTAAACTACATGGGACTAAGCAAGATAATTGTATTCAACGTCAATAATACATTGTCAAAGAAATGAAATTGATGAAAATCACAATGTTCAAAATTGGGCCTTTAAAGTCTGATCGATTTTACATAATGCAGAATATGCAGACATTTGGATGTTTCGCAAATCAGTCAATATTAGCTGTTTCATACCATTATTATGGTCTAGGCTTAGAGATATTATATACATTGCAAATTGGAGGAAATGTATGGTCACATGTACATCTTTATATATATATACAGACATTGAAAACAGACATTTGAACCTTCTTATTTATGTTAAGAAAATGTAAAATATAGAAATGCTATAGCTAAAATATGGTTATCATCACATAAACTAGCTATAGAAACAGGACGACATAAAAAAATTGCAAGAGACCAAAGAAAATGTTTATGTTGTGACTTAAATGACAGCTAAGACGAATACCATTTCATACTTATTTGCCCATTTTATAATGATGTGAAAAAATTATATATACCTAAATATTATTCAACTCATCCAAGCATGTTTAAATTTATTAACCTTCTTAATATTGACAAAAAATCGATTTTAAACAAACTTGCAACTTATTGTATTAAGGGTTTCAAACTCAGGGATTCTCGTTTAACAGTTAATGTAGAATACATTGTATTGTAATTTAAATTTGTATTGAGTTTATGCTTAAAATAATTTTGTATGATTGTTTCTAAATACCAAGATAACACTCTCACAAAATATCAACTTAATGAAACAATATTCATATACCACCTTATTTCAACGTATGTATTGATTTTATATATATATGTATGACAATGAGCTGTAATGCTTAAGTTTAATAAAATATATGTTCTGTTCTGTTCAATATTTACCTTGGACCCATGCAACCATAACGAAATACCTTCTCCATTGTCATAACTAAATACTTCACCCCCTTAACCCTTAACTTATATTAGCCCCAGGAGTCCTTACAAGTTGTTTTAACCGGATAAATAGTCCTTTGTCCTGATAATAACAATATCTTAGACCAAGTCATAACAATATACACGTGTCCTATTAATGCTCAAGTCCAGCATGACTGAGATGTATAATATTTAAATTGAAGTACATGTACATAATGTCTTGCAGACAAAAACTAACATGTAATACATGGAATACACTGAGGTTGTACTGGGTGTCTGTTGTTTTGTTGAGTAGAATACACTGAGGTTGTACTGGGTGCCTGTTGTGTTGGTGGGTAAAATACACTGAGGTTGTACTGGGTACCTGGTGTGTTGGTGGATAACACTGAGGTTGTACTGGGTGCCTGTTGTGTTGGTGGGTAGAATATACTGAGGTTGTACTGGGTACCAGGCTTCTGTTTCACCAACATTTAACTTAAATACTTAAAAACTTAACTAAGTTTTGACTGGTTATTTATCTATTATATAATCAATATCAATGACACAATATGCAGTTTTACTGGAACCAGTCTAAAATCATGATCATTTGACTGCTTTTCTTAGATTTAAGTTTTTAAGTATTTAAGTATATGTTGGTGAAACAGGAGCCTGGTGTGTTGGTGGGTTACACTGAGGTTGTACTGGGTGCCTGTTGTGTTGGTAGGTAGACTAAGTTCTCTGTCATTTATTTTACTGTACATGCTATAGACATGCAGGTGTGATAATTAACATGTATAATATGAGTTGTGTCCAAAAAGTTTGTAGACACATTTGTTTGAAAGGATGATATATACGTGTCCGTAATCGGACATCATTTCTCGTCAAATGGGCAATAATTTCAATTTATAATGAAACTGAATCCTTTTCTACATAATTACATACAATGACTTACTAACCAGGCCCTGGTCATGGGGGCATTATCCCTGCGGAAATATCCTTTCCATGGCATGTTACAGTGCAATGGCTCAAGTCAGTATTTCATGTCATTTCCCTGGCATGTTGCAGTGCAATGGCTCAAGTTGGTATTTCATGTCATTTCCCTGGCATGTTGTAGTGCAATGGCTTAAGTCAGTATTTCATGTCATTTCCCTGGCATGTTGCAGTGCAATGGCTTAAGTCAGTATTCCATATAATTTCCCTGGCATATTGCAGTGCAATGGCTCAAGTCAGTATTTCACATAATTTCCCTGGCATGTTGCAGTGCAATTGCTTAAGTCAGTATTTCATGTCATTTCCCTGGCATGTTGCAGCGGTGCAATGGCTCAAGTCAGTATATCTTTTCATTTCCCTGGCATGTTGCATCGCAATGACTCGCATCAGTATTTCACATCATTTCCCTGGCATGTTGCAGTGGTGCAATGGCTCAAGTCAGTATTTCATTTCATTTCCCTGGCATGTTGCAGTGGTGCAATTGCTCAAGTCAGTATTTCATGTCATTTCTCTGGCATGTTGCAGCACAATGACTCACATCAGTATTTCATGTCAATTCTGTAAATGTACTGTTTTTCTGAATCAATGTAAAATTTATACAAATGACATTCAGCTAATTCTTTATTACCATGACTGCAAATCCTAAAAAAAATTCAATATTTCAACTTTTTCAAAGTTCACAAATCTGGTTTGTTGTAACAGTATAATTAAATAATAAAAAATGTGAATAGTGAATTTTCGGTGATGAAAGCAAAACCGATTAAAGGTCCAATATTGATCCAGAAGTTTTAAAAAAATCAGTTCTATTAAATCATTAACATGTCTTTACATATATGCTTTATAAATTACCCTATCATGTACTGAAAATGCTGTTTATTCCCAATTTATATCAATTATATTTTCCCCTCCCCTTAAATATACAAATGGTTTTCAGTTGGTAAATGTATCCCAGCATAGTCCTCTATGCACTAAGAAGAATGAGCACTTAAGGTATGAATTATTCTAAAGGGGTTGGGGCATCCTCCCACCCCCTTGTATAAATTTGAAGTTAGAGTTACGATTTGGTGCAACGTGATGCATTTTTAGATACATTTTAGCATTAAATTCAAGTTTAAGTACCGTTAAGTACCGTTATATCAAATAAATTTACTAGCTGGCCAAAAAAAGAAGATGCACATGTGTATTGTGTATAGCAGTATAAACCCAATCTGCTATTTTGAAACTATGTAATTCTATTTTTAGATAGAACCTACCGTATTAGCGGAGTTTGTAGTGTGAAAGCAGATTTATCGTTACATAAACTATGAAATATACTAGATATCAATATAAAGTGTGTTGTACTACTGTCTGTTCCAATAGCGTAGGGTATCGGTTTGATCTGTCAACCCAGTTGTCGCCAGTTCGAGCTGTTTTTATGATTAATTTTTTTTTTTTTTTTGGCAATTTAATTTGCCATTATACGAGGGGCATTTCAAAAGTAATGCAACTGGGGTAATATAAAGCGCGCGTTTGATAGATATTAAATTATTTACGCGCCATACCCTCAAAGTTATCCCCCTTGTTATGTACACAAAGTTTCAAACATTTAATCCAGTTCTTAAAGGCATCTTCATAGTCATTTTCAGGTATACCCAACATACACTGATAAACAGCGGACCCCAGGGCCTGTCGGGACCTATACCGTCTACCAGTTATATGTTTTTTCAGTTCAGGGAACAAGAAATAGTCACACGGGTCTGGAGAATATGGTGCATGTGGAAGAACTCGAACTCTTTCCTTGTTAAAAAACGAGGTCACGATAGCAGACTTATGCGCAGGGGCGTTGTCATGCAACAGGGATAGGTGCTTTAAGCCAGTGTGTTGGTGACGTTTGAAACATTGTTTTTAAAGTTTCTTCAACACTTTTTCTTTATAAAATATACCAGTCACAGATTTTCTATTTGTTACAACCAGTTGCATAATAGGACCATGTATATCAAAGGAAATAACAAACATTGCTTTCTTAGCACTGATCAATCTTTTGGTAATTGTAGGGCAGTGACAGTTTTTGGTAGCCCATATTTTGTTGTTAATTTTTCTGGTAGGCTCGAAAAAGTGTACCCATGTCTCATCTCCAGTAATAATGTCAGAAAACTGCTTTCTTTGATATTTTGGAAACATTTTTCTGGCGGTTTCAAGTCGGACACGCTTTTGCTTGCCTGACAACAAATGAGGGATCCATCTAGCTGTAATACGTCTCATTTTTAAATTACGTTTTAGAATGCGGAATAGGCTTGTGGCTGAAATACCAACTATACTAGCTATCTGATGAGTAGTTAGTCTGGCGTCAGACTTAACCACATCACATTCTTTGTTAACCATAATGTTAGAAGTAGCACTACAAGGACGTCCCGGTTTTGGTGCATCATTAATGGAGTCACAACCGCTTTTAAACTTCTTAATCCACCTCGTGACGGTGGCATATGACACTTCATTCTGTCTATGAACAACACACAATTCGTCAAAAATCTCCTTCGCTGATACGGCAAGCTGGAATCAAGTCTTTACATAACCTCGAATTTCAGCTGCCTTAACACTTCTCTTGCCAACCATTTTACTATAGTGTCAATGACTATATGTTGCTTTTATCACTGTATTAACGATAATACTGCGTGTACACCTGTAAACTTGGTATGTATGTGTAGAGAATGAATGTCTCGCTACATCGGTACAATTTTCACGAAAATCCAATGCAAGGCGAGGCCGCGCGATAATCAGTTGCATTACTTTTGAAATGCCCCTCGTCCTACAAACACCCCTCAAGCACCATCATGTGTATATTCAATATGATGCTTGTAATATTCTAATACATGTGTATGTATATAAGGTATATTAGGTGTTAAGCGTGATTAGTACATTATTATGTGTGTATCGAAGATGATTATAATGTTGGTGACAGGTGACTTCATGACTGTGTTAATTATACATGTTATACTATTGGTAAATTTTGATCACAAATCCTACATAGTGAATAATAACTGTGTTGTTGAAAGCTTCCTTTAAATGATTTTAAGTAAAAAAGTATCAAACTTGTATACTGGTATGTTGGTGGTATGTATCAAACTTGTATACTTGTATATTGGTGGTATGTATCAAACTTGTATATTGGTATGTATCCAACTTGTATACTGGTATCTTGGTGGTATGTATCAAACTTGTATACTTTTATGTTGGTGGTATGTATCAAACTTGTAAACTAGTATGTTGATGGTATGTATCAAACTTTTATACTGGTATGTTGATGGTATGTATCAAACTTGTATACTGGTATGTTGGTGGTATGTATCAAACGTGTATACTGGTATGTTGGTGGTATGTATCAAACTTGTATACTGGTATTTTGGTGGTATGTATCAAACTTGTATACTGGTATGTTGGTGGTATGTATCAAACTTGTATACTGGTATTTTGGTGGTTTGTATCAAACTTGTATACTGGTATGTTGGTGGTATGTACCAAACTTGTATACTTGTATGTTGGTGGTATATATCAAACTTGTATACTGGTATGTTGGTGGTATGTATCAAACCTGTAAACTGGTATGTTGGTGGTATGTATCAAACTTGTATACTGGTATGTTGATGGTAAATATCAAACTTGTATACTGGTATGTTGGTGGTATGTATCAAACCTGTAAACTGGTATGTTGATGGTATGTATCAAACTTGTATACTGGTATGTTGATGGTAAATATCAAACTTGTATACTGGTATGTTGGTGGTATGTATCAAACCTGTAAACTGGTATGTTGGTGGTATGTATCAAACCTGTATACTGGTATGTTGATGGTATATATCAAACTTGATTACTGGTATGTTGGTGGTATGTATCAAATTTGTATACTTGTATGTTGGTGGTATGTATCAAACTTGTAAACTGGTATGTTGATGGTATGATCAAACTTGTATACTGGTATGTTGATGGTATGTATCAAACTTGTAAACTGGTATGTTGATGGTACGTATCAAACTTGTATACTGGTATGTTGATGGTATGTATCAAACTTGTATACTGGTATGTTACGTATCAAACTTGTATACCGGTATGTTGATGGTACGTTACAAACTTGTATACTGGTATGTTAATGGTATGTATCAATCTTGTATACTGGTTTGTATCAAACTTGTATACTGGTATGTTGATGGTTTGTATCAAACTTGTATACTGGTATGTTGATGGTATATATCAAACTTGTATACTGGTATCTTGATGGTACGTATCAAACTTGTATACTGGTATGTTGATGGTATGTATCAAACTTGTAGACTGGTATTTTGATTGTACGTAGCAAACTTGTATACTGGTATGTTGATGGTATGTATCAAACTTGTATACTGGTATGTTGATAGTATGTATCAAACTTGTATACTGGTATGTTGATGGTATGTATCAAACTTGTATACTGGTATGTTGATGGTATGTATCAAACTTGTATACTGGTATGTTACGTATCAAACTTGTATACTGGTATGTTGATTGTACGTATCAAACTTGTATACTGGTATGTTGATGGTATGTATCAAATTTGTATACTGGTATGTATCAAACTTGTATACTTGTATGTTGGTGGTATGTATCAAACTTGTATACTGGTATGTTGGTGGTATGTATCAAACTTGTATACTGGTATGTTGGTGGTTTTACTCAGATTCGTGTTAATATGTTTAAGAACATGCAACTGCAAGGTCTCTGTATATTCAAACACATATAACTGAACAGCATAGATTATATATGCAGTTATTATAAACTAGCGTGTTGAATGGGGTTTAACACCATTTTCAACACATGGCAGCCTTTATTATTATGACATATCCTTAATAGAACCAGCGTCCTTCTGCAAGTAATTGGCAAACTTTCTCTCATAAAGTTTTTCAACTGAGTTTGGCTCAAACCATGACCTCAATTAGTGCTTACCATGACCTCAGTTAGGGCTTACTATGACCTCAATTAGGGCTTACCATGACCTCATCTAGGGCTCACCATGACCTCAACTAGAGCTTACAATGATCGCAACTAGGGCTTAATTTGACCTCAACTTGGGCGTACCATGAACTCATCCAGAGCTTACCATGACCTCAGCTAGGGCTTACTATGATCTCAACTAGGGCTTACTTGACCTCAACTATAGCTTACCATGACCCCATCTTGAGCTTACCCTGACCTCAACTAGGGTTTATCATGGTCATAACTAGGGATTACCATGACTTTAACTAGGGCTTACTATGACCTCATATAGGTCTTACCATGACCTCAACTAGGGCATACCATGATCTCAACTACGGCTTACTTTGACCTTAACTAGGGCTTACCATGACCTTAACTATGGCTTACCATGACCTCATCTAGGGCTTACCATGATATCAACTAGGGCTTACTATGACCAAAACTAGGACTTACCATGACCTCAACTAGGGCTTACCATGACCTCATCTAGGGCTTACTATGACCTCAACTAGGGCTTACTACGACCTCAAATTAGGGCTAACTATGACCTCAACTAGGGCTTACTATGACCTCAATTATGGCTTAACATGACCTCAGCTGTGTTTTACCATGACCTCATGCACTAGGGCTTACTCTGACCTCAACTATGGCTTACCATGACCTCGTCTAGGGCATACTATGACCTCAACTATGGCTTACTATGACCTCAAATTAGGGCTTACTATGACCTCAACTATGGCTTACTATGACCTCAAATAGTGCTTACTATGACCTCAACTATGGCTTACCATGACCTCAGCTGGGTTTTACCATGACCTCAACTAGGGCTAACTATGACCTCAACTATGGCTTACCATGACCTCAACTAGGGCTAACTATGACCTCAACTATGGCTTACCATGACCTCAACTAGGGCTTACTATGACCTTAATTAGGACTTGCCATGACCTCAACTAGCGTTTACATTGACCTCAACTATGGCTTACTATGACCGCTTACCATGACCTCATTTAGGGCTTATCATGACTCAAATCAACTAGGGCTTACCATGACCTCAAAAGGGCTTACTACGACCTAAACTAATGCTTACCATGACCTCAACTAGGGCTTACCATGACCGAAACTAGGGTTTACCATGACTATTATTTTAACTGTGTTAAAGGTTTTAAACAAAGTTTGAATAATGAAATACCTAATTGTTCTTTGAATAGTGGTAATAAAAATGTTGTTTTGAATAACAGCTAACTGTTTTAATCATAACATTACTGCTTCATTATAACCTGTACGACACATGTTTTTATTCTGTTTTACCATAAAGGCATTGATTTAGTCTTTTCTAGTACTGTATGTTTTTTTTATACTTCAGTTAGTTTTGATTATTTGTCCAATCAAATGTTCCACAATACGAGAATTTATTATTTATGCATTTAGTTTGTAGAATGGTTTATTATATATATTTTATTTATAAGGCTTTCCTGTATAATAAATATAATGTAGCTTTGATATGAGTATAACTGGTGGTTCTATTATTGAAAAGTGAAAAATAAAGTTTATATTTGACCTTTATATCATTCCTCGTCATAGGCAAATTTGCCAGTTAGTTGGACATTTGCTCTGCTTATATTCATTCTGAATCTTCCTCCACCAACAAAACTGGATATGTCATATATAACCTGAAATGTGGTGAAAATGGCATTTAAAACTTTTAAAAAAAAGAAGAAATCTATAAGTATTGGTTTTATGAAAGACCAACTTCTGAAGTGCGTTTATTCAGAGATATACATTATTTTTATCAGTACATACTAATGACTGTATACAATATCAGGACAGCTTATAATAATTGTGATTAATTTTGCATTAAACCATTCATCTAATGAAACATGAACAAATATATGATGCACCATCATTCTTATGTACGTCTGTAAAGTAAACTTTGTTAAAATTAATTGATTAAAGTGTTTATAATAAATCCTTTGAGTACAACTCTTTGACTGTACATGTGCAGTGTTTTCCATGTTGCTGCAGTGTTTTCCATGTTGCTGTAGT
This sequence comes from Panopea generosa, assembly GCA_029582155.1. Classification (NCBI taxonomy): domain Eukaryota; kingdom Metazoa; phylum Mollusca; class Bivalvia; order Adapedonta; family Hiatellidae; genus Panopea; species Panopea generosa. The sequence goes on from CM055896.1 coordinate 89,524,618, forward strand.
TTTCCCAGTTGGTTATTTGATAATATTGTGTTTATTACTCTCTTGCAGGCAGCACTGAGGAATGCAACCACACAGGGACAGGTGGAAATGTTTGAACAAGAAATGACTAGAATGAAACTCGCACATCAATTAGAGATAAAGGTAAATGTGATGTGGACTTTCTAGCAATTAGAGATATAGGTAAATTTGATGTAGACATTTTGTCAATTAGAGATAAAGGTAAATGTGATGTAGACTCTGTCAATTAGAGATGAAGGTAAATGTGATGTAGACTCTCTGTCAATTAGAGATAAAGGTAAATGTGATGTAGAATTCAAGCAATTAGAGATAAAGACAAATGTGATGTAGACTCTCTGTCAATTAGAGATAAAGGCAAATATGATGTAGACTCCCTGTCAATTAGAGATAAAGGTAAATGTGATGTAGAATTCTAGCAATTAGATATATAGGTAAATGTGATGTAGACTCTCTGTCAATTAGAGATAAAGGTAAATGTGAAGTAGACTCTCTGTCAGTTAGAGATAAGGTAAATGTGATGTAGACTTTCTGTCAATTAGAGATGAAGGTAAGTGTGATGTAGAATTCTGGTAATTAGAGATAAAGGTAAATGTGATGTAGACTCTCTGTCAATTAAAGATAAAGGTAAATGTGAAGTAGACTCTCTGTCAATTAGAGATAAGGTAAATGTGATGTAGACTCTTTGTCAATTAGAGATGAAGGTAAATGTGTCCAAGTGTACACCATTGTTATGCCAATATATCAGGTGATGGTGGTGCTATAAATATTAATATGTTTATTACTATATTTATATTTCAAAGTAACAGACCAATATATAATGTACAGTGATGTGCTAACAATTCTTTATAAAGGTCATTATTGACTGATATGGCATGTAACAAGACTTCAATAGTGTGAATAATTGTTACTAATATTGATAAATTACTATTAGATATAGCATTTACCTGTGGTGTAAAAGCAGCAAAGAAATGTTTGCTACAAAAATGTACTAATATTATAATGTCATGTTTGTTAACGATAAGTCAACCAAAGATTGACGTATTTTTATACCCCCGACAAACGAAGTTTTGAGGGGGTATATTGGAGTCACCCTGAGGTCGGTCTGTCGGTCTGGCGGTCTGGTGGTCCGTCGGTCCGTCGGTCTGTCGGTCGGTCTGTCCGTTGCAATTTTCCTTGTCCGGAGCATTACTTGAAAAGTACTGGATGTAATTTCATCAAACGTCATACAATGGTAGAATATAATGAGAGGAAGTGCAGTGTACAAGAAACATAACTCTATTCTTGCTAATTACAGAGTTGTTGCCCTTTGATATATTTCCCTTGTCCGGAGCATTACTTTTAAAGTACTGGATGGAATTTCATCAAACTTCATACAATGGTAGAATATAATGACAGGAAGTGCAGTGTACAGGAAACATAACTCTATTCTTGCTAAATACAGAGTTATTGCCCTTTGATATATTTCCCTTGTCCGGAGCATTACTTTTTAAGTACTGGATGGAATTTCATCAAACTTCTTACAATGGTAGAATATAATGACAGGAAGTGCAGTGTACAAGAAACATAACTCTATTCTTGCTAATTACAGAGTTATTGCCCTTTGATATATTTCCCTTGTCTGGTGCAGTACTTTTAAAGTACTTTTAAAGCCATCAGTGATAACAGTTTAATAAAGTTCATGAAAGAACCAAGTAGATGAATACATGGAGTTCGAGCAAAGCAGGTTCGATATTGTATTCCTAGTGCTCTTGTTTGTTTCTTATCCATAAAATTGTTGTCCCTCAACATAACTCGAAAAAGTATAACATTTATTGATTGCCATGAAAGCTTGTACACTGCACAATAATTAAAAAGACCGTTTTTATTTTTCATCATTCAGTCATAGTTTTCAATTACATACATGCACCTTAACCATAACCTTGGCTTGTCAGACAAAAATAAAATTGTACAGTTGCTGTATTTATCATTCAGTCATTTAAAGCATTTTTCAATGAACAAGGCATATATTACATACATACACCTTCAAATTATTCCAGGTAACGGTAATCTACATTGTGAAAATAGGTTAAAACAAACAGCTCTACATTCATCAGTGACATGCATCATTTTACCATTTCTATGTAATAACTGCATTGTTTTGATTTGATATAATAAGACAATTCTTAAAAATGAAGTATTTATTGCATTTTCAGGAAGCTGTTCAGAAGGCAATAAGTAAACATAAAAATCCATCAGAGAAAGGTTCCGCCAGTACTGCACCTATAAATCCACATGCCAGCCATTCAGGATCAGCGAATCATGTTAAACCTGAGCACACAGCCCAGCAGGACAGGATTGCTGCACAGGTACTGAACTGTCTGTAAAATAAAGTTGCTCCATATCTTGTAATGAGGCATTCTGGGTATATATATGTACACATTTTGTATTGTGATTATACAATTTTTATGCCCCACCATTTCCTGTCCAACTGCCCATTTGTTCTTCAATTTGTTCATTTGTCAAGCATCCTTTCTGGTCAGTAACTTTTGAAAGGGTCTAGTATTAATTAAAATTGTGTGTGCAGTAAGATGTATGATTGAAAAATACAAGGCAAGTTTGATATTTAAATACGTCAGTCAAATTTTACAAGAGTTTTACATACCCTTTTTCAACTATTTTTTCTCTCATTGTACAAGTTTATATAAACTAATAAATAATTTGTGTCCTGTTTTACTGGTGTTCTTTTTTGAGTAATAAATTCAACTGGAAATAATCAGTGTGGTCCAATGGTAGAGCATCAAACTCATGATCGGAGGGTCATGGGTTCGATCCTCCGCCACGGCTATGTGTGGTGTCCTGAGCAAGACACTTTTTCTGCATATGCTTTGTACTGGTTCTACCCAGGAAGACTTCGAGTGTGATTTGTCTAAGTTGTAAGAACTTGTTTCACAATCGAAGTAAAATAAATAAGTTTAAACTAAACCCTGCACTTGCTCGGCCACGACAACTTCTAGTTCTTCATTTCTGCCTTGTACAATGTTGCCTAAGTCTCATCAATAGCTAGGAGTTTGGAAATAAAGTCATTCCCATCTGTTTCAAAGTGAGAAAGCATGTTAGTGGCAACAGTTAAACCTAGTTCAGCTTCGTCAGATGTCCAAGAATGAGGTATTCACCATGCTGAAACTTTTTGCATACCAAGATAATCTCAAATAATTTAATGAACAGTTCTGTTGGTATTGTCCAATTTATGTGCTATTTCCCTTTATGTATATGTTCCATCAGGCTTCCCTCACTTTTACTACATAATACCTGTCTTTTACAGTACCTGAAAGGCCGCTGCGCTTTCAGTCTTTAACACTCTCCCTATCACTGTTAAATTGCTAGACTGGTCTTGTTATTTACAAATATGAAAGGGCATTTTTGCCACAAACTTCCAGTAGGCATTATGAATTTCTCAGCTTTTTTTGCTGCGGTATTTTAATGCAAGTGCACTGTTCTTTTGATGTGAGTGCAGCCATGACGCTGTCACTACTGTCACGCTACTTGATGTTGTAATGGATGACATAATGGAATTTCCGTGTTTTTTGGACATTGAACAATATGTCCAGTTTCATAACAGTTGAAGCATAGTAGAATTGGATGAACCTCGTATACTCTTGTAGAAGGGCAATCATTTGTACTGCTACATATATATTGATTTATCTGACACCTTCCACCATCAAAGTTATTTTTGGAATGATGTTAAACCCCAACAAATAAAGGAAAGTTAGAACTGGCACTAATTACTTTCAATTCATTTCAATGACCATACATGGTAAAAAGTCAAAGTTATGAATCAGTCAGTACTAGTTATCTAACTTATAAAAAAACTAATAGTTGACAATTTTGTGTAATTACAGAAATCCAGTGAGAACTACAAAGAGTTGGGATCAGAGCTGAAGTATTTACTCAGTGAGATGAGGACACTGATCTCTGACAAGCAGGATACACAGCAGTCAAAGTCAAAGAGGCGGGACAGAGACATTAGACCCCGCCTACAGCCACTTGCTGTCACACCCATCAATAACAGAAGGCAGGCATTTACACATCAAAGGTCAGAATGCAGTTTTGTCATGAATTAAATAAAATGTAGAAAAGCAGCTGAAGGTTAAATAATCTTGATATATTGGTGGTATCCATGTTTCATCCTGATTTCTGGTCAGTACTTTAAATTTTTAGGTTATTAGTTAAGTAGGTACTGTGGTTTATACTACCGGTATTTTATTGAAGCTCAATTCTATCTGCTTTTAAGTCCTCTTTCTGGGTAGAACTGAGTACTGTTTTTAAGGCCTGAGTAGTACTTTAATGTCTGTGAAACAGTTGTTAAATGTGAAATTATTTTTGATGGTGGGGTTGGGAGGTATTTTTTTTTCTAAAAGAGTTATACCACGTTCAATTTCTAAAATAAAACTTGTCAACACATCATCTCCTTGACTGTTCATTGGATTTTGATATTGTAGAAAGTATGAGGCTTGGTTCTAATTTTCAAAAAAATTATTTTTCTATGCACAACTCCTTAATAGGGTAAAAGAGGACAATTGAGAGCAATACAGTCATGTCCTTCAAAACATTTTCTAGTTTCTAATTTATTCTTTCTATCAACATTGGTTTTCCAATGCCATTGGTTTTATTAAAAATACATTGGCATTTCTCTAGGGCAGATCTGAGCCTTGTTTAATGAAATCATTGTTTTGTTATTTAGTGATATTGTCAGCTACTTAGTAAAAACAAGTATTCTGTTAAGTTTTGCCACAGAAAATCTGTTATTGATTGGCAACAACTAGATTAATTGATAAGTGCTGATACAGAATGAATCCATTATTATCGATTGTGCCTTGATCATGGTTATCAATATTATAGCAGTTTTCTCTCATTGCCAATCTGATGGTCCTGGCTGGCTTGTTGTTTGGCTAATGTGAGCATTTGAACATTTGTGGGTGTGCGTGTGTGTAAAAATATGTGTATTTATTTTGTAATTGTTTAAAACCGTTGTTGGTTTTCCTTTATATTTCTGTAGTTAACCAAACATTTTAACATGCTTGTCATTAATAGAAAGACCCAAATCAAAACTGGGAATCATGCATTGTTAACACCTGCAGTGGCAAAATATAACTAGGAAAGTTAGGAGTCATTTTAAAAAGCTTTTTCTTTCAAAATAATAGATTCATTATCCCACTCCCAGTCTTGACTTATTTTATACCCCACCCTTTATGAGTTGCTATTATCCTGCGTATGTACCTACATGCATATGTTAAATTTTTTCTTGTCGGCTATACTCCTAAAGTTTTCAACCTATTTTTGCCAAACTTACTAGAGTGTAACGGTATGGAGTGAAGTTGTGCATATTGTCATGTTCCAGTCCATCAACTTTTGGCAGATTATTACCCTTTCATTATTTTAATTGTAAATCATGTCAGCATTACTCCTGAACTTTACTACAGATTTTGCACATAGAACTTTGTTACATTCTACTGCATCTACATTTGGCACAGTTATGGCCCTTTAATTGTTTTCAATCATAAATTAATTTCAGCTTCTCTACTTATCCCAAATGTTCAAATTGCCTATATCATCTTCTCAGTAGTGGAACCACAGTAACTGTCACAAATGTTCAAGTTGCCTATATTGTCATCTCAGTAGTGGCACAACAGTAACTGTCACAAATGTTCAAATTGCCTATATTATCATCATCTCAGTAGTGGTACCACAGTAACTGTCCCAAATGTTCAAATTGCCTATATCATCTTCTCAGTAGTGGTACCACAGTAACTGTCACAAATGTTCAAATTGCCTATATCATCATCTCAGTTTGCCTATATCATCATCTCAGTAGTGGTACCACAGTAACTGTCACAAATGTTCAAGTTGCCTATATTGTCATCTCAGTAGTGGTACCACAGTAACTGTCACAAATGTTGAAATTGCCTATATTATCATCATCTCAGTAGTGGTACCACAGTAACTGTCACAAATGTTCAAATTGCCTATATCATCATATCAGTAGTGGTACCACATTAACTGTCACAGATGTTCAAATTGCCTATATCATCATCTCAGTTTGCCTATATCATCATCTCAGTAGTGGTACCACTTTCACTGTCACAAATGTTCAAATTGCCTATATCATCATATCAGTAGTGGTACCACAGTAACTGTCACAGATGTTCAAATTGCCTATATCATCATCTCAGTAGTGGTACCACAGTAACTGTCACAAATGTTCAAATTGCCTATATCATCATATCAGTAGTGGTACCACAGTAACTGTCACAAATGTTCAAATTGCCTATATCATCATATCAGTAGTGGTACCACAGTAACTGTCACAGATGTTCAAATTGCCTATATCATCATCTCAGTTTGCCTTTTATCATCATCTCAGTAGTGGTTCCACTTTAACTGTCACAAATGTTCAAATTGCCTATATCATAATATCAGTAGTGGTACCACAGTAACTGTCACAGATGTTCAAATTGCCTTTTATCATCATCTCAGTAGTGGTACCACAGTTACTGTCACAAATGTTCAAATTGCCTATATCATCATATCAGTAGTGGTACCACAGTAACTGTCACAGATGTTCAAATTGCCTTTTATCATCATCTCAGTAGTGGTACCACAGTAACTGTCACAAATGTTCAAATTGCCTTTATCATCATCTCAGTAGTGGTACCACAGTAACTGTCACAGATGTTCAAAATGCCTTTTATCATCATCTCAGTAGTGGTACCACAGTAACTGTCACAAATGTTCAAATTGCGTTTTATCATCATCTCAATAGTGGTACCACAGTAACTGTCACAAATGTTAAAGTTGCCTTTATCATCATCTCAGAAGTGGTACCACAGTAACTGTCACAAATGTTCAAATTGCCTATATAATCATCTCAGAAGTGGTACCACAGTAACTGTCACAAATGTTCAAATTGCCTATATCATCATTTCAGAAGTGGTACCACAGTAACTGTCACAAATGTCCAAATTGCCTTTTATCATCATCTCAGTAGGGGTTCCACAGTTACTGTCACAAATGTTCAAATTGCCTATATCGTCATCTCAGTAGTGGTAACACAGTAAGTGTCACAAATGCTCAAGTTGCCTTTTATCATCATCTCAGTAATGGTACCAAAGTAACTGTCACAAATGTTCAAGTTGCCTTTATCATCATATCAGTAGTGGTACCACAGTAAATGTCACAAGGTGAAACCCATTAAAATGACTGCTTGCTATTAATAAAGTTTCAAGCAGAGTGGGGGCATTCATGCTGGCAGGCATATTTCACAATTCAAAAGTGATAATGCTTTCTAACTATTTTAAACAAACAATGATCAATGTAACATGAAAAATATGCTTATAAATGAAAAGAAACAAATGATTATTTATGACCGCTATTATGCTACTAACGATTTAAATTAACTTCCTGTTTCCAATGGGCATGTTATGTCATGTGTTAATGGATGTGTATGTAGTTAGTTGGTGAGAGCTTTGTGACTTTATGTGATGTTATTTTTTTTTTTTTTTTTTTTTGATATGCTATTATTATGTTAAAGAGATTTAATTGTAATTATGTTGAAATACATCAAGGTCATTCTCACATAGGAACTAATCAAGATCTCAAATTGTACGTACTTGATTTGATTTGCTGAGAATTGCTGGTGTTCATTTTACAATTATATTTCAGAGTGCCCCAGACTCCTTCTGATGTCAGTTACCATAGTGATGCAGAGGTAGATGATAGGATATTTCACAATAGGTCAAGGTCACTTACTGGTAACTATGGTAACTACGCTTTGTATTCACCAGAAAGGAAAGGTATGATATATATTATTGGTTTGCACTTATTTAGTAAATTAATTTTTTTGTTAAAATTATTTTCTTAAATACACTACATGATCTAAGAAATAAACCATAATGGACAAAATTACCAGATTTAAAGCGTTAACAATGTGGATGCCTCTTTTGTTTTTAAATCAGATTGATATATCCTGCCAATCTCTGGCCCTCTTGCATCAGATTGATATATCCTGCCAATCTCTGGCCTTCTTGCATCAGATTGATATATCCTGCCAATCTCTGGCCCTCTTGCATCAGATTGATATATCTATCAATCTCTGGCCTTCTTGCATCAGATTGATATATCCTGCCAATCGCTGGCCCTCTTGCATCAGATTGATATATCCTGCCAATCTCTGGCCTTCTTGCATCAGATTGATATATCCTGCCAATCTCTGGCCCTCTTGCATCAGATTGATATATCCTGCCAATCGCTGGCCTTCTTGCATCAGATTGATATGTCCTGCCAATCTCTGGCTCTCTTGCATTAGATTGATATATCCTGCCAATCTCTGGCCCTCTTGCATCAGATTGATATATCCTGCCAATCTCTGGCCCTCTTGCATCAGATTGATATATCCTGCCAATCTCTGGCCCTCTTGCATCAGATTGATATATCTTGCCAATCTTTGGCCTTCTTGCATCAGATTGATATATCCTGCCAATCTCTGGCCCTCTTGCATCAGATTGATATATCCTGCCAATCTCTGGCCCTCTTGCATCAGATTGATATATCCTGCCAATCTCTGGCCCTCTTGCATCAGATTGATATATTCTGCCAATCTCTGGCCTTCTTGCATCAGATTGATATATCTTGCCAATCTCTGGCCCTCTTGCATGGTTTTGCACTTTTTTCTTTTCCAAGTCCTGAAAAATATCACATCCCTTACATATTCCACTTATTCATTTAACTGCAAAGTGTTAGAACACGGTCATGTTCCGCTTGTTCATTTAACTGCAAAGTGTTAGAACTTTGTCATTTGTTTCTCATCGCTATAGCATGGCACAGCTAAACATAAAAGTTTTTTATGGAAATGTTTTGCACTGCTTAATTATTTGTGTTGGTGAGCATTTATAATTAAATATGATGTTCACCTAATTTACTCTTTTGTACAGAAAAAAGGGGTCAGCAATCTGGAGGTAGACATCGCAGAAGTAGGTCAGCTGAGGCATCCTATTATTTACCAAAGGACGGGACGCTGGGGACTGACAGTGACTATAGAACTTCGGAATATTCCCCACCTGCACATGGAACGTCAGACTTCTCAGGTTAGTTATACTGAACATTGTGTAAGAGAGTACCAGACTTACTGGATACTGTATAGTGTGTGTTTGCTAAGTAACAATATATTTATACCAAGCATTGTAAATTTTAAAGATATTAAGTACCAGTTTTAGATGGGGCACTGTATATTGTATCGTTACTGGGTACCAGTCCCATATGGGGCACTGTATATTGTATTGTTGCTGGGTACCAGTCTTGTATGGGGCACTGTATATTGTTTTGTTGCTGGGTACCAGTCTTGTATAGGGCATTGTATATTGTATAGTTGCTGAGTACCAGTCTTGTATGGTGCACTGGTTACCGATCTTTAATGGGGCACTGTCGCATTGTTGCTATGTACCTCTCTTGTATGTTTATTGTGATGCTGCTGGGTACCAGAGGTGTACCTGGCATTGTGAATTGTGGTATTACTGTGCTGGAAGTCTGTACTTGTAAGGGACCAGTCTTGTACATGGCAGTTTATATTGTGTAAAAGTTTTGTACTGGGCACTACATAATTTTTATTGTGTTGTTGGGTACCACATTTGTACTGAGCACTGCATATTGTGTGGCTTGGTACCAGATCTGTACTAGGCACTGCATATTGTGTGGCTTGGTACCAGATCTGTACTAGGCACTGCATATTGTGTGGCTTGGTACCAGATCTGTACTGGGCACTGTCTATTTTGTTGTTGGGTACCAGATTTGTACTGAATACTCTGTATATTGTGTTGTTGGGTACCTGAATTGTATTGGACTTTGTATATTGTGAGGCTGGGTACCAGATTTGTACTGTGCACTGTAAATTGTGTTGGTGGGTACCAGATTTATACTCGGCACTGCATATTGTGTACTGGGCATTGCATTCTGTGTTGCTGGGTACCATATTTATACTCGGCTCTGCATATTGTGTACTGGGCATTGCATTCTGTGTTGCTGGGTACCAGATCATCGTTGGCAGTGTAAATTAGTTGACTTCCAGACAGAACAATTCAACGATAATATCATATATTTATGATTGTATTAAAGTATTAGGAGAAATGTTCTAAATGTATATCTCAAAGAACTTGACTGCCTGGGTTGGGAATTGGACACCAAAACCATTAATCAACAACAACAACAACAATTACTTTTATCGTCATGGTCACAAATTTTGTAGGTACATACAAAGATAAATAATCAGTTAATAAGAACGGATAATATTTAAACTAATATCAACATATAAAATCAACAAGTATAGATGATTGTATTGAAAATACAAATTAGATGCCATTAGGCCATAATAAATTATCTGCTAGATTATCATCCCTGCCCTCTCTGTAATTTTCATGCCGCCCTGACCCTTTTTATTTTCATAAAAAAAAAAAATAGTAAAAAAAATTAAGATAAAAAATAAAGTCTTCCTGTCCTCCCTGTTTTTAAGAAAAATTTGGATGATAATCTAGCAATTAATTTTTAATGGCCTGACGGGGACAGTGAGAATTATATTCTTTAATGCTTTCTTTCACAAAAATTAAATAAAGAGATGCATGTATGCTTCTTGTAGCATGAGAAAATTGGGACAAGACGAACAAATGATTGGACATTTGAAGTCATTGATCATCAACATGACAAATTATAAACATCTCTGATGCCACCAAAATCAACTAATAGGCAGCAATTAGCACAGTGAAGTTGCATATTTATAGTTTCAGACAACTTGTTCATTAATATCTAATTGACTTCATAAACATCCTACATTGTGATGGACACTCTCCTAGATATCTTGTGGCGTGTGGTTAGGAAGGAATTCATGCACTTCTTATTATTTTTAATGGCAAATCTTGGCAGCAATTATCAAAATCTTTTCAACTGAAATTGGTTACATTTGTTGAGGAGTGTCAGTAGCCAATTGAACATATCACGTCTTTGTAGTGAGCACTAATGTCAAAGGTCGAAACCAATCAGTCAAAATGGCATTGCTTATAATAAGGCTAGAGACAGATCGTTGGCATTCATGTTGGCAGACATATTTCTAGTTTCACGTAAATGTTGATACTGTTATCCATTAATAAACTAAATGAAAGGTTTATGTAGGATGAGTACGGCTGCAAGGTCCCTGAGGAGAGAAATGCCAGATAACATTCACTTAAAAGCTGAATACAAAGAGACAAAAACAAATGGATTGATATTCAGTTCTGCATTTAATTAAAAAACAGTTTTTTGTAATTTAATTAAATTCAAGCACTACATCAATGATTTTATTGAATAATTAGGTTAATATCATGCTATTGATTGAAATTAAACATCAGCTCACCAGGCCCCTGGGTTATAAAACTGCAACTCAAATTCGTACTCAGAACACAATTTCTGGGCATCTAATATGTAAATATGCAAACACTTGACTTAACCTTGAATTTGAAAGTATTATTGCTGGTTTGAGGCCCAACATTGGAGGTATGTTCTATTGTTTTGTTATAATGAGTTTGTTTGTTTTTGAGTTGAGTTTAGAACTGTTTTATAATCTCAGCTCTTGGCTGCTGAGGCAAATGAAGTTGATAGTAACAACACAATTACCATGCGGTCTGTACTGGTTGTAAAATGTGGAAATCTACAACACAATTACCATGCTGTCTGTACTGGTTGTAAAATGTGGAATCTACAACACAATTACCATGCAGTCTGTACTGGTTGTAAAATGTGGAAATCTACAACACAATTACCATGCAGTCTGTACTGGTTGTAAAATGTGGAAATCTACAACTCAATTATCATGCAGTCTCTACTGGTTGTAAAATGTGGAAATCTACAACACAATTACCATGCAGTCTGTACTGGTTGTAAAATGTGGAAATCTACAACTCAATTACCATGCTGTCTGTACTGGTTGTAAAATGTGGAAATCTACAACACATTTTCCATGCAGTCTGTACTGGTTGTAAAATGTGGAAATTAACAACTCAATTACCATGCTGTCTGTACTGGTTGTAAAATGTGGAAATCTACAACACAATTACCATGCTGTCTGTACTGGTTGTAAAATGTGGAAATCTACAACACAATTACCATGCAGTCTGTACTGGTTGTAAAATGTGGAAATCTACAACACATTAACCATGCTGTCTGTACTGGTTGTAAAATGTGGATATCTACAAGTCATTTACCATGCTGTCTGTACTGGTTGTGAAATGTGGAAGTCTACAACACATTTACCATGCTGTCTGTACTGGTTGTAAAATGTGGAAATTAACAAATAAATAACCATGCAGTCTGTACTGGTTGTAAAATGTGGAAATCTACAACTCAATTACCATTCTGTCTGTACTGGTTGTAAAATGTGGAAATCTACAACACAATTACCATGCAGTCTGTACTGGTTGTAAAATGTGGAAATTAACAAATCAATAACCATGCAGTCTGTACTGGTTGTAAAATGTGGATTTCTACAACTCAATTACCATGCTGTCTGTAATGGTTGTAAAATGTGGAAATTAACAAATCAATAACCATGCAGTCTGTACTGGTTGTAAAATGTGGAAATCTACAACTCAAATACCATGCAGTCTGTACTGGTTGTAAAATGTGGAAATCTACAACACAATTACCATGCAGTCTGTACTGGTTGTAAAATGTGGAAATTAACAAAGCAATAACCATGCAGTCTGTACTGGTTGTAAAATGTGGATTTCTACAACTCAATTACCATGCTGTCTGTAATGGTTGTAAAATGTGGAAATTAACAAATCAATAACCATGCAGTCTGTACTGGTTGTAAAATGTGGAAATCTACAACACAATTACCATGCTGTCTGTAATGGTTGTAAAATGTGGAAATCTACAACTCAATTATCATGCTGTCTCTACTGAATGTAAAATGTGGAAATTTAGAACACAATTACCATGCAGTCTGTACTGGTTGTAAAATGTGGAAATCTACAACACAATTACCATGCAGTCTGTACTGGTTGTAAAATGTGGAAATCTACAACACATTAACCATGCTGTCTGTACTGGTTGTAAAATGTAGAAATCTACAACTCAATTACCAAGCTGTATGTACTGGTTGTAAAATGTGGAAATCTACATCTCAATTCACTATGCAGTCTGTACTGGTTGTAAAATGTGGAAATCTGCAACGCAATGACTATGCAGTCTGTACTGGTTGTAAAATGTGGAAATCTACATATCATTTACCATGCTGTCTGTACTGGTTGTAAAATGTAGAAATCTACATCTCAATTACCAAGCTGTATGTACTGGTTGTAAAATGTGGAAATCTACATCTCAATTCACTATGCAGTCTGTACTGGTTGTAAAATGTGGAAATCTACAACACAATTACCATGCTGTCTGTACTGGTTGTAAAATGTGGAAATCTACAACTCAATTACCTAGCTGTATGTACTGGTTGTAAATGTGGAAATCTACATCTCAATTCACTATGCAGTCTGTACTGGTTGTAAAATGTGGAAATCTACAACACAATTACCATGCAGTCTGTACTGGTTGTAAAATGTGGAAATCTGCATATCATTTACCATGCTGTCTGTACTGGTTGTAAAATGTAGAAATCTACAACTCAATTACCAAGCTGTATGTACTGGTTGTAAAATGTGGAAATCTACATCTCAATTCACTATGCAGTCTGTACTGGTTGTAAAATGTGGAAATCTGCAACACAATGACCATGCAGTCTGTACTGGTTGTAAAATGTGGAAATCTACATCTCAATTCACTATGCAGTCTGTACTGGTTGTAAAATGTGGAAATCTGCAACGCAATGACTATGCAGTCTGTACTGGTTGTAAAATGTGGAAATCTACATATCATTTACCATGCTGTCTGTACTGGTTGTAAAATGTAGAAATCTACATCTCAATTACCAAGCTGTATGTACTGGTTGTAAAATGTGGAAATCTACATCTCAATTCACTATGCAGTCTGTACTGGTTGTAAAATGTGGAAATCTACAACACAATTACCATGCTGTCTGTACTGGTTGTAAAATGTGGAAATCTACAACTCAATTACCTAGCTGTATGTACTGGTTGTAAATGTGGAAATCTACATCTCAATTCACTATGCAGTCTGTACTGGTTGTAAAATGTGGAAATCTACAACACAATTACCATGCAGTCTGTACTGGTTGTAAAATGTGGAAATCTGCATATCATTTACCATGCTGTCTGTACTGGTTGTAAAATGTAGAAATCTACAACTCAATTACCAAGCTGTATGTACTGGTTGTAAAATGTGGAAATCTACATCTCAATTCACTATGCAGTCTGTACTGGTTGTAAAATGTGGAAATCTGCAACACAATGACCATGCAGTCTGTACTGGTTGTAAAATGTGGAAATCTACATATCATTTACCATGCTGTCTGTACTGGTTGTAAAATGTAGAAATCTACAACTCAATTACCAAGCTGTATGTACTGGTTGTAAAATGTGGAAATCTACATCTCAATTCACTATGCAGTCTGTACTGGTTGTAAAATGTGGAAATCTACAACACAATTACCATGCTGTCTGTACTGGTTGTAAAATGTGGAAATCTACATATCATTTACCATGCTATCTGTACTGGTTGTAATATGTAGAAATCTACAACTCAATGACCAAGCTGTATGTACTGGTTGTAAAATGTGGAAATCTACATCTCAATTCACTATGCAGTCTGTACTGGTTGTAAAATGAGGAAATCTGCAACACAATGACCATGCAGTCTACTGGTTGTTAAATGTGGAAATCTACATATCATTTACCATGCTGTCTGTACTGGTTGTAAAATGTAGAAATCTACAACTCAATTACCAAGCTGTATGTAATGGTTGTAAAATGTGGAAATCTACATCTCAATTCACCATGCAGTCTGTACTGGTTGTAAAATGTGGAAATCTACAACATAATTACAATGCTGTCTGTACTGGTTGTAAAATGTGGAAATCTGCAACAGAATTACAATGCTGTCTGTACTGGTTGTAAAATGCGGAAATCTACAACTCAATTACCATGCTGTCTGTACTGGTTGTAAAATGTGGAAATCTACAACTCAATTACCATGCTGTCTGAACTGGTTGTAAAATGTGGAAATTTACAACTCAGTTACAATGCTGTCTGTACTGGTTGTAAAATATGGAAATTTACAACTCAGTTACCATGCTGTCTGTACTGGTTATAAAATGTGGAAGTTTACAACTCAATTACCATGCAATCTGTACTGGTTGTTAAATGTGGAAATTTACAACTCAGTTACCATGCTGTCTGTATTGGTTGTAAAATTTGGAAATCTACAACTCAATTATCATGCTGTCTCTACTGAATGTAAAATGTTGAAATCTACAACACAATTACCATGCTGTCTGTATTGGTTGTAAAATGTGGAAATCTACATCTCAATTCACCATGCAGTCTGTACTGGTTGTAAAATGTTGAAATCTGCAACACAATGACCATGCAGTCTGTACTGGTTGTAAAATGTTGAAATCTACAACTCAATTATCATGCTGTCTCTACTGAATGTAAAATTTGGAAATCTACAACACAATTACTAGCTGTCTGTACTGGTTGTAAAATGTAGAAATCTACAACTCAATTACCATGCTGTCTGTACTGGTTGTAAAATGTGGAAATCTACATCTCAATTCACCATGCAGTCTGTACTGGTTGAAAAATGAGGAAAGCTGCAACACAATGACCATGCAGTCTGTACTGGTTGTAAAATGTGGAAATCTACAACACAATTACCATGCTGTCTGTACTGGTTGTAAAATGTGGAAATTTACAACTCAATTACCATGCTGTCTGTACTGGTTGTAAAATGTGGAAATCTACAACTCAATTACCATGCTGTCTGTACTGGTTGTAAAATGTAGAAATCTACAACTCAATTACCATGCTGTCTGTACTGGTTGTAAAATGTGGAAATATACATCTCAATTCACCATGCAGTCTGTTCTGGTTGTAAAATGAGGAAATCTGCAACACAAATGACCATGCAGTCTGTACTGGTTGTAAAATGTGGAAATCTGCATCACATTGACCATGCTGTCTGTATTGGTTGTAAAATTTGGAAATATAGAACACAATTACCATGCAGTCTGTACTGGTTGTAAAATGTGGAAATTTACAACTCAATTACCATGCAGTATGTACTGGTTGTAAAATGTGGAAATTTACAACTCAATTACCATGCAGTCTGTAATGGTTGTAAAATTTGGAAATCTGCAACACAATGACCATGCAGTCTGTACTGGTTGTAAAATGTTGAAATCTACAACACAATTACTAGCTGTCTGTACTGGTTGTAAAATGTGGAAATCTACAACACAATTACCATGCTGTCTGTACTGGTTGTAAAATGTGGAAATCTACAACACAATTACCATGCAGTCTGTACTGGTTGTAAAATGTGGAAATCTACATCTCATTTACCATGCTGTCTGTACTGGTTGTAAAATGTGGAAATCTACATCTCAATTCACCATGCAGTCTGTACTGGTTGTAAAATGAGGAAATCTGCAACACAATGACCATGCAGTCTGTACTGGTTGTAAAATGTGGAAATCTACAACACAATTACCATGCTGTCTGTACTGGTTGTAAAATGTGGAAATTAACAACTCAATTACCATGCTGTCTGTACTGGTTGTAAAATGTGGAAATCTACAACTCAATTACCATGCTGTCTGTACTGGTTGTAAAATGTAGAAATCTACAACTCAATTACCATGCTGTCTGTACTGGTTGTAAAATGTGGAAATCTACATCTCAATTCACCATGCAGTCTGTACTGGTTGTAAAATGAGGAAATCTGCAACACAATGATCATGCAGTCTGTACTGGTTGTAAAATGTGGAAATCTGCATCACATTGACCATGCTGTCTGTACTGGTTGTAAAATTTGGAAATCTACAACACAATTACCATGCAGTCTGTACTGGTTGTAAAATGCGGAAATTTACAACTCAATTACCATGCAGTATGTACTGGGTTGTAAAATGTGGAAATTTACAACTCAATTACCATGCTGTCTGTACTGGTTGTAAAATGTGGAAATTTACAACTCAATTACCATGCTGTCTGTACTGGTTGTAAAATGTGGAAATTTACAACTCAATTACCATGCTGTCTGTACTGGTTGTAAAATGTGGAAATTTTAGAACTCAGTTACCATGTAGTCTGTACTGGTTGTAAAATGTGGAAATTTACAACTCAGTACTTTGCTGTCTTTTACATTTCATATAACGCCAGCAGAAAAGAATAAATAGTATTACTAATTAGTCGTCTTGTATAATAATCAGAAAGGTGAATCAAAGCAAAACTTTTTTTACAAAAAAAAACAAACATGAAGAAACAAAAATAAAATGAAATATTAGTAAAACCAATAAAATAAAATAATACTGAATGATTTTAGAACCTTGATATCTGCAGGAATTCAGAGTTTCAGCAAATTTTATAATTTTAAAGTAGATCTGGCCCCAACATTTTGCGTGTTATCCTTTACTTGTACCAATGAGTGAAGACGTGTTCCATCTTCAATTCTGTGTGGTCTTTTAATGTGTAATGAGTAATTTAAAAATTGAAATTGTTGAGTTGAGGAAAATCTTAGCTTGAGATGTTTAGTGAAACTGAGTCCAGGATGTACATGTTTGTGTGTTGTAGCCCAATTAGCTCAGTTGGTAGAACTTCTGGTCTCGGGGTTGCGGGTTCAGTTCCTGGGGCTGGCCAACTAAAAATACTTAGTTGCTAAGATGGGGCTTTAAACCAAGTCTTATATGACGGTTCTATACACTGAGCATGCTAAAGAACCAAAAGAAATTTATGATGGGTTTCTATTCAGTATCCTGCACTATCCCCCACAAACATAAAAATGCTTAAAAAGACTAACGCTCTTCTGGGGACAATGTAAAATAAGATTATATAGTATTACAACAATATGTTTGTGTACTAGGCTGTACTCCACCATTTAAACTGAAAGCTAACCTATGATGGGTTTTAGATGTTGTTTACCTCCATTAAAGATGCCTCTCCTACCTGTTTTGCAGGTTTAAGGCTGCAAGAGATAGTATAATCCTGCTATAAATGAAACACTCACGGCACTCAAGAACCAAGCAGGAATGATATAACCCTTTACTCCATAAATACGTGTTTTAGTGCACCAATCACAGAAGGCCTTTGAAAACAGTGCAGGAAGAGTAACGAGCAATCTGAACTCTTCCTGCACTGTTTTCCACTCTGTCAGTTAATTTAAACATAATTCACCCATTGCTGATACGTGGTGAATTAATGCTTTCAATATTAGAGGTGTCCAAAGGCGGCTATATGAAGTAATGGGATAATTGAATTTTAGCACAATAATATCAAGAAATTTAAAACCAATTCAAATGACTGACACCAAGCAAGTGCTATTATTACATTAGAAACTCAATTCTGGCTTTCAGAATTTGATACTTTAATATGATTTGTAATTTAAAACCAAACCATAATACAGTCATTCTAAAATCGTTTTAGGATTACCCGCATTGTAGAAATTTTAAATCTAATTATTATGACTAATGGCCTGTCATATTAATCTTCCAGTAAAATCTGTTTGTTTGTTTATTAATAACATCCTTTATGCCATTGAGGGCTAACAGACAGTCAGTTAGCCTAACCACTCTTTCCCGGAATCCTGGAAGGTTAACTCTAGCACACCCATCTCTGCAAGTATCTGACAACTTCACCACTAAAATCAGCTGCGAAAGACAAATGACAATGAGAAACAGTAAAATGTGACATGTGCAGATTTGTCACCTGATGCTACAGAGAGACTGATCATTTGTAACATCTCAGCATGTTTAGAATAATAATGAGTGTTTCACAATCAAATATTGACACGGTAATTCTTAATTTAACAGTTCGAAATCTCTTGAGTTTTTAGATAAATGTGCATCGTATCTTAAAATCATTGATTCTTTAAAAATATTGCAGATGCAATTTTATATTTTGTGAGGCAATGCTTGAAAACTGATTAAGTTTAAAGTTTTTTAAAAGAAAGTTAATCATAATTTTGCAAAAAATTGTTGGCAAAAAATCTTTTTTCCCGTCTTTTTTTATGTGTATGGAGGCATGTTTGAGCTATGGTCCCTTTTCAACTTAACTTATGGTAATATTGACTAACATAAAGCAAAGGCATCTGTGTTCTATGGACACATTTTTAGTTAAACATGTAATAAATTGTTAACGACCTGCCAATGGCTAACATATAACGAGGGGGCATTCGTTTCCTATAGACACATTTCTTGTAAACTGTGTAACGAATTGTTAATTACCTGCGAATGACTAACAGATGGGGGGGGGGGGGGGGGGGGGTGGGGGGGGTATCCGTTTTCTATGGATACATTTTTAGTAAACCATATAATAATTTGTTAATTACCTGCCAATGACTAACATGAAGTGGGGGCACCCTTTTTCTATGGACACATATCTAGTAGACTGTGTAATAAATGGTTAATTACCAGACTAACATATAGACAGTAAAATTGGTTTATTGTCTGTCTTATGGTTTTATTTAGCCTCAAACATTGCATATAGCTTTTTGGGGAGCAAATTTATTAATTAAAAATCAGTCCATTCTTAAACATATTTTTATGGTATATAGTAATCGCACCATCCGTACGTCCATCCTTCAGTCCGGTATTTCGTGTCCGGCCTGTAACTTTGTCATGCATAGATGGATTTTAATGATACTTGCTACAAATGATCAACATAACGTGATGATGTGTCGTGAGTAAGACCCACACCAGTAACTCAAAGGTCAAGGTCACTATTTGAGTTTGTTTGACAACACTTCGAGTTTGTGTGAGATTTCGTGTCTGGCCTGTAACTTTGTCATGCATAGATGGATTTTATAAATACTTGCTACAAATGATCAACATAACATGATAACATGTCGCGAGTAAGACCCACACCTTTACCTCAAAGGTCAAGGTCACAATTTGAGTTTGTTTAACAACACTTTGAGTCTGAGATTTTGT
Source organism: Panopea generosa (assembly GCA_029582155.1). Classification (NCBI taxonomy): domain Eukaryota; kingdom Metazoa; phylum Mollusca; class Bivalvia; order Adapedonta; family Hiatellidae; genus Panopea; species Panopea generosa. Next base: position 89,544,749 of record CM055896.1, read on the forward strand.
GTCCAGCCTGTAACGTTGTCATGCATAGATGGATTTTAGTGATACTTGCTACAATTGATCAACATAACATGACTACGTGTCGCGAGTAAGACCCACACCGAAACATCAAAGGTCAAGGTCACAATTTGAGTTTATTTAACAACACTTTGAGTCTGAGATTTTGTGTCCAGCCTGTAACGTTGTCATGCATAGATGGATTTTAGTGATACTTGCTACAATTGATCAACATAACATGACGACGTGTCGCGAGTAAGACCCACACCGAAACATCAAAGGTCAAGGTCACAATTTGAGTTTGACAACACTTTGAGTCTGTGTGAGATTTCGTGTCCGGCCTGCAACTTTGTCATGCATAGATGGATTTTTTATAAATACTTGTTATAAATTATCAACATAACATGTTGACATGTTGCACTTAATACCGAAACTCCCACTTCAAAGGTCAAGGTCACAATTTAACTTTGACAACACTTTCAGTCATTTGACATTTCTTGTCCAGTCTGTCACCTATGGATAAACTTTAAAAACACTTGGCTCAGTTGATCAACATGACATAATTAAGTGTCGCATGTATGACCCACAACATTTCCTCAAAGATCAAGGTCACACTTTCAATTTGTTTGATATTGTGTCTGGTCTGTGACTTTGCCTTTAACTTGGCTCAATTTATCAAGATGACATCACAACGTGTCATAAGTAAGACCTAGACCCATACGTCAAATGTCAAGGTCACGCTTTTGGTATGTATGACAACACTTTGAATAATGTTTGAGATTTCAAGTCCGTCCTTTTACCTTATCATGCATGGATGGATTTCAAAAACATTTGGCTCAATTTGTCAACAATTGTTCTGTAACTTTATCTTACATTTAGTGATTTTAAAATAGCTTGACACAAGTGATTAGCATGTCATGATGATGTTTTAGCATTAAACTGTTGAAATATCCAGACCATTACATCAGATCTCAAGGTCAAGGTTACACAAAGGTCAAGGTAAAAAAACATGAAATTGCATGTCTTGTCTGAAACATCAATCCATTACTCTTTATATTCATGGGTACATCGCTACTTATTATAACATAATTATATTTTTATTTTTCAACGACCATTTGGGGGGCATGCAACACTTACCAGTGACTTTTCTTGTTTTGATTAGCAACATGAAATGAAATTAGCAGCATGAAATGAAATTAGCTACATTGAATGAAATCACAAACATGTTGCAGTGATGATTCACCGAGCCATGCATTAACGTAAAAAAGGAATCACTGTCAATAGAAATACTGGTACTTGTTTTGGAATGTTTTAATTAACAAAACTAATTATTCTATTTATAGACTAGCTATTATGTGAAACCATAGAAATAAATTGTCAGAAATGGCAGGGTGTACACATTTGACACTAATGTATAGGTCGGTTAGCCTTTTCTTTAACATCTTGCAAAGATGAATAACCACAAACCAAAGTGAAGTTGGTTATAGGAAGAATTATACACTGTTTATATGAAATTATCTGATATGATAATATAAGTAATTATATTTGTAGTCTTTAAAAATGAATTACATTTACATACTGTGTAACAATCGTATTGTATATGTTGATATTCCTTACATTTCGCTGGGACTGATTAGTTCAGTCGGTAGCACATCTGACTATCAATCATTTAATATAATTAACATATCCGTTGACCCCGTTTTGCCAAAATGTTATTTATTTAAACATGCTAAAATGATTATATTGAACAGGGTGGGCTGGCCTGGTTTCCTAACTTTGGCTATGCGCCCAGGATAGACTAAAATATATTTCCTGCTTGAAATTGCAACATATTTTGTGATGTATTAAATGAGTTCTGTGATTCCATTTTGACTTCAATTTGATCTGTCATACTGGTTGACATGTAAAATTTGTTTCATCTTGGAAAGAGTACAAATGACAATATGAAGGTCATCAAGCATAATATTTGAGTGCTGTCTATTTTTAGAATGGGGATTTTGTTTCAAGTTTTGTCACGTAATGGTGGATTTGATATAACCAAACCATTCAGATTTTACTTTTTTATGAAAATAAGATGTTTTTTATACATTTTAATAATAATTTTATTTTTGTTAGATATTTATGGCTCTTTTTCCTGATATACTCTCTTTACATTGTTAAATACAAACAACCTTTTCCTAAGCAAGTTCTTTAATTGCAATAAAATTCTGGTGCGAAAGTTTGATGTTGTTACAAATATAGGGGAATGGCAAACATAAAACTTTAATATGGTATAATGGTCTGTTCGGAGAGTGAAAATGGTGATACAAATGGGGATACCATAAAACTGTTCTGGTTTCTTTCAATTATAGTATTCTATTTATACTGATAGACTAGTTTAATTCTCATTTACTCTTCATGTCAAAGTTTCATTTGCATGTAAGTAAAGATAAGCCTGTACCACTGAGATGAAATGTTTTAGGGGAGTGCTTGATTTTGCATGTAAATAAGTATCAGTGATTTTTCTGGGGTTTGTTGAAGCCATAACTGTATTACACACAACATTGCACCTCTATGTCATTCTTCTTATACTACTGATTCAGTGAAAAAACTATCAGTTTCTTGATGAGATGGGTGTGCTAGAGTAGTGTTTAACTTCCAGGTTCCGAGGAAAGAGTAGTTAGGTTAAGTGATTGGCTGCTCGCCCTCTATGGCATAAAATGACGCGCTAAATATTCAAACAAACAAATTACTAAAAGCCTCTAACATATAGTTAATGATAAGAAAAACTAGTCTTGATTAAATGGACAGATTCAACGTGTCCTTTGACATTTACAGTACGTTGGCGGTGGTGTCATGTGTCTTCTGTGTTGCGTGATCACAGCATGGCAACTGTCAATTTATCTTTCATCTGTATACCAGAGATATTTGAAAGCACTCTGATTAGATCACCCTGTCTCATGTGCTCATACTGATTTCATTTTGGTTAAAAGCTCAACCAGAGGGAATTTAATTAAAGGGTAATTAGACATGGCATCTTTCTTTTGTGGTCAAATGTTTATCATGATTAAATCTGCAGTCTCCATGGTATTATTAGCTCAGTGTGATTAGCTTTGTGAAATTATTGGCACCATTTAATTATTTGCTCTGTGTAATAATTATTTGCTCCGTGTAATAATTATTTGCTCCATGTAATAATTATTTGCTCCTTGTAATAATAATTGGCTTCGTGTTAGTATTGGCTCTGTGTTATTATTGGCTCTGTGTAATTATTGGCTCCTTGGCTCCGTGTTATTATTGGCTCCATGTAATTATTGGCTCCGTGTTATTATTGGCTCTGTGTAATTATTGGCTCCGTGTTGTTATTGGCTCAGTGTAATTATTGGCTCCGTGTTGTTATTGGCTCCGTGTTATTATTGGCTCCGTGTAATTATTGGCTCCGTGTTATTATTGGCTCCGTGCAATTATTGGCTCCATGTTTTTATTGGCTCCGTGTAATTATTGGCTCCGTGTAATTATTGGCTCCATGTTATTATTGGCTCTGTGTAATTATTAGCTCTGTGTAATTGTTAGCTCTGTGTTATTATTGGCTCCGTGCAATTATTGGCTCCATGTTATTATTGGCTCCGTGCAATTATTGGCTCCATGTTATTATTGGCTCCGTGCAATTATTGGCTCCATGTTATTATTGGCTCCGTGTAATTATTGGCTCCGTGTTATTATTGGTTCCGTGTAATTATTGGCTCTGTGTAATTATTGGCTCCATGTTATTATTGGCTCCGTGCAATTATTGGCTCTGTGTAATTATTGGTTCCGTGTAATTATTGGCTCTGTGTAATTATTAGCTCTGTGTAATTGTTGGGGATTTTTATAACTATAGGACTTGTGCTAGGCAAATGGTTATTACTTGGTAAAAAATTTCCCAGGTAATAACGAGTTTTAGATAACAGTATTATTTTACATGTGGCTAGATACTTTTCACATCTATGACATACAAGACTGTAATTTGCAAACTATGTTGACCCTGCAACTAGCAGTCTACATTGGATGGCTGTCTGAGTCAGTTTTTTAGTCTGTCAGTTATCTTGTTCAAGTTTCATTTCCATAACTACAAATTGTTTTTTATGAAACTTTGCAGTATTAAAGGGTTTTGGTCAAATGATTTTTAAGCTGGTCTTTTTTTAAAACAAAAAAGAGCTATTGTCATGACCCTGGCATCGGTGTTTGCGTCTGGTTAAAGTTTTATGTTTAGCTCAGCTAAACAAGCTACCCTTGTCATAATGAATAAACTTCATCGATCATCAACACATTCATATCATGTTATACAAACAATCTATTTTGTGTTTCAGTGATAGTATTGATTCCTAAACTGATCACCAGTTTACAGTTTTGACCTTGAACTACTTAATGAACTTTAATAAAGATGAGTGTCTGCACCCACTTGTTATGCTCTTGTTTAAAAGAGTTATGACCCTTTCAATGTTTTATAATAGAAATCTTGTCTTCATCTCCCTCCCTAACAGTACATTAGATTTTGATGAAACTTTATAGGAAGTATGGAGACTAATTGTGTTTATATTGTTATGTCTTTCTGGTTCAAAAATATTTTAACTAGTATGTCTTTCTGGTTTTAAAAAGAAAATCTCTCTATTTCTCTCAAACTGGGTAAAAGAGGGAGGTAATGGTTGTGAATCAGTTTATTTTTCCACAAAATGTCTTATATGATCCAAGTAACTGTCCCCAACATTTTGACTGCCAAGAAGGTACATGTATATACTAATGTTCATGTTTATAAAATATTAATATGATGTGTTTTGCATGGATTTTATAAAAGATACAAAAAATGCCTGAAGAAATCAGAAGTCATCATATCAACAGATCCTACTTTTGTCATCATCATCATCATCATCATCATCACCATCATCATCATCATAATGTGTCATCATCATGCATCATCAGCATCATGCATCATCAGCATCATCATGCATCATCAACATGCATCATCATGCATCATCAGCATCATAATCATCATTATCATTATGCATCATCAGCATCATGCATCAGCATCAGCATCATGCATCATCAGCATGCATCATCATCATGCATCATCAGCATCATCATGCATCATCACCATGCATCATCATGCATCATCAGCATCATAATCATCATTATCATTATGCATCATCAGCATCATGCATCATCATCACCATGCATCATCAGCATCATCATGCATCATCAGCATCATAATCATCATCATCGTCATTATGCATCATCAACATCATGCATCATCATCACCATGCATCATCATCATGCATCATCATCATCATTCATCATCATCATCATCATGCATCATCATCATCATCATGCATCATCATCATAATCATCATCATGCATCATCAGCATCACCTCAATCTCAATAATGATGTTACTTGTGTTCAGTTATAATTGTTTCAGTTTATTGCCAGAATCACATTACATGCAGTGCCGTAGAGAAGACAATGTCAGTTTAATTTTGTGACCATCTTTATAGGCCTGATCTTATTCATCACAGATTGTAGCACTGGGAGCATGATGGCAGATTCCACAGGCTATGGGAAATTTTACAGCGACTCACAAAACACTCTTGGTTCAGACCTTGTTACATCCCTCTCTATAAACTCTCCTATCATGGAGAGCACAAAAGGTACAAATGTATCCTGTATAACCCCAGTGCTTGTCCCTGCATTTTTATATTGTACTAAAGTTGTTTGTCAAAAAATGTTTTGCATTTATTTCTTTGTTAAAAATTGAAAATGGGTCCTCCGTGGCCAAGTGTCTAAGGCGCTATCTCAAAACCACAACCTCTCACTGCTAAGGTCATAGGTTCGAGTCACGCTTGCACCAACAACTTTATGTAAGAAAGTTTGCCAATTATTTGTGGAATGATGGTAGTTCTACTCAGGTTCATTCTGATGTCTTTCTTCATCAATAAAACAGAAGATGTCAAAAATATTAAAATATGACTTGAAATGTGTTGAAAATGGCAGTAAACCCAATTAAAAAAGTTAAAATAGAAAATAAATAAGCATTATATAAAGCGAAGTTAGACCCAGTCATAGTATAGAATTTGAAGTGTTTCATTCTACCTGTGTATTTTTTAGTTATTTTTTATATAATTCAATGTTACTTATGTACACAAGAAATTTTAAGATAATTAACAAAAGTATACCAGATAAGAATAATGAACAAGACAGAGCTTTAGTACAATATAACATTACTAGTAATTAATGGAAATTAAGTGCTTCGCTTGTAAAGAGATCAAACTATAAAGTTTGCAGATTATAGAAAAAATATCATTTAGTATCATGTATTTATCCCGAAGTAATGCTTTTTTGAATTTACATAGTACATTTTATATCATCGAGAGCTAACCAGTGATAACCTTATCACTCTTTCCTCAGGGATCCTGGAAAGTAAACCAATACTTGAGCACACTCATTTCTGCAAATAACTGATAAAATAAAAGATCCCGGCAACTTTCTCCATGATATATGACATTATGTCTCATTGTTATTTATCTCTCACCACTGATTTAAATGGGTAAGTTATTGGTAACTTGCAGAAATAATGCAGAATACGTTTATTGGAACAACATGTTGATACACATGTCGGGGTGGTGCTAATTATCTTGAATCATTGTATACAATATACATTCTAATCAGGCCTTCTAAAATTGCCGGTTTTTCGGATTTTGGACCGATTTCTGAAGTTCAAAACTGGTTTTCGTTTCAAAGTTTAATAATAAAATCGGTCCAGATATTTTCAAAGTTCAATAAAAAAATTGGTCCAGATTTTTTCTATCGGTCGTATAAAATCTCATAAATTGCTCTTACCATGCTATACTGACCTGTGAAATACACCTTGCAGCAATATCATTTGACCCAATAATCCGTTTGTTTTGTCGCCTGCTGTGCGAACTGATGTCAATTTCGACTAAACCATTGATGGTATTAGGGGAGTTTATCGGAAGAGTATCGCTATGTAGCACGCCTTCAATGTGTGATCACATCTGTCGGTTCATCAAAAGATTGTTGATTAAACTGATTAAGATAATTATTTAACTTTGATAATTTCTTGTAAGGCCTTCATGTTCATTGTGGTTATAATGAACTTCTTTACAAGGAGCCAGACCTGATTAACCAAGTCGGTCAAGCATGATTAGCAACCCAGAAGTTGAGTTTGAATCACACCTTGGACACAGTCTCCCTGATGATTGATATATGACATTGTGTCTCAAAATCATTCCTCTCTCACTGCTGATTCAAGTAGGAAAGTTATCAGTTACTGATGGAGATGTGTGTGCTTAAGTTCTCATTAACCTTCAAAGCTTCCAGGAAAGAATGGTTCAGTTAACTGATTGTCTGTTAGTAGCCTTCCGAGGAAAGAAAGGTCAGGTTAACTGATTATCTGTTGGCTTTTGATGGCATAAAAATGGTGCTAAATATTCAATCAATCAATCTTAACAAGGAGAAGCATTGTTAGAAAATCTGTACAGAGCCGCAGTATATATCCCAGAGTGTGTAACAGTGCGTTTTATTATTACAAAGACATTGAATTAAAATATAACATTTCTTGATTCACAATTTACATTTTATTTAAATCAATTTGTAAATGGTTGTCCATTTTAATGCTTTTCAGATTTAATTTATTTTTAAACAGCTTCTAGCTGCAAACAGATATAGATATATGATTCCTACCATTTGCTATTCCAGTACATTAATAACACACAAGTATTTTCGTTATCTTAATAAATAACATAGCAAAAAAATTCACTATAGTTAATTGAAATTCAACAGAATTATAAAAAGGATAAAAATTCCAATAGAAATATACAGAAACAATATGTTTATGAATCCTGTCGAAAATATAAAAGAAAGTATTAAAACTATTTTTCAGTAACATTACTTACAGCAATTTAGGATAATAGAATTTCAAACTTTTAATACTTCCAATATTTTTTGCATACAATATGCCAGGCGCATGATTCATATACTGGGCTGTGTTCAGTTCTGTTAAACGTTTGCTAACGTTAGCCAACATCCTCTGCAGTTACTCATCCTCAAATTAGCACACAGTAGGGAACAATTTTAGGGAACTGCAGGTATTACTTGTGTTTGCTGTTTAACAGTGCTGAATGCAGCACTGTTACTTTGAGGTCATTTAAATTCATCAATTATTGTATATCCTACAATGTCAAAAATCAAGTTGAATGAATGGGAATCATATTCAATGTGTAAACATTTTGTTGAAAAATATGTTTCTAAAAAAATGAAGGTATACTTTAATTCAGTGTGTCACATGATAATAATGATTGCTTATATAAATTGTTTTATATAAAGCACACTCAGAACTGCTTGTGCAAGACTCCTGTCACATTTGTGTCTACAGGTGTGACCTTGACTTATGTGAAAGGTGAAGGTCATTGTGGTGTCACCAAGCATTCCTGTACTGTAAATTTTTGTAGATAGTTATTTGTATAGCTAGTTGGCATACTACTTTTTCTCTGTAAAATTGCACATAGCACAACCATAACTGCACTCATGTACCTTGGGTTTACAGGTGTGACCTTGACTTATGTGAAAGGTGAAGGTGCTGTTCCCTGAAACACTAATGCTCATTAAATATTTTTAGATATGTTCCTAAGCTAGTATGGATATTAACAACCAAAACTGCAATGAAATAAGAGCTGGACAGTAGTGCAGCAGATTAAGTGTTGGCCACTCACAACAGAGGCTGCAGGTTTGATCCACGGCATGACCCGATGGCCTTCAGTACTGGTTCTACCCAGAAAACGACAGACTTCAGAGCAATTTATATAAGCTCTGAGCTTACCTTGCAATCAAGCTAAAATGAATTAATTTAAAACAAAATTTAATAAACTGTTGTCTTTAGTTTAGATGCCTTGTTGTATGAAAGGTGAAGGTCAGTTGTATGAAATGTGAAGGTCAGTTTTATGAAAAGTGAAGGTCAGTTGTATGCAAGGTAAATGTCAGTTGCATGAAAGTAAATGCTTGGGTAGTGTTGCTATATAATGTACAGTATTATACAGATATGTACATAGACTATAGCAGGATGGCTTGAGTTTAGTATATGATCTAAACTTTCTTTTATTATCTATCTTGTTATTTTTCTTCATGAATGTAAGGACATAATAAATTAATTGCTTAATTATCATCTCCTAATTTTCATCCCACCCCGACCCTTTTTATTTTCATAAAAAAAGACAAATAAAAAAAAATGATAATAAAAAAAAATTCTCCACCCCACACTCTCCGTTTTTAAGAAAAAAATGGATGGAAATTTAGCAATTAATTTATAATGACCTAAAGTAGACGCATAAAATCAGAAAAAAACATTCAACTCTGAGCAATATCAGATTTTGTAGACCACACATAAAATATGTCTGCTTTATTACCTGTTACTTCTACATGTCTACTTCGGTATTATTCGGTGCTTGTTTGGTCATCAATTTTTTCATGTACATTTATGTGATAATTTGTGACTGCGATCACAACGGTAATTGCGACATACGGTAATTTATAGCGAGAGTGAATTGACCCTTAGACAAGAATTCTGGAAACATTTTTAATTTGTTTTATTTGCTTTAAAGATAAAGATTCATTAATTAGGGTACATATCTGATAGTTTGATTATTCACAGTATACTAATTAAGTGTTACATCAAAGAACATTCTTTTATCATGTAGTACTAAAATGCAATTCAAAGGTTGCAGGTCTCTGTAATTTACATCTTAATTAGGAAGTTTTCATATCTTATTGATATCTTGTGTGCAATCTGACACGGTTACGCATGCAATTATGTAAGGAGGTATTGTTCTTACATCAGATCATTATTGCTTTCTTCATAACAATAATTTCATGCAACAACAGCCAATAATGAAGAAGATCATTAATTTTTACACATGATGTATCAATATACAATTTCATCAATGAATCATTTAATGTAATGTTATCATGACTCTTTAAAATGTCTCAGCTCTGGAATTTACAGGGACATTCATGATCTTACATGAGCATACAGGAACTTACAGGGACATACTGAAACTTACAGGGATATACAGGAACTTACAGGGACATACAGGGACATACCGAAACTTAAAGGACACACATAAATTTACAGGGATATACAGGAACTTACAGGAACATACATGAACTTACAGGGGCATACCAAAACTTAAGGGACATACAGGAACTTACAGGGACATACAGGGGCATACCGAAACTTACAAGGACACACATAAATTTAAAGGGATATACAGGAACTTACATGAACTTACAGGGGCATACCAAAACTTAAGGGACATACAGGAACTTACAGGGACATACAGGGACATACCGAAACTTACAAGGACACACATAAATTTAGAGGGATATTCAGGAACTTACAGGAACATACATTAACTTACAGGGGCATACAGAGACATACAGGAACTTACAGAGACTTACAGGGACATATATGACATGCAGGAACTTACAGAGACATACAGGAACTTACAGGGACACGCAGGAACATACAGAAACTAACTGGGACATACAGGAACATACAGGGACATACAGGAACAGGGACATGCAGGAACTTACAAAGACTTACAGGGACATACAGAAACTAACTGGGACATACAGGAACATACAGGGACATACAGGAACAGGGACATGCAGGAACTTATAAAGACATACAGGGACAAACAGGGACGTGCAGGAACTTACAGGGACATACAGGAACATTCAGTGACATACAGGAACAGGGACATACAGGGACATGCAGGAACTTACAAAGACATACAGGGACATACAGGGACATGCAGGAACTTACAGAGACTTACAGGGACATACAGGAACTTACAGGGACATACAGGAACTTACAGGGACATACAGGAACTTACATGGACATGCAGGTACTTACAGAGACATATAGGAACATGCAGGAACTTACAGGGACATGCAGGAACTTACAGAGACATACAGGGACACGCAGGAATTTACAGGGACATACAGAAACTTACAGGGACATACAGGAACATGCAGGGACATACAGGGACATGCAGGACCTTACAGGGACATACAGGGTCATGCAGGAACTTACAGGGATATACAGGAACATACAGGGACATACAGTGACATGCAGGAACTTACAGAGACATACATAGACATGCAGGAACTTACAGGGATATACAGGAACATACAGGGACATACAGGAACTTGCAGGGACATACTGGAACAGGGACATACATGGACATGCAGGAACTTATAAAAACATACAGGGACATGTAGAAACATACAAATACTTACAGGGACATACATGGACATTCAGGAACTTACAGACATACAGAAACTTACAGGGACATACAGGAACTTACGGGGACATACATGAACTTACAGGGACATACAGGAACTTACAGGGACATACAGGAACTTACAGGGACACACATGAACATACCGGGACTTACACGGACATCTATGAACTAACAAAACACGCAGGAACATACAGGGACATCCAAAAACTTACAGGTACATACAGATACATACAGAGATATACAGGAACATACAAGGACATACAGGAACTTACAGGGGCATACAGGAACATGTTGGGACATGCAGGAACGTACAGGGGCATGCAGGAACATATAGACACACAGGAACTTACATGAACTTATAGAGATACACAGGGACATACAGGAACTTATAGAGATACACAGGGACATACAGGAACTTACAGGGACATGCAGGGACTTACAGAGACAAACAGGAACAAACAGGAACTTACAAGGATATACAGAGACATGCAGGAACATACAGGGACATACAGGAACTTACAGGAACATACAGGAACACACAGTAACTTACAGGGACATGCAGGGACTTATAAATACAAACAGGGACAAACAGGAACTTACAGGGATATATGGAGACATGCAGGAACATACAGGGACATACAGGACATTACAGAGGCATACAGGAACTTAAGGGACTTCCTTGGACATAAAGGAACTTACAGGGACATACATGGACTTATAGGGACATACAGAAACTTACAAGAACATGCAGGGATATACATGAACTTACAGGGACATACAGGAACGTACAGGGACATACATGAACTTACAAGGACATACAGAAACTTATAGGAACATGCAGGGATATATAGGAACTTACAGGGACATACATGAACTTACAGTGACATACAGGGACACACAGGAACTTATAGGGACATACAGGAACTTACAGGGACATACAGGATCTTTGTGCCCATTTGTGATCCTAAATGATAAAAATATTGTAAAATTTATTTTGATATATCTGTTGTTGTCCGTATGATAAAAGAATCAAAGGAAATATCAGTTTGTATATTTAAAGATGTTTTACTAATTTTAAAACTTTAAAGGAAGATGCCGCAAGTTTTATAAAACCTGTTATTATTATATATCCTGAGGCAACATGCAGTATCATCTAGTATTACATTGTGATATTATCTCCCAAGGTTAAATATCTTCGGGCAACATGCAGTATCATCTAGTATTACGTTGTGATATTATCTCCCAAGGTTATATATCCTGAGGCAACATGCAGTATCATCTAGTATTACGTTGTGATATTATCTCCCAAGGTTATATATCCTGGGGCAACATGCAGTATCATCTAGTATTACGTTGTGATATTGTCTCCCAAGGTTATATATCCTGAGGCAACATGCAGTATCATCTAGTATTACTTTGTGATATTGTCTCCCAAGGTTATATATCCTGGGGCAACATGCAATATCATCTAGTATTACATTGTGATATTGTCTCCCAAGGTTATATATCCTGAGGCAACATGCAGTATCATCTAGTATTACGTTGTGATATTATCTCCCAAGGTTATATATCCTGGGGCAACATGCAGTATCATCTAGTATTACGTTGTGATATTGTCTCCCAAGGTTATATATCCTGAGGCAACATGCAGTATCATCTAGTATTACATTGTGATATTGTCTCCCAAGGTTATATATCCTGAGGCAACATGCAGTATCATCTAGTATTACATTGTGATATTATCTCCCAAGGTTATATATCCTGAGGCAACATGCAGTATCATCTAGTATTACGTTGTGATATTGTCTCCCAAGGTTATATATCCTGAGGCAACATGCAGTATCATCTAGTATTACTTTGTGTAATTATCTCCCAAGGTTATATATCCTGGGGCAACATGCAGTATCATCTAGTATTACGTTGTGATATTATCTCCCAAGGTTATATATCCTGGGGCAACATGCAGTATCATCTAGTATTACGTTGTGATATTGTCTCCCAAGGTTATATAATTTCCTGAGGCAACATGCAGTATCATCTAGTATTATGTTGTGATATTATCTAACAAGGTTATATTATTGGCGTGTCAATATGAGCAAAATTTATTTAAACATTGCCTTGTGTCCCTTATAATGAGCTTACATTTTATATTATTTAATACACTCTTTGACAGAGCTCATGCCTGTATTTAGTGTTGGTAACAATTAAATGCTCATATTAGAAAATGAAGGCTTTAAGATAGACAGAGATAGACATTATGGTTCATGTAGGAAAGAAATATTATAAGGCAAAAATGAAATCCCAATGTTCATATGGATACACTTCAGCAGAAATGACGTTTTTGTGATCCATGGAACATCAGTTATACTAATCCACGGAACATTAGTTGTACTGATCCACAGAACATCAGTTGTACTGATCCACAGAACATCAGTTGTACTGATCGATGGAACATCAGTTATACTTTAAGATTAAAATTCCTTTTCCAACTGAAAGTGCATATTTTCCTGCTTGTGTCTGGCAGCCTGCTGGATGGACGGACGGATGGTCTGCCTGCCCACACTGCCCCGTCCTGCCCTGCCATGCCTTGCCAAAGGTAGTCTTTTAATCCTCCATTACAGGGTAGTATAGTTCATGAGTTTTGCTTTAAGTGTAACAATTAATTATTTATTTTCTGTGCCGTAACTTTCAGAGGACCATACACCATCTCCACCTTCCCCCAAGATACCTGACACTCAGGAGTTGTGCAGACGTCTGGAGGAGAGGATACTCAGTCTCACCAAAATGGGAGGAAACCTCCAGAAGGAAAACAAAGGTACAGTAAAATTTCCTTCTCTGTTACACGTGGTGGCAGCTATTGGAAGCTTTTGTTAATTATCAAAATAAATGTATATCAGTAATTTGTGTTGTTTAAACCTTATTATTAACAATTTACTTGATGGTATTTTGAAGTAAGTTAACCCTTTACTCCATAGATACGCGTTTTCCCGCACCAATCACAGAAGGACTTTGAAAACAGTGCAGGAAGAGTTCAGATTGCTCGTAACGAGCAATCTGAACACTTCCTTCACTGTTTTCCACTCTGTCAGTTAATATAAACATAATTCACCAAATAATTCAAAAGCCTTCTACATTAGGTGTCCGAAGGCGTCTATATGAGAGGTGTCCAAAGTCGTCTATATGAAGTAAAGGGTTAAGCCATAATCCTGATAACGCTTGTATCCTATTATAACACTTGTCTTCCACAACCATACTCTTAAAATATTCTTAACTTGTATTGTATGGTAGAAACACATCCTTTGCTTTTATTGGTTAGGTCACAATGAGTGACCAAACCCTGTATAAGGGCCATTTAGAAATTGACTGCGGGCACTGCCATATTTAAACGTCAGGGCCATGTGTTAAAACATTTTGCATTTGCTATGAGGTTGCCGTTGCATTAAAATAGTATCTTATGGGATCGGGGTGGTACTAAAACCAGGCCAGGTTTTGGCTGGACGGCCCTTTTCCAACTGCAATAAAAAGAAAAATGTGGTGTGTGTAATAATGATGGTGGTGTTTCAATGTACTAATTTATAGAACTGGGGTGGTACTAAAATCAGGCCAAGTTCCGGCTGATTGGCCATTTTTCGGCTGCAACTAAAAGGCAAATATGGCGTGTGGTTGTGGTGTTTAAAGACACTTTTTTGAAATCATTATGCATTGCCATTTGAATATTAAATAAAAAAAAAAAAGAAAATTAAAATAAAAAATAATTGGGTCTTGAAACTTACCTTTTTTTGCCATTTTTTGGACACATTTCTGTTGAGCTAATGTAAATCATTTTCAAAGAACCATATCTAATCATCTGTTACAAAGATTATGATAAGATGAACCTATAACAATGAAAATAATAACAAAATCAAGAATACAATTGTACAATTGTTTCATTCGCTTGATACAAAGGACATATAATCTTTAAAAACAAAGTGCTTTAATTGGTGTACCAGTGTGGCTTTCAGCACATCATGTCGCCCAACTTGCACATGTTTCGAAAAATACATTTATTTGTACTGTTATTTATAATTAATATATCCACAAACTAATTTAAAAAAATACATATTTTCATATTAAATTTTAAAGAGCAAAACAGTAAATAAGTTTGAAAATATAAAAAGTAGGTTTTTTAAGACATTTTTCCAGATATTTTCTAATTGAATAAACAAATGGAAATGTATAATGATTCAGATTTGTGCATATAAACACTATAATTACTATAAACCCACTACATTTGCCGGAATTTGACCCGGTGAGCTGGAACCTGACCAAGTTTTGGTTTCTGCCATGTTTTTAGTACCCGATGCGCTGTTGTTGTTATATTTCTTACATTCACTCAAATGTTGCATCTTGTACCATTGAACAAGCATATTTCGTACAAACCCTAACTTGCACCTTCATTTACTCTAATTGCCACCTACATTTATTATGAAGACCTAATCAATTGATTGTTTATTTATCTGTTATGGGTAAGTTATCTTCCCTTGGATTATCAAAAATTTCCAATGACATGCATATTTGTACAACGGGAACGATAATGTTGTACTCAGATTCATTATTAACATACAATCATCATCCTACGCCAGTACAATGCAATTAGTCCCATAAAACCCACAACATGAAATCCCCATTTTAAAAAATAAAATGAGTAAAATATCAGTAATTTCGAATATAACATCACGAATCACACAGTTATAATGGTCTTGGACCAGTAAAATCAAATGATTTACCCTGGTTTTAGTTTCACTTATGACCACATTTGGAATGTGTTAATGGACACCATGCCAGGAATAACACTCTGCTCCAGACAGCTGTGGATTATTGTTTACACAGATAAGCAGCGACATTAAGTACTTGCATCCTTAATGTATCAAAAACATTTGAACACTTGTCCTAAGATATTTGTGCAGTATTCACAAGGTTAAAAGTCTAGGTCATTTTGACCTGGTGTTGAATATGTCATAGCTTATATGTGAAAAATGCCTTAGCAGTGAGAGGTAAATGTCCAGAGACAGTGTCTCAGCAGTGAAAGGTAACTGTCTTAGTGAAAATGCCTTAGCAGCGAGGGGTAAAAGTCCAGAGACAGTGTCTCAGCAGTGAAAGGTAACTGTCCTAGTGAAAATGCCTTAGCAGTGAGAGTTAAATGTTCAGAGACAGTGCCTCAGCAGTGAAAGGTAACTGTCCTAGTGAAAATGCCTTGGTAGTGAGAGGTAAATGTCCAGAGACAGTGTCTCAGCAGTGAAAGGTAACTGTCTTAGTGAAAATGCCTTAGCAGTGAGAGGTAAATGTCCAGAGACAGTGTCTCAGCAGTGAAAGGTAACTTTCCTAGTGAAAATGCCTTGGTAGTGAGAAGTTAACGTCCAGAGACAGTACCTCAGCAGTGAAAGGTAACTATCTAGTGAAAATGCCTTGGTAGTGAGAAGTTAACGTCCAGAGACAGTACCTCAGCAGTGAAAGGTAACTATCTAGTGAAAATGCCTTGGTAGTGAGAAGTTAACGTCCAGAGACAGTACCTCAGCAGTGAAAGGTAACTATCTAGTAAAAATGCCTTGGTAGTGAGAAGTTAACGTCCAGAGACAGTACCTCAGCAGTGAAAGGTAACTATCTAGTGAAAATGCCTTGGTAGTGAGAAGTTAACGTCCAGAGACAGTACCTCAGCAGTGAAAGGTAACTATCTAGTGAAAATGCCTTGGTAGTGAGAAGTTAACGTCCAGAGACAGTACCTCAGCAGTGAAAGGTAACTATCTAGTAAAAATGCCTTGGTAGTGAGAAGTTAACGTCCAGAGACAGTGCCTCAGCAGTGAAAGGTAACTGTCCTAGTAAAAATGCCTTAGCAGTGAGAGGTAAATGTCCAGAGACAGTGTCTCAGCAGTGAAAGGTAACTGTCTTAGTGAAAATGCCTTAACAGCGAGGGGTAAATGTCCAGAGACAGTGTTTCAGCAGTGAAAGGTAACTGTCCTAGTGAAAATGCCTTAGCAGTGAGAGGTAAATGTCCAGAGACAGTGCCTCAGCAGTGAAAGGTAACTGTCTTAGTGAAAATGCCTTGGTAGTGAGAGTTAAATGTCCAGAGACAGCGTCTCAGCAGTGAAAGGTAACTTTCCTAGTGAAAATGCCTTGGTAGTGAGAAGTTAACATCCAGAGACAGTGCCTCAGCAGTGAAAGGTAACTGTCCAAGTGAAAATGCCTTAGCAGTGAGAGTTAAATGTTTAGAGACAGTGCCTTAGCAGTGAAAGGTAACTGTCTTAGTGAAAATGCCTTAGCAGCGAGGGGTAAATGTCCAGAGACAGTGTCTCAGCAGTGAAAGGTAACTGTCCTAGTGAAAATGCCTTAGCAGTGAGGGGTAAACGTCCAGAGACAGTGTCTCAGCAGTGAAAGGTAACTGTCCTAGTGAAAATGCCTTGGTAGTGAGAGGTAAATGACCAGAGACAGTGTCTCAGCAGTGAAAGGTTACTGTCCTAGTGAAAATGCCTTGGTAGTGAGAGGTAAAAGTCCAGAGACAGTGTCTCAGCAGTGAAAGGTAACTGTCTTAGTGAAAATGCCTTAGCAGTTAGAGGTAAAAGTCCAGAGACAGTGTCTCAGCAGTGAAAGGTAACTGTCTTAGTGAAAATGCCTTAGCAGTGAGAGGTAAAAGTCCAGAGACAGTGTCTCAGCAGTGAAAGGTAACTTTCCTAGTGAAAATGCCTTGGTAGTGAGAGGTAAAAGTCCAGAGACAGTGTCTCAGCAGTGAAAGGTAACTTTCCTAGTGAAAATGCCTTGGTAGTGAGAGGTAAAAGTCCAGAGACAGTGTCTCAGCAGTGAAAGGTAACTGTCCTAGTGAAAATGCCTTAGCAGTGAGAGGTAAAAGTCCAGAGACAGTGTCTCAGCAGTGAAAGGTAACTGTCCTAGTGAAAATGCCTTAGCAGTGAGAGGTAAAAGTCCAGAGACAGTGTTTCAGCAGTGAAAGGTAACTGTCCTAGTGAAAATGCCTTGGTAGAGAGAAGTTAATGTCCAGAGACAGTGTCTCAGCAGTGAAAGGTGACTGTCCTAGTGAAAATGCCTTAGCAGTGAGAGTTAAATGTTCAGAGACAGTGCCTCAGCAGTGAAAGGTAACTGTCCTAGTGAAAATGCCTTGGTAGTGAGAGGTAAATGACCAGAGACAGTGTCTCAGCAGTAAAAGGTAACTGTCCTAGTGAAAATGCCTTGGTAGTGAGAGGTAAAAGTCCAGAGACAGTGTCTCAGCAGTGAAAGGTAACTGTCTTAGTGAAAATGCCTTAGCAGTGAGAGGTAAAAGTCCAGAGACAGTGTCTCCGCAGTGAAAGGTAACTGTCTTAGTGAAAATGCCTTAGCAGTGAGAGGTAAAAATCCAGAGACAGTGTCTCAGCAGTGAAAGGCAACTGTCCTAGTGAAAATGCCTTGGTAGTGAGAGGTCAAAGTCCAGAGACAGTGTCTCAGCAGTGAAAGGTAACTGTCTTAGTGAAAATGCCTTAGCAGTGAGAGGTAAAAGTTCAGAGACAGTGTCTCAGCAGTGAAAGGTAACTGTCCTAGTGAAACTGCCTTAGCAGTGAGAGGTAAAAGTCCAGAGACAGTGTCTCAGCAGTGAAAGGTAACTTTCCTAGTGAAAATCCTTAGCAGTGAGAGGTAAAAGTCCAGAGACAGTGTCTAAGCAGTGAAAGGTAACTGTCCTAGTGAAAATGCCTTGGTAGAGAGAAGTTAATGTCCAGAGACAGTGCCTCAGCAGTGAAAGGTAACTGTCCTAGTGAAAATGCCTTAGCAGTGAGAGTTAAATGTTCAGAGACAGTGCCTCAGCAGTGAAAGGTAACTGTCCTTGAGAAAATGCCTTAGCAGTGAGAGGTAAATGTTCAGAGACAGTGCCTCAGCAGTGAAAGGTAACTGTCTTAGTGAAAATGCCTTGGAACTGAGAGGTAAAAATCCAGAGACAGTGTCTCAGCAGTGAAAGGTAACTGTCCTAGTGAAAATGCCTTAGAGTGAGAGGTAAAAGTCCAGAGACAGTGTCTCAGCAGTGAAAGGTAACTTTTCTAGTGAAAATGCCTTAGCAGTGAGAGGTAAATGACCAGAGGCAGTGTTTCAGCAGTGAAAGTTAACTGTCCTAGAGACAGTGCCTCAGCAGTGAAAGGTAACTGTCCTAGAGACAGTGCCTCAGCAGTGAGAGATAATTGTCCTATAGACAGTGCCTCAGCAGTGAAATGTAAATGTTCTAGAGACAGTGCCCTAGAGACAGTGCCTCAGCAGTGAGAGATAACTGTCCTAGAGACAGTGCCTCAGCAGTGAAAAGTAACTATCTTAGAGACAGTGCCTCAGCAGTGTGAGATAACTGTCTTAGAGACAGTGCCTCAGCAATGGGAGGTAAATGTCCTAGAGACAGTACCTCAGTAGTGGGAAGTAAACATCCTAGAGACAGTGCCTCAGTAGTGAGTGGTAAACATCCTTGAGACAGTGCCTCATCAGTGAGACGTAAACATCATTGGGAGGTGCCTCAGCAGTGTTAGGTAATATCCTAGACTAGTGACAGTGTCTCAGCTGTGAGAGGTAACTGTCCTAGAGACAGTGCCTCAGCAGTGGGAGGTTAATGTCCTAGAGACAGTGCCTCAGCAGTGGGAGGTAAATGTCCTAGAGACAGTGCCTCAGCAGTGGGAGGTAAACATCCTAGAGACAGTGCCTCAGCAGTGAGAAGTAAACATCACAGAGACAGTGCCTCAGCTGAGAGGTAGCTGTCCTAGAGACAGTGCATCAGCAGTGGGAGGTAAATGTCCTAGAGACAGTGCCTTCAGATTACTGTTTGTACAGCTGAAATTGAGTTTTGTATTGTTTATAAACAAAGATTAATTAAAATGAGATTAAACTAACTAATTGGTATATAAGTTTGTATTGTGTTATAAGAAAAAACACAATTGAAGCAAATTTGGTGTATTTTTTTGTATGTTTTCAGAAATGGCGGACCTTATGAAGACTCAGGGAAAAAAACTAAGAAAAGTGAAAGAAAATGAGAAGAGAATACGCAAAACAGCTAGATGATGATTGTTGTGATGTCATCAATGTGTGTTCATATTATATGTAACCTGACTAACTGTGTGATCTATTAAACTTGCCTGTGATATTTTATGAGCATATATGTGGAAATATGTGTATGTACTGGCTGCTATACCTGACAGTATTTTTAATGGAATATCTGACTGAATGCCAAATGTTTTTGACTAGTTTATGTAAATTGATGTTTATATAAATGATAAATTTATTTTGTCATTTAGTATTAGTTAAAATATTGAACTGTATTTGATCATAAAAATGCTTTGGAACTTACAATATGGGCTTCCAAACTATACAAAAATATTTTATTATTGTTATTTCATTTTAACTTGTTCCGTCTTGCACAAGTTGGTAAAACAACCACTTGTTAGTCATTAATGACATTTAACACTTAATCTTTTCATAACTTTGACTACTTTTTGGTAGGTTTAAGTGATGCTGTCCATTAATATATTGTAAATTAGTATGCATGTAGACAGCTGGTGGGCTTATAGGGTTGATGGGTCTTTGGAAATTAAAGAGAACAAAGTCATGAATATAAAATGAAAAATGGAATCCGTTTTTTTATAGTTTCTTATTCTAAAAGCACAAATGCATTTTGTGTCGAACTGTTAAAACAACAGCTATCAACTTAAAAAATGATAAATTAATAACATTCTATGTTTAAACGACTTATTTATTCTAAATGTTTTCATCTAATATATTTGTTGTTATTTTTTATAAAATTCGTTATGATGCTATAGCTTTATGGCAATGATAGCATTATGTATATTATATGCCAAAATATAGTTAACCAGCTCTGTGTTTTTGAGCCATACTAGATTTAGCCATAAGGACATCATTTTGTCATAAGGCCTCTTGTTCAGGACATGCATGTTTTGGTGTAGATTTTGATTGGGAATCTTTAAGTTGTTTTAAGTTTGGTGCAAAGATATACCAAAGTATTATAATTGTATGCATAGAATAGCAGAACTGCTGATATATACATATAATTACAATGCTAAATCACTACAAAGACGTACATGTTAAAGTACTACCAATACCACAAATATCACAAATTACTACCACGATGTACATGTTAGAGTACTACCAATACCATCAATATCACAAATCACTACAGAGATGTACATGTTAAAGTACTACCAATACCATAACTATCACAAATCACTACCATGATGTACATGTTAAAGTACTACCAATACCACAAATATCACAAATCACTACAGAGATGTACATGTTAAAGTACTACCAATACTACAAATATCACAAATCACTACCATGATGTACATGTTAAGGTACTACCAATACCATAAATATCACAAATCACTACAGAGATGTACACGTTAATGTACTACCAATACCACAAATATCACAAATCACTACAGAGATGTACATGTTAAAGTACTAGCAATACCACAAATATCACAAATCACTACAGAGATGTACATGTTAAAGTACTAGCAATACCATAACTATCACAAATCACTACCATGATGTACATGTTAAAGTACTACCAATACCATAAATATCACAAATCACTACAGAGATGTACATGTTAAAGTACTAGCAATACCATAACTATCACAAATCACTACCATGATGTACATGTTAAAGTACTACCAATACCATAACTATAACAAATCACTACCATGATGTACATGTTAGAGTACTACCAATACCATAAATATAACAAATCACTACAGAGTTTAACATGTTGAAGTACTACCAATACCACAAATATCACAAATTACTACAGAGAGGTACATGTAAGAACATGGCCAATATCACCAAGAGAGTGCTGAACTCTCTACAGAGAGGTACATGTAAGAGCACGGCCAATATCACCAAGAGAGTGCTGAACTCTCTACAGAGAGGTACATGTAAGAGCACGGCCAATATCACCAAGAGAGTGTTGAACTCGCTACAGAACAAGTGTCTCAATTGTATGCAAGGCTGGTAAAAGCCACAATTCAATAACAACTGCCAATAGCCTACTCAACCGTTATTTATGTTTTCAACTGTCAATACAAAAATACTTTTAATTTTTAAACCATCATCTTTCCTTAGCCG
Organism: Panopea generosa; assembly: GCA_029582155.1. Taxonomy (NCBI): domain Eukaryota; kingdom Metazoa; phylum Mollusca; class Bivalvia; order Adapedonta; family Hiatellidae; genus Panopea; species Panopea generosa. The sequence goes on from CM055896.1 coordinate 89,567,205, forward strand.
AGATAATATAAATTCTGAACATGATGCTAAATACCTAACATATAAACAAACTGTAACAAGATTATGTTTACTATGAAGTGAATATTTTAACAATTTATTTCTATTTCATGCATAAAAAGAATACATTTCTTCAATATTGTTTATGCAAAAATATATGCTATTTTTAAACATTTATATTAGGCATTTTTTTGTTTAATATTGAAATCGCAGACCTTATTTTATATAAAACCATAGAGTAAAATTCAACTATGTTGTGGGGTCCCATGTTGCCGAGTAGACGCTCTCTGAAGATCACTTGCCTCTCACCACTGAGGTCGTAGGTTTGACTCCTGCTCGCTCCGAAATTTTTGATGTGAGAGAGTTTGCGAGTTACTTGTGGAAGGACAGTGGCTCTACTCAGACTCATTCTGAGGTCTTCCTCCACCAATAAAACTGGATATGCCATATATAACCTGAATGTGTCACAAATGGTGTTAAATGTCATTAAAATAAATCAACTATTTTATTGAGACCTGAATCTAGATCAATATAAAGCCTAGCATACTCCACTCTGAATGCTTTGTTAAGTTGGTATGCCATTTAACTCGTCAATTCATTTTCAAGCCATATATATTTACTGTATGTTGGGGATACAGATTTGTTCTTCTGCACTATTGTAATTTTTGCAGAAATTCCCTATAAGAAATAAACATCCTTAAAATCCCAAGGATAAACCTTGACATATTTCTGTAATTAGTAAATTGTCATTCCAGTATAAAACTAATTGTATTTAAAATGTAAATTTAGATAAATTTAATTAAGGCGTGTTTCTCACTTTGAATCTGATAAACTTCAGATATATTTTTAATGGGATTGAATTAAAGTGAATACTTCCTTTCAAATAGAACAAATCTGGGATTAACAAGTTGAAGGAACTTTTCTGTCTTGCCAATTTGACTCGCACAAAATGTCGTATTTCAGATAATAAGTAATAATATAAACAGTTTGATCAGATATGTCTGAAATTTTCATGTATTTCCCTTAGTGTAGAGGGCGTGGTCTGGGGAAGAGCCAAGGATGGAGCATCAGAACAATGATCAGTAGAGTCATGCTATCCCCCCAGCTAAACATTTATGGGTATTTTTCTAGTACTGGTTGTTTCATTAACTGACTGAATCTTATATAATCAGATGTTGGCAAGGTCTGTTATTATTTTCTAAATCATAAGGTCTGTTATTATTTACTAGATCTAAAGTCTTTCATTTTTTACTGAATCTCAAATTTCCAATGTTGTTATTGTATGCCAAATTACAAGTTGGTTATTGTTTGTCAACTCTCTCTTCAGATGTGATATTTTTTTATTTAGCTAAGGAGAAGCTGAGATAATTTGAGCACCATTAAGTATTCATATTTGATGAAAGCTTGATACATGTATGTAAAATATCAAAACTAGTTGAATCAAAACGAGATAGATCATGTGGAGACCAGGTCCAACATTTATCTATCATATCTTTTATGGTAGTGGTCTTGTCTTGTCTCCACCACATCCAACATTTATCTATCATATCTGTTATGATAGTGGTCTTGTCTTGTCTCCTCCACATCCAACATTTATCTATCATATCTGTTATGATAGTGGTCTTGTCTTGTCTCCTCCACGTCCAACATTTATCTATCATATCTGTTATGGTAGTGGCCCTGTCTTGTCTCCACCACGTCCAACATTTATCTATCATATCTGTTATGGTAGTGGTCTTTTCTTGTCTCCACTACATCCAACATTTATCTATCATATCTGTTATGGTAGTGGTCTTGTCTTGTCTCCACCACATCCAACGTTTATCTATCATATCTGTTATGGTAGTGGTCTTGTCTTGTCTACACCACATCCAACGTTTATCTATCATATCTGTTATGGAAGTGGTCTTGTCTTGTCTCCACCACATCCAACATTTATCTATCATATCTGTTATGGTAGTGGTCTTGTCTTGTCTCCACCAGGTCCAACATTTATCTATCATATCTGTTATGGTAGTGGTCTTGTCTTGTCTCCACCACATCCAACATTTATCTATCATATCTGTTATGGTAGTGGTCTTGTCTTGTCTACACCATGTCCAACGTTTATCTATCATATCTGTTATGGAAGTGGTCTTGTCTTGTCTCCACCACATCCAACATTTATCTATCATATCTGTTATGATAGTGGCCTTGTCTTCTCTCCACAAGGTCCAACATTTATCTATCATATCTGTTGTAGTGTGGTCTTGTCTTGTCTCCACCAGGTCCAACATTTATCTATCATATCTGTTATGGTAGTGGTCTTGTCTTGTCTCCACCATGTCCAACATTTATCTATCATATCTGTTGTGGTAGTGGTCTTGTCTTGTCTCCACCAAGTCCAACATTTATCTATCATATCTGTTGTGGTAGTGGCCTTGTCTTGTCTCCACCACGTCCAACATTTATCTATCATATCTGTTGTGGTAATGTTCTTGTCTTGTCTCCACCACATCCAAGATTTATCTATCATATCTGTTGTGGTAGTGGTTTTGTCTTGTCTCCACCACGTCCAACATTTATCTATCATATCTGTTATGGTAGTGGTCTTGTCTTGTCTCCACCAGGTCCAACATTTATCTATCATATCTGTTATTGTAGTGGTCTTATCTTGTCTCCACCAAGTCCACCATTTATCTATCATATCTGTTATGGTAGTGGTCTTGTCTTGTCTCCACCAGGTCCAACATTTATCTATCATATCTGTTATGGTAGTGGTCTTGTCTTGTCTCCACCACGTCCACCATTTATCTATCATATCTGTTATGGTAGTGGTCTTGTCTTGTCTCCACCACGTCAAACATTTATCTATCATATCTGTTATTGTAGTGGTCTTGTCTTGTCTCCACCACGTCCAACATTTATCTATCATATCTGGTATGGTAGTGGTCTTGTCTTGTCTCCACCATGTCCACCATTTATCTATCATATCTGTTATGGTAGTGGTCTTGTCTTGTCTCCACCACGTCCAACATTTATCTATCATATCTGGTATGGTAGTGGTCTTGTCTTGTCTCCACCATGTCCACCATTTATCTATCATATCTGTTATTGTAGTGGTCTTGTCTTGTCTCCACCATGTCCAACATTTATCTATCATATCTGTTGTGGTAGTGGTCTTGTCTTGTCTACACCAAGTCCACCATTTATCTATCATATATGTTATGGTAGTGGACTTGTCTTGTCTCCACCAGGTCCAACATTTATCTATCATATCTGTTATGGTAGTGGTCTTGTCTTGTCTCCTCCACGTCCAACATTTATCTATCATATCTGTTATGGTAGTGGTCATGTCTTGTCTCCACCAAGTCCAACATTTATCTATCATATCTGTTGTGGTAGTGGTCTTGTCTTGTCTCCACCACGTCCAACATTTATCTATCATATCTGTCATGGTAGTGGTCATGTCTTGTCTCCAACAAGTCCAACATTTATCTATCATATCTGTTATTGTAGTGGTCTTGTCTTGTCTACACCATGTCCAACATTTATCTATCATATCTGTTATGGTAGTGGTCTTGTCTTGTCTACACCACATCCAACATTCATCTATCATATCTGTTATGGTAGTGGTCTTGTCTTGTCTCCACCAGGTCCAACATTTATCTATCATATCTGTTATGGTAGTGGTCTTGTCTTGTCTCCACCAAGTCCAACATTTATCTATCATATCTGTTATGGTAGTGGTTTTGTCTTGTCTCCACCACGTCCAACATTTATCTATCATATCTGGTATGGTAGTGGTCTTTGGTAGTGGTCTTGTCTTGTCTCCTCCACGTCTAACATTTATCTATCATATCTGTTATGGTAGTGGCCTTGTCTTGTCTCCACCAAGTCCAATATTTATCTATCATATCTGTTATGGTAGTGGTCTTGTCGTATCTCCACCAAGTCCAACATTTATCTATCATATCTGGTATGATAGTGGTCTTGTCTTGTCTACACCTCGTCCAACATTTATCTATCATATCTGTTATGGTAGTGGTCTTGTCTTGTCTACACCACGTCCAACGTTTATCTATCATATCTGTTATGGTAGTGGTCTTGTCTTGTCTCCACCACTTCCAACGTTTATCTATCATATCTGTTATGGTAGTGGTCTTGTCTTGTCTCCACCACGTCCAACGTTTATCTATCATATCTGGTATGGTAATGGTCTTGTCTTGTCTCCACCAGGTCCAGATAACTCAGTTGATTGTTGGTATATGATATTGCGTCACATTTAAAATCTTAAGTGAATCTTTACTGGTTATGTAAATATTATTTGATAAATGTCAATGGACATAATATGTACATGTTGTTTTGCTGAAGCCAGTCTAAGATCATGAACACCAGACTCCTGTTTCACCAACAAATACTTAAATACTTACAAACTTAATCTAAAAAAAGCACCCAGACATATGATTTAAGACTGGTTCCAGTAAAACTGCATATTGTTTCATTGTTATTGATTATATAATACATAAATAACCAGTCAAAACTTTGTCAAGTATTTAAGTAAAATGTTGGTGAAACAAGCCAGGATTCTTCTTTAAGAATTGAGTTTTTTAAGTTTACGTTAATACTTAAAAAGCTTAACTGTATTTGTCTGGACAAATATATATTCCATGATGCTGTATGTATTTGTATTAGAGCTAGTATTAATATGTGATTATTTGTAGTTAATGTAATATACAGTATTTTTTAATGAAATTAGCCGCCTACTTTATAACCTAATCATGGATGTGAATTTAAATCATGTTTTATTTTTGAATATGAAATTATTCTGTAAAATGTAGCATTAGTTATATTTATTGAAATGCCGTCATATTACTACTTTTGCAGTAGAAAGTATTCTTGTGTTGTAGCAACAGCAATGTCAATTAACCAGAGATCTGAAACTTTTAATGATATCTTTTGGGCACTTTAGTATTTTTAAAAAGATACCTTACAACTGCGCCCAGTATTGATTTGATACCAAAGTACTGCGATGATTTTTATAATTTCTAAGCCTGAGACTATATAATGATAAATGTTAATAAAAAATTAAACAAAGAAATGATATTCCAGATTAGTTTTCTTTTAAACTGTTGCTGCCAATACTTGAAGTGAAGCAGTTGTATGTTATCTTTGTGTCTTTTAAAAAGATAAAAAAGAAAACATACAATAACTGAACATTAAAGTGATTTTTAATAAAAACAATCTATATTACTTTTTTTGATATGATAAAATAATCTTATAAGGATTGTATACGATATGGAACTAGTACCAGAGTGTCCACTGGATATTTATTGTATATTTAAGTAATGACTAAAGTAATGATCCGTCTCAGATAGTAGATTGTATGTAACAATATGTTGTATATGCCATTTACTGTATATTTATTTGTGCTATCCGTGGTACATAGATGTTGTATATGTGTTATTATTAAGTAATATATGTATTAAAACAGTAACATTTGTTCATAGAGTGTTAGTTTTGCCATTATAATTTTAACATTTAATTATTTTTCCCACCTCCAAAACTAAAAAAAACGATAAATATTAGATTAGTCTGCATCCGAAAGCTTTTCAGGAGCACAACTCCTAAACCACTCGAGGTAATTTCCCAAAACTTTGTACACATGTCAACCTAAAAGTCTGGTAGTGACTTCTGCTATTAAGAAGTTTTCATTTTCAAATAATTTTCCTGTTGCCATGGAAACAAGTAGGCAAAATTATATAATTCTTCATTTCCAGATCATTATTCCAAAAATGGCATGGTAACATCACAAAAGTTTGTGCACATGTTACCCCAATGGTCTAGTAGTGCCTTTCAGTATATTTTCATTTTCAATATATTTTCTGTTATCATGGAAAGAAATATCCAAAATTCTCATGAAACTTTGTACACATGTCAACCTTGCCGTCATTTCATGACTTGCACAATGACAGTTCCATATAACATTTATCTTAGTTACTTACTAAATAAAACAGTTTCAATGATCCCAACAAGGAATTATAAAGAGACACACATCCCTTGATAAATTATAAAAACATGTTGCGGTTTATTGAAGGAGGTAAAAAATATAATTACCTGCAGGTATAATCAGTATTTCCTACAATTATGGTTATAAACACACCAAAAATAAATATGGCGTAGTTGTTTTCAACAATGTAAAATAGGAAGTCACAATAATGAGTGTGTATCCGTGCACTGTGTTAGTTATTTTTAGATCATAGGCCTTAAGGGAGGTAATAAAGGGACCAGACTAAGCTACTGGTTTGTTTTAAAGCTACGCACTCTGTATATAACACCCTATGACACAATGTTTTTGCTTTTTTGTTATACTTGGTGTATTATTTTTTTAATCTGTATATTCAAAGTAAAGTTCAAATATTTAGGAACAGGGCCACATAAACTTTGTATATGTCAATTAGACCTAGTTACCAAACTACCTAACTTTAAATAACTAAGATAAACACACCAAAAATACAATTTAACAGCAGTTCTAGTTTGAAATATTTCTTGTAAATTGAATAATACTGCATACAAATTTATTTCCTGATTTTCATCAAGAATTATTAGCTCGAGACAAACGTTTGACATGTAACGAAGAAACAATCTCATATACAGGAGTTTCTGTTCTAATTACAAACGAGAATTACAAATTGTAAAATTACTGCATTTGATTTGTTTTGTGACTGACACCATCTTTTCTTGGTTAAACTATAAAAAGAGGTAGCTGTTTCAATAAAACGAACACTTAGCATTACTTCGTAAATTACTCAATGAAACGAAGTTACCTCAGATATGATTAGGTAGTGGTGTTGCAAATTACACCATAAAGTCTGCAGTAACTACTCCTGAGTGATTACCTAATTGGCTAAAGCTGTTTTTGCCAAAACCCTTTTGACTGCTGTGTTTTTTTTCTGTGATTTTAAATTCAGAAGAGCATTGTTCCGTGTTTATCATTATTAGGCTATACAGAATAAACAAACCAAATTTTAGGATTCGGGTTCCCATGTAAAATTTATGTGTACAAATTGTGCAAAATTAAATGACTTGACTTACTTTTTCCGTATAATCTGTATGGGTCATAACGGTACTTATTGCAAACTATCTACATTTTCCACAAAGTTGGTAGAGTGAAATAACTGCACTCGAAAATATAAATCAAACAGTGGAAGTAGCATTAAAAAAAACTATTACCACACATTGACATTTGAAACTCTCATAATATAAGTTACTGAACGTGTATTGAAAAAAATAGTTCGGACGAATTGCTTTGGCGGAAGATTACGAGCATTCAAAAGACACAACCATCACAATAGAGGATATACGTCACCAACAGGGGACGTATGCGGCAACCCTTGTTGCAGCAATAGTTACACGACCGCAACCCCCTTAGTATAATAAAATCAAGTTGTGATACACTAGGAGTTATAACCGCAACCCTTAATGTGAAGTGCATATTTTGTTACACTAAGGGGCAATATTTTACATTTTATTGCAATATGTAACCCAATTTCAGAAAACATCTTCTGTATAATATCTCTACATATTATGGCAAACTACACAATTTCGTACATCACGAGTTTCAGGTCAATGCCACCGTTACGAAAAATAGAACATCGCCATCACCGCTCTATCGGCCTTATTTTCCATCTAATTTTGATGAAATATATCTGTATCTAAAGTTCTCTTTGTATTTCTTTCAAAAGATTTGTCCTATGTTGTTTGTTTACATAATCTCAAGTTTTAAGTATTTATTTCACAATTAACTGACAATATGAGTATTCATTTTCTGACAATAAAAACTAAAAAAACGCTATTACTAGGATAGCATTATTTTATTTGTAGTAGCAGTGATTTTGACATAATATAAAATGTAATAAAATAAAAACAAGAGGACCAATATGGACTTCTATCATTTTCACTATATAATCATAAAGAGGAAACCTGTCCCGCCCCACCCAGACCTCTCCTTGTGGTCATGTATTTGGACGAAGTAAACAATCCTGGTATAGGGTCACCGAAGGAAGATTTCTGCAAATAATAATATTCAAATCCGGTCATTTGTTTCAGACGGGATGATATTACTATAGCCATAAATGAAAAACCAGCTCCACCCTTCACAGCCGTGTTTTTGGCGACCTGCGACGGCTCAAACAATATTGGTAAAGGGTCACCCAAGGACAATTTCTAGGAAATAATTTTGAAATTGAACCAGTAGTTTCGGACAAAAATATGAAGTATCCTTTTCCGTTACCATGGCAACTGAGTTCCGCATGGATCAATTTTCATTTAACAATTTTGCTAGGAGACAATCCAAGGATTATTCCCGTTGTGTTTGATACGCGTATTTAGAGGAGATGTCGTTAGAAGCAATTGTTTACGGACGGACGATGGCGAAGGGAGATCACAATATAATTCCACCAACATCTTTATTTATTTTGATATCATGTAGATAAAATGTCGTGTGTAAATTCGAGATGTCATCGGCCTATTGGAAGCACTACGCAACAGAAAAGACGAATGGACGAACATGGGCAGCACTATATGCCCCAGTTTTGTAGCAGGGACTAATACATTTCTAAGATGAAAATAACTGTAACATCATGTGAACCTGTTTTATAATCAAATGTCAATGCATGTACAAAACATCCTCTTAGTGTAAGATTTGTTTTTGTTACACTAAGGATTGTGGTTTTGACCCTCAGTGTAGCAAGCCACCACTATAGAGAATATATACCCAACAGGGGATGTAATATGCAAAGGACGCAGCTACCACAATAGAAAATATAAGTATGTCAAAGCAAGGGACGTAGCATTCAAGGGCACGTTCACCACTATAGAGAATATAATTATGTCAAAACAGGGGACGTAGCATTCAAGGGCACAGTCACCACTATAGAAAATATATACACAACAGGGGATGTCAGATGCAAAGGGCACAGCTACCACAATAGAGAATATAATTATGTCAAAACAGGGGACGTAGTATTCAAGGGCACAGTCACCACTAAAGTGAAAATATTCCCAACAGGGAAAGTAACATGCAAAGGACACAGCTACCACACTAGAGAATATAATTATGTCAAAACAGGCAACATAGCATTTAAGGGCTCAGTCACCACTATAGAGAATATATATCCAACAGGAGATGTAATATGCAAAGGACACAGCTACCACAATATATACTATAACTATGTCAAAACAGGGGACGTAGCATTCAAGGGCATAGTCATCACTATAAAGAATATATACAAACCATGGAACGTAATATGCAAAGGACACAGCTACCACAATAGAGAATATAATTATGTCAAAACAGGGGACAAAGCATTGAAGGGCACAGTCACCACTATAGAGAATATAATTATGTCAAAACAGGAGACGTAGCATTGAAGGGCACAGTCACCACTATAGAGAATATATACACAACATGGTATGTAATATGAAAAAGACAGCTACCACAATAGAGAATATAATTATGTCAAAACAGGGGACGTAGCATTCAAGGGCATAATCACCACTATAGAGAATATAATTATGTCAAAACAGGGGACGTAGCATTCAAGGGCATAATCACCACTATAGAGAATATAATTATGCTAAAACAGGGGACGTAGCATTCAAGGGCATAATCACCACTATAGAGAATATAATTTTGTCAAAACTGCGACGTAGCATTCAAGGGCATAATCACCACTATAGAGAATATAATAATGTCAAAACAGGGGACGTAGCATTTCAGGGCACAGCCACCACTATAGAGATATAATTATGTCAAAACAGTGGACGTAGCATTCAAGGGCATACTCACCACTATAGAGAATATAATTATGCTTAAACAGGGGACGTAGCATTCAAGGGCATAATCACCACTATAGAGAATATAATTATGTAAAAACTGCGATGTAGCATTCAAGGGCACAGTCACCACTATAGAGAATATAATTATGTCAAAACTGCGACATAACATTCAAGGGCAGTCACCACTTTAGAGAATATATACTCAACAGGGGACGTAATATACAAAGGACACAGCTACCACAATAGAGAATATAATTATTTTAAAACTGCGACGTAGCATTCAAGGGCACAGTCACCACTATAGAGAATATATACCCATTATAGGGTGTAATATGCAAAGGACACAGCTACCACAATAGAGAGTATAATTATCCCAAAACAGGGGACGTTGCATTCAAGGGCAGTCATCACAATAGAATTTAAATACAAATGTACACACATATTCATATTTATTTTACATAGTTTGTGAAACGCGTGGTCTAGTGGAAGAGCTTGGACCAGTGATCGGGGGACCTTGGGATCGATCGTCCTTCACAGCTACTTGTATTATTGAGTCCTTGAGTAAGATATTTTTTCTGCATTTGCTTAGTACTGGTTCTACCCAGGACGGTTCCGAGCTTAATTGTGAAAGCAAATCTTATAACTTGCTAGTCAAATCACTTTCGAAGTCCGAAATGAGCCAGTACTAAGCTTATGTGGACACAATGTCTTGTTAAAGCGCTATCACCGACTCTCCCATCCTGAATACGATAATTAAGTACCCTCAGGTTATGCTGTAAAACCTATAATTTCCCGCAAACATCACCGCTGCAGTGATGCAGAAAGAAACACAAATTAAATTTGGGACACACATCCACATCAATATTTTACAATCGATGTGATATTCCATTGATATATCAATTTAGGATACACGGCACTTGTTTTACCTGTCACGGACATCCGGAATGACACAGATTATATGGAATATAACCGTTGGAATGTAACTATTTAATGCAATGCCTATTCAACTGTTAAATTGAATTAAAGCTCCCAGGACTGTATCGATATCACTATTGGTCGTTTGAACGCGTGGCTGTTATTGGTTTTATACTCATTAAAATAAATAAATAACATACCTAGAAATATATTTTCCACATGGGTGACACAAACATGTAAATTTGCCTTATTTTTATAATGAAAGTATGCACTTAAGCTTATACAATTCACCAATATTGCTATCTGAATTACACCCAACATAACCGCAAACAAATCAGTCACCATCTCCTTAACAATGGTCACCAATGGCTCTAAATTATTCACTTGTGCCATGGAGACCGAAACAAATAAAGAGATGTCTGATAATTCAAAGGCTACAACACAGTCATTTATCATCAGATCTAAGGCATGTTCAAAATATGATTCAAACTCATATGTATTGGGTAAATTTGGTGAAAATCCAACAATAAAATTTAAGTGCGCACAAGGTAAAATAAAGCAGGTTTTGATAATGCAGGGGTCATAAATCAAATGTACATTGTCTGATTTATCTGAGACCTTACGACAAATATAAATATTGCGTATGATGATTACGTTCCACCGATTAGTCACGTGCGGCGGCGGACACCAGGTTGAATTGCACAAATTTGCGCGATGCAATGGCTAAAACTCCGATAGTTATTCCCAGATTAGGTCAGTTTAAGAACTTGTTCAGAATATGATGTTTATATAACTACTGTAGCTACTGCAGGTGCTAGGGGGCACATAATGTGAACTTGATACTTTTGACAGTTTAAAGGTCGTAAATCTTACAATCTTAAATAGTTCAAAGACCATAATCTTGATAGATTTGGCCTACGAAAAACCTTCCCATAGAGGCCATGTTCATAAAACTGCTGTGTCAGTATTATAAAGACCAATAAAATATGCAGTTTACACAACCTAAAAATTTACAGACTGAGGGACAGCAGACACAACGCTATGAAAATAACTCACATTGAGTTTTTCTCAGATCAGATATTTATTAACACTACCAATCAACTGTTAATAAAAGCAGCACCACTACAAAGACAAACGTAATACGCACCAACAAGAAAACAACATCCATTTTAACCATCTCATCTCGACCATACTCGGGCAAATTTGCTTAGGTTCAATGTCACGTTTCAAAGTTTCGTACGAAAGATGATATCTTAACCGCAACAACTTTCACAAATCGAAGGACGTTCACGAAATTCTACCGCTGAAACAAAAGTTCAACAGTTCAGTTCAGAATCACCGACTATTCTAATTCTGACCAGCTTTATTTAAACGATTTTCTTTATCTACCTGCAGCAGATTCGGGATCCTGGTTCGTTTACTAAGACAATTTCTTTTTTAAGAGAAGTCCGTGTGGTTCCGGCTAAGAATAGAATCACTGCCGATCTCTGCAGAGGGGTAGGAAACCTCCGAATCGGTGTCATGTTCATTTTATCATTTTTTGTCATGTTCATTTTATCATTTTGTGTAATGTTCACTATTGTGGTTAACTTATCAACACCTGTGTGGTTCCAGGGAGCCATATGAGTGATGGCAAACATAGGATCACTGTTGCTCATGCATGCCGTAGGAAGCGACGATTTTAGTAACACGATATAATTTGCTGAAACTCTGCAGTTCTGCAGGTATTAAGGCTTTAGGTTCATTCTGCATATTCATTTGTTGATGTATTTTTTTAATATGTGTATTAATTTGTTGTTTCTGTACATTTACAGCGAACCTGGAATCGTCCTTCCTGTTGACGTCAAATAACCTATAATGTGTTGGTACGCCGTAAAACCCTATTCATTTCTTCATTCATTCATTTTTAAGAGAGGGGAGAGCATTTCATTAGCAATACTTTTTTTACAGTACTCCATAAGCGAATATCCTATTAAAATAGATTAGGTTCGGCAAAAAACAAAACAAAAATGATTTGTCAATATATAAATTTCTATCTTTGCACATATCTAGCAATCGTTCTTTGTTATCTTTAATAGTTATGCATAATTCAACTAGGCGATTTAATTTTGAAAAATAATACTAGTATAACTAACTGACAAAATTATTGACAGGACAACAAAGTTCATGGCAGGACAAGGCACTAATTGACAATATTGATGGCAGGACAGCAAACGTCATGACAGGACAAGGCACTGATAAAATTGACGACAGAAAAACAAACTTCATCGCAGAACAAGTCAATAAATGACACAATTGGCGACAGGACAAGTCGCTGACAAAGTTGACGACAGGACAAATCACTAACAGACACAATTGGTAACAGAACAAGTCACTAACTGAATTTTTCAGTCAGATAATCATTTACAGAGATCGCATGTATTTAATGTATAACTGATTTTCTAAAGAAGTTTATGTCAACATAATGAAACACGTTCCTGTTGTCGACCTAATTAAATGGATATGTGGAAATCCACATTTATGTATCAACGTAGAACAGATTAAGTACGAGTACTGTTACATTTTTAGCAAGCAATTTGATAAAATAGTATGATTTATTATCCACTGAGGATTATACATAAGTATTTAGCGTGAGATATAACAACTGTTATTAATAACTTTCTAGAAAACGTGTAATATCGGAACTTGTAAAACGCTTATCTAATACCACATATATAACTGTTTTATAACAAAACATGCATTAGATCCTTGTTGTAAATTGCTGGCCTCATAAACAAGCGAATACAATTAAAAAACAATAAATTTAAAAACTAAAACAAAAAACTGATACTTATTTCAGTTAAATTGATGATCAAAATTACTATGATATGTCTTATTGTTTGAAGATATTATTAGAATTTTGAAGGGGTGTTACAACTCTGTCCTTTACATGTAACAGACAAAACCACTCACGCTGCCCACTAGCACTCCGGTTTAAGCGGAATATGTTATTCGACAAACTTACATCGGTCTAAAATCTTACAACGGACAACCAAAACACATATATCACTTGTTTTCGACGCAAAGGTTTCACATTGTATTGTTTCCCGACTGATTACATGTCACTTGATGATATATAACTTTGTACCAATTGAGAGAAATATTACTTATTACATTGAATAATGTAACTTTGTGTATATTTACGGCTTCTAAATTACATGTGGTCGTAACCAGATCCGATAACAATACCCGTGATGTTGCCTTTTGCAATGATTTATAAATGTTATTAAAACCTATTTCAATAAAAAATAACTCCTTTCCATACCTACTTCATACATCATACTTGTTTTCTATTTTTACATATATCTATATAAACTTCGTTCTTGTTATCTCTGTTCATACTTAATTCTTGTTGCCTTTAGGTGTTTTCTGCTACATTCCTATTAGTTTTGTCTTACAAACGTCAATCTTACCATCCTTTCCGTTAAAATTTCCTTAATAAATTTAGTCTCTCTAATTCTTTGAATATACAAAATGGAACATTCTTTGAAATACATAATTTAATTTTGAAATTTAATTTTTTTTTAAATATTTGTCATCTTTGAGATTTATATTAGAAATATATAATTCAATATACTTATATATAATTCAGCTTTGATATTCAATTTTGTAAGTAAATGTATACGTCAGCTCGGATATAATGGATCGGATCTTTTTCATGGGAAATATCACTATATCTAGAACATCCTAGAGATTGATTGAACATTGGTCTTTGGAATATATAATTTAACTTAGGGAATGAACGTTTTTTTTTTTAACATTTATACATCTAGATTATTTCGGAGAACGATTTTTTCTATACATATATGTATTTCTTTATACATAATATAACTTGAGATTCTTTTTTCCAAATGTAAATATTTTCTTTTTAAGAAATATATACATGTTATCAATAGAAAGCCTATCATTTTTTAGATAATCTTGAGTATTTAATTGATATACACAGAAATGTACACTTGAATTTTATGTATACCTCTATGTAGATCATCTTGGAGATTGAACCATCTTTGAATTGTAGAATTTAACTTGGAGATTAAACATGTTTTTTTTAAAATTTATAAGATATCTATCATTTTGGAGACGGAACTGTGAAATATCATTTTAAACATTTAATATTTTAAATTAAATTTCGTTAAACTAGATTATAATCCTGTCTTATGTATTTTGGTGTACCCGTACAACAAACAACGGTTTATAGATAGTAACTTCTAATAAACCACTTCCCATCAGTATGGTTTACAATAAACACAGCTGCTCTTAATGTTTGATGGAGTCTAATAATTATTTTCTTATAATTATTTAATACTTAATCTTATTCATGCTAACAATGATCTCTCCCACTATACCAACTCAATTGACTTTCTGCATATGTTTATGCTGTATGTTTTGTTTGTTTCCCTCATGCATTGGTTTGTTTCACTCACGCATTGGTTTGTTTCCCTCAAGCATTGGTTTGTTTCACTCACGCTTTTGTTTGGTTCACTCACGCATTGGTTTGTTTACTCACGCTTATGTTTGTTTCACTCGCGCATTGGTTTGTTTCACTCACGTTTTTTTTGTTTCACTCACGCATTGGTTTATTTCACTCGCACATTGGTTTGTTTCACTCGCGCATTGGTTTGTTTCACTCACGCATTGGTTTGTTTCACTCACGCATTGGTTTGTTTCACTCACGCTTTTGTTTGTTTCACTCACGCATTGGTTTGTTGTATTTTGTAGGATGAGGAGCTGATCATACTTTAGTCGTAATAAAATAAATGTTTTGTTCTGTTCTATGATTTTCAAGGTTACATCTGACACAAACCTTTTATTCCATTTTTACTTGACCATTGTTAGCTTAGGTTTCAGTTCTTCTAGGTACTTTGATTTTGTTCAGGGTTCATATGTAGCTCATGAAAGATTTGAGATGTGATAATCAAAGTATACCACACCTATCAGTTGACAATGTAAATTCGATTTCACAGGTTTTTCAGTTTGATAAAGGATCGAAAAGGTTAACCGACACTCAACACTAGCACATCCACCTCCGCAATTAACTGAGAATCAACGACAGAGATCAATAGCTATGTGTCGATGTGTCGTATATTAATTATCACGGATATAATGTGGTCAGGCACGGGTTCGTTATCACGGCCCCTTGCTTGACAGTTAGTCG
The DNA here is from genome assembly GCA_029582155.1 of Panopea generosa. Lineage (NCBI taxonomy): Eukaryota > Metazoa > Mollusca > Bivalvia > Adapedonta > Hiatellidae > Panopea > Panopea generosa. The sequence continues at coordinate 89,583,130 of CM055896.1, forward strand.
CGGTACAGACTGAGCTAACAATGGACTAATTTATTGTCAAAATTCGAAATTATCTGTGTGTTCATCCTGTATAGTTATTTTGTCTAAAGCTGTTTACAATAGTGTAATATTGTTATTGCGTTACGTTTAGTGAGGTGACGCTGAAGTCCATATAATCATTCTAGGTATCACTGCCAAGTCCGTAATATTATTTGTTATATTAGACATCGAATCAGAAGTAAATAATCCCTGACATACCGAAACACAATTTAACTATTTGTAAATGAGGATTAATAGCGTATACTATGAAGTAACACGTGGTGGACGGACACTGGTGGTAGGGTTGATAATTGTAGTTCAGTACTGCAGAATGTAACCGAAGTCTGAAGGTATTTTATCTGCAATATCTATGGTTACTGAAAATAACTATAATGTAAAATGAAACGGAGTTATTATTAACAAAATATAGCAAAGGTTCCATTGTTTGAGTAGCACTAGGTAAAGAATGACTGTAACTATAAGCCAGGGGTAGTATTCACCGACCATTTTTTAAAGATATTCTTTGACATTAACTCAAGAATGAATTTTGAAAAACACATTTAATGACTATTTTAAACCAACTTTTTCAAACACATAGTATCAAGTCAAATAAACTCTCACTATTTTTCTATCTGTCATGATGAACTAGATAGCTAAGGTTAAAGTTTGGATTTTTTAAGATTAAGTCTAAATATATTCTCAATAACGGTGGTGCACACGACTCCTGGTTTTTGGTGTCACTACGACGTCAGAATCACGACTCCTGTTTGTTGGTCAGTCAGTAAGACGTCAGAATCACGACTCCTAGTTGTTGGTCAGTCAGTACGACGTCAGAATCACGACTCCTGGTTGGTGGCCAGTCAGTAGGTCGTCAGAATCACGACTCTTGGTTGATGGTCAGTCAGTACGTCGTCAGAATCACGACTCTTGGTTGTTGGCCAGTCAGTACGTCGTCAGAATCACGACCTTTGATTGTTGGTCAGTCAATACCTCATCAGAATCACAACTCCTGGTTGATGGTCAGTCAGTACGTCGTCAGAATCACGACTCCTGGTTGATGGTCAGTCAGTATGTCGTCAGAATAACGATTTTTGGTTGTTGGTCAGTCAGTATCTCATCAGAATCACAACTTCTGGTTAATGGTCAGTCAGTACGACGTCAGAATCACGACTCCTGGTTGATGGTCAGTCAGTATGTCGTCAGAATCACGACTCCTGGTTGATGGTCAGTCAGTATGTCGTGAGAATCACAACTCCTTATTGATGGTCAGGCAGTACGTCGTGAGAATCACAACTCCTGGTTGATGGTCAGTCGGTACGTCGTCATGTCACGACTCCTGGTTCTTGGCCAGTAAGTCCGTCGTCCGAATCACGACTCCTGGTTGATGGTCAGTCAGTAGGTCGTCAGAATCACGACTCCTGGTTGATGGTCAGTCAGTACGTCGTCAGAATCACGACTCCTGGTTAATGGTCAGTCAATACATCATCATGTCACGACTCCTGGTTCTTGGCCAGTCAGTCCGTCGTCCGAATCACGACTCCTGGTTGATGGTCAGTCAGTACGTCGTCAGAATCACGACTCCTGGTTGATGGTCAAGAAGTACGTCGTCATAATCACGACTCCTGGTTGATGGTCAGTCAGTATGTCGTCAGAATCACAACTCCTGGTTGATGGTCAGTCGGTACGTCGTCCGAATCACGACTCATGGTTGATGGTCAGTCAGTACATCGTCCGAATCACGACTCATGGTTGATGGTCACTCAGTACCTAATCAGAATCACAACCCCTTGTTGATGGTCAGTTGGTACGTCGTCATGTCACGACTCCTGGTTCTTGGCCAGTCAGTACATCGTCCGTATCACGACTCCTGGTTGATGGTCAGTCAGTACATCGTCAAAATCACGACTCATGGTTGATGGTCAGTCAGTACGTCGTCAGAATCACGACTCCTAGTTGTTGGTCAGTCAGTACGTCATCATGTCACGACTCCTGGTTCTTGGCCAGTCAGTCCATCGTCCGAATCACGACTCATGGATGATGGTCAGTCAGTACGTCGTCAGAATCACAACTCCTGATTGAGGATCAGTCAGTACGTTGTCAAAATCACGACTCCTGGTTAATGGTCAGTCAGTACGTCGTGAGAATCACAACTCCTGGTTGATGGTCAGTCAGTACGTCGTTAGAATCACGACTCCTGGTTGATAGTCAGTCAGTACGTCGTCAGAATCACGACTCCTGGTTGTTGGTCAGTAAGTATAAATATATTAAACTAGTTGATTATCTAATATAATATATATCAGATATCACAGATTAATATTTTATCTTGTTACACAATAATAATTTTGAGAACATATATATTTCACAGGATAACCCATAAAGTTTTACAACATATTTCCAATGGGGTCCTTTTTAAAAATAATGTCATGTATAAACATATTGGCATTTATTACAAAACTTATGAAATTATTCTTTGTTATTCATCAAATATATTTAAAATATGTATCGCAGCTATAAATCCACATTAATAACAATAAAAAAAAAAATAATTTAATAAGAAGTGAATTCACATTTCTCTACATTTTCCATTTGCAATTCTTCACTTCTTTTTTAAATTTATGCTTTTTTCTAACTTCCTTAATAGTATGGGGTAATTGATTCCAATCCAAAATGCCATTGTAAAAGAAAGTTGATGTTGTAAAACTATTAACACATGGCACAATAAATTAAAAGTACTTCCTCTAGTTGCATGGTGGTGCGTATTATACACCGTTGTAAAATTTTCTTGAAGATACGATGGACAAGAATTGTTAAAAATCTTATGAACTTGATTCAATCTTAATTGTCTATTTCTATTTTCAATGTCAAGTATTCCAAGATCTTTAAGCTTTGACGCAGACAAAGTAGCTCTACTATCATAGCTGAGAATAAATCTAATCATTTCATTTTGAGCAATTTGTAGCTTTTTCTTGAACGTTTTTGTAAGACTACTATACCATGAAGAACATAATCAAAATGACACTGTATCAAAGAATTACAAAGAGTCTTTCTAAGGGATAAATTTAAGTAGTGTTTGTGTCTATACAAAAATTTTATTCTAGAATTAACCTTTTTAATAATATTGTTCACAATGGATGTAGCAGACAAATCATTATCTAACATTGCACCGAGATATTTGACTGATGTTTGTGCTTGTATGGTGTGACCATTACTAAGCACTGAAAATTGTTTCACTTTAGCAAGCCTGCGTTTTGACCCAAATAATATACATCCTGTCTTTCCCAGATGCAATGACAGTTTGTTGTCTATTAACCATTTATTACAATTTTCTAGTTCCTTGCCTAAAACTTCACTAATTACATCAGGATTTTTATGTGAGAAAAGAATAGCACTATCATCGGCATAGAGGATGATTTTACATTTTTTACTTATACTAATGCTCATATCATTGAAAGTCGGACATGGTATTGTTAATATAAACACCTTGTGTTCTACCTGACAAGTACGATTTAAACCACTCAATTGACTCCACGCCCATCAGTTCTTACTTCCGACATAAAATGTTGTGATCAACTGTATCGAATGCTTTTTACAGATCAAGCATAATTATGCCAGAAAAGAGGCCTTTTGCCTTTTGATTTTTATGTGATCTGAGAGGTGAATAAGGCAGGAGTCAGTCGAGTTGTTCCCTCGGAATCCACTCTGAAGATCATATAACACATTGTTGTTAGTTAAAAAAGATTCTAACTGATTATATACAGCTCTTTCTAGAATTTTAGAAACAATTGATAAAATACTAACTGGTCTATAGTTAGATACATCAGACCTATCACGACTCCTTGTTGTTGGTCAGTCAGTACGTCGTCAGAATCACAACTCCTGGTTGCTTGTCAGTCTGTACGTCGTCAAGTCACGACTCCTGGTTGTTGGTCAGTCGAAGTCACGACTCCTGGTTGTTGGCTAGTCAGTAGGGCGTCAGAATCACAACTCCTGGTTGATGGTCAGTCTGTCCTTCGTCAGAATCACGACTCCTGGTTGTTAGACAGTGTGTACGTCGTCAGAATCACAACTCTTGGTTGATGGTCAGTCAGTACCTCATCAGAATTACAACTCCTGGTTGATGGTCAGTCAGTACGTCGTCATGTTACGACTCCTGGTTCTTGGCCAGTCAGAGCGTCGTCAGAATCACGACTCCTGGTTGATGGTCAGTCAGTACGTCGTCATAATCACAACTCCTGGTTGTTGGTCAGTCAGTACGTCGTCAGAACCACGACTCCTGGTTGATGGTCAGTCAGTACGTCGTCAGAATCACAACTCCTGGTTGATGGTCAGTCAGTACGTCGTCAGAATCACGACTCCTGGTTGTTGGTCAGTAAGTATGTCGTCATAATCACGACTCCTGGTTGATGGTCAATCAGTACGTCGTCAGAATCACAACTCCTGGTTGTTTGTCAGTCAGTACGTCGTCAGAATCACGACTCCTGGTTGATGGTCAGTCAGTACGTCGTCAGAATCACAACTCCTGGTTGTTTGTCAGTCTGTATGTCGTCGTCAAGTCACATCTCCTGGTTGTTGGTCAGTCGAAGTCACGATTCCTGGTTGTTGACTAGTCAGTACGGCGTCAGAATCACAACTCCAGGTTGATGTTCAGTCTGTCCTTCGTCAGAATCACGACTCCTGGTTGTTAGACTGTCTGTACGACGCCAGAATCACGAATCTTGGATGATGATCAGTCAGTTCGTCATCAGAATTACAACTCCTGGTTGATGGTCAGTCAGTACGTCGTCATGTTACGACTCCTGGTTCTTGACCAGTCAGAACGTCGTCCGAATCATGATTCCTGGTTGATGATCAGTCAGTACGTCGTCAGAATCACAACTCCTGGTTGTTGGTCAGTCAGAACGTCGTCAGAATCACGACTCATGGTTGATGGTCAGTCAGTACGTCGTCAGAATCACAACTCCTGGTTGATGGTCAGTTAGTTCGTCGTCAGAATCACGAGTCCTGGTTGATGGTCAGTCAGTACGTCGTCAGCATCACAACTCCTGGTTGTTGGTCAGTCAGTACGTCGTCCGAATCACGACTCCTGGCTGATGGTCAGTCAGTACGTCGTCAGAATCACGACTCCTGGTTGATGGTCAGTCAGTACGTCGTCAGAATCACAACTCCTGGTTGATGGTCAGTCAGTACGTCGTCAGAATCACGACTCCTGGTTGATGGTCAGTCAGTACGTCGTTAGAATGACGACTCCTGGTTGATGGTCAATCAGTGCGTCGTCAGAATCACGACTCCTGGTTGTTGGTCAGTAAGTACGTCGTCAGAATCACGACTCCTGGTTTCATGGTCAGTCAGTACGTCGTCAGAATCACGACTCCTAGTTGTTTGTCAGTCTGTACGTCGTCAAGTCACGACTCCTGATTGTTGGTCAGCCGAAGTCACGACTCCTGGTGATTTGCTAGTCAGTATGGCGTCAGATTCACAACTCATGGTTGATGGTCAGTCTGATCGTCGTCAGAATCACGACTCCTGGTTGTTAGACAGTCTGTACGTCGCCAGAATCACGACTCTTGGATGATGATCAGTCAGTTCGTCATCAGAATTACAACTCCTGGTTGATGGTCAGTCAGTACGTCGTCATGTTACGACACCTGGTTCTTGGCCAGTCAGAACGTCGTCCGAATCACGACTCCTGGTTGATGGTCAGTCAGTACGTCGTCATAATCACGACTCCTGGTTGTTGGTCAGTCAGTACGTCGTCAGAATCACGACTCATGGTTGATGGTCAGTCAGTACGTCGTCAGAATCACGACTCCTGGTTGTTGGTCAGTCAGTACGTCGTCAGAATTACGACTCCTGGTTGATGGTCAGTTAGTACGTCGTCAAAATCACGACTCCTGGTTGTTGGTCAGTCAGTACGTCGTCAGAATCACGACTCCTGGTTGATGGTCAGTCTGATCGTCGTCAGAATCACGATTCCTGGTTGTTAGACAGTCTGTACGTCGCCAGAATCACGACTCTTGGATGATGATCAGTCAGTTCGTCATCAGAATTACAACTCCTGGTTGATGGACAGTCAGTACGTCGTCATGTTACGACTCCTGGTTCTTGGCCAGTCAGAACGTCGTCCGAATCACGACTCCTGGTTGTTGGTCAGTCAGTACTTCGTCAGAATCACGACTCATGGTTGATGGTCAGTCAGTATGTCGTCAGAATCACAACTCCTGGTTGTTGGTCAGTCAGTACGTCGTCAGAATCACGACTCCTGGTTGATGGTCAGTTAGTACGTCGTCAGAATCACGATTCCTGGTTGATGGTCAGTCAGTACGTCGTCAAAATCACGACTCCTGGTTGTTGGTCAGTCAAGTCAGTACGTCGTCTGAATCACGACTCCTGGTTGATGGTCAGTTAGTACATCGTCAGAATCACGATTCCTGGTTGATGGTCAGTCAGTACGTCGTCAGAATCACGACTCCTGGTTGATGGTCAGTCAGTACGTCGTCAGAATCACGATTCCTGGTTGATAGTCAGTCAGTACGTCGTCAGAATCACGACTCCTGGTTGATGGTCAGTTAGTACGTCGTCAGAATCACGATTCATGGTTGATGGTCAGTCAGTACGTCGTCAGAATCACGACTCCTGGTTGTTGGTCAGTCAGAGCGTCGTCAGAATCACGACTCCTGGTTGATGGTCAGTCAGTGCGTCGTCAGAATCACGACTCCTTGTTGATGGTCAGTCAGTACCTCATCAGAATCACGACTCCTTGATGATGGTCAGTCAGTACCTCATCAGAATCACGACTCCTGGTTGATGGTCAGTCAGTACGTCGTCAGAATCACGACTTCTGGTTATTGGTCAGTCAGTACGCCGTCAAATCACATCTCCTGGTTGTTGGTCAGTCGAAGTCACGACTCCTGGTTGTTGACTAGTCAGTACGGCGTCAGAATCACAACTTCTGGTTGATGGTCAGTCTGTCCGTCGTCAGGATCACGATTTCTGGTTGTTAGACAGTCTGTATGTCGTCAGAATCACGACTCTTGGATGATGATCAGTCAGTTCGTCATCAGAATTACAACTCCTGGTTGATGGTCAGTCAGTACGTCGTCATGTTACGACTCCTTGTTCTTGACTAGTCATAACGTCGCCCGAATCATGACTCCTGGTTGATGATCAGTCAGTACGTCGTCAGAATCACGACTCCTGGTTGATGGTCAGTCAGTACGTCGTCAGAATCACAACTCCTGGTTGATGGTCAGTCAGTACGTCGTCAGAATCACGACTCCTGGTTGATGGTCAGGCAGTACGTCGTCAGAATCACGACTCCTGGTTGATGGTCCGGCAGTATGTTGTCCGAATCACAACTCATGGTTGATGGTCAGTCAGTACGTCGTCAGAATCACGACTCCTGGTTGATGGTCAGTATGTTGTCCGAATCACAACTCCTGGTTGATGGTCAGTCAGTACGTCGTCAGAATCACGACTTCTGGTTATTGGTCAGTCAGTACGCCGTCAAGTCATGACTTCTGGTTGTTGGTCAGACAGTACGTCGTCAAGGCACGACTTCTGGTTGTTGGTCAGTCAGTTCGTCTATACTTATGGTTATTTTTATTTCGCTCTTAGTTAATCACTTCTACGTCTAAGCGGTGAAAAAACATGTAACAGTGTATTTTTCAAATAAAAATCCTATTGGCCAAAGGTTAAAAAAGTCATGTAGTAATACATTAGTAGTCTTAAATCTGTAAATTCTATACAAAAGAGAATCAATACATTGTGACAGATATGAATTGTATAACCTCTAGATTTAATGTTTATACATGATCTGATTACTTTTTCCACAACCGGTTTTCATCAAGGTGCACTTTTCATGTTATAATTCAACTTTATCTCTAATAACATTTTATTTGCCTGATATGTACACACGGTGACTTAGAATAACGTCTTTTTAATGACGGTTCCTGAAGTGATGTTAATACTTCAATCTAAACATGCACAATCACGAACACATTTTTCGAGAAGAATTAACTGTTGGATTATATCAAATATCCAATAAAACGATCAAATCAAATTAAAGCCGCTCCCACTCTTTAATATTAAGACTTCCTCGTTGTCTTGATGTAAATCCATTAAGTTCTGAGTCATAAACTAAGACTCAGAATTAAAATATTTTTAGAAGACCGAGATAAAGCGCGGATCATTGATCGGGCGGTTGTAGGTCCGATCCTCCGCCACGTCTATATGTAATGTCCTTGAGCAAGACACTTTATCCTCATACGCTTATTACTGGTTCTGCCCTTAAATACTTCGAGCAAAATTTGTCATAACTGTAAGTATTTGTTTCATAGTCGAAGTAGAATAAATAAGTATAAAACATAAGTACAATAGAAGTATGTATATTCATATAGGTTCAGTAACTTTATAATTAAAATAAAATTGATATTTTACACGTTCAGGTGGCAAGTATATTGTAAAAACTGATTCCATTGTGAATCATAAAATGATTCAAGTCTGAGTTTTATACTGAACTGTTCAATGAATTTAGATCCTGGTATGAGGGCTAACAGGCGACCAATTAACAACTCTATCCTAGAATATTAACAAGTACTCGAGCACAGTCATTTCCACAAGTAGCTGATAACTTTCCCGCTTGCATCATCGGTTAAAGACAATGACACGCAATGTTGTATGACAATCATCACAACGACGAGCGAAATTCAAACTCTCGACCCCTAGATTGATAGTCAAACGCTCGACCGAATAAGCTAATTTTAGAATGATCAAAGTCTGATTATTATACTTAACAGTGTAACTAATTCAGATCATTGTATGGGTTAAGCTTATTTATAATATATTGGCATTTAACACTCTGTCTCGAATTTATTTACTGTCCGTATGGTTCTGAGGTCGGACAGTGTGTGATGGCAAGTGTAGGAGTGCTGCGACACATGCATGTTGTAATAGGTGACACATTGATTATCATACGAATTGTTCTTGTTTCACTCTCACCTAATTAAAGACAAATACACAGACACATGCTTACATTATATTAAGATATTAATATCAATTGACTGAGTTAAATATTAACACTCACAATGAAGAGCTATGAGAGTTTTTTTGTCTTTTAATAATGAAAAGCACAGTTCTACAAATATTTGAACAATCATACAAGTTAATCTGGTCTTCTTCATGGTCCTCTAAAACATACATGTTATTTATACCACATTCAAACATACAGTTAACATATCAAATATATAAAAGTTCTTTGGTCTATCTAGAATCTTAATAAGTGCACATGTGATTCAAGCGTTTATGAATTTCTATAGTAATTTGATTTGCATTAAATATCAATTACATGAAACAAATTTAAAATTATGTGTATCATTTCAATCAAAATGGGTAAAAGAAAGTTAATTCAGATTTTAGGATTTTGTGAGCATTTGAGGACTTTTTTTAAAAAAAAAGTTTAGCATGTCACTGCACCAAGCTGGTCAACCTACAAGTTATTGTGCATTTTATGATAGGAATACATTTCATTACAATGGAAATCCTGGACCTTATTTTTTTTATACAACACTGACCAAAATCCAATTGTGTACTGTGACTTGATCAGCTCCCGTGTTTACTCCTATTTCCCAAAACTTCAGACCATTTCAAAACTTCAAAATTTACCATTTCATAATACATTGCTTTTAAACGACACAAATTGCTAGTAACGTGTTTCCACTGTTTGATAAATTGAGGCCTTCAACAAACATTCCCATGTACTGCTGGCGACAGACACCCATTAGTTAGTTTTTTGCTAGAGTTTGATGATTCCTATTCCGAACTCCCACTGCATAGTTATTCATTCCCCATACCATAGTAATACATAGAAAAGGCTTTAATAGGAAACATTCTAAATGAGTTTGCTTTCGCTGTCAGAACAGAACAGAACAGAACAAACATTTTGTTTTCATTTCAGGTTACAAACAGACATGGCAATATGCATACTAGTGCAACAACATGAGCATATAATTCAAACAGGTTATAACAATATTTTCCATCCTTTATTTACATAACACAATTAATAACATACATTATATATTCATGAGTCAAGTTTTAATATTAAACGCCTTTAAAAAAGGGAAAGCATTGTGTGGGAGAATCTACATGTATATGCGTTAGTGATTGGTTTGATCTTATTGGATAAGTTGTTTCATTTTTATTTTAGTTAATAATAATAATAAAATCTTTATTTTCTGAGGATAACATATTTGGCTATATAGCCAGTCCGACATATGGTCCTCTAAACCATATGTATTATTTACAGCAAATTTAAATATAAAATTAACATATCAAATCTATAAAAGTTCTGTGGTCTAAAATCTTAATAATTGCACATGTTATTACAATTATGTGTACAATTTTTTTATGAATATCTAGTATATATCATTGTATTAAAGATTAATTATATAAAACAAATTTAAAATTAATTTTATAAATTCAAAGATAATGAGTAAAGGAAAGATAAATCAGATATAAAAGAATGTTTAAAAATGTACAGCTTAAAAATATTTAAAATACGTTTTATTGCACGATTATTTATATATGCTTATGATGTACCAGACATAAGGTGTGAAGTGAAGCGTGAAATGAACTTTTGAATGGCGTATTGGTGTTGGTAGCTTGTTTTATTCTGTAGGACCGCATAAAGAAAACGCCCTGTCATATGGTGTCTTGTGAGCTCTAGGAACATGTTATTCATCATTGCTAGACGATCATAAGTTTTTCTCATGTTTTGAAGAACATTTTGACACCAGAATATATATAGATTCTGGTTCTTGATCGTTTATTGATTTACAGACCATAATGCATATATGATATTGTATTCGTTTATGAAAAGGAAGCCATTGAAGAGCATTAAACATTTGATTGGAGGGAGTAGTCAATTCAACTCCTAGGATTAGCCTTGCAGCTCGTTTTTATAGTTTTAATATATGTTCATTGTTATTTGCAGAGGATCGATCCATATAATACATCCATAATCAAACAAAGGTAATATATCTGTATTAAAGGTCATTTTCATACTATCTTGGTTTATGTATTTTAATAGCAATTTCATAAGTGTTATTTTTCTTGTGATATTTTGACATTTTGCGTAAAAGTTTTTTAACTATAGTTGCTTGAATTACATTGTCGTCTTATTAAATGTCTAGTGTGTTGTCATTTGATATATTAAATTGAGATCCTAAAGTCATTGAGAATGTCTTTTTGTCATTTATAATCATTTTGTAATCGTTACACTACATTTTAAATCCATTTATGCTAGTTTGCAGTTGAGTTTCAATAAAAGATATATTCTTATCGGCTGTGTGTATTGTTGTGTCAGAATATAAGGTAAATCGTTAATGAATGAGAGAAATAAAACTGGCCCAAGGACAAAGCCTTGAGGAACACCGCTTTTAACCATTACCTTTGAAGAATCTCTTGTGCCTGATACAATGCACTGCGTACTACAAAAGAGATAAGAAAGTATGTTATGATCTACTATAGCAAATGCCTTTTTTTAAATCCAAAGAATATGGAACCTATCCTGTTGCCGTTATATATTATCTATAAGTTTGACTAGTGTTTATTGATATGAGTGATTTTGGCGAAAACCAGATTGTGATACGTGTATTAGTTTATATTTGTTCATATATGCAAACAAATGTTTAGTTATAAGTTTTTCAATAACCTTAGATATAACTCGTAAAACAGATATAGGCCTAAAATTTGAGGGATCACATTTTGATCCTCCTTTATGTATAGGAAACAGTTTTGCCTCCTTTGGCGTTTGAGGTAAAGAGCCCGTATATATGCTTATATTTATTAACTTCAATAACGATGGTGCAATAATGGAGGATGAAAGTTTTAGCATTTTTTGGACTGATTTGGTCAAGCCCTGTGGATTTTGTAACGTCAGGTGACTTTAAAATTGATAAGAGGTGTTCTTGTTTCATTAATGGTATTTTAAAATTGACATATGCAGGAATTTTTAATTTAATGAACGTTTTCAATTTTTCAAAATCACGTTGAAACTGATTTGTATCTACTTTAAAGTGTTCACTAATACTTGGAAAATATGTATTTAGGTAATTTATATATTTTGCAGGATTTTTTAATTCAATGAACGTTTTAAATTTTTCAAAATCACATTCAAATTGATTTGTATCTATTTCTATTTTAAAGTGTTCACTATTACTTGAAATATATGTATTTAGGTTATTTATCATATATTTTGTATCTTTAAATGTTGCATCATCTATATTTAATTCACTTGGTATTGCAGAAGATTTTGTTTTACCTTTAATACAGTTATTGTGATCCCATAAGAATTTATTGTCTTTATTGTTGAAATGTATATTTCTCAGAAGAACAAAATATGCCTATAAACTAACTCCTTTGGTAATAAACGTGACAAAAATAATTAATAGAAAATTATTGTAAAACTATGTCATTATTAATCATTAAAGGAAAACATTGTATAAATAGTCTGATTTTTTCATTATTATTTGTGGGACGCAAGTTTTATGATTATTTGCAAATATCAATACATATCATGGACGTTTTAAATTTGTTGAACAACAACTAGAAAGGTAACAAAACAAAAATAGCAAATTTAAACAAACAAACAAACAAACAAACAAACAAACACAACAAGGCAACAGCAACAAACAAATGGTGAAGCGACATTACTACTAATGATGATGATGATTTATAGATATATATAATAATATAAAACATTGAGGTATTAATAGATATATATATATATTATATACTACTATCACGTATTAGTTTTTTTTCAATAATTAAATACAGTAGGTTTGAAATATATATGGTTATATTCTATAAGTACGTTTAGCTCTGTGAAGCTTGTTTCCCACTCAAATATCCTTTATGTCGCCCCTGTTTCCTTCCGGCCATCGATACACCCAGTCAGTTTCATTCATTGTCTAATTATAAGCCGGACTTTTGGAATTCCCGTGATGCAGGAGGGAATGGCTTCTTGCGCGTGACCTATTGTATATAAGCACATGGTTGGGACTCGGTTTGAATGAAAACGTAATTTTGTGTAAGGAGTTTTTGTTTATTTTAAATGTGTTACTCAGTAGGATTAAATTGGATTGTTGAAAGAAGGAATAATATCGTGTCATTGCGTGGGATATATTTTAAATAAACACACGTGGGACGCAGTGTGGACGGAAGAATATTAATAATTTATGTTTGTTATTCGGTAAGATGTTACAGGACTTTCGTTTGCTGCTTTAATTGGTAAGTGCCTTTAGCTTTTAAATGCTTTGGAATGTTTTGAGCTGCTCAGCAAATACAATAAAACCAATTATATTAGAATGCACGCATTACATAATTCAGGAACGTACATAGCTTTCTTTAGGAGTGAAATGTCTTGGTAATAATTGATTGAATTTTACAACATTTGGTCTTTTGTGGTAGTTACTTGGAATGTTTTGGTTTCTTTTTCTATAAAAGTGTTGGCATGTATATAGATAATGGAATTCATCGCCAATGTTGTTTTGACAGAAAGAACAAAGTCGTTTTGATAGTTCTCATTATGAATAAGCACATCTTCCCGTTTCTACTGGTAATTTATGGTTGGCTGTTCTGAATTTAATAAGTGTAATTGATAAGTTCTTAGGTAAAACTTTAAAGTAAAATTCAAGCTGGGTATTTTCTTTAATCAAGTAATTTCTACCTTCAGACGATTAGGATATATTTGAGAACCAGTTTTGGATAGATTGATTTATCAAGACGTCTTTAATATGTAAATGGACATTTTTCGATTGAAGGTTACGCTGGTTGACCCATATAAAAGAGTACCCACACTCATTAAATGTTTTATTTATGTTATTTATCCATTTGAAATTGTGAACATTTGAATATAACATTTCCCCATAACATAAAGAGGATAATTTGGTAGCTTTGCCAAGTTTAAGTTTAGTCCGGAAGGCAATAATTCTTGATTTCATATTTATTTCTAAGTAATGCCGGCCTAATTCAGCATAAAACATGTATTTTGGTGTACTTTTTCGTGATTGGATTAATCTTCTCAGGAGATCAACATGTATTTTTTCTTTTGCGTCGATTTTTTATGGCCCTTACTTCACTCCCGTATGCTAATGTTGGGAAGATAGTATGATCAAATAATTTAAGCTGCATGTCGGCTGGAATATCAAGATTATTAATACACTGAAGGAGTAGGTGCATTGCTTTTGTTGCTTCGTTTATGATATTATTTTTCGCATTTAGAAAACTTCCAAAACTGGAAAAATAAACATCTAGGTATTTATATTTATCAATTATTTCAATGGTTCTATCCAAAAAGTGGAAAGACAAAAGCAATTTTTGCGGTACCGAAGACTATCATTTTCGTATTTTTTTAATGGTAATTTTCAATTTCCATATAGAACAATATTCAAAGAAGCCATTAAGACAAGCTTGAAACGACTCTTGATTGTCACTGTCGATTATGGCATCGATGGCGTACAATAATAGGATAATTTTTATGTAAAATCTTGCATCGTATTTTAGGTTATCTAAAGTAATACCGTCGTGGTTATGTTCTCGTAGAAAAAGTTCAAGATCATTTAAAAAGATGGAAAAGAGGACGGGTGATAAGTTCTCACCCTGACGAACACCGGTTTTACATAAGAAAAAACGCAGATGTTTCTCTGTTTATTGAGACACATGCTTTAATATTTTGATACATGTTGTATATAACTCGGAAAAACTTTCCATCTATTTCATAACTAAGAAGTTTTTTCCACAGACCAATACGGCAAACTTTATCAAAAGCCTGGCAAAAATCTATGAAAGAACAATATATCTTCTTTTTTGGGGAAAGCAGTAATTTTATTAAACAATGGAGAACAAATATAAATTATGATCTGTAGTTGAATAGTTAGTCCAGAAACTGGCTTTTTTTTTCTGAAATAATTTCAGATTCGTTTAGATACTTATTAAGTCGTTCGTTTAGGACGGAAGTGAATAATTTACCCAGGCAGCTAAAAATAGTTATAAGCCTGTAGTTAAAGGGGTCCTTTATTCTTATATATTAGTTTGATAATACCTGCGAGCCGTTCACTGGGCAAGATCTCGGTGTCCATAATTTTATTGAATAATATTGTGTAAATGGGTAGCATTGCATCTTTCGTACTTTAAAGATTATTCGTTAATGAGCAGATCGTTTGCATGGGCCTTTTGAGTTATGTGTTTTTAATATCATTATTTCGATGTCTGCGCTAGCTATATTTGAGTTTAAAATTAAATCATTTTCGTTCATATCTATGTCCGTCTGTTCATTTGGAAATTATTGTAAAGTTCATCTAGGTTTGGAGTATTATGTTTTGGTTTGGGATTAATACTATTTGAAAGTTTCCAATATTGCTAAGGCTTCTTGTTTTGCATTTGTCACAGTTAATTTTCGTTCCTTGCTCTATAGTTACGTATGTGTTTATTTGGTATACGCTTGTATTGGACACTCGCGTCATTCAGTTGTCGTTTATTTAGGTAAGATTTGTGGACGTTATACTACTTACGAGCTCTGTTGTATATAGTACAAGCGTTCCGACATTGGGGTCCGTAGAAGGGTTTATTATTTCCATATGGCTTATATTGGTTATTAGATGTAAATGTTTTATACAGGCTTTTGAGAACATTCCCGCAATTTTCGCTATTAACTGTTTCTCTTTTTGTTGGGGGGGGGGGGGGGGGGGGGGGGGGGGGTGAACACTACGTCTGCGTTACACTGTTTGCCTCTTGGTGCTATTGGTTCTTGTGGCACCTGTGTTTTTTATTTGTTTTTGCTAGATGAAAACAGTGAAACTACTGGTGCTTTTTCGCTTGTGTAAGTGTCATTTGTTCTAAAAGGAATATTTTGTCCAATGTTTGGTTTGTTGAAGAAATGTCCATGTCATTATTTTGGTTTCCATCTTGAGCTTGGTATAACATGGCATTTACACGTTTGTTATCTTCCAATTTTGTTTCAATCATTTTATTTTGCATTTGGGTAGCATGAACCTCTAATAACGTCGTCCCAGTCCGAAAATATTTTTTTCCCAATTTACCATTGATTTCCAGAGATGCCGGGTATCTTATTTTGACATTTTTGGTCCAAATTTGGCTCGTGCTCATTGTAATCACCCCAAGTTGTTTTCTGGCCTCATTTATTTCGCGAGAGTAATCTCTAGTTATGCCGAAGCTTGTACCTTTCAGGCGGTGTGCATTCGTTAGGATTTGTTCGACATTCTGTGTGCTGTTAAATGTGACAAACATTTGTCGTGTTGACTGCTTGCCTTGTATATAGTACCTCCTACCAAGACAGTATGCCTTGCCGACGTTAACTGAGTTAGGGTCAATACGCAGCTCCTTGGAGAGAAATCTCGCTGTACTATCAACACTGTTTTCTCCTGAAAGTTTCGGAGACCCGAAAAAAGGAGATTACATTGTCTTGTTTTTACCTCAAAGTCTATGCTTTGTACTTCAGGAGGCGAAGTCGTATGTCAGTTACATCTTTGCGTGCCCCGCCCAAGTACACAGCCTTTCAATGGTGTTCATTTTATTTGATGCTGCGTTTAAAGCATTGTCATTTGTTCGAAAAGTGATACTCTCTGATCCTCGGTGGACATTTGCTTGAAAGCATTAACACTTGGAATGTTCACATTACTGTTATACTTGTAATTGTTGTTAATCGTATATGCGGTGGGTAGGGTACTGGATTGATGACGCAGTCATTCGGTTCTCTGGACCTCAGTGAAACCATCTCCTAATATAGCATATCGACCATTGTAGCGAGGTTCAAATGTATTACTGTACTGCTGATTTTGACTCCGATCAATTTTTTTTAGAAATTATTTACTTTTAAATCGTTCAGTAAACTTTAAAGGTTCTTTTGCCGAGCCCGTCAAATCGTGTCCACTATTGATAACCCGCCGGAAGTCGTTCAAACAATATTCAATAGTTCTAATGTCCTATTAGCTGCTTGTGAAATTTGCTATGTTGTCTTGTTAAAGTATAAACGTCCTGTTTGTAATATATCGAGGTACGTATAATTTTGTGTAACAGTTTCTCATGACCTATCCCCACTTTAAATTGGTATGGTAAACATTCCTTTCATATATGATATTATACTATCATTTTCTTCACTTAACACTAATCATGTAATATATCTAAAAGCATTTGAAGTTCCCACTCGTTGTTGACTAATAAAACGACGTCAACTATACACATCATATATAATTATATTTTTCATCTTCTACAATCATTTCAGCACCTAAAGTGTTTTATTCTGTCGTAAAATCGTAGATGTACGAGTACATATAAAACCAACTTGTAGACAATTTACATTCTTATTTTAATCCGGTGTGCACGTTTAATCAGTTTGTGTAAAATCCATTAACATTTGCGCAACATTTTACATCGTCGTATAATGATAATATAGCGCTGAAAGTCCCGTTACAACCAGGGCTGACATTATTTTCATGTCAATTCCATCACAAGCTTTACACAAATGCCAAATGCAGATAGCGGATTAAACTTTCTTGTCTCAACAGTCGATGTTAATGCCAATGTGCGGTCTTCGGTGCTTTAGCCTTCCTTGAATTTATTTTGTTGATCATTAATACTTGTATTCTTTTCCGTTTTGTTCAGTCCGATACTTAAAGGGGCCTCACCTATATCGGCGATATCTTTTCGATCTTAGCAGTAAAACTGCACATTTATATCAACATCATATATTATGCATATTCTGTTAGATAATGTATATTGTATTTTGTCCCCGTAGTGTAAAGATATTTAATTTTGTTGGCCAAATACTAAATCGCGACCCGCGAAAAAGTCATTCTTTGTCCAAGTGTCGGGCTATGCTAAAACTTTGACAAAAAAAGGGGAAACTGCTGACCTGTGTGATAACGAATTTCTCATAAATAAGAATAACTACAAGTACGAAATTAACCATTATATTCGAATGTGACTATCCTGTTTGTGATTCAGTAAATTTACCAGTATTACTGAACAGAAACTTACAGTTAAAACATTGTAGGTGTGATTATTTTGTATCTAAACCGGTTTGCGTTTATCGATCTACGATGTTTGGGCATTGGGCATATTTCTCACAGTTTTCATACAAACAGTGTTATGCCTTTTTCGAAGCGTTTGTTAAACATGTGTATCGTGCTCACAAGGCTTCGACATTTATACAATGACTGGTATCGGTATATTATCTTTTCCTGAATTCAAACATACCAGGTTTTATTTTTTATAGATTATATTATTTTGATTTCAGAAAAAAATGTTTTTCCATTTTTTTTAAAATAACGTATATTTGTTTAAAAGGCAGTTAAGGGATTGGCGCCATTTTCAACAATACCAAGTTATGTATGGCATGTGCAGTGATTTTGGTGGAGGAAGACCACAGCATTTATTTGTGTAGAACCACCGTCATTCCGCACGTAACTGGCAAACATTTTCACATAAAGTATTTAGACCGAACTACACGCGAACTTAGGAACAAAGCGGAGCGAGGTATTTGATCTAGAAACTGTGCTTTGAAATAATCGACCGCGGCGTTCCTTCCATCCTGTCTTAGATATTTATATATATTGTATGCTATGGACTTATCATGTCTTCTATATAATAAACACATTATACTGGACGACAGAGCGAGATGAAAACACTGCTAATTCCAATGGCGGAAACCTTATTATTATTATCATACCTGTCATTTCATTCTTCTACTTTGTATGTTTCCTTATATTACTAAATCTACTTTTTAACTTGCAGAGTTGGATGTACTCGAGTATTGGTTTACCTTCCAGGGTACCAGGAAAGAGTGGTTACTGGTCCATTAACTGATCATTTGTTAGCTTTTGGTGGCATGAACTGACGCCAAATATTCAAAGAAAGAAAGTGACATAAATCTATATTAAAGAAACATAAGTTAAAACATTTAATGATTTTGTTTCGTCTGTCATTGTTCAACATAACGCATAACCATGGTGTTTTCTGTCTCAATATTAAAGCACAACACACTGAAATATCGAAAGACGAAAAACAAAAATCAACTTATAATTGCTAACGTCTCTTGATAGAATGCATTATATGAAAAATATCAAATAATTTTTTATATTTACTTTCGTTTCAACGTTGGTTTCCTGGTCACTTTTGACCAATCGTCCTTAAGTTCAATGACAAACAATTACTGAAAACAACATAAACACAAGAAAATGTCAACATTTAACAGTATATATGCAAATTTAGACCACACGCCTTAAAGCTACACTAAATTGTCATTGGTGATGAAACAATCTCTCTATTCCGTTGTCGATTGAGATAACTAAGTTGTACATAAGATAACGAAATTATGCGGAGCGAGACAGGCAACACGATTCATTCGTCTAAATTAACAAATCACTTGGTACATCGTCGGCCTTGAATTACATGATTTCTAGCAAACACAAATAAAATGTGTGCAAATAAAAATGATAGAAAAGGGATAAATGGATTATTGTACTGGAACACGATACCAATTGCCACTTTAACTCGGTATCGATTTGGTTAAACTCGTTCAGTAAAATTATTCAAAGATATGTCAAGCTACCGTTATTATTTAACAAGTTCGTACTAAAGCTTCAACACCCTTTTATGTTTTGATTCATGTCATGTACATTGGTATTTTAAGCAACAATTAAACACAATATGATTCAAAGACTAGATACAAAAATATCGCGTGATGTTTTAGTAAAAACTAGGGATTGGATAATCACAGCAATGTCAGAACCTCTTTGCAAGATACCTTATTTGCATATGATTTGTGAGGGATTTACCAAGAAAACACATCAGTTTAAACTAAGAATTATACATTATTTACCAAGGGGTTATTTTTAAACCTTACATTCAAATATAATATTGGTTTTAACATTTTATAAAAAAATGGAATAAATTTCGATATATATAAGATTATCTAAACATACGATAAATAATAAATGCATGGGAAACTAGTAGTTAAATTTACAATTTATTTTCTCTCGATCAATCTCCCTCGAAAACGAGGTTCCAGTAATAATCAATTAATCATTACTTAATGTGTTCATAGATTGTTTAGAGAATCAATAACTTTTTAGGAATTGTGATTATTCAGTGTAATTGCAAGGCGGAACGCTGGCGACTTCAGGTTTATTTATTATATTTTCATGTTTGAAAAAAAATTATCTTGATTTTTTAATGGCGTTTGGCGCCATTTTCAACCCACTTTGATATATTACATAACCACGTGGTTACAGTCTTACTTGCGACTAGTACGCATGAATCAGAATAGAAGCATGTTCGTTCGTCTAATATGTGTACTGAGATTGAATTCGAACCCATGAACTTAGCGGTGAGAACTAAGTTGCCATGTGAACAATCAGCCTCGGAGGACCCGGAGGACACGGATTATTATAAGTATGAAACAAACCATATCATAATATGAAAAATGATCAGCCAAATTTAAAGTAGATGTACAATACGATCACCTTTTTTAAAATGGGTTAGTAAAATAAATTTAGCTTTTTTAACAATAGAGGAAGCTATACTTATTATGTGTACATGGGTATTAATTGTAAAACTTGATCAAAACTTCGTGAAATTGGAACATTTTATTTAACATACAATTACACAATCACTCAACACATTTAAAAACAATTTGAGAAAGAAACACGTCAGCTGATGTATTTTTTTTAATATCATATTTCTATATCACCTTAGTTCTATATCACCATAGTTCTATATCACCTTAGTTTTATATCACCATAGTTTTATATCACCATAGTTCTATATCACTTAAGTTCTATATCAGTTAAAGAGCCCAGTCGCGTGTACACTCGTACTCATTCATTTTCGTACGTTGTGGTTTCACTTCTATAGTATCTCATTAAGTTTTAACATGCACAGTTACTCTGATAATTAATACAAAAGGCTGACAAACAGGCAATTACACGTAATGATGACATTTTATCTAACGATTTTAACATCGACGATACATAGTGACCTAAATGAACACTTACTTTTGAATTTTGAATATATTTATGATAACCATCTTTAATTACAATTACCAAATTATAGAATATTATATACTATACATTAAACTGCTCTAAATATATACTATTATAGACTATACATTAAACTGTTCTAAATATCACTCTTAGATTCAATATATCATTTTTCAAATGAAAGAATTTGATCATAAGACATTTACCAGACATTCACCTTCATACATTATTCCAGATATAACTTTCTGGAAACCTAATGTCTGATCCAGTATTTTAGTTACATATTGTATATATGAGATATAAGAGTTTCCAAGGTTATAATTTACTTTCAGCGCTAGTGCGCTTCAGTCTGTGTTTTATACTGGCAATTATATCGGAGTTCGAGGCTAACTGACAGTTACATAAAACAACTGCTGTGTAAAAACTACTTCTTCGATTTCTCTCTACCGGGGCAGTTGGAGGTGGGTCTTTAAAGTTGCAAAGTTGCCAAGTGTTGTAGTAAAACTATTTTAGGAAATGAATGGAGCGTGTGAAGTATTCATAAATTAATGAACATTGTCCAGTCTTATATATATACACTTGCACGTTAAAAGTAAACAACATTTACTATACTTTATGGAGGGTAGCGAACAATTAAAGAACATTTCGGATGTGCAAATAGCTGACGCCTAACAACATTTAAAATAGTTTCATTTTTATCTAAATTGTCATTTAATGGATAATAGCAATGTATATAAAATAAATATTAATAAGCATTAAATATCACGAAGGAATTTAGCATAGTATTGAAGCTAATGGAACTTTAAAATGTTGACTTGAAAAAAGAGAAGAACGCATTATCAATATAATAATATACATTTACAATTATTCGCAGAATTGATAAAAGACTGTACTTATTAGATTTATTGTTAGATGCCAAATCATTTAAGGTTTCAATTGAACTCCTGATGGCTTGAAGGGAAATAAAATATTTTCCACATCAGCGTTTGCATGTTCCAGCATTAAACCAATTTTAACATACGAAGGTAAATGTATAGTATATTGTCTCAAATTTCATCTTTTAGATATGATAATTTTGAAGATTGGGAATTTTGTTCTTATCATTAAAGAATGAAAATGTTGAAACTTGTTTTACATGTCTAGTCATCTTAAAGGGACACTCGGCAATTTTAATGATTTTTCTGAAAATAATGAGTTAATGTGAAATTAAATTGTATACATGAAGATAAATCTAAGGGGCATCATGTTTGTAAGTGAATGAAAGACATATTCGCGAGCACATCTGCCAAACAATGTAACAACATGACTAAACGACACAAGGAGTACAATTCCATTTGAATATTGACGTGTTAAGTGTATGTGATGTAATAATTTGCCAAAGTTGTGCCAATTTTGTAAAAAAAAATAAATTCTGCATCTTTGTTATACTGTGTCTTTAAGTAATTTAAGAAATATTCTTTTTGGATTGAGCGAACATTCATCATGATTGTCGAGAGATCGTTAAACTAGATACATTACACAACACGTTTTGCATTCACCAAGGGCAAACCAAACTGTTTGAAACTCGTTTAGATTGGATAAATAAGTTCTTAATTACATTTGCTTTGTTAAGCTATCCTTGCTGGATATGGAACCTCCAGTAACCGTAAACTGTATGTTAGTTTACTCACTGACTATTCTATTCCCGATTCTATGCTAAAATGTCCAGTCTCATCTTCATTGTATTTCCCGTTATTTTAGGCTAAACGTTACTTATTGTCTTTGTACACATCATTGCTGTTGAGTTAACATATATTTATATTTTGATTTCATATGAATATATTGACCATTTTTATTCATGTGTTCAAAATTTCCATTCTCGTATGACATTTATCTACATTTATGTTATAAACTTTTATAATTGTTTCTGCAATGTGACAGTATTCAGGTGATTTAATCTGTTTGGGCATACACATTAACTCTAATAAGTTTTTATGTTTTATCTTGGCACAATTGTGAAGAAAACTCAGCGCTTATATGAATCGCTCTAGAGTTCGCGTCCTGGTAAAAACAATACTGAATACTGAACCCGCAACTGTCAATTAAAGACTATAAACTTCGAACAAAGCTGATAAAAAACGTTATAAAAAATCAAAACAATATATTGAAAATCATGAACAAATAAATGGTGATGAGCAGCATACATCATATATGAAGATTATGAACGTAACGTATGACTGAACATGAACTATCCATTTATAAACACAATATATGTTTATCCATAGAGTTAGCATTATAACTCTGTACAACTATAAGTTTGCTATGTTTGACTTACCATATGCTGTCTAATTTAAATAATTTAAACGTCTTTATTTGGATACATGCATGGTTATCTGACTACAAATGTAAATTGTGCAATACCACTTTTATGCGCGTTTGACTTTTAAACCAAAGTTTTACAATGAAGTTCCTTGTACCATATCTGTATAATCCGTCAGAAGCAATTTCGTTTATTTCCTGAAGGTATCATAGATATGTCTTCTCGGTAATTTGCTACCGTAAGAACGACCATCCATGTTCCACGGGTTGTACTGATATGGCATACTCACGCGATTGCGATGCCATGGCTGTCTCGTTCTATAGCCTCCACGGTTCCTTCCATAAGAATAAAACGGAATAATTCTCTGTTTTATACGTGGCAACCTCCTATAGCTCTCTGATAAATCAAACCCACTCCTCTTGAGTAGACTCACCAACGTCCCGTCATCTGCTCTGTTGGTTTCTAATCTATCCCAGTCAGGTTCAGGCTCGTAGGTGGGCAATGATAAACCCCGCATTTCCATCGGTTCTAAATTGCTACTTTCTTTTAGATCAGCTATGGATTCGTCATAAACTCCCCACTGTCCATGAGCCAAACCTATAAAATTAAAATATACATACACTTAATCAGTTTTCTAACTGATCGCATTAACTTCTTATAATATCTGTCCTGGTAATTGTGACACATAATATAAATTTTATTGTTTTTAATACTGCATTTTACGACAATCATACATACAGCCATGACCATGTATAGGTTTAAAGTGTGTAACCCTCATATCAAAAGTCATTCACATTCCATAAATTTCGAACGGAAACTAATTTCAAAGATGAATTTTAGAACTTAAATGACGAAACATATGTAATAATTGGACAATAGAAAAACTTATGAGTCGCAGGGATATATCCTTTCATTAGTTAATGTGTTTCCTAATTTTGTTCTAAGAGATTGGAATAGCCTGATATCATGATTTCATATTTATTCTAATAAAGTTAATGTAAAAACGTGTGACTTTTCAAACTGAGGGTGATGCTCTTTACAGTGAAAATGAAAAATAAATTGTTCGTAAAATAATAGCAATGTATATCTGTCAATGATATACTTCTAGTTTTTATGTTTGCTATTTTCATTTTTTGAGAAATGCTAACAAGATGACGGTGACACACTAGACATTTGCTCATTGAAGATCTACAAATAAAAACAACCTACTTGGTGACTTCGTAGAAGTCAGAGTAGCTAGAATAATACTAAAGGGTACAACAAGGCGGGTATCAAAACAAACCATTCACATGTAGTCATATTGCCACACCTGATTTTCATTGTCCGGGTGAGCTTTTCCTATGATAAGTCAGACAGCGATTGCTTCACACAACTCACTGTTTTCGTTTAATACATGGTGACAAAATGTACGACATGGATACCATTTGTCTTATATATTAATTAATTATACAAATATGTTCATAAAAACTCGTTCAATAGACTGCCTGATTAAAATCCCTTATCCGGCGACGCTAAGGATGTCTGTTTTCTGTATTGCATTTTGTATATTTTTTCAACATCACACATAACTAACACAGAAAGCACGACTTTCTATATATATTTATTTCTTACAGTGTTACAACTGTCATTTATACTTTAATAAATTCCGTTAACACATATGCACGTTTCTAAATATAGTTCAAAACACGTTCCTATTTTAGTATCAGTTCCTACTTAAACACCAACCATTATCTCGATCAATCCATGTAACGTAACCCCCTTGCCTTCAGACATAATTTCCTTAAACTAAAACCCGACCTTTCATCTCGCCTGCCCAAAGTAATCTGACTTTCTTTAATCGCTCTTTCAGAGCAAAACTCCCTAAATTCTTGTCATAACAGTCATTATTTATCAGGTATACTTCCTGCATAGATGTCGACTCTAGTCGCTAAAATGCCCTTACAACATGTTAACTATCCCTATTTTTAGCCTGTTGTACGCGAACTTTTGACGGTGTACTTTATCAAAAGTTCAAACTAATTAGGACCTCCACAGCTTAATGACTAATGCATGTACCAATAGAAATATCTCTCACACCGGTATTATATTGGGTTTAATTTTTACATTATCAAACTAAATAAAATACAATAATTAATCATTGAAGTGACATATAATACATATCGAGGGCTCAGAGCAAAACTATTGTAACTCCGTTTTTTTTTTTTCATAAATACTATAGTTCTACAATTTGCATCTTGTGTTAAAATTTGGTAATGATATTTTAAATAATCTTGAAGATATTCACTTTTGGTGAAAATATTGTATCTCAAATACAATTTTAGCGCAAAACTATTGTAACTTGAGTAACAATAGTTTTGCACCAAATAATATCTTGGAAACCTTTATTTATATCGGTGCAAAACTATTGCAACTTGAATTTAAATTTTATTTAACCCAGTTATCATGTATAACCACACTTTTATTTAGTCCAAGAATATTGCAATACAAGTTTCAAACGATAGTTCAGGAAAATCTTTCAAGATTTTGAAGAAATACAGGTATAGACACCATTACTGGTTATACAGATATTGTTGAGGGCCGCCTACAGGCAATAAAGCTGGTTATAAACAGTAAATCAGTAACAATTATAAACATTTATGGTCCAAACAAAGATGATATTACACTCCTTAACTCGTTAGAACAATATCTAAATAATAATGAAGAAAATAATTTTATAATAGGCGGTGATTTTAATGTTGTTTTAAATATAAACATTGATAAAAAGAACGGTAGAGACGATACAAACAAAAAAGTTCGAAATAAATTAAATTCTATCATTGATTCTCAAAATTTGACAGATATTTGGAGAACACATCATCCGGACAAAAGGAAATTCACTTGGCACTCCAATAAAAAACCTCCAATTTTTTCAAGACTTGATTATTTTTTAATATCTGAAAATTTGGCTAACGTTACAAAATCTAGTTATATAAAAAACGGTTTTAAATCAGACCATTCCATTGTAAATATTAACATAGATTTTATTAATCTTAGTAGAGGACCTGGCATTTTCAAAATAAATAACAGTTTAATCTTGCAAAAAGAATATCAAGACATAATTAAAAAATGCATTCTAGACACTTCAGCCATTAACAAGGAAGCAAATCCAAATACTCTATGGGAAATAATAAAAGGAAACATACGAAACGAAACAATAAAATATGCAAGTGTTAAAAAAAATCAGAAAGAAAAAATGAAAATAAATTTAGAGCAAATATAGAAAAAATAGAAGTACAAATGCAAAATACATTGAACCAGCAACTACTGGACAATCTAAAGTCAGAATTAGAGAAGAATAAACAGGCACTTAATGAAATAATTGAAAATAAAATAAATGGAATTTTAATAAGATCAAAAGCAGACAAAGTCGAATTTAACGAAAATAATTCAAAATATTTTTCAATGTTAGAAAAGAAAAAAGCAGAGAGTAAAATTATATCAAAATTGAAAGTAAACGGTACATATATAAATGAGCAAGAACAAATTTTGAACGCTTAAAAAACATTTTATTCAACATTATATACAAAACGACAATGTCAGGGCTTACACTATAATTTTTTTAATGAAAATATAAATAAATTAAATGAAGATGACAAATATCAATGTGAGGGAATTTTAACAGAATATGAATGCTGTGCAGCTCTAAAACAAATGCAAAACCAAAAGAGTCCTGGCTCAGATGGGATTACTACTGAGTTTTACAAAATATTTTGGCCTAATATTAAACAACACTACATTGCATCAATTAACCACTCTTTCCAAATTCAAAATATGACGGAATTACAGAAACAAAGTCTAATAACGCTAATACCCAAAACGGGAAAAGATACAACAGATCTAAGTAATTGGCGGCCTATAAGTTTACTAAATACAGACTATAAGATAGCAACAAAAGCAATTGCCAATAGGATAAAACCATTTTTAAATAATATCATCAACAGCTCTCAAACATGATTTTTAAAAGGCCGCTACATAGGCGAAAATATAAGACTAATTTGTGAATTAATTGATTATGTCGAAAATGAAAATCTTCTGGCACTACTGTTCTTTTCTGATTTCGAGAAAGCTTTTGACAGTCTAGACCATAAATGTATGCTTAAAACATTAAAACATTTTTATTTTGGAAACTTTCTATGTAACTGGGTTAAATTATTTTATTCAGATTGTAAAAGTAGTGTGATAAACAACGGCCACATGACAGAATTTTTTCCTGTTCAAAGGAGTGTTCGTTAAGGTTGTCCCTTATCGCCATATTTATTCATTATTTGTATCGAACTTTTATCAAATGAAATATATAATAACAAACACATAAAAGGTATCAACCTCCAAGGAATAGAAGTTAAAAATGCTCTTTTTGCTGACGATGCCACTTTTATAACAGATGGTTCCAATCATTTTATTTGAAACTCTTAACGATGTTTTAGAAAAAATTTTAGTTATGTATCTGGACTTAAATTAAATATAGGGAAATGTAACATCCTGCGTGCGGGATCACTTAAATCAACAGATATTAAATACATTCAAGATAAAAAATTCCAATGGAGTTCAGAAAAAGCAAAAGCATTGGGAATCGATTTTTATAATAACAGAAACAAAACACTTAATGTAAATTTTGATACAAAACTCGGAGAATTTCAAAACTGTCTAAAAAGCTGGCGGCACAGAAAACTTAGCTTATTAGGTAAAATTACAGTTATCAAAACCTTTGTACTTCCTAAATTGATATACCCATTAACCGTTTTTCCAACACCTTTAAAATAAAAAATAAAACAAATAAATTCATATATGTTTGATTTCATTTGGGATTCAAAACCCGACAAGATAAAACGTAAAATACTTACAAAAGATTACCAAAACGGTGGTTTAAAAATGATTGATATTAATAAATTCATTTTATCATTAAAATCAAGCTGGATAAAACGATTATTTGATGAATCAAACAAGGGTTTATGGAAACAAATTTATTTATCTAAGATCAATAACTATGGAGGCAAACTAATTTTTGAAAGTAAATTAACAGAAAACAATATTGTAAAAATGTTTAAAAATGACACCTTCCTCCAACAAATCCTTGTTTCTTGGTCTAATATAAAAAATAACGATATACAATATATAGGCAAAGAAATTATTTGGAACAACTCACATATTCAAACAGAACAAAAAACCTTTTATCATAAAACTTGGCATGATAGAGGAATAAAGCTCGTCGAGCAATTATATGATTATAGAAAAAATGAATTTTACACATTTAAGGAATTTAGTGAGATTTATGAAATACCAAAAAATGATTTTTTAAAATATAGTCAACTTGTCTCATGTATACCAAAATTATGGACAATTTGTCTAAAATCTGAAGAAATAATACCACAACAAAATAGCAACCTTTTAAATGATATTTTGACTACCAAAAACGCAAATAATTTCTTATACAACTATCAACTAAAACGAGAACCAAGTTTGAAATCGTACCAGCAACTTAAATGGGAGACACTTTTTCCTAATAACTTTATAGAATGGAACAAAATATATACTATATCTTTCAGATCCACAATCGACTCCAAAATAAGAAATTTTCAGTACAAATATCTTATGAGAATAGTACCAACAAACAAATCGCTTTTGAAATGTAATTTAGTCGATTCAAACCTTTGCAATTTTTGCAATATTGATATAGAAACAATAAACCACCTTTTTGGGAATGTATACATGCGCAAACCTTCTGGAATAAGTTAACAACACACCTAAGAAATATGAATATAAACATAAATTTCTCTTTAGAGACCATTACTTTCGGATCGATAAACTCGACGGAAGTAGTAAATTATATCATTTTCTGTGCAAAATATCATGTTATCATCAATAAATGTCAAAATGCCACACCTATGTTTTCCTCTTTTAAACAGTACTTACATAAACAAATAGCAATCGAGGAACAAATAGCATTGAAATACGATAAAATTATCAAACATAACAATAAATGGAGATTTTTTCTCCAATAAAATGCCATCAACTAATTTCAGGAAGGCTACATATTATTCTTTTTCCATTTCTTGTCCTTTACCTATGTTTCAAATGATAGTTCAGGAAAATCTTTCAAGATTTTGAAGAAATACAGGTAAAGAGACTTTTTTTTTTTAACTAAATTTTTAAAAACATTTTAATTTGGTAAAAAAGTAATTTTAATCAGATGAGTATGTTAAATGTTTTATTCATTTGGACATTTGTGACAATGAAATGGATGATTAATATAGTTAGTGTGCTATAAAAGAACCATTTGTTGATATTTTGTTAAAAAATCTGATTATTCAAATTTGCAGTGAATTTTTTGGTTTACATTTTTTTTAATAAAAAGGCCGTCCAATCTCACAATATTACTCAACATTCTTTTAATTTTTTTAATTTATACCAATTATAACTTTACATAACCAATATATCCCTTTTGAATACTTCCAGAATGAGATAAGACCTGATACACACAGTATTATTATACAGTATCTAATTATTTTTAAAGTGGCTGTTAACTTAGAACCAAAACAATATACTTTAGATATTGATAAACCTTGGTTTCTCAGAGTTAACTTTTAATTATACCAATTGAATAAAGCACAATGTGGGTAGTGGGGTTGGTATGGGGTATGATAGCTATAGAGTGTACAGCGGATAGTTGAGGTGATGAAGTGGATCTAGAGGGTACAACAGCTGCTGTAGTGTAGTTGGTATGATGGGTCAGGAGGGTACACCAGGGTGCTGTAGTTGGTATGATGGATGTAGAGGGTACAGCTGGTACTGTAATTGGTATTGTGGGTGTAGAAGGTACAGCTGGTAGTAAAGGGGGCATAATGGGTGTGGAGGGTACACCTGGTAGCATAGTTGATATGGTGGGTGTTGATGGTACAACCCAGGTAGCATAGTTGGTATGGTGGGTGTTGAGGGTATAGCTGGTAGTGTAGTTGGTATGGTAGGTGAAGAGGGTATGACAGGTAACATAGTTGGTATGGTGGGTGTATAAGGTGTGGCTGGTAACATAGTTGGTATTGTGGGTGTAGAAGGTACAGCTGGTAGCGTAGTTGGTATGATGGGTGTAGAGGGTATGGCTCGTAGTGTAGTTGGTATGATGAGTAGCATAGATGGTATAGCGGGTGGGGATGGCACAACTGGAAGCATAGTTGGTATGGTTGTTGTTGAGGGTACAGCTGGTAGTGTAGTTTGTATGGTGGGTAAAGATAGTACAGCTGGTAGTGTAGATGGTATCGTAGTTGTATATACAGTACAGCGGGTAGTATTGTTGATATGTTGGGTATAGAGGGAACAACTGGAAGTGTTGTTGGTATAATGGGTGTAGAGGTAACAGCTTGTAACGTTGTTGGTGTTGTGAGTGTATATGGTACAACTGGTAATGTATTTGGTACTGTGGGTGTTGAGGGTACAGCAGGTAGTGTTGTTGGTATAGTGGGTGTAGAGTATATGACTGGTAACGTAGTTGAAATTGTGGATGTAGAGGTACAGCTTGTAATGTTGTTGGTAAAGTGGGTGTATAGAGTTTAGCTGGTAGCGTAGTCGCTATGGTGGGTGTAGAGGGTATGGCTGGTAGCATAGTTTTATAGTGGGTGTAGATGGTACAACTGGTAATGTAGTTGGTATTGTGGGTGAAGAGGGTACATCTGATTGTGTAGATGATATCATTGGCATAAACAGTACAGCTGGTAGTATAGTTGGTATGGTGGGTGTTGAGGGTACAGCTGGTAGTGTAGTTGGTATTGTGGATGAAAAAGGGTGCATCTGGTTGTGTAGATGGTATCGTGGCATAAACAGTACAGCTGTTAGTAAAGTTGATATGGCGGGTGGGACACAGCTGGTTGTCCATACCAACGATATATCTGTAATTTAATACACATGAACGGTATTGATACGTTTCGTTAGAATATAGGCCGAGGAATCTGGGAACGTATTTTAAGCTGTTGACATTGTGTTTACGATGAAGTATTGAAATGCACCATGTTAGAATTGATTGACATCTGTTACTAAATTGCGTTGATGCTTATTTTGATATTCACAAAGTGAATAGATACAGAATTGGTCTGTTATTGTTCATATCATAAATGAGAAGTTATGTACAGATATAATTGCTATTTTGAGATTGACGGAAAGTCGTATATGAGATGTTGTTTGAACTGCCATGAAACTGCAGATAGTAAGAACTAAATGAAATGTTATTATATATTGATAAATCTACCATGAAACTGTTAAATGGTAAGAATTGATTGCACTGTTATAATATGTTGATAAATCTGTCATGAAACTGTTAGATGGTTAGAAATGAATGCACTTTTATCATATATAGACGTGACAGGAAGTCAGCTGGTGGTAGTACAGTCATAAGAACAGCAACCCACATAATCGTCATATGGACGACTTGACGGTCCTGACGTCGGAGTACTGTCGACAATCGGTACAAGGCGACGTAAAGCCAGATACTCTGTATAGAGTTCTAGGGAAAATAACTCAGTTTATATAGCCACCGCCGCCAGGGACGAGTGATGCTAAATCTACGATAATCCGGACGCTGTATTTGTATCTAGTTCATTTTTAAAAACAGTTTTTACATTCAAATGATATAAGCAGTTTGGATCGCGATGTAGATTACGTAACGTTTAGGAGATAGAACTGTGTGAAAAAAGTGTTAATACCATCATAGGACCTTTTTTAAACCAGCTGTTGTTTTTTTTGTTGAGTAATTATCTTTTATTTGTATATATTTTATATTCGTAGTTTTATTCATGTAAAATTAAAATTGTAAATTTTACTTTGTGTTGCTTGTATTCTACCCTCGTACGTTGTCGGCTCTTTGTCATTTTGCTACAGTCGGTTCTACACACTGATTATGAACTAACGTCAGTCTGCTCACTCAATCAACCAATATTCCAATATAACTTCATTTTTAATGGGGTTTATCGCTATTTCAACACTTTACAGGTTATATACTGCATATCCAGCCTTATTGGTGAATACCTCAGAATGAATCGTCCGCAAGCAACTGGCAATCTTTCTCATATAAAGTTTTTGGACTGGTAGGTGGGACTCGAACCTACGACCTTATCGTTGTAAGAGGGGACGTCGCCTTGAACCACTCGGCCACATAGGAACCTTAGTATAATGTCAATTAATTATATATCTTCATATATACTGTTGGGTAATTTTTTTTATTGCTTTTATTCAAACATCACACCTTATTATTTTAGAATAATTAAGGCTTACATTAAAATAAAATACAGTTTTCCTAATGCTATATCCTCGTAAAAAGATGGCGATTGAATTAGCAAAAATAGAATTAGATTAAGTTTTAAAGTTATTAAAACAGAGCTAAAAAACATTATTAAATCAAAAGTAATTAATATACAATATAATATATTTGTCTTTATAATTTAATTTAATTAAGAATGATTATTATTATAATTAGTTCGATTTTATTTTTATTCCACTAAATGAACAAAATAGTAGTACAGTAAAGAGTGGCGATTCAAAACAGTGTATGACAATTTATAGTTTCATTATTACTAAAAGTTTTCAAAAGTTAAGTTATCAAAAAATAATTCACTGATCAATCTCTATAATCTAACCATAAAATGATTGTTAAAAATTACCCACCTGATGATATAAGACACACTAATATTGTATAATATAGAGTTAAGACACATTTATAAAAATCCAATTTATCCACAATCGCTAACCTGGCCATGTCTCTCATTGAGCACCTTTCTAATGGAAGCAATCTGCCGGTGTCGCGCGTTATATGGCTGCAGAGAAATTACGTTAACCGCCTCCAGTGCAATTATCATAGTCACGTGGTGACATTTCTTCTGGCAATGCGTACTTCAATACAGTTTGCAGAGCGATTTTTCAGGCTGTTGATTTGTTACTACTGGCAACAAATACGTACAGGATAGTGTGGGCATTTGTTTACATAACATTGTTTACACAGAACGTGAAAGTGAAGGACAATGTAATGAGAAAATGTCACACCATACCAAATAAATTAATTTTATAAAAAGGCGTTACTTTTGATGTTGTTGTTGTATGGCGTCGCTTTCAATAATATTTTAATTATATCGCGACGTTGTCTACTTGCGCTATCACACTGGAGTATCATCACTTATACACATGGTATGATGAGGCCCTCCCGGGGTTTTTGGAGATCTGGAGAATATGGCCATTTATTTTCAGAGATCAGAGGATCATTGGCCATTACTTTCAGAGATCCAGGGATCGAAGGCCCAATTTTACAGATCTAGGGATATTGTCCTAATTTGATCAATTTTATCAGACATATAAACAGAGATATGCAACTGGAGGCACTTGTTTAAATTTCAGGTGACACATTTTGGCTTTTTTCTAGTTTAGTTTAAACTTATTTATTTTATTTTGATTGTGAAACAAGTTCTTACAACTTAGACAAATCACGCTCGAAGTATTCCCGGGTATAACCAGTACTAAGAATATGTGGAAAAAAGTATCTTGCTCAAGGACACCACACATAGTCGTGGCAAAGGATTGAAATATCTACGACCCTCCGATCACGGGTTCGGTGCTTTACCCTTAAACACGTGTCATTTTCTAAATCATGGAAACACTCATCCTCCAGAATCAAACAACATACTTTTGTGATTATGGTATTAAAAGAAAGGGCTTGATTTGGGAGATAAACTTTTTCTTTTTTAAATTTAAGGAAATGAAAAATTTTACGCTTAAAGTTTTTCGTGAGATCATTACCGTTTTTTGTTTAATTTTTTGTTCGTGAAATTTCAACATATTTCGATTTCAATCCGTAATAATTTAAATTCAGAAGAAAAATATTAAATAATTGATAATTGGAATTGGTCATCATTTTTATCAGCTTTACTTTGGCACCAAAATTATTAAATTCAGAAAAATTCGAAGAGTTATCATAAAAATACTAAAAGTGCCGTGGACATTATATTGCTATTAGCCTGCCAGTCTCTGTAATAAAGACACTGATTATATGTATAATTTTTATACTTGATCGTAATTTACTTTTAAAATGAGATGTCGACTGCTTGAAATAACTTTTGACAACTTTGGAGGTGTCTTACGTGTTAGTCTGGGCCCCTGCACAACTTCATCCCATAATCGTATGTACCCGAAATAAAGTTTGGATGGCAATTATGAGCAAAGATATATTTACAGTACTCATGCTTAAAGGCAGAATAGTGCAGTAGTTAATATCATCGATTTCGGATCATAAGGCTTGGTGTTCAATCCCACCCGGCAACTAACTTTTTTTTATTAGATCGTGTTTACACAATAAAGTCAAATATTTATGTGTATTTATTGCCTCTTAAAAATTAACCATTCAGCTGTTCAATTTTTTTGTCTCTTCTGTCCTTCCATCGATGTCTTCTTTGACTCTACTTGCCAAAGACCAGCAGGGCTTATGTCGTGGTAAATTGTCCGTCGTCCATCCGTTAACCTTGTTCTTGTAGCAGCTATACCCCCCACATTTTTCAAAATATCTTATCCAAACTCGCACAGCATTTACATAACCACACACAAACTCTTGAAGTTCTTGAATCAGCGTGATTGAACCACAAATGCTCCCTGCCACAGGGCTTACAAGCACATTTTTAAAGAAACACCTTTTCTCTGAAAGTTAAAGCCATAGACCATAAATATTTTAAAAAAGGAAAAGAAGATAATACGTGGATGTTGCTTATTATGATGATTTGTAAATAATAAAAGAGAAGATTTAAGTAGACGTTTTACTTAAGGAAACACTATTTGGTACTTTCAGGGAACTATGTTTAAAACTTTTGGAGATTTAGGGAACAGTGGAAATACTATTTGGGGAACTTTGGCAAATACATTTGGAGATCTGGGGAACAATAAGCATTACTTTAAGAGATCCAGAGAACAGGGATGATATCCCACCCTGTCACATTATACTGACATCGGACCGACCCAACCTAGAACTATCATCTAAATGCTGAGCGCCAAGCAAAGAAGCTTCTAGTACCGTTTTCAAGTCTTTGATATGACCCGGCCCGGGATAAAATCCACGACCTTTCGCATGCTTTGTTGACACTTTACCACTAGACCACAGCTGAGTTTGCGGTACTATTGAACAGACAATGCTCGTAAGTAATCTAATATCATATCTGAAAGCTATTTTCTTCCTTTTAACACTGCATAATTTACAGTGACATGCAAGTTTTGTTTAGTGTGCTTGTTTTTAAAAACATAACGACTAATTTAAAATGCTAAAAAAACGTAAAACATTTTCACTATTTGAAAATTTCAGTTGTTTAATTACTATGCAAACTGAAACCAGAATAAAATGTTAAAAAGCGGCAAAACTTATGCAAAGTTCAAACAAAAATTGCAAAGCACCAATCAATATGTCCCGTATCACGCTGGCCGAATGATTGTAAAGGGAATACAAATTCCAGAGATCGAAATTATTAAAAGAAATTTAAGTTAATTAGGAAAACCCGTCTTTTTTTCTAATTATAGTAATAGTGACAGTGGCCTATTTTCTTCAATACCAATCCAAGTTTTCTTAACCTATGCGCAAAAATGCAATACACAACTTGCATTGAGCGAAAAACTCTTCCTCTGCTTTTAATACCAGCGCCTTAACCCAATTTACCGCAGAACGAATTCAAAGCTCATGTTCAACACTAGTAACTTTTAAAAAAATGTTTCAGCAAATTATAGATTTAAAATTATAAAAACTGTGTTAACTAAACTATTTTTATAGTTTTATTAACTTTGACCATGCTAGATCAATGTCAACATCCCTCACAATCTTCATTTTCATTTCAGAAACCTACAAACAAAAGCACATCAGACTATAGTAAAGAAAACTAGGTATTAAGCAAAAGCATTTTCAACTATTTTAAGAAACAATGACCTTGACCTAGTCTCGAAATATTTTATAACCAATCTTCATTTTAATTTATTCTCTTTATATTCACTTTACACAGATTAACAAGTGTAAATGTGCAGTGAGAAATAACTTATTATGTTGTAGATAATCAAGTGTAAATGTACAGTGAGAAATAGCTTGTTATATTGTAGATAAACAAGTATGAATGTAGAGTGAGAAACTATATATTATAATATAGATTGACAAGTGTAAACGTGCAGTAAAAAACATATTGTGACGTAGTTAAACAAGTGTAAACGTGCAGTGAAAAATAACATATTGTGAAGTAATTTAACTAGCGTAAATGTACAGAGAGAAATAACATACTATGATGTAGATAAACAAGTGTAGACGTGCAGTGAAAAATAACATATTGTGAAGTAGATTAACAAGTGTAAATGTGCAGTTAGAAGTAACATATTATGACGTAGATTAACAAGTGTAAATGTGCAGTGAGAAATAACATATTATGATGTAGATTAAAAAGTGTAAATGTGCAGTTAGAAATAACATATTATGATGTAGATAAACAAGTGTAAATGTGCAGTGAGAAATAACATAGTATGACGTAGATTAACAAGTGTAAATGTGCAGTGAGAAATAACAAAGTATGATATAGATTAAAAAGTGTAAATGTGCAGTGTGAAATAACATATTTTGATGTAGATTAACAAGCGTAAATGTGCAGTGAGAAATAACATATTGTGACGTAGATTAACAAGCGTAAATGTGCAGTTAGAAATAACATATTGTGACGTAGATTTAAAAGTGTAAATGTGCAGTGAGAAATAACATATTATGAACTAAATAAACAAGTGTAAATGTGCAGTGTGAAATAACATATTGTGATGAAGATTAACAAGCGTAAATGTGCAGTGTGAAATAACACATTTTGATGTAGATTAACAAGCGTAAATATGCAGTGAGAAATAACATATTGTGACGTAGATTAACAAGCGTAAATGTGCAGTGAAAAAAAAACATATTGTGACGTAGATTAACAAGCGTAAATGTGCAGTGAGAAATGACGTATTATGATGTAGATTAACAAGTGTAAATGTGCAGTGAGAAATACCATATTATGGACTAGACTAACAGGTGTAAATGTGCAGTTAAAAATAACATATTATGGATTAGATTAACAAGTGTAAATGTGCAGTTAGAAATAACATATTATGAACTAGATAAACAAGAGTAAATGTGCAGTGTGAAATAACATATTATGATGTAGATTAACAAGTGTAAATGAGCAGTGAGAAATAACATATTATGAGATAGATTAACAAGTGATAAATAACGTATTAAGACACGGATAAAAAAGTGTAAATGTGCAGTTAGAAATAACGTTTTATGACATGGATAAACAAGTCTAAATACACAGAGATAAATAACATATTATGATGTAGATTAGCAATTGTAAATGTAAAGAGAAAAATAACATATTTTGATGTAGATAAACAAGTGTAAACGTGCAGTGAGAAACAAAATAATTTATTAAGAGATAGATAAACAAGTGTAAATTTGCATAGAGAAATAACATATTATGAGGTAGATTAACAAGTGTAAAAGAGCAGTGAGAAATAACATATTATGAGATAGATTAACAAGTGTAAATGTGCAGTGAGAAACAACATAATTTATTATGAGATAGATTAAAAAGTGTAAATATGCAGTGAGAAACAACATAATTTATTATGAGATAAATTAACAAGTATAAAAGTGTAGTGTGAAGGTACACATTATGCTGTAGATAAACAAGTGTAAACCTCCAGTGAGAACAACATATTATGATGTAGATTAACAAGTGTAAATTTGCAGTGAGAAATAACATATTATGATGTAGATTAACAAGTGTAAATGTACAGTGAGAACAACATGTAATGACGTAGATTAGCAAGGGTAAACGTGCAGTGAGAAATAACATATTATGACGTTGATTAACATGTGTAAATGTGCAGTGAGAAATAACATATTACGATGTAGATTAACAAGTGTAAATGTGCAGTGAGAAATAAGGTATTTTGATGTAGATTAACAAGTGTAAATGTGCAGTGAGAAATAACATAATGATGTAGATTAACAAGTGTAAATGTGCAGTGAGAAATAACGTATTATGGTGTAGATTAACAAGCGTAAATGTGCAGTGAGAAATAACATATTGTGACGTAGATTAACAAGCGTAAATGTGCAGTGAGAAGTAACATATTGTGACGTAGATAAACAAGTGTAAACTTGCAGTGAGAACAACATGTAATGACGTAGATTAACAAGTGTAAACGTGCAGTGAGAACAACATGTAATGACGTAGATTAACAAGTGTACACGTGCAGTGAGAACAACATATTATGACGTTGATTAACAGTGTAAATGTGCAGTGAGAAATAGCAAATTGTGACGTAGATTATCAAGTGTAAATGTGCAGTGAAAAATAACATATTGTGACATATATTAACAAGTGTAAATGTGCAGTGAGAAATAACGTATTATGGTGTAGATTAACAAGCGTAAATGTGCAGTGAGAAATAACATATAATGATGTAGATTAACAAGTGTAAATGTGCAGTGACAAATAACGTATTATGACGTAGATTCACAAGTGTAAATGTGCAGTGTGAAATAACGTATTATGACGTAGATTAACAAGTGTAAATATGCAGAGAGAAATAACGTATTATGACGTAGATTAACAGGTGTAAATGTGCAGTGAGAAATAACGTATTATGACGTAGATTAACAAGTGAAAACGTACAGTGAGAACATCATGTAATGACGAAGATTAACAAGTGTAAACGTGCAGTGAGAACAACATGTAATGACGTAGATAAACAAGTGTACACGTGCAGTGAGAACAACATCTTATGATGTGGATTAACAAGTGTAAACGTGCAGTGAGAACAACATATAATGACGTTGATTAACAAGTGTAAATATGCAGTGAGAAATAACGTATTATGGTGTAGATTAACAAACGTGAATGTGCAGTGAGAAGTAACATATTATGGTGTAGATTAACAAGTGTAAATGTGCAGTGAGAACAACATGTAATGATGTAGATTAACAAGCGTAAATGTGCAGTGAGAAGTAACATATTATGATGTAGATTAACTAGCGTAAATGTGCAGTGAGAAGTAACATATTATGATGTAGATTAACAAGTGTAAATGTGCAGTGAGAACAACATGTAATGATGTAGATTAACAAGCGTAAATGTGCATTGAGAAGTAACATATTATGATGTTGATTAACAAGTGTAAATGTGCAGTGAGAAGTAACATATTATGGTGTAGATTAACAAGAGTAAATGTGCAGTGAGAACAACATGTAATGATGTAGATTAACAAGTGTAAATGTGCAGTGAGAAGTAACATATTATGGTGTAGATTAACAAGTGTAAATATGTAGTGAGGACAACATGTAATGATGTAGATTAACAAGCGTAAACGTGCAGTGAGAAGTAACATATAATGATGTAGATTAACAAGTGTAAATGTGCAGTGAGAACAACATGTAATGATGTAGATTAACAAATGTAAATGTGCAGTGAGAAGTAATATTTTATGGTGTAGATTAACAAGTGTAAATGACCAGTGAGAAATAACATATTATGGTGTAGATTAACACGCGTAAATGTGCAGTGAGAAGTAACATATCATGGTGTAGATTAACAAGCGAAAATGTGCAATGAGAAATAACATATTATGGTGTAGATTAACAAGTGTAAATGTGCAGTGAGAAATAACATGTAATGATGTAGATTAACAAGTGTAAATGTGCAGTCAGAACAACATGTAATGATGTAGATTAACAAGTGTAAATGTGCAGTGAGAAATAACCTATTATGGTGTAGATTAACAAGCGTAAATGTACAGTGAGAAATAACATATTGTGACGTAGATTAACAAGCGTAAATGTGCAGTGAGAAGAAACATATTGTGACGTAGATTAACAAGTGTAAACTTGCAGTTAGAACAACATGTAATGACGTAGATTAACAAGTGTAAACGTGCAGTGAGAACAACATTTAATGACGTAGATTAACAAGTGTACACGTGCAGTGAGAACAACATATTATGATGTGGGTTAACAAGTGTAAACGTGCAGTGAGAACAACATATAATGACGTTGATTAACAGGGTAAATGTGCAGAGAGAAATAGCAAATTGTGACGTAGATTATCAGGTGTAAATGTGCAGTGAAAAATAACATATTATGACATATATTAACAAGTGTAAATGTGCAGTGAGAAATAACGTATTATGGTGTAGATTAACAAGCGTAAATGTGCAGTGAGAAGTAACATATAATGATGTAGATCAACAAGTGTAAATGTGCAGTGAGAAATAACGTATTATGACTTAGATTCACAAGTGTAAATGTGCAGTGTGAAATAACGTATTATGACGTAGATTAACAAGTGTAAATATGCAGCGAGAAATAACGTATTATGACGTAGATTAACAAGTGTAAATGTGCAGTGAGAAATAACGTATTATGACGTAGATTAACAAGTGTAAACGTGCAGTGAGAACACCATGTAATGACGAAGATTAACAAGTGTAAACGTGCAGTGAGAACAACATGTAATGACGTAGATTAACAAGTGTAAACGTGCAGTGAGAACAACATATCATGACGTTGATTAACAAGTGTAAATGTGCAGTGAGAAATAACGTATTATGGTTTAGATTAACAAACGTAATTGTGCAGTGAGAAGTAACATATTATGGTGTAGATTAACAAGTGTAAATGTGCAGTGAGAACAACATGTAATGATGTAGATTAACAAGCGTAAATGTGCAGTGAGAAGTAACAAATTATGATGTAGATTAACAATCGTAAATGTGCAGTGAGAAGTAGCATATTATGATGTAGATTAAGAAGTGTAAATGTGCTGTGCGAACAACATGTAATGATGTAGATTAACAAGCGTAAATGTGCAGTGAGAAGTAACATATTATGATGTAGATTAATAAGTGAAAATGTGCAGTGAGAAGTAACATATTATGGTGTAGATTAACAAGCGTAAATGTGCAGTGAGAACAACATGTAATGATGTAGATTAACAAGTGTAAATGTGCAGTGAGAAGTAACATATTATGGTGTAGATTAACAAGTGTAAATATGCAGTGAGAACAACATGTAATGATGTAGATTAACAAATGTAAATGTGCAGTGAGAAGTAACATATTATGGTGTAGATTAACAAGTGTAAATGTGCAGTGAGAACAACATGTAATGATGTAGATTAACAAATGTAAATGTGCAGTGAGAAGTAATATGTTATGGTGTAGATTAACAAGTGTAAATGTGCAGTGAGAAATAACATATTATGGTGTAGATTAACAAGCGTAAATGTGCATTGAGAAGTAACATATTATGGTGTAGATTCACAAGCGAAAATTTGCAGTGAGAACTAACATATTATGGTGTAGATTAACATGTGTCAATGTGCAGTGAGAAATTACATGTAATGATGTAGATTAACAAGTGTAAATGTGCAGTGAGAAGTAACATATTATGGTTAAGATTAACAAGTGTAAATGTGCAGTGAAAACAACATGTAATGATGTAGATTAACAAGTGTAAATGTGCAGTGAGAAGTAACATATTATGGTGTAGATAAACAAACGTAAATATGCAGTGAGAAATAACATATTATGCTGTAGATTAACAAGCGTAAATGTGCAGTGAGAAGTAACATATTATGGTGTAGATTAACAAGCGTAAATGTGCAGTGAGAAATAACATATTATGGTGTAGATTAACAAGCGTAAATGTGCAGTGAGAAGTAACATATTATGGTGTTGATTAACAAGCGTAAATGTGCAGTGAGAAATAACATATTATGGTGTAGATTAACAAGCGTAAATGTGCAGTGAGAAGTAACATATTGTCACGTAGATTTATGTAAATGTGCAGTTAGAAATAACATATTATATCGTAGATTTACGTAAATGTGCAGTGAGAAATAATATATTGTGACGTAGATTAACAAGTGTAAATGTGCAGTGAGAAATAACATATTATGGTGTAGATTAACAAGTGTAAATGTGCAGTGAAAAATAATATATTTTGACGTAGATTAACAAGTGTAAATATGCAGTGAAAAATGATATATTGTGACGTAGATTAACAAGTGTAAATTAGCAGAGAGTAATAACATATTATGATGTAGATTAACAAGTGTAAATGTGCAGTGAGAATGAATGAATGAATGATTGAATGAATGAATGAATGAATGAATGAATGAATGAATGAATGAATGGTGTTTTACGGCACGTCGACACATAAATAGGTCATTTTGTGCGCGCAAAGATTAATGGACGTTATGATGACGTTATGATTAACAAGTGTAAATGTGCAGTGAAAAATAATATATTTTGACGTAGATTAACAAGTGTAAATGTGCAGTGAGAAGTAACATATTATGATGTAGATTAACAAGTGTAAATGTGCAGTGAGAACAACATATTATGATGTAAATTAACAAGTGTAAATGTGCAGTGAGAATGAATGAATGAATGATTGAATGAATGAATGAATGAATGAATGAATGAATGAATGAATGAATGAATGAATGAATGAATGAATGAATGAATGAATGGTGTTTTACGGCACGTCGACACATAAATAGGTCATTTTGTGCGCGCAAAGATTAATGGACGTTATGATGACAAAAATATATTAAATATATACGGTTAAAAATTTATTAAAACTATTTACAAATAAATAAATGAAAATTATTTACAAATAAATAAATAAGAAAAAACAACAACAAATAAGTGAACAAGGTCAATGATATAATAATTGTACTAAAAATGATTAAAAAGCTTAACCTCTTTAAGGAAACCAAATATATGTGAAACATCAATTTTATCAAATAATTCATTCATACTGTCGACTCTGTAGTATTTTTCTCGCATTGGAGAAAAGTCCACACAGTCGATCAGTATGTGCTTCACAGTAAGCGGTGCAAAACAGGGCACACACTCTGGAACAGGTTCACGTTTTAAAAGATATGAATGTGTACAGCGCGTATGCCCAATTCTACACCGAGCTAATACAATTTCTTCTCGACGAATACACCTATTGCTAGGATGCCATTAGCCAAGTTTTGGTTTAATAACATGTAATTTGTTATTTATAGCAAGATCCCAAGAGGAGTGCCATGACCTAAAAATATATTTATTAATATGAGATTTAAAATCTGTAAAAGGCAGTTTAAAAGTAATAATATTCAAGCTTAAGGCTGCTTTTGCAGCCTTATCAGCTTTATCGTTTCCTCGAATTCCTGAATGGCTAGGAAGACAGCAGAAAACAATAGTATTATCTTTACATAGAACATTGTATTTATTTAAAAGTTGAAGAACAAGAGGATTATCATCTTTCATGCCATCTATGGCTTGAAGAGATGAAAGTGAATCAGAAAATATAATAAACTGTTTTTCCTCAGAATC
This sequence comes from Panopea generosa, assembly GCA_029582155.1. Taxonomy (NCBI): domain Eukaryota; kingdom Metazoa; phylum Mollusca; class Bivalvia; order Adapedonta; family Hiatellidae; genus Panopea; species Panopea generosa. Next base: position 89,626,936 of record CM055896.1, read on the forward strand.
ATTAATGTAGTCCAATGCCAAATCAATGGCTTTGAGTTCAGCTGAAAAGATGGAGGCTCCGTTTGGTAATCGGCTCTTTGAGGTGTGCTGTTCTGTAACAGCAGCTGCAGCCACGGTTTCTCCATCTTTAGAACCATCTGTATATATGTGACAATAATGATTATAAGAAGATTTGATTTCATTAAATTTACTTTGGAAGATAGTGGAGTCTGTTTCAATATTTTTGTCTTTACAAAGTTCAAAAATTATTTTTGGTTTCTACAAAGTCCATGTTGGTATTTCTGAGACTTTGTACTTAGCAATTAAATGAAGATCAATATTGGCTTCGGTTAGTTTTGGTTTGATCCGGAGACCGAAAGTTCGAATAGCTTTAGGTTTTTTATCAAAGAGAGTTTCATAATTTGGGTCAAAAGTAAGATTAAAAGCAGGATTAGATGGATCTGAATGAAGTTTAATTGCATATTGAAGAGCCAGTTTTTCACGTCTTAAATACAATGATGGTTCATTTGCCTCTACATAAAAACTGTCGGCAGGGGACGTACAAAAGGCACCAAGGGCGAGTCGTAGTCCTTGGTTGTGTATAGGATCAAGCATCGCTAAGTAAGACTTACGAGCTGATCCATATACAATAGAGCCGTAGTCCAATTTTGATCTGATTAGAGATCTGTAAAGTCGAAGTAAAACTTTACGATCTGCACCCCAATTGGTATTGGCAACAACTTTTAATAAATTTAGTGCTTTATTACACTTTGTCTTAAGATATTTAAGATTAGGAATAAAAGTAAGTTTACGGTCAAAAATAAGACCTAAAAATTTTGTTTTCTCAACAACAGGTATAGGTGTCCCATCTAACGTTAGATTGGGATTATCGTGATGTTTACGTAGTTGACAAAAATGCATACAATTTGTTTTAGACTTAGAAAATTTAAAACCGTTTTCATCAGACCAAGTCTGAAGTTTATTAAGGCATTGCTGTAGTTGCCTTTCAATAGTTTTCATATTTTTTGAACGGTAACAAATTACAAAATCGTCAACATATAAAGAGCAATCCACACCAGGATTTATACTCTTAACAATATTATTAATTTTAATATTAAAAAGTGTGACAGACAGAATACTGCCTTGTGGGACGCCCATCTCCTGTTTGTGAACATCGGAGAGGGTTGTTCCCATTCGGACTTGAAACTGTCTATCATCTAAAAAGTTTAAAATAAATGTAGCTAAACGGCCACGAAGGCCCATATTATGAAGATCTTTCATAATGCCATACTTCCACGTGGTGTCGTAGGCTTTCTCCAAGTCAAAAAATACAGCGACTAAATGTTCTTTCTTTATGAAAGCCTCCCTAACAAACGATTCAAATCTAATTAAATGGTCTGTAGTGCCCCTTTGGCGTCGGAATCCACTTTGATACTTAGTAATTAGGTTGTTGGATTCCAAGAACCAAACGAGGCGACCATTAATCATACGTTCCATGGTTTTACAAACACAACTTGTCAAAGCAATTGGACGGTAATTAACTGGATCAGTGTGATCTTTCCCAGGTTTGGGTACCGGAATAACGTTAGCTTCCCTCCAAGACTCGGGGAAGTTTCCAGTCACCCAAACAGTGTTAAATATATCAAGTAGAATTAATAAGGACGATTCGGGTAAATGTTTTAAAAGTTGATAATGGATATCGTCCGGACCAGCTGATGTATCATGTGCCTTCTTTAAGGAATTTTTCAATTCACTCAAAAAGAACTTTTTATTATATTTTTCTGAATTATTTGATTTGAAGTTTAGTTTCTGCTTTTCAGTCTGATGTTTATGTTTTAAAAATTTTGGATTGCAATTAGTGGTAGATGAATTTTTTGAAAAAGTATCTGCCAAAGTATTAACGATGTCTTTGGCAGATGTGGCAGTATGATTTTCAGTTTTTAAATGGTTAACGCAACCTGGAGTACCCTTACCGTTGATTTTTCGGACAATGTCCCACGCCTTCTTAAGGGAAGTACGAGAATTAAGCCTAGAGACGTAATCTCTCCAGGACTTTCTCTTACTCTCCTTAAGAGTACGTCTTGCTTTCGCACGAAACACTTTAAAATTGTCTAAATTATGTTGTGTAGGTCGTAAATTAAATTGACTTAAAGCTTTCTTACGATCCTTGACTGCATTCTTGCAGTCATCATCATACCATGGTTTTTGAGGGCGTTTTGGATCTGTCGAGGTTTTTGGGATAGATTTTTCTGCTATACTGTATAATATCGATGAAAACTGACCAGCAGGATCATCCGTATCGTTAAATAAATCAGGCTTTAACTGTTCTTCGCAAAGAGATTGGAACATATGCCAATCTGCTTTGCGAAGTTTCCATCGTTGATTTCTATCAAGAAGTGGAGGTCCAATATTTTCAAGAAATATTGGATAATGGTCACTCCCGCAGAGGTCATCACCAACACTCCATGAAAAGTCTAACAAAAGTGATGGCTCACAAACTGATAAATCGATGGAAGTTTTCGATCCTGAAGCAGGATGTAAATATGTATGAGATTTATTATCATTATAAAGACATAGGTTATTTTGATTTAAAAAAGATTCAACTTTATTACCTTTATCATTAATGTCTTTACAACCCGATATGTAATTGTGGGCATTGAAATCCCCCAAAAGCATAAAAGGTGATGGCAATTGTGCAATGAGTTGATCGAGATCTTTCGGATCAAGGGTTGCACTTGGTGGTAAATATAAAGAGCAATTGTAATAACTCTATGCATTGTAACACTAACTGCAACTGCTTGCAGATCAGTGTCTAATGCAATTGTACTGTGTGGGACGTTTCTATTGACAAGAACAGACACGCCACCAGTTGCTTTTTCACCTGTATCACAAAATGTGTTATATAAAGAATACTGTTTAAAAGTAGTTTTATCATTTGACTTCAAAAACGTTTCTTGAAGACAAAATGCAATAGGGTTATGTTCATTTAAAAGTAAACTAATCTCATCATAATTAGGTTTCAAACCTCGACAATTCCATTGTATTATTTTATTTGAATTTGAATCGTTCATTTAGGTGGAAGTATAGGTGCTAAAGGGACTTTTAATTTAACGACCTAGGAGGAATCCGATGATGTATCATCGGTTTCCATATCAAGGTAGGAAAATTTATTTTTCAACCGTATAGAGTCATCAGACTCTTCCGGTTGCTTCCCTGTTATGCATAATTTTGCAGTGGCTAGATGTATCTTAGCCTTCTGCGGACTAGTTGGACTCTTGGTAATACCAGAGCCCGATGGTTTTAGGGAACTCGGGACATTCCCCGAGTTCTCCGGTTTTGGGGTACTCGGGACATTCCCCGAGTTCGCCGATTTCTTATTAGAAATAGATGTAAGATTTTTCTTGTTTTGTTTCATATTTGGTTTAGGATGTATAAGTGGTTTAATTACCGGAGTTGAAGTCTGAGTCTCAGATGAGACTTTGGAATTACCAGGAACGACAGCAATATATGGTATGGGATTATCATTAAGCCAGGTAATATCAGTTTGAATTTCCATACATCTTGTGGTGTTTTTCTCAACAATTCTACTCACTTCAGCATATGATTTGTCTGAAGGAGCAGATGGAGATTGGAGTTCAACAAGACGTCTGGCCTCTGGGAATGATACTTTATTTTGTAATTTAACTTTTTGAATTTCGCGTTCTTGTTTCCATTTTGGACAATCCCTCGAGAAAGCCCCGTGGTTCCCTTTGCAATTAATGCAAAGGGCAGGTTTTTTACAAGACGAGAAGTCTGTGTGTCCTTGTTCGCCACAGCGAGCACACAGGGCATCTCGTCTACATCTTTCTCGATGGTGTCCAAACTGTTGACAGTTAAAACAACGAAGTGGGTTGGGTATAAAAAGGTCAACGGGTAAAGATATATAACCGATTTTTACAGATTTTGGAAGGTTTGGAGAATTAAACGTAAGTATAAAAGTATTAGTCGGTTTTATATTGCCATCTTTCCTGGTATTAATTATGGTCACCTCTGAAACTCCCTGTGGTTTCAAATTGACACTCATCTCCTCAACAGTACATTGTTCCAGTTCCCTGGAACGAATGACTCCTTTGGAGGAGTTGAGTGTAATATGAGGACGGACTTCTACAGGTATGTCAACAAATTTTTTTATTGAAAGGAGATTGTCAGAATGACTTTTTTTCTGACATTCAATCAAAATCTAATCAGATTTGAGCTTTTTCACCTCTCGCGGCTCAACAGCAATACCAAGTATTTGCTTGTGGATCGCAAAAGGTGAAAGCTTTGTTACTGGTCTAGATTGATCTGTTGATGTAACTGTTAAAAATCTTGGCCAATTAGTTGAAGTCAGTAAATCGTCATCTGATTCAGTCTCCATTGAATCGTGTCGAGCACGTTTCAGAACAGACTGAGCAGGTGTAGGTCGTTTTGTAGTATCGTTTTGGTGTCTTTTTTTGGAAGCCATAATGAGTTTGTGTTTGTTTCGTTGTTTACGTTTCTCACCCGCCTCGGAGCCCAACAAGGGGACACATGCTGTGGATATCCGACAGACATGATGCCAAGAATACGTGAACAATATACTCCAGCAAAGTAATACATCAGATCCCGCATACCACTCGATGGATGTAAATTCAAGTCCCGACAAGACAAGAACCGCACCAACATCCATCTAAAAATGGCATACGTATAACCATATAGCATTTTACTTTACAAGATTAGCCCATAAGCCATGACAGTTTTCAAGGATTTGGAATTTAGATAACTGAAAGTTTATTCATTGAAAATTAATATAGACAAGTATATGAGAATGGAAAAATGCAATTGGGGGTGAAATAATGGAGAAAGGATGATACATGATAAAATATAATCCAAGAAAATTATCATGACAGACCTATTGATCAAGACCGGGCACATCCGACCTCCCGTCTTGACTTGAAATCCGGACCAAAGTGGTGTGTTGCGTCGCATACTTCTGCAGCGTTCAACCACCAGGACTCCTTCATCCAACCGCACGGGTCGCCACCCACGGTCAACAGGTGGGTTCCTTTTCGGGGAGGATCTTACCCCTCTGCTTCGAACGAGCAGTCGGTAAATTTTAATCCCTACCGACAGGGGGGGGGGGGGGGGGGGGTGCAGTGAGAAATAACATATTATGGTGTAGATTAACAAGCGTAAATGTGCAGTGAGAAATAACATATTATGGTGTAGATTAACAAGCGTAAATGTGCAGTGAGAAATAACATATAACGGTGTAGATTAACAAGCGTAAACGTGTAGTGAGAAATAACATATTATGGTGTAGATTAACAAGCGTACATGTGCTGTGAGAAATAACATATTATGGTGTAGATTAACAAGCGTAAATGTGCTGTGAGAAATAATATATTGTGACGTAGATTATCAAGTGTAAATATGCAGTGAAAAATAATATATTGTGACGTAGATTAACAAGTGTAAATTAGCAGAGAGAAATAACATATTATGTCGTAGATTAACAGTCGTAAATATGCAGTGAAAAGTAACATATTATGATGTAGATTTACAAGTGTAAATGTGCAGTGAATCAACATGTAATGATGTAGATTAACAAGCGTAAACGTGCAGTGAGAAGTAACATATTATGATGTAGATTAACAAGTGTAAATGTGCAGTGAGAAATAACATATTATAGTGTAGATTAACAAGTGTAAATGTGCAGTGAGAAATAACATATCATGGTGTAGATTAACAAGTGTAAATGTGCAGTGAGAAATAACATATTATGGTGTAGATTAACAAGTGTAAATGTGCAGTGAGAAGTAACATATTGTGACGTAGATTTACGTAAATGTGCAGTGAGAAATAACATATTATGACGTATATTAACATAAATGTGCAGTGAGAAATAATATATTTTGACGTAGATTAACAAGAGTAAATTAGCAGATAGAAATAACATATTATGACGTAGATTAACAAGTGTAAATGTGCAGTGAGAAATAATATATTGTGACGTAGATTAACAAGTGTAAATTAGCAGAGAGAAATAACATATTATGACGTAGATTAACAAGTGTATATGTGCAGTTAGAAATAACGTATTATGACATAGATAAACAAGTGTAAATGTGCAGTGAGAAGTGACATATTATGTCGTAGATTAACAGTCGTAAATGTGCAGTGAAAAGTAACATATTATGATGTAGATTTACAAGTGTAAATGTGCAGTGAATCAACATGTAATGATGTAGATTAACAAGCGTAAACGTGCAGTGAGAAGTAACATATTATGATGTAGATTAACAAGTGTAAATGTGCAGTGAGAAATAACATATTATAGTGTAGATTAACAAGTGTAAATGTGCAGTGAGAAATAACATATTATGGTGTAGATTAACAAGTGTAAATGTGCAGTGAGAAATAACATATTATGGTGTAGATTAACAAGTGTAAATGTGCAGTGAGAAGTAACATATTGTGACGTAGATTTACGTAAATGTGCAGTGAGAAATAACATATTATGACGTATATTAACATAAATGTGCAGTGAGAAATAATATATTTTGACGTAGATTAACAAGAGTAAATTAGCAGATAGAAATAACATATTATGACGTAGATTAACAAGTGTAAATGTGCAGTGAGAAATAATATATTGTGACGTAGATTAACAAGTGTAAATTAGCAGAGAGAAATAACATATTATGACGTAGATTAACAAGTGTATATGTGCAGTTAGAAATAACGTATTATGACATAGATAAACAAGTGTAAATGTGCAGTGAGAAGTGACATAATATGATGAAGTGTTACAGTGAAGAATATAATAACTGTTTACTATACAGATTATAAGTAATTCACTTTAAGTGCTTGCACGAACACTGTTTCACTCATGCATGCATTAACTGATGTGTTCAGTACTCACATGGTCTTCCGTGGCACGGCGGTCATTTACAAAACTATCTTATTTTAACAAATCTACATTTCAATAACTATACAGCCATAATGAAAATATAACCCCAGCATTCATCACTAACAGTAAATCTTACCTATGTAATCTTTCTTCGTTTCTTCAGGTTTAGGGGATGATTTAACGAACGGCATTGGCGTCCTCATCTTATATACAGTCAAGCCCGTCTTAATCAGCCAATCAAGGGAAGGAACAAAAGGGGCCTTTTTAGACAGGTTGTAGCTTTATACAGATTCATTTGCACTGAAAGCATATGCGTGGAAAATAGCAATTGTGGCTGTTGACTGCTCAGTGTAGTTGAGCGCTTACGCAGGTTTGACTGTATGTTACAAGTATACAGAAACATACATTTTATGAATTTCAACCCATGCAGGTTCAGTGATAGACAACATTGTGTACAAAGTTTGAATCAGCCAACGAGTATTCAAGTTATTGAGCGAATTTTGATAAGAATGTACTCATGTTATTTAGTTGAAAAAATGCCACAGCTCATGTAAACTTTGAGGTGTTGAGTTGAATTCCAATCCAATGCTTTTTTTTTACTTTTTTCTCTTCTATATATTGGCTACTAATCAAATCAAATGTGTTGAATATCAGAGAGTTGTAATTATCTAACTTCCGCATTACGATAAAGGGGTGGGGGGGGGGGGGGGGGGGGGTGGCGGGAGGCTAGGATTGTGATTGATACATTGTAAAATATTGACACGAGGCAGTGACGTATACAAATTGATTAATGCCTGGATTTGGATAGCTTTGTTTAGTGTCAAACCTGACCCGCAGTCGCATTATGATAAGGGTAGTACAAATATTATATTTTTTCAAAACACAATAACTCCTGTTTAATACAAGGCTGAGGAACAGTGACGTCATGGTAATAACCCACGTCAGAGTTTGATATCAACCATGCTATCAGATTACGGACACTGTCGAAACTCATGGTTTAATAAAGTTAGTCATTTTTCTTAACGTGAAATATAGCCAATTGCCACAAAAACGTGTCTGATAAACATTTCAGAATGGTGTCTGGTAAGATATTGAACCAATTTCATGATTGTTCGTTAAAAACTATGAACATTTAGCGTCATTTTATTCCATCGACAGCTAACAGACAGTTAATTTTCTTAACTGCTTTTTCTCCGGACTCAATCGCAATAACCTCGCAAGTAACTGATAATTTAACCACTTGCATCAGTAGTGAAACATTGTCGGGGATTCGAGTATGCGACCCTTACATTGAAAGTCAGGCACGCGTCCGACTGGGCTAATCGGGCCCGGCAAGACTGTCGGAACCTCGGTATAGAGTGTTAGGTTGTAACCACACTGTCGTGGTGCAGGACACTTTACACAGTTACAGTACTGTCTTGATGCCAATAACGGCGTTTAAATCAAACACAATACAACATTTATTTCAGTAATTTAGGCCACCGGTTCATAATACAAATTGACATTATGGAGAAATTAAAAGGCTGACGTATATGTAGTTTTTAATAACTATTAAAACTGTCGAATGCGTTAAAACTGGTAATCAACATCAATGATTTATTTAATTATCAAATACTGATTGTATGCGTTTTCAGTTGAATGAATGAATAGAATGAATGAATGAATGAATGAATGTGAATGAATGAATGAATGTGACTGAATGAATGAATGAATGAATGAATGAATGAATGAATGAATGAATGAATGAATGAATGAATGAATGAACTTATGCTTCGTCAAGTAAGATATATACACAATGTGTCACAATGACACATTTTAACGAACAGTCATTAAGTGTTCAAATGTATGACATTTAAAAAATGATTATCAGAATCTGTAGAATTATATATATATAAATAGACGGATGCCAAACTCGTTCTATAGGCACCTTCTTATTGCTTTAACATGTCATAACTCTGTCTAGGATATCTATTTACGGCATGCGAGTACTGACAATATTTAATGCAATTTAACATGTGAGTTATTTATAAAGGATGTCGACCACATTAATTGACCAGTGCACGATACGTCGCTAGATTTTGATCATTCTTCATCACAATACCACCATTTCTAAATACAACAATGTTTGTTTTATCGACATATACTTTCATTCCAAAGGATTAATCAAAACGTTCTATCATGTTTATTTGTTGTAAATTGCCGGGGGTGTTAGCAACAATTGAGATATCACCAACAAATATAGCAACTGAAACGTCCTCTATTTCATTTGTTAAAAATACACAAATGTTGAAGATTTTTACGTAAGACATGTATCAAAATCGTTAATTAAAAGGGAAAATATTACAGAACTGGCTACACAGTATTGTCTCGTTCCAATCCCACAATTGAAATATCCAGTTAAATTGTTTCAAACTTTAACACATGCTTTCAGTTTACAATAGATATCTCTTAAAATATTTCATTAATTTGCTTCCTCAAAAGTTTTACGGTTAACACTGTCTAGTGCTTTATCAATTCGTTTAAAATACGATACAAGCTACAATACAATCTACAATAATTACAATCTACAAAACAATCTACATTACAGCATTTAATACAATCTACAAAACAATATATATAGTTACAATCTACAATGCGTTCTACCTTTCATTGACATTTAAATTACAATACATTGTACAATACAATACAATTTACAATACAATCTACAATATGATTTACAATACAATATGCATTACAATTTACAATACAGTATACAATACAATCTACAATACAAAATACCTTTTATTGTCATTTAAACGTGGATAACCAACTGCTTATTGCAGTGCTGAATTAGTATCTAGGTAGCACAAACAAACATTCTTTATACTTGCAAAATGAGACAACAATACACTTACGTTTAACAGTAGACTAGGCGTCCAGGGGCACATTTTCACACAAACTGGCTTCTTAAATAGAATCAAATGTAGATGTAAGCAAGTTAGTACAGGGTGTCCGAAAAGAAAGGTAACACTTTCTCACTTTCAGAACTTTTCTTTAATGTTAAAGAATTTGCATCAAAATACGCACACAAATAAAGCAAAGATATAAGTTATTTCTGTAAAAAGTGAAGTAAATATGCCCAACAACATCATTTTTACAATATTTTTAGTACAAAGTACCTTTTGTGTCAAATAGCGTCACGTCAATAATTAATGACGTTCTCAAGATGATGGCCCTTCAACACTTTTCCCTGTTGTACTTCACATTTCTTCACTGATTTTCTTCACTTCCCGTTTGATGTTTTTCAACAGCATATCCGTGTCCACTGGCTTTGGTCTGTAAACAGCCGACTTCAGGTAGCCCCAGAGAAAGTAATCGCCCCGGTTCAGATCAGGACTGTGTGCGGGCCAAGATTGTCCACCATTCTTCACTTCAGGGTATCGTCGGGAAACCACCTTATCGCCGAAAGTTTCATGATATTAGATGTATGTGCCGTCGCACCATCTTGATGAACCAGACATTTTGCATATTTTCTGTTCGCTTTCGAAGCGCTGGAACAAACTTATTTTTCAAAAGCGACAGGTACCGATGTGAATTCACAGTGTCCTTAAACACATATGGACCGATCACTCCGTGCGACGAAATAGCACACCAAACCGTTAATTTCTCACTATGTAATGGTTTCTCTGTAAAACAGTGACGCTGTTCATTTGCCCAGAATCTCATATTTTGTTTGCATACATGGCCAGACAGCAGGAAATGGGACTCATCTGTAAACCAAACATCATGAAATGCGTCAGCGTAATTATCGGCAACGTCAACTGCCCAGCGACAAAAATCTAATCTTTGAACCTGATCTGTGATATTTTAACTCTGCATAATCTGAATTTTATAAGGAAAAATTGAAGGTCCTTCTTTATTTCGTCGTGTACACACGTTTTAGCGATTCCGGTCTATGAGGAAGAACGTCTCACAGACTTTTCTGGGCTATTCAAAAGCATTTCCCGAAGCGAACTCACGTTTTCTCACGTTTTCGTCGCTCCTACTTGACCTCAGCCGACCTGCTTTTGGAGCATCCGCTATTGACCCACGTCGCTCATATTTATGTACTATCTTGTAGACATGTTTCCTGCTTACATTTGTATTCTTAAAAAGATATTTAAACGTTCGCTGAACGTCCGTTACACATTTAGTTTCATAATAATGCTTGACGATAAAAATACGTTGTTCCGACGTCAATCTCGCCATCTTGAAAATAACGTGTATAGTTGATGACGTCATGACGTCGAGACGTCATTTGTTTTGGCGTGTTATTGTTGCAAGTAATACAAACTTACATTTAAGACCTTTAAATTGGTATAAATTTGATTAAATAGCCCAAGATTAGGCAAAGTTATGCAAACTTTAAAGTGTTACCTTTTTTTTCGGACACCCTGTACTTGAACTGACGATTGAATGTGTGTATTTGGTACAATAAACTATAATACCGACCGATTAGTTTCGAAGAAATACAATTTACAAAGTGTGTGTTTAATTATGATTATCAGGTTTGTGAAAGTAACTGGTCGAGTAACGCTGGCGTAAGTCTCAATCATCAACTTTTCGGTTCTGTAACACAGGACAGTAGAAGACGAATCACATTTCTTATTAGACTGAATGTACTTTTTTACATTATTGCACTTATATGTATATACTTGTTTATTTTTTTTGTTTATATGTTAAATAATGTTGTACTTTGTAAATATGTTGAGGGCCTCATGGAAGTTTGTATTTATTCAAATGAGTTCTCTCGTTAATAAAAGTCTTTATTATTTTCATTATTATTATTATTATTATTATTTTGACTGAAGAAATGCAACCGGCAGGATAGCTTTGGAACCAGAGACGTTATGTTAGATAACCTAATGAACACTTAAATAAGATGTCAAATAAAGGTGGCAACGTTTTTGACAAAATCATTTCTAAAAAGGAGAAACTCTGTTTATACGACTACTAGTACTTTAAAACAATATCCGTATTTATGCTTTTAAAAGTTAGGCTACATTTTTTATTTATGTTTCATTGTTTATTATCATGTGAAATCGTATATTATTTCGTTTAATTGATAGTGACTTATATGCCTATTGGGTCGGTGGTCTATTATTTTTTCATTTGGTAATACATACGTTATTATATTGTCATGCACATTTCACTATAATAACACACCTACCTACCTACCTACCTACCTAACTACCTACCTACCCACTTCCTTATAGGCATAGTACCACCATTGCAAAAAGGAAGTGCTTCCGTGGGGTAGTCGCATAATGGTGGTTTTAAATAATCCTCATTTCTTCTTCTTTAAAAATGCATTTTCCTTATTTTAATGCTCATTTTTTTATTTGAATTGCATTATTGATGTATTTTGAACATTTTGATAACATTGTCATGCTTGAATTGTGAATTTAGAAAAAAAAAATTGATGCTTGGAAATTGGGGTATGAATACATGATTTCGGAAGTCTACTTTCACTTTGTCACCAGTGTACACACTGAGCAGAAAAAAATCTCTTATATGACACATGACCCCTACTTTTCTCATCATATTTTGATAGTGCAGAGGTTGACAAACAGTAAAATGTAGGTTTCACTTCTTTCATTTGGGATTCTCCATGAATGACAAGCCTTCAAACTTTTATTATTTACTATAGAATAAAGACCAAAAAGCAATGGTGGGATGACACCTATATATACTAAAAACAATACCTAATTAGATTATATCCGGAATTATCTTAATAAACCAGGAACGAGGTAATGAATAATGGATAAACTTATGGACAGTTAACTAGGCATTGAAGACCCATAATTCAAATATTTCACAAATGTTTTGAATACATTGCATTTAAATATTACCAACTTTCTGTATTTCAAAAACCATGGAAGGAATTAATTAAACACAATTAAATAGAAAATTAGCTCAAACAATCAAACTACCAGGAATTAGCAGTTCTTTGCGTTACAACGTATAGCAGAGAACTATTGTCTTAACGGTATTACTCGTGAAAAGAATTCAAAATATTTGAGCACGTGACAAGAGTTGTCACGCCGATTTGGTTTTATAAATCAGTTCTACGCAAGATTTCAACGTGTTCACATCGAGTTTGTTTCAAATTCAAAATTAAGAGTATATTAAAAATGGATAAAACATTTTCTGAAAAGCGAATTATGCAAGATTATATTTTGTATTGGGTTTACGACTTTTTATCATGTAGCAATACATATGTTACACGTAACATTGAAAACATGTAATTGTTTAATACGTTTATATGTGTTTAATTTCATTATTCAGGCAGGTGAGTCGACACCGAAGACAAATAATCACGTGGTTGTGCTGGTATTGCAGGACAATTTCATTCATTATTCTGGCTGTATGGTACCTGTTTGATCAGTACTCGTCTTGGTTATTCGTCTGTGCCATACAGCACATGGTCAAATCGTACGTCTCTCTTCCACAGGGTTGCGTAGCCGGTGTAACGTTGTAAACTGACCCCTATAAAATAATGACCGGGGAGGGGGATGTATTGATCTCGCAGTTGTTGTTTAATAATGGGCAAATAATTGACATTTCTATTAAAGTTATCCCAAATATAACTATAACCCAAATCGTCTAATATTGTTTTAATTCTTTGAGCCCAGCTTTGTTTTTGTTGTTGATTATTCATATTTATATATTGTTCCATGAAAACTCGATGGATAAGAGAACCAGGATTACTTTTGATTTTTATCCAAAATTTAATCGCTCGTTCTTTACAAATAATCGATAATGGATATCTGCCTAGTTCACCTAGTACGGTAAGAGTAGGTGTTTGGGTTTTAACTCCTAATATACGCTTACAGACATTTATATGTATTTTATCGATATCTTTGTAGTCATACACTCCCCATATCTCTGCACTGTATAAGAGAATAGGTACTACCATTGTATCAAAAAGTGATAATTTTGTTTTAATATCGAGTTTAATTCTTGTGAACAATGATAATAAATTATTCATAGCTCTTAGAGCTTGATCTGCTAGAGTTTTTGGAATTATTTTCATATTACCGTTATACATAAATTTGGCTCCTAAGTAGCAGAAATTATCTACAATATTCAATTTTGTCACCATTTATGAGCCATTCTAGGTTATGAACTTGTTTTCTTTTTTCAAAAATACAATATTGATATTAATTTTTAATCCCCATTTTAATGAGTATTCATAGAGATTATTTAGTTGCAATTGTAGACTCTTGGGGTCAGTAGTAAACAAAACAATATCATCTGCAAATAATAATAAGTATATTTAAGTGATTAATATCCGATTCAGTCAAAGTATCTATATTAAAAGAATTGTTCACATCATTAACAAACAGAATGAACAGAAGAGGAGAGAGTGACTCCCGCTGCTTCAATCCAAGTGTGACGTCGAAAACATCAGATAAATTAGAAGATAATTTTATGCAAGCCGTAACTTGCAAGTAAAGTGATTTGATAATTGTAACCATTTTACAGCTTACACCGTTTTCAACCAATTTAATCCATAGCGCATCTCTTATAACCGTATCAAATGCCTTTTCGTAGTCAATAAAAGCACAATAAAGTTTAGTTTTTTTTGACAATATCTTTTGTATGATACAATGTAATATGAAAATGCAATCAGTTGTACTTTTTTTATCTCTGAAACCAAACTGTAAATCATAAAGTATATGTTCTGTTTCACACCAAGTATTAAGTATTTCTAATATACAGTGAAAAAATTTTAGCAAGGGAATTTATTAATGTAATCCCTCTATAATTCGCGGTATTTAATTTGTCACCTTTTTTATGTATAGGGACTATAATGTCTTTTGACCACGCTTCTGGATAAACACCGTCAATATAGATTTTATTGAATATTTTAATAATATAAGGTGTAATAAAAGTTTTCGCGTCTATGAAAAAATCTGCTAAAACTTCGTCACATCCGGGTGATTTATTTCGAGATAATGATGATATCACCTGACTTATTTCTGACTCCTCAAAGTTTTTATTTTAAAATTCTACATTGACCTGTTGTATATTTACATGTTCATCATTTATATTTATGCCATGATTGTTATTATCAATATTGTCATGATCGTTCATATCATCAAAGTTTAGGTTAACATGAGGTGTATTCGAGATATCTGTAAAGTGCTGTACAAATTCCTCCATATTTGGGCTATTTGATAACCCCTGTTTATTACGTTTATTAAAATTGTTAATTTTTTTCCAGAATTTTCTTGGACATTTTTTACTAAGTTTAGCTAGGTTCATTCTTTCTCTCGAATAAAACGCATATTTAGCCTTTTAGTTTTAGCAAAAGCAGATTTACTTTCAAGAAAATGCTTCTTATTGTCTTCAATTTGATTTCTTTTTAAAAATTCTTTTGGAGTTAAGAAATGCTGTTTTAGTTTTCCTGCAATTTTCATTAAACTATTTGGCCTTCTTTTTCTTGCATTTAACATTACCTTTTTTGAAGGATTTTCCAAATAATTGGAAAGATGTATCGTATATTATATTTGTAAAATTTATTATACTGTCATTTATTGAATCTTTATTTTCAGTCATGTTGTCAGTAACATCTTTAAAACTTTGAACTTTAGATTGAAGTAAAGTATTCAATTCCTCGGCCCTAGATGCATCCCAAACACTTTTGTCAATATATAAGTTATCTGTATGATTATATCCAGTCATGCGACAACTTAATGCAAACTGTATAGGACTATGGTCAGAAAATTCCATTAAATCCAACACATTCATATAACAGATATTGTTAAGATTATTCGCGCTAGTTATCAAATAGTCCACAACACTCGCCCCTGTCCGGTTTCTGTTCATACAGTGATATGTAAATTTTCCTTCCTCAAGCCTCCCATTAACAATGATCAAATTTTGTTCTTTACATAATGACAACAATTTATTTCCAAACATATTAATTTGCTTATCAGATGACTTTCTTTTAACAATTGTACATTTTGGTTCATCTCCCGAAGGCATGGTTACAAATCGATCAAGGTCAATGTTCTCAGTATAATCTAATCTCTCTCCTACTCTACTATTCAGATCACCAGTGCAATAAACCTCGCCTAAAGTACTATAGTGTATGATATCATCATTCAACTGTTCAAAAAAGTCATACTCATACAGACATGAACGTGCATTCTTATATACATTAGATTCTTCGGGAGGAATGTAGCAAACACAGAAATAAACATCATTATCAGTACCTAAGAAATTCATGTCTATTTTGAACCATATAATGCCATTTAAATTTGTTTTGATATGTTCCACATGAGTGTTGTAAGTTTTGTTTATAATATACCACAAGCCCCCCACTATCACGTTTGGCCTTTTTATTACACTTCGGTCTTGGGCAACTGAAACTCACGTAACCATCAATGTTTATATTAGAATTCTGAGAAGTCCATGTTTCCGTTATCAAAACGATGTCATAATTATTAATCCAGTTTAAAAGTTCATTGTCATCTAATTTATTTACAAGTCCCTGAACGTTCCACAGGATAAATGACAACTGCTTCTCGTTTCCATCCTAGCTCACTCGTGGTCCGGCTGTGGCTGCAGGCGTGAATAATCGACCATCGATGTATAATTTGTCATACGACAAAACGCCTGCTTGTTTTCTTGCTTGGCTTTGATGAGCTCCGGGATTAGTTGTCTACGTCTCTCCTGTATAGCCTTAGGATATTGTTCACTAATCCTGTACGGAGAATTTTTAAGTTTATTAAAAGCGGTCTGCTTCACATCCATTTTATCACGGTAAAAGTTGAACTTCACAACTATCGGGCGATTTTTACCGTTAATGTATCGGCCTATTCTATGCGCTCGGTCGATTTTGATCCGGTCACGTGCACCTGTCATACCTAACTCGCTATCACAAAATTGTAAGATGGTGTCCGTGTAGTTTTCATTCTTTCTATCTTCAAAATTTAGTCTTTCTTTAAAATTGAAAAATAATAAGTTGTCACGCATTGAGCGTGCTTGGGCATCAATGATTTCTTCGGACAGTCTAATATTGTCGTTTTTTAGGGCGTCGATATCATTCTGCATCTTTTGTTTACACAATTTATCATTTGACAACTGTTTATCAATCGAATTCTGTTTAGATTGGATTTCATCACACACCTGTGCATCAGAATTTCTGCTCGTTTCAATTTTAAGCATTTTTTTTATTTGATTCTGAAAATTTTGACTCCATAGTTGATATTCGACTGTCCATAGAAGTAATCTTGTCGTTTAACTTAGACATTTGTTGCTCTATTGTGTCAAGTTTTTGAAACCTCACATTCATGGCGTCGAGTCTCTCAATTATCATTTGATTAATGTTTTGGTTGGGCTGTGTAGGCTGATTCTGATAAGCCTGTGGGCTGTACATAGCGTTCATTTGACTAGTATACGACGGCATTTGTTGCATTTGCTGTGAATACGTCATCGGTGTAGGTTGTTGAGAAAGTGTGGGTGAGAATTGTTCACTCATGGCTAATCGTTTATCAACAGGTAAAACACTCACCGATTCGGGCGACGTTTGTGATTTTGTCCTTTTTTTAGATTTTGACCGTCCAGCACCTTTTTTATCAGATTTTGGACCCATCTATTTATCACTATTACACCTAAAGAATGTATAAGCATGTTTTTAAATCAATAAATCCACGTTTTAATTGACTTTGATAAGATTTTATAGTAATTTTCTTTCACATCACGCCATATTTGACGCATGCGCACATTCGGTTTTTGGTTTTAACATGGTTTTCATATTTGATACCCAGTTCTTACAGTCATATAGCCCCTGTTGATATAGTTTTTTTATCAATATATTTTCCGTATAAATACCTTTAAACCAATAGCTTATGATTCTTACATATCGTGATATATACAATGGATATCTCCCAAGCTCTCCATACACACCCACTGTACAAGTATTTAATCTAACATTCAATTAACGTTTACAGAAAGAACTTTAAGTGTATTCTTTCGATTACTTTCGACTTGGTATATCCCCAAATTTCACTCGCATAACTTAAGATAGAACCAACGAATGCATCAAACAACTGGCATAGTAGTTTTGGCTTAAATGGATTTTTTTTACAATTAAATAAGAGGGTATTAAAAGCTTTCAAAGATTTGCCAACCAAATGTTCCTGATTTAAATTAAAATTACCAGTATTATTAAATATTGTTCCAAGATAATTAAAATCATCAACAACTTCAATAATTTCTCCGTTATAAGTCCAAGATTCATTGAGTAACAACCATCACGTTTCCAAATACCATTATTTTTGTTTTCAATGTATTTACTTTTAAGCCCCAATTATTACAATAAGTATGCAAACGGTTTAGATTATCCTGTAATTCAGAAGGAGATTTTCCTAAAATAGCCATGTCATCCGCAAAAAGTAACATAATCAAAACAATATCATCAATATTCAATCCTGAATCAACGCTGTTTTGTAAATACAGCTCCAAGTCTTCCACAAACATAGAGAAAAGTATAAGCGAGATTACCTCCCCTTGTCTCAATCCCACAGCCTATTCAAAATAGTCAGAATAACTATTACAACTCTTTACACATGATTTAACCTTCTGATACATGTCCTTTATAATACGTAGAAGTTTACCCCTAATACCAAGCTTATACAATTTTAGCCAAAGTGCATTTCTATATATACTATCGAAACACTACATCATGTCAACGAAAACAACATATAAACGTTTATTATCATATAAATAATTCTTGATAATTGACATTAACACAGATATAGCATCAACTGTTGACCGTCCCTTTCGAAATCCAAATTGCGCATCTGAAATGATATCATTATTATTACAAAATGTTTCAATCCGATTATTGAGTATGGTGGTAAACAGTTTAGATAAACAACTTACCAAGGTTATGCCTCGGTAATTATTAACATCGCTCACAATTCCTTTTTTGTGAATAGGGATAATCACCCCATCTGTCCACTAAT
The DNA here is from genome assembly GCA_029582155.1 of Panopea generosa. Taxonomy (NCBI): domain Eukaryota; kingdom Metazoa; phylum Mollusca; class Bivalvia; order Adapedonta; family Hiatellidae; genus Panopea; species Panopea generosa. The sequence goes on from CM055896.1 coordinate 89,645,824, forward strand.
CGGGAAAAAAGTCTGAGGTCAAAATAGCATAAAAAAATATCACATAAATGTGAGCCTAAAATATCAATACTTTCAATAAAATACTCATTTAAAAAGAAATCGCTCCCAATCGATTTTCCAGTTTTCAAACATTTACTAGCGCTCAATATTTCAGAAACAGTAATTGGCTGGTCTAATTCCTCGAATGAACAACAATTGTTATCAAAATCATTATCAGTACAAAAAGATTCTACATCTTCATTTGCTGTCTGAAATATATCATTACTTAAACTAGCAAAATAATTTCGGAATTCCTCCAGAATCCTTCAGAATCTTTATTTATATAATCAATATTCTTTGTCAATTTATTAAAATAAGACAATTTATTTATTAAACCTGAGCGAAAACGCTCACGAAGCAAATTATCCCATTTATACTTTACGTCGCGCACATCTACAGGTATAGCTGAAGGTCTATTACAACACAAAGAAAATTTAATGGGTGAATGGTCACTCCATTCATCAATAGGGTCAATTGTAAAAGTACTGATATGTGAAAAATTACTCTCATTTGTAAGTAAATAGCCAATCACGGTTTCTCCGTGCTGTGACACAAAAGTACACACATCCGTATTAATACCTATTCTACCGTTTACTATGCGTTAACAAGACGATTTGCATAACTCAAGAAGTTTAACACCCTGACTATTACATGTTTTATCAAGCAAGGACCGGTACATGGGTATATCGGGAACATTATCAATATCATCTGTACAATAACTTACCTTGTCTTGTATAATGAAATCATGTTTAGTACCAACTCTGCTATTCATATCACCCATAACATACACCGACCCGAGACTTTCATAAAAAACTATATCATTTTCCAGAAGTTCAAATAAATCAACATTAGCAATATTATATGCAGGGGAATCTTCCCCCCCCCCCATAAATAACTTCCACATACATATACATCATTATCAAAATTAAAGAATTTGTGATCAAGTTTAATCCAAACAATGGTGTCCAAGCTACTTTTAACTACCTCAATACCATTTTTTAAAGATTCCTTGTAGTATAAAACAATACCAACACTAGATCTTTTGGTATTACGATGTTTAAATTTACGGTAAAACATATGTGGAACATATTCACTCAAGCTAATATCATTATTAGTACATGTCCATGATTCATATAAGAATACAATGGTATTATCAGCAATAATATTTACAAAGTCACAACTGTCTTTCTTACTCCTAGTAAGTCCATGAACATTCCATGACAGGAAACGTAGTTCACCCTCTGCGTAATCCTAGTCCCTCACTGGCCTACTGTTGATAAATAGGGTGTCGTAAGCAATCCGTGACGTGTCCCCTCTGTCCCTGGCTGCTCTCATCTTAGGTAGAAGCCTCTTCATCTTCTCTACTACCGCCCGTGGAAATTGTTCATTTACATAAAATGCAGTACCTTGTAATGTTTTCCACTGTTTACGTACGAGTTCTCTTTCTTTGAACAGCGTAAATTTAGCGACAGTCGCCCTATTTCTTTCCATGGCTTTCACCCCCATTCTGTGTACTCGCTCGAACCCGATATTGTCAACAATGTCCTTCGCTACCTCCATCTTCTCGTGAATAAAGTTACGTACTACAACTTCTGCAGCTTCCGCACTCTCCCCCGAGGCTTCCGTAATGTTACTAAACACCAGATTGTTTCTCATGGATTGCGATTGTAGGTACACGATTTCATCCCGGATTACATCCCTCTCCTTCTCTAATCCCACAACTTTATTGTTCACAATCCCCATATAAAAATCTACACTTTCTGTCTTCTCCTCAACTCTCGTTAATCTCTCATCTGACTTTTTATTATTGTCATCTATGATAACCCACAGCTTTTTCAGATTGCAGTCGAACCCATCAACTTTCTTCTCTAAGCTCTCCAGAGCACCGAGCCTCTTGTCCATGGCACATATTTTATTGTCAATTTTTTTAAGATATGACATTAAGTCCGCATTTGTCGGTTCTATACAACTTTCCGCCATAACTGATTTTTTTTACTATAAACAAATTGTCAGTTCCAGTTTTCTGCGTTTCAGCATCAAATAAAACAGCGTTGGTTTGGCTCAAAATTTCACTCACCGGAATGTTATCAGTATCTCCAGACGGGCCTCTGGTTTTGAAAAGTTTGTTGTTTTGGTCTTCACTATCACAACCACTGCTTCCTCTATTCCGTTTATTCTTTTTAGTCATTATATCTCCATAATACCATAGAGCACTTGCATTCACTTATTTAAATATGTATCCGCCTTTTTATAGTTAATACATCCTTTTTATTCTCAAATTATCGGAGCAACAAATATTTCGACCACTCGCTACTGAAATTTGAATAATTTTTAACAACGAGGAGCGTCACAGGTAATAAAACCACTGGGCTACCCCACACCCGTTTTGGCTATTTTCGGAGGTATATATGAGTGACATATAGGTGACATAATGAAGGTTACGGGTATTTGACATTACTTTCAAGGGTGGCATAAAACATTGTGATTTTCCACGTATAAATTGCCTTTTTACAATCTTGAACTCCAGAAAATTAACTATATTACCGTCAATAGCATTTTTTCGTGATGAGCCCGCGATCCCATGCTATTACGAAATTAGTGCAACATGTAGGATGCAATAACAAAATGATGTTTCTTCTAAAATTTCGGACAAATTCACCATTTGAATCCTCCAGCCTAAATATCGGTTCTCTCTATTTCTATAGTAACCTTAAAACGACTTAGGTATATCTTCTATTATAATTGTAATACTTCTCTTTAAGTACAATAATGATAATTCAAATGAAAACCCTTTTAAAATTCATTTTTCAATAGATGTACGTTTATTTCTTAGCGGGGCCTCTAAGTTATACTGCTGTTGTGTCAGCTGTAGACGCAGCTGTAGACGCAGCAGCAGCAGCAGCAACAACAACAACATTATTTTATAAGGAGTGTCAGTATTTTATAGAAAAGGGGTCATTGTTCTATATAAAATAATGACCGGGGGTCATTATTCTATGAGGGTCAGTTTACAACGTTACGCCGGCTTGCAGCGGCCCATGACGTATTTCTGTATATGTGACTGTGTATGTTCGTATTGTATTGATTTGTTTTTATATAGAATTATATTTGTGCAACAATCACGAACGAACACGCACGTAATAAAACTCGCTGTATGTAAGAAAGAGTAGTTGTTATTTCTTTTGAGAGTTTAGTTAAGACTTCTGATTTTTTTAGCAAGTTACACAAGTCATATAAAATATAACAATAGCATCTGTTTTAAAGAATAAATAACAATTTGGAAATTAAAATATTGAAAAAGCTACTTTTTAGGGGGTGGCATATAGTAATCGCAGCGTCCGTTCGTCCGTCATTCCGTCCGGTATTTTGTGTCATGCCTGTAACTTTGTCATGCATAAATGGGTTTTTTTAATACTTGCTACAAATGATCAACATAACATGAAGACGTGTCGCGAGTAAGGCCCACACCCGTACCTCAAAGGTCAAGGTCACACTTTGAGTTTGAGTGAGATTTCATGTCCGGCCTGTAACTTTGTCATGCAGAGATGGATTTTATAAATACTTGCTACAAATGATCAACATAACATGACGACGTGTCGCGCGTAAACTAAGACTCTCACTTCAAAGGCCAAGGTCACAATTTAACTTTGTTGGACGATACTTTCAGTCTGCTTGAGATTTCATGTCTGGTCTGTAGCTTTGCCACCTATGGATAAATTTTGCCTTAATTCATCAGCATGACATAACGACATGTCATGCTTAAGACCCACACCTATACCTCAAAAGTGAAGGTCACACTTTGAGTTTGTTTGACAACACTTTGAGTCTGTGTGAGATTTCATGTCCGGCCTGTAACTTTGTCATGCATAGATGGATTTTATAAATACTTGCTACAAATGATCAACATAACATGACGACGTGTCGCGCGTAACACTAAGACTCCCACTTCAAAGGTCACGGTCACAATTTAACTTTGTTTTAGATTTCGTGTCTGGTCTGTAACTTTGTCATCTAGGGATAAATTCCAAAAACATTTGGCTCAGTTGATCGACATGACATGATGAAGTGTCGCGTGTAAGACCCAGAACTTTTCCTCAAAGGTCAAGGTCCCACTTTCAATCTATTTGATATTTCGTGTCTGATCTATAATATTGTCTTTAACTTGGCTCAATTGATCAAGATGACATGACGACGTGTCGCACGTAAGATCTAGACCCGTATCACAAAGGTCAATGTCACACTCTTAGTTTGTTTGACAATACTTTGAGTCTGTTTGAGATTTCATTCAAGTCCGGTCTGTAACTTTATCATACATGGATGGATTGCAAACACTCTTGGCTCAATTTATCAAGTGATCAACATGACATGACAATGTGTCGCGTTAAGACCAGAACCTTACCTCAAAGGTCAAAATCACACTTTCAGTTTGTTTGATATTTCATGTCTGGTCTTTAACTGTCTTTAAAAGTTTAAAACAAGTGATCAACATGTCATGATGATGTGTCACCTACATATACCTGACACGTAGAAAGTGTAGTGTAGAAATATCCAGACCTTTGCATCAGATTTCAAGGTTACACAAAGGCCAAGGTCACACTTAAAGGTAAAAAACAAAAACGTGAAACTTCAGTCCATTACTCTTGACATTCATGAATACATCGCTGCCTATTATAAAATATATCGTTATTGTACTAGTGACATGTCTTGTTTTCTCAATAGTTATGTTATATTTAAAATAAATGAAATAATTATTGTTAGTAAGCATTCACATTATTATTTACTACCCCCGCCCCACCCCTTTTTCCAACGAATGACGATGAAATTTGTAAGTATTCATTAGATGAAAGAGTTAAGTTATTGAATGGTGAATAAAAAACTTTTGATTCGTATCATTATTTATTGATACCTGTAATCTGTATGGAGAGATGAACCATCGTGACCTACAACACAATAATTCACGGGACGAATAAACCGGTTACCAATTAGCTAACTGAAAACAATATTTACGTTTCACTCGTTCTGTCACGTGTCCGCTTTTAGCAAAACTGGAGTTTTTCAGTCCTTTTACTTCTCTTTTTCTGGGACAAATAACTTTATCGGCCATTCGTTTTGTTTTACTATTCACTAATACAAACTCATTCATCATAACTATGTACTACAATACACCGTTTGTTCAACACGTTTTCTCATTCTATCGCCATCCAAATAACTTGAAAATTGGACACATTTATATCTGTGTTGATTTACATATTCCACAACAGACAGTCAATTACGTGGCGACGTTTGCTAGAATCTAATCACGACTGGGCAAAGAGACTTAATTGTCTCATCAATAAATGCAGACAGAAGACATTAAGAATGTCGGCATATCACGTGATTAGTTACACATTTGTCGGCACATCTCTTCATTGCTCTATAATCACAATTAAACGTCCCTTTATGACATATAAATGGCTTGTATAACGTTATGGCACTAAGTTCTGTATCACTACAGATAACGCAGATAATTAATGTTCAACCGTTACATTACAAAACATATGATCTAAATATCATTCAAAACAGACCTAAATATGATTGAAAAAAAAACTCAAAGCTGTTACAGTTTCTTGCAACGTGTAATTGAAAAAGGTCGAAGACATTTTTTATACTCTGACGTATCCAGCCTTCTGCGGATGGTCAGAAACATCGGTATTCGTTACCAGGTGTCTTCTGGATAACCTTAATTATATTTTATGAGTTAGGGTTTTAACATTTTCTAACTTGTCGAAGTAATCATTATATCGGCAATGATGGCTTTCTGTGACTTTTCTTACCCTGATCCAAGCTTTTTGCCAAGTGATGTCCAGACAGATGCCAAGTATATCCAGACAATTGCCAAGTATGTCTAAACAGTTGCAAAGTATGTCTAAACAATTGCCAAGTATGTCTAGACAGTTGCCAAGTATGTCTAGAGACTTATCAAGTATGTCCAGACAGTTGCCAAGTATGTCCAGACAATTGCCAAGTATGTCTAGACAGTTGACAAGTATGTCTAGACAGGTACCAAGTATGTCTAAACAGTTGCCAAGTTTGTACAGACAGTTGCAAAGTATGTCCAGACAATTGTCAAGTATGTCTTGACAGTTGACAAGTATGTCCTGACTGTTGCAAATTATGTTCAGACAGTTTGCAAATATGTACTCGAAGTTCCATACAGGATTTTCAGAATAGTTCTACAGTCACGTGATGAGCCTTGCTGTGTTATTAAACTTTATTATTTTTTTCTTGATTTGCCAAAATACTTAATTTTCATGTCTATAAAAGACGAAGAGCCAAGCAGAGCAATATTTGTTTATTTATATTTATGTTATAATTGATCAAAATATTCACTGATATATCAGTTTATAATCCCCGTTTCAGTCACAGTTGTTAATCATCATTCGGTGTTCATTCGGATACAATCAAATCTAAAATTCACCCCAAGCGGTTTTATTATGTTAACTAAATACGCCAATAGCGACATCACACATTACATAATTAATGATTTAATCACCAGCTGGTACACAGTGTATATTAAACAGCAGACGATACTGCGATAAAGTAGACGACAGTCTGGGTTCTATTATCAAGGGACATGGCGAATTTACAAAGTATAAACTACTCAAATATAGTCTGATTAATACCATGACCTCTCCATACACGATGGTACACATTACACATTTGAGGCAGTTTATCAGGGAAAAAACGCAATAAATGTCTTTAAAATAAAATAAGTACTAAAATGGATAACAATATCTCATTATCATTAATCACTAAAATTCGAAAGATTTGGTATGTCAAATCCACATTCTAAAAATAGTGAAATATCATAATTTATTCCCTTTAATAAATGAACAACGCCACAGTTAGCGTGTTGTAACAGCTGTTAACATACCTGTCAGTTTCATGGTCATTTAAAACATAACACATATATAGTACGTCATATGTAACTAGAAAATAATAATTATACAAATGGTACTGAAAATAATGTTCAACTGTATACGACAAACAACACTCAGTACATTAAAGAACGCACTTTTTTATTTTTTAAAACATAATAAAAACGCTGTTGCCGACACTTTTTCTTGCATATAGAATAAGTTCATTATCGATTTTTTCAATAATCAGAATTTAAATTTCAAAATAATTTTAATTAACGATAACATATTTATCAGAGCGTAACGTAAAAAGTAAACTTTGTCAATTAAGTCATATTGTTTTCAAATAACAACATGTTACTTTTGTTCGAGTATCTTAAGTTAGTATGGTATAGTCGATAAAACAAAACACAAGACAATAACCATGTACTGGTACACTGCATTATAATGCCTGAGACATGAACACATATTGTAATATTAAACAACATCGTTTGTCGGACATGTGTTGGTTGAAATATAATCAAGGCAATGGTTAAACAATAATTAAAGAAGCACATGAACAAGACATGTGGCAGACTGTGGGGGAGTTGGGAAATGTACGATGGAGCATAAGAAATATAAAAGAAAAAACAAACACGAAAAAACAAACAAACTATAGTAAATGGGACACTAAGAAAATCCAATGCATTCATGTTTCCTGCTCAAAATTGCCATGGACTGAGCAAAATAAACATTGCCTGTGGACGTAGATACTGGAACACTGCATTACAATGCCTGAAAAATATTGGAATCTCAAAAAATGATATTTTGTTGGATATGTGTTTGCTGCAAGGCGGAGGTTAAACACTAAGCCAGAAATTTGTCACCGTGTTTCATGTGTGTGACGGTGGGTTGTGGCGGGGCGGGAGTGATGATATGGTGGAACATTATACATGAAATAGAAACATAATTAAGAAACAAATATAGCAAAAAGGACAATATGAAAAATCAGTGAATTTAAATTCCTTGCCGCTGCTATAGGCTGAAATGCAAAACTATTGAATCGGAAAAGCATTACTAAATGTTTGTGTTCATGCCGTGCACATATGGTACATCAACTTTCATTATATTTATCTTGAAACTGTGGGTGGAGTTACACCAGCAATGTTGTTGATCCAAAGTATGTAAAATATAAGTAAATTTAATCGGAATGCTAATATCATAGTCACTTATACTGACCATGAACTTACAGTACAACAAGTATCATTTGTATCGAATCATATTGTGGGAAAAGTTGCCTCCAAATTATGAGACAAAATCTAAAGACCAAAGGGCCATAACTCCGTCGAAATAATTTTATCAAAACTCTTATATCACAGGCACATATTCAGACCATGTTCTTGCTGTACAGAATTTGAATCGCGTTTACACTGTGGGGGATTGTCAAAAGTAAGACATCAACTCTAAGTTAAAAGAACAGATAGCCATAACTCAGATCGATTTAATCAGAATGCCAATACCACATGCACATGCCCAGCCGATGTACCTGCTGTACAGCAAGGTTCAAGGCATAGTGCCACCATTGCAAAAAGGAAGTGCTTCCGTGGGGTAGTCGCATAATGGCGGTTGTAAATAATCCTCAATTCTTCTTCTTTAAAAATGTATTTTCCTATTTTTAATGCTTATTTTTTTATTTGAATGGCATTATTGATGTATTTTGAACATTTTGACAGCATTGTCATGTTTGAATTGTGAATTTAGAAGAAAAAAAATGATGCTTGGAAATTGGGGTATGAATTCATGATTTCGGAAGTCTACTTTCACTTTGTCACCAGTGTACAGACTGAGCAGAAAAAAAATCTCTTATATGACACATGACCCCTACTTTTCTCATAATATTTTGATAGTGCAGAGGTTGACAAACAGTAAAATGTAGGTTTCACTTCTTTCATTTGGGACCCTCTATGAATGACAAGCCTTCAAACTATTATTATTTACTATAGAATAAAGAACAAAAATCAATGGTGGGGTTACACCTCAATACCACAGGCATATGCCCAGCCAATGTACCTGCTGTACAGCAAGGTCCAATACCACAGGCACGTGCCCAGCCAGTGTACCTGCTGTACAGCAAGGCTCAATACCACATGCACGTGCCCAGTCAATGTACCTGCTGTACAGCAAGGTTCAATACCACAGGCACGTGCCCAGCCATACAGCAAGGTTCAATATCACAGGTACGTGCCAAGCCGCCAATGTACCTGCTGTACAGCAAGGTTCAATACCACAGGCACGTGCCAAGCCAATGTACCTGCTGTACAGCAAGGTCCAATACCACAGGTACGTGCCAAGCCGCCAATGTGGCTGCTGTACAGCAAGGTCCAATACCACAGGCACGTGCCCAGCCAATGTACCTGCTGTACAGCAAGGTCCAATACCACAGGCACGTGCCCAGCAAGTGTACCTGCTGTACAGCTAGGTTCAATACCAAAGGCACGTGCCCAGCGAATGTACCTGCTGTACAACAAGGTCCAATACCACACGCACATTCCCAGCCAATATACCTGCTGTACAGAAAGGCTCAATACCACATGCACGTGCCCAGCCAATGTACCTGCTGTACAGCAAGGTTCAATACCACAGGCCCGTGCCCAGCCATACAGCAAGGTTCAATACCACAGGTACGTGCGAAGCCGCCAATGTACCTGCTGTACAGCAAGGTCGAATACCACAGGTACGTGCCCAGCAAATGTACCTGCTGTACAACAAGGTCCAATACCACACGCACATGCCCAGCCAATGTACCTGCTGTACAACAAGGTTCAATACCACAGGCACGTGCCCAGCCAATGTACCTGCTGTACAGCAAGGTTCAATACCACAGGCACATGCCCAACCAATATACATGTTGTACAGCAATTTTCATTTGAATCGAGTTAAAACTGTTGGAGGATTTGGTTCAAACTTTGACGGACGCCATTTCAGTATCCCTCAATTTTCTTCGAAAAGCAAGGATTGAAAATAAATGGATAAAATAAACACAACTTTATGCCATTTTAAAGAGTCAGTACTTATCAAATTAAGCGACTAGATGCTTAATTACACACTATATGCATACACTATTGTGATTAATCAATTCATTTCAAGTTGACATACCATCCAACTTTTGTATACATTTAATCGTTATGATTGAAGGTAATAACGTTTTTAATTAACGTCAATCACAGGCAGGAGTAATGGACATTAGTTAGTCTCCCACCCCCTCTGATTTTCTTATCATTATGTGTTAACTGTCTTCAGACACCTCCTGTGCAAAAGCCACAACTATAACGAATATTCTTATACGGTATACATACAAAGCTAGAGCAGATACTGCGAGACAAAATAAGCCCTACATCAGAAATATTGAGCAAGCCGTTTTAAATTGCCCATTCAGGGGCTAGAACGTCATAAATACAGTGGCACCTATTTTAACGGGTTATTACAAGATTTAAACGGCTCTCTACACAACTGTAGCCTGGTATGACAACTAACCTGTTTCAAGGAAAGTCAGCAACAAATGAACTCTTTCATGCTGACATTTTTATTTCATTTTCATATAGAACAGCTGATGAGAGCAATTTTGTCGTCTTTAAAAGGAGCAGCACCAGTGGTGGCAGTCCTACAGGAATGTCCGGAGAGTATACCGGTGCTTACACTTTTTTCTATGAATTCGAAAAATTAAAACTGCCAAAAATGAAGTAAAAAATGGACACCTAACGGGTAGTGGGATAAACTGTAAATTCGCAACAAAAATCATTGAATATAATCCAGATACGCCACATCGTTTTATCAATTTATTTGGTTATAAAACAGGGAATTCAAAGTAAATATTAATGATAACCAGGCCCCTAAAACCACACCATAATGTACCTACGACAGCCTAGCTGAAAAACATTTCGGGGAAGCATGCCCCCAGACTCCTCCACAACTGTTTTCTGTGCCTACACATTGTTTTCAGCTAAGCTACGCCCCTGATAGCGTAAGAAAAAATAAGAAGTTATTGGTTATTATCTACGCCCAGGCGTTATAGTTTCATCGTAGGTCATCAATAAAACTCGATATGCCATATAGAACCCGAGATGTGTTGAAGTGGCGTTTACGTCTTTAAACAACACTATCATCATATGCATCTTGATCGGTCTAATTGGCTGTATTATTATTGAGTTTCGATATCAACAGGTTTAATACAGTACATTTTATGTCCATATAACGATTCTTAACATTTCAACAGCCAAGATAATTGGACGTTATACAAATATACCGTCTCAAACAAGTATATTATACGGTTTTTATCAAATTAACTATGGACTATTCTAAATTGAAGTAGGATTAACATTTCCAACTTTATTTTATTTACGTTAACTTCATGCAAAATCAATTTGAAAAACTTTAACTATATAGTAGTTTTATTAACTTATGTTCACTTGACGTCGATACTGAAGTCATTATTATTACTGGACAATTTAATTTCTGTCAATCTTTGAGTTAAAATCCCCACCAGCAGCATTGATAGTTGGCTATGAACCTTGTACCACGGCCAAGAAATATCATACACCTGAATATAGAGGATCACAGGAAAGACGAGAAGATGAATGACTGTCGGTTAATAATTGAATTTCGCTTGAAAAAGGTGCAGAATCCCATACAAAACAAACGAAAATACTTCGTTAAAACATTTATATATAACCTGTCATTTAATTATTCATATTGTTCGTATATTACTTTACCTGGCACTCATCAATCTTTGCTTATATGTTCGGACTGCTGCTCGTGAGTGCGACATGATTCCGACCTGATATTGTATTGGTATGGGTTTATTAACGGCAATATCACTGTCTACGTTCGGATACCGGAAATTAATCTACCGATATACAAGGAATGTTCATGAGGGTCAGACAAAATCTAACGCACAATAACTTGAGCTCACAACAGAATAAATAAACAAGCAAATCCATTGGTAGCATTAACACCAAAGGGATGTAAGTGTAACTGTCATAAAGGGTAACTGGCAAACAAGAGTAATGTTTAATATTCCAATACGACGGAACTATTTATATATACGCTACATTTATTATGATGTTGATTGAGTTTATAAAATAACACTCCAGTTGAATATTGTGGATTGTAGCGTCAACATATTGCGAGCTTTTATACATCCGCATAGGCTGTCAATCAAACAAGCAGCGATCGATAATGGTTGTTACTCTGCAATTTTCCTTAGACAAGCGAACCGTCCATAAGTAAGCACTACATTGCATTACATTGTATTACATTGTATTTACTTGGACAAATTACGCCACATGACCAGTGGGCGGAGCGATAGTCTTGCGTCAGATCGATTGTGTTTGTTTGCTAACTGACTTACTTATAACATTTATTGCAGCAGTATCAACGTCAACGATCGATGATTATCTAGAGAATTATCTATGTAAACGTGTATTACATTCGTATAAAGTATTGTTTAGTAAGGTTTTCATATCGTGATTTATCGCAAGCACGAGATTGTGCGTGTCAGACGGGCGGGCACAATTAAGTATCACGTAACACAATGCAACACATGGTTTGTTGATGTATAATTTTATTAGTATTTAATATAAAATAGATGCAAACAATACATGATATAAAATTATTTAAAAACATCACACATGCACATACATACAACAACATCATTGAACCAAAACAACGTGTGTTCATTTAAACTCATACAAGAACATATCACCACATCATTGCACACGTGCACATACACATGCTCTCGAATGAACATATATTTAATGTGCTGGAAAGTTAATCCTAACAAAACACAAACGGTAACTTTACTTAAAACTAAGAACATCATCATCATCATCAACAACAACGACAACGACAACGACAACGACAACGACAACGACGACAACAACGACAACAACGACAACAACAACGACAACAACAACAACATCAACAACAACAACAACAACGACAATAACAACTCTTAACAAATACATGCACGCACGAAAACTCACACTACCATTCGTGCGCACACATGTTAAAAGGATATCGCCAGTAAACGATGTAGTGTATTATCTCGTTTACCTTAACTTTTGCACTCTAACATACGCTTTGTCATATATTATTATGACACAGCCGGAATTAAATTCTTATACTTCTTCATTTAAAGGCTTATTAAGAAAGCGTGTACACATAGTTTCGTGTAAGCATAGCCCAGCTATAGCTAGAGTAAGAGCACCGCACATCCAAGGTTCGTACTCCGCCATTAAAGAATACTGTACTAAACATTTGTAAAGGAAGTTGTTTAAGAGCTTTGAAACAAAATGATTACTAGTCGAACTGGCAGTTGAACTCAGCTAAATATTGAAAAAGAGATAAGAATATGCAATCAGAGTTAATGCTACATGGATACACATATACAATAAAGAAGGTTTCCGTATTATATGGTAACAGTTGAACTATCTTTATATACACATACACCTGTATATTTAAGTATATACTACCGGAACAATAGTTTCTTAATATTTCTAAACTTGCCATTTTGGTTCTATTTTTGCATATATCGTAATATTTTTATTCTGAAAGCGACTTTAATATCATAGTATACCACATGTTTTATATCAAGCTACATCGAACCTTCCCGGTTTGAGGACTTTAACATTAAAACAAATTGATTTTAAATGACTTAGTGAAGCCGTTGTTGCTGCATGTCCGTAGATAATAGGTGGTTACAGCAATGCAACACCAAACATAGATTGACGACTTGCATCAGTATATAGTTTAACTGCTGATGATGATCCAGAGCCACTTGTTACCCAAACCGTCCCGCCTTCGTCAAGTTCAACTATGTCACTACTTTCATAACAGTTACTCCATGAATTATCACCATACCTTGCCACAGCGTATATATTATTGTTAACATTGACATTAACTACAATGGAATCAGAATACGCAATGCATACCTGTAGTATGATCAAATATAATCCACCAACACTTACCGTGAATTTACCAGATTCTGCATTATAGCAGTTTCCGTTGTTGACAGTCACCTTTAGAAAAACAAGAGTTTCACCACTTTGAACGTTGACATTATCTGTCATTATAGCTCTGAACGCTATTGCTCGTCCTTGATGAAAATCTACAAGGTATATATTGAACAAAGCATGAACTGTTTTATGAAAGGAGGATAAGTCTTTATTACATATACTTATGGTATGAAATAATATTTAGATTCTTTCAAGGAGTACTACACGTAGATGTGTTTCTTTAGAAACACAAATAAATGACACTGCAAGCAAACTTAATGCTTTTTTAAAATAAAATGTTAAGACCGAACTGGACTCGTTGACCTCTTCTCAACGTGAGATACTAACTTTCATAAGTTCGCTAAAGAGCATCGTTTTCATAGAATTTTATTAAGCATCTTTGCATACATTTTGTACCTGTATATCACAATTTGAAAACATATAAGAAAACATTATCTAAACAAAATTAAGTTACATAACAGTTTTATCATAGTTGTAAAATTTAAACAAACATTGTCAAATGGCTGTACAAATTTATTGTTTCAATATTTTAAAATATACATTTAACAAGGAACACTCATGTGGTGTGTTAGGATACAATTAAACATGCCCAATACATAAACTCTGCAGAAACATTTCAAATTAATCAGGATGTTCACAATAGTTTTTACTTTACCAATTATTTTCTGAATAATGCTGTTTTCCATTTCCATTAAGTCTTCAGACATTCTACGTAAATCAGTCTGATGCTGTTTAAGATCGTTTTCAAGTACGTTTATTGTGTTGAACTGATTCTTTTCTGTGGCTTTTAATACTGAAAAGTCCACTTCCCTCTTCGTCTTGTCATCAGCGAGAAACGCGAGGCCGGAGTTCACTTTCTCTTTCATCGCTTCGATCTCACTATGTATTGCGTCTTTGGTGTGTTTAAACTCATCAAATATTGCAGGATTAGCCTACATTATTAATTTTCAAAACTTCTTTTCTTATTTTAAATGCATGCACCGATTAGTTTGCTAAATTATGTTCTCTTTTACTCCCTTTCAAATACATTATATTATAGAACATGTTAAATGATCTATTCTTCAATCAGTAATCGTTGAAGTAAGTTTGTATCAGTATTTTATATTCTTGACACTCAAAGAAGAAATGCTATTCATCTTCCACAGCGTTTATTTTATTGTGCAAGCAAACGGGACAAAATCTTAAACGTTTACCAATTGCAGTATGTATTCCTTTTTCAATCATATATTCATGACTTGAGCACCGAAAATTTGAAGATTTGACAATATCAACATTTATATAAAATTCAGTATAAAGTAATGATTTAAAGTGTTTGTAATGAAGTGCTTTAGATAAGTTATTAACATAACCATACCATTTTTGCCTATAGCAATCTTTAATAAGTGTTTTGAATAATTAAAGTAGATTTGCCTCACTTCCCATATCTTGCGAAATTCATACATATCCAAAACCTTGCAAAAGTAATAGATATTTTTATCAAGGTAACCCATGTTATTCTACCGGCATCGTCTAATCGTTCAGCATGTTATATACCAATACCTGTGTAAGAAATAAATTAATAAACTTTAATTTGTTGGTGTTTACATGGGTATATGATTTTTATTAATCACTATAATTTAATTTTATCTTGGAAAGAGAAACTATTGACATTTTTTGGATATTCCTTTATTTAATTTGGTTAATACACAGTATAAACAGTATATAAAACATTATACTTAACAACTAACTATGCCATTCTATATATAATTAAAGGAGACAATATTTTATATACTACTTTTGATAGAAAATAAAATCAAATCAATTCCTTTACTAAAAATTGTAAATGTATCCTATTCATAGTTGTAGACTGATGTCACGGTAACTCTGATATTTAAGACGGCAATGACATATAGGTTTGGGTACATTAATAATAATTTGCTAGCATACCTATCTATTTGTTTTCGAAGAGAATCTGGTTTGGGCAAGCTCCTTTTTATTTTACTTTTTTAATCTCACCTAATCGCATTTTTCGTGACGTAATGTTCTCACTTAAATCTATCGCACATTTCATTTGGAACGGCATATTAATACTGAAATCAGTCAGTGTTTGTCTTTGTCTTGAAATTGTAAAAATACTATTCAGGAACAATTCCCTATACCGTCATTGAATGATTATAAGAATTTGTTGATGTGCAACTAAACATTTCACCACGCATGATTTAATATCAAATGTTGCAAAACTAAATGTGAATAACCCCATTTGCAACAACATAGTCATTAAAAACAAGAAACCTGCACATTCTATTTATTTGATCGTTTTGCTAAGGTGCAGATCTACAATAGATCGCCTTATAACAATCATAAGGGCTCATATGCATTTTTATTAGTTTAAAAAAATACACAAAAAAAACATCAACAAGTTTAACTGTCTGTTGCAAATCAGTTTTTTCATGTATGTTATACATATTTTGCTGTAAAAATTGTATATTGGTGTAGATTGAGTTAGTAATATCTTTTTAAAGAACATGTTAATGATAAAGGCTCTGTTTTGAGGTATATCGAGAGACACTCTTTTGACTGGAAAAATATTGTGGTAAATTCAATACCACAAGGGCTCATCTGGTAATGTATTGAATAGAATATGTTTCATATGGGAAGGAGAAACACATAATTTTTTATCTAAAAGGACAACCCACATATACACCCCCCAAAATAGTTTCAAATTATGTTTGCAATATTATAAAACGCCTTGTTTTCAACTGTTCCTGAAAATGTATATAAGTCTGCGTCTATCTCCTCCGCAAGCATATCTGGAACTGGTAAGCAATCCTTTTCCTTTCTAACTTGTTGCCAATGCCTCATAAAATGGTTTATAGATTGCTGGAACCAGTAAACTGTTTAATGATGCTAACAAATCTACTTTCTTTGAAAATGATACATGTCGCTTTTCTGTGTATTTCTTTGTCAGCTGCATTTTTCTAGTTACATATTAACACTCTTTATTTTTCTTGCAACATTTGTTTGTTTAAAGTCTTCTTCAAATTTGTATTTGAAATTAATTGTTTTTCATATTTCCTTTCTACTCTTAACACCCTTAATTTTATTGTCTCGCTGCGACGAAGGAGAGACGAGATTAAGGTGTTGCTTTTCCACCGCCGTCGCACGTCAAACATTTATATTTAGCTCCAACGTTGAGTTTTCGTTTTACACTATTTCTCAACAAGTACAAGTGCTAGGACACTCATACTTGGATCATTGTTACAACTAACACCCTGCATCACATTATATACTGCAGATGCTGAGTGTGACCTACATTTCATGGTCCATTGACATTGATTGATGCTGAATTTTGCATTAACCTCCAACGTTAAGTTTTCATTTTTACACTTTTTCTCAATAAGTACTAGTTCTAGGACATTCATACTTGGATCATAGTAACAACTAACATCCGGCTTTATATAATGCAGATGCTGAGAACTTTTCTTTTTTTTCTTTTTTTTTCTTTTTTTTTTTAAATATGTTTTACTTAGAAATACTTTTTTTTTTTTTTTTTTTTTTTTTTTATAAATTTGTTTTTCTTAGAAATACTGGTTAAATTTTTTTTTAAATATGTTTAACTTAGAAATACTGGTTAAAGTTTTGTGTGCAACTACCATGAAGTTCATATCTCAAAAATCACTTAATGTATTTGATCGAAACTTCACACAATACTTCCTACAATATTTCTTAGTCATTAAACCTACTACATTAACCAAGTTAGATAACATTTGCATGAATATAATATTTTAATTTTTTTCTCTCCCATGTGTGTATTTACGGTCATAGCGGACACGGCGAGACATTTCATTCCGCTGAATTCTTGTCCAATTAACTCTACTGCAATCGATTGCATTTTTAAAATTGACATAGCTTTCTTTGGCTAAAACATGTAAATCATAAAATTGGTTTAAATGTATTGAGACTACAATATACGGCTTCTTTGGTCTTATCATGTGGACATTTGTATTCCAATGACTTGAAATGAATATGAATGTACGGAACTTTGCATGGTCTATCACAGCACTCCATTTGGGTATGACCACTTTCCAGAAATCTTTGCTTAATAGCGACGATTTTACACTGTTTCAAGCCTGAACATATAACCCGCCCCGCACACACTTGTCCTGAGTTTTAATCTGCAGTGCGAGGATGCCACTTATATGGCGATGAACTTTACCGGAAGAAGAAGATGTCCAGAATAGAGACATGAAGTGCTTCACGCCAATTTTCGCGATGGTTGGGACACTTGGTGGATACCTAGTGTCTACAGATGGTTGGGAAACATGTTGCATATGTGGAACAGAGTGATTTTGACCGTCGTTGTTTTAACTATTTCGACTTTTTACCATCATTGTTTCAGCCTTTCACAAATGCTTTTCTTTGTTTCGACTTAAATCACAATAATAAATGTGCCGCGATTGCCAAAAAACGGGACACCGCATCCAAGAAAACTTGTAAAAAAAGTCTATACGAACTCTGCATATAATTAATTTCTTGATTAACCTGGTGACGTATAGGCCCAATTGTTTATATGTATAACAAAATGAATGTATACACATGTAACAAGAATAAACAATAGAAAATGTATTTATGGTTGAAAACGTGTTTCGAAAACGTTACTCTTGCACTCACATTATAGATACATTAATACGAATTATGCCCCTTTGATCTGCTATTGGGAATTGACATTTTTTTTCAATTTTCAGAATTGGACGATTAGTTTCATTGGTTGGCATGTAAAGAATTAATAAATAGGAAGAAAAAGCCTTTGTTATCACATCATTATTTACCAAACAAAAATCAATGCGCCACTTATTCACCTCAATGCATACACATATTGCTCGAATAATTTCTGTTGTTTATTATATTACGGTGTATCTTCTTTAGAAAATTTAGATAATGCTGGGTGTACAATAGGATAACGAGAGTACACAATTGTCATATAAATGTTTTCTCAGTTCACCCTTTAAGTTTTTAATACCCTCTATCGTATACAGTATAATAACATATCGACATTTAAATTGAGCTGATCCCTAATGCCCCTTCTTATATATGCATGCATTGAATTTTACATGATTTTTTAACATCCTAAACAAGTTTATGCTAATAATGTGGCGGTGCTTTTTCAAAACTGCGTCTTTCGTGGGTTTCAAATAATGTCTTATATTTCTGACAAAGAGGTGAAAACACCGTGATGACGTTTTCATTTAGGACCCTGTTAAAAATAAATGGTAACTATGTAGACCCGTGAAACTCGTAGGTTTTTAACAAATGTAATTCAAGTTTCACTTAGAGGGAAAATGTAGCCGTTAACAAGGAATGATGATGATGATTTCTGCTCTTGATTTGTATACGTGGAGGATTTTGTATTTTTACAGCAGTGTTTCAGCTTTAAATGATCGTTGGTGATCTTGAACATAGTCGCAGTATTAATAACAACTGAGCTAACCAGGCCTGGTTTAGTTTTTAACCATTATATTATTATTTGGAATTATTGATATTCGCGCCACGTCCGTGTGACTGTTAAAAGTCAAGTGTATAAACTGATCGTTGAGTTTTATTGTTTCTGATACAAAATGTTGATGCTAGATACTATTAAATAAAACGCTCTCCTCTTTATTTTTGCTGTATAAGTATGGTACTCATTTTTCATCCATGAACAGCCACTTCTAAAATAAAACTTGCAAGACATTTTTTATACTTTGTGTTTAACGCTGCAACATGAAGAAGATGTATCTCAGTTAGTTTGTTGTATTAAGTACCGAAACACGATAAACCTTACCAGAATAATACGTAAACTGTACACTATCAGAACTGGTTGAGTGGCAATTAACTATGTTGGATGTTGAACACGAACATTATACACTTGCAAAAACATAAAAAGTCCGTCACGACAAAAATGTATCAATATGAGATACTTAGGTCTAGTGAAATTAATGTTCCTATAGAAACGACGACAAACCAACTGTTATTATATCAGATATAATACAAGAGTATATGGTTTTTTGTTAACCAGTTGTTATGTACGTAATCGTATTTACGTATAATACGACACACTGTCGGTTAACAATCATCGCGGGGACTGTGGTGGGGCGGGCGGGGATTCAAATTCACGATTCCTTGATTGATGGGCAGACGTGCTACTGGCAGAGATAATCGTGCCTGGCATAAAATACAGATACTAATATGTCCATACGCAACATTTGTATGATCAAACTCACAGAGAACCAGGATTATGGATATCCCTAATTTAACTAATGCAAACTTTTTATGCATTTAAATATTTATGATAGTGGTTTGGAGAGTAATTTGACAATGCACACACAATCCCATTCGACTCTTTGTTTTATCTAAGATTCCTCCAGACAAGTAAAGTTGAAGGTTGGATAATCTCATCAATAATTTAAATGTGGTTGTTCTATTCAGAACAGACTTTAAGTCACATTTGTCTTCCATTAAAGAAAATGTAAAATGTCAAAAAGAGTAAATGACATTTGTGGATTTGTTTTGCCAAAAATGAACACAAAATTATGCACACGAGGTAAGATAAAATAGATTGAAAAATGGATGTGCTTTTGCAGTTAAAATCAATATACATTTGTTCCATCAGTGACTGCGCTGTCATCACAAGAGAATGCATTTATATGATTATTGTCTGCCTGAATCTTACTTGTCTACTTGTTATCATTTTGAAATGCTTCATTAGTAAAGTTCGGCATGAAATTGCTGCCGGCTTTAGTCTGATTTTTGTCTGATAAGACATGTTTCTATACATCATTATTTTAATAAAGTGTCAATTTTCTAGATGACTGAAACATAATTTTCTTCTCAATTTTTGTTATTTAAAAAAAATATTAACATGTAAAAGTCTGTCATATTATATTTGAAAAACAACAACAACAAACCATAGACATGTTTACTGAACGATGCCGCTATAACATGCGCATGCGTTTCAAAGCATTTATTCATTGATTGATTGAATATTTAGCGTCATTTTATGCCATCGATTGCAAACAGACGATCAGTCAACCTAACCACTGTTCCCTTGGATGCTGGAAGGTTAACCAGTTCCCGAGCACACTCCATCTCCGAAGGCGATTAATAACTTTTTCACTTGAATCAGCGGTGAGAGGAATGCTTATAGACGTAATGTTGTATATCAGATACTGTGAACTGGCGGGGATTTGAACTTACGATCTCTGGATATAGATTGAGATGCGCTACTGACTGGACCCGGCCTCTAAACTATTAAAAACTGAAAATAAGAAATGTTTAAACCGTTAGACTATTAAACATAATTTACGTTAAAAACAGTTTAAAAAAATGACCTACGTACGATATGGAATTTAAAGACATTCACTAATGGAACAACACATTTCAAAGAAACGATGTTTTACTCGACGTTAACATCAACATTCAGTTAAATAAACAGTTTTATTATAAATTGCCATATGTGGCATGTCTTTTAATTTACTTGATAAAAATATTTGGTCACTGCTAATATGACTTCTTATTATGCAAATAAAGAAAATTGTAATCTTTGCAAGACATTATAACGCCCATAAATTTATATATAAAGGCTTGATGTATCACGATTGCCAACAGACGGCATGAACATCATATAAGCGTTTCACGTTTTATTTCTCAGGTAATATATTTAGTTATTTTCAATAAATGTTGATGTTACACGACACCTATATTATTGTGTTCTTTTTAAACAAAAAATAGCTTAATATTCATCTCTGATTTCAATGCATACAAGGATATCTATTTTTTATATAAACGGAAGATATGTCTTTCTCCCGCTCTTTGTATAGTATTTCTATGTCTCGTTTGTGTTTGTTATAAGCTGTGGTGCAGTGGTGGTTGTCATAAGCTGTGCTGCCTTGGTGGTTGTCATACGCTGTGCTGCAGTTGTGGTTGTAATAAGCTGTGCGGCAGTGGTGGTTTTCAAAAGCTGTGCTCCATTGGTGGTTTGCATGAGTTGGGCTGCAGTGGTAGCTGTCATAAACTGTTATCCAGTTTTAGTTGTCATAAGCTGGGCTGCAGTGGTGGTTGTCATAAGTTGGGCTGCAGTGGTGGTTGTTATAAGCTGTGCTGCATTGGTGGTTGTCATAAGCTGTGCTGCTGTAGTTTTTGTCATAAGCTGAGCTGCAGTGGTGGTTGTCATCAGCTGTGCTGCCGTAGTTGTTGATATAAGCTGGGCTGCAGTGGTGGTTGTCATACGTTGTGCTGCAGTGGTCGTTTTCATAAGCTGTGCAGCGGTGGTGGATGTCATAAACTGTGCTGCTGTAGTTGTTGTCATAAGCTGGGCTGCAGTGGTGGATGTCATAAACTGGGCTGCAGTAGTGGTTGTCATAAGCTGTCCAGCGGTGGTGATTGTCATAAGCTGTGCTGCATTGGTGGTTCTCATAAGCTGTGCAGCAAAGGTGGATGTCATAAGCTGATCTGCCGTGGTAGCTGTCATAAGCTGTGCTGCATTGGTGGTCTTCATAAGTTGTGCTGTAGTGGTCGTAGTCATAAGCTTTGCAGCAGTGGTGGTTGTCATAGACTGTGCTTCAGTGGTGGTTGTCATAAGATGTGCTGCCGTGGTGGCTGTCATAAGCTGTGCTGCATTGGTGTTTTTCATAAGTTGTGCTGTAGTGGTCGTAGTCATAAGCTGGGCAGCGGTGGTGGTTGCATAAGCTGTGCTGCAGTGGTGGTTGTCATGAGATGTGCTGCATTGGTGATTTTTATAAGCTGTGCTGCATTAGTGGATGTCATAAGCTGGGCTGTAGTGCGGGCTGTCATAAGCTGTGCTGCAATGGTGTTTTTATAAGTTGTGTTGTAGTGTTCGTAGTCATAAGCTGGGCAGCAGTGGTGTTTGTTATAAGCTGAACTGCCGTGGTGGTTGTCATAAGCTGTGCTGCAGTGGTGGTTGTCATTGGATGTGCTGCAGTAATGGTTGTCATAAGCTGTGCTGCAGTGGTGGTTGTCATAAGCTGTGCTGCAGTAATTGTTGTCATAAGTTGTAGGTCAGTGATGGTTGTCATAAACTGTTCGTCAGTGGTGGTTGTCATAAGCTGAACGTCAGTAATGGTTGTCATAAGCTGTGCGTCAGTGGTGGTTGTTATAAGCTATGCGGCAGTGGTGGGTGTCATAATCTGTGCTGCAGTGGTGGTTGTCATACGCTGTGCTGCAGTAATTGTTGTCATAAGCTGTATGTCAGTGATGGTTGTCATAAGCTGTTCGTCAGTGGTGGTTGTTGTAAGCTATGCGGCAGTGATAGTTGTCATAAGCTGTGCGGCAGTGATGGATGTCATCAGATGGGTAACAGTGGTAATGGTTATAAGCTGTTCGTCTGTAGTGGTTGTTATAAGCTGTGCTGCAGTTGTGGTTGCCATAATCTGTGCTGCAGTGGTGGTTGTCATAAGCTGTGCTGCCGTGATGGTTGTCATAAATTGGGCTTCAATGGTGGTTGTCATAAGCTGTGCGGCAGATGTGGTTGTCATAAGCTGTGCGGCAGTGGTTGATGTCATAAACTGTGCTGCAGTGGTGATTGTCATAAGCTGTGCGGCAGTGGTGGTTGTTTTAAGCTATGCGGCAGTGCTAGTAACTAATGGCGACAAATATGAAACACTGGTTTCCTTTCTTACAATTTAAATTGGCATTTGTGACAAACGATGACAGAGATAATGACAGTATCTTTAGTTGTCAACTCACTCATTCTGCGTCACAGCATGTTAGGATGAGCGCGTGTAGGTTAAAACTTCCGTACCCGGTAAAAATACGCGGAAATCCTTCTTTGGTATGTATGAATAGACTATCAGTACAGTCAATAAAATTTGTAATTTGCAACAAGTAAAAGAAACAGCCGCTACCGTTACGTTAATAAAAAAACAATTGTCAGGGAGCTGGTTGAAATGGTTTGGTAGGTTCGGGCATATCATGCTGCTCACAAATGTCACTTTTCTTAATTAAATTCGTTAATTTCGCCAATTTGAGCCATTATAGCTAATAAGAAAACACAAAAAGTGTCAATCTGAACCAAATTGTCATTATGATTCTAATGTTAAAAGGGGTAATTAAAAAGAAAACAACATCGTTATCACACTAGCACCAGTCCTATCCATTAGTAAGACAGAAGCCACAACCCTATCAATCCTGATCAATATTGCTTCATTTGGATAAAACACTAGGCAACTATAAGGCGATTCCTAATAAGATTGATCAAATCAAATTCGTTTGATGTTGGTTATAAATCGTGATATTGAACTATTTGCAAATTTTCCCATTGTTATATTTGTCCTACAACTGCTGTTTTACTATCGGCACTCAGCACGTTTTGTAATGAAGTAAAGCAGAATATCAGAAGAAAAACGTAATAAGCTTTCCACAATATATACCAGACATTCCCGCAGTTGCTCCATGTTTCTTTCAGCGGTGTTGCATACTAAACAAAACATTAGTTTTCGGGATAAAATAATAAATACAAAGGTATCTAGGTTCAAACACCTAAGAATAAAGATTAAACCAACGTGGTTAATCAGGAGGTAAGAGAAAATTTATGAACTAAAGGTAAGGAAGCTTTCTTGGGAGACATCTTAGCTTTTGTAATATGCGAAGAACGTTCAGAAAGCTATATGAGATTTTACTCCTGTTCGGACAGTTTTATAAATATTTTGAATATTCTTTCTACTCTTTTTTAAATTATACTCTATAATGTATATACTTTTATTTTAGAGCTTTTATATTCTCTCTACAAACCATAACACAGGCCTATGCCTCAGTTATTCTACGACAGCCGATACAAAATTTGTCGTATAGCTGTAATTGGTCCAAGCGAATTTTTTTTGTCAGATCTGGAAACAAAAAAGGCCACTGGGGGTAATGACATTTTTATATGAAGGATGCAACAACAATCGCTATTCAAAGTAAGCACATGAAGCGCAGTGGGAGAGGACGTTGTCATGATGAGGGATATATATTATTGTGCTGGCCTGGGCGTAGCTGTTCAAGATTTTCACGCAGTTTCTTCAGAATAATTTAGGAGTAGTACTTGGCAGTAACCGATTTATAATTTGGCATAAAGTAAATAAGTACAACGCCGCGTATATCCCTGAAAACAATTACCATGGGGATTTATGTCATTTCCCCGATTTAATTATGCTTTTATTTCACTCTCAACATGATTCACCCGTTTAATCTACAGTAATATTGCCATTCCAATGGGCATTCACCTTCAAATTAAATCAGCTTTAGTGATCTTGGTCACCATAAAATTGTGTAGATTGATCATTTGTTACTCGCTAATCTCACATAACGAAATGCTCAACATGCCCCAGCCCCCTCAGAGTAGGTTTGTCATACACGCTAATTCAACCGTTGTGAAACTGAGAAAGCAATAATAAAATGCTGAATGTGACGTGCATACATTACCAATCCTTTTAAAGTTGTCTTTTGTTAAAGGTTATTAATCATCTGTAAGCTGTAATTGTATCACCGAATATTGTTCTTCTGTTTTGAGTTCATGTTAATCAAAACACCAATCATGTACAAATGACAAATAAACGTCTTTATGAACACGCATATTGGCAATCTCCATCTTATTATTAACCAGATAGTTTCAATTCTGCACATGCATTAAATTGCATGTAAACGCACTTGAACGGCAAATATCATGAAAAGCCAACACCCTTCCTAACCTTCCCTCTTTAATTTGACTTGCCTCCAAAACTACAACATTTTACAAGTTAAAACCCATTACCAAGATACTACCAATAACACATTAATTTTATGTTTGTTTGATTGAATAGATATATGCAGTGCTTTTTACACAATTTTAATCCACTTGATGAATTTCCAAACTATATTAAGCATTGATGGAGATATTGCATCAAGCGTTTTGGTGTTTTTCTTTACGATTTACCGTAGTGGCGACATTTAGGCAATGCCTTCTGAAATCTTAATTTCCATCATATTTTACGCTGTCGTTTAAAATCATTAACAAGATATTCCAACAGCGTGCTTGAAGATTTGACCGATAAGATTGTCAAAAACGATAAAGTAAACAACATCTCTTAATCTAGAAGAAAAGCGAATATTATCTTATTCACTGAAAATTATTAAACTACCACTAGTCGGAAGCTTCTGTAAGTATGCCATTCCGATACTCTTTGCCTAATTTTATAATTTGATATTATGCAGCATGTAATGACAAACACCCAACTGTTTTAGACTTCAATTGAACGTCTAATGCGGATTGAATGGAAAACACTTTATTGAACGTTGGATGGTTATGTTGAAGAACGTGCGCTTGTGTATTTTTCACCGATTATAAGACGGTGCTAAATAAAGGTGTCAAGGGCACATAATGGTGATTAATAAAGATCCTCTGATTGATCTGGTTCGTTTTTTAAAAGCATTTCTTTGTTTGCTTTGTATTTCTTAAGCGAAGAAATCCCACAACTTTCCAAATGTGCTAAACGTCACCCGATATATTGCTTTTAACACTTGAGAACTTTCTACATGTACTGAAATAGCAATAATTGGGGTATATTTACCTACACCAAGAAATATGAAGATAATACGGTTACGAACAACGTTGGTGCTCGAATAATTTTTTGTGGCTCATATATGTAGGAGGAACCATTACGTGTACATTGCAAAACTAAAGGGTGATGAAACAGAATGTATAGATAATAAATGCGGTCTTGTGTTTAGCTTCAATGTAAGCAAAGCACTAGGGTATTGTTTGGGTCAGAGTATATAAGATGTAAATTGTCGCTGTTTTTGTAATAGACAAACAGGTCAGTTAGCTTCAGTTACCCGTTTGGGCCATCGCGTCATATTTATTAAATTAGTTGAAGTCGAAACAACAAAACTACGATGGTGAAAAGTCATAGCAACGAATTCACGACGATGAAAAGTCGAAATAACGATGGTGAAAAGTCGAAACAACTACATTTGTGTTTATGTGGGGACAATGTTTGGATAGTGAGTGGTTATTAGGTTTTCAAACGATATTGTAACACGCTGGTACACGTATTCATGTGTTCTACTATTAGTTTTGTAATATTGATTAGAGCTAGTTATTAGCACGGAATGAATACGTAAATTAATGAAATAGTTTATCTGAAAAAAACTGAACGTTTTGTAGAGTCATTTCATATTGTCGTTGAAGAATGCAGAACAAGTTTATGTTTGGATACGGTGTGGCGCGGGCTTATGGGCGGTTATTTGTTTTAAAGCAAGGTTACATGGTTTTAAAACATGGTATCAGAAAATCATGTTAGCTCGGAGCGCAATGGTGGATGTCATAAGCGGTGCTGCAGTGGTGGTTATCATTAGTGGTGCTGCTATGGTGGTTGTAAAAAGCGGTGCTGCAGTGGTGGTTGTCATAAGTGGTGCCACAGTGGTGGTTGTCATAAGCGGTGCTGCAGTGGTGATTGTCATAAGTGTTGATGCAGAAGTGGTTGGCATAATTTGTGCTGCAGTAGTGGTTGTAATAAGATGTCTTGCAGTAGTGGTTGTCATTAGTTGTGCTGCAGTGGTGGTTGTCATAAGTTGTGCTGTAGTGGTGATAATCATACGTTGTGCTGCAGTGGTGGTTGTCATACGTTGTGCTGCAGTGGTGGTTTTCATACGTTGTGCTGCTGTGGTGGTGTTCATACGTTGTGCTGCCGTGGTGGTTGTCATACGTGATGATGCAGTAGTGGTTTGCATCAATTGTGCTGCAGTGTTGATTGTCATACGTTGTGCCGCAGTGGTTGTCATATGCTGTGTTGCAGTGGTGGTTTTCATTAGGTGTGCTGCTGTGGTGGTTGACATAAATTGTGGTGCAGTGGTGGTTGTCATAAGCGATGATGCAGTGTTGGATGGCATAAGTTGTGCTGCAGTTGTGATTGACATAAGTTGTGCTGCAGTGGTGGTTTTCATACGGTGTGCGGCTGTGGTGTTGATATAAATTGTGCTACAGTGGTGGTTCTCATAGGCGATGATGCAGTGGTGCTTGGCATATGTTGTGCTGCAGTGGTGATTATCATACGCTGTGTTGCAGTGGTGCTTGCCATAAGTTGTGCTGCAGTGGTGGTTTTCATTAGTTGTGCTGCTGTGGTGGTTGACATTAGTAGTGCTGCAGTAGTGGTTGTCATAAGCTGTGCTGCATTTGCAAATGTCATAAACTTGGCTGCAGTGTTGGTTGTCATAAGATGTACTGTGGTGGTGGTTGCCGTAAGTTGTGCTACAGTGGTCGTTGTCATATCTTGTGCTGCAGTGGTGGTTGTCATACAAGTGAGCTCGGCTGTAGTGGTTGTTTCATAAACTGTGCTGCATTGGTAGTTGTCATCAACTGTGCTACAGCGGTGGTTGTCATCAGCTGGGCTACAGTGGTGGTTGATTTATGTTTTGTTGTAATGATGGTTGTCATAGGCTGTGCTGCAGTGGTGATCGTCACATGTTGTGTTGTAATGATGGTTGACATAAGCCGGGTTGTGGTGGTGGTTGTCATAAGTGATCCTGGTGTTGTAACTGTCATAAACTGTGCTGTAGTTGTGGTTGTCATATACAGTTTTGCGGTGGCTATTGTCTTATATTGTGTTGCCATGGTTGTTGTCATCAGTTGTTCAGCTGTAGCGGTTGTTGTAAGCTGTGCTCCAGTGGTGATTGCCATAAATGGTGCTGAAGTTGTGATTTTCATAATCAAGACTGCAGTGTAGGTTATCATAAGCTGTTTTGTTGTGGTGGTTGTCAAGAGCGGTGCTGCAGTTGTTGTTGTTACAAGCTGTGATGCAGTGATGTTCGCATCTGTCTATGAAAAAACACACTTTTGTTGTATATCTTTTAACATGTTTTCGACTCACTGCTAACAGCATGTTCTGAGTGATTGCCCTTATACCCGTATTGTTACACAGCTAACGTCTATTTGACTCACTGCTTACTGCATGTTCTGAGTGATTGCCATTATCCCTGTATTGTAATACAGTTAACGTCTATTTGACTCACTGCTTACAGCATGTTATGAGTGATTGCCATTATACCTGTATTGTTACACGGTTAACGTCTATTTGACTCACTGCTTACAGCTTGTTCTGAGTGATTGCCCTTATCCCCGTATTGTAATACATTTAACGTCTATTTGACTCACTGCTTACAGCATGTTCTGAGTGATTGCCTTTATCCCCGTATTGTTACACAGTTAATGTTTATTTTACTCACTACTTACAGCATGTTCTGAGTGATTGACTTTATCCCCGTATTGTAATACAGTAAACGTCTATTTGACTCACTGCTTACAGCATGTTCTGAGTGATTGCCCTTATCCTTGCATTGTAATACAGTTAACGTCTATTTGATTCACTGCTTACCGCATGTTCTGAGTGATTGCCCTTATCACCGTATTGTAATACAGTTAACGTCTATTTGAACAACTGCTTACAGCATGTTTTGAGTGAGTGCCCTTATCCCCGTATTGTAATACAGTTAACGTCTATTTGACTCACTGCTTACAGCATGATTGAGTATTGGCCCTTATCCATGCATTGTTATATGGTTAACGTCTATTTGACTCACTACTAACAGCATGCTTTGAGCGATTGCCCTTATCCCCGTATTGTAGTACAGTAAACGTCTATTTGACTCACTGCTTGCCGCATGTTCTGAGTGATTGCCCTTATCCCCGTATTGTAGTACAGTTAACGTCTATTTGACTCACTGCTTACCGCATGTTTTGAGTGATTGCACTTATCCCCGTATTGTTATACAGATAACGTCTTTTTGACTCACTGCTTACCGCATGTTCTGAGTGATTGACCTTATCCCCGTAGTGTAATACATTTAACGTCTATTTGACTCGCTCCTTACCGCATGTTCTGAGTGATTGCCCTTATCCCCGTAGTGTAATACAGTTAACGTCTATTTGACTCGCTGCTTACAGCATGTTTTGAGTGATTGCCCTTATCCCCGTATTGTAGTACAGTTAACGTCTATTTGACTCACTGCTTACAGTATGTTCTGAGTGATTGCCCTTATCCCCGTATTGTTACACAGTTAACGTATATATGACTCACTGCTTACAGCTTGTTCTGAGTGATTGCTATTATCCCCGTATTGTTACACAGTTAACGTCTATTTGACTCACTGCTTACAGCTTGTTCTGAGTGATTGCCCTTATCCCCGTATTGTAATACAGTTAATGTCTATTTGACTCACTGCTTACAGCATGTTCTGAGTGATTGCCCTTATCCCCGTATTGTTACACAGTTAGTGTTTAGTTTATTCACTGCTTACAGCATGTTCTGAGTGATTGCCCTTATCCCTGTATTGCAATACAGTAAACGTCCATTTGACTCACTGCTTACAGCATGTTCAGAGTGATTGCCCTTATCCCCGCATTGTTACACAGTTAATGTTTATTTTACTCACTGCTTACAGCTTCTTCTGAGTGATTGCCATTATCCCCGTATTGTTACACAGTTAACGTCTATTTGACTGACTGCTTACAGCTTGTTCTGAGTGATTGCCATTATCCCCGTATTGTTACACAGTTAACGTCTATTTAACTCACTGCTTACCGCATGTTCTGAGTGATTGCCCTTATCCCCGTATTGTAATACAGTTAACGTCTATTTGACTCACTGCTTACAGCATGTTCTGAGTGATTGCCCTTATCCCCGTATTGTTACACAGTTAATGTTTATTTTACTCACTGCTTACAGCATGTTCTGAGTGATTGCCCTTATCTCTGTATTGTAATACAGTAAACGTCTATTTGACTCACTGCTTACAGCATGTTCTGAGTGATTGCCCTTATCTCTGCATTGTAATACAGTTAACGTCTATTTGACTCACTGCTTACAGCTTGTTCTGAGTGATTGCCCTTATCCCTGTATTGTAGTACAGTTAACGTCTATTTGACCCACTGCTTACCGCATGTTTTGAGTGATTGCACGTATCCCCGTATTGTAGTACAGTTAACGTCTATTTGACTCACTGCTTACCGCATGTTCTGAGTGATTGCCCTTATCCCCGTATTGTAGTACAGTTAACGTCTATTTGACTCACTGCTTACCGCATGTTCTGAGTGATTGTCCTTATCCCCGTAGTGTAGTACAGTTATCCGTCTATTTGACTAACTGCTTACCGCATGCTTTGAGTGATTGCCGTTATCCCCGTATTGTAGTACAGTTAACGTCTATTTGACTCACTGCTTACCGCATGTTCTGAGTGATTGCCCTTATCCCCGTAGTGTAATACTGTTAACGTCTATTTGGCCCACTGCTTACCGCATGTTCTGAGTGATTGCCCTTATCCCCGTATTGTCATACAGTTAACGTCTATTTGACTCACTGCTTCCCGCATGTTCTGAGTGATTGCCCTTACCCCCGTATTGTCATACAGTTAACGTCTATTTCGTTCACTAACAAATTAAACGCTTCTTTGGAGGGAACGAGGCTCTACCGAGACCCCGCGTATACAGTTATTACAAGGGACGGAATTTTCAATCTTTACCGTAAAATCCGTGTAAGATTATTTTTTGTTGCAAACCTAACACATGGAATGGTTATTCCAATTTTAAGTATTATCAAATTTTACCCCGATGGCTTTGAGACGTCAAATTAAATACACTACGTCATATAAATTTAAAACGTCACCGCAATAATTGTTCCAACGTCACAGCATGTTAGGATGGGCGCGTGTAGGTTGAAAATTCCGTACCCGGTAAAAATACGCGAAAATCCTTATTCGGTATGCAAGAAAAGGCTATCTGTACAGTCAATATAATTTATAATTTGCTACAAGGAAAAGAAAAAAAATGTTTCTTTAAGTTATTCTAGTTGAAAGGCCATATTTCAAACTCATGTTTTTTTTTATAAATCAGTTAAATAACCTTTTTTCTGAGATTTATATAATCGCATTAAGAACACTGAAACAGATTTTTTATCAGCTCAGGAAAAGCCCTCATTGCTTACATTCGTGCTACAGCCAGTTATTCATTTTTTTAGAAAACAGCCTTCAATGTAAGGTAATTGTAGCAACTAATGGAGACAAATCTGAAACACTGATTACCTTTCGTGCAATTTGAAATGGAATTTGTGACAAACGATGACAGAGATGATGACAGTATCTTTAGTTGTCAACTCGCTTATTCTGCGCTATATACATAAATGTCACGAAACGTATTCGTAATTGCGACTCCTTGGTCGATCCGTATTTATAATACAAAACAGCTATTCATAAAAAGTTTTCATGATTATGTTTAATATAGATATATAATAACTGCTGGTTTGAGTGACATATCAGTTTTATTTCACCGAGTGAGAAATGAAATGGTTAACAAGGCAATACCAGTGTTCATGAGTGATATACAAGCTAGGCAATACCAGTGTTCATGAGTGAAATATAACTGATATTACACTGAAAACAAGTATCCGTTTTTATTACAGAAAACATTTAAAATAAACATTCGTTAAAATGTATTATGTAGAGCATACAGTTTGAACCGAATGTGATATTATGACGATTAATGTTTTGCTTTAGTTGTCCTAATATTTAGTTAGTTTGAAGACCGATTGTGTTCCCAGATGTAACTTTGTATATAAAATAGATAAAATATATTAAAACGCTTATAAAAAATTACAAATTAGGTTAATAATAAACCGACACGTTCAGAGTCCACACATGACCGCTGCCGTTACGCCAGGGAGTTGGTTGAACGTGTTTTGTTGGTTCGGTTATATAACGTCTCACTACACAGTTACGCCCCCTTTTTTACTCGGTAACATGATTCTTACGCTTAAAAACCAGGCCATTGTAATTTGATTTTGAAATATTTTCAAATGGTTCATAGCAGTTTTGATATCTCAGGGTGTCACCGTACCCTCTTTTAAAAAAATAACGTGGTTAACCTACCAGTTATTGTACATTTTTATGTGAGTTTACATTCCTGCAATGAGGGGAAAATACAAAAAATTCTATGTTGAATTCTTTTCATTACCATTGAATTCCTATACCTTATTTTATTTAGAACAAAGAACAAAATTCGACTGTAGTGAGACCGATAATGCTGCTCACAATTGTCACTTTTGGTAATTAAATTCGTCAATTTTATCAATTTGAGCCATTCTAACAAATAAGAAAACACAAAAAGTATCAAACTGAACTAAAATGCATTAATTGTTCTAATGTTAAAAGGATTAATTAAAAAGAAAACAACAACATGATAACACTTGCATCAGTCCTACCTATCCATCAATAAGACGGAAGCGACACTCTTATCAATCTTAATCAATATTGCGTCATTTGGATAAAACACAGGCAACTATAAGCCGATTCCTAATAAGATTCCTAATAAGATTGATCCAATCAAATTCGTTTTATGATTATATAATGAGGTATTGATCTATTTGCCAATTTTCACATTATTATATCTGTCCTACAACTGCTGTTTTACTATCGGCACTCAACGCGTTCTGTAATGAAGTAAAGCAGAATATCAGAAAAAAAACAACATAATAAGCTTTCCACAATACATACCAGAGATTTCCGCAGTAGTCCATGTTTCTTTCCGCAGTGTTGCATACTAAACAAAACATTAATGAGTTTCGGGATAAAATAATGAATATAAAGATATCTAGTATCAGAATTCTTACATAGAATAAAACTTAAATCAAAGTGATAAATCAGAAGATAAGAGTAAATTTACAAACTAGAGGTAAGGAAGCATTTTTGGGAGACATCTTAGCTTTTGTCATATGCGAGGGATGTTCAGAAAACTATATGATATTTTGCTCTTGCTCGGAAAGTTTTATAAATATTTTGAATATTCTTTCTACTCTTTTTTAAATTATACTCTTTAATACTCTTTAATTTATATACTTTTAGTTACAGCTTTTACATTCTCTCTATAAACGATAACATCGGCCTATGTCTCAATTTACTCTACGAAAGCCGATATACGATGTGACGTATAGCTGTATTTGGTCCAAACGAACAGTTTTGTCAGATCTGGAAACAATAGCCACTATGGATAGGGACAGTTCTATATGAGAGATGTGACAACCATCGTTATAGAAGGGAAGTGATTTCTTCAACAGCGGGCGAAGCACATGAAGCGGAGTAGGAGAGGACGTTGTTGGTGAGAGATACATTTATGTGCTCGTCTGGGTGTAGCTGTTAAAGTTTTCACGCACTATTTTATCTTATTAATTTAGAAGTAGTACTTGACAGTACCAGTTATATCATTTGATATAAATGCCGCGTGCATCCCTGAAAACAAATACCGTGGGGATTTATGTAATTTCCCCTGTTTAATTATGTTTTATTTAACTCTCGACATGATGCAACCGTTTAATCTACAGTAATATTGCCATTCCAATGGACATTCACCTTCAGATTAAATCAGCTTTAGTGATCGTTAGATATGGTCACTTTATTAGCCCTTTGGCCGTTCGTCAACTATTTTTGCACTCACCTTGTACTCAATATGTTCATCCCTAGTTTCTATTGTAAAATTGTGTAGACTGATCATTTGTTACTTCCTGCGCTGTTACTGGTTAATCCAACATAACGAAAAGCTCAACAAATGAATGTCTCAGCGCCCACACCCCCTCCCCGTCCAAGAATATGTTTATCATACATGCTGGTTCGACCGTTGTGGAACTGAGAACGCAATAATAAAATGCTGAATGTGACCTGCAAACATTACCAATCTTTTTAAAGTTGTCTTTTATCAAAGGTTTGCCACCATCTATAGGCTGGAATTGTATCACCAAACACTGTTCTTCTTTTTAGAGTGCATGCTAGTCAAAACACCAATCATGTACAAATGACAATTAACGTCTTTATGAACACACATATTGGCAATCTCTCATTCTATTTATTAACCAGGGAGTTTCAATTCTTCACATGCATTAAATTGTTTGGTAAACGCACTTGAACAGCGAATATCATGAAAACCCCACAAACATTCTGACCTTCCTTCGTTAATTTGACCCGCTTCCAAAACTATAATAGTTTCCAGGCTAAAACCCATTACCAAGATACTGCCAATCACAAATTTATGTTTGTTTGGTTGAATAGATATATGCAGTGCTTTTACACAGACAGATATATTATTTTATTCCTCCATTCAGGAGGGCATATGATACAATATAAGCATTTAAACAGAACGTCATATATAAGTATTTGAGAACAACATGATAAAAGTCGGCAGAATAGTGCAAAAACAGAATATAATAATTGTAGAATTACAATAGATTGTACAGAAGTATAGTAGAAAAAAAACATGACAGTATTTTATCATAATTTTGATTGTATTATTTTCAGACCAAACATATTTATCTAGATTATGTTATAACACCTCAAATGTAATATATAAAAATTATATGCCTTACCGAAAATAAAATAAAATCGAAACAGTGCAAGACAAGTAACTAATAGGTGAAATATTATTTAACATATTTTACAGCATTCGACCGTTTCATACGTTTGTCTTGCCAAAATCGAAAATGCGAGACGAAAGGTCACTAGCAAGCGGGATAGTGGACATAAATGATATGGTACTATATGGTCAAATGGAACTCAATGTAAAAATATATTATACAATAAATACATACGAACACACGCACGCACGTACGCATCCATGCACGCAATCACGCATATAAGTCTTTGCAAACAACACTATAAAAGTCAGCAAAATAGTGCAAAAACCGAATAGAATTACAATAGATTGTACATAATTACAGTAGAAGAAGCATGATAGTATTTTATCATAATTTTGATTGTAATACATTGCAATAATTTTCAGACCAAACATATTTATCTAGATTATGTTGTAACACCTCAACTGTAATATATGCCTTATCGAAAATAAAAAAAATTCGAAACAATGCAAGACAAGTAACTAATGGGTGAAATATTATTTAACATGTGGTGTAGCATTCGACCGTTTTATACGTTTGTCTTACCGAAATCGAAAATGTATAACGAAAGGTAACTGGCAAGCGGGAAAGTGGACATAAATGATATGGTAATATATGGTCAAATGGAACTTAATGTTAGATGATATTATACAAGAAATACATACATATAAGAACACATACACGCACGCACACACGCACAAGTACATTTGCATGCACGCACGCATGCACGCAGTCACGCATATTCGCATACAAAGAGGTGAATGGAAGCATATGCCCATGTACACACACACACATACACACACACACACACACACACACACAGATATATATATATATATATATATATACACACATACATACATACATACATACATACATGCATACCCATATACTTATATATTCATACGCACATACATATATACATACCTATATACACACATTTATATATATATTTATATATATATATACATACAATATACACGCGCGCGCTCTATGCGGATGTTATTAAGATCATGCTATCTAGATCTAACTATTTTATGATAAAAATTCGGAGAATTTTCGTCATTTCGTGTAAATGTCTATATGACATTTTTGCGCAACTAATCCGTTGTTTATCAATCATATCCAGTGAAGGATAACCAGACAACATTTCAATGATTTGTTCACGAGGACTCAGCTTGCAAAAATCATTAAAGAGTGTTATCCCGTGTATATTATGAAGATTACACCATAAATTGTGACGGACAGTGTAATTTGTATAACAATACAGCACTAAGTGCTCAGCTTCAGAGTCCGTGTATGATTTACATTTCGGGCAAATTGTTATGTACTTTCTTGAGAAAAGTTTACCAACAATAAACATCACTGACCTACAGTATGGTAAATAATCACGATATAACTGGCTGAAACGCCATATAACACTTGGGAAATAATATTTTGTATGCTTAAAAATGAATGGAGGCTTCTGTCAGACAAAAGTATGTTTTTATAATCAAAGTCTGCAGCTGTGTGTACTGCAAGTTTTAATCGTTTCATCCATTGCCTCAGAGTTGGGAAAGATGCTTTGGAAACAAATTCTTGTAAAACCTCAGTGAGATTGTATTTTCCCAGAATACGATATATGTCGGAACCTAATGTTTTCCTTAGTTTAGACATATATTGCACAAAACGATTAACGAATATATTTTTTATTCCGTTATAGTTGTCAATGTGACACAATTGGCCAAACATGAGTAGTTTTCGTTTGTCTATTTCATATTATATTGGCATTAACCCTATGCAGGCTAGTGCCACGTCGCTTCGCGTCATTTTAGGGAGGGATTGCATATGTTTTGCACACTGTACATGGACTCGCTCGAGTGATCGAATGTGTGTGTCTGTTATGGAATTCCATAGCTCACAAACGTATAAAGCCTTTGAAAGAACAATTGTTTTGTGTAAACGCTTTGAAGTGATAGGGTGTAAACCATCTTTATTAACACCAACATCTGCTAAGCTAAAATATGTTTAACGTATTTTTGTTATTGCCGATTTTATATCATTTTCTGAACATAATTGTTTATTACAATTTATACCAAGATGTACGTAGTGGTCAGTTTCTTCAACAATTTCAGACCCTAAGTGCCAAGACCTAGAACATTTATGGTAGTCGTTAAAGTTTTCGTGAAACACAATTACATTGCACTTGCTTGCATTGTATGTATAGTTATCGCGAATTGAGTTAGTGTAGCATATATCCATCAGTACATCTAAGCCTGCGTTAGTAAGTGAGGTTAGTACCATATCATCGGCCGAGGTTGGGCAACCGTAACTTGTGCCGTTTATTTTAATACAATGATTTGATTGTTGTAAAGTGTTCAACAAATCGTTTATGAATATTAAATATAGGTATGGACTGAGTACCTGGCCTTGCCTGGTGCCCTGTAGTATTGGGAACCAGTCAGACGTTTGACCTAGGCTATTTATTTAAGTTTGGACAGTATCTCGATGAACCTTCCGAAATTTATTCTTTTGCAAATTTATAATTACAATAACTTGCAGCTTCTTTCTCGCGCGGACGGTCTTCCTTAAACCACTGTAATCATTTATAATTCATAACAGTATGAAGCGTGGACAATTCGTTGTTCCAGTATGGTTTTATGTACGGTTTATATACCGCCTTCGGGATACACGTGTCTGTCGCCTTTCTAACTGCATTTACTATAGTATTGTATAATGTATCAATGTCTCGAGTCGACAGTATTTTAACTAGTAGTGCAGACTTTAAACTTTCGTCTTCATTTAGGTATTTGAGTATTTTTCAATATTTTCATGTTTCACATTTTGCCAGTTTACATTGTGATACTTACTGCCAGACTGAAACAGGTTCGCATCGGGACATTTAAGTTGACAAACAATTGGGCGGTGTGTTGAAACATTTATCGAGTTATCATCTAAAATTGAACACGACATAACATTTTCGATATCGTTTTCTTGCAACAGAATGTGATCTATAAGTGTTTCACGATCGCTGTTATATGGTAGGTTACTGAATTCCGCTCCGGTACATATGTAAGGGCATTTATAGCTACTAATTCATAGTTCAGCATTATTTCTATCAACTGTTTATCACGACTGTCAAGTTTTAAATTATGCTGATTCCAGGAGGGAAGTTCTGTATTATAATCATCCATTACAAGTATTGTACCTTTAGTTTTATACATGCAAACCACAGTTTCTATGTCATCGATACATTTTCTATATATTTCAATGGAGTAATTCTTACATGGTCAATACAGTTGGAAAACATATATAAAACACCCGAAACTGGGCATTAATTCAATTCCTAAAATGTAAGAGCTGTCTATGTCTAACGGCGACACGACGCTGTCAAGTCTTCTATTCCAGAGAAAACAAATTCCACCTTTTCCAACTCGTCTGTTGCTGGGAATTACAAGGTCTGCGTCAGCCACGGAATGACTTGTGTATTTGTTATTTATACAATTAAAGAAATGTAAATCGTGGCTGTACAGGCAATGTTCGGCGATTCCACAGATATCTATGGAGTAATGACCTAAAAACTCACTCAAAAAACTAGCACTGGACATAATGCCAGTTGCATTCCACGTAGCTATGCTAAGATATTTGTTGGCTGCCATATTTACTGGATATCAATGTCGGAATCAAGAGCAGAATATGGGCTGTGATCACTGTAGTTTTGTCTACACCAATCATTTGCCCAATATCCTATCGTCTGGTGATGCTTGTGCGGAGGTCTATGGGGTACGCCGCCGAAAGCATTCACGCGAGATTTATATGTGTTGTAAGAGACCCAGGGTTTGCATGTTTCCCCTCTAGGCCAGAAACAGGGATCGTCAGTTATGTAACTGGCATTTTCGTCGTCTTCAACATTGATGCCAATTACTACCGAGTTGCCATATTTGTGTTTTCTAAATATAATTACTTTTGTGACTTTGGGACCACGCCTTGATACGAAGTTATATATCTTTGACTCTGTGATGGTTGGTCTAAAGCCACCCACATAAAAGTGTTTGGTACGGCGACTTACATACTGTTCAAAATCGCCGTCCTCGTCATCGTCCTGGGAAACATTTGCTTCATTAACATTCGAGTTATTGTCACTGTTTTTTCGCGCCTGGTTTGCTTTAGACAATTCTCTATTGATAATTTCAAAATTTATATTTCTAAGCGTGCTTTTTCCTCTTTGGTCGCGTTTAATTTTATTTTGGTTATGGCGCGTTTTACTTTGGTGCGAGTTAGTAGAAACAATTGTAGGGATAAGCATGTTATCAAATGAATTATCGTTTTCTCTGTGAGCAAGCGTTTTATCAGTGTTACACAGGACCGCCGAAACTCAGTCTGTTGGACTGGACATGTTTTTGTATTATCTATAGCCGAGTGCTCAGAAACAGGCCGCAATGAGTCGCCATTTGTTAACGGATAGGAATTGTCTTGTGGTATGTCTGTTGGCTGAGGTGTGCGGCTATTGTTGCCTGTTGCCATGTCATGCGGCGTATTGTAACTATAACGTGAACAGTGATCATTAACAGTTTCTTTCAATTTTGAGACAGCTTTTGTTAACGTCAATATGTTATTTTTTAATTTTAACAAACATTCCGAATTACTTAACACATTCAATTTCATATTTGTTATGTATTTTGAATTGAATGGAAAACACTACATTGAACGTTTGATGGTTATGTTTATAAACGCGCGCTCGGTATTTTTCACCGATTATAAGACGGTGCTAAATAAAGATGTCAATGGTACATAATGGTGATTAATAAAGATCATCTGATTGATCTGGTTCATTTTTTAAAAGCATGTATTTCTAAAGCAAAGAAATCCCACAACTTTTCAAAATGTGCTAATCAATGCAGACAGCGTGACCTGATATACTGCTTTTTACACTTGTGAACTTTTATTGGTGCCAAACAATTTCTACTGAAATAGCAATATTTGGGGGTATATTTACCTACACCAAGAAATATATGCACAGCTACAAACAACGTTGGTGCTCGAATAAACTTTTGTAGCTCATATATATAGGAGGAACCATTACGTGTATATTGCAAAACTAAAGGGTCATAAAACAGAATGTATAGATAATAAATTTGGTCTTGTGTTTAACTTCAATGTAAGCAAAGCACTAGGGTACTGATTTGGTCGGAGCATATAATATGTAAAATGTCGCTGTTGGTTTTTGTAATAGACAAACAGGTCAGTTTGCTACGTTTTCCTGTTGGGGCCATCGCGGCATATTTGTTCAATTTCATATTTGTTATGTATTTTGGGATTTTAGATTCAATGTTTGATACACACAGTTTTATGGTGTTTAAACTATCAATCACCATGTTTTCGGTGGTTGATACAGTCTTTCGTAGTTCGTTGGTTGATGTTTGCATTTGTTTAATGTCAGAGTTTCTGGTGTTTTCAGTTGCTGCTTGTCGTTGTTTCACTAGTAACCTGCCTGCAGGGAAGAAACTATGTTTTTAAGTTGGTTCATTTCTGGTTTGCATGTACATCTTTCGGTTGAAGTTGACTGTGACTGGGTTCGAACACTACATCTGCTCACGGAGCTCAAGCAGTAAGATTTCTTGGATGTACTTATAAGCTCTTTTAGACAGGACACATCAGCACCTTCGATAACTGTCAATATAGTGTGGATATCTTGGGCCAGTTTAATGGCTGCCGAATCACCGTTTCGTTTTAATCCACTCGGTGAATTTTCAAACTATATTGAGCATTGATGGAGAGATTGCATCAAGCGTTTGGGAGTTTTCTTTACGATTTGCCGTGAAGACGACGTTTAGGCAATGCCTTCTGAAATCCTTATTACCATCATATTTTACGCTGTCGTTAAAATCATTAACAAGATATTCCAACAGCTTGCTGGAAGATTTGACCGATAAGATTGTCAAAATCGATAAAGTAAACAACATCTCTTAATCTCGAAGAAAAGCGAATATTATCTAATTCACTGAAAATTATTAAACTACCACTAGTCGGAAGCTTCTTTAAGTATGCCATTCCGATACATTTTGCTTAATTTGACAATTTGATATTATGAAGCATGAAATGACAAACACCCAACGTTTAAGACTTCAATTGAACGTGTAATGCGGATTTAATGGAAAACACTATATTGAACGTTTGATGGTTATGTTTATAAACGCGCGCTTGTGTATTTTTCACCGATTATAAGACGGTGCTAAATAAAGGTGTCAAGGGTACATAATGGTGATTAATAAAGATCCTCTGATTGATCTGGTTCATTTTTTAAAAGCATGTATTTTTAAAGCAAAGAAATCCCACAACTTTTCAAAATGTGCTTATCTATGCAGACAACGTGACCCGATATATTGCTTTTTACACTTGTGAACTTTTAATTGGTGCCAAACCATTTCTACTGAAATAGCAATATTTGGGGGTATATTTACCTACACCAAGAAAGATGAAGATAGCACAGCTACAAACAACGTTGGTGCTCGAATAAACTTTTGTAGCTCATATATGTAGGAGGAACCATTACGTGTATATTGCAAAACTAAAGGGTCATAAAACAGAATGTATAGATAATAAATTTGGTCTCGTGTGTAAAATGTCGCTGTTGTTTTTTGTAATAGACAAACAGGTCAGTTTGCTACGTTTTCCTGTTGGGGCCATTGCGGCATATTTATTAAATTAGTTGAAGTCAAAACAACAAAACTACGATGGTGAACAGTCGAAGCAACGAATTCACGACGATGAAAAGTCAAAATAACGATGGTGAAAAGTTGAAACAACTACATTTGTGTTTATGTGGGGGAATGTTTGGATTATGAGTGGTTATTTAGTTTTCACACAATATTGTACAACTCTGGTACACGTATTCATGCGTTTGACTATTAGTTTAGTGATATTAATAGGTGCTAATTATAAGCACGGAATGAATACGAAAATTAATAAAATAATTTATATTTATCTGAAAAACCGAATGTTATGCAGAGTCATTTCATATTATCGTTGAAGAAAGCAGAACTACTTTATGTTTGAAAGGGGTGTGGAGAGAGCTAGTTATTTGATTTAAAGCAAATAAACGTGATTTTAAAAAAAGGTATCAGAAAATCATGTTAGCTCTGAGCGCGGTTGCTTAAGCATCTGATTCTTCTACACTTATGTTATACATGTATTGTCATGTCAAGGCTATTCACCTATGTATTCATCTGAAATAGTGTGTTGTAATGCAGTGTTGGTTGTCATAAACGGTGGTACAGTGGTGGTTGTTCGATGTGGTGGTGCAGTGGCGCTTGTCATAAGCTCTGCTTCATTGGTGGCTGGCTTAAGCAGTGCTGCAGTGGTGGTTGTCACAAACGATCTTGCAGTGGTTTTTGCCACAAACAGTGCTACAGTGTTGGCTACCATAATTGGTGCTGCAGTGGTGGTTGCCTAAAACAGTGCTGCAGTTGTGGTTATCACAAGATGTATTGTAGTGGCTGTTGTCATAAGCTTTGCTGCAGTGGTTGTTGTAATAATCTGGGCTGCACTTTCCGGTCTCGTGATCTGTAGTGATCTGTGCCGCAGTGGTTTTTTGTCATAAGCTTTGTGGGAGTGATGGTTGTCATAAGCTGTGCTGCAATTGTGGTTTGCATAAGCTGTGCTGCAGTGGTGGTTGCCACAAGCCGAGCGGCAGTTGTGGTTAACATAATCTGTGCCGCAGGCGGTTGTTATATCTTGCTCTGCATTGGTGGTTGTTATAAGTGCTACTGCAGTGGTGATTGTAATAAGCTGTGCGGCTGTAATTGTTGCCATATGTGGTGCAGCTGCTGTGATTGTCATAAGCTCTTCTGCAGTGGTTATTGTCATAAGTTTTGCTACTGTTGTGGTTGTCATAAGTGGTGCTGCGGTGGTGGTTGTCATGAGTGATACTGCAGTGGTTGATGTCATAAGCTTTGCGGCCTTGGATGTTGTAATAGATCGTGCAGCAGTTGTTGTTGCCATAAGCTGTGCTGCAATGGTGGTTGTCATAAGCTGGGCTGCAGTGACGGTTGTCATAAGCTAAGCTGTGCTACTGTGGTGATTGTCATAAGCTGCGATGCATTGTTCGTTGTCACAAATTGTACTGCAGTGGCGATTGTCATAATCGGTGCTACCCTGGTTGTTGTCATAAGTGGTGTGCAGTGGTTGTTATCATAAACCGTGCGGCAGTGGTGGTTGTTATAAGCGGTGCTACAGTTGAAGTTGTCATAAACGGTGCTACAGTGGTAGTTGTCATAAATTTTGCTGCAGTGGTTGTTGTCATAAGTCGTGCGGCAGTGGTGTTTGTCATAAGCGGTGATGCAGTGGTAGTTGTCATAAATGGTGCTGCAATGGTTGTTGTCACAAGCCGTGCGGCATTGGTGGTTGTTATAAGCGGAGATGCAGTTGTGGTTGTCATAAATCGTGCTGCTGTGGTGGTTTACATAAGTGGTATTGCAGTCGTGGGTGTCATAAGCTGGGCTGCAATGGTGGCTGCCGTAACCTGTGCTGCAGTGGTGGTTGTCATAAGCTGTGCTGCTGTGGTGGTTGACATAAGTGGTGCTGCAATCGTAGTATCTTAGGCTGGGCTTCAGTGGTGGCGGTCGTAATGAGTGCTGCATTTGTGGTTGACATAAGCTGTGCTGCTGTGGTGGTTGACATAAGTGGTGCTGCAGTCGTGGATGCCTTAAGCTGGGCTGCAGTGGTGGGTGTCATAACATGTACTGCAGTGTTGACTGTTATAAGCTGTGCTTCAGTGGTGGTTGTCAAATATTGTGCTGAAGTTGCGCCAACCCGCCATCGTGTCATTTGCTTAAAACAAACATGGCTGATTGCATCGCTCTGCTTGTTTATGCTTATTACAAGTCTGTAATTAAGCTCTTACACATGCC
This sequence comes from Panopea generosa, assembly GCA_029582155.1. Taxonomy (NCBI): domain Eukaryota; kingdom Metazoa; phylum Mollusca; class Bivalvia; order Adapedonta; family Hiatellidae; genus Panopea; species Panopea generosa. The sequence goes on from CM055896.1 coordinate 89,690,115, forward strand.
AATATGGGAAAACAGTGTTCGATCAGAAATTGTAGGAAATCAAAATGTAAAGACATTGTTATTTTGCATAAATTTCATTGAATTGACAAGACTTACGCGGGAATAACACAAATATCTCCAATTTAAATCGCAAAAGAAACACATTTCAAGTACCGGATGTTTATATTCGTGTAGCATTGCATTTCGTACAGTTTAATTATGCATGACATCAGAGGTAGGAACAAAATTTAGCGTCCAGTCGTAAATAGGGTCATATCATTGATCACGCGAGGTCATCTCCCCATTTTCAATCGCAAAAATAACATATATTTATATATCTATTTCTCAAGGACCGCTTGTTTATATTCGCGTAGCATAGCAGTCCACGCAGTTATATTATGCATGACACCTTAGGTTATATTTAAAAGTAGCGTCTTATCGCAAATACCCATGCCAGTGATCACGCGATAAAACCATAAGGCGTCGTAGATCAGCATGATGTCTGCTGGTCATAATAATAAAATAATATTGTTTTTAGTAATGTGTTAGTCTGTGAAAAATCCCGTTCTTATTAATTTATAAATATTATACTCATTACCGATTTAGATAATTTTTTAAATAATAACCGAGTCTAATTTTGACTTTTTCGGGTCTGATCTGATGACAGAAGCAATTTATTGACATATATGTAGATCTACATGTAACACTAATAGCATGGAAATTCTTTATAAAAATGCGCAAGAAAGGAAAGTTATTAAACGATTATTTTTTTCATACGAATAGTACCCATCCCAAGTGTCAAACCGTGAGACTGGAACATGGAATTCACATTTTTTATGACATACTCATAGGCCTCATTAATTATTCTCACAGTTAGTTTTCCAGTGCATCCTATAATAATAATAATCCGATTTTTAAAGTTAACCTTGAATTTGACTGTTTTGACCCTGGCCCAAGGTTATGGGCTGTGGGGGATGGGGGTGGGGGTGGTGTGGGCATGTAAGAAACAACAAATCGTCATCTTAGCAACAACAAATCGCACCAAAATCCATTCAAAGGAGTATTCAGTCATATGAAATAATGGTTTTGTCATTTTCTCTTATATAGATTTAGTAAAGTTGGCCCCACCCCCAGGGCTAAACCGTGAGACCCAGGGGCATGAAATTTACAATTTTAATAAAGGACCCATAGGCGTCCATAATCAGGCTCACAATTCGTTTATGAGTGCTAAATCAGGAGTTAAGAGTAAATTTACGAACTAGAGGTAAGGAAGACTTCTTGGGAGAAATCTTAGCCTTTGTCAAATGCGAAGGGCGTTCATAAAGCTTTTATTAGATTTTGCTCTTGTTCGGACAGTTTTATAAATATTTTGAATATTCTTTATACTCTTTTTCAAATTATACTCTTTAATGTATATACTTTTATGCTAGAGCTGTTATGTTATGTTTATTGTTACTGACAACATGACTGAAAATAAAGATTCAATAAATGACAGTATAATAATAACAGTATTCACCTCTTGTTAAGCTAAACTTTGGTGATATGAACTATCATAACAATATTGATAATAACAATCATGGCATAAATATAAATGATGAACATGTTAATAGACAACAGGTAAATTTAGAACTTTTAGATAAAAACTTTAAGGAGTCAGAAATAAGTCACCCGGATGTGACGAAGGTTTAGCAGATTTTTTCATAGACGCAAAACTTTTATAGCACCTTATATTGTTAAAATATGTAATTAAATCTATAATGACGGTGTTTATCCAGAAGCGTGGTCAAAAGGCATTATAGTCCATATACATAAAAAAGGAGACAAATTAAATACAGCGAATTATAGAGGGATAATATTAATAAATTCCCGTGCTAAAATATTTTCACCGTGTATTAGAAACATACTTAATACTTGACGTGAAACAGAACATATACTTAATGATTCACAGTTTGGTTTCAGAGAAAAAAAAGTACAACTGATTGCATTTTTGTATTACATTGTATCATCCAAAAGATATTGTCAAAAAAAACTAAACTTTATTGTGCTTTTATTGACTACGAAAAGGCATTTGATACGGATATAAGGAACGCGCAATGGCTTGAATTGGTTTAAAACGGTGTTAGCTGTAAAATGATTACAATTATCAAATCACTGTACTCGCGAGTTTTGGCTTGCATAAAATATATTCTAATTTATCTGATTTTTTCGATGTCACGCTTGGATTGAAGCAGCGGGAGCCACTCCCTCCTGTTCTGCTCATTCTGTTTGTTATTGATGTGAACAATTCTTTTAATATAGATAATCTGACTGAATCAAATATTAATCACTTGTTTACATACTTATTATTATTTGCAGATGATATTGTTTTGTTTACTACTGATCCCAACAGTATACAATTGCAACTAAATAATCTCTATGAATACTCATTGAAATGGGGATTAAGAATTAATATCAATATAACTAAAGTTTGTATTTTTGAAAACAGAAAACAAGTTCATAACCTAGAATGGCACATAAATGGTGAAACATTGGATATTGTAGACAATTTCTGCTACTTAGGAGCCAAATTTACGTATAACGGTAATATGAAACAAATTCCAAAAACCCTAGCAGATCAAGCCCTAAGAGCTATGAATAATTTATTATCATTCTTCAAAAAGAATTAAACTCGATATTAAAACAAAATTATCACTTTTTGATACAAATGGTAGGTACTCTCTTATACAGTGCAGAGATATGGGGAGTGTATGACTACAACGATATCAATAAAATACATATTATTTTCTGTAAGAGTATATTAGGAGTTAAACTCATACACTTACTCTTGCTGTACTAGATGATCTAAGCAGATATCCGTTATCGATTAACGAGCGATTAAATTTTGGATACAAATCAAAAGCAATCCTGGTTCTCTTATCCATCGAGTTTTCATGGAACAATTTATAAATATGAATAATCAACAACAAAAACAAAGCTGGGCTCAAAGAATTAAAATATTAGACGATTTGGGTTATAGTTATATTTGGGATCATTTTAATAATAATGTCAATTATTTGCCTATTATTAAACAACGACTGCGATATCAATACATCCAATTTTGGAGAGGAAGTATTTATGCAATGCCAAAACTTAATTATTACTGTAAATTTAAAACAGATTTCATATATGAGGAATAATTATCTTTAATTACAGATGATACTAAACGAAAACAATTGAGCTGTTTTAGATTAAGTTTACATAATCTTGCAATTGAATCCTGAAGATATGTCGAAAGACAGAATAGAATTAGCAAAATGTGTACGAACGATACTATAGAGTCCGAATAACATTTTTGACTAATATGTCCAAGATACTACGATTTACGTCGTTAACATATTCCACGGAAGGCATGGCCTATATCTAATAAATTTGTAAATTTATTATCCACGAAAGGACGAAAACTACTTGTTAATATTTCTAATTTTATATATATATATATTATTTATGGTTCGTAACCATCTAATTAATACCTAATTTTCATATTTCGTTGTTTTGCTTAAAAATGTAGAAAAAAGTGAGAATATGCTCGCGCGGCAGTGCTCAATTTTGTGTGTTACATTTTTTTTACTGTTTCTCATCTATGTTATCTATGTTATATATACTTTGATACTTAAACAATTCAAAATGTATTGATTGTAATATGTAATTCTTATGTCTTTGCCATATGATTGAAAAATATTGTAAATGGCCAAAGGCATATATTTGCTGATAGTTTGCCAATGAAATTGAAAGTTGAAAGCTATATTCTCCCTACAAACCATAACACCGGCCTATGTCTTAGTTACTCTACGACAGACGATATAAAATTTGTCGTATATCTGTATTTGACCCAAGCGAACATTTTTAGATCTGAATACAAAAGAAAGCCAAGGGGTAGGGATTTCCACTGCGGGCGAAGCACATGAATAGGATCGGTAGCTGATTTACACGCTGTTTCTTAAGAATAATTTAGGAGTAGGACTTGGCAGTAAAGTAAAAAGGTACAACGCCGTGTATATCCCTGAAAACAATAACCACGGTGTTTCATGTCATTTCCCTTGTTTAATTATGCTTTTGTTTCACTCTCGAGACGATGCACCCGTTTAATCTGCAGTAATAATTCCATTCCAATTTGCATTCACATTCCGATTAAATCAGCTTTAGTGATCTTTAGATATGGTTACCTTATAAACCGTCAACTATTTTTGCACTCAACTTTCACTGAATATGTTCATCACGAGATTCTAATGTAAAATTGTGTAAACTGATCATTCGTTATTTCCTGCACTGTTACTCGCTAATCTCACATAACGGAAAGCTAAACATATCAATCTCTCAGCCCCCCCCCCCCCCCCCCCCGAGTAGGTTTGTCATACACACTTGTTGTGAAACCGTGAAAGCAATGATAAAATGTTGCATGTGACATGCATACATTACCAATCCTTTCAAATGTGTCTTTTATCAAAGGTTCGTTACCATATGTAAGCTGGAATTGTATCACCGAACACTGCTGTTCTTTTATGAGTGCATAGTAGTCAAAATACCATTCATGTACAAATGACAAAGAAACGTCTCTATAAACACGCATATTGGCAATCTCTCAATCTTATTAATTGCCAGGGATTTTCAAGTCTGCACATGCATTAAATTGTTAAGTAAACGCATTGGAACAGCGATAATCATGAAAAGCCCAAACACTCCCTGACCTTCCCTCGTCAATTTGACCTGCCCTAAAAAGTAATAATATTTTCCAAGCAAAAACTCATTACCTCGATACTGCCAATAACAAATGTATGTTTGTTTGATTGAATAGATATATGCAGTGCTTTTTACAAACTTTTAATCCACTCGATGAATTTTCAAATTATATCAAGCACTGATGGAGAGATTGCATCAAACGTTTGAGTGTTTTTCTCTACGATTTGCCGTGATGACGACGTTAAGGCAATGCCAATCATATTTTACGCTGTCGTTCAAAATCATTAACAAATTGCTCAGACATTCCAAGAGCGTTTTGAAAGATTTGACTGATAAAATTGTCAAAAACGATAAAGTTAACAATTTGTTATTATGTAGTATGTAATGACAAATACACAACGGTTTTGGATTTCAATTGAACGTCTAATGAGGATTAAATGGAAAACTCTATATTGAACGTTTGTTGTTAATGTTTAAGAACGTGCGCTTGTGTATTTTTCACCGATAATAAAACAGTGCTAAATAAAGGTGTCATGGGTACATAATGATTATTAAAAAGATTCTCTGATTGTTCTTGTTCGTTATTGAAAACATTTCTTTGATTGCTTTGTATTTTTTCAGCAAATAAACCACAAACATATTCAAAATGTGCTAATCAATGGAGTCAACGTCACCCGATGTAATGCTTTTTACACTGGTGAACTTTTAATGAGTGCCAAATCTTTTCTACTGAAATATCGATATTTGGGGTATATATACCTACACAAAGAAAGATGAAGATAGCATGGTTACGAACAACGTTGGAGCTCGAATAAACTTTTGTGGCTCATAAAACAGAATGTTTAGATAATAAATGCGGTTTTATGTTTAACTTCTATGTAAGCAAAGCACTAGGGTACTGATTCGGTCAGAGCAAGATGTAAAATGTCGCTGTCGCTTTTTGTAATAGATAAACAGGTCAGTTTGCTACGGTTTCCCGTTTGGGCTATCGCGGCATATCTATTAAATGAGTTGAAGTCGAAACAACAAAACTATGATGGTGAAAAGTCGAAGCAACAAATTAACGATGGTGAAAAGTCGAAACAACGATGGTGAAAAGTCGAAACAAATCCTTTTGTATTTATGTGGGAGAGTGTGTGGATTATTAGGTTTTCAAACGATATTGTATTCATTCATTTAACTATTACATTAGTAATATTGATTAGTGCTTATTATTAGCACTGAATGAATACGTAATTTAATGAAATAGTTTATATTTATCTAAAAAAACTGCACGTGACGCAGAGTCATTTCATATTATCGTTGAAGAACGCAGAACTACTTTTTGTTTGGATGGGGTGTGGAGTGAGCTTATTGGTCGGTTATTTGGTTTGTAGCAAGGAAACATTATTTAAAAATCATGGTATCAGCAAATCATGTTAGCTCTGAGCGCGGTTGCTAAAGCATCGCTCACAGAAAGTCGAATCGTAAACAATATACATTATCAATCGGATTCTTCTATTCTTATGTTATATTGTCATGTCAATGCTATTCCCCTAATGTATTCATTTGAAGTAGTGTCTTGTGATGCAGTGGTGGCTTTTCGAAGTGGTGGTGCAGTGGTGGTTGTAGTTAGTTTTGTTGCAGTGGCGATTGTCATAAGCTTTGCTTCATTGGTGGCTGCCTTAAGCAGTGCTGCAGTGGTGGTTGCAACAAATGATGTTGCAGTGGTTGTTGTCACAAACGATGTTGCAGTGGTGGTTGCCACAAACAGTGCTGCAGTGTTGGTTACCATAAGTGGTGCTGCAGTGGTGGTTGATCGAGGTGTAGGTGCAGTGGTGGTTGTAGTTAGTTGTGCTGCAGTGGCGCTTGTCATAAGTTTCGCTGTATTGGTGACTGCCTTAAGCAGTGCTGCAGTTGTGGTTGTCACAAACAATTTTGCAGTGGTGGTTGCCACAAACAGTGCTACAGTGTTGGTTACCATAAGTGGTGCTGCAGTGGTGGTTGCATAAAGCAGTGCTGAAGTGGTGGTTATCACAAGCTGTACAGCAGTGGAGTTGTCATAAGCTTTATTGCAGTGGTGATTGTCATAATCTGTGCTGCACTTATGGGTGTCGTGATCTGTGCCGCAGTGGTAGTTGTCATAAGTTGTGCTGCAGTGGTGGTTGTCATAAGCGGTGATACAGTGGTTGTTGTCATAAGTGGTGCTTCAGTGGTGGTTGTCATAATCGGTGATACAGTGGTCGTTGTCATAAGTTGTGCGACACTGGTGGTTGTCATAAGCGCTGTTGCAGTCGTGGTTGTCTGAATTGTGCTGCTGTGTAGTTGACATAAGTGGTGTTGCAGTCGTAACCTGTGCTACAGTGGTGGTTGTCATAAGCTGCGCTGCTGTAATGGTTGAGATAAGCTGGGCTGCAGTGGTGGCTGTCGTTACCTGTGCTGCAATGGTGGTTGTCATAAGCTGTGATGCTGTGGTGGATGACATAATTGGTGTTGCAGTCGTGGGTATCATAAGCTTGGCTGCAGTGGTTGCTGTCGTTACCTGTGCTGCAATGGTGGTTGTCATAAGCTGTGCTGCTGTGGTGGTTGACATATTGGTGCTGCAGTCGTGTGTTCCATAAGCTCGGCTGCAGTGGTGGCTGTCATAACCTGTGCTGCAGTGGTGACTGTTATAAGCTGTGCTGCAGTTGTGGTTATCAAAAGCTGGGCTGCAGTGGTGGTTGTCGTAAACTGTGCGTATTAGTGGTTGTCATAAATTTTGTTGCAATGGTGGTTGTCAAAAGCTGTGCTTTAGTGGGTGTTGTTTCAATTTGTACTGCAATGGTCGTTGTCATAAGAAGTGCTGTAGTGATCGCTTCCATAAGTGGTGTTGCAGTGGTTTATTTCACAGGTTGTGTTGCAAACTTGCAGAAGTATGACTTTGTTTTAAATGGCTTTGTTTTAAGATGAAATATTGTTTTAGAAAGACAGCAAGGTAAACACAAATATTAACACTTCACATAAAGCAAGATGACTATGTAAGTATCTTATATGTGTTGGAGGTCCGGAAAGAAATAGGTTGTTTTGAAAGGAACGAAGCTCTGTCGAGTCCCCGCGAATACAGATATCCCAAGGGAATTTTCAATGCATACCAAACACATGGAATGGTTAATTCAATTCAAAGTTTTATTAAATTTTAACAAGATGGCTTGTAGACGTCAAATTAAAAATACTACGTCATATATTTTAAAACGTCATCTCATTAATTGTTCCGACGTCACAGCATGCTAGGATGAGCGGGTGGAGGGCGGTGTAGATTGAAAATTCCGTCGCCGGTAATAATACGCGGAAATCTATCTTCTGTATGCAAGAGTAGGCGGTCAATGCTGTCAATATAATTTATAATTTGTAACAAGTAAAGGAAACGGAATATATTCTTTAAGTTATTTTAATTGAAATTGCCATTTTTCAAACTCATGTTTTTGTTACAAATCAGTTAAATAACCTTTTTTCTGAGATTTATATAATCGCATTAAGAAAAAGTCTTTTAATCGGTTCAGAAAAAGCCCTCATTGCTTACATTCGATAAGAGTGCTACAGCAAGTTATTCAATTTTGTAGAAAACAGTCTTTAATGTAAGGTAATTGTAGTAACTAATGGAGACAAATCTGAAACACTGATTACCTTTCGTGCAGTCTGAAATGACATTTGTGACAAACGATGACAGAGATAATGACAGTATCTTTAGTTGTTAACTCGCTCATTCTACGCTATATAGTTAAATGTCACGAAACTTATTCGTAATTACGACTCCTTGGTCGATCCGTATTTATAATACAACAACACAGCTATTCATAAAAAAGTTATCATGGCTATGTTTAATGTATATAGATAATAACTGCTGGTTTCAGTGACATATCAGGTTTATTTCGCCGAGTGAGAACTGAAATGTTGAACAAGGCAATACAAGTGTTCCTGAGTGAAATATAACTGATATTGCACTGGAAACAAGTATCCGTTTTTATTTCAGAAAACATTTCTAATAACCATTTGTTTAAATATTATGTAAAGCATACACTTTAAAACGAATGTGATATTATGAGGATTAATGTTTTGCTTTAGTTTTGCTAAATATTTAGTTAATTTGCAGACCGAATGTGTTCAAAGATGTAACCGTTATATATAAAATAGATAAAAACGTTTATAAAGATTTACTATGTTAGTGTAATAATTTACCGACACGTTACGTTAATGAAACACCAGTTGTTAGGCAACTGGTTTGGACTTGATTTGGGTATATAATGGTCACAAATGTCACTTTTTTGTTGATTTAATTCTTCAAAATTTGCCAATTTGAGCCATTTGGGAAAAAAAAAAAGACAAAAAGTACCAAATTGAGCCCAAGTACCATATTGAGTCTAATGTTAAAAGGATGAATTAAAATAAAACATCGTGAAAACACTTGCATCAGTGCTACTTATCCATCAGTAAGACAGAAGCGACAGTCCTATCAATTCAAATCAATATTGCTTCATTTGGATAAAACACAAGGCAACAAAACGAGGTTCCTTGGTATGATTGATCAAATCAAACTCGTTGCCTGTTGGTTATATACTGCTGTATCGATCTATTTGCCTATGTTCCCATTGTTATATTTGTCATACAATTACCGTTTTACCATCGCCACTCAACGCTGTCTGTAACGAAGTAATACAGAATATCAGAGTAATGCGTAATAAGCTTTACATACGTGTTTTATATACCAGTGGATATTCTTGCAGTAGGTCTGTGTTTCTTTCAGCGGTGTTGAATACTAAACAAAACGTTTATTAGTTTCGGGATAAAATACACATAGTGTATCTTGTAATTTGTATGGATTGCAACAATTTTTGTTTTGCGAAATATAAACAAGATATTAATATGAAACAACCAGAGTAGAACCCACCGGGGAGCACTTAGGTAATGCCTTTAGGCTCCACTCGGTTCAAGCATTGTACTCGATACTACTAGTGACTAACGGAAAGACAGTGGCTAAACTCACATACATGTATATACATATTAGGCATTTCCCCACAGTTTATACGTAATGTTATATGTTATGACTGTGCTTTTGAAATTACATCTAAAAATGTTTGTTTGTTCCTTTAGGTAATGATGAAGAATGTATTATTAATCGATGCATATTGATTTATTGTTTTGCCAAGCCTATAATGACATTGGTTGGCGTTTATCATAAACATTGAAACAGAAATAGTTCATTAACATCAGTTTGATATGGAGGATGTGACAATAATATCTTAAAGCGAAGTGGTAATTTCCACTGTGGGTGAAGCAGATGGAGTGGAGTTTGAGAACGGCTTTGTCATAAAGAATGACATATTTATATGCTTGCCTGGGTGTAGCTGTTCAAGTTGTTCCAGCAGTTTCTTTAGAATCATTTAAGAATAGTACTTGGCATTAACAGTTCTATCATTTGACATAAAGTAAGTAAGTACAACGCCGCGTGCATCCCCGAAAACAACTTCCTGTTTAACTGGATTTTTGTTCCATGCTCGATAACCGTTTCATCGGCACCAATAATACGATTCCAATACGTAATATTACATACGTGATCTTTAGATATGTCCCTATTTCGTCATCCGTCAAGTATTTTTGCACTGAATATGTTCATCCCCATTTGCTAATGTAAAATTGGGCTTGAATGTGTCACGATGACCTTTTATAGAACATTCACGAATATGACATTAACAACGTGACTGTAAAAAAAATTGTTTATTTATATAGTAGAAAGCGGTGTTCGAAGCTGGTGTTTTGTCTCGAACTGGTTTGTAGTCACTCAAGATACAGGACACGGTGGGGAAAACTTAACTACCCTGTATTTGTTATATATTTATGGCTTAACTAGAGAAAGCTTAACAAGGGTTATGCTTGTTTAAAATAAATATTTTCAAATCTACCGTAGCAGATGACATGGTGTTAATTTAACTCTCTAAAAGTAGTCTAGAGAAAATGCTTAAAACGTGTTATCAATACTCTTTGAAACGGTGTTTCAAGAAAAAAAAAGCTAAATTTGATGTTACCGTATACAATGAATCAGAGACGGATTTTGAGAAAAGTGCAAGGGTATGGAGGCTTGGTACCATTTTAAACCCGGAAGATATCAACTGTACTCATTTGGGTATTGCATTGCATAAGTATTCTCGTATCAATGAACATATTCACGATGTTAGCACAAAACTACTGGGAACATTAATTAACATTACAAAAAGCAGAATACGGAATCTTAATTCAACATTACTTTAAAAAATAAACATGTATCAGTCATTTGTGCAGTAGAACTATATGACTTAATACAATGTACTGGTGGTATTTGAGCGTTCCCATTGATTCTGCATAAATATATACATAAAATGCCTCTTCATACAAGCAATGACACATCTTTAATGTCGATAGGATCTGTGCCGATTTTAACTAAACTAGACGTAAAAATGCTAAAGTTCTTAAGACAGCTCTGTAGATTGCCGTGTAAATACTAAACAGATATTCGATCACAGGCTTGTCATGTATGCTAATTGCATTGAGAGACAATGTTCAGGTCTTTTGTCCGACTCATTTACTATATTAAGAATCCATAGAATTTGCTAGTTTTCCGTCAAAATTTACTACTAGTAGGAAATCAGTACTTCAATACCATATAACTGAATACGAACTATAACAATCTTTTGAGAGAATGTGTCAAACTTTATCAATTCATCTCCACTTTTGACTTTCAAGGCCCGTGTGTTCTTTGGAGACTCAGTCGTAAGTACCAGTCTGTCAAATGTATTGTTTCAGTGCGGTTAAAATATTTTGTAATCTCTTATCTTACCATACAGCCGATACATGCAAACAGTTTACCCTTTAACACGATTGCTATAGTTTTTGTCACATTTTTCTATTTATAGAATTTGATTAATATTCCCAGTATTTAAGTTTAATGTATGTTCATGCAATATCAGAAATAAAAAACTCATGTAATTACCTCCTCTTAAACATACCCGTCCTTGAAATTTGGCGAATTAATATAGATTAAACAAGCAATGAAAAAAAATATTTAAAATTATTTACATCTAGTATTTAATTAAAACCATTACATATATTCATGCATATTAATGTTCCTGGAAATAGTAATAATAAGCTTGAATTGACTGTTTAGGGTTTTTAAAAGCAAAAACATTTCGGCAGAGTGTCAATTGTTTTTAAATTTTGTAATAAAAACATAGCGGTTTTTGTTTCGCTGCTACGAAGGAGAGACGAGATTAAGGTTTTGATTTTCCGTCGACGGCGATTGCGTCAAACATTTATATTTAGCTCCAACGTTAAATTTTGTTTTTACACTATTTCTCAACAAGTACAAGTGCTAGGACACTCATACTTGGATCATAGTTACAACTAATACGCTGCATCACATTATATACTGCAGATGCTGAGTGTGACCTACATTTCAAGGTCCATTGACATTGTTTGATGCTGAATTTTGCATTTACCTCCAACATTATAAAATGCAGATGCTGATTACTTTACTTTTTTTTAATTCATTTAAAATAGCAAATATATTCTTTTTTCGTTTTTATTTTTTTTTTCAAATTTTTTTAAATATGTTTAATTTAGAAATATATATATATATATATTTTTTTTTTTCTTTTATTTTATAAATGTTTTACTTAGAAATACTGGTTAACGTTTTGTTTTTTTAAATAAGTTTTACTTAGAAATACTGATTAAAGTGTGCAACTACCATCAAGTTTATATCTCAAAATTAACCAGGTTAGATAACTCTTGCATGAATATAATATTATGAATTTTTCACTCCCATGTGTGTATTAACGGTCAAAGCGGACACGGTGAGACATATCATTCCGTCGAATTATTGTTTTTTTTAAATATTTTGATATAATGTATAAATAAATTTTGCTTAAAACCTCACAAAATACTCTCTGATACCTATTGTAATGACAATCAATGCGTAATTTGAGAATAACATAGCTCTGAAGTTTGCCATCGTTAAATAAACTGCAGTTACAAAATTAACATTTTTATACTAAATGGGCATATTTGTATAAATATTAAGAATTCTATTATATCTCATATTCAGGTTCAATTGCTATAAACAATGTTTTTATACGAATATGCATATTTGATATATTGAACTTGATATAAGAGACCAGTTTTAGTGCTATCCGAAATAGGGTCAGTTGTAGTAGAGTGGTATGTAGTGACTCTGGCAGGTTTCGACAAAATTGCTTCCCTTTGTGCGCTGAGCTGGTGCGCATGAAGAACTATAGCAGTCGTCCTTAAATATTATCACCAAAATGCTGATAATAGTGAAACAGTTATATTATATGTTAGCTACTACGAGAGTAATAACGTAAACTAAATGAAGGCGACATATGTTGTGATATTCCAACAGTACACTTGAATATTATGCAGCTAGTCTGAGCAGTGTGTTTAAATTCAACAGGATTAATTGTCGGGTACAAACTGCGCTTCCTCTTCAGTGCGTGTACATAATGCCTTCAGCCAAACAAAAGCGACTTGTGACAATATATTTCAATACGTTTTTCAGTGTTTCGTTTCAACAAGATTTAATTACGGGTTACAAACTGACTGATGGCTTATTATTTGTATGTGTACCAGTATACTTGTATGTATTTTAGTACAAGATGAGGTCTGCCTAATTTGAGTCTTGTGTTTCGTCAAGACTCAATCAGTGGGTATAACTGTAGCAAGAATGTATTTTTTGTTTATTATAAAAGTTCTACAATCTTTATAAATCTAAATTGAACTATTAATAATTATGCAGGTTTTCCAGTATTCATACACTTTGATATATATTGCTACCTTAAGGTTATTCATTACCTTAAATACTATTTATAGATATACCCTTCGGTTGTTGTGCAAGCGTAAACTGTCCACTTGACATCTTGGACATTATTAGGTCAAATAAAGAAATTACTATAACCAATTGACTACGTACGTTCTTTCAAGAACCCAGCTAAGTATATGGAAGAAGAAGAAGAAGAAGAAGAAGAAGAAGAAGAAGAATTGTTCTTATAATACACATAATTGAATGTTCTCTTTCTATTTCGTTATAAATATGTTAAAGTGTATAATAGTATTAATTATTATTTGTAAAAGTGTGATTAAAAAAAAGTACAATATAGATGTCAAACAGCTACAATGAATTGGTTTAACTATATTTTCTCAAGTAAATTTCATGTTGCGTGCTTTTTCTGTGATACTTTGTCTTGGTTGGCAATATAAGCCAGAATAATTGTGTATTTTGCACTTAGTTTCTCAGACGCTAAAGGTACTCTCTCTCTCTCTCTCTCTCTCTCTCTCTCTCTCTCTCTCTCTCTCTCTCTCTCTGATCTTCCTCTTTCTAGTCTCAAAATAGTAACACAATATACTCATTTAAATACATTTAAATATTCCACATAAAAGAAATACATATTTTATATTCCCCAACTTTTGGTTTGTTACTTCCTTTATTTCCAATGTAAATGTAAGGACGAAACTGGAAAGAAGGTCAGTGCCTTGTTACACAAATAGTTTTGCATACATTCAATATGTGTGTGTGTTTATACATATGACCGTTCTGTTCTGTATATGTTTGTATTATAACTCTGCTTTCAATGGAGATAATCAATCAATCAATCTATCTATCTATCTATCTATCTATCTATCTATCTATCTATCTATCTGTCTATCTATCTGTCTGTCTGTCTGTCTGTCTGTCTGTCTGTCTGTCTGTCTGTCTGTCTGTCTGTCTGTCTGTCTGTCTGTCTGTCCGTACGTGTGTAGCAGCACTTGTGGGTTGAGTTGCCAGTACAGAATGGACTTGTGGGTTTTTTTGATACTTGTGGGGTGAAATGTTCACCCCACAAGTGCGAATACCCGTGCAAATGGCATTGTGGGGTTAATTTAATTTTCTTCACATTTTTCTTTGACTTTTTTTTCACCTTTTTTCATTCTTTTTTAGTGTCATTAGGGTTGGATCTCAAGGTTTGTGATATTAGGGTTAGAAAGAAAATAGTTTTTGTTTTGTTTTCTGAAAAAAAAGATGTTTTATAACATATAAAAACCTCACCCACAACTACACTTCCAGCAGAACGTCCGTCCGTCCGTCCGTCTGGAGCAGCAGTTGTGGGTTGCGTTGCCAGTACAGAATGGCATTGTGGGTTTTTTTGGTACTTGTGGGGTGCAATGTTCACCCCACAAGTGCGAAAACCCGTACAAATGGCATTGTGGGGTTAATTTTATTTTTTTCACATTTTTCTTTTACTTTTTTTTCACTTTTTTTCATTCTTTTTTAGTGTCATTAGGGTTGGATCTCAAGGTTTGGGACATTAGGGTTAGAAAGAAAATAGGTTTTATTTTGTTTTATGAAAAAAAAAATGTTTTATAACATAAAAACTGCACCCCACAACATCACTTCCACCAGAACGTCCGTCCGTCCGTCTGTCTGTCTGACTATCTTAGCATGCACATGAATTAAACTGTTAGGTAAACACATTTGAACAACGAGAATCATGAAAAACCCACATACCTCCTGACCTTCCCTCGTTAATTTCCCCTGCCTCAAAAAGTAATTATATTTCTAAGGAAAGACCCATTACAAAGATACTGCCAATAACAAATTTATGTCTGTTCATTTGTGTAGATATAAACAGTGCTTTTAACACAATTATAATCCACTTGATGAATTTTCAAGTTATATTAAGCACTGATGGAGAAATTGCATTAAGTGCTTGAATGTTTTTTTTTTTACGATTTGCCGTGATGACGACGTTTAGGCAATGCCTTCTGAAATCTTAATTGCCATCATATTTTACGCTGTCGTTTAACATCATTAACAAATTACTCAGATATTGCAACAGCGTGCTGGAAGAATTTACTGATAAAACTGCCAAGAAAGATTCGGTTAACAACATCTCTTAATCTAGAAGAACGATGAATATTATATAATTCACTGAAACAGCGACTGTGTTTTATAAAACAAGGATATTAGTTTTACATGTACATCAGTGAAGCTATTGAGTTCTAGTAAGTATTCTGAGTGCTATGCAAATGTGACAAACGTACACACTTATGACTATATAACAATAATTAGTTGAAAGCTTCTGTAAGTATATCATTCAAATCACGGTCAGGGAACCCTGTAACAACGTAGGGTGATTCGCGTCGACAGTTTGTCACAGATTCACGTCGATCTGATGCAGGAAAACACGGCATACTTTGATATATAAAGTCAATTATTTACTGGATACAGCTATAAGTTTTAAACTTTTTACAAGCTTGAGTTTCACCTAATATTAATAAGTATTTTCAATGTTCCAAACAATCATGTGTGAATTAGTAAATTTTTAAAACGCAAGAATTAATAAATCCTCGCTAAATATGTATGTAAAACGAAAGTAGAGATGAAATTGTCAATAAAAACATTAATCAGTACAAAATATCATTTTTAACTGTTGTTTAAGTAATTTTGTTTAAAAAAAGAGTTATAACAAATTGACTTTTTACTTATACCATGTGAGAAATCCAGTTTGAAAAAAGCTTCACGTGTCACAGGTTTGTGTCTATGTTGATTAAATGTCACGGATTCTTCTCTACAGGGTCAAAGATTCTAGTCGATACTAATGGCAGGAATGGACATATCTTTTGTCGAAGATTCCTCACTGTATTGTGATCGGAATGAAGGTCTATCATTGATTAGATGTCCTTTCTCATTCGCCAATGAAACAGCTCAGATTTTTTCGAAAATAAAACATTTCATTTTAAATTAAATGTCATGACTGTCAGTAGATGTTAATTTCTTTCCTCTGCCGATGACATCGTTCCAGGAACGAGAAAATAGATCAACTAAGCCGGTCAGAAGATACGTGGAATTTTCTACTAGCCAAATAATGTCTTACCTATGCATGTGTCTTTGGACGAAAACGGAAGTGAGGCATGTACTAAAACCGTTCATTTATTTGCGGATTGATATCATTCGCTAAGTCTGGCTAGCACGAACATTTTCATAGTGATACCACAGGGAAGTCGGTGTGTGTGTGTGTGTGTGGGGGGGGGGGGGGGGGGGGGGGGGGGGTAAAAATTTGTCAATCTACCATTTGCAGGTATGTATTCAATAATTTTACGGCGTCTCGACGTAACGTAACGCAAAACCAATGCATTTGGCAAATTCCTCGATCACCGTAGCAACGCCTGAGCCAAATCACAGAGATTATCATTTTTATGACCCAGATATTCTTATTTTTTTGCAAGGATCAAGAGAAACTTCCGGCCATGTGAAAACATTCAGCTGGGTCAAGTATGCCTGGTGAACATGGGCTGCCATTTAGCTCCAGTTCAGATGACGTTGCACACATACAAGCATGGCAGCAAGGTAACGTCGGGTCATTATTTGACCAGTTCTAGTGTATGGGCGCCGCGCTACTCTGATTAGTTGGGAGTTACGTCGCAAACGGTAACAGATAGTCTGTACTGAAACGCCATGCTGCCCAGCAGCGAAGGTAACTAACAACAGATACCGACGTAAGTACGTCAACGTTCGGTTCCGGTCTTTGTCTCTCCAGGTTTACCGTTTACGAGGTCGCTGCGACTGTAAACAGTTCAGGTATATCGGAAACGTGCCTCAAGTCGCTCATTCTATTTGCGACAGCACTATAACTGGAATGCGACCACCATGACCGTTACCCCACCCACTATCATTTTATTGCGTCCGTTTTCAGAAATCCATTGCATGTTGAAAACTGTGAAAAACTTAAAAAAACCAAATCGGCCTCTATTGCATGAATCGTATGACGCAGACTGAAAAACCTGTCGACCGTGTGTGCACGTGGAAAAAAGTGTAAATGAATGTTCTGAGCACTAAGTGCTATGTACACGGTGCATATGACCTTATTCTCAACATCGCCAGGATAAAAAATACATGTACACTGGGCATGAAACACAGACAGAGCTACATCAGTTATAAAAAAAGAGGGACGTTTCTTTTTTTTTGCTGAGTAGGGCCTATATAAGATAATATTAAAACATATTTTTTTCACTCCAGACAGACCTACATCAGTTATAAAAAAAGAGGGACGTTTCTTTTTTTTTGCTGAGTAGGGCCTAAATGAGATAATAATAAAACATCTTTTTTTTCCCTCCAAATGATCATATAATCATATAAAACGTATAAAACACATAAATACAGGATTTATTTTTTTGTGAGTGTGGGTCAAATGTACGATATATTGACATGTGTAAATAAGCACAACTTCAGAATCCCCAGTATACTTACGGATTTATCTTTCATGTTTTCCCCTGCAGGTCATGATAGTTTATTGTGTACATTTTGTTTTATTATTTCATAAAAAACGAATATAACGTTACCATATGTGTTGTGTTTTATTAACCCAGAAAAGTTTGAAAAAGTTCAAAGTTCAAATCTTAATTAAATTTCTTATTTGTAAGATAAAAGAAAACGAATAATGAAGAATAACGGAAGATTTTAATCCGAGTCTCAAACTTGGGCAGTTAATTGAGAACAAGACATGACTCAATCGATGAGCTGGATACATACATCACTGAAAACGTAAATACGGAAATACGTATAAAAAGTGACAATTTTCTCCTAAAATGATTCGTTATATGTAGAGTTTTAAACTACCAGCGGAAGTCTCACGAAACATGACTATTGCTATTGCGTTGTAAGTACCGAGATATTGTTTTGCTTCTGTGTGTCGGTTCTAACTTTCACAGACTTAATCCGTAACATAACGACAATGCTCTAAAACTATATGCCGGACAGCCTCTGTACGTGTAAATGGCGGTATTGGCGTAGGGTTGCACTATTCTACAATGTTAAAACTATCGACACTGAATCCGTGCCTTTAAAAAAAGGATCGACATGCCTCCGTTACCCTGTCGTCACAAACCTGTGACATTTTAAAAAATTTAAACTTGAAGAAATATTTATAATCAGATGTTCAATTTGATCGTATTTTACTTATAATACACTACATTCTCCGGAATGTCAAATATATACTTCATACGTTTGATTATATTAACATATCAGCGATTATATCGCCGTTATCGAAAAGCAACTGGGACAAAATTAACAAAACAATAATACTGTCGATGTGAATCTGTGACAAACTGTCGACACGAATCACTCTACGTTGTGACAGAGTTCCCTGACCGTGCAAATACTCTTTGTCTATTTTTAAAATTATAGGGTTAAAACAAATACATGTATGCAATTATTAAAAACGTTTAACCATTGAAATTTGCTCGCTGAACAAAGTTAAGAGTTCAAACTGAATTTACCGTTAAGCCGCATGCCGTATATATCAGCACAGAAGCGCCATAAAAGTAGTTTCTGATAATATTAAATTAATTGCCAAACTGTTCAAACTAATTAATACATATTTACATTTTTAACATTTTACAAATAAAAAGTAATTTAAATCGACTAATGGGTTTTTACCACATAATTAAAAAAAACTAGTACAATTACAATTTACATATCAAGTCTATAAGGAACGAGAAAAGTCCGTCATATTTGTTTCCTACGTAACGTCTCAAAATAACGTCATTTTATTATGACAAATTGACGTCATTTCTATATTCGGGGAAGTCAGAAAATAGATCGACATTTTACGTACGACAGCTGAGTGATACGGAAAACACCGAAACATGAATCGGAAGTGATAGTACACTAGGTTAATATAAAAAATATGGCGTGGATTTATTACACTCCTGCACTGTAAAGCATGTGATAACATATATTTACTTTGTATAGTACATCCATTTGCAAAATAACTGACAAGTAATGACGTAAGGTCAAAAAATTACAGAGGAAATTGCGTAACGTCAACAACGTCAAATGACGTCGAGTTAGAATGTCCCGAACCTATTTTGACACATAAAAACGTCGTGCACTATAATGGTACCTCTAAGCGTAACACGACGTTAACGTTAAAATTATATTAAGCGTTGACTTTATTTTAGTCATGTATTGATTTTCGTATAATTTAATTTACAAGAAAACATCCGGATATCGGTTACTTCAAAAGAAATCATATTAATTTGTGGAAATAACTGTATTAAAAGCAATAATATTATTTTATCTACAATAATTATAGCAATTCATTATAGCTTGTACATAAATAGCGGCGTCAAACTGGTGTTGTTAGTATTTGATACAGGACATCGGAGATTCTCGATATGAGATATATGCAATTTCCCAAATTTATGAATGTTTTTGAACATCAACGGAGACTTAATTTACCATAATGCCGAGGGGTGGCAAATCATAGAAGACATTTTAAATACGAAATCTGAACCATTCAATTAATTATGTTTCACTGAACCATTCAATTAATTATGTTCCACTGAACCATTCAATTATTTTTGTTCCACTGAACCATTCAATTAATTATGTTCCACTGAAATCGTACTTTATTATGATGTAATTATATGTTCGCCATGTTTCTAAAATAATTAAATTCATCAAATACGTTCCAATTATTTCTTTTAAATAACGTTGCCGTTCTATTGGAAAAAGGTAATATATTATAATTTCGATAAGGAAAAATTCATAAAGTACCTATAGTAAAACAATGGACATATGCATACGTACAAAGTATTAGTGCAATATTAAAGATTAATCTATATT
The DNA here is from genome assembly GCA_029582155.1 of Panopea generosa. NCBI lineage: Eukaryota > Metazoa > Mollusca > Bivalvia > Adapedonta > Hiatellidae > Panopea > Panopea generosa. Next base: position 89,710,477 of record CM055896.1, read on the forward strand.
TTAAATGTTCAGTATGAATTTATTGACTAGAAATCTGTTTTTCTGGATACTAAGCATGTGCGTTATGAACCGCGTATTGCGTAATATCTTAGGCTTGTCAGTCTGTTACAGAAAATGTGCCGTTTTTAGACATTACATCTTAGGCCGGGACCTGTTGTGAATGTTGCGCCGGGACTTGTGGTGACCTGTGATGAATGTTACGCCGGAACATGTCGAAAATAGCGTTAAATCTTACTTTTTGTAAAATTAGAATATATTGATCATGTCAACATCATGTGTAATACCCATCAACTGAAATGATCCTTTCACGACCTTTAATCCGATATATAATTAATATAATTCTATTAATGATCAAGAATTCGGTGACATTTTTACATGTTTCAGGTACTAGTTTGTTTATTTAGGTACCATTACCCGTCTCACACCACTATTACATTTCCCACAGGGCTCCATTGTAACATTTATGTCCAAAACTCAGTGAAAATACAAAATCTGCAGCATGTGTCTAGTCTCAAATTCTTCACTGGTTCAATATATGCAATTATAAAGGAAAAAAGCATACCTTGACGAGGTTGTTTTTTTTTTAAATTTCATGCTTTTGTGAGACTTATCAATTTCCAGAGTAATAATATGTCAACTATTCGTCCACGATGCGGTTCAAACCAACAATTCTGAAATGACACAGAATTGTCCAGAAAGCTATTATCACCATCGAATTTTCAGTGGTGATTACTGACCATTTAACACATACTAGGAACAAATAAATCACTGCAGTACAAAGCCCGTAAAAAGAAGAAAAAGAGAAATAAAGTTTTATTTCTGCCTCCGTCTGTAGGTCCGGAGTACTCAAGGGAGATAATAGTGGTGTGAGTCTTACCGTGCGTTACGTCAAAGATTCAGCTATTATAAAAGTCACTTACAAAATCGTTTTGATTTTTCGGATTTTAGTTTATGGATTTCACATTACATCCGATTGGTGTTTTGGTGCCTAGTCCGTTCCAAATGTCTTGCATCAGAGTCATTTATATTCCCCTCATTGCATATCTTCTGTACAATCTTCTGTACAACCACTATCTGAATATCTCCATCAACGTGTCCTTGAAATTTGTTGTTGATGGAATTGTTTGTCTGCATTCTGACATCTCTTTCATGTTCATGAAGTCGTTTCTTTGTGTTTTATCTGTTTTTCTCAAACTTTTATTGTTTCTTTGCATCATTTACGTAAGAGACGAAATACTACATAACGCTCGGTGCAACTACTCACTGATTTACGTTGTATCTTACCCGTAGTGTTATATATGGTAATTCTATATACGGATTGTCAGATAATGCTCTTTTCTTATAATTTTTAAAGGCAGTGTTTGATTTGCGATGTATCACTTATGTTCAGACATCTACGGTAAGCTGTTGGAGTATCGTTATGTGTTTCTGAAATATGCCTCTAATATCTAGTAACAATTTCGAATATGTTAACACTTAACGTACCCGTTCTTTGTTTTCTTTTCTTGTTTTATTATAGAACAGTTCGCCCCTGGTAAGAATGCATATACTTTTTAACTGTGTTTCTATTTGTCTACCACTATATCCTCTCTTTCTCAGTTGTCTTTTTAATTATTTTCATTTGTCAATTTATTCTTTGTCTTTTTTTCACATATTCTACGAATAGGCAATCCCAATTCAAATGCATACTCATAATTGTCAATGTATTTCATACCTGTAATTTAAACATTTTTATCCAAAACAAAGCTTCATCATCACTATCGATGAAATTAATATCAGCATTAGCAGCATTGCCTTTATCATTATCTTGTTGTTACTCTTCATCCTCATCAAATCAATGTCTTCATTATCAGCATCGACAGCGTGAACATTACAGCAATATCATCAAAATTGTTCTCATTAAACATCATCTTCAGTAGTGTCTCCACCGTCATCGGCCGTATTATCGGCATTTACATTGTCACAAGCATATCGCCGTTTTTTTTCACTACGGATATCACATTCACTAATTTCATCTTTTTCTACATCTTAAAAATTAATTTTAGTGTAAACATCAACATGGGCATTAGATGTAGCAACACTTTCAGTTTAAACAAGTTTTTATTTTCATTAGCAATGTTTATATGACACAACTGTAAACCTATATATTACCATAAAACCTTGTATACAATATATCAAACGCTGAGTGTATCTCTATTTATGCACCGAATCCATTTAACTATCTTTAGAATAAAATACGAATGAGCCTTATGCTTTTGTCATGTTAATTATGCATTATGTCACAATGACGAATATATTCCCCGGAATTAAATAGCTTTATTATGTAAAGTCAGCCTGGTGGTTTGCATTCTATCTCTGTCAACCTTTACCGACTTGGTTGACCTTGTTTGCTCTTGAATAAAATCAGATAATTGGCGTTTGCTCTTAAATTGAAAAAAATAACAGTCAGCGCTGCTTTTGGTGAATTATAAGTAAATGCGAACGTGGCATGATATATCAAATTGACATATGCCTTAACGTTTGAACAGATGTGAGTTATATTCAAGGAAATTGAAATTTGTCTCGCATCGGGGCTCTTTTACATCACATAAATAACTTGTCTTATCTGAAATAACACTTTGCCTTTCAGTCTGTATTTTCTAACAATGTTTGTTCCTAAACATTTAAGTTGCAGTTCATTGTTTTGTCAAAATACTACTAAAATGAACAGTTGGTAGTCACGTGACTTTTTCAATGATGCATATGCTAAAGATGTATCAATCCGGGTAGCAAGTTCGTTTTCGTTCTCTGTATTTCCACAAACACCTTAAATGGCTTAATTGCAATAAATACAATATTTGTTTTCTAATGGAACGATGTGGTTGTGTTTCGCAAGCGTAGCATTAACGGAGCAATAGGGACATATGGTAACTGTGTTATAAATTTATTATTTTGAAAAGTCATCATATACATTTGCATATTCTATATTTAAAAATTAAACAAAACTGCATAATTTCACATGGTTTTATGTTTGAGATCATACAGACACTGACAAATTGTTTTACACACTGTTGACGAGATTGTCGGCGGTTTATCAAATATTCAAAGATGTAGCATATCAATGATTATGCACTTGTAGTCACGTGTTTGAATTGTGCTTATAAGACCTGTGGCGGGGCATTTGTGGTCAAATCACGCTGGTTCAAAACCTCGTCCAAGATCTTGTAGTTATAGAACTTCTGTGTGAGTTTGATTCAGATGCAATGAAATATTAAGGTGCTATCGCGTCTACAAGAGAAAGATTAAAGGAAGGACGGATGAACATGACGGACAATTAACCATGACATAAGGTCTTTAGCCAGCAGAATTAATAGAAAGAACAATGCAATATAGTAATCATAATTTTCTGTGTAAGAGCGATAATTTTTCCGCACACCCAGCGTACAATAATGGTTGATTTCGTCAAAATATTGGAAAAGAGGACCGCACTGACTATAAGTCGCCAATCTATGACAGTTGAGACAATACAAACAAAGAGAATTATGGTAAAACAAAGATAAGTCCTAAGACACATTCACGTTTGACACTCACGATATTACCTGTATAAAACTACTTTGTAAATTGGTCAATACTAAATTATAGCTGTAGGTGATAACATGCATATAACTTATAACAAATTAAGTTTTAAACATTCAATGGCTAAACGTCATCGTTGATTATTCTATTTGGCCAATTCGAAAAAAACAAACTTGTCAAAGATGTATATGTTATATAACAACAATGTAGGTTTGTTTTAAGATAGGATATTATGTATCTGATACACATAACATCAAACAACTACAATACATTTTTACAACTCGAATAATCTATAACCGATTTTGCCATCGCTTAATCTTTTTATTCCTGTTTTGTGATTATATTTCGGTTTGCCTTGTGTGTGTATTATTCATTCAGGCTTTTTTCATTCTTTGGGGCGTTGTATGTATCGTACAGAGAACATAAGCTCTTGTTGTTAGAATAATAAGAACTTTTTACATCAAAGATATAATATTATATAGTTATTATGTAATCTAACGAATAGACAAGACTGTGTAGTTTGTCAACTAAATACAACACATACAAACACATATAATTACACGAATAAAAAAATACAATAACAAACTCATAAACTTAAACAAACTAAATAATACAATACAGACCCATACAATTACACGAATCAAATAATACAATGCCAACACACACAATTACAGGAATAAAATAATACAATCACATACAATAACACAAGTCAAAAAACAATACCAACCCATACAATAACACAGATCAAGTAATATAATACCAACAAACACAATTACAGGAATAAAATAACATATAATCACAAAAACATACAATTACATGAATCAAATACTACAATCACAAAGACATACAATTATACGAATCAAATAAAACAATTACAAACACACACACAATTACATGAATCAAACAAAACAATCACACAAACATACAGTTACGCGAATCAAATGATATAATCACAAACACATACAGTTACGCGAATCAAATAATACAATCACAACCACATACAAGTATACGAATTAAATAAAACCATCACAAACACATACAATTACAAGAATCAAATGTTACAATACCAACACACATTATTACACGAATAAAAATATGCAGTAGCGAAAAAAATAAAATTATACGATACAAATGTTACATTACCAACACACACAACTGCACAAATAATAAAATACACTAACAACACACACAATTAAAGAAATCAAATAATAACAAACACATACAATTACACGAATCAAATAAAACAATAACAAACACACATAATTACACGAGTCAAATAAAATAATACTAACCCATATAATTACACGAATCAAATAATACAATACCAACATACACACACTTACTGGAAAAATATGATATTATCATTAACACATACAATTACATGAATCAAATAATACAATAAAAACATGTTCAATTACACAAATCAAATTATACAATACCAAACACACACAATTACGCGAATCAAATAATACAGTAGATATAGAACACTGTTTTTTTCTTGTGTTGTTGTTGTTGTTGTTTTTTCGTCCTCTGATGAAGGTCTTAAGCCGAAAGCTAGCACTGTCAAATGGTAATTTTGTCTACTGTATTTACTATTTATATTTGTTCTCAAAATTATGTACAGGTAAAAGTTTTTTCTCTTTCTTCATTCGTTTTGGCAGGCAAAATATAACTCAAGCAAAGATATAATTGAAACATGATTTATTTTTGAAAAAACAAATTTATAAACAACAGTACACAGGATTGTGCGTGTAAAAACATTCAGTGATGTCACACTCAATACTGTGTGTTACATTAAAGACACAGAATTAAGTGTGTTCAAATTTTAACAAATTTTGTATGACACAGAAAGAAGTGTGCTGAAACTTCAAAATAGTGCCCACACAAAGTTGGATAGGTAAAACCACCAACAAAAAACATATTATGCATATCATGAAAAAGTAAAACAGAAGAATATTGTAAAATAGTTTTTAACTTTTAACACATAATGCAAAATCAAAACAGAGCATGCGATAACCAGTATGACAAAATTCTTTCGTATGTACTCCATGAACAGTAAACAGCAAAAACAACTTCATACATTAAGCTTACTATGAAATGTAACATCTAAGATGTGAAATAAGTTTAAGAAAATACCGTTTCATAAGCAAACCATGAAAAATGACCACAAGAAGCTATCAGGCAGACAAAATGGAGGAAACAAATTGTACATTGGGTATGACGAGCAGGAGGTGGGGAGGAGGTGGTAATGTTAACAAATAAAAAAAATAATCGTCATAAAAACCTCCACAAACTATAAACTTATCTTGTTGGTGTACACAAAGGGAATGAAAACAAAAGTCGGGTCAAGATTATACTCGCGTGAAAGGTCGACGATAAAAATATCACTAATCCTATCAGGACACTGATTGGCTGAGGAGCGGCTATCACGCCAGTTACATGTGTGTGTATATCGCAAAGTGGTCAGTATGCCCCGAGGTCGTTATGGATTAGATTGAACACGCATGTACACATGTTGTCTATGCGACTCCCTACGCAGTCTGCTCTACAGTACAATATTTTATCTATCGATTCAACGTCCAAATACAGTTTTATACTTGGACATGTTCAATCTTGGTTTATATGCGTTTCTGCGCATTCCAGGTGTTAAAAATGTATTTACAACAATTATTGCCATAAGGTCCAAAGTAGGAAATGTCAATCTGGCTGCCTGTCAACTATTAAACCTTTATTTAATTACAATCAAACAAGCTCTTTGATCTCAGGCTTAAGGTGATTAAACATCTGATTTATTATCACAGTAAAAGCTGACTGAGACCTGACACTGATTGTTTAATGAATGAATGAATGGTGTTTTACGGCACGTCGACGTTATTTACAAATAAATAAATGAAAGCATCAATTAAATAAAGGGAAATCAACAATATTCTAAACTATTTAACCCGTCAATGGGTTTTAAACTAAAAATGTTTGAACAGTTTAACGTCTTTTAAAAAAGCAAATACATTTGTTACATTAACTTTATCAAAAAGCTCTTTCATACTATCGACATTGTAGAACTTTGCTCTCATTGGAGCAAAGTCAACACAGTCGATAAGTATATGCTTAACAGTAAGCGGTGCAAAACAGTGCACACACTCTGGAACAGCTTCACGCTTTAAAAGATACGAATGGGTACAGCGGGTATGTCCTATTCTGCACCGAGCTAAAATAACTTCTTTTCGACGAATAATCCTATTGCTAGGATGCCATTCGCCAAGTTTTGGTTTGATATAATGTAATTTATTATGTATGGCAAGATCCCAAGAGGACTGCCATGAACTAAAAATATACTTATTAATATTAGATTTAAAATCTGTAAAAGGTAGTTTAATATATGAAATATTCAAGCTTAAGGCCGCTTTCGCAGCCTTATCAGCTTTATCATTTCCGCTAATTCCTGTATGACCAGGAAGCCAGCAGAGAACAATAGTATTTTCTTTACATAGAACATTGTATTTATTTAAAAGTTGAAGAACAAGAGGATTATCATCTTTCATGCCATTTATGGCTTGAAGAGATGAAAGTGAATCAGAAAATATAATAAACTGTTTTTTTCACGGAAACATTAATGCAGTCCAATGCCAAATCAATGGCTTTAAGTTCAGCTGAAAAGATGGAGGCTCCGTTTGGTTATCGGCTCTTTGAGATGTGCTGTCCTGTAACAGCAGCTGCAGCCACGGTGTCTCCATCTTTAGAACCATCTGTATATATGTGACAAAAATGATTGTAAGACGATTTGATTTCATTAAATTTACTTTGGAAGATAGTGGAGTCTGTTTCAGATTTTTTGTTTTTACAAAGTTCAAAAATGATTTTTGGCTTTTCCAAAGTCCATGGTGGTATTTCTGAGACTTTGTACTTAGCAATTATTGGCTTCGGTTAGTTTTGGTTTGATCCGGAGACGGAAAGTTCGAATAGCTTTAGGTATTTTATCAAAGAGAGTTTCATAATTTGGGCCAAAAGTAAGATAAAAAGCAGGATTAGATGGATTTGAATGAAGTTTAATTGCATATTGAAGAGCCAGTTTTTCACGTCTTAAATACAATGATGGTTCATTTGCCTCTACATAAAGACTGTCGACAGGGGACGTACGAAAGGCACCAAGGGCGAGTCGTAGTCCTTGGTTGTGTATAGGATCAAGCATCGCTAAGTAAGACTTGCGAGCTGTACCATATACAATAGAGCCGTAGTCCAATTTTGATCTGATTAAAGATCTGTAAAGTCTAAGTAAAACTTTACGATCTGCACCCCAATTAGTATTGGCAATAACTTTTAATAAATTTAGTGCTTTATTACACTTTGTCTTAAGATATTTAAGATGAGGAAGAAAAGTAAGTTTACGGTCAAAAATAAGACCTAAAAATTTTGTTTCCTCAACAACAGGTAAAGGTGTCCAATCTAACGTTAGATTGGGATCATTGTGATGTTTACGTAGTTGACAAAAATGCATACAATTTGTTTTAGACTTAGAAAATTTAAAACTGTTTTCATCAGACCAAGTCTGAAGTTTATTAAGGCATTGCTGTAGTTGCCTTTCAATAGTTTTCATATTTTTTGAACGGTAACAAATTACAAAATCGTCAACATATAAAGAGCAATCCACACCAGGATTAATACTCTTAACAATATTATTGATTTTAATATTAAAAAGTGTGACAGACAGAATACTGCCTTGTGGGACGCCCATCTCCTGTTTGTGAACATCGGAGAGGGTTGTTCCCATTCGGACTTGAAACTGTCTATCATCTATCATTTTCAAGAAATATTGGATAATGGTCACTACCGCAGAGGTCATCACCAACACTCCATGAAAAGTCTAACAAAAGTGATGGCTCACAAACTGATAAATCGATGGAAGTTTTCGATCCTGAAGCAGGATGTAAATATGTATGAGATTTATTATCATTATAAAGACATATGTTATTTTGATTTAAAAAAGATTCAACTTTATTACCTTTATCATTAATGCCTTTACAACCCCATATGTAATTGTGGGCATTGAAATCCCCCAAAAGCATAAAAGGTGATGGCAATTGTGCAATGAGTTGATCGAGATCTTTCGGATCAAGGGTTGCACTTGGTGGTAAATATAAAGAGCAAATTGTAATAACTCTATGCATTGTAACACTAACTGCAACTGCTTGCAGATCAGTGTCTAATGCAATTGTACTGTGTGGGACGTTTCTATTGACAAGAACAGACACGCCACCAGTTGCTTTTTCACCTGTATCACAAATTGTGTTATATAAAGAATACTGTTTAAAAGTAGTTTCATCATTTGACTTCAAAAACGTTTCTTGAAGACAAAATGCAATAGGGTTATGTTAATTTAAAAGTAAACTAATCTCATCATAATTAGGTTTTAAACCTCGACAATTCCATTGTATTATTTTATTTGAATTTGAATCGTTCATTTAGGTGGAAGTATAGGTGCTAAAGGGACTTTTAATTTAACGACCTTGGAGGAATCCGATGATGCATCATCGGTTTCCATATCAAGGTAGGAAAATTTATTTTTCAACCGTATAGAGTCATCAGATTCTTCCGGTTGCTTCCCTGTTACGCATAATTTTGCAGTGGCTAGATGTATCTTAGCCTTCTGCGGAGTAGTTGGACTCTTGGTAATACCAGAGCCCGATGGTTTTGGGGAACTCGGGACATTCCCCGAGTTCTCCGGTTTTGGGGTACTCGGGACATTCCCCGAGTTCGCCGATTTCTTATTAGAAATAGATGTAAGATTTTTCTTGTTTTGTTTCATATTTGGTTTGGGATGTATAATTGGTTTAATTACCCGAGTTGAAGTCTGAGTCTCAGATGAGACTTTGGAATTACCAGGAACGACAGCAATATATGGTAATATCAGTTTGAATTTCCATACATCTTGTGGTCTTTTTCTCAACAACTCTACTCACTTCAGCATATGATTTGCCTGAAGAAGCAGATGGAGATTGGAGTTCAACAAGACGTCTGACCTCTGGGAATGATACTTTATTTTGTAATTTAACTTTTTGAATTTCGCGTTCTTGTTTCCATTTTGGACAATCCCTCGAGAAAGCCCCGTGGTTCCCTTTGCAATTAATGCAAAGGGCGGGTTTTTTACAAGACGAGAAGTCTGTGTGTCCTTGTTCGCCACAGCGAGCACACAGGGCATCTCGTCTACATCTCTCTCGATGGTGTCCAAACTGTTGACAGTTAAAAAAACGAAGTGGGTTGGGTATAAAAAGGTCAACGGGTAAAGATATATAACCGATTTTTACAGATTTTGGAAGGTTTGGAGAATTAAACGTTAGAATAAAAGTATTAGTCGGTTTTATATTGCCATCTTTCCTGGTATTAATTCTGGTCACCTCTGAAACTCCCTGTGGTTTCAAATTGACACTCGTCTCCTCAACAGTACATTGTTCCAGTTCCCTGGAACGAATGACTCCTTTGGAGAAGTTGAGTGTAATATGAGGACGGACTTCTACAGGTATGTCAACAAATTTTTTTATTGAAAGGAGATTGTCAGAATGACTTTTTTTCTGACATTCAATCAAAATCTTATCAGATTTGAGCTTTTTCACCTCTCATGGCTCACCAGCAATACCAAGTATTTGCTTGTGAATCGCAAAAGGTGAAAGCTTTGTTACTGGTCTAGATGGGTCTGTCGATGTAACTGTTAAAAAGCTTGGCCAATTAGTTGAAGTCAATAAATCGTCATCTGATTCAGCACGTTTCAGAACAGACTGAGCAGGTGTAGGTCGTTTTGTAGTATCGTTTTGGTGTCTTTTTTTGGATTGATTGTTTAAAGGAGTAGGACAGTAGGTGTTAATATTTTGCTTTAACACTCAACAATTAGAGCAGTCCAACTATTTAACAATATGTACTTTAAAATATTAAATTAATCAAATATTGAAGTTATTTTTGACATGCAAAATTAAGTTTATTAATTTTGAAATCTGCATTTAAAGACAAATCCTTTGATATAAAAATCATAATTAAATATTTAAAAAATATTTAAATGCATTTTATAGTTGTTTTTTTTTTTAATTTATTTTTTAACAATTATTTATGGTTATGCAATATTCAATATCGTAAAAATAGGCATCATAATCGTTCCTCCTTTGTTCTTTTGCTTTGGACCCCAGAGCTTTATACAAAATTGAGCATTATACAACAGGTGAGTGTAATGATTTTGTAAATTGAAAAATAAACAAATTTTATGTTAACATCAATAGTATACATTGTGCACACACAAAACAAATCTAGATGAAAAACACATACTTATATTATATACAACATGTTGATACCAATGTTCAGAATCTGCAGGGACTTATGTCAACTTTTGATTGATTAGTGCATGGACATAATTTGTAATTACGTATAATATTATTTTGGCCAGTTTGGCAGTAGGACTTGTGTCGACTACTGACAACACCACCTTTATGGTGTCAATGCATTATTCAATACTGGCTAGTTGGGCAGTAGGACTTGTGTCAACTACTGACAACACCTTTATGGTGCCAATGCATTATTATATATTGACCAGTTTACCAGTAGGACTTATGTCAACTACTGACATCAACACCTTTATAGTGCCAATGCAAACTTTATAGTTAACAATCATAAATATTAATCAAGATTATGTGTGCTGTAGGAGCAGTTCAAATTTTATCTCGCAAGGTTATTAATGTTGTATTGAAATTTGTGTCAAATAACCGCTATGGTCAGTATGGATTTGGACAAAGAATGGTCTTTTAATGATTTTAGACAATTTATGACCTTGAAAAGAGTTCAATGAAATACGTGTAGGTACATTGAACATTTGTTCAGAAATTGAATTTTCCACTGTAAAATCTGACCATGTTATATGAAGTTTTTGTTAGAACCACGTTCCAGACACTTTAATTCTGACACCATGTTAGGTACATTGATATTTGAATGTGAAGGACACAAAGGCAGTTTCATAATTGGTATAAATAAACATTGTTTCATATTTGTGACCTCTAACAACAATCTTCTTTTTTTTCTTAATTTTGAGAATCTGACAATAATAATCAATAGTTACACCGTATTGAGTAGCAGAATTATCAAGATGGCATGTTCCAAAGATAATGTTATATCAATATTGAAACTTTTTTCTTCTACAAATGCTGTACCTTTTTCATCAATAGAAGATGGTACAGTAGTAGGGAAGCATGTAATTTGTTGACTTTGTTGCAAAATCAGTAATGCAGTAGACAGTTTCTTTATTTTAAAAAACATCAATACTAACAGAAGTGTTGTAAAACCGGTAAAGCATAATGCTACAAGGGCTAGAATTTCATTTAGATTTGGCCATGAGGATTCAATTGCACTTTGGCCATCTAATATTGGTTCAGCAATAGTTTGAAATACTTTATCATTATTTTTTACTATCTGTACCATTTTAGTCAAGTTCAGATATTTCTTTTCATCATAAGCCAAAATGTTTGATATTTCATGATTATAAATTTTGAATTTGGGAACAGTTACATTTATAGGGATTTGAAAAGTAGAATCAGCAAAACTGTGTTTGAATTTATCATTATTAAAGAATTCTTGCATTAAAACTAAATTCACAGGGTGCAGTTTAGTGACATTCTTATCGCTGTCATTTTTGCATGAGATAAGCCTTGGAGGCAGATAAAAATGTGGACTGCTCAAAGAACATTCACATGGTAGGTCAAAAATACAAAAATTACAACCTTGAATCATTTTGTGCCCACCCTCCATACATAAAATCAAAGAATCATACAATAAAACTTTGTTTGATGAGAGTTCAACAATTTTTGGGATAATAACATCATGCACGAATCTGAATTCGCATAGACTGTGGATTGTATCTCTGTTATTGGCAAATAATGCTAGGGAACATGAATCGTTTGTTACTGGTTGAAGAGGCAAGTTTAAATGGCATTGTTTCTTAGTAGAACCCGTACAAGAGGCAAGTTGAGTTTCAGACATGTGAAAATAGAATTGTTGATCTGGACTCATCGCAAAGTAGCCTGGAATGTCCAGTAGATGGGTTGCATGTTTAGAAGTATCGTTTATAGGCACTGGCATAGATATCACTTTAAACAGATCTAGAGCATCTTCAGAATATGAAGTTGGAATCTTCAATGTGACATACAATACAGATTCATGTCTTGTGTACAGAAAATTTGAATGGTGGTACATTTCTAAAGCAGATTTGGCGGCAACAAAGAATCTTGAATATTTCTGAGACAAAATTAATTGCACATCATTTAACGTTGGTTGTAAAATATCCAATTGAATAATCAAGGGTGATAATCGACAATTTGCTAAGTCAAGTATGCCCATCTTAAGTTCATCTAGTTCATGGTTTAGCCTATTTGAAGTCTTAATTTGTTGAACAAGAAGAATGGTCATATCTGCAAAAGTTTGTTGAAGAAATTCTTGTGGTAGTTATTATTTGAGTCTGGACAAAATTGATTGCCGTGTTGTTTTGTTTTATACCCTTAAGCAAGTTGTTCATCCTTTCATTTGATTTAGACATGAGAGAGCTAAGGTGTTCACCATGTTGAACTAGTGCATCTGCTAGCCCTTTCGATCTTTTTGTTAATGCATTTATGTGTTTTGCAAGTACATTCACATCGCCAATTGTTGCTGAACCAAAGAGGGTTTTTAAAAATTGTCCTATGAATGGTAGCAAGGCACGTTTTGTATTAGACTTTTTAACTATACTAGCGTCTGGTATCAGTGTATTTACAGTTTTCAGAGTGTTGTTAAGGCGAGCATCGGTTTCCATCCTTATTGAGTTTAATTGAGAAAGAATATGGCTGATTAATAAGCAAGTATTGTTATCTTTATGGCAAGCTCCAATGGCAGGAAAGTTTCCATGTTCTGGTAATTGTATTTCATAAGTATGGAGCCAATATTATCTTTATAATGTCAACTTAGCTTTTTTCTGGAAAATCACACCATAATACAAACGCTGCATCAAGTCAGTACCAGACACAAGATGGTAAGATGCACAGAAGAAATACCAGACGAATGGCACTCAACATGAAACTGTCTGAAAGTATAAAACAATTACCAGTAGTGAGAAGGGAGGGGGGGGGGGGGGCCATTTGATCAGAGTATTCCGTAGCACTACAAGACAAGAAATGAAATTTCTTAATCTAACTATTGGGAAATTTTTTTAGAATTTAACAAATTTAAAGGCCTAATATACCTAGCTGGATCTAAATCTAAAACCAGAGTTTTATGTTTTCGTTTTCTTCCGACTTTGGTGTGAGTTTTCCAGTAATTTTGAACTATTTCTGGTTCAATTTGGTGCTCCTTTAGCCAAGAGGTTGCACCATTTTCCCATTTATCAAAGAACCATCTAACCTTGCAGCTGCTCTTTGTTTTAAGTATTTAAGTAGGTTTGTGTTTAACAGACTTTGAAGTTTGGTTTAAAACAGGTTTGGGACCATTTGATTGTGGACCCTGGTTCACAACAGGCCGCTAGGACTGAGGAATAGTGGGTTCAGCAGGCTGGTCATTCGTTTCAGGCTGCGGAACTTGGTTCGCAACAGGCTGGTCATTAGTTTCAGCCGGTACACCTTGGTTCTCAACAGACTGGTCATTATTTTGATCAACTGGAACATTTTCTGTATTTTTGTCATCTGACGTATCAGTATGAATGGACTCTTGATAGTGCTTCAACCTTCGTGCATTCACAAAAGCTTTCACCAACTTGTTTAATTTACAATCCTTAATTTTGTAGGTGAAATTGGAACCAACAAGGACAATTGTGTATGGTCGAACCCATTTCTGAGTTAACTTTGAAGACAATCCTGGCTTAGTTAAATGATATTAAGCGCGTGGTCCAGTGGTAGAGCACCGAACCCATGATCGGAGGGTCGTAGATTCGATCCTCAGCTACGGCTATGTGTGGTGTCCTTGAGCAAGGCACTTTTTCTGCTTTGTACTGGTACTACCCAGGAAGACTTCGAGCGTGATTTGTCTAAGTTGTAAGAACTTGTTTCACAATCGAAGTAAAATAAATAAGTTTAAAACAGCTACATGATTTCTCAAAGTAACTCTATCATTTACTTAAAAAATCTGGGACTTTAGCTTTGGTGTCAAAACGAGTTTTTGTTTGTTGTTGAATAACTTCCATCTGATTCTTAAACGTAAGCAGTTAAAGTTTTGGCTAATGTGCTTTTTGCACGCTCATCTGTTGAATTTGATACGAGCTGGTATGGTATCGCTTAATATGGAAAAGTTCACACAAAGCACTTACGAGTTTTGACATGAAGTTCTTACCACGGTCAGACACAAGCGCTCGGAATTCACCATATCTGCATATGTATTCATTGTAAAGTATTGAAGCAATTTCGTTCGCGCTCTGACTAACGAGAGGGAATGCCTCGGGCCATTTTGAGAAACTAACGATTATTAGCAGCAGTATATACTGATGACCTTGTGTTATCTTTGGCAAAGGCCCAAGAATATCAATTTGAACCTTACTCATTGTGTGTTCTACCGGTAATGGATGCAAAGGAGGAGACTGTTGACGCCTATCGGTCTTAGCTCGCTGGCAAGAGTCACAAGAACCAACATAATCTTAGACAACTTGATACATGCTGGGAAACCAGTACTTTTGTCTAAGTTTTATGAATGTGCGAGTAATACCGAAGTGCCCACCTCCTGCGAGACTATTATGGTAATGGTAAAGTAATTCCTTTCTTTGAGACTGAGGCACTGCCAGTTGAAGAACATAGTGGTCAGTTAAATCCACTTTGCCCTTGAATTTAGGTTGAAATATGTGATACAACAACCTGTCCTTAAGTACAAATTGATCCTCAGCTCTGAGACAAATTCTTTGTTTTTTTTTCATTTACAGGCATTTCCTTAGTCTCTTAGTATTTAATGAGAAAATTTAATTCAGGACATTTCCTTTGAAGAGCAGACATATCAATATGAGGAAGTGTATCAACCTTATCAATGGCATTTACAGAAGCTGATTTACCATATTCAAATGTAGCCTCAATGAGAATTTTACCACTAGGGTTTTTGTCAGAATAAGTATTTTCAACATAATTTTCATGAATATTGTTCACTTCAGAAACAGAATGTTTTTTTACAAAACTCATGATGCATTTAGTGTTTACTTTATAAGCATGATGAGTAACCTCATGTTGTGAAGCAATGTTGACCGAACTATTTTCAAAAGTTATGCTTTCAATTTTTTATGTTTTCACTACCTTGATGTTGATCATACGGTATCCTAGAGATGGCATCTGCATTAGAATTTTGTTTACCGGGCTTGTCAACAATTTCATAAGAGTAACCTATTAGGAACATAACCCATCTGGCAAGTCTACCTTTGGGATATTTTAAACCTTTTAGTATGACAAAGCTTTGTGGCCGTATAGACAGTGCATTTGCTATGAGACAAATAGTGTCGGTAAGTCTTAATACCCTACAGTAAGACATTCCTGATCAGTTACGTACCATTTTCGTTCATCTCTAGAGAGTGCTCTACCGCCATAAGCTATAACAAACTCGTTGCCACTTTCTTTTTTTGTCCAAGGATATATCCAAGAGCAGTGCCTGATGCATCAGTTTATAAAAAGAATTTCGTTCATCTCAAGAGAGTGCTCTACCGCAATAAGCTATAACGAACACTTTGCCACTATCATCTTTTTGTCCAAGGGTATATCTAATAGCAGTGCCTGATGCATCAGTTGATAAAAATAATTGTTTATTCTTGTCAGGGAAGCCTAAAATTGGTGCTGAAGTTAAAGTATCTTTCAATTTTTGAAAAGAATGTAGGCATTCTTCTGGCCGGTCACCTGCCTTAAATCTTCCCGTTTTGTTTTCCCTTTACCAAACTGTTGAGTGGAGATGCAAATTTAGCAAATCCATTTACAAGTCTTCTATAATAGTTACAAAGTCCAAGGAAACTTTTAAATTCCGTTTGAGTTCGAGGAACTGGAAATGTTTCTACTTTTTCAATTTTTCGGCGTCAACAGAAACGCCATCTTTTGACAAGACATTTCCCAAAAACATTACTTTTTCTAACACAAACTGACACTTTTCAGGTTGCAAAGTAAGATTTGTTTCTCTTAATTTAGAGACAACTTAATCTAAGAGACAAAGATGTTCATCAAAGTTTTTACTGAACACAAGGATATCATCAATGCATAGTACAAATTTCCAATGTAGACCCATCAAGACTTGTGACATGAGCATTTGAAATGACATCGACGCATTTTTCAAACCAAATGGCAACCTATTGAACTCAAAGACACATTCATGGCTTATAAAAGCAGACTTGTGTTTTGTTTCAGGGTCTAACTCCATTTTAAAATACGCCGAATTTAAATCTAGGGTCGAGAAAATGGTTGCTGATGATTCACCTATGCAATCAAAACATCTTCTAATCTTGGTAACAGATGGGAAATTGATTTTGTAATTTTGTTTAAATTTCTATAATCTACTGCAAATCTAAATGTATTGTTTTTTCTTTCTGACAAGTACCACAGGCGAATTCCAGACAGAAGAAGACGGATTTATTATTCCCTGCTCTAGCATGTCTTTTGTTTGGCGTTCAATTTCGGCTTTTTGAATGGGTCCTTGTCTATAGTGATTCATATGAACAGGTTCAGCACCAAATTTGGTGTCTATTCTATGAGAAAATACATTAGTTTTACCTATAGTTACCAAAGAGTCTAAAAATACATAACTGTTTTGATTTAAAAACCGTTTAAGTTTAGAACATAGTTCATGATTTAAATTTGAATTTGAAATATTGAACTTGATATCATTTTTGCAAAGATTTTCAGCACTTTCAGAATTACAATTAGCACCATTTTGAAAAGACACATTATCATCAACTTCAAAAACTTGTTGAATTTTACTCACAGATGCTACAACATAATTTATTGGCAAAAGGACATCTTCATTTGTAGGGTTGAAAATTCTAATAACAGCACTTGCATTGTTCTTTGATTTAGAAAACTTTACCGGTTTTACTAAACACATAGCAGCCCTAAAGTTTTTGTCATTTAGAACAGGTTCTAAAAGAACAATTTCGTTTTTGCATGAGCGAGTTACAGACACAGGAATTTCTATTTCTTCTTGTGCATGAATGCAAATTTGTTTTATTGTTTTTGCGCAACCAGAACTCATTTTCATATTAGTGGAGGCAAGGTTATCTTCAACATAAAACCTACTATGGCCCAGATCAACAAAACATTGATTATCATATAAAAAATCTATGCCATTGATCAAAGAATGATGAAGAGAAACGTGTATGGAAAACAGAGACCTGCTATTACAACAGGAAGCTCAACCTTATCTAGTACATTTACATTTTCCGCACTTACTCTCTTAACTTGATCTAAGTTAGAAGATTGCAAAGCACCGATATTGAAACCAGCCTTCTTTAGTAATCTTTTAGATACGCAAAAAAAGAGGCGCCGGTATCAACTAAAGCATGTGTCCTAGTGTTCAAAAGCCTAACGTCAACCGTATTTCTCTGTAAAGGTGCAATCAAGGAAACAGGTTTTGTTTTCGTACCTCTTGGTTTAGATTGATTGCAAGACAAGTAGTTATCTTTTGTTGAATGTATTTTATGATCATTTTTACTATTTTCTAGCCTATCAATTACAGTGTCTTCTTTAACAGTTTTTGTTTTTGTACCTTTTGGTTTAGACTGGTTGTCAGACAAGTTGTTATCTTTTGTTGAATGTATTTTATGATCATTTTTACTATTTTCTAGCCTATCAGTTACAGTGTTTTCTTTAACAGTTTTTGTTTTGAACCTATTTCATTGAGCCTTTGTTTCATAAGTGTGCCCATTCACAGACTTGCGTCATTAAACAGGCGCGAATCCCTATTGATTAAATTGTGACAAAATGTGTAACAGAGTTGACACTTTTTATTTTTTTCCTTGCGAGAAAAATTTGAAATTCCTTGAAAATTTCCTTGCTGAGTTTCCCTGTTTCTCTGGGTCTCTGTTGTCTGGTTCTACTCCAGGTATTCGGTGGTGCTTGCTCTGTGTGTACTGGCTTGTTTTGTTTGCTCGAAATGTTTATTTGGTGCGTTAACAAGTCGATAAGTGCACCAAGCTTCTTATCGACAGTAGATTTATTTTCACTGATAACACTGACACATTGCATACTGTCATGTTCTGATTGTTCAGCACAAATCGCAGACTTTCTTGCTATTTCCAGTGTTGGAAAGTCCTGAGGTTTGATAATCCGTCTGAGTGGAGGTAACAGTCCATCAACAAAGTGACAAATGATTTATTTGCCAAAACCGCCGATATGTCTTGCGTGCATTCGACGCCACTGAAGCTTGTAAAAGCTTGGTTGTCACAGAAGCAAAGGTGCCTGGGCAGAGATCGGTAGGGATTGTTTCCGGGAGCCGGGCCAAATTGGGTGCGGACTGCAGTGCCTCCGTCACCAACAAGCGAGAAAGCTTATCACATATAACATTTATCGAAGATGGAATATGTTTTGCAGCAAAACAGAAATTGTGATCAGAACCGTGAAGTGCAATCATTCTTAGAAGCTTCATGATGAGAGGGTGTTTAGATGATTGTTTATTTATGCAATAAACTATACATATATTATCACAAAAGAAACGAAATATTCTTGTTTGCCCATTTGTGGCCGAATAAAAAGACTGCTAAGACAATAAGGTATAATTCAAGAATATTAATATGTATTATTTTTACCCTTTCAGAAAACGCCCCATAAGTCCATAAATTTGAGTAAACGCAAGCAAATCCCTTTGTACTTGCAGCATCCGTATGCAGGTTTAATGTGCCGAGATAAAACGATCTCCCGTCAAAAGGATACAGCCATTAAAATTGCTTAAAAATGTTGACCGAAGCGTTAAGTCAGCACGTGCTGCTGTTGTGAGCTAAATGAAATGGTTTGGGTTCGTTTTACCTATAGTCAATTCGTATAACCGACATAAGAAACACCTCCCCGGCTTAACGACCTTGCAAGCAAAATTAAGATGGTCCGAAAGACTTTGAAACTGACGTAGTCCAACTTTTTTCATTTTCTTAACTTTATTCAAAAGTATTCGCAATTTAAAGACCTTGTCATCTGATAGATTTGCTGTCAGATATGTGGTGTCCAGCTCAATCCCATGAACAGCGACTTTTGTACAAGGGTGTACGGTTTTTTCAACTTTAATGGGTACTCTTATGACATCACAAAGTTGAAAGAAACGGTGTAGTGAGTTTTGACAATTATTTGTGTTGCTTTTCCCTACTAAAATGAAATTGTCAACAATATGAGAAACAGCTGTGTTGGAAAACTGGTTTTGCCGAATCCACTGGAGAGCGAAAGAGAAGCGTTCAAATATTTGTACAGAACTAGAAGCCCCCATTGGTAAAACTTTGTCAAAGTAATAATGGCCGTCATAAGAAAACCCAAGTTTGTGATAATCAAGAGGGGAAATTGGAATTATACAGAATGCATCTTCTATATAAGCTTTAGCAATAAGACAATTTCTACCTGCTTGTACAACTAAGGAAGCCACCGTATCAAACGTTTCAAGTGAAACATTTGAATTTTCATGTGGAATATGACTGTTGACAGATGAGGCTTGGCCGAATGACAAATCATGGATTATTCGGAAGGAATTAGGGGTCTTTTTTGGCACAACTCCTAATGGACTACAAACGAAATTTGGTAGTTATGGGGTTACGTAATGCCCTTTTATTCACCTTATAAGTAGTTCCTTTGACAATTTCCTATTCACAAAATCCGTATGTTGCGAAAAAGATTGTGAGAAAAAAAGTGATTCTGAGAGAAAGAGGCAGAAGTGTGGCCTACCGTACCAATAAGGAAGCCTTCTGCAAAACCTTTGACCAAAAAAAGACGTAGAAAGAGGTCATAACCCTCTAACTGACAGTCTAAAGCACCAGGATCAACGGTTGTTGGTAATTTTATATTGGTTATGTTTTGGAGCAGCTGATGGTGCAACTGATTTGGGGGCGTTTGTTGTACGGGTCGTGAATTGGGAAGTGGTTGAGAATCTGACGGTCTTTGACAGATTGGGGGGGGGGGGGGGGGGGGGGAGCGACACTGGTTGACACCGTGTGGGCCGTCACAGATGGCTTATTACAGGTCCCCAGCGTTGGTAGTCCCAACAGTATCCTTTTTTGAAAAAAAGAGAGGCAGGAATATGCTCTGGGAGTTGCTGCTGTGGATTTTGGTACCGAAAAGGTGTGTTGTACTGACGAAATGGCTGATTAGTATTGCGGCTAGGTTGGGGTGTAGATGTTTTTGTCATTGAAGTGTATAGATATGTCTCAGTGTGTATTGAACACCAGGGAAGTTGTTGATGTGCACGTAAAGCGCGAAAATTTACATCATACTCTTGCCAGTTCGACATATTGTTGGCAAGGGTCGGAATTAGGGACAGCTTCAGAGTCGTAGCGTTTGGTGTATATACTGACATACAGCTGAAAAGCTCTACAACAAGGCATAATGTTGTCGAACGACTTGGAAGCTTGCCGCTGTACAGACGTCACTGTTTCAGAACATGTTTGATGGATAGTCGTTTTTGTATGTGTATCAGACGAGCCAAAGTACAACTTGGACAAGTTGATAAAATCACGGTTCCAAATGGAGTGGCGCGTTTTTTCGTTTATGGACGGTGGATTTGGGAAAATACCCTAAGTTCAGATTGAACTGTAGTGGGAATGTCTATATCCCCATTAGACCCTGAATTTACATTTTGTGTTACTTTGGCATCAGACACAGAAATGACTGGTTGGTCAGATGCACAATTAATATCAGTAGTACCATTACTTGTAGATGCAGATTGTTCCTGCAATATTGCCGGTGGTATTGAAACTGGAACACTTTGAGTGTCACTAATAAATGTTCGTACTTCTTCCAGTACAGCTTGGTCGCGAGATATAGCATCAGCTATCACGGATGCCAGTCGTGATGATTGTGGATTGGATTGGCTGACATCAGACAATGTTCTGGTAGCCGTCCTAGAAGGTCCTTTAGTGGGACCATTGCGCTTTGCCCCGAACGTGGACGAGTTTTAGGCGTAGTAGCACAGAATGGTTAATTGGTGTAGTACATATCAGCACAAATGTAAGAAACTGTGCGTATCAGCACAAAATGGTGCATTAACATAGTATACGTCAGCACAAAACAGATAACAAAAAATAAAAATATATCCCGGCATTGACATGGTACATTGTTATGGTATCAGTACAAACGGAAAAGAATAAGCACTAAATGATGCATTATCATATCAGTAAGAAATGAACACAATTTAACACCAGTGTGTATAAGCAGAAAAATAAAATGTGTGAGTATCAGCAAAACTTGTTGCAGTGACAAAGTATATAACAGCATAAACATAATAAAAACCGTGCATTCAGCACAATATGCGGCATTGGCATTGTACAAGTTAGCACAAATCAAGACCAAAATAAAGTTATCACGTGCATATCAGCACTTAATTTGGGCACTTATATAGGACATTATATATCAGTACAAAATGGACATTAAATAAAACATATGTGTATCAGCATAAAATAGCGTATTGACGAAGTACATATCAGCACAAGCGTAAGAAAAACTGTGCATAACAGCACGAAATTAGCGCACTGACCAGGTACATATCAGTACAAATTAAAAAAAAACCTCAAAAAACCAAAGCGCATCAGCACAAAATGAAACATGTGCGTATCAGCACACAATAAAAATTGTGTATATTAGCACAAAGTTGCACATTGACCCAGTACATATCAGTACAAATAAAACCGACACATGTCAGCACAAGTTAAAACTTATGTGTATCAGCAAAAATTGAAACATGTGCATATCAGCACAAAATAAAGCATGTGCGCTTCAGCACATAATACAAACATATGCATATCAGCACAAAATAAAACATGTGCGTATCAGCACAAAACAGAACATGTGCATATCAGCACAGAATACAAACATGTGCGTATCAGCACAAAATAGAAACATGTGTGTATCAACACAAAAATAAAATGTGTGCGTATCAGAACATAATAAAAGATCATGAGCTTATCAGCACAAAAAACGAACATGTGCGTATCAGCACAAAATAGAAACATGTGTGTATCAATGATGAACAGGATTACTTAGTTGAACATAACCTTGTAAGAAGACTAAAACACAAATAAGTATTAATTGTTACTGGAAAATAACAAATTGAGAACAGAGGCATGTATCATTTGGTACCAGTAACAACCATTACAGCAATTTTTCTGCAAAAAGAATCGCACATCGGACCGAGCAGTAGTACTTGGCCATGCCCCTGTCCCTATGAATGTGAACACCATCAGGGTTTACATAGTCAACAATAAAACTAGAATTAAAATTATTCCGAGAGTGACGCCAGAAATAAAGACAAGTGTGGCCGGATGATGCCTCTTCTAACAGTCGATTTGTTTCATCGACTCGGAGGTTATAGGGATAATTTCCTTTGCGGTGCAGAATTTCTGAAAATATCACAGTTTTACAATCTGCCATCAAGCAATGGAACGCAAAATTCAAAATAAACTGAAACACCTGCTCAGCTGGTATGTCACGTCTAATGTCGTTGCTACCTATATCTAGAAATAAAATGCCTGTATGCAAGTCAGAAACAAGAGACAGATCATGCCAGAGTGATTTATTGTGAGATGGCCAGCAACCTGTGGAGCCGCCTGTACCGTGCCAAAAAACATTCATACGTGTAGGATCAATGTGAAGATTTAAATTTGAATTGATAGCAGCTCAGTCCCGAAGGCAACGTGTACATGAATGCCCAAAACCCAACACATTTAGGGGGTGTTCCCGGACCGAACAGACCGCCATCTTGAATAGTAACAATAAACAAATACACGGCCTAGGAAACAATAGGCTAAGCTTATAGAACACACAAATATGAAAATATGAAGAAAAAAAAGCACAAATATATCAAACCGTGTCCCAGCAGTACACCAAAATTCAATAATTCCGATTAAAGTAAACAAATCTGAAAATAATCGTCATAAAAACCTCCACAAACTATAAACTTAACTTGTTGGTGTACACAAAGGGAATGAAAACAAAAGTCGGGTCAAGATTATACACGCGTGAAAGGTCGACGATGAAAATATCACTAATCCTATCAGGGCACTGATTGGCTGAGGAGCGGCTATCACGCCAGTTACATGTGTGTGTTTATCGCAGAGTGGTCAGTATGCCCCGAGGTCGTTATATATTAGATTGAACACGCATGTACATATGTTGTCTACGCTACTCCCTACGCAGTCTGCTCTACAGCTTCCCACATATTACATTAAAGGTACATGATCACAAATAAATAGTTACAAATTGAAATACAAAGAAAATTGTCAAATAAAATTAGATCAGATATGATCACAAATATAAACAAATTTATATTTGTTTCACAACATAAATTACTGTTTTCTATCATTTATGTAACCTTTGCGGATCCGGTGCTCCTATGTATTTTGTTAGACGTATGATTTTCCCTATTTTATTTATATATGTATACAATGAAGGATCCTGGGTAAATTAAGAATATGTTTTGAGAAGATGCTTAACTCCATAATAATACAAACTCTACCTCAAGTCATAACCTTTATTTCGACAGTTCTTTGTAACTTGTAACTTTGAATGCAACCGTGTTGACTATCTATAAAAAATATCTCTGTCGAATCCAGATACCAATAACCATGACATAATGAATATATTTAAAAATGACAGAAAGTTCAATGACAATGTTTTTCACATTTCGTCTCATGATTTCGTGAATAACTTTAGGCAAAAGGTCTCCCCAACAATTTCACAAATAAGGAAATAGAAATAATATCAAACTGAACCAAACTGCATAATCCACTGATTGATGATTAATTAAAAAAGAAAAAGAAAACACCATACAGACACTCCACATGTGAGACAGAAATGATACTTCTATCAATCCAAATCAATATTACTTACCATCACCACTTAACGTTACCTGTAATGTTAAAATGCAGACCAAGCTTGACATGCATGTATTATGTAGCAGTGGAGATTGTTGAAGTAGGTCTATGTTTCTTTGAGCGGTGTTACCTTCTCATCAAAATGATGTATGTGTTTTGATGTGCATAATAGGATATTAAATTTAAAATAACCAAAAGAGAATTCGGAAATTTAAGATCTTACTTCACATTCACTAAGGTAATGTCTTTGAGTCCAATTCGACCCAAACAGTGTATCTGAGAATTGTATGTTAGTGACTTACAATCGAACTGTGGCTCAACTCAGATTTATGGTTAAGCATCTTAGGTATTCAAATACTGTTTTATACGTGAAGCCATATGTATCCATGATGCTTTGAAACTGACATTTGTTAAAAATATATTTTGTGCTCATTTCGAGTAAAAATATTTTATTATCTATCCGGCTCAAAAGTAGACGCATGTCTTTGGATATTCGTACAAACTATCTGACACCTTGTAACAGGACGAACGCAATTATAGTTACTATGGCAACACTTAGTTTGTATAGGCGATTTCACATTATTTTATGGTCAACAACTAGCAACTTCAAATCATTATGTTTATCTAATCAACCATCGGAAAAAGCTATAAGACTCTGCTAATTACTTCTGACGTCATGCACTTATCGTGACCTCGCATGTGACGTCCCGCTTATGTAACAGTTCATCAGTAGCTAAAATGTTGATTGACCAATGTTATGCAATAAAATTGTTATCGTAAAGAAAGTAAAAAATAAAGTTGTGAATTAATCTCAAAATTCACTTAGTAAACATGCAATGTCTAAACCAATGATCAAAGTCTAGTATGACAGATTTGCGGAGGGTTTCACAACTGCTAGTGATTTACCGGGTAAAGGGCGGAGAGCGACGTCGGCGACAGAAACAAATGTTAAACGTGTGAAATAATTGATTAATATGGAAATGCTTTAAACTTTATTTATTAAATGCTTAATTTCACAAATAATGAACAGTATAAGCATATACATATAATTTTAATATTACAAAGTATAAACGAAACACATGTACTCATGACGACATCTATTATACACGTATACAAAGACGACTAAATTGTTATTTTTTTTCAATCAACAATACATCTAAATCAAAAGTATATATTAAACAAGTTGTTGTCTGTTTCATTTTCTTAACATAAAGCTGTCTTATCGAAACGAAATGCAAGTTAACTAGTTAAGCAAACATATGTTTGATTGTTTTACAAAACATCGTTTTAACAGATACACACTCGCTCGCGCATGCAATCAAGAACGTACGCACGCGCACATAAACCCAGAGTGTGACACAAGATCAATCACGTAATCGTATTTATAAATAAAGGGAAATAATTTAATGATCAACAACGGAATTTACGATTTTTGGGATCTTGTCTGATACTCATTCTCAATGCATTATATATATATATATATGGAGATAATTATTTGTGAATAACCAAGACATAAATGTACAGACCAGACTACGGCGAGTGCGCCTAGCTACAATGCAAACCATAGATACAATATCAAGGCCTCTGCCAAACCAAATAAATTTGGTGTCGACCATGACTTATATACTATGGAATTACATGCAACACAGCTGGACAGGGTGGACAAATGTACATACATGAACTGATAGCTTTATGTGAGTAGGATCCAGTTAAGTACTGTGATATAAGAACATATAATGTATACACTATTTTATTAGTATTACGGTCAATAGATATATAAAGATAAAATTAATAACCTATGTTCTGCCTTTAAAGTATTGCATGATTTTATCACAAAATATGCTCAGCTTTTTAAGCGTGTTTGGATTGACAGTGTTAAATAGTTCTATAAACTTTAAAATATTTGGTCTTGTACAATATAATTTTTTAAGATAAAACCTTATATTGTCATGAAAAAATAGACATACTAAAAGATAATGAAACTCATCACCAATATCATTACAGTTAAAGGTACAATTTCGTTCATATGTAGGCACATTTCTCCACCTGCCTACTTCTATAGGCAAGTTATGATTTCTCGTTATAAATGCAAGCAGTTGTTAATAGTTATATGAAGGCAGTAACTTAATGTATACGCTTTGTTTATAATTTGGTTTAATAAACTTATGTATATTCGTATTAGAAGTTCTACTTATTCACTATTCCAAGACCGCGGCGTGGTCTTGTGGTAGAGCGTCCGCCTCGCATGCGGAAGGTCGTGGGGCCAATCCCCGGCCGGGTCATACCAAAGACCAAAAAATGGTACTAGAAGCTTCCTCAATTGACGCTCAGCATTTAGAGGAGAGTTCTAGGTCTGGTTTGCCCGGTGTCAGTACAATGTTACTGGATTGGGTATCATACCATGTGTCTGCGGCATGATACTCCAGTGTAACAGCGCTTAGAATACTGTCTGAAGCAGACACCGTCGCGATATGACTGAAAAATTGTTGAAAGTGACGCTAAACACCATACAACAACACTATTTCAATTGTGTATGTAAATATCTTTGAGTTTTTGATAGGAAGATTTTACAAGCCATTTTCCACTTGGAAAACTCTGGCTGCCCAAAACACCAGAATATCCAGATGAATATAATATACGTTTGACATTTTCTATCCATTTTGATTTAACAGAATTATCTAAATAAAGTTCATAAAGTAAAATATATAGTTTAGATGAAAGTTTTGTTGTTGTTTCACTGTAAATATTTTCAACAGGTCTTTTCCAGTATGCAATAATTATATTGTTAATATCAACAGACAGTTTTATGGCTCCAATTTCATCATAAATTATGTAGTATGGGGTGTTTTTTTTTTTAAAATGGTAAATATATTTTTAAAATTTTAGTTGGATTCCTTCTAGAACATCTAGGTTTCCAAAGCCCCATATTTCACAGCCATATAAAAGTATCGGTTTTAATGTTTTTTCAAAGAGATCAATTTTTATATCATATGGAATTGATAATGTTTTAATCTTTTTCAGTAAACTAAACATTGCTTTATTAGCTTGATCTGCAAAATATTTATGAATGAACCAGTTTTTGTTAAGTAGATACCTAGATATCTATATTCTTTTCCTATTTCTAGAATGGTATCTCTAATTTTTAACACTTTATTTTGTAAATAATATTCTTAACTGAATATTAACTGACATTTATGTTAAGCTTTAAAATGTCACAATAAATTTTGAAACGTTGAAGATCATGCTCGTTGTCACTAAAATGTACTGTGTCATCGGCGTAAAGAAGAATGAATAGTTTAAGAAAAATACGTGCACCCTCTAGTTCCGTTCGTCTAGAAATGCCATATACACCTCTGGTACTCAAATATTTTTCAAGATCATTTAAAAATATGCTAGATAAGAAAGGGGAGAGGTTTTCATCCTGGCGAACTCCTACCAAACATTCAAAATATGGAGAAATTCCCTCATTTGTAATACTTTTTTATTTTATATTGTCATATAAGTTATATAAAATGTTGAAACATTTTCCGTTGGTGTTTGAATTGTAAAGTTTAATATAGAAATGCGTTTGATTGTGAAATAAATTAGTTCCGCATTAAATCCGTACTCAACTTGATATCATGATGGTAAAAGTGTATCAATTACAATGGAAAATAAAATATTTTAAAATATTGACATTACCTAGTATATAATTAGTTTCCGCCGTAATTGAGTAACAGGCACGTGATTACAATACAGAGTAAACTAAAGTCAAATAACACAATACTGACATCGCTCCGCCTATTAACAACACTAGTTACTATATTGATGATGATACATTATCTAACTAATGTATGATCCTAAAAGTTGTACACATATGAAATACCAACATTGGATTGAGGCTGGAAAATGAAGAATTCTTATGTATCTATGATTAAACACTTAAGAAAAAAATGGGTATCGAAGTGTTGAATGAAGAAATAAGGTGTTGTATTTTACACTAAAGACTAGGCCATTTCCTCATAAACTGTCTAAGTTTTTTGTCATATAAAATTGACCTGCATAAAAAAGTAATTATATTTTTCACGCAAAGCTCGTTATCAATATATGGGCTTTCAACTTCAGAGGACGAGAAATTGCCAATAACAAATTCTCTTTTTTTGATTGTGCAGATATAACCAGTGTTTTCACATAATTCATTCTACTCAATTATTTTCAAATTATATGAAGCACTGGTGAAGAAAATTGCATATTAGTTCCCGCCGTAATTGAGTAACAGGCACGTGATTACAATACAGAATAAACTAAAGTCAAATAACACAATACTGACATCGCTCCGCCTATTGACAACACTAGTTACTATATTGATGATGATACATTATCTAACTAATGTATGATCCTAAAAGTTGTACACATATGAAATACCAACATTGGATTGAGGCTGGAAAATGAAGAATACTTATGTATCTATGATTAAAGACTTAAGAATAAAATGGGTATCGAAGTGTTGAATGAAGAAATAAGGCGTAGTATTTTACACGAAAGACTAGGCCATTTCCTCATAAACTGTCTAAGTTTTTGTCATATAAAATTAACCTGCATAAAAAAGTAATTATATTTTTCACGCAAAGCTCGTTATCAATATATGGGCTTTCAACTTCAGAGGACGAGAAATTGCCAATAACAAATTCTCTTTTTTTGATTGTGCAGATATAACCAGTGTTTTCACATAATTCATTCTACTCAATTATTTTCAAATTATATGAAGCACTGGTGAAGAAAATTGTATTAACCTTTTGACGTTTTATTTGCCGGGATGAAGGCTTTTTAGCATAAGTGTCTTTTGAAAATAGTGTTTCCAGCATACTATATGCTGTCGTTCAAAACCAAAAACTACCAACCCCTGTGTGGTCCCAGGAGTCATATGAGTGGTGGCAAGAAAAGGATCACTGTGGCGCATGCATGTCGTAAAAAAACAATTTGAGTAATACGAGAGAATATCAAGGTTCTAGGTTCATTCTCTATATTCATTGGTTGATGTGATATTTTAATATAAATGCTATTTTTTTTGCTCTTGTATATGTAGAATAAATCTGGATTTTCCCTTCCTGTTGGCGTCGAATAACTTACAATGTGTTGATACGCACTCCATCCATTCATTCATTCATTGATTCCAACATCGGGCCGTTATACCTGATCGATATGATAGAATAGAACAATTAAGTAAATAATTAGTATTAATCTAGAAGAATGTCGACTATAACATAACATAGGTTTATAAGTTAAACGCTCCTGTTAAAGTTTTTTTGTAAACGAGTATTAGGGTTATATTTGTGGTGAAACATGAATATTGATAATAATTCTTAATAATAAAGTATTGGTTTAATATACGTTCTATGAACGAGGCAAGGAATATACATTATATCTATATTATACTTAGGCTTACAGTGAAGTACATATGGATATATTATGGCTTCACAACTCAAACAATTACTGTCAACAACTGGACTGTTTGTCTGAAAAAAAAAAGGTATTGGACGACAAAATATTTAAACAAAGACTTTCTGATAATTTTATCAAAACGGAATGCAGATTTGAATATCTCATCAAGGGCGCTATTTAATTAGTTCCTGAATTGGTTTTTAAAGTATATAGCCTACCATTTTTAATATATCTGAATTCCATGAAACCTTTACACAATTATATTCTTACAGTTTGGAGGTTGAAGCTGAACGCTGGGTCACACGTAAGAGCATTACTTTTAATGACATATTATGTAAAAGCAAATAACCAACGGTTCTGAGTCTTCCAATGAGAAGTTTTAAATAAATAGAAAGTTACAACTTGAACGTTTTTTGACAATATGTTAAACCAGAAACAGCGACATTCGGGATATAATATGCTAATGTAAGAATGGCACGTACCCCGTGGTTATTTATTGAATACACTTTAGTGTCCCGAAAGGAGGAGGGGTCAAACACAATATATCCTTAAGTTTGCTATATTAATATTTTAACAGATAACGAACGCAGCCTTGTGTATTATTCAATCTTATAAGTCCAAACACATCACTTGTAAGACTCATTTTAATTAACATGTCAGTATGTCTTTTTAATTCTAATCACCTAATATAACCATTTGATATTATGGAATATATAATGTTTTAAAACATTTAAAGTTTATTGCATGTAAAACTTGGACTAAAGTGTATTGTCATCATCATCATTGTATTTATCAAAACTATTATCAACATCATAATTGCATTGATCATTACTGCTATCACCACATTATTTGCATTTATCATTACTATAATCATTATCCAATTGCTTTATTATTACTTTTATCATAATAATCATTGCATTTATCATAACTATTATCATCATTATCACTGCATTTAATATTAATTTTACCATCTTCATCATTTCATTTATCATTACTGTTATCACCACATTCTTTACATTCATCATAACTATTATTTTTTTCTTCATTGCATTTGTTATTACTATTATCATAATCGTCATTGCATTTATCAGTACTGTTATCATCACCGTCTTTACATTCATCAGTACGTTTGTCATCATCATCATTGTATTTATCATTATTGTTTTTATCACCTACTTTGCATGTATTATTACAGTTATTATCATAATCATTGCATTTATCTTTACTATTATCATCGTCGTTGCAATTATCATTACTATTATCATCATCATTATTGAATTTATCATTATTTTCATTGCATTTATCAGTACTATTGTTATCATTATCTTTTTGTTTCCCCTCTTCTTCAAAGCCAAATCTTTATTATAAGCAGCAGCGTGAGTATTACATCATTATTCTCAGTATCATCTTCATAAACACTATCTGTGTCATCATCATCATATCAATCAACACTACCTGTGTCATCACCATCATATCCAGCAACATTATCAGTATCATCATCATCATATTCATATACACTATCTATGTCATCATCACCATCAACACATCTGTGTCATCATCATTATTCCCATCGACACTATATGTGTCATCACCATTATCTCCATCTGCACTACAAGTGTCATCAGCATCACCTCCATCTATACTATCTGCGTCATCATCATCATCATCTCCATTATATCCATCAACACATCTGTGTCATCATCATTATCTCCATCAACACTATCTGTGTCATCACCATTATCTCCATCTACAATATATATGGCATCTCCATCAACACTACCTGTGTCATCACCATCATTGGTATTACTATCACCATTAGCATCGGCTCAGTGTATCACCAGATGTGTAACAACTAATATCCCATTCACTAATTTCACTTTTGGTATAAATATTTTCACATTTTCTTTTGTTTTTAATAATCAAGTTCCACATCAAAAGTAGCAGTAGTTTCAACTTAAACACAATTTATTTCATAAAAAGGTTAACATTGGCAAGCCTGAAAACATTTACAACGTCTATTTTACGCGAATACGTGTTTTTATAGTTAAACATGCATATCATTGCAGATTATGTTTCTATTTATGCACCGAATCTATTTAACTATTTTTGGAATAAAATACGAATAAGACTTATGTTTTTGTCATGTTAATTATGCATTCTGTCACAATGACGTATAGATTCCCCGGAATTAAATAGCTTTATTACGTAAAATTGGCCTGGAATTTCCCCCCTGGTGCTTTGCATTCTATCTCTGTCAACCTTTACCGACTTGGTTGACCTTGTTTGCTCTTAAATAAAATCAGATGATTGACGTTTGCTTTTAAATTGAAAAAGAAGAACATTAAGCGCTGCTTTGGTGAATTTAAAGTAAATGCGGTCGTGGTATGATATATCAAATTGACATATGCCTTAACGTTTGAACCAGATGTGAGTTATATTCAAGAAAAACATTTTTCCCGCATTATGGCTCTTTTACATCATATAAATAACTTCTCTTATCTGAAGTTATACCTTGCCTTGCAGGAAATTATTTTTTATGGGTGTCATTTTCAGTTGTCTTTTTTGTTGAAATGCATTTGTAGCGAATCATAATGCGAAGAAGTGTTGGCATCGGAACTAGTCATTATTGTCAAACAATGACAACATTATACTAGTCAAAGACTATATTACAAACGGCGAGATTTATATACCGTAAGGCCATTGATTTAAACTACTAATTGATATGAAACCCTATGTGACAATATCAATTTATTTTCAGATATAATGTTTTAAAGTATATAACATACATGATCGTAGACTGAAAGTGGACAAACATCGTATAGCATGTTTTCAGTGACATTTAGATATACGGAATTGTGAAAATATTAAGAAAAGTGATTACAGACAATGGATAATGATTTAATGGGATTTAATGCCATTTTCAACACACTTTGGACTATATACAACATATCCATTCTCCTGGTAGAGGACAACATCCGAATGAATCTGAGTAGAACTTCGACTCCGCAAATTACTGGCACGTTTTCATATCATTATATATAACGATATTTCGGACCGAGTGGGACTCTAATCTATGACTTTGGCGATGAAAGTTGAATATTCTTGAGACGGCACCTTAGAACCATTGCAGTTAAGAGAATCCAGTCCTCGGGCAATTCATTATCTTGCATTCGACATGTGTCATTATACCTTGTGGTCGAATTTCTTCAATCAGCATCTAAAGACGTTATAAATTCGTATCATCAGAATCTGTATTATATTACTCCTAAAATTATTTATTAATATTTGTTCTCATATGCTAGGAATCCAATTACCCTCTAGCGGCGTTCTGTGTGGAATTTAATGATTAGTTAGAACCCTTACGTAATGTGAATTAGGAATATGCGACGTAGTTTATTATCTCATTATAAAGGCTTTGGATTATATCCAAATTGACTATGCGGGTTACCCATATTTAATATGAAACTCATTTATCTATTATTCAGGTTGTTATCTCATTATTACATTTTTGTATTAAACTTTGAGATGAGATGATAATTGCGATGCCACTTTATTTTTGACTAGTTATTGAATAAGGACAATATTCCCCAGAAAAAATATTTGAACCAAATGCAATTTGTATGCATTTCACAAATTATATGGTTATATAATTTACAGTACATTAAGAATATCAATAAAATAATATAAACTGATAACTAGGACACTATAGAGACACACTATAAATATTTCACTGTTAATTTGGACAGTGAATCAAAATGGAACTGATAGAAAATGCAATTATGATGTGGGACGTTTCGAATAAAAAAAGATTGAAAATCAGATAGTAAGCTTTAAACGGAACATTTTATCATCAGATTTGCGTCAAGCTTTACTTTATTTTTAGTATAGTCAGTGGTGCTGATTTGCAGGATTTGTTTTATGATTTACCGTTAGAGTTTACGTAACTTGCCAATACTAATATAAGTTTGAATTTTCGTACCATGCGTTCGAATGACAGTAACCAAAGCAGCATCAATAAAATTAATTATACAAAAATATGATATAATATGTACAATATGTACATATATAAGAAGTGACAAGGAAGAACACTGCAGTGAAACGGTCAGTAGCAATCTACTGGGAAGTGTAAACCTGGTTAACAGGTGTTCACAACATCTCCCTTGCCTTGTGAACCGGTGTTCCCAACCTATCCCTAACCACAGGACCAGACAGTGTATATAAAATATATTACTCCAGACTATGTTCTTACATATACGACACACGAGTGTGTATGGTATAAAACGCAAAATGGTAAATATATATAGAAAGAAACACGAGATGCTACACTCAGACATACCCGGTCAGTCTACATAAACCAGAATAGCAGAAGAGTTATAATTAAGGGTGACGAGTATAATGCCAGTCTATGTCTAAAATTTTTGCAGAGGCTGGAACGTTTACACAGCGGTCTTTTGTAAAAGAATTAGTGAACCTCAGTCTGATTAAACCATATTAAATGTTCATCGCCTTGTATAATACGACGTAAACACATTAAACTATTCAGCTAGTATTATCTTTATCTCCGTCTCATCTATGTACATATCACATAATAATAAAACATGTACATAAACATTTAGACTTATACATAGCCATTCTAAAATATTAATGAGACATTTTAAACATTAAATATGCATACCATTACAAAGCACAATTGTTTTACATGATAAAGCTATGTAAAATATTACTAAAAAGTGCAATAACCCAAGTTTTGAATTAAAAAACTTAAGAAGAAAAAGAGCACTATTGCGCATATTAAAACATATCTTAAAAACGATTATCTCCTTTGGTCAGATAAATTGAGAACTGATTACCAATATTTTCATAGATGAAACCAAATATGATCATTAACTAAAATGAAGAGAGCATTATTTACCTAGGTAAAAAGTACGACGTTGCAATATCAGGTTTTGGCACATAATCGAATCAATGATGGATGAGTAAATAAAGTGACTAATTTATCAGGCGTTTGCATTGTTAAAAAGTTATCACAGATTCCATGGGCTTTATAAATAAAAGTTGTCTTAAATCATCATACTTGGAACATTCTAAAATAACATGACTTTCATCCTCCACAACATTACAAAACAATGGCAATCATAAACATTATCAATCAGATTCACACTTACACACTCAGGAAGAGAAGAGCAAGTTAAATTATCAAGATTACTGGAAAATAATGAATATATATGATATGCATAAATTGGTGCAATGTGTAAAATACCTGAAAGAAGAAAACATAAATATATAGATGTATAATATGCGTAACTTATATAATATAAACTCTACACAAAGAGATTTTATGTTTTTGTTACACTATTTAATCAAGTCATTTATTGTCCCACTGGCCCAGCAAAACGTACAAGCTACGCCAGGCCATATCTTACAGATCATTCACACATTCTATTACACAAGTATAGACTTACACATGCAGTGTATGCTGGTCATTGGGTGTAGCATATACAGACCCTAAACCGCTCAAGTACCCCATAATTGCACTCCGTTTGCGCTCAGTTTGCACTTCGTTCGCGCTCCGTTCTCGCTTAGTTCGCGCTCCGTTCGCGCTCCGTTTGCGTGCACTCGATTAAACGCGGTTAATTTTATGCGCTCACAAACGCAAGTATTCGCTCACGAGCGCTGTATAGCTGAGTGCTCTATTCAATACTCCTCTTAGCGTTCGCTTCGTTCAGAGTTCACTCAACGTTCAGTTCGCTCAGCTCGGTTTCCGGCCCATAACCAATCGCAACATCTCAACCCTTTAAAATGATTCTATATTGACTTTTTAATTTAATCTGTTCCAATGTAGCAATAAAATGTATCCATGGGATTTAGTCAAGGTAAATTAATTCATAATCCGATTGTTTGTCTACATATTATGTCACCCGCTGTGCGAAAGGTTGAACTAGTATCGATAGTAGGCATGTTTAACGGAAGTGTCTATGTTTTGATATGTGATCAGTGGTCTGGGTGATCAAAGAATATCGCACGTTATACCGGCTTCTGTTATCCAGACCGACATGTGTTTGCGTCAGTATCTTCTTTGATATACCGTAAGCCGTTTGTTACAGGAAATCAATTAAGTTTGTCCACAAAATTTACATAAACATCATCAACATAAACTAAATATATTGTTATTAATAATTAAATTTAATTAATAATGCCATACTGTTGATACCTCGTTGGCCTTATAATAATCCATAAATCTGCTCAGTGTAAGCAGTGACTTAACAACATGTGGATATATCACTGGTTTTGTTAATGTTCAAACTAAAATAAGCTTTATAATCAATAATATGCACTGCATGGGTGATGAAAAATTTATTATAATCCGTGCGATGCAATTCGACTTTATAATAAATGATTTTTGAAAAATAATAATCTTGTAGTGTTATTCTCGATTTGGGTCCAAATGTAGCTTCACTAAACTTAGAAAAGATATTCTGATATTTTAAGTTTTATAATTATTTTTGTTATCATTATGTATATAAATATACTTGCAATGAATTTTTTTCAGTGGGTTTCTCAAATTATTCTTTACTGATAGTATGCTTTATGTTAATACATTATTTAAAATGACAAACTATATTAAACTTGTTTGAAACTAAACCCACTGTGCTATACCGCTAATTATATGACACGCAGCAACACACCCGTGGTGTTAATTACGTTATGTCACATGTCAGTGAGAGCCGTGTCAATTAATTTATATGCTAAAGTGGTGACTTATCGGTCTATTGACCACGGATGATATGTATGATTTCATTTTGATTGTAGTTCGTGCCAGATGGATGAATCTTAACTGAGCCAACATTATGTGATTGAAAAGAAATGACAAAAAAGAAAAACTGCTAGCCAATTAACAACAAATAAAAAAATCATTTAAGATATTGGTTATTCGAAGTTTCAGAACGCTTAAGTATGTAAATATCATGATGTTAATATCATTAAATTAACGAACCGAAAACCCCACGCCAGTTCTGAATGACTGGTAGAAAGTGTGACATACACGTATTAAGGGATGTATATTCAGGGCTGTTATTTTACCACAGCTGCCATAGCGATTTCTTATAAAAAACAGATCAGAATTGTTAATTTACAAAATAAAACAACCCTACAATTTTAAAACTAATAAAAATTAAAGACATGTCTCTAAATAATTCCTTGTAAAAATGTAGTATTTTATTTGTATTATTTTTTACTTACATTATTTGTTTTATTTTTTTTAAATATTATTATCATTGGAGCTATTATTATAATATACATATTGACTTATTGATTTGTCACAGCTTTTATATTGGATACATGCGTACGCGCATCTGGTCAGTCGTTCACAATTAATAAAACAATTTAATTACTATTATGAAGGCAGAGTTGCATGGCAATCATCAAAACAGATACCCATGGTGAGAACCACATGTGTGTCAATAAATAGTTAATTGGTGATTTATCGGTCCATTGATCACGAAGAACCCTGCCGGTATGTAATTTTCATTTTGATTATAATTTGTGCCCGATGAATAAATCTTTATTTAACCCGCGGCATGTGATCGGATAAGAAATATATAGTCACAATCAATACTAAAATATGCAGATTTTTTATAATATTATTATTATCCTCATTATTATTAATAGCTATTATATATTTTATTATTATTTATTACTATTATTATTAATATTATTGTTATAATTGCTATATTACTTTATTATTATATTATTATATTATTATTATCTGAGTATGTTTTCTTCTTTATTATTATTGTTGTCATTTCTTACTTGTTGCGCCTTTCACAGCTTTTATGATGGCTTAATTGTTACGTACTTACGTGCACGTGATCAGGCGTATCGATTTTGTAGGAAAGCGGGAAAATAATATATTTACTATTTTATAGGCAGTGAATACATGTTCTTTTTTGTTTATTTAAACCTTCCTCATGATCAAAAGCTGTTCTTTAGTCAATATAAAATCACAACCTCAAAAAGGTCACCTAGAAATTTACGTTTACTAGTTTTTATTTCCTGTGTCTAATGTGTTATTTCGGTTTGTCGTGTTAATTTGGCATACATACATTTATTTTACATTAATTTAATTTAGCTTGATTGTGAAGTAAGCTCGGAGCTTATGAATTCTCCAGTGCATTCCCTTATTAGATCTGGTACTGAATTGTGTTTCGGGAGGTCGGGTAGAGCCTAGGTCAAACTCGCGACCTCTGCCGTCTGAAGCCAGCACCCTATCCGCTATACTACTGACCCACTTTATATTTTAGAATACAATTAATGTATATACTATTATTTTAATGAGATGGCACGAGTAAAATGTTTCCACTTTAATTGCAATATAACAGTTTTACGTAGATTTGTTCACAACTAAGCACAAACTCAGTGTAACTATGTTTGGGGAAAATATAAAACTAAAGTTCAAATTAAATTGAAAATTGGTAATTTTTATTTTGCCAAAATACCCAAACAAATAGAATCATAATCATATACTTTTCCGCATATCTATGTTTTGTTTGATCAGCTAAATATTGATATTTATGTTATAATTGATAAAGTGTTGACCAAAATAATTTTTATCATGCGTTTTACAATAAAACATTTATATAAACTACATGGTTTATATTTATGTAAAAAAAATGTCTTTGTTATCTCGATTTTAAGTATCGACTTCACGATCAAATAATAAAAAAGAGTGTATCCGAATGAACGAGTGCACTCAGTAGCGCACGAATAGTTCTGTTATCAGTTACCTTACAGTGTCTAGCGTATACTGCATATACTGCGCATCTGAGTGCACTCAGCGTATCTGAGTGCATTCAGCGTGTCTGAGTGTACTCGATCTATTTCATGCGTTCAGGAGTGCGTTTATTATTCAAAATCCAGCGTTTGCTTACGGTCCAGGTCCGTTCCGTCAGCGCTCAATCTGCGCTCCGTTCGCGCTCCGTCTGCGCTACGCTCGCGCTCCGCTTACGCTCTGAGTGCACTCCGTTTGCGTGCAATTGGGGTACTTGAGCGGTTTAGGGTCTGTACAATATTCCCGAGATTCTACTGTTTTAAGGCAGGGCTATCACTGGATGAACATCGTAATTCACGTGATTTTGCTGTTGATTTTTACAATCAACTATAATACTGTACTGCACGTGCCTTTATTATTTAAGATATTTAGTCTCATGTTGTGGTCGCCAGTATGCAAAGCTAAGGAAAATTATTTCTGTACAAAACATGTAAAATTATGCTGAATGCTTAAAGCAGCAACGAGCATTTAAACCGGATATATTATAGTGAAATTCGATTTGGATTAATGGCAGTATGTGAGTAAATTATATTACTGTTAAAATTGATTATTTAATCTTTTGACGTAAAGGATTGATTAAAATGAAATCACTCGGTCAGACTTTCACGTTTCAACATCGCCAGGTAAACATGTTTAGCAAGTTTTATTAACAATTTTGAATATTGTGTTATGCATAATGACTTAAATTTTTGTAATATCGATCAGTGCCATTAATACTTTGGAAGACATGTTTTTCTTATATTACGATAAATAGTGCAAACTAAAACAATGTGGTATTCATCTTCAATGTCATTCATGCTGCAGTATATGCATTTACGCTGAGATCGTTCTATATTTTTAAATCTACCTTCTTCTATAAGTGCTAGCTTATGGGCAGAACACTTTAGTCTAGTTAAGACAATTCTATTACTATTATTTATATTACACTTAATATATTTTTCAATACAAAAGTTATTCTTAATGCTTTTGTTTGTAATTAATTTAGTCGAATCCGTTAATATAGCATACCATGTTTGATAATATTAATCGTATAGTTTTTCTATCAATTTAGATAACTGCAATTTAGAAAAAGTATTTTCATACCATAAATAATAAAACCAAGATCATTTGATATGTCTCTAACCCCCAGTGCCCACGACGAGCGGATATTGCTATTGATTTGATAGTTGAATTTTATCTATATCAATGTAGCAAGTAGTGATATAATTTTATACCAGAACTTTGATATCATTTCTTTTCTGGCTACAATTAAAGTGACCTTTTCAAATTCTCCATAAACAGCAGCAAGTCTGAGCTCTTACTTTTAAAGTTTGCTTAACAAATTTAAGATACAGTATTTCAATATCTTGTACTGCATGAAATCCCCACACTTCAGAGCCATACTTTAACATAGGTCGTATCATACTGTCAAACAGTTTATTTTCTCAGTCTTGTTCAGTGCAACAATATCAAAGAACGAATTAAGGGTAAATGTAGCTTTTAGAGCTTGATCTGCTAGATTTTTTGTGTTTGGTTAAATGTTCCATTGGCAGATAGGGTAACTCTTAGCTAGGTAAATTGAGTGACATTAGTTAGCTTAACATTATCACAATAGAACTCGGTATTATATCTTTGTTTACCCATTTGACCGACAATGGTAACTGCTTTACTTGTACTTCCCGTTAAATTCCACGTTTTACAATAACTATTTAATTTATTAAGCATGAGCTGAAATATGTCAGTAAAACACACAAAAAAAAGAACTGTGTCATAAGCAAATGATTCTAAAAATATTTGTAGGTTTGTAGGTCATTAACTCGGATAGTATTTGCATTACATATTGGATATGTTCAGCAAGATTGTTGATAATTAATATAAAAAACGAGAGATATGTTACGCCCTGTTTAACTCCCATATTACTGGCAAAATAGTCAGAAATATTAACGTTTGTTTTTACGCATATTTTACTGAGTCATTTAAAGTTTTAATTAATAATAAGTTTAGATGAAACTTTCAATTTGAGTAGCTTGAACCATATTCCATTCCTACGAGGGTTGTTAGAAAAAGAGACTCTCGGAATGAAAATTAAACAATTATATATCTTGTGCATTCAATTCTCCCTTAAATGCAGAAAACAATAGTTTGATTCATAAAACAGTTAAAATTCTGCATTCAGTCGCCTACAGTCAGTAACGGCTTCCCGGTGCACGACAGATATCATAACGACGTCATGTACAATGTTGCGCCTTTTATACAAAAGAAAACGTCTCTCATTCTTTCTCGAGGTATTCCCTATTTATTCGTGTGTATTTTTATAACGTGTAACCCATTTGTTAAATGAATATGCATACCATGACTGGTCAAATGATGAGACGATTCGCTTGGTTTCCACGTAAAGTTCGTCTATGGATTCAAGCTTCCTACCTTTAAGGTTCTTTTTAATCTCGGTGAATAATCTAAAGTCCGCTGGAGCTAAATCTGGGCTATATGGCGGATAATTTAGCAGTTAAAACACAAATAAGTCAATTTCGAGAAGAGTAGATTTTGCCTTGTGCAATGAGGCGTTTCTTTCTTAGCGCTTGAACCAAATGTCTCCTCAGAACCTTTAAAAATATAATTATGAAAATATTTATTTTATTTAATTAATCCTATGTCTTTATAATTTATTTTAATATAGTTTCGTTTTATTTCTTTATTTCTATTTTAATTTAATCAGATACTATTTCTTTTATAATATTATTTTCTTGTCCAAGTATTGCTTTTGAACAGTGATCTGCATTTACAGTCTGACCATCTGGTATCTGGTGTTGAAGGATCATCCCTGCCCTATCCATAAAAGCACAAACATGTGTTTTACGCCGGATTTGTTGACCTTGGCTTTTTTTGGAAGTAGTGTTTCCGGTGTTTTTCCATACAGACGATTGCGCTTTTGTCTCCGGATCGAAATGCCGAAGCCAGGTTTCGTTCGTTGTAATTATCCGATCTAGAAAGCTCTCACCTTCTGACTCGTACCGTTCAACAAACCACGAGAGGCGCTGACTCCTTTTTCCAGTTCGTCCGGTTTTAGTAGCTTCGGGAACCAACAAGCGCTCACTTTGTTCATGTTCAAATCTTCTTTTAAAACCCTGTGTATTGTTGACATCAAACTCTTTTGAAAGATATGTTATAGTTAAACACCTGTCTTGATAGATAACATATCTAACCTTTTGTAGAAGCGAATCTCCGACTGATATTGATCTAACTTCATCGTCAATAAAATCCCATCCGTTCCGACATCGATCTTCCAATTAAACACTAACGAACAATTGCATTTAGGTTTCATTCCTGTTTCAATTATTTTTATTGTCTGTGTAGGTGTTTTACCTAATCCAACATAAAACTTGATGATCGCTCTTGTTTTGATGTCGTCATTTTCATTCATTTTCAATAGCAACACTCCTTAACTTCCTGTTGTAACTTCGCAATGGAAATATTTTTTGCAGTTTAAATTTAACCGAAATAACGTCATGGCGTTGGTAATGTACCAGGCGGAATTGCGCAAAATATAAATGAACTTAAGTTTTTTTTAATTGTATTTACACGATGTCTTTTGTTTGGATTTTTAACATAGACTCGATGTGCTCCGGGTAGCGACACATGCATTGTCATGGGAACGAATGCTGCATATGTGGAGTGTGAAATTATCATTTTTATTATATTTAATTTTCATTTTATCTAATTAAGTCAAAAGCTTTTTTAAAATCTATAAATGTACAATACAGTTACCTTTTTTCGTGACATAGTATCTTATTAATACAAGATTGAAATACAATAACACAGGCAATTGTACCTTTATTTTGTTTAAATCCAAGTTGACTTTCATTAAGTATATTATTTTCATCACTTCATTTACGTAAACGTTTATCAAATACATGTGATAATAACTTATAGTTATTAGCAAGACATTACAGAACAGAACAGATATTTTATTTCAGACTTGTACATAAATACATCGTCATAATAACATTTTTACAATACATAATATCACGTAAAGTATATTGGTTATTAATACATAATTTGTACCGCCATTTTTCATTAACATTTAAAGTAAGTTCATATTTATTTTATTATCAATATCGAAAAAATGCATGAACTTTTTTTAAATAAAAACCCCCATAAAAATAAAAGGATGAACAGATTTAGAAAATATTTCAATGATTTTCTTTCATTAATTCAGTGAATGTTTCCAAAAATAGATAAAAGGTATTCAATATATTTACATAAACTATTAAACGTTTAAAATGCTGTTTCTGAATTTCAGAGATTTCCTTATATACTGAGCAAAACTGACTAAAATGCTTTATTTATATACGTCTTTCTAAAATAACTGTAGCATGGACAGATGCAAATAAAATGGTATATATCTTCTACCTCAGTAGTGTTACAACAAAGCTATATATCTCATTTCTTGGAATGTGATTTCTTGCATAACGACCTGTTTGAATTCTAAGAGTATGTGCTGATAATCTAATTCTAGTAACAAACAATCCTTAATCGTTTTGGAGAATATCTAAATATTGTTTGTATGCAAAACTACTTTGAAATATTTATACTCTTCCATAACATGACTATTGTTAACTGAGCCATACCATTCTTGGATAAAAAATCAATAACACGCTTTTTGAATATACAAGGAAATGTTTTTTTTATCAAAAGAAGCATCTGTAAAGAAAGAAAGCCCATAATCATGTAATAGTTTCTTAACATTGGAAATCCAATTTTGACATCCTTTTGCACTATAATTTACACCTTATTGATATAATTTATGTATAATGATATTGCCAGTATTTATAATTTTACACCACTACTTTATAATTCTACTATATCGGATAATGTAAAACGGATAACGTCCAAGTTAACCGTAAACCCCTGCTGTACATATACTTAACCTAACGTTTAAAAGACGTTTACAAAATTTTAAATGAAGACGTTCAATTTCCTTGGACCTAGCGAACCCCATATATCAGTACAATAACACAATATTGATCCAACAAATGAATCAAATAACTGACACAAACTTTGGGTTTTAAATGTATTTTCT
Source organism: Panopea generosa (assembly GCA_029582155.1). Lineage (NCBI taxonomy): Eukaryota > Metazoa > Mollusca > Bivalvia > Adapedonta > Hiatellidae > Panopea > Panopea generosa. The sequence goes on from CM055896.1 coordinate 89,754,331, forward strand.
TACAATTTATCAAAAAAAAACAACCGTTTAAAGCCTTTAGAGCTTTACCTACTAAATATTCGTTATTCAAAGAAAAAATACCAGTATAATTAAAAATGGTACCCAAGTAATCAAAATCATCTACAACTTCAACATTTTGCCCATTATATAACCAATTCTCGCCATGTAATAGAATAATACAGAAGGATATTCTTATCAAAGAATGCTAGGCTAATTATGGTAATATTGTAGACAATAGAAACGTGGTTAACTTACATTTGTAGCTAAATGCTTTGATACAAAGTCAATACATTGATTCCTTTATACATAAGAAATTAATTATACATTGATACTTTATATATATAAATCAGATATTGAATCATTGATACATAAGTGATATACTAATTCCTTACACATTGTTTCCTTGGTATATACGTTGTACTTAACCGATACATTGAATCCGTGTTACATAAGTTATCATACATTGATTTTTTAATATACAAGTAATTCAGGGATTCCTTGATACAGAAGTAATACATTGATTCCTTGATCCGTAATTAATATATTGATTTCTTAATACATAAGAAATACACTGATTCCTGAACGCACAATTATCACACTGATTCCTGGATATATAAGTAACACGCTTATTTAATTCCTTGAATAATATTAAAATAATACATTTATTCCTTGTTACATAATCGATGCATCGATTAATGATAGTGTATATAAAATAAATATCCCTCCGGGCTATGTTCTTACATATACGACACATGATTGTGTATGGTGTAAAACACAAACTGGTAAATGTATATAGAAAGAAACAAGTGATGCTACCCGTAAACGTACTTGATACATAGATAATACGTTGATTCATAGATACATAAGTAATTTATTGATTCCTTATACATTCATCCCTTCCCTTGATATATGATCAACATATGGATTCCTTGATACTAAATGATTGATACATTGAGTCATTGATACATCAGTTATTAAATATTGACTCCTTCATATATAAGTGATACATTGATTCCAAAATACATAGGCAATTCATTGATTCCTTTATACAGAAGTTATACATTGTTTCCTCAATACAGAAGTAGTACATTGATTCCTCAATAAGGAAATGATTTATTTATTCCTCAATATGAGGGTAATTCATTAATTCCACCATACAGAAGCTTCAATACAGAAGTGATATATTGATTCCTCAATATATTACGTAAAACATTGATTCCTAATGCGTAGTAGTACATTGATTTCTTAATATAGAAGTAATACATTGATTCTTTGATACACAAGTAATGCATTAAGTTCTTGATTATGTTGGACATTCATAAGAAAACGATGACCGTATGCGAAACTACCATAATTCCTGTTATAATTTCGAATTCCAGGTGGTTACGCATCCAGTCTTCGCCAATATACTAATAAAACTTGAGTAAATTTAAACACATATTATTTATTTTTCTACATTGCAATACAAAACAATTTTATTATATAATTCATCTTAAGGTTTGGAAATATATGGGCGCGACTGTTATAACTTTTTTCAACAAATCACCAAATATATTTTTTATTCAATTACAAGAGTGGGCTTATGTAACGAGTGAGCTGTCGGCCAAATTGGCGTGTATATGACTAGCTCCAGAAATGTCTTATTAATTTAAAATTCATAAGCCCCAAGCATTCACATACAACAAGAAAACAGAATCTGACCCTGGGATATACAGTGGTCAAAACCAAATTATTAGAAGTTCAAAATTTTAAATGTATCACCATAATGTAAATGCTAAATGTATTTGTTGTTTGGAGCTCGCTAACTGCCATATTGGCAGCATGAATCCAAAGAAAGCTGCCAACCGCCAAAAGTAGGAAAAATCTACCTTTTGCGGAAGCGAATCCCAAACAACAAACACTGTAGTGTAGACTTTATAATGCTGAAATTAGCCAATAAAGTATTTACATAAATTCCAATTTCGTATAGCCATCAACATTATCAACATTATCCAATATTTATTTTTATTTCAGAAATAAACAATACCAATTTAATATCTTTGTTATCAACAACCTCATAGATAATTTATTTCAAATAAACAGTGCTGCGCCCATATTATTAGCAAATATACTGTTTTCCATTCAAACATTCAACAATCCCTTTATGTATTTGTTTTTAAAAAATTGCATTTCCAACGTCTGTTAAGTGGACACTATCGCTACTAAGATACTTTTGCCCAGATGTACATATCATCGGATGGCGTAAGTAAGCACCACCATTTTTAATTGACAACTTGCCAGCAAAACTGTTTAAACGATTCTTACAAAGCTCCATTGCTCTGTTATTAATAGCATATCTCAATTTATTTCTTGGCAAAATTTCCGACCAGATAATTTTCGTGCCTGGCATAAGGTCAGAAATACGTTTAAATATCTGTGAAATCAAACGTCTTATAGACATAATAGAACACTTTCCCAGATCATTTCCACCACAGTGCAAAAAATAAAAGAAGGTGTCTCTCGTACTCGGACCAACGTTCTTAACTTTTTACTAATATTACTTAGCGTAAGTCCACCGTAACCCTGCCACCAAAGTTCGACTGACTGATGTATCCCTAAGTTAACTCCCCCTGGTCGACATCTGGCCGCAATAAATGCTCTTTGTATAATTGACGAGCCAAGGCACCATACCAAGGATCCTACAACAACTTGGTTTGAATTAGAACACAGTTGATAAATCATTAATATTCTGATACTAAGCCAAACTAGGCATAGCACTGGATTCAGGATCCGATATAATGTATGTACGGTATGCATTTGAGCTCCAGCTACCTGCTAGTTTGATAGTTTCTGTAGAATGACCTAGTTTAGCTGCAATAGTTGCACTCCTATCCGAAAAGAGTGAGACTTATAATTAGCATAATTAACATTCAAACATGAAAGAGCTTTTTTTAATACTGACGAGAACTGTAAACGTGTCAATGGCCTACTATTTAAATGACAAAGTTACGGACCATTTTTTTTCGGATGTCCTGTTAGAAACTTTATCATACTATTAACTGGGCAAATATTAGTACCCGATCTGGATAATTTTAAATGTACACATTTACCAGACTGATCTGTTTTTGAATACCTTAGTAGAATAGTTAAAGTACCGTTAACAGTGTCCAAAGTAGCATCTTTGATTGCAACATTTTTTTCAATATACTCAAGTTGTGTAACAGTTATCTCCCCGATTCTAAAGAAACCAAAGAATGCTAAACAAAATGAAGCAGTAAATAATTTACATTCGTACGTGTTTGTACATACTGCTGGAAGCTTGGTTATAATTGAATTCAATAATGAAATTGTAATTGGCAATCTAGTTGTGCCATTGTTTAGAGATCTTTGCATACCCACAATCATTTTTGACAGAATGAAATTTTTAGTGACATCATTCAAATTTTTAATTTTGCACTGATAACTTATAGCGCACAAATATAAACGGGCTGTTTTATGTGACAATCTTTGCAGTGATAATGATGCCAGAAACAGTGAAAGTTGGTCTATTGTAGGAGACCAACAATTTCTAATCCCATAATTTAATCGAGACCTAAATGATTCAAAGCGGTGAATTCAACCTTGTACGAATCAATAGTTTTTTTTGCGAGCGCAGCATTTACAAGCCGTTGAGCTTCATCTTTGAGATCAGAAATAGGAACTGAATGGGTACTGGCTCAGGGGCATCTTCCGCTTCCGGTGCCAGTATTCGCAATCAGTTTCACTGCATATGAGAAATAGCATCAACAATTCCATTACATTTTGATGAAATGTGAACAGCTTTAAAACAACTATCTATATTCATTGATATCAACACGAATTTCCTAACAAGAAGCATCAACCTTTTTGACCTAGAGGATTGCTTATTTATTACAGTGACTAGTGCTTCATTGACAATGTGAAGCAATATATTCTTCTGCTTCATTTCAACACCCCACAAGTGTACAACCAAAAAACAGACACCATTTTTAAAAATGTTATGTCAGTCATAATTTCCATACCAAACCAAGCCCTGGGCCATTGAAAAATTGTCCATTTTCCAGCAAAATAACAACCACATCCTAAATCTGCCGAACCGGCACTATCTGTAAATAATTGCAAACAACTACTATCAAACCGAATATTGTCAGGAATATACGACACATCATTAAACTCGTTGAGGAATATCAACTACAACTGCATGTCTTGCTTTAGTTCTGCAGATACCATCAACAAATGAAAATGTTTTTTAAGGGGCCTCATTGCACCGTAAAACCGCCTTAAAAATGCCCTACTTGATCTAACAGCTTGACCAAAGAAATTAAGCTTCCCTACAAGACATTGTAACTCCTTTAATGTAACTTTACGTTTGTTCAACATGTTTATCAAAAGCTGTCTCAATTCCTCAATTTTTTGTTATGGGATTCTAATTGTCATTGTTTTAGAATCCAGCTCAAGACCAAGAAATATTAAAACAATTGTTGGCCTATAGATTTATCGTCGGCTAAAGGTATCCCGATTTCATTACAAATACTTGAGAAGGCTGAAACTAATGTTTGACACTTATCCGAGTCTTTCTCTCTAGCTAACATAAAATCAGCCAAATGATGATAGAGGGAATAAATGTTTGTTTTGTAATTGATTAACCAATGTAAAAAAGTTGAAAACTTTTCGAATAAGGAACAACTTAAAGCAAGACTCATAGGAAGCATTACGTCTATGAAATACTGATCATCTACCTTAAAACCCAGTAAATGAAAATCATCTGGATGAATTGGCAATAATCTAAATGCTGACTTAATGTCTCTTTTTCCCATAATTGCGTCTTTGCCAAGCTTAAAAATCATTCTAGATACCGTGTCAAAAGATGAGTAAGATACAGAGCAAAGGTTATAATCAATACCATCATTTACACTATAACCAGCCGGAAAAGATAAATGTGTTATAAGTATCCAGCTACCTTCTGATTTAGGTACTAGGCCTACGGGAGATACTTTAAAATTATTTAAAGGAGGTTTATTAAACAGACCAATCAAACGGCCTAACTAAACCTCTTAAGATTTTTTTTCTTTTAGTACTTTTAAGTTCAAATTGGTATATTTGAGATTCTTAACACTTGATATTAAAGTTATCCCTGTATACTGAAGCCTAAACCCATTAGTAAGTCCCTCTTTTAACAGTAATGCATCTTCCTGATTAGGATATAAGTCAAGATAATTAACCAATCTTTCAACCTTTACAGGTGTATAGCCCAACTTAAACAAATTATCGCGGGAATCTGGGACCTGCACGACGTGGCCCAAAGCTTGGTCTAATGTATGGTCTTTGTTGGCCTTGGAAACCAGAGGCCCTCCAATTATAGACATTACCTCCCTTGTTCCTTTGGCAATACCTGGAAGGAAGGCCAAAATTTCAGTTTAAACAGGAGTGTCGAAAGGAGCAATTAGCCTTAAAACACTGACGAAAATTATAATCAAAGAATTTCTTTATCGCAACACTGTTTGACTGACCGACAGACATTGGTTTGACAATATTAGAACTCATATACAAGAGCGACAAATCGTAATAAATTTTGTCAAAAGACACGGACATTGGATCGAACGCCATTTGTAGTCGAAATTGTTGATCATATGATCTCCAACCCAGTCCTCCATGACGTTTGGCTCCTGTTCGAATGGTATTCATGTATTTTAACAATTCTTGTGTTTTGTGATGATGAGCAGACAAATAAATACTACTGAAAATGATTAATGCATCAGTCGTGGATTCTGTTGTATCCAAACTATTTTTTTTTTTTTGCTTAGACTGTTTAAGCACTAAATCGCCTGAAGTATTTAAGGATAAATTGCTCTCCATAATGTCATCAACTTGTGTTGAAAATATTTTTTTCTTTTAAATTAGAGGACACGTGAACCCCAACAGCAGAGTTCACGCTAGGCAGCTGCTGCTCCCCGGACAATAATTTGTCTAAGCCTAGATTTAAATTTATACACGGCAATTCATTACCAGCATTATCCGGCCGTTCCAATTCCACCCCTCCTGGTTGTGAACAGCTTCGTTTTGGCGACGACACCATTCCCTCTTCGTCTTCGAATCTTTTTGCCATAACACTGGACTGGTAGGCTTATTCTGAAACAATAAATATAAAAACAAACAAAACCCATTCATAACATGTGCTCTTCTATCCAATAAAATCCTCGTAATAATCATCCATCCGATTGAAATAAATTAATTACCCGTATATTTAATGTCTATTAAAACAAATTTAAAGATTATTGTATAAAAAATAGGTCTTAATTCTTTGCGCAATATAAAAAATTGAAGAGCTCCACATAAAACCAACCTTGCTGTTGAAGGGAAATACCGAAAAATCAAAAAAACATAGTCGTTATAAATAATAAAAAGAAAGAGTCCTTTATACATAATCGATACATTAAGGTTCTTTAATGCATACTCAATACATTGATTTCTTTTCACGACAGCAATTATCGAAGCTTATGAGACTAATTAGTAATGAGAATAATTGTACTTGGGATTAAACGCTCATCTATTCTAACGTGACACAAATGAGTTCATCATATATACTTGTACTTAATATTACTATCATAATGGAATCTGTTTCCCAATATAAAGCTGGTAATTAATATATTAGAAACTAATTAATGAATTAAAATTATAAATTATTCATTATTATTTCAATTTTGCTTTTTCTTAAAGGCGTATCGGTGATTTATTGCTATAAGTCAGGCTTTGCGAACCTAATTATGTATCCAATGGCGATACGTAATTACTCCATACCAGTCATAATAAATTATATCAAGTTTCTTTCGATAGTTAAGATAATTTTGGGAGATAATTCTGTGCACTAACTAATTTAATGTATCGGAATGTTACTGATTAAAATTAGTTTATTATAATTATTTTCATTTTAGATTTAATTAATGAAATATGGCAATTTTCAGTCCTAAATAATTTAAAGGAACACGTGACAATTTTCATCAGTGTTCACTTTCAACTTTATTTCTGATAATTATCAAGCTAGATTAAAAATGCCGTATTGTGCATGTAGGCCCTTAATAACCGTTGTTAATTTGATGAGTATAATTCCAAGCGTATCCTTTTTGTTCATATACAGTTATAAAGAGAACAAATGTATGCGTACAATGTATTTTAAGTTCAACAATTTATGACTTATGGTGAACTATAACGAAGATATTATACATATATACATTTATAATTATATTTATGTTATAGACGTTTATTTAAACCAATCCTGGATCATGATATCGGCAAAAATAACATCAAATCTTCCCATTAACGTAATGTTATTTGGTTTTAAATTAGGAGTATGACAAACACTGAAACACTTTAATATGACACTATTGCAAACACTGACAAATTGTTATATGACACTGTCTAAACAATGACACATTGTTATATGACATTTATTAAAACGCTAACACATTGTAATATGACACTTATATACAGGCCGACACATTGTAGTATAACAATAATACAAATGCTGACACAATAATATGGCAATAAAAGAAACACTGACACAATGTTATATGATAATACTATAAAGACTGACACATTGTAATATGACAATAACAAAAACACCTACACATTGTATTATGAAAATAATATAATCAATGACACGTTGTAATATGACACTAATATAAACACTGACACATTATAATATGACAATAATTTAAACACTGTCACATTGTAATAAGACAACAATATAAACACTGACACGTAGTAATATAACAATAATTCAAACACTGACACATTGTAATATGACAATAATATAAACGCGGACACATTGTTATATGAAAATAATATGAACGGTGACACATGATTATATGTCAATAATTTAAACGTTGACACATTAAAATATGACAATAGTATAAACGGTGACACATGACACTATGACAATAATATAAACACTGACACATTGTAATAAGACAACAATATAAACACTGACACGTAGTAATATAACAATCATTCAAACACTGACAAATTGTAATATGACAATAATATAAACACTGACACATTGTAATATGACAATAATCCAAACGTTGACACATTGTGATATTGCAATCATTTAAACGCTGACACATTGTAATATGACAATAATTTAAACACTGACCAATTGTAATATGACAATAATATAAACGTGGACACTTAGTAATATGACAATAATATAAACGCTGACACATGGTAATAGGGCAATAATATAAACACTTAAACATTGTAACATGACAATAATATAAAGCTGACACATTGCAATATTACAATAATATAAACGCTGACACATGCTAATATGACAGTTATTTAAACGTTGACACATTGTTATACGACATAAATATAAACACTGACATAGATAATATGACAATAATAGAAACATTTATACACTATAATATGACACTAATTTAAACGTTGACACATTGTTATATCACAATAATATAAACGCTGACACATGCTAATATGACAATAATTTAAACGTTGACACATTGTAATACGACATAAATATAAACGCTGACATAGATGATATGACAATAATAAAAAAACATTGACACACTGTAATAAGACACTAATTTAAACGTTGACACATTGTTATATGAACATAACATTAACGCCGACACATGTAATAAATTTAATCGTTATTTCTATGATCATCGCCATGATTATTAATGTCGTCACCATCATCTTTTCCATTATCATCACCGTCACCGTGGCATCATCATTACCAGCTCATGTATAGTATAAGAATAGTGTTAAAAAGTTCAGCCCCAAACGTTTTAACAATTATCTAAGAAAAACAACGATTGTTTTTGGAAGCAAAATAAAAATAATAACTTCTATTATCGAGGAATGTACTTCTATTTGATCCTTATCATATGTCACTGACTCCCAAAAAGCAGCCGTACCAATTAATTATCTGCTTACAATCAACACATACTTCTGACTTCGTGCTATTATTGTGTGCGATGAAGTTGATTAAATATATTACATCGAATACATATGTCTCATCGAATAAATATGATTCATCGAATAAATATGTTAAATCGAATACCACGTAATCAGGTTTGGTGGAGTGTCCTTTGAATCATACTTCTTCTCGATGAATCATTCCTTCTATTTGTGGAGAGTGGTCTGTAATCGAATGAAACGCGCTTTAAAATCATAAATTTAGTATACCATATTCTAAACTATATTTATCAAATAAATACAAATATATTGATTCTACGAATAAGAAAATGCACCAATTTTAGCTTGGGTTTTATGAATGTAAATAAGATTATACTCACGAGCCACTTCAAAAATGTTAGATGTTAAAGCAATAAAAATATAATTATATTACATTTTAAATGGATTGGAAATATTCCCTGTCGGTGTAATTGTCTTTAGTTCTATAAGGATGACATATGTGGCCTGTTTCTAAGAATAATTAATATACCAGGAAATTCATGTTTAAACAGTTGCATTTGACTTTACAATCAGACATAAATAGGCATTCAGACCTTTGGAATAAATGTTTGATTCTATAACGTTATCATAGAATCATAATTCAAACAATCCAAGACATATTAAGTTCTTTGAAGATGTGATATAATATGTTAGACGATAGGAAGCCTGTAATATGTACGCATTTGTCATTATTAATAACATCCCTATTTAATGTCACAGACGATGCCTTTTTCATAAACTAGTTTATATCAGAATTATCAGTAATTAAATCTAACAGCGCAAATTACTTTCTGGATGAAATATTAATTGAATTGTATTGCGATGTGTCACTGTATATAGACTGTGGGCCAAGTTTTTACAATATTTTATATTATAATGTTTTGCTAAAGTGAAATATATCAGGGTTTTTTTTTTAAATTTTAAAATTGGATAAAAACATTTTTTTTCTTCAAATAAACCATGCTAGTATTTAATCACACTATATTACGAGACGACAAACGTGACTATTTTCAATACAATATATACGAGGGGGGATCAGAAAGTTCGTAGACTTTTGCCATAACTTTTTTATTTATCATTGTATTCTAATAATTCTCAGGGTGCCGGTGCCGCTACATATTTGGAGTAATTTTGCAAAATTTGATAATTTTTTCTCATAAGTTTATTTTCTATAGTAACTATGGAAACGTCGATTTACGTAGTCGGGGCAGTTTTTGCTTTTTTCCTACCCATACTATTTAAACAAGTGTAGCGTTGCCAAAATGGGTTTTATTTTTAAATAAAAAATATCAATGTGTGCTGTATCGTATGCTTGTTTACATCCTTTAAAAAATGCCACCAATTATGCGCATCTCAGCATGACGTCAATTTTATGATGTTACGGTATGCCATTTTGTTAGAAACAAAATGACGTCGGGGCACTTGAAAATGGATTATCACGCGGAATACCGCAGTTCCGTAAAGTTCTGCTCCATGTTAGATATTACACCTGCTCAAACAGAAAAATAAAAGTATATACGGTGAATCTAATGTTTCAAGTTTTCTAGTGTTTAAATTTCACAAAATTAATGTTTTTGAGAATGCCGATAATCAGTCATTAAAAAGGAGCAAACGGGAAGTCGATTTGAAGACATATTGGAATTAAAGCATGTTTTACAGAATGTTGTGTTCAGTATACTATCTTCGGATTTCGTTTACATGTTCATTCGATGGTGTAAACGGTAGCAAAAACGTATAGACCACGGAGGAGAGTATTTTGAGAAAGAGTGACTCAGTTAATTTAATACAAAAGCATCTATTTAAAATGTTGACGTTGGTTTTTGTTGAATACATCGTCCGTATCATACTTAAAATTTCAAAATATGTCCCATATACATTTATTTTAAATACAATAACAATATTTTGCATTGTACAACTGATATAAATAAGTTATGGCAAAAATCTACGAACTTTCTGATCCCCCCCCCTCGTATGTTGTTTGTAAATATGTATACAAATACACACTCTCAACAAATTAATTGTTGCCGTGTTTTCATCCAGAAATATACAGTAGTATCTGCATTTCGAGACCCATTAACTGGTGCAGTCCGCCATTGTACATCATTTGATATACAAATATATAGTAGAATCTGCTTTTCGAGACCCATTTACTTGTGCAGTCCGCCATTGAAAATCATGTGATATAGAAATATATAGTAGTATCTGCATTTCGAGACCATTTGCTTGTGCAGTCCGCCATTGTACATCATTTGATATAGAAATATATAGAAGTATCTATTTCGAGACTTATTTACTGGTGCAATCCTCTATTGTACATCATCAGCTATATAAATATATAGTAGTATCTACATTTCGAGATATATTGTATATTTATGTTTCATCATATTGTTGAATAAAAAAAAACCATTTAATTTATTTCAAAGCAAAACAATAAGAAAAAATCAGTTCATTTTCCATCACATGAATAAACTTAGCCAATAATGAAATAATTTTAAAAACCAAAATGTATACTTTCTTTTTCCTTTCAGTGTAGATATGAGAAGTATTTATTTTTATATATACTCTATCATGCGTCAGGTTTCTATATAACATTATGATTAAGTTTTGAATAAATACTGAGTCTATAGCTACACTCATATAGGGTTTTGTTACAGGTGTCATATAGACTTTCTGATTTAACACAAATGTTATGTGAATTATATTAGTTATACATTAATAGTTTTGCTATAATTTCAGTATTTGTCCCGCTTCTTTCCAAATAATCCAAATGACCAACACGCGATGTTTTTGTGCATATATATAACCGAGGGATGGTACTTATCTAGGTGGACAACCCTCAGTGCTGATTTAAGTCGAAAGTACTGCTTTACAACCCCAATCAATACCTCTTTGTTGGCATATTTGTTCCCAGAAGGCTTTTTTTAATTCTGGGGCATCATCGTGCTGAAGAACAACATTCTTCATTCTGATTCTAGGCCTCACTTTACACAAATTTGCTTTCAATTTTGGTAAAACTACATCAGAATAATAACTTGCAGTTACTGTGCGACCTTTTGGAACATAATTTGTCAGTACAACGCCTTTATAATCCCAGAAAATGGTGGCCATAACTTTTCCAGCAGAAGGTGACTGTTTGAATTTCTTTGGGGCGGGGAACCAGCTCGTACCCATTGTTTGGACTGCACCTTGGATTCAGGTTCAGAGTGATGAATCCATGTTTCGTCCCCTGTCACAATATGGTGCAGAAATCCATCTCCCTGTCGCTTATGACGAGTCAGAAGGTCTTAAGAAGTGGTCTTGCGAACCAATTTTTGGTCAGCTGACAACTGTTTGGGCACTAATCTAGCACTTACCTTGCTCATGCCAAGGTCGTCCTGTACGATCTTAAATACCGATGCTAAATCTATTAGCAACTTCTTACAAAATGACTCGTCGATCTTTCATGATATAAGATTCAACATTTTTTTACCATTTATGGGGTCACTTTGCAACCTGAACGCCCCCTGCCACGTCTATCGTTAACGTCGTTTCTACCATCACGAAAAAGAGCTACCCAAGAATAAAACGCGCTACGTGACATACAGCCAAACCTATGTAAGCGGTCACCTCTAAGCAGCAACCATGTTTTCTAATTCCAATTTTTATGCCTTCATAGTAAATTAACCTGTATTAAGCAACAACCTGTCTTAAAATGCCACTTTTTATCCTTCCCTTGACTGGTTGTTTAAGACAGGTTGATTGTACATGAATCCTAAACCTATTTTGAAGTCGGTTTAAAATAAAAAATAACGGTTATTGCCGTTCTTCAAGAAGAAATCATATTACGGCACACTGTTCTTCATATGTTGAGTCCATATTACCATATATACATGCAATGTCTAAGTGACCGATTTTGGTACAGCGCATTGTTCGATTTCAAAAGTTATTGCTGCATATCATCTACCCGTGCAAATCGAGTTTTCGATATACCTTATATATTATGAATTATTTAGCAAAAGTCCACCCAGGTAATGACCGTCCCTCGTATATGTTATGTGATGATTTGTTACAGTTAAAGTTCCATCTATTTTGGGGAAGAACCGGGTGCAGGTTTCTATTGTGTCTTCCTGGTGACTTCACATCACAAGTACTGGTATTTGGATTTTAATGATAAGCATGAAAAACACATTTATTAAAATCACGTACGATAGCTACTGTGTCGTATATAATACATGTAATAAGGCAGTATATAGGGAAGTAAAAGCAAGTGCTTGATATGTTATGAATCCTCGCGTATTTACGCAAAATCTCGCGAAATCTCGTTTTTAAATATCCTTAGAAATACAATCAAAATTATTTCTTTGCACGAAGACTTCTATACAAAAAGTGATTATTACCAGCGAATTGTTGTTGAAATACTTATGATTACAAACTGTGTTTACTACAAATTAACATCAACAAATGTGCTTCAAACTGCAACATCTAACATTCAAGATCATTTTGCGTGTTTAAAACATTATAAAACATCTAAAGTTACAAACACCTTCCACTCTATGTGAATTAATCCTTTGCATGCTATTTTATCAACAATTTAATAGACAGACGCAAGTTTCTTATCCTTCTATATAAGTCCTTGGTAGTACCAATGAATCGTTTTGTGTCTGACTTTGATTGGTGTATATGATCATTGTCCCTGAGAAATCTCATTAGTAACTTCCCATTTATGTCGAGGAAAACCGGTAATTGTTCAAACATTTACGGATAATAATGGACGGATAATCGCTCAATAAGCATGTTAACATGTGTCATGTCGACATCACCTCTTGGCGCATGTTGTGCTTATTCGCTTTCGCAGATGGATTTTCCGGCTTTGAATAGAGCAAATACTGATCATACTGTTCTACTATTGACTCTATGCCTTTCATATTGACTTTCCACTTATATACAAAATTCCTGTATCAAAACTGCATTATGTCACTTTAACAGTGGTTCCAAAGACAGCATGTTTGTGGACACTATACTTTAACCTAGTGTTTACCCCATATATGATATAATCACCTATCAACCTACCTGGTGTGTTTATGATATTGATCTATCATTATTGAAGACTGTCTTTCACTAATGACCATTCGGATAGCCTGTTAATACCTATTTTAGTCCTAATGGATGTCCGTAAAGGTCCTTAATTGTACTGACCTCTTGTCGTAATAGTTCTGTTTCACTCTTCAGTGTTTTTATTAGAACACGTGTTAATCTGAATGTAATATGAATTTGATTACACAAAGTTCGGTGGATCAGTGGTGATCTGTTTAGTAGCAGGAGTGCTCGTTCGTTTTGGCGTTGCTTTTGAAATATCTTTAGTTGTAGCTATGTTTATTTTATTGCTTGAACAATTAGTTATTTCTCTTATGAAATTTCTCCACTTGAACGTCCGTTAAAGTGTTTAATGCATGTCCTGATATGATCAATATTTTGTTTATTATGTCAAAACTTAGCATACATTACATTGCATGTCATCGTTTCGCAACAAAAGCTTGTGATTATTTTACTCATTGCTCCATATCTCATACTCTTTAAACAATCGAGGTAACAAGGAAGTGCTCAAACGATTCCATAATAATCCTGTACACTGACTATACCCCATATCCGTTTCGCAGATTATTACATCAATTGTATTACAACGACCCCGTATTCCGAAGATCGAGTAATTCTTTCTATATCACCTTTGCGCGAATTTGACAAAGGTGACCGCACCTGCCATCGTCCATTATGCTTCCTCGTCTATTATTGTGCCATTTAGACTAGAGAACACGTAACTGGTGCTTTTTGCAAAACTTTACTGGGCAATTCCATCGTCACGACCGGTATTTAGCTATGTGTTTCAATTTTCCTGAGAGCGCTTCAACCTCGTTTACGGTTTCAACCTACATGTATGTTGCACTTTCCCACTTACCAGACGTCGTATCATAACACGAGACAGTGTTAATAAAAAAACAAAACAATATCGCTTACAAATGGGACAGCATGTACATGTGTACCATGTTTAACACATATGTGTTCAGGTACATATATATAAAAAAGAAACGAACAGTTTTAAAGCAAGGAACACATCCGAGAACGGGATAATAAGTAGAGAATATGCCTTTATTATGAGACCAAACTAACATTTGAATCTAGAAAACGTCAAGTGTCTGATCGCGTAACCAGTGATTTAATCATAACTAATTGTCAAACCTATTCCAGACACATGTTTTGTTATGAATACCCACAGGATGCAGTTTAATTAGATGACCTTGAAGCCAACACAATGCGGCGTTCTGGTGCAGTTATTAATAGAAAAAAGGTTATGTTCACAGATATCCTTGCATGAAAACCAACTACATATAAATTTTGTATAATTGAATCTACGTCTGTGTCGAATTGGATATTTACACGATAACACTATCTTGTTGTGGTATGTGAGACATACAGACGTTATTAAATGGTGCTGCAGATTCATTTTGTTGTTAAGAGCAACCTAATAATATAATAAACGGACATTATTATACTTTCCTTGAACACGATACAAAATAATTTTAGAAAAGCATTTTTCCACATTTCGCGTTTATGGAAGAACTAAATGCTTCAAGAAAAGTATTGAAATTGTTATATTTTATATACACATACACAAGAACGGATAACAGGAGGTTGCTAACTTGGATAGGTCAGTGGCAAAACAACCACTGCATAATAGGTCTCCTGGCAAATGGCCAGAAGGTCATTCATGGTAACGCGTCATCGGTACGTTAATATTTCTTGCAAACCATGTACCACCTTAAAGTTTTATCTAAACCACAACTTGTGCAGCTTACCGCCTTATCCAAACATCTCGTCGTGAATGCCATGATGCCGATTTATTAATTAATTGGTATTAGTTTATCAACAGTAGCAATATTAGGTACGCTCGGACACGACTTTAATTTACGGACATACACAAAATATTCAAAAGTTCCAAGTAAATGTACTGCTTGAGAGAGGAAATAAATTGTGCGTAAGCATTCACCTTATTAACTCGATAAATACTTACACACAATAAAATGTCAAATAGTCATTATTTATTTTGAGTCGGAAAACCAGTAAATATTAGCTATAAACTTAAAGTTATTATCCTTCTTAAAACGTATTATTACACTAACTAGACAATTAGATACACACATGTGAATGACTTTATATTGATTAACATTTCGTTTCAATTTAGTTTTGAAGAATCGGAATAAACATTTGTCAAAATTCAGTCAAGCGAAGGAAAACAAAATGCCCAATCATTGGTGTAATCTAATGTTGCTGGTTACATACGTTAAGATAGAAAATATTTATTATTTGATTCTTATGTTTGTTATACGTCCATAATCTCTGTTGAACGTAAACTTTTAGTTATAATGTGTAAATGTGTGAATATTGTAAACAAATAAAGGAAGTTATTTTGAAAGGAACATGTCTTAATCAAAATATTTTGTCAAATGTATGTTCTAGTTAATGCGAAAAGCATGTTCAAGTTTCTATACTTTATAACATAAAGTAATCATCTAGTGGATTGAATAAGGCAATAAATATCAAACAGGAAAATCACATGTTCTGGAAATTTATCTTTAATTAATATCGGTTTATGTCTCATGTAAAGAAGTGATAAAATCAACCAATGATTTTCAAGGCTACACTTTATTTTTACAAATACATATCATCATAATCTAACAATTGCTAAATACGCCTTCTCAGGGAAGTCTTACATTATAAATAGAATGCGAAAGCGTGTTTTATAATTATTTTCATCATATTCTGTTATGGCTGCTTCTGACTGAAAGTAACATTCAGAAGGTTAGAATATTCCGATTATTTTCACTGAGAAAAGAGCAGTGGCAAATGGCCGTTAGTTGGTTATTCGAACAGTTTTCACACTTTATTTTTATAAATAATCATAAATCATAATCAAATCATAATCTGGTGATAACTAAACGTGCTTTTTAAGTAAAGACTTACATAATACATTTGTGGATTTGCTGAACGTCAACTTCCGAAATAGTCGAACGATATGCTTGTAAACGATATATGTGTTTAAATACTAAAACTTTTAATGTAGCAGTGTTAGGTGATTGTGGCAGATATCCGTTATGGGTAGAATCAACTAAAAGATGTATTAAATACTGGATTAAACGTTATAAATATGCCAGAATTTCAATATGTAAAAATGTTATGATATGTTGAAAGTATAAGACGAACGTTGAAAAACTAACTGGGCCATCAAGTTCAGATAAATTCTGTGTTTGAATATCTTTTTTTTTTGTTTTGTGTCGGTAAACCAACATGTGCAAAATGAAACTGTGTTCAATACTGTTCATGTTGTCATTAGTTCGACGTTTAGAAGAGCAAAACACATAGAGCTCGATAAGATAAATTAGTACGTTGTGTCTAAATTATATGTTTTACAAATAATATAAACTTAATTACAATCATGAGTCATATCTAAATATTTTTTCAGTTTATAGAAATCTACTAGCTAATATTATATCTGGCCTATATATACTCACAAACATACCTTTATTCCCTAATATGAACTATTTACGAATAAACATGTCTTCAAAAATTGAAAATTTGTTAGAATCCGTTATATGTTACAGTAAAAACATATTCATTACGGATATAGCAGTTCATTAAACAGGAAAGTAGTTTGTTTCAATATTCAGTAAGATTTGGCGTACACAGATACCTTCCTTTATTACACAACTGAGAAATCAGACGCATCTTAACGGAATGTTCAATATCATAATCATGTAGAGTACTGACTTTTGTCACAGGCAAAAGTAACGGAGTTTGGTTAATCAACCCTCCGCTGGTTTTGTTAGACCAAACATATTTTAGTCAAATATATGTTCAATCCATCCAAAATACCCACTTATATAACTTAAAATCGCCAATTTAAGAGCTAAACGTTTTGTCACAATAAAATGACAATTTCTTAACGTGTTAATTTAATACAAGACTAAAATTGCTCAAAACAACAGTGGTATGGTATGACAACGCATTATGTATACAACAATAAATAAACTATTCATGCTCACTTGCTTACATCAATATTATCTAGAAGAGCTGAACAGAGCAATTTCCTACTCCATAACTTGTTCGTTAAACAATGTCTGCCATTTTCCGTTTGAATTAGTATGTACACTGTTGAAGCACGCTGATTGGTCCTAAAATACACACCCATAGAAGACAAAATCAGCGCACCGTGTCATGTCTTGTGTTCTTTTATTTATTTCCTGAATTCACTTTAAAAGAAATTAAATGATTTATTTCCGTTTGAACAAATACAAGTTTACCATGATTGAAGTGTGTGGTCATTAATTTTGAGTGACAAACAATAATGATTACGATAAAAGTATTATCAATGTGCCAAAATAATATGGGGATACGAGTTTCATTCATGAAAGTAAATGTCATAGTCTAGTGGCGATAACAATTTAAACTGTTTTTTTTTGTAAGGAGAATAGCAAATGATGAGCTACAATACAAATGCCTTCAGTGACGAGTTACCAACATCAATAAGTAAGAGGCGGACCCTCCATAAGATGATTGACTCTGTGTTTGGTTTGCTCAAACAATTATTTCGGCTATTCATGCAGAACAGTCACAAAATACGTACGTTTTATTGATAATCTACATTCGTCCTCCATGGTCTCTAATGGGTAATGAACCAATATAGAACAATAATGATCATATTTCAAAAAAACGCTCTTTTAAATGACATATCTCCATAGGAAATCTAATTTATAACTGAATTATTCCTTTATTTTGCCTCACGAATCACTGGATATAAAGCATAAACAACTTTAGACGACAGCGTTGATTCTCATTTACGCAAATACAAATTGATAAATAATAATATTACGATATTAGTTCACAATAAGCCAATTTGACTGTCTGTGGATAACAGCACTCGATCTAGTAGCTAATAAATGGGACGACCTGATTCATTATGATGTCCTTGGGAATTGATATCATCATTGCAATGTTTGTTTTTCATCAGAACCTGTCAAACATCCAGCCATCGTTATTTGTATATTATTGAAATTCATTTATCTTGTAACTGTATCCTAGTATATTGTTTAAAGAACGTAAACATTAACATTATACAACAAAATTGTAAACAATATATTAGATACTTCTAATTTCACAAAATCAATCTGTACTTTTCAATAATTATTATACTTTGTTTGATTGCATATGTGGAAGACAACATCTTTAATACGAAACTAATCCATTAAATAAACGGGTTTGACATTGATATATCATTAACGTATATGTAAAAGTTATCATTCGTTATGGTGATTAACCGACATTGACTTCTATCTTATAATTATAAATTGCATTGTCATTTGATGCCTTTAACGTTTACTATATGAACTTGTTACGTAGATGACATCACACGATTTTGGTGTATGTGAGAGCCCTTCATACTGAAGATTGAACAGATGAGACGAAATAAACATTTTTGACACACCTACTATGTCTTAGGCAAAAATATCAAACATCTTAATTCCTGTTTGTCGACACATGGATAAATGCCACATGTATTCAAAGTTGCCGTCAGAAGTTCTTTTACTAAGAACAAAGTTTTTATCAATAAAACGTATTGGTATTTCTTCTATTATGTTACCATGTATTTTTATACTTACGCAAGAATAATAAAGAAATGCAGCCAGTTTATGACTCGAACCCGGGACATTTTGCTGAATTCTAGCGAATGCTAGATCAACTGAGCCAGCTTTGCTGCTTTGATACGTTTTTCTTCTTAAAGGCATTTTCATACTGTGGCATACATATTTTGCCACAACTCTGAAATTCATCTCAGAATTTTCATAGAACACGGAAAATGGTGTTGATATTTCTCGGAATTTATTTAAGTCACTGTTAGGTTCCTATGTAAACGGATTAAAAGCATGCCATGACTCGAATTCGTTTGCTGACAACAAATATGCTGTAAACACTATTACAGCCGGTGTCCTACGTTATTAGATAACTATGCATACACTTTGACTCTAGGCAGACTGGCTATGTGCTGTAATGGCTAGAACTGATTTGAGTTTCACCCATAATTAACAGCTTTCTGGATTAGTGTCTGGGTGTACCGACGTCATCAACGTCAGCATGTACATTGACTGATACCATTATACAGACACATATGAATTGTCGAGAAAGATCAGACATGTATCTTTGCGTTGAAATGTGGAATATTGACGAAAACTCAATACCAGTTTTAATCTACGAAAAAAAATCAATAGTTTATTCAATTGTTGTTTTCTGTTACTGTAAGATAACTCTTGAACCTCCTCTATATATCGTATCTGTAATGGTACATATATGAAGTAAACATCTTTTACAACAATATATTTTAATATTTCTATAGAAAGGAGACAACGATATAATGTAATAACTTGTGTTATTAATACGATAAGCTGCCACGCATTATTCTAACATCTACAACGTGTATGGACATAAACGGCATATATGAACGTTGTGCGACAAGCTGGGTTGAATCATATATATTTATATGCATTGTTTGAATGGAAGCTCTATCTTTCTTCTCCACTTCACTTGCTCATTATATTTTCCTGTTTTTGTGGCGAATCACACTTTGACATTTCTGAGAAAACTTGGAGTGAAGCGTTATCGATTTTTGTATTCAACAAATATTGTAGATGTCAATAGTATATATAGGAGATAGAAGGAATGTACAGCCTTGTAAATATTGACACAAATAAAAGAATTATCTTTTACCAAGAGACGTAATATCAAAGCAGAAAGCTACCACATTAACATCAACCTTATTGGTGTATATATATATAAATATACAGACTAAAATACTGTTACATCTGTAATACATGGTGTATTAATATAACCATACTGACTACAATACTATTACCTCTGTAATACATGGTGTATTTATAAGATCATACTGACTACAGCATGTTACCTCTGTTATACATGTTGTATTATATAACCATACTGACTACAATACTGTTACCTGTATAATACATGGTGTATTTATATAAACATACTGACTTCAATACACTTACCTCTCTAATACATGATGTATTTATAAAATCATACTGACTACAATACTGTTACCTGTGTAATACATCGTGTATTATATAACCATACTGACTATAATACTGTTATCTCTGTAATACATGGTGTACTTATAAAACCATACTGACTACAATACTGTTACCTCTGTAATACATGGTGTATTTATATAACCATGCTGACTACATGCCCTTACTTCTGTAATACATGGTGTATTTATATAACCATACTAACTTCAA
The DNA here is from genome assembly GCA_029582155.1 of Panopea generosa. Classification (NCBI taxonomy): domain Eukaryota; kingdom Metazoa; phylum Mollusca; class Bivalvia; order Adapedonta; family Hiatellidae; genus Panopea; species Panopea generosa. The sequence goes on from CM055896.1 coordinate 89,775,639, forward strand.
TACCCTTATCTCTGCCATACATGGTGTACTTATAAAACCATACTGACTACAATACTGTAACCTCTGTAATACAAGATGTATATATATATATAACCATGCTGACTACATGCCCTTATTTGTGTAATACAGGGTGTATTCATATAACCATACTGACTACTATACCGTTAACTCTGTAATACATGGTGTATGTATATAAACAAAATGCCTACAATATCGTTAACTCTGTAATAATGGTGTATTTATATAACCATACTGACTACAATACTGTTACTTCTGTTACACATGGTGTATGTATAAAGCCATACTTATTAAAATACCGCCAACTCTGTAATACATTGTGTATTTATATAACCATACTGAAAACAATACTGTTACCTCTGTAATACATTGTGTATTTATATAATCATACTGAAAACAATACTGTTACCTCTGTAATACATTGTGTATTTATATAACCATACTGACTTTAATACTGTTACTTCTGTTATATATGTTGTATTTATATAACCTTACTTACTACAATACTGTTGCCTCTGTAATACATGATGTATTTATAAACAACAGACTACAATATCGTTACATCTGTAATACATGGTGTATTTATATATCCATACTGACTTTTATACTGTTATTTTTGTTATACATGGTGTATTTATATAACCATACTGACTACAATACCGTTACCTCTGTAATACATGGTGTATTTATATAATCATACTGCCTAAAATACTGTTACCTCTGTTATACATGGTATATATATTTATATATATAACCAAAATACCTACAATACCCTTATCTCTGTAATACATGGTGTATCTATACAACCATACGAACTATAATACCGTTACCTCTGTAATACATGGTGTATGTATATAAACAAAATGCTTACAATACCGTTACCTCTGTAATAATGGTGTATTTATATAACCATACTTACTCCAATACCCTTATCTCTGTAATACATGGTGTACTTATAAAACCATACTGACTACAATACTGTTACCTCTGTAATACAAGACGTATTTATATAACCATGCTGACTACATGCCCTTACTTCTGTAATACATGGTGTATTCTTATAACCATATTGACTTCAATATCGTTACCTCTGTAATACATGGTGTATTTATATTACCATACTGACTGCAATACCGTTACTTTTGTTATATATGGTGTATGTATATAATCATACTGATTAAAATACTGTTACTTATGTTATACATGTTGTATGTATATAACCAAAATGCCTACAATACCGTTACCTCTGTAATAATGGTGTATTTATATAACCATACTGACTACAATACTTTTACTTCTGTTATACACAGTGTATGTATATAACCATACTAATTAAAATACCGTTTCCTCTATAATATTTGGTGTGTTATATAAACAAACTGACTATTATACTGTTTCTTCTGTTATACATGGTGTATTTATATAACATACTGACTACAATACCGTTACCTCTGTAATACATGGTGTATTTATATAACCATATTGAATACAATATAGTTTCCTCTGTAATTTATTGTGTATTTATATAACCATACTGACAACAATATTGTTACCTCTGTCATACATGGTGTATTTATATAATCATACTGACTACAATACTGTTACTTCTGTAAAACGTGGTGTATTATATAACCATAATGACTAAAATACTGTTACTTCTGTTATACATGTTGTATTAATATAACCATACTGTCTACAATACTGTTTCTTCTGTTAAACATGGTGTATTATAAAACCATACTGACTACAATACCGTTACTTCTGTTAAATATGTTGTATTAATATAACCATACTGACTACAATACTGTTACTTCTGTTAAACATGTTGTATTAATATAACCATACTGACTACAATACCGTTACCTCTGTAATACTTGGTGTATTATATAACCATACTGACTACAATACTGTTACCTCTGTTAAACATGTTGTATTAATATAACCTGCTGACTACAATACCGTTACCTCTGTAATACTTGGTGTATTATATAACCATACTGACTACAATACTGTTACCTCTGTTAAACATGTTGTATTAATATAACCATACTGACTACAATACCGTTACCTCTGTAATACTTGGTGTATTATATAACCATACTGACTATGACACGGTTACTTCTGTTATACTTGTTGCATTTATATAACCATACTGACTACAATACTGTTACTTCTGTTATACTTGTTGTAATTATATAACCATACTGACAATAATACTGTTACCTCTGTAATATATGGTGTATAATATAACTATACTGACTACAATACTGTTACTTCTCTAATACTTGTTTTTTTTATATAACCATTTTGATTATAATACTGTTACCTCTGTAATATATGGTGTATTTATATAACCATACTGACTACAATACTGTTACCACTGTAATATATGGTATATGTATATAACCATTCTGACTACAAAACCGTTACCTCTGTTATACTTGATGTATTATTTAACCATACTGACTACAATACTGTTACCTCTGTAATACATGGTGTATTTATATAACCATACTGACTACAATACCTTTCATAATACAGGCCTTCGTGGCCGTTTAACTACATTTATTTTAAACTTTTTATATGATAGACAGTTTCAAGTCCGAATGGGAGCAACCCTCTCTGATGTTCACAAACAGGAGATGGGCGTCCCACAAGGCAGTTTTCTGTCTGTCACACTTTTCAATATTAAAATTAATAATATTGTTAAGAGTATAAACCCTGGTGTGGATTGCTCTTTATATGTTGACGATTTTGTAATTTGTTACCGTTCAAAAAATATGAAAACTATTGAAAGGCAACAACAGCAATGCCTTAATAAACTTCAGACTTGATCTGATGAAAACGGTTTTAAATTGTCTAAGTCTAAAACAAATTGTATGCATTTTTGTCAACTACGTAAACATCACGATGATCCCAATCTAACGTTAGATGGGACACCTATTCCTGTTGTTGAGGTAACAAAATTTTTAGGTCTTATTTTTTACCATAAACTTACTTTTATTCCTCATCTTAAATATCTTAAGACAAAGTGTAATAAAGCACTAAATTTATTAAAAGTTGTTGCCAATACTAATTGGGGTGCAGATCGTAAAGTTTTACTTAGACTTTACAGATCTTTAATCAGATCAAAATTGGACTACGGCTCTATTGTATATGGATCAGCTCGCATGTCTTACTTAGCGATGCTTGATCCTATACACAACCAAGGACTACGACTCGCCCTTGGTGCCTTTCGTACGTCCCCTGTCGACAGTCTTTATGTAGAGGCAAATTAAACTTCATTCAAATCCATCTAATCCTGCTTTTTATCTTTCTTTTGACCCAAATTATGAAACTCTCTTTGATAAAAAACCTAACGCTATTCGAACTTTCGGTCTCCGGATCAAACCAAAACTAACCGAAGCCAATATTGATCTTAATTTAATTGCTAAGTACAAATCTCAGAAATACCACCATGGACTTTGGAAAAGCCAAAAATCATTTTTGAACTTTGTAAAGACAAAAAATCTAAACAGACTCCACTATCTTCCAAAGTAAATATAATGAAATCAAATCGTCTTACAATCAATATTGTCACATATATACGGATGGTTCTAAAGATGGGGACACCGTGGCTGCAGCTGCAGTTACAGGACAGCACACCTCAAAGAACCGATTACCAAACGGAGCCTCCATCTTTTCAGCTGAACTCAAAGCCATTGATTTGGTATTGGACTACATTAATGATTCTGTGAAAAAACAGTTTATTATATTTTCTGATTCACTTTCATCTCTTCAAGCCATAAATATACAAAATTAATACAAATACAAATACATGACATTTATATAGCGCAAAAATTAAAAAATATTCTATTGCGCTTCACAATTACATAACACAGATTTAAAACATATACATTCAATATATTAACATGATTCTAGAACTTAGATTTAGACATGTATATATATATATATATATATATATATATATATATATATATATATCAATACTGTTTTATATTGCTACAGGTATTTTGTATTTAACCAGAGCACACTCATTGTTCATGAAACTGACTATACAAATGTGTTTTCAGTTTTGATCTAAAACTGGATTCAGATTGAATGTTTTTAAGATAACTCGGTAGATTATTCCAACATTTGGGACCAACAACGGCCATTGATCTGTCTGCTAGTTTTGTTCGCCGCCTAGGTATGTTAAAGTTAATGTCACATTGTGATCGTAGTCTGTGCCGTAGTCGAGTAGGTACAAACATTTCCCTCAGGTATACTGGAGCTGTACCATTGATGACACGGAAAACCATTACTAAGACTTTGAACATGACTCTAGCTTTAACTGGCATGAAAGATGATAATCCTCTTGTTCTTCAACTTTTAAATAAATACAATGTTCTATGTAAAGAAAATACTATTGTTCTCTGCTGGCTTCCTGGTCATACAGGAATTAGCGGAAATGATAAAGCTGATAAGGCTGCAAAAGCGGCCTTAAGCTTGAATATTTCATATATTAAACTACCTTTTACAGATTTTAAATCTAATATTAATAAGTATAATTAATAAGTTCATGGCAGTCCTCTTGGGATCTTGCCATACATAATAAGTTACATTATATCAAACCAAAACTTGGCGAATGGCATCCTAGCAATAGGGTTATTCGTCGAGAAGAAGTTATATTTTAGCTCGGTGCAGAATAGGGCATACCCGCTGTACCCATTCGTATCTTTTAAAGCGTGAAGCTGTTACAGAGTGTGTGCCCTGTTTTGCACCGCTTACTGTTAAGCATATACTTATCGACTGTGTTGACTTTGCTCCAATGAGAGCAAAGTTCTACAGTGTCGATAGTATGAAAGAGCTTTTTGATAAAGTTAATGTAACCAATGTATTTGCTTTTTTAAAAGACGTTAAACTGTTCAAACATGTTTAGTTTAAAACCCGTTGACGGGTTAAATAGTTTAGAATATCGTTGATTTCCCTGTATTCAATTGATGCTTTCATTTATTTATTTGTAAATAGTTTTAATAAATTTTAACCATATTTATTTATTATAATTATTTTTGTCATCACATTCATTAATCTTTGCGCGCACAAAATGACCTATTTATGTGTCGACGTGCCGTAAAACACCATTCATTCATTCATTTACCACTGTACTACTTGGTGTATTTATACAACCAAACTGACTACAATACTGTTACATCTGTAAAATATAGTGTATGTATATAACCGTACTGACTACAATACTGTTACTTCTGTTATACATGGTGTATGTATATATGACCATACAGACTTCAATACTTTTTACCTCTGTAATACTTGGTACACATTTATATAACCGTACTGACTACAATACTTTTACATCTGTAATACAATGCATTTGTTTCTTGGCCAGTAATTAAAATTAATGCTTTGGTACTAAATTTTTTTTAATGAGGTTTCACTATTCCCAACAAATTCCATGCTCTATTGCAAGTAACGCATTCGTTTAACATATAGGCAATCCAGATCGATGTTAAATGGTTATTAAAATAACAAGCTATCCCCCAAATATGTCCCTCGGTGATTATGAAAATCAAAACAAAACACTGACAGATATGGCTGATTCCACTGACATTTCAAACAATTTGTTTTACTTCAAAATGCACGTATTTGGTATCATGGTGTTCATTGTATTCCAGTAATGCATGCGTGCTGAAAAGTATCCATCTGAGGATAGATGAATGTAATACTGAGAAATAGCTAAATTTACATTGTGTTTTATTTTGTATAGGAATTTGCAGTACTGTTATGTTATTATCTCTCTCTGCTTTGTAATTGTTGCGTTTTGATTGTTTTTGTATGCATACATACATATATACACTTAATTGTAGGCAATGTTTGTGCATGGACAAAATAGAATATACTTTAATTTTAGGCAATGTTTGTGCATGGACACTATATAATATGCGTTTTTATGAATTTACAACTTTCTATGTGAATTGTGTTTGAAAATGATACTGTTATAATGGTGACATTAGGAGTGTTTCAAACATATTATGACGCTGTTATTTTTTTTGACATATTTACCGATTAAGGTGCGGAGCTGCGGATCTACCCATGAATGTATAATGCTATGAATACCGTTACAGTACTAATAATATTAGAAATACATTATATGCTTGATATTAATGCAATATACACCAATAGGTTTCAGCAAAAGTGCAGCAATGCACTGGAATAATGTATATTTGAATAGATTTGTCCTCGAATTAACTGATCTACTCACGCATAAACAATATGTGTAAAGAAAACAATAACAGGAATTACAAACTGGAAATGCCCACAAAAATCACGATCGAGCGCTTAAACCTCGATAACAGCTCCAACCTATGTCGCCCTTTCCCGCTCACCAGACGTTGTTATACAAAATTATGTTCAGGTCAATATATATATATAAAATAGACACAAATATGCCAGTTTAAGCAAGGAAATCATGTAAAAATGGAATAATGGAATGAGGATAGAGGTGTTTATGTATATTACAGTTCCAATCTTGCCTTTGAATCTAGAAAACTACAAGTGTCTGATTATGAAACAGTGAGTTAATCATGACTTATGTTCCAAACACATGTAATGTTAGGAATTCCCACAGGATGCAGTTTAATTAAATAATCTACATGAAGCCTACACAATACGGCGTTCTAGTGTTGTTATTAAAAGAAAAAAAAAGTTATTTTCACAGATATTCCTGCATGAACACATTCTTTTGTATAATTGGATCACCGCCTGTATCGAATTGGATATTTAAACGATAACAATATCTTGCTGTGAGACATACAAACGTTATAGAATGGTGCTGCAAATTCGTTAGAAGCAACCTAATAATATAATAAATGGACTTTTTAAAACTTTGTATAAAAGCGAAACAAAATATATGCATGCATAAGAGTGAGGATAAGACGTGTATGCTATATGTTGTATGTATGTTTGTATATTTCGTTGTGTTGGAACTATAACCTGAGGATATGACGTGTCTGTTATATGTTGTATGAATGTTTGTATATTTCTTTGTGTTGGAACTATAACCTGAGGATATGACGTTTCTGTTATAAGTTGTATGTATGTTTGTACATGTCGTTGTGTTGAAACTATAGCCTGAAGATATGATGTGTCTGTTATATGATGTATGTGTGTTTGTATATGTCATTGTGTTGGAATTATAGCCTGGGTATATGACGTGTCTCTTATATGTTGTATGAATGTTTGTACATGTCATTGTGTTGGAACTTTAGCCTGAGGATAGGACGTGTCTGGTATATGTTTTATGAATGTTTGTATTTGTTGTTGTGTTGGAACTATAACCTGATGATATGACGTGTCTCTTATATGTTGTATGTATGTTTGTATATGTCGTTGTGTTCAAACTATAGCCTGATGATATGACATTTCTCTTATCTGTTTAACATATAATTGCATATTTCGTTGTGTTGGAAATATAACTTGACGATATGACGTGTCTCTTATATGTAGTATGTATATATGCATATGTAGTTGTGTTGGAACTATAACCTGAGGTTATGACGTTTCTGTTATAAGTTGTATGAATGCTTGTATGTGTCGCTGTGTTGAAAATATAGCCTGAGGATATGACGTATCTGTTTAATGTTGTATTTATGTGTCTCTGTGTTGAAATTATAACCTGAAAATAATACGTTTTTGTTGTATGTATGAGACAATAAATGTATCATAATATTTGTCGTCACAACATAAGGCAATAATTGTTACATAGCATTTACCGTCACAACATAAGGCAGTAAGTGTTACATAGCATTTGCTGTCACAACATAAGGCAATAAGTGTTACATAGCATTTGCCGTTACAACATAAGGCAATAAGTGTTACATAGCATTTGCTGTCACAACATCAGGCAATAAGTGTTATATAGCATTTGCAGTCACAACATAAGGCGGTAAGTGTTACATAGCATTTGCCGTCACAACATAAGGCAATAAGTGTTATATAACATTTGCCGTCACAACATCAGGCGGTAAGTGTTACATAGCATTTGCCGTCACAACATAAGGCAATAAGTGTTATATAGCATTTGCCGTCACAACATAAGGCGGTAAGTGTTACATAGCATTTGCCGTTACAACATAAGGCAATAAGTGTTATATAGCATTTGCCGTCACAACATAAGGCGGTAAGTGTTACATAGCATTTGCCATCACAACATAAGGAAATAAGTGTTACATATCATTTGCCGTCACAACATAAGGCAATAAGTGTTACATAGCATTTGCCGTCAAAACATAAGGCAATAAGTGTTACATAGCATTTGCCGTCACAACATAAGGCAATAAGTGTTACATAGCATTTGCCGTTACAACATAAGGCAATAAGTGTTATATAGCATTTGCCGTCACAACATAAGGCGGTAAGTGTTACATAGCATTTGCCGTCACAACATAAGGAAATAAGTGTTACATAGAATTTGCCGTTACAACATAAGGCAATAAGTGTTATATAGCATTTGCCGTCACAACATAAGGCGGTAAGTGTTACATAGCATTTGCCGTCACAACATAAGGCAATAAGTGTTATATAGCATTTGCCGTCACAACATAAGGCGGTAAGTGTTACATAGCATTTGCCGTCACAACATAAGGCAATAAGTGTTACATATCATTTGCCGTCACAACATAAGGCAATAAGTGTTACATATCATTTGCCGTCACAACATAAGGCGGTAAGTGTTACATAGCATTTGCCGTCACAACATAAGGAAATAAGTGTTACATAGAATTTGCCGTTACAACATAAGGCAATAAGTGTTACATATCATTTGCCGTCACAACATAAGGCGGTAAGTGTTACATAGCATTTGCCGTCACAACATAAAGCAACAATTGTTACATAGCATTTGCCGTCACAACATAAAGCAATAATTGTTACATAGCATTTGCCGTCACAACATAAGGCAATAAGTGTTACATAGCATTTGCCGTCACAACACAAGGCAATAAGTGTGACATAGCATTTGCCGTCACAACACAAGGCAGTAAGTGTTACAAAGCATTTGTCGTCACAACATAGAGCAAAAAGTGTTACATAGCATTTGTCGTCACAACATATGGCAATAAATTGATACATAGTAGATGCAACATGGTGATATTCATATATGTTTTCTGAAGAAAAAACACACATACTTTTCCCGTTTTATGCAACGTCATCGTCCGTCTAAGAATTAAAATGGAACTTGTCATATTACGGTCTTGGCAAACGTGATCACGGACTTTAAAACAGTCAGTCGGCAATCATAAACTGTACTGCTGGATACAGGAGAGCTGTTGTGCGGAAGTACTTATTTGGCAATTATTAAACTTTGCCAATATGTACGGCGTTTTCGTTATTTTAAGCCATAATATTGTATCAAAAAATAGTTTTACTACAATAATCGATTAAGTTAACCAATGACAGTGTGGCATAGTGGTAAGATATGTGATTCCGTCGTCAGATATTATTTGATTGAATCAAAGTAATTTTGTTTTTCTGCTATGTTAGTTTTATATTATTTTATGTAATATAGTTCATTTTTCTAAAACGATTGACATGTTCATAGAAGAATGTTCACAACTATTATTTGTCTATCATATATCACTTTCCGTAGCCCAACTTTCAAAAAATCGAACTGAATGTTACCACATTTCTCGCCAGTAAGTTATAAAAAAAAAACATAACCCCAAAATGTACAGATAAACACCTTACCAACACATTTCTTCGTGAATGCGATGATGTCAGTTTGGTTATTTACTGGTGTTGGTTTATCAATAGTTATATTTCTATTATGTTCGGACACCAACAATGTATTTACGGACATACACAACATATTCATGAGTATAAGGTAAATACTTTCGCACAATAAGCTAAAGAAGAGTCATTGTTTTATTTAGAGTTTGGAAACCAGTTAATGTTGGCTTTATGCTTCAATCTATTTACCTACTTAAACTGTTTTATTACACTAACTAGACAATCAGTTAAATACATGTACATGTAGGTTAATTACTTTAAATTGATGAACATTTCGATTCAATGTAGTTTTGAAGAAATTGCAATAACCATTTGTCGAAATTCATTATGGTTAAGTATAACAAAATTAAACATACATTGATGTTATGTGATTTTACTGATATCAAAATATATGCTTGAATTATACTTATCCTAACCATTAAACGTTGTTTATCGAAGGCTAATGGACGCGATGACATCAGATAGACAAACAAGTAACATTTGGGCATATAATTAGTTGTCTTGTTTTATTTGCTTTTACGTTATCAAACGCAGATGTAAAGTTTTGAATTTTAGGAACGTTTGTCACGTATATGGTACATTAATCATAGCAAAGTCGGACGATGCTAATGCTCGCAACTCCCAGAAGATATAGCTTAATATAATAGCCGATTCGAATCACACACGATGCACGATTTCGATGAAATTATAAAAGTCAATGAAGATATAATCGCATATATATATATCAACGAATATAGAACTGAATCGAGGTCTATGATCGCAGATCTGATATAAACATATTTGTCGTTTATGTTGAAAATATCTTCACTATGGATTCATATATTAACAAGCGATTTGATTATCCATATTCATTTATGCCTAATTCTACGTATTTATTTTCAGAGGTAACTAACTTTATAATCTGATTCCTATGTTTGTACAGGTTCATAATCTCTGGTGAACTACCTTTTTAGCATTTCACTCTTAATGTGAATATATATGACTACAGTAAACAACTTCAGGAAGTACTTCTGAATGGAACATGTCTTAATCAAAATGCTTCGTCAAATGCATTTTCTAGTTAATGCGAAAAGCATGTTCAAGTCCCTGTACTTTATAACATAAAGTATTCATCTAGTGGATTGAATAAGAAAATAAATATCAAACAGGAAACTCACATGTTCTGGAAATTCATCCTTTATTAATATCTGTTTATGTCTCATGTTAAAAGTGATAAAATCAACCAACGATTTTCAAGGCTACTCTTTATTTTTACAAATACATATCATCACAATCTAAGGATTGTTAGACGTGCCTTCTCGGGGAAGTCTTACATTATAAATAGAATGCGAAAGCGTATTTTATAATTATTTTCATCATATTCTGTTATGGCTGCTTCTGATTGAAAGAAACATACCGAAGGTTAGATATTCCGATTGTTTTCACTGACAAAAGAGCAGTGGCAACTGGTCGGTAGTTGATTATTGGGATATCCAAAAACCAACTACTTCCTAACTTTGCGCCGTCTTTTAAAAGAATGTCATATATTAAAAATTAAAGAGGGGACCGGCCCCCTCTTCCATACAGTGATAAACTTATTACTGCAAAAATTGACATTTTACGAAATATTTGATTTTTTTTCTGATCCGAGGGGACCAGTCCACTCTTTTTAAAAGAATGTCATATTTTAGAAGTCCGGTCCCCACTTTTATACTTTAATAAACAAATTGATGCGATTTCTTAAAGGTGACATTTTACCAGATTTCGAATTTCTTTCAGATTAATAAAAAGGACCAGTTCCCTCCTTTAACAATACTGCTTTAAATGATTTGATACATTTCTTCAAAAAAAAAAAATTGTAAGAGTTGATCAGTCCCATCATTTTTAACATGTCTTTCTAAATTTGATGTTTCTATTTTTTTACTATAGTTTAATATGTTAGAAAGTTGATAATGATCCAGGCGATTTCTTTAAAATTGACATTTACCAGATTTATAATTCTTTCTGATAAAGGAGAGGATCAGACCACTCTTTTTTTAATAAACTTATGACGTAGATTCAATGTATAAAGTGTATCCATATTTAACAATATATAACAGTATTTCAGTATTAATGTGAAAGAGGGGACCAGGCTCCTGTTATTTAATAAATAAGATGTATGTCGTTATTAAATTTACAATTTATACATGAATACCCACAACTGGATATATATAAGAAAAAAGGGATCAGACCCCTGTTTGTTTCTTCAAATATACAAAACTAGGTAGGATAAATGGACGATTATGACTCCCTTTTTATTTGATTTTATGTTAAGTTAAAATATGGCTCTAAAACGTGTTATATGACCCTCTTAAAACGTTAATATTTCGCCTTGAAAAAGGGAATCTGTTTTAAACCCCCTTTAGAATTTATCCGATTACTTGTATTTGGACCAGCAATAACGCTTTCGATAAAGGTAGAATTTCACGACAGAAATATTTAGTAGTTGATTTCAAATCATGGCAGTCTTCTATTAAGATACTCTTTAGAATAAGGACTCAACTGAGATATAAACGATAAATTAAGATTAGGCTGTAAATTTCCCGCTAGAGAGCGTTACATGAAACTGCTATACGAGCACGCTGAGTGGTCAGTTTCCTTCAGTCTAAATTGAATGACGTCACATTTTGCCTTATGCATTTGGGTGTTATGCACTGTGAGACAATCAATGAATTCCTTGAGTTTATCTAAGAGTATAACAACCTCGATATAAAGATGGTGATATGCTATTTTCATGTTCCAAATAGAAAGTTCAAATCTAAAAGAAAATGACTTAACAAATGCATTTGTTCACAAACAATACATAGTTGATGGTTCATTCAGAATTATGTTAATTGATACACAATTACAATGAAAGAAACATTCACAGAAGTATAGCATTATGTAACGTATATAGTTTATATATTGTTTTTATTGATACACAGTTACAATGAAAGAACCATTCAAAGAAGTATATCATTATGTTACGTATATACTTCATCTATTGTTTTAATTGATACACAGTTACAATGAAAGAAACATTCGCAGAAGTATATCATTATGTAACGTATATTGTTTATCTATTGTTTTAATTGATACACAGTTACAATGAAAGAAACATTCGCAGAAGTATAGATGTAACGTATATAGTTTATCTATTGTTTTAATAAATACACAGTTACAATGAAAGAAACATTCGCAGAAGTATAGCATTATGTAACGTAAATAGTATATTTATCGGTTTGATACACAGTTACAATGAAAGAAACATTCAAATAAGTATAGCATTATATAACGTATATAGTTTATCTATTGTTTTAATTGATACACAGTTACAATGAAAAAAACATTAACAGAAGCATCATATAATGTAGCGTATATTGTTTATCTATTGTTTTAGTTAATGCACAGTTACAATGAAAGAAACGTACGCAGCAGTTTAAAATAAAGTAACGTATAGTGTTCATCTGTTGTATTAAATGATGCACAGTTACAATGAGGGATTACTTTAAAATCAATTGTCATGTGATACATTTTTGAAAAGAAGATTAGATGCACATGGCGTGGTTATTTAACAGATTAATTTCATACAAAGTACAACTCATGATACAATGACTTACTACTGTTTTAAATGTTTTCTTTTGTATTTTGACACAGTTATTTATTGTTTTTTATTTATTAGACTAATACAGATCAAATCGTATGACTCAAAAATAGAAAATTACATAAAACCGGTTCTGTGGTTGAGAGGGGTGTTGTATATTTCATTACACATGATAAATAGACAAAATAAAACCGAATCTGCAATATTCTAATTTTGACTGCGTTCTGTACTTTCAAAGGATAATTTTATTACATTTTGTGATGTATAAAATACTTGGAATTTATTTATACTGTTTTATAATACCAAACATCAGTAAATCCATTGTATTTTACAACAACAATGTAGTTACACTACTTACATTGTATATTTTACATCTCAAACATATTAAACAACTCGACAATAATGGTGTTGGACATTCAAACTTTCATTATTCGACTCAATAGTCGTTCCAAGTGCGTTTTACGGATCGGAGGTATAGGGTGTATACAATTATAAGGAAGATGACATATTACATATAGCATTTTGTAAACGCATATTGGGAGAGCGCCAACAATCACTTTATTATGCTGTACATGGTGAACTAAGAATATTTCCTCTATCATTAATCTTTAAAGAAAGATCCGCGAACTCGCCTATTTATGACATATACATTGATCAACGTAATACTCTCAAAGGTAGCTGCTGGGCAAACCGTTTAAAGCATTTTTGATACCCACATATATTAAATGATTTGTTTGTTCATACTAACTACATGTCTTTATTTAAAATACGTCTACGTGATCAATTTATCCAAGAATAAAATGAACCAATTATTACGTTAAATTTAAACGTTATGTTATAAAAATTATCTTAAAAAACTGAATAATGATTCACTACGAAATCATTTTACATGCCTGAGATTAAGTTCGCACTCCATAGAAATTGAGACCGGACGATGTAATGATGTTGATCGTGCTAATAAAATATGTAAAGTATGTTAACTTTGTTACTGGAATGTCATTGAGTCAGAAAACCAGTTCTTTCTGTGTTGTTCTAAATACAACGATATTTGAACTAAATATTTAGGCCGCATATATTGGCCAACACTCAACAAATTTACACATATCATGTCGTCTGAAAAAAGAAAAATACTGTTAACAAAAATTAAAATTGATACAAGAATGAATGAATGAATGGTGTTTTACGGCACGTCGACACATAAATAGGTCATTTTGTGCGCGCAAAGATTAATGACAAAAATAATTATATTAAATAAATATGGTTAAAATTTATTAAAACTATTTACCAATAAATAAATGAAATTATTTACAAATAAATAAATAAATGAAAACATCAATTAAATACAGGGAAATCAACGATATACTAAATCATTTAACTCGTCAACGGGTTTTAAACTAAAAATGTTTAAACAGTTTAACCTCTTTTAAAAAGGCAAATATACTGGTTACATTAACTTTATCAAAAAGCTCTTTCATATTATCAACCCTGTAGTACTTCGCTCTCATTGGAGCAAAGTCAACACAGTCGATAAGTATATGCTTAACAGTAAGCGGTGCAAAACAGGGCACACACTCTGGGACAGCTTCACGCTTTAAAAGATATGAATGGGTACAGCGGGTATGCCCTATTCTGCACCGAGCTAAAATAACTTCTTCTCGACGAATAATCCTATTGCTAGGATGCCATTCGCCAAGTTTTGGTTTGATATAATGTAACTTATTATGTATGGCAAGATCCCAAGAGGACTGCCATGAACTAAAAATATACTTATTAATATTAGATTTTAAATCTGTAAAAGGTAGTTTAAAAAATGAAATATTCAAGCTTAAGGCCGCTTTCGCAGCCTTATCAGCTTTATCATTTCCACTTATTCCTGTATGACCAGGAAGCCAGCAGAGAACAATAGTATTTTGTTTACATAGTACATTGTATTTATTTAAAAGTTGAAGAACAAGAGGATTATCATCTTTCATGCCGTCTATAGCTTGAAAAGATGAAAGTGAATCAGAAAATATAATAAACTGTTTTTTATCAGATTCATTAATGTAGTTAAATGCAAAATCAATGGCTTTAAGTTCAGCTGAAAAGATGGAGGCTCCGTTTGGTAAACAGCTCTTTGAGATGTGCTGTCCCGTAACAGCAGCTGCAGCTGCAGCCACGGTACCTCCATCTTTAGAACCATCTGTATATATTTGACAATAATGATTGTAAGACTATTTGACTTCATTAAAATTACTTTGGAAGATAGTGGAGTCTGTTTCAGATTTTTTGTCTTTACAAAGTTCAAAAATGATTTTTGGCTTTTCCAAAGTCCATGGTGGTATTTGTGAGACTTTGTACTTAGCAATTAAATTAAGATCAATATTGGCTTCGGTGAGTTTTGGTTTGATCCGGAGACCAAAAGTTCGAATAGCTTTAGGTTTTTTATCAAATAGAGTTTCATAATAGGGGTCAAAAGTAATATTAAAAGCAGGATTAGATGGATTTGAATGAAGTTTAATGGCATATTGAAGAGCCAGTTTGTCACGTCTTAAATACAAGGATGGTTCATTTGCCTCTACATAAAGACTGTCGGCAGGGGACGTACGAAAGGCACCAAGGGCGAGTCGTAGTCCTTGGTTGTGTATAGGATCAAGCATCGCTAAGTAAGACTTGCAAGCTGATCCATATACAATAGAGCCGTAGTCCAATTTTGATCTGATTAGAGATCTGTAAAGTCTAAGTAAAACTTTACGATCTGCACCCCAATTAGTATTGGCAACAACTTTTAATACATTTAGTGCTTTATTACACTTTGTCTTAAGATATTTAAGATGAGGAATAAAAGTAAGTTTACGGTCAAAAATAAGACCTAAAAATTTTGTTTCCTCAACAACAGGTATAGGTGTCCCATCTAACGTTAGATTGGGATCATCGTGATGTTTACGTAGTTGACAAAAATGCATACAATTTGTTTTAGACTTAGAAAATTTAAAACCGTTTTCATCAGACCAAGTCTGAAGTTTATTAAGGCATTGCTGTAGTTGCCTTTCAATAGTTTTCATATTTTTTGAACGGTAACAAATTACAAAATTGTCAACATATAAAGAGCAATCCACACCAGGATTTATACTCTTAACAATATTATTAATTTTAATATTAAAAAGTGTGACAGACAGAATACTGCCTTGTGGGACGCCAATCTCCTGTTTGTGAACATCGGAGAGGGTTGTTCCCATTCGGACTTGAAACTGTCTATCATCTAAAAAGTTTAAAATAAATGTAGCTAAACGGCCACGAAGGCCCATATTATGAAGATCTTTCATAATGCCATACTTCCACGTGGTGTCGTAGGCTTTCTCCAAGTCAAAAAATACAGCGACTAAATGTTCTTTCTTTATGAAAGCCTCCCTAACAAACGATTCAAATCTAACTAAATGGTTTGTAGTGCCCCTTTGGCGTCGGAAACCACTTTGATACTTAATAATTAATTTGTTGGATTCCAAGAACCAAACGAGGCGACCATTAATCATACGTTCCATGGTTTTACAAACACAACTTGTCAAAGCAATTGGACGGTAATTAACTGGATCCGTGTTATCTTTCCCAGGTTTGGGTACCGGAATAACGATAGCTTCCCTCCAAGACTCGGGAAGTTTCCAGTCACCCAAACAGAGTTAAATATATCAAGTAGAATTAATAAGGACGATTCGGGTAAATGTTTTAATTGTTGATAATGGATATCGTCAGGACCAGCTGATGTATCATTTGCCTTCTTTAAGGAATTTTTCAATTCACTCAAAGAGAACTTCTTATTATATTTTTCTGAATTATTTGATTTGAAGTTTAGTTTCTGTTTTTCAGTCTGATGTTTATGTTTTAAAAATTTTGGATTGCAATTAGTGGTAGATGAATTTTTTGAAAAAGTATCTGCCAAAGTATTAACGATGTCTTTGGCGGATGTGGCAGTATGATTTTCAGTTTTTAAATGGTTAACGCAACCTGGAGTACCCTTACCGTTGATTTTTCGGACCATGTCCCACGCCTTCTTAAGGGAAGTACGAGAATTAAGCCTGGAGACGTAATCTCTCTCGGACTTTCTCTTACTATCCTTAAGAGTACGTCTTGCTTTCGCACGAAACACTTTAAAATTGTCTAAATTATGTTGTGTAGGTCGTAAATTAAATTGACTTAAAGCTTTTTTACGATCCTTGACTGCATTCTTGCAGTCATCATCATACCATGGTTTTTTAGGGCGTTTTGGATTTGTCGAGGTTTTTGGGATAGATTTTTCGGCTATACTGTATAATATTGATGAAAACTGACCAGCAGGATCGTTAAATAAATCAGGTTTTAACTGTTCTTCGCAAAGAGATTGGAACATATGCCAATCTGCTTTGCGAAGTTTCCATCGTTGATTTCTATCAAGAAGTGGAGGTCCAATATTTTCAAGAAATATTGGATAATGGTCACTCCCGCAGAGGTCATCACCAACACTCCATGAAAAGTCTAAAAGAAGTGATGGCTCACAAACTGATAAATCGATGGAAGTTTTCGATCCTGAAGCAGGATGTAAATATGTATGAGATTTATTATCATTATAAAGACATAGGTTATTTTGATTTAAAAAAGATTCAACTTTATTACCTTTATCATTAATGTCTTTACAACCCCATATGTAATTGTGGGCATTAAAATCCCCCAAAAGCATAAAAGGTGATGGCAATTGTGCAATGAGTTGATCGAGATCTTTCGGATCAAGGGTTGCACTAGGTGGTAAATATAAAGAGCAAATTGTAATACCTCTATGCATTGTAACACTAACTGCAACTGCTTGCAGATTAGTGTCTAATGCAATTGTACTATGTGGGACGTTTCTATTGACAAGAATAGACACGCTACCAGTTGCTTTTTCACCTGTATCACAAATTGTGTTATATAAAGAATACTGTTTAAAAGTAGTTTTATCATTTAACTTCAAAAACGTTTCTTGAAGACAAAATGCAATAGGGTTATGTTCATTTAAAAGTAAACTAATCTCATCATAATTTGGTTTTAAACCTCGACAATTCCATTGTATTATTTTATTTGAATTTGAATCGTTCATTTAGGTGGAAGTATAGGTGCTAAAGGGACTTTTAACTTAACGACCTTGGAGGAATCCGATGATGCATCATCGGTTTCCATATCAAGGTAGGAAAATTTATTTTTCAACCGTATAGAGTCATCAGACTCTTCCGGTTGCTTCCCTGTTACGCATAATTTTGCAGTGGCTAGATGTATCTTAGCCTTCTGCGGAGTAGTTTGACTCTTGGTAATACCAGAGCCCGATGGTTTTGGGGAACTCGGGATATTCCCCGAGTTCTCCGGTTTTGGGGTACTCGGGACATTCCCCGAGTTCGCCGATTTCTTATTAGAAATAGATGTAAGATTTTTCTTGTTTTGTTTCATATTTGGTTTAGGATGTATAATTGGTTTAATTACCGGAGTTGAAGTCTGAGTCTCAGATGATGGAATTACCAGGAACGACAGCAATATATGGTATGGGATTATCATTAAGCCAGGTAATATCAGTTTGAATTTCCATACATCTTGTGGTCTTTTTCTCAACAACTCTACTCACTTCAGCATACGATTTTCCTGAAGGAGCAGATGGAGATTGGAGTTCAACAAGACGTCTGGCCTCTGGGAATGATACTTTATTTTGTAATTTAACTTTTTGAATATCGCGTTCTTGTTTCCATTTTGGACAATCCCTCGAGAAAGCCCCGTGGTTCTCTTTGCAATTAATGCAAAGGGCGGGTTTTTTACAAGACGAGAAGTCTGTGTGTCCTTGTTCGCAACAGCGAGCACACAGGGCATCTCGTCTACATCTCTCGCGATGGTGTCCAAACTGTTGACAGTTAAAACAACGAAGTGGGTTGGGTATAAAAAGGTCAACGGGTAAAGATATATAACCGATTTTTACAGATTTTGGAAGGTTTGGAGAATTAAACGTAAGAATAAAAGTATTAGTCGGTTTTATATTGCCATCTTTCCTGGTATTAATTCTGGTCACCTCTGAAACTCCCTGTGGTTTCAAATTGACACTCATCTCCTCAACAGTACATTGTTCCAGTTCCCTGGAACGAATGATTCCTTTGGAAGAGTTGAGTGTAATATGAGGACGGACTTCTACAGGTATGTCAACAAATTTTTTTATTGAAAGGAGATTGTCAGAATGACTTTTTTTCTGACATTCAATCAAAATCTTATCAGATTTGAGCTTTTTCACCTCTCGCGGCTCACCAGCAATACCAAGTATTTGCTTGTGAATCGCAAAAGGTGAAAGCTTTGTTACTGGTCTAGATGGATCTGTTGATGTAACTGTTAAAAATCTTGGCCAATTAGTTGAAGTCAATAAATCGTCATCTGATTCAGTCTCCACTGAATCGTGTCGAGCACGCTTCAGAACAGACTGAGCAGGTGTAGGTCGTTTTGTAGTATCGTTTTGGTGACTTTTTTTGGAAGCCATAATGAGTTTGTGTTTGTTTCGTTGTTCACGTTTCTCACCCGCCTCGGAGCCCAACAAGGGGACACATGCTGTGGATATCCGACAGACATGATGCCAAGAATACGTGAACAATATACTCCAGCAAAGTAATACATCAGATCCCGCATACCATCCGATGGATGTAAATTCAAGTCCCGACAAGACAAGAACCGCACCAACATCCATCTAAAAATGGCATACGTATAACCATATAGCATTTTACTTTACAAGATTAGCCCATAAGCCATGACAGTTTTCAAGGATTTGGAATTTAGATAACTGAAAGGTTTATTCATTGAAAATTAATATAGACAAGTATATGAGAATGGAAAAATTCATTGGGGGGTGAAATAATGGAGAAAGGATGATACATGATAAAATATAATCCAAGAAAATTATCATGACAGACCGATTGATCAAGACCGGGCCCATCCGACCTCCCGTCTTGACTTGAAATCCGGACCAAAGTGGTGTGTTGCGTCGCAGACTTCTGCGGCGCTCAACCACCAGGACTCCTTCATCCAACCGCACGGGTCGCCACCCACGGTCAACAGGTGGGTTCCTTTTCGGGGAGGATCTTACCCCTCTGCTTGGAACGAGCAGTCGGCAAATTCTAATCCCTACCGACAGGGGGTTTGATACAAGAAGCTCTTGTAATAAGAAAAAAAATACCTTTAACTGAATGGTTGTTTCGCTAGAATACTATTCATGTAATGTATTGCTAAATGTGTTATGTAATGTTTATTATAATATGTATTGTTTTTGCCATATTTCATTGTTAAACTTTATAAATGCTGAATAAACATCGTTATAAAAGAAAGTAAATGACCAACTAATACATATAACTTAATGGCGCAAGCAATGACGTACTTTCTACAATTACAATAGGATATACAACCAGTTATAAAGTAAGATATACACGTGGACACTATCAAACTGGATAGTACAATTAATTCATTAGCAGTGATATGTTTCAAGAGAGAAGAGCATTAAAAAGGTCTATGTATATACATGTACTAGTTTATTCAAGGTTGATTATCGTATATATTTGATAATGCAGCCATCCATTATATGTTTATTATAGATACGTTTGCACATTCTCTGTCACGCATGAACGTGTTACACAGATTAAATATGAATTATATTGGAATAGCTTGCTGGGAATAATACCAAAAGATAAATGAATTTATAAAGCAGACATATACGTGTAATATTCAGTTATGTGTATAGAGCACCAACCAACTAGTGCGATACAGTCAGTATATTTCAATGACTCACTTATCAATTACCTCTCTTTTGTGACGGTAGCACGATTATTGCGCCAAAGAAATTAGAGCTGTGTAAATCGGTTGGACATTATTATTTTTGACAATGCTTAAAATGGTCATATTTCTTTGTACATATCAGAACATTTGAACATTTTCATGAGTTCTGCCAAGTTTGGATGACATTGGGAACTGTTGGGTGAAGATATAACAGTTTAAAGATGCCTAGTGAAACACTTTTACAAATGAACAGAATTGTCAAACATGAAAGGGTGTCATCAAAACATCATCTTTGTGATCTGGCAATCCCATATTTTGCCTACACATATGTATTTATTTACTAGAACTTTGATATTTTCGGAAAGGTGTTTGTACCAACAAAGAACAATTTATGTGAACAAGACACTTTTAAAATAATTGGTTCAGTGTTTCAGAAGTGCATGTTGCTATATGCAGAACAGTACAATATTAATTTGTGTGCGAGGCGTAGATCCATTAAACACCTTTCCGAAAATATCAAAGTTCTAGTAAATAAATACATATGAAAGAACAAAAATAAACGCACGATGTTAATGGGATGCTTTTAAATTGAAACAGTTAAATGAGGTTGATGTTGTGTTTTTTTAAGGAATCATATATGTATTTGGGTGTACATTTACACTCATACGTTTGAAACTTTTAATATGGTTATAACTTATTTGAGATTGTATATATTGTCAAATTGTCATTGCTGGACAAAGCTGCTTCGTGTGGATAGAAGCCCATGATACCAGCTAGTACAGCTCGTTCTAGTACATTTGTATGATAGGATGGTTGGCAGATCGCTGAGTGCATTTGTATTGTTAAATATTCTATAACGGCAATGTCACTGGCATTTCTATGCGGTGTATTGTGTTCTTTTTTTCCCTTAAGTTTCTTTAAAAAGACAATAATGATTTATTTATGTTTGAGCAAATCGGATAAGAAAATATACCATTATTGTCAGTATGTGGTCGTTGTATTTCAGATACATGCTCTAATTGTTAGCACAAAGTTATTATCATCGTGCCACCACTAATATGTCAAAATGAATTTTATTCATGAAAGTAAATTTGTCTTGTAGCGATATAAATAAAACTAATTTTGTAAGGAGGATAAGAAATGGTGATACTTGAAGACAGTGTATTTGTCATCGAGATCATTTTCAACAGGTTAGCTTTTACAATGTGTTTGCAAGTAATTGTTTGAATTGAATCAAAATGTAATTGAAATTTGAACCTCCAACAGCAATATGCTTAATACATAATAAATACGTATAATTAGCTTATGCAAAAATATTTGATTTTTCTTTGCATGTTTGTAATGATTTTATTTTTGCTGTTTTTTCCTCCATTTTATTCAAATTTCCATGTACAATTGCATGTGTATCTGAATTGAAATATGTTCTTTATACGGTTACAAAAATCGAAAGTGTATATAATGTGTTATAAATGTTATAGATGAATGAAAGTTATTTCCTATCTTTTTGAGAATGTATATGTACTTTTTTATATGATGGCCCCAAGGAAGATTAGTTTACCAATTGAATCGCCCTCTTTAAATAAAGAAAAAACTTACAACACAAAACGCCACCATTGACTTTCGAGTCACCAGCATTTATAATGCGATGCAGACTCCTGTAACTTGGAAACTTGAAAATTGATTACAAGATTGTCTCCGTGTAAGGTTTGTTCAATCACTTATTTTGGCTTTTCATGCTGAGCAGCCACAAAGTAAGCCGTATATTGATATCCCATCGTCATCAATATTCTCTGATGGGTTATGGATTAATTTAGAATAATAACTATCGTATTCCAAAAATCAGCTATCTTAAATGTCATATCCCCATGATAAATGTAATAAAACTCAATTATTCTTTTAGTCTGCCCCATGCATCAATAAATATAAAACATAAACAACTTTAGATAGACACCGTTGATAATCATTTACGCAAAAACAAATTGATTAGCAGTAACGTTACGCTATTTGTTCATTCTTTATTGAGACAATAAAACAATTTCATTATCTACAGATACAATGATTCGATCTAGTTATTTAATCACTGGGGGGTGGGGGGGGGGGGCTGTTTCAAAATGACGGAAGGGGTATTGCCCTGGAGAAAATAATATCATCATTTCGATGTTTGCTTTCCATCAGAACCTGTCAATTGTCTAACAATCGTTGTTTGTATACTTTAACAATCATATATCAATTCACTTTGTTAGTATTCGACTAAATTGAAAACATTATAGACACTTCCAATTTCCCCAGTTAAATATGTATTTATTGTGTTTGATTGCACACATGAAATAGAGAATCTACAAGAGCTTATGTTTTTTTACAAATATGTTTTTATACAGGTTTTCATTTATAAAATATTACAGTATATGGTAAAAGCCATTATTATATTTGATAAACTGGCCTTAACTTTTAATTAAAAAAAAACGCCTTAAACACTTTTATAGACATAAGTATAGGTGATAAACTGGCATTTATTTCTATCATTTAATGA
This sequence comes from Panopea generosa, assembly GCA_029582155.1. Lineage (NCBI taxonomy): Eukaryota > Metazoa > Mollusca > Bivalvia > Adapedonta > Hiatellidae > Panopea > Panopea generosa. The sequence continues at coordinate 89,799,347 of CM055896.1, forward strand.
AGAAAACGCCTTACGAGCGTGTTACTTTTGTAAAACTGTCGTCACCCATTGTTGTTTTTTATGAACACATCCTATTGAGACTGCAGCCGTCACAGATGAACCGAAATACACCTTTTTGACACACGGTCTTTATCTAAAACATAATATTAAATTCATGTTTATCGAATAGTGGATGGATGCCGAATTGATTTAACAGTGGATTCCATAGATGTTGTTATTTATACACATTTAACACGATTAGAAAGATAAGCAGCCAATCTGGGACTCAAAACCGAGACATTTTGCTGAGAGAGCAAATGCTCGTTCAACTAAGCTATCCGGACTGCTACCATACTTTCTGTCCTTATAGGTTGTATACATACTGTAACTTATTCTAGGGTCCTCCGTGGTTTAGTAATCCAATGCGCAGTCTTATCTCTCACCGCTAAGTCGTAGGTGTGAGTCCCGCTGTGAGAACTTTTTTCCAGTATCTTTTTTTGTGCGGAAGGACGTTAATTCTACTCAGATTCATTCTGAGGTTTACCTCCACCAATAAAAGTGGATTTGCCGTACATAACCTGAAATGTGTTTAAAATGACTTGAGACCCCATAAAAAACATAAACACATTCTAAATCTAAAATTCGTACTCGAATTTCCATTTAACACAGACATTATAATGGATGTTACTGATTATACTTTAGTTTCAAGTTTATTGGCATATCAGCAAAACATCGCCTATGGCCATTTACACATTCAAATTAATTTAAATATGGCATAGACGTACAATTATATGAAATACAAACAAATACATACAATTATATGAAATACAAACAAATACATACATATCACATATTCAAACTGAAGCAGTCATGGTATTTATACATCTATAATTACAGAATTATTTGTAATCATATCAATAATCAATCAAATTGTTTAAATTTTATTGCCTTAGCTTTTAAGCTTCGGTTATAAATTTTGCCAGATTACAAATATTTTTTTTATTCCTTGATGATATAATGTTTTTAAAACTATTAATATTTGGAAAAGCACTATGTTTAATATATTTACTTCTGATTGTTCTATATGTAGGACAACATAATAGAAAATGATACTCCGATTCAACCAACCCCCATTACATACTCTACAAAAACGAGTTTCCTTTTGTACATTTGTGTATCTCCCAGTTTCAATTTCTAAATTATGCGCACTCAGTCTAAATCTTGTTAAAATGTTTACGGTTTGTTTCATTTGGAATAAAATCCAAGTAAAATTCATATTCAAAACTTATACTTTAGTAATGACTGGTCATGCTGAATTGCACATTGGCAGTTTAGTGATCAGACTATACAAATTAGAGCCGTATCGATTGTTTTTTTTCAACACTTGATGTAGACATGGATATTATATGTAGAAAATACTAGGAAGGTGCAGTACTGTAAATATTGACAAAAATAAATATATACATATACAATAAGACACAAAGCATTCAAAGAACAAAGTCACAACATCAATATTAACATTATTAAGATCTTAGTATATACTTGTATATAATAAAAGTGACTACTATATTATACGACTATTCAGCAATTGATTGTAATTTGTTAGTATTTAACAACATATACAACTAAACAAATACATTCAATAACCGTCTTATCCTGATAGTTTCTTGTCTAGTCTAGTTCGACCTCCGATATTCCGCAGTTTATCTAGTCCAAAGATCAAGATAAATATTTGGTCACATATGATTTCTGTAAGATTTTATTGAATGCGATTTAACTATTTCCACCAAATTACAAGGTATGCTTTTATGACTTCCAACTTAAGACATTATAGACAATTGCATCTTTTTTGTTTATATTTACTGTTTTTTATTTTGTTCCGACTTTATTACAAGTGACGCATTCGTTTAACTATTAACACACGCACGCACGCACGCACGCACGGACGCACGCACATATATTTACTAGTTACCCCGATAGCTAAATAGTTAATTCAATTACTCAGTACATCGGTATTTATTTATTTGTGAAAATCAAAACAAAACAGAAACCTACACCGCTTATTCCAATGATAATTCATTTTCTTTAAGTAAAGCATGCGTATGAATGTAATAGTGAAAAACATAAGGTTTTAAATTGTGCTTTTCTGTATCAAATTGTAATACCCCTTGTTTTGTAGTTGTTGCGTATAAATACATTTTTGCAACGGAACTAGTTTACGGAATTTTTAATCACTGTTTGATAAACAAATATATATCGTACATATATATCGTACTTAACTTTAGATTTACCACGAATAAATGTCATAACATTATCGAGGTGCACTTTGAAAGTGTTAAGGATCGTAATAAATTTAAAACAATAAACTGCTTATTCATATCAACGTGCTCAAAAGCACAAACTTGTTAATGTATTTGAAATTGCAAATCGATTGTCACTGCTTCTCTTTCAATGCTGTCAACAAATGCTTTTCCGTTTTCCGAACCGCGATACGATTTCACTCCTCATTATTTCAAAGGTCATCCACAATTTTGTAAATGATAGGGACGTTGTAGATATTACGCATGTTTGTTTGTTTTACACCTCGAACTACGACCTAGTATAATGTTTCTGAAACACTATCACGCCTCTTCATTCGCAGTAATAACCGGTCTATATATGCACTGATGATACAGATTTCAAATAAAGAACACCGAAGGATCTAGTTGGCGGTCAATTTATGTCGTCATATAGTTCATACAAACATACTTAGCTTCTTACATGTATATGTTTGAGTATTAATTATAACTATGTGATTCATACTTAATTAAATGTAAATATATTACGAATATTTTCAACATTTTATCAATACTGGGATTCTTCAAACATATAAAATTTTAGAATGAAACTCATATATGCTATAAGTTCTATGAATTTTTTTGAATCCTCAACTGGATCCTATTCATATAAAGCTATCAGTTCATGTATGTAAATTGTCCGTCCAGTCCAGATGTAAATATATAGATGACACAAATTCTATTGGGTTGGAAGAGGCCTTGATATAGTGTATATGGTTTGCATTGCAGCTAGGCCCGCTCGCCGTAGTCTTGTCTGTACCTTAATATCTGTTTATTCAAAAATAATTATTTCCATATTAATGAGATTCGAAAATTCGGATTTTGTTTTGTTGTGATTTCAATTATCTCCTTATATATACTAGCGGAAAAAAGAAACTGTGCATGGGTATAATATGCTATAACTTAGGAGATATATAAGAAATCGCAAAAAAAAATTTCAACAGGGTTTTGTCTGACCTTTATTTAACACCAGCTCAATTGATATGGTTATTGCATCAGCAGCGTCTTTGACAGAGATCAGTTTTCAGAGACATTCTCTAAACAAAGTTCATCTCATCAATACCGTGTATGTCCACCATTGGAATCGATGCATGCTTGGCAACGACGCCTCATTGATGCGACAAGTGTGCTGAAAAATGCCTGGGGAATACCATTCCAGATTCTTGAAGCGCACGTGACAGGTCAGGCTGTCAACGGTTGATTTTGGAAGCGACGTAAGCAAAGCTGCATCTCATCCAACACGTGTTCTATAGGCGACATATCCGGTGACATTTCAGGCCAGGACAGCACATTCACATTGTTCTGGATCAAGAATCGGTGACGACCCGCGCGACGTGCGGGCGGGCGTTATCCTGTTGCAGCGTGGCGTTAGGTTGCTGTACAAATGGAAGGACGTAAGGCCGTATGATTTCGTCACGGTATCTGATGCCTGTAAGTGTGCAGTCCACAACTACAAGAGCTGTTCTGCCACGGGATGAGATGCCACCCCACACCATGACACTAACTCCGCCGAATGAACGTCGTTGAATCACACAACTGTCATGGAAACGTTCACCAACACGACGGTACACTCTAGAACGACCGTCGCTGCTGTCGAGATGAAATCTAGACTCATTCGTGAAAAGAACACGTGCCCAGTCCTGTTGTGTGAAGTGTATGGATCGTCTACACCAGGTAAAACGTGCTACACGATGACGTTGCTGGAGAACAGGACGTATGGCTTGACGTCATGGACGTATGCCTCGTTCAAGCAATCGATTACGTACCGTTCGGGGACTAATTTTTCTAAGGCCAGGAATACTTCTAGCCGTCAAAGTAACAGTTCTGAGACGTTCACGGAGATGAACGACCCGGATGTACGTATTCTGGCGATTTGACGTTACGCGTGGACGTCCTGACCGAGGCCGGTCTCTGGTGGTCCCAAACTGTTGGTACTGTCTTGACAAGGCGTTTACAGTAATTCGGTGCACACCAAATTGTCTGGCAACGTCAGTATGACGTACACCAGCTTCAATCATGCCTACGGCGCGGCATCTGTCAGTTTCATTCAACCTTGGCATGGCGTATCAAAGACGTTTTTCAAAATTATGCTGGTTTTGTGTCTTACAGGTATCAACACTACGCTGTTACACAGGTTTAGGCGACAAACGTGTTTGCGATTGACTGCTGGCCGAAAACAAACGTGAAAACGAATACGTTGGCCAGATAAACAAAACACCCTTGCAATACATACACTGACCAATGTAAATGACCGAGAGGGATATACAACTTACCTGTGTAAAGTCTCAAGCTTTAATTTATAAAAATGAGCGATACATAAACATTTTACACATGCACAGTTTCTTATTTCCGCTAGTATATATATATATATATATATATATATATATATATATAGAGAGAGAGAGAGAGAGAGAGGGAGAGAGAGAGAGAGAGAGATGCCAAATGTTGTCATCACTCTGAAATGTAGTACCATACCCGTCAATAAAATTAATGTTTTTTACCAGTCGATCACTTATTTCGCCAAACAAAACAGAAATAAATTACTGATTTAAGTTATTTTTAACAATTGCTGATCATCAAATAAAGTCCTAGCATGCAGAGGAAACAAACAAAAGAACATTATATACACCATGTAACTGAACAAACCAAGAGCAGAAAAGACAGTAGTCGTTGTGATTTATCCCTTATAGTTACATGACCGTTATTACATTAGGCGTCATGGAATTTCTTCAGGGAGTTAACAAACTAGTTATAATTATCTCTTCGTTTTTTTTTTCCACGGAATTCAGAATTTAAACGAAACAGTTTCATTGATTTTTGCAAGGATATTATCAGGAAGTCACGACAGAGATTATGTGCTTTGTAATAATGCATTTGACGTATGAATCGTCAGCTCAATAATCTCAAGTGACTGTTCTATAAAAAAATTATTTTTGGCTTTTCCAAAGTCCATGGTGGTATTTCTGAGACTTTGTACTTAGCAATTAAATTAAGATCAATATTGGCTTCGGTGAGTTTTGGTTTGATCCGGAGACCAAAAATTCGAATAGCTTTAGGTTTTTTATCAAATAGAGTTTCATAATAGGGGTCAAAAATAATATTTAAAGCAGGATTAGAAAGATTTGAAAGAAGTTTAATTGCATATTGAAGAGCCAGAGCCGAGTCGTAGTCCTAGGTTGTGTATAGGATCAAGCATCGCTAAGTAAGATTTGCGAGCAGATACATATACAATAGAGTCGTAGTCTAATTTCGATCTGATAAGTGATCTGTAAAGTCTAAGTAAAACTTTACGATCTGCACCCCAATTTGTATAAGCAACAACTTTCAATAAATTAAGTGCTTTATTACACTTTGTCTTGAGATATTTAACATGAGGAATAAAAGTAAGTTCACGGTAAAAAAAAAGACGACCTAAAAAATTGTTTCCTCAACAACAGGGATATGTGTCCCATCTAAAGTTAGATAGGGATCATCATGATGTTAACGAAGTTGACAAAAATGCATATAATTTGTTTTAGACTTAAAAAATTTAAAACCGTTTTTATCAGACCAATTATGTAGTTTATTAAGGTATTGCTGTAGTTGCCTTTCAATAGTTTTCATATTTTTTTAACGGTAACAAATTACAAAATTGTCAACATATAAAGTGCAATCCATACCAGGATTTATACTATTAACAATATTATTAACTATAATATTAAAAAGTATGACAGACAGAATACCATTCGGACTTGAAACTGTCTATCATCTAAAAGTTTTAAAATAAAGTAGGCTTTCTCTAAGTAAAAAATTACAGCGACTAAATGTTCTTTTTTTATGAAAGCCTCCCTAATAATCGATTCAAATCTAACTAAATAGTATGTAGTGCCCCTTTGGCGTCGGAATCCACTTTGGTACTTAGTAATTAAGTTGTTGGATTCCAAGAACCAAACGAAGCGAACATTAATCATACGACGTTCCATGGTTTTACAAACACAACTTGTCAAAGCAATTGGACGGTAATTAATTGGATCCGTGTTATCTTCCCAGGTTTGGGTACCGGAATAACGAAAGCTTGCCTCCATGACTCGGGAAGTTTCCAGTCACCCAATCAGAGTTAAAATTATCAAGTAAAATTAATAAGGACGATTCGGGTAAATGTTTCAATTCACTCAAAGAGAATTTCTTATTATATTTTTCTGAATTATTTGATTTAAAATTCTATTTCTGTTTTTCAGTCAGATGTTTATGTTTTTAAAAAATTTGGGTTGCAATTAGTAGAACTTTTCGAAAAAATATCTGCCAAAGTATTAACGATGTCTTTGGCTGATGTGGCAGTATGATTTTCAGTTTTTAAATGGTTAACGCAACCTGGAGTACCCTTACTGTTGATTTTTCAGACCATGTCCCGCGCCTTCTTAAGGTTTCGTGAAACACTTTAAAATTGTCTAAATGTTGTTTTGCAAGTCGTAAATTAAATTGACTTAATGCTTTTTTACGATCTCTGACTGCATTCTTGCAGTCATCATCATACCATGGTTTTTTAAGGTGTTTTGGATTTGTCAAGGTTTTTGGAATAGAGTATTTTGCTATACTGTATAATATTGATGAAAACTGACCAGCAGGATCATCCGTATCGTTAAATAAATCAGGTTTTAACTGTTCTTCGCAAAGGGATTGAAACATATGCCAATCTGTTTTGCGATGTTTCCATATTTGATTTTTATCAAGAAGTGGAGGTCCGATATTTTCAAGAAATATTGGATAATGGTCAATCCCGCAGAGGTCGTCACCAACACTCCATGAACAATCCAACACAAGTTATGGTTCACAAACTGATAATTCGATGGAAGTTTTCGATCCTGAAGCTGGATGTAAATATGTATGAGATTTGTTATCATTATAAAGACATAGGTTATATTGATTTAAAAAAGATGCAACTTTATTACCTTTATCATTAATGATTTTACAATCCCATATGTAACTGTGGGCATTAAAATCCCCCAAAAGCATAAAAGGTGATGGCAATTGTGCAATGAGTTTATCAAGATCCTTTGGATCAAGTAATGCACTTGATGGTAAATATAAAGAGCAAATTGTAATAACTCTATGCATTGTAACACTTACTGCATCTGTTTGCATATAAGTGTCTAATGTAATAGTGCTGTGCGGGACGTTTCTGTTGACAAGAATAGACAAGCCACCAGTTGCTTTTTCACCTGTATCACAAATTGTATTATATAAAGTATACTGTTTAAAAGTAGTTTTATCAATTGACTTCAAAAACGTTTCTTGAAGACAAAATGCAATATGGTTATGTTCATTTAAAAGTAGACTAATCTCATCATAATTTGGTTTTAAACTCGACAATTCCATTGTTTTATTTTATTTGAATTTCATTCGTAGTTCACAGACGGGCTCTTGCCACTACCAAAGCTTGCAAAAGACGAGCTCTTGGTATTACTTACCAGAGCCCGCTGAAGACAAGCTCTTGGCACTAACAGAGCTCGACGCATTTGGTGAATTCGGAACATTCACCGAGTTCACCGATTTTGACGTTCTCTGATTAGTTTCAGAAACCGTCTGCTGTGTATAAATTTTACAGGCAGGCTTAGATTTCAGAACAGGTTTAACAGTGGAGAATGTCTGAGTCTCAGATGTGACCCGAGATGTACCAGGAATGACAAAGTTATAAGGTTTCGGATTTTCAGTTAACCAAATATTGTCCGTCTGAACTTCCATACATCTTGAGACTGGCTTTCAACAAGACGTCTGGCTTCAGGAAATGAAATCTTTTTTTCAAATTTATTTTTTTTAATTTCTCTTCCGTATTTTCATTTTGAACAGTCTGGCGAGAAAGCCCCGTGGTTCCCACTGTAATTAACACAACGGGCGGGTTTCTAGCAAGACGAGAAGTCTGTGTGCCCTACTTCACCACATCGAGCACACACGGCATCTCGTCTACCTCGGTTATGTTCAAACTGCTGACAATTAAAGCACCGGAGTGGATTTGGGATGAAAAGGTGAACATGTAAAGACAGATATCCGATCTTTACTGTTTTAGGAAGACCTTCAGTATTAAAAGTTATATATATCTATATATATCTATATATATATCTACAAATACTTTGCTTGAAAGCAAATTGTCTGAATTACATTTTTTTACACATTCAACAAGAATTGTATTTGATTTTAATTTTTTCACCTCTCGCGGCTCACCAGCAATACCAAGTATTTGCTTGTGAATCGCAAAAGGCTTAAGTTTGGTAACGGGTCGAAATTCATCTGTAGATGCAATTATCAAAAATCGTGGCCAGTTCAATTGAATTAAATCGCCATCTGATTCAGTCTCTGCCGAATCGCGCCGAGCACGCTTCAGAACAGACTGAGCAGGTAAACGTCGACTAGTAGTATTGCTTTGGTATCTTTTTTTTGAAGCCATAATCAGTTTGTGTTTGGTTCGTTGTCCACGTTTATTACCCGCCTCGGAGTCCAACAAGGGGACACATGCTGTGGATATCCGACAGGCATGATGCCAAGAATACGTGAACAATATACTCCAGCAAAGTAATACATCAGATCTCGCATACCACCCGATGGATGTAAATTCAAGTCCCGACAAAACAATATCCGCACCAACATTCATCTTAAAATGGCATACGTATAACCATATAGTATTTCACTTTACAAGATTAGCCCATTAGCCATGACAGTTTTCGAGGATTTGGAAATTAGATAACTGGAAGTATATTCATTGAAAATTAATAAAGACAAGTACATGAGAATGGAAAAAATTCAATGGGGGTAAATAATGGAGAAAGGATGATACATGATAAAATATATTCCAAGAAAAATATCATGACAGACCGATTGATCAAGACCAGGCCCATCCGACCTCCCGTCTTGACTTGAAATCCGGACCAAAGTGGTGTGTTGCGTCGCAGATTCCTGCGGCGCTCAACCACTAGGACTCCTTTATCCAACCGTACGGGTCGCCATCCACGGTCAACAGGTGGGTTCCTTCTCGGGGGGGATCTTACTCCTCTGCTTGGAACAAGCTTGTTCATATGAAAATTACCAACGCATTTTACTATTTTTATAATATACTACTTAAAATTTGCAAAGGTTCATTTCACAAGAATGACATTCTAAAAATGTCCAGATGTAGATTTCAATAGTCAGTATCAATGTTTGGACAAGCATTTACTTTTTAATGGTTTTATGTTGATATACATAAAGTATTGAAATAATATATTTGAATTAAGGAGACCATTGTTATATTTTTTATGCAAATTTTATCAAGCATATAAAACTACTGAGTGGAGTAAGCAGCAAACACAACAATGTGACGTTTTGTAATTCACTTGGCTCTTACTTAACATATCTCATAGCTATATCTCACTTGACATCTCCCGATTTACGTATGATGAACCTTTTAATGAAAGCATGGAATTCCTTACTTGTCCTACTTTTCATAACATACTTATGTGTTTACACTTACGCGTTTACAAAATTGTGTTTCTCATTCCGCTGATGCAACTGACTTATAAGCGTCTTCGTTTATCATTGCTATGTAACAATCTCTATCATTTGTTGGGATGTAAGTTATTACAATACATACACAATACGGTAAGTTGAAGAAGAGCTTACGTAATACATACAGCATCCATTTCATGAGTAAAACATATGAATGCTACATATTCCGTTTCCGCAATGAAATATATGTCTTCAATGTGTCCTTTTGGGAGACATTTCTGCTTTAATAATTTAATACCTAAAATGTGCTTTCGGAATAAAGCAATTCAATTTTGTTTGCTTTGTAATATATTACGTTGTCGCTAGACCAAGTAATTCATCATATTCCTAGAACAGCTCATTCAATACACTACAAGAAACGTTGTCAGCTTGTAAGGTAAATGACAAACGTGTCCTTAAGAGCATTGACAAAATAAATGTAGAGATGACATTAATCTATGCAACACTTCAAAATATATCTAAATCTAACGAAACTCTTAATTCAATTGCAAATAGATAGTTTATACATTGTTAGTACTACTTCAAATGTATCTTAACAATGCATCCGTGAATGCTTGTATATTTGATGTCAGAGTGTACTAGTCAGATTTGATAATGAATCACAAACTCCTCTGAGCCTCGTTATAGCATTCGTCTGAAACAATTCTCGTAGCTATTACTATTATACATTTGTGAAATGAGAGAAACGTTTAATTTAATGATGTCTATCCAGAATCTGGATATATCGATTTGACATTAACAAATATAAAAGTACAATAATGGCAAACTATGACAATTTGCTTAATTAATTTATCTCTATAGTTATATTAATATATAAGACAGTTATTCATTTATTCCGCCTAATACATTAATACTTACAAAAAATATATTTACTTTACACTATCAATTTTAATTAGGCATTTTGGTATTTTATCGAACCTGAGCAATTTCCTTTCACGTGTATTTTAAACACTAACGTCTTGTAAAAACACTAATGTCTGGTAAAAACACCAATGTCTGGTAAAAACTCTTATGTCTGGTAAAACACTGATTCTGGTAAAACACTTATGTCTGGTAAAAACACTAATGTCTGGTAAAACATTTATGTCTGGTAAAAACACATGTCTGGTGAAATACATGTCTAATATAAACACGTTTTGTAAAACAAATGTCTAGTATAAACACTAATATCTGGTAAAAACACTAATGTCTAATGTCTGGTAAAAACCTATGTCTGGTAAAACACATGTCTGGTAAAAACACTAATAACTGGTAAAAAACATGTCTGGTAAAATACTAATGTCTGGTAAAAACACTAATGTCCGGTAAAACACTTATGTCTGGTAAAACATTAATGTCTGGTAAAAAACACTAATGTCTGATAAAACACTAATTTTTGGTAAGAGCACTCATGTCTGGTAAAAATACTTATGTCTGGTAAAACACTGATTCTGGTAAAACACTTATATCTGATCAAAACACTAATGTCTGGTAAAACATTTATGTCTGGTAAAAACACATGTCTGGTGAAATACATGTCTAGTAAAAACACGTTTTGTAAAACAAATGTCTAGTATAAACACTAATGTCTGGTAAAAACACTAATCTCTAATGTCTGGTAAAAACCTATGTCTGGTAAAACACTAATGTCTGGTAAAAACACGTCTTGTAAAACACATGTCTAGTTAAAACACTAATAACTGGTAAAACACATGTCTGGTAAAACACTTATGTCTGGTAAAAACACATGTGTGGTAAAACACACGACTGGTAAAAACACATGTCTAGTAAAACACTTGTCTGGTAAAAACACATGCCTGTTAAAAACACATGTCTGGTTAAAACACATGTCTGGTAAAATATATGTCTGGTAAAAACACTTATGTCTGGTAAAAACACATGTCTGTTAAAAACACATGTCTGGTAAAACACATGTTTGGTAAAAACACATAGCGGATAAAAACACATGTTTGGTAAAAAGAATACATTGGAAGCACAGGACGGAAAAAAAACAATGGAAATGTCAGAATCGATTTTATTAAGTATGTTCATGAAGAATAATGAAACGTACAACAGCTTTCAGACAGACAGCGTCTCACATACCAATTAATTTTACACTGTAGAGAAATACACATTCGGATCACTGAACGTTGCTCCAAACATGCAGGAAAAATATCGGTTTGACCAGATTGATTTTTCACAATTTCGATGTTTTGATTACACCACTTTATATTTGACAAGACTGATCATTTGATGCAATGTCTTCAAATTGTTAAATTTTCATCCAACAGCAAACAACTCATAACAGTGTTCCAATCTTCTCATCTGTAAAAAAAAAAGAACGTGATCATTAAGCATTTAAACCAATACTCTTGCTACCGTCATATATGGAATGTAATTGGTAAGTGGGACCTTAAGCGGAATTCTGTGATTCATGATGTCAAGAAATCAGAAATAATAACAAGATCGAATCAAAGTTCATGTTGATATTTTCGGCAATAAAACACCTCGTATTTGGAGTTTTTATTCATGTCGAGTCGAAACACATTTTTTTCTGAAGCTGCGTATCTCGACTTACTTCTCTCTATTTATAAAGTTATGCTCGTGAGTAATACAATATGTGAGAAAACAGATGATTTCGATAGTGCTTATTGTTTTCATTTATATGCAGTGTAATTTGTAAACTAGTGGTACAAGAGTAAAACATTTCAGAACATACTAAGTGTATTAACTATAATGAAAAAATAAAAGTAATTGGAATAAAGAATATTTTCAAGATATTCACACTACTTTGTAATGTAAGTATTAAAGTTATGGTAGTTCCATACAACAGTGATATGATTTTTATATTTAGTCGGCTAGCTAATAACATGACTGAATTTCAACCTTTTTTTATTTTGAATAAAATTGTCTCTTATGAGGGCTTACAAAAGCACATTACATGAATATCGCAGTTTTACAAGTGATCAATTACCGAGAGCATTATTTCTCTAAATTTCTTCTCAACACATAGTGTAGGTTATAAAGCTTCATGGAGATTTTCACATTGGTATTGTACCATAAAATCAACACAACCAGGATATTTCCCTATCTTATTGTATTTTATAACACTAAAACCAATTAAATTATTTAATTACTTAATATGTTCTGTTTCTATAAGACGTCTTGCACTACTACCATCATTTCATAATTGTACACACTATGCATACCGTAGCTAATACAATTACAGTGATCAAATAAAATAACAGTCTAGATCTGCTTTGGTTTAAAACATATTTAGATATCATGTACATTACGTACTAGACAATAGTGAAACAGACGTTGGTCTGCATCATTTGACTGCGCATTATTTACAATTAATGTTAAAGTTGCATGAAAATGCATCGACTTGCCAAGAGGTTTGTGAAACAAAGTTATTTCTTTGAATAATATATTCCGAAAGGTCATACCGTGTGTAGACAAATTAGAGCTATTCTTTTGTGTATCACCTCTCCCAGACTGTTTTTTATAAATGTTACACGGAGATTATGTACGCAATATCTCGTTATTTACACAGGCTGATGTCATTTATACCTTGAGGAAAACATCTAGAAAAATTTGAAATATACCGAAAGTAATTTTTATGAAATTGGCAGCATAAATGTAAGCTTTATCAGTGAGCTTTTTTTAAATTCATGTCACAATATACTTTATTTCCTTTATGTTTAATGAACTTAATATGTGCCGACAATTAAACATTCCAATGATTCCAAATAGTCTTAATGTAAAGAAATGCTACAGAAACAACGTAATTATAACCATACATGAGTATTTACATTGAAACACATCGTAACTCATTTTTGGATGGTTACAGCAACTTAGTGTTACCGTATTGGTATTTGTAATTCAGCTTATATAATAAAGTTTGGTAATGGCATTGGTGTCAAAACAGAGCTTCAATCCAATAAGCTTATTCAGACTCAAAATAAAATTTAATTTTATGTAATTTAGTTTAGTGTAGTTTTATTTTTTCAATATCCAATAGACACACAGACCTATCTGGTACTTGATATATACGAAAACATGTAATTACTGAACTGAATGTTTATGTAAACTGATAACTATTCACGTAGTTTAAGTATTATATTTTCACAAACATCTTGATTTCTGTCGAGGACTTATATTTTTTACGCACCAGTTTATATTTATTTTGAAATTGTGTTTAAACCAATGTCATTTGTTATTTTGCATACAGCCAGTCCTCAACAAAACACAGACATACCGTTGTTTTGTGGCAGTGGAAGCACTTGGATTTCTTCTGATGTTATTTTGCATACAGCCAGTCCTCAACAAAACATAGACATACCGTTGTTTTGTGGCAGTGGAAGCACTTGAATTTCTTCTGATGTTATTTTGCATACAGCCAGTCCTCAACAAAACATAGACATACCGTTGTTTTGTGGCAGTGGAAGCACTTGAATTTCTTCTGATGTTATTTTGCATACAGCCAGTCCTCAACAGAACACAGACATACCGTTGTTTTGTGGCAATGGAAGCACTTGAATTTCTTCTGATGCGGCCAGTTTCTCATCCGACAGCTAGTTAAGTTAAAGAGTACCAAATATCTAACAGCCTGACGCCTGGCGATGATAGATTTTCGGAAGTAACTGTGTACAGCATAACGCCGTGCCATTAGCAAAGTGTGGCTGACTCTTTCATTAGGGGTGACACTATAATAAACAAACGCTTCACACACACGTTCATTACGTTTGCAAATATCTGCATTAGTTGTCATTGTAATTAAGAGTTCTGCGGAGGTTTGGAGAAGAAACTTATTATCATTGTGTCCACTAACGTTTTAATTTTATTTCTAATTTGACAACTTTAAATCATTTAATTTGTTAAATATAGGATACAATTATTTGTTTCTGCTTTTTATGCAAGTGTAAAGAATGTCGCATCACGTACACATCAAATAAAGTCTGAATGTATCTAAGTTCATTCCTGATACTAGACAAAATAATTGTTCCTTTAGACGACTCTAAAGAAAAGTCTTAGGGGTCTAAGGGGTTAAAAAGAAAAAAACAATTTACTGCGATCGATGCTATCTAATATAATCGCATTAAATCCATATAATAAAGTGAAAATGGAATTATTCTGCAATACAACAACCTTACACATTAATGTTTGAAACCATTTTCATAACGCCATAGTTTCTGAAATGCGAGCCATTGTACTTTTACATTTATTACGACCATATCCAAGCAAGACAAAACATGTTACTATTGCAAAATTTAAGATAACCAAAAGGTTGTAAATAAATCATCAACACTAGACATTTAGCTGCGTTTAAGTGTTCGCTATTTCCCTATCCGTATTAATCATTCCATCTAATTGTCATTTCTTGTCTGGGGTTGGAAGTCGTTTCTAATTTATCTAAAGAAGAATGTACAATTACTTGACATTAATTATATAAACGTTGAAGCCACGGGAGTTCTGTATAATCGCATACTACATCATATTGTATCTCTTTCTTGCATATATTGTTCATAGAGACTATTAAAAATCATCCGATGAAAATAGAGATATTAATATAGCGTATATGTGTAACAGTCGTAGAATATAACATATATATTAGACAACAAATTAGTTTAAAATTACCAAACTGACATTATTGAACAAAACTTATGCAAATCTCTAGATGACACGCCTGAATATTTTTATTAAGACATAAAACAATGTTATACAAAAACTTGTCAATGTATATATATTAATATAAATATCACATGAATGTGATATATGTTTCATTATACCGAAAACGTAATTTACTCAGTATCATGCATACTTAGAATTGGGTCGGTTGATTGGGGTGTATGTTTCAGCCCAATGTTTTTTTATATTTCGTGAACCTAATTGGATTATGACCGTATTAGTGGCGCACTCATTTTAATTGGTGAAACACTTCTTATATTTAAATAATCTACCGTTTGAAACACATCTATGACAAAAAGGTGATTTTGATTGGCGAAATTCAATGTAAAATGTTGATGAATTTATATTTTTTAAAAATTAATGTTACAACTTTTTTTTTAAATATTTGTCAAATGCCTATATTAAGAAATATTAAAGATGTGATAACGATAATTTCGCCTATTAGAAGTTGTTGCAAAATAATTAAATGTTTGCAGTGTTAGTAAACCTACATTGAACCGTTTCCAAATTAAAATCATATTTTGCTGTTAGATTTGTTTGACTCGAAAGTTTCTATTGAACACTAAAATAGACAATTTTCATCTAATTGTCAAATCAATATTAAAACACTACGACTTCTTGTTTGAATACTACGTGCATAAAAGTCACTCATGTGACAATATTTTGGCCGTCAATATTATCGGTCAATATTAACATTATTATATAATCTATAAATACATTTTGATTGGCCAGACTCATACCTCATAAATCAAAGTACTATTTGATATTGAACAGTTTTTACTTTGGGTTTTGCACAACTGTGCATAAAATTATGATATACCACGGTTGTTAAAAATAGCCGAACGCAACGCAGAAAACTGGGATATTTGTTGTTCACGAATAATAAAGATACCGAACGACAAAAAAGGCAACTGTTTAATAAATTTTGACATTATTAATGAGAGAAACAGTTGAATGATAAGTTTAAATTTAACAAATATTTATCAAGATGTTGCAGTGGCCTAGTGGTGTTAAGACGTTGGGTTTATGCATGCTTTTGTATGTTTTCGCCATGGTTTGAATCCCACCGGAGTAATTTTATTTTCAATATCTTTTTTTAATGTTAAATGTATTTAATTTCTTTATTTAAATACTACTGTAATGTTTAATCTTAATTTGGTGACTTTGTGTCATTTCCCGTACGGAGAAGCTAGACTAGTAAAGACTCAGATTTCATTTGTTTATATTTCATATAATAAAACAGTTATAGACTTTTCAGCTGTGCAATATGATGTGCTAGGACCCAGAACATTTTTAATGTACAGCTGAAAAGTCCATAATTGTATATAATTGACTGATCGAGTTTGGCGAATTTAACATAGACTTATATTGAGGTAAAATAGTATAAGCCATATGATTCTTAATCTTAGCACATGATATGGTAAATGAGATAACAGAACATGTATACAATGTCTTTAACGTAATATTTAAAATGTGAATATTTAAAAATAAAATGATATAGACGAAATACAGATATAATAGAAATTGAGAAACAAGAAACTACATGTAATATACATTTGACATTCGTTATATTAGTTTACACGTTTCTTAATTTATTTTCGAATGATCTAAGTTTGTTTTTGTTTATTGCAATAAGTTTCTCTATTAGCTTTTGTTTTTTTGTAAAGATGGTATTGATGCTGCAATACTATTACTATATTTATTAAAGTTTAGATAGACATGATAAACAGGATAAAATAAACATATTTAATTGAAAACCACCGTTCCTTCCAGTCATGATAATACGAAATGGGTATGTTGTTACAGCTAGCACTAAACAGGTTGGTAAATGAATGAATGATAATGATAATTCGCAACTCTTTTCTCTTCATGCTTATAATTTTATGAACTAATTTACACTTTGGTTTCTCTAACTACATATTATGCTGTAAACTAATATGTTTTAATTATCTTTGTTATTTTCAATTTATTTAAAACTTGCATAAAAACTGAATCTTGTAATTTCGGGTTAAAACATTTCCGTTGAGTATTGCCAATTACAATTCAAATACACCAATCACACCGTCATTTTGCAACTAGTACGATAGTGTGATCTGCCATTTTCATTCGAGGTGACACGGGTATTTGTAATTGTTACATGTAGTCAGGTTATGATACGTATTTATTTAACTAATGTAGATACATGTCTCAGCAAAAACATTTCTCGTGATTTCAGTTGTAGCTTTTGATACAATTGACAATCGCTCCACCCACTTACCAGGTATTGCTTGTCAAAATAAATATGAAAGGTGTTCAACTTATTATTGGACATTATAAAACACCCGATTTCTCCATACTTGCACGACAAAGTCGAATAATGCCGAGTGTACGATGTCCAGTTATGCATCTTATATTATATACATTTACTTTTGTTCGGTCACTCAATATGGTTAGGTATAAGTGGAAGAGTGGTGGAAATCTGAGCAGGACACAACTTACAAAACTTTGGCGCCATGACCTAAACGGTTTAGAATGATGTGTTTTGCCATAGTTCATAAATTGAGCATCTGTTGCAGTAAAGGATGAAAACAACCTGTTTTAAACCATTTTCCTTTTAGTCGAACTATAAGTTGACCACCTATCGCACAATGCAATATTCACTTGTTTGTCTGAGGAAAATAGTGACGTAGCAACATAATATACCGATCGGTGATTGGACAATCGACTTGTTTGATTGACAGTTTGTGTCAGGTCATTTGTCGTACAAGACAATCTCTATCATTAACTTCATTGACCGTTCCAATCACGAAAACTGATTTATTTGTAACCAATAGTTTTTGTGTATTTATGTCTCCAGATTTGGTTATTAAAGTTTGACATATTGAAGTGATGAAATACTAAACGATGAGTCTTGATTAAATGTTTTTTGTTGAGCGTTCTATAGCTTTTGAGGGCTTTTGTAACCCTCTATTCAAGGTTTGTGAATTGCACTATAGAAAACACGTGTCTTCCTTGTGGACGTTCGGTGGCTGTTATTGCTTTGTTTTTGTCAGAGACTTATATTGGATTCAATAAGGGATTGTCCATCCGCCGTTCTTCAAGGAAATATATCCATACTTATATATAACGACAATCTGTCATGCAGTCAATACGCTGCTAATAGAATACAAAGGAAGAAAAAAGGCTTTATTTGTAATCCAATAGGTCATAAGCCAGTATCAACATATTCAAATCTGATTTTCGCATATTTACATACATGACGTAACACATAACTCGTGCAACATTCCTAAAGAAAAATACAATACATTCATAAACATATGAGCAAACTAACATACACGATGTTTTTGGGTAAGTTGGTTTTATCGGTGAAAAAAACATCAACATATGATAAACATTCATTAAAGCCCAATCTTACCAAAATAGATAAACGTCATCAACAACAAAAATAAAGAAAAAAAGTAGTAGCATAAAAAAAAAAAAAAAAAAAAACATCACCTACAAACAACACACAATAATAATCAGAATCACACCTAAATAATATTTAAATTAAAGATACTTACTTAAATACTCTATTTGCTTTCCAGAAACATTTACTTTTCTTCAAACTCATTTTAGAGAAAAATACGTATGATATAAATAAGGTGACCGGTTGGGGGACCACATAGGCTAAGCAGAAGCAGTAGGTATCCGAACATCTTCTGATTACGAATAATATTTTCAGGGCATTGAGCACGGTACAGATTTTTTTCCTGGTAAGATTTATGATAAACAAATGTAGCATTCACAAGTGGCTTAAAGCGGGAACCCAAACTAATTAGCACTGGACCCCTACATGTCAATTACAACTATATTTTTAAAATAAAAACTGATCAGCTAAACTGAATGAAACGAATCCTGGGTGACAGTCTACTGATCTTTAGAAACTATATGTTGAGTGTCTAGACACTATACGTTGAGTGTCAATGAGGCATTGTTTATTTTTTGCGTTTCAGTTTTTGCAAAATCGATTTATATTTATCTCACAGGCAGTAAAGTATGAATATATTTTTACATAAGATCTAACATGATTCTTTCAAGCATTTTTGCTTTCATGAAATACCCAGAGAAAACATAGAATAAATATTTACACCTACAAAAATTTATTCACTTTTGTAGAGACAATTTTCTTTTTTATTCTTTTTGATGTATTACAAAGGTTTATTGGTGAATTAAAATGAATGAATGGTGTTTTACGGCACAACGACACATTAATAGGTCATTTTGTGCGCGCAAAGATTAATGGACGTGATGATGACAAAAATTTATTAAATAAATACGGTTAAAAATTTATTAAAACTATTTACAAAAAAATAAATGAAAATTATTTACAAAAAAATAAATGCAAAAAAACAACAAAAAAAAAAAAACAACAAATAAGTGAACAAGGTCAATAATATAATAATTGTAATAAAATGATTAAAAAGCTTAACCTCTTTAAGGAAACCAAATATATGTGAAACATCAATTTCATCAAATAATTCATTCATACTGTCGACTCTGTAGTACTTTTCTCGCATCGGAGAAAAGTCCACACAGTCGATCAGTATGTGCTTCACAGAAAGCGGTGCAAAACAAGGTTCACACTCTGGAATGAATGAATGAATGAATGAATGAATGGTGTTTAACGGCACGTCGACACATAAATAGGTCATTTTGTGCGCGCAAAGATTAATGGACGTGATGATGACAAAAATATATTAAATAAATACGGTTAAAAATTTATTAAAACTATTTACAAATAAATAAATGAAAATTATTTACAAATAAATAAATGAAAAAAACAACAAATAAGTCAACAAGGTCAATAATATAATAATTGTACTAAAAATGATTAAAAAGCTTAACCTCTTTATGGAAACCAAATATACGTGAAACATCAATTTTATCAAATAATTCATTCATACTGTCGACTCTGTAGTATTTTTCTCGCATTGGAGAAAAGTCCACACAGTCGACCAGTATGTGCTTCACAGTAAGCGGTGCAAAACAGAGCAAACACTCTGGAACAGGTTCACGTTTTAAAAGATATGAATATGTATAGCTCGTATGCCCAATTCTACAACGAGCTAATACAACTTCTTCTCGACGAATACACCTATTGCTTGGATGCCATTCGCCAAGTTTTGGTTTTATAACATGTAATTTGTTATTAATAGCACAATCCAAAGAGGACTGCTATGAACTAATATTATATTTATTAATATGAGATTTAAAATCTGTAAAAGGCAGTTTAAAAGTAATAATATTCAAGCTTAATGCCGCTTTCGCAGCCTTATCAGCTTTATCGTTTCCTCGAATTCCTGTATGGCTAGGAAGCCAGCAGAAAACAATAGTATTATCTTTACATAGAATATTGTATTTATTTAAAAGTTGAAGAACAAGAGGATTATCATCTTTCATGCCATCTATGGCTTGAAGAGATGAAAGTGAATCAGAAAATATAATAAACTGTTTTTCCTCAGAATCATTAATGTAGTCCAATGCCAAATCAATGGCTTTGAGTTCAGCTGAAAAGATGGAGGCTCCGTTTGGTAATCGGCTCTTTGAGGTGTGCTGTCCTGTAACAGCAGCTGCAGCCACGGTTTCTCCATCTTTAGAACCATCTGTATATATGTGACAATAAAGATTATAAGATGATTTGATTTCATTAAATTTACTTTGGAAGATAGTGGAGTCTGTTTCAAATTCTTTGTCTTTACAAAGTTCAAAAATGATATTTGGTTTTTCCAAAGTCCATGGTGGTATTTCTGAGATTTTGTACTTAGCAATTAAATTAAGATCAATATTGGCTTCGGGTAGTTTTGGTTTGATCCGGAGACCGAAAGTTCGAATAGCTTTAGGTTTTTTATCAAAGAGAGTTTCATAATTTGGGTCAAAAGTAAGATTAAAAGCAGGATTAGATGGATTTGAATGAAGTTTAATTGCATATTGAAGAGCCAGTTTTTCACGTCTTAAATACAATGATGGTTCATTTGCCTCTACATAAAGACTGTCGGCAGGGGATGTACGAAAGGCACCAAGGGCGAGTCGTAGTCCTTGGTTGTGTATAGGATCAAGCATCGCTAAGTAAGACTTGCGAGCTGATCCATATACAATAGAGCCGTAGTCCAATTTCGATCTGATAAGAGATCTGTAAAGTCTAAGTAAAACTTTACGATCTGCACCCCAATTAGTATTATTTTTAATAAATTTAGTGCTTTATTACACTTTGTCTTAAGATATTTAAGATGAGGAATAAAAGTAAGTTTACTGTCAAAAATAAGACCTAAAAATTTTGTTTCCTCAACAACAGGTATAGGTGTCCCATCTAACGTTAGATTGGGATCATCGTGATGTTTACGTAGTTGACAAAAATGCATACAATTTGTTTTAGACTTAGAAAATTTAAAACCGTTTTCATCAGACCAAGTCTGAAGTTTATTAATGCATTGCTGTAGTTGCCTTTCAATAGTTTTCATATTTTTTGAACGGTTACAAATTACAAAATCGTCAACATATAAAGAGCAATCCACACCAGGATTTATACTCTTTACAATATTATTGATTTTAATATTAAAAAGTGTGACAGACAGAATACTGCCTTATGGGTAGCCCATCTCCTGTTTGTGAACATCGGAGAAGGTTGTTCCCATTCGGACTTGAAACTGTCTATCATCTAAAAAGTTGATAATAAAAGTAGCTAAACGGCCACGAAGGCCCATATTATGAAGATCTTTCATAATGCCATACTTCCACGTGGTGTCGTAGGCTTTCTCCAAGTCAAAAAATACAGCGACTAAATGTTCTTTCTTTATGAAAGCCTCCCTAACAAACGATTCAAATCTAATTAAATGGTCTGTAGTGCCCCTTTAGCGTCGGAATCCACTTTGATACTTAGTAATTAAGTTGTTGGATTCCAAGAACCAAACGAGGCGACCATTAATCATACGTTCCATGGTTTTACAAACACAACTTGTCAAAGCGATTGGAGGGTAATTAACTGGATCCGTGTTATCTTTCCCAGGTTTGGATATCGGAATAACGATAGCTTCCCTCCAAGACTCGGGGAAGTTTCCAGTCACCCAAACAGAGTTAAATATATCAAGTAGAATTAATAAGGACGATTCGGGTTAATGTTTTAAAAGTTGAGAATGGATATCGTCAGGACCAGCTGATGTATCATGTGCCTTCTTTAAGGAATATTTCAATTCACTCAAAGAGAACTTCTTATTATATTTTTCTGAATTATTTGATTTAAAGTTTAGTTTCCGTTTTTCAGTCTGATGTTTATGTTTTAAAAAATTTTTGATTGCAATTAGTGGTAGATGAATTTTTTGAAAAAGTATCTGCCAAAGTATTAACGATGTCTTTGGCTGATGTGGCAGTATGATTTTCAGTTTTTAAATGGTTAACGCAACCTGGAGTACCCTTACCGTTGATTTTTCGGACCATGTCCCACGCCTTCTTAAGTGAAGTACGAGAATTAAGCCTAGAGACGTAATATTTCCAGGACTTTCTCTTACTCTCCTTAAGAGTACGTCTTGCATTTGCACGAAACACTTTAAAATTGTCTAAATTTTGTTGTGTAGGTCTTAAATTAAATTGACTTAAAGCTTTTTTACGATCATTGACTGCATTCTTGCAGTCATCATCATACCATGGTTTTTGAGGGCGTTTTGGATTTGTCGAGGTTTTTGTGATAGATTTTTCTGCTATACTGTATAATATTGATGAAAACTGACCAGCAGGATCATCCGTATCGTTAAATAAATCAGGTTTTAACTGTTCTTCGCAAAGAGATTGGAACATATGCCAATCTGCTTTGCGAAGTTTCCATCGTTGATTTCTATCAAGAAGTGGAGGTCCAATATTTTCAAGAAATATTGGATAATGGTCACTCCCGCAGAGGACATCAACAACACTCCATGAAAAGTCTAACAAAAGTGATGGCTCACAAACTGATAAATCGATGGAAGTTTCGATCCTGAAGCAGGATGTAAATATGTATGAGATTTATTATCATTATAAAGACATAGGTTACTTTGATTTAAAAAAGATTCAACTTTATTACCTTTATCATTAATGTCTTTACAACCCCATATGTAATTGTGGGCATTAAAATCCCCCAAAAGCATAAAAGGTGATGGCAATTGTGCAATGAGTTTATCGAGATCTTTCGGAGCAAGGGTTGTACTTGGTGGTAAATATAAAGAGGAAATTGTAATAACTCTATGCATTGTAACACTAACTGCAACTGCTTGCAGATTAGTGTCTAATGCAATTGTTCTGTGTGGGACGTTTCTATTGACAAGAACAGACACGCCACCAGTTGCTTCTGTAACCTGTATTACAAATTGTGTTATATAAAGAAAACTGTTTAAAAGTAGTTTTATCATTTGACTTCAGAAACGTTTCTTGAAGACAAAATGCAATAGGGTTATGTTCATTTAAAAGTAAACTAATCTCATCATAATTAGGTTTTAAACCTCGACAATTCCATTGTATTATTTTATTTGAATTTGAATCGTTCATTTAGGTGGAAGTATAGGTGCTAAAGGGACTTTTAACTTAACAACTTTTGAGGAATCCGATGATGCATCATCGGTTTCCATATCAAGGTAGGAAAATTTATTTTTCAACCGTATAGAGTCATCAGACTCTTCCGGTTGCTTCCCTGTAACGCATAATTTTGCAGTGGCTAGATGTATCTTAGCCTTCTGCTGAGAAGTTGGACTCTTGGTAATACCAGAGCCCGATGGTTTTGGGGAACTCGGGACATTCCCCGAGTTCTCCGGTTTTGGGGTACTCGGGACATTCCCCGAGTTCGCCGATTTCTTATTAGAAATAGATGTAAGATTTTTCTTGTTTTGTTTCATATTTGGTTTAGGTTGTATAATTGGTTTAATTACTGGTGTTGAAGTCTGAGTCTCAGATGAGACTTTGGAATTACCAGGAACGACAGCAATATATGGTATTGGATTATCCTTAAGCCAGGTAATATCAGTTTGAATTTCCATACATCTTGTGGTCTTTTTTTCAACAATTCTACTCACTTCAGCATATGATTTGCCTGAAGGAGCAGATGGAGATTGGAGTTCAACAAGATGTCTGGCCTCTGGGAATGATACTTTATTTTGTAATTTAACTTTTTGAATTTCGCGTTCTAATTTCCATCTTGGACAATCCCTCGAGAAAGCCCCGTGGTTCCCTTTGCAATTAATGCAAAGGGCGGGTTTTTTACAAGACGAGAAGTCCGTGTGTCCTTGTTCGCCACAGCGAGCACACAGGGCATCTCGTCTACATCTCTCTCGATGGTGTCCAAACTGTTGACAGTTAAAACAACGAAGTGGGTTGGGTATAAAAAGGTAAACTGGTAAAGATATATAACCGATTTTTACAGATTTTGGAAGGTTTGGAGAATTAAACGTAAGAATAAAGGTATTTGTCGGTTTTATATTGCCATCTTTCCTGGTATTAATTCTGGTCACCTCTGAAACTCCCTGTGGTTTCAAATTGACACTCATCTCCTCAACAGTACATTGTTCCAGTTCCCTGGAACGAATGACTCCTTTGGGATGTTGAGTGTAATATGAGGACGGACTTCTACAGGTACGTCAACAAATTTTTTTATTGAAAGGAGATTGTCAGAATGACTTTTTTTCTGACATTCAATCAAAATCTTATCATATTTGAACTTTTTCACCTCTCGCGGCTCACCAGCAATACCAAGTATTTGCTTGTGAATCGCAAAAGGTGAAAGCTTTGTTACTGGTCTAGATGGATCTGTCGATGTAACTGTTAAAAATCTTGGCCAATTAGTTGAAGTCAATAAATCGTCATCTGATTCAGTCTCCACTGAATCGTGTCGAGCAGGTTTCAGAACAGACTGAGCAGATGTAGGTCGTTTTGTAGTATCGTTTTTGTGTCTTGTTTTGGAAGCCATAATGAGTTTGTGTTTGTTTCGTTGTTCACGTTTCTCACCCGCCTCGGAGCCCAATAAGGGGACACATGCTGTGGATATCCGACAGACATGATGCCAAGAATACGTGAACAATATACTCCAGTAAAGTAATACATCAGATCCCGCATACCACCCGATGGATGTAAATTCAAGTTCCGACAAGACAAGAACCGCACCAACATCCATCTTAAAATGGCATATGTATTACCATATAGCATTTTACTTTACAAGATTAGCCCATAAGCCATTACAGTTTTCAAGGATTTGGAATTTAGATAACTGGAAGTTTATTCATTGAAAATTAATATAGACAAGTATATGAGAATGGAAAAATTCAATGGGGGTGAAATAATGGAGAAAAGATGATACATTATAAAATATAATCCAAGAAAAATATCATGACAGACCGATTGATCAAGACCGGGCCCATCCGACCTCCCGTCTTGATTTGAAATCCGGACCAAAGTGGTGTGTTGCGTCGCAGACTTCTGCGGCGCCCAACCACAAGGACTCCTTCATCCAACCGCACGGGTCGCCACCCACGGTCAACATGTGGGTTCCTTTTCGGGGAGGATCTTACCCCTCTGCTTGGAACGAGCAGTCAATAAATTCTAATCCCTACCGACAGGAGGTAGCAATTATATGAAATAATGAGTTAACTTTTATCATATCACAGTAAAATTACTTTAAATACTTTGTGTTACTTGTATATATTATTATCTTACATATCATATATAGAGGGTCTTACATGGGTGCTCATTTATTATTGAATTTATTAAACGAGTTGTCAGAAATATATTATACGAGTCTGCCGAGCATTATATCATTTCTGCCAATGAGTTTAACAAATAAAAATGTCAAATATGATGTCGTCCGAAGTCGCAGGCAAACGTCGTGTGTTTTGAATGTTTCATTGCAAATTCAAATTGAAATTTATTTAAAAATATCGTGAACACCCCTTTTTTATTTGGTTATATTGTAGATACCAGATGTGAAAGTCAACTACTTGTACAACGCGTCATTGCACAATCAAAACTTGTTGTTTTTAAACCCGCATTTAAGTCAACCCCGTCGTAATGATAAGATGTAAAGGTTACACATTTTGCTTTTTATCTGTACAAACAATAAAACAAGAAAATGAAAAATGTTATTAAACCAATTTCAATTTACATTGATCTTTTTACTGTTGTAATTACCGACCATAAACCCTTTCCAGTGGATCACCCGTCGACGGTGAAACTCCGTTTACCAAGTAGAAATGTCTGGCAGACAGCGAAAACTATGATATATGCAGAGCGATGTTTAAGTTTTATTCTTGATCACACCAAAAAACGACCGCATGTTATGTTCGTTTGTGTTTGATCCTTTGATAAGAAATAACATGTAAACTGTGACAGATATTACCGTTCAACCCGAAGTTAACCTAAACCAGTTTATAAAGGTTGTGTTTAAGTCTTTAACAAAACATTTACTAAATGCTTAACTTATGAATTCATAATTTAACATGGCAGATGGGGACAAAAAATAAAGCTAAATCCTTGTTTAATAACGATAAAACGTATTTTTATTGAGCTTTAACTGTGTTTTCCTGATAGCTGGCAAGGTTATCGTCAGAACGATTTAACCAAACACCAAATAAACTCGCACGTCACGTCATGTGTTCGTTAAATTAAACAACATTGATTTAGTTTTGTATCAATACTGTCTGTAGGGGTTTCACAAAGCAAACTCTTTTTGTTTTTGTCTTATGTTCACAAAAAGAGAATCAAAGTGATATATTCTTATTGATTTTGTATGAGCGCTGCACAAAGTTAATTATGAGTTCTATTATAACGTACTTATGAATCATAAGATAAATGATCTCCAGTGAATATAGTATGAAGTCAACTATGATTAATGGTAAAGTTTATGAAATAAAACAGTTAAGCAGCAGTTCTAATTAGTTCAGTCACGGTTTTTCAGCTGGAAACCTATTGCAAAAGAGGATATTTGTAAGTGTTACAATGGTAATACAACACATATTGAGGCAGGAATATTTGAATGTATCCTAATGGTAATACAACACACACTGAGCATGAATATTTGTATGTATCCCAATGGTAATACAACACACACTGGGCATGAATATTTGTATGAATCCCAATGGTAATACAACACACACTGAGCATGAATATTTGTATGTATCCCAATGGTAATACAACACACACTGGACATGAATATTTTTATGAATCCCAATGGTAATACAACACACACTGGGCATGAATATTTGAATGTATCCCAATGGTAATACAACACACTACAGCATGAATACATGTATGTATCCCAATGGTAATATAACACACACTGGGCATGAATATTTGTATGTATCCCAATGGTAAGACAACACACACTTGGCAGGGATATTTGTATGTATCCAAATGGTAATACAACAGACACTGGGCCGGGCAGGGATATTTGTATGTATTCCAATGGTAATATAACACACACTGGGCTGGGCAGGGATATTTGTATGTATCCCAATGGTAATACAACACACATTGGGCAGGGGTATTTGTATGTGTCACAATGGTAATACAACACACACTGGGCTGGGCAGGGATATTTGTATGTATCCCAATGGTAATACAACACACACTGGGCAGGGGTATTTGTATGTGTCACAATGGTAATACAACACACACTGGGCTGGGCAGGGATATTTGTATGTGTCACAATGGTTATACAACACACACTGGGCAGGGATATTTGTATGTGTCACAATGGTTATACAACACACACTGGGCAGGGGTATTTGTATGTGTCACAATGGTAAAACAACACACACTGGGCTGGGCAGAACATAAGTAACTGCTACTATGGTAATACAACACAAAGTGGGAGGGTACATGTTTAATTGCTACAATGTTAATACAACACAAAGTGGGAGGGAACATGTGTAACTGATACGATGGTAAAACAACACAAAGTGGGAGAGAACATGTGTAATTGCTACAATGGTAATACAACACAAAGTGGGAAGGAACATGTGTAACTGTTACAATGGTCATACAACACAGAGTGGGAGGGAACATGTGTAACTGCTACAATGGTAATACAACGAAAAGTGGGATGGAATATGTGTAACTGCTACAATAGTGATACAACACAAAATGGGAGGGAACATGTGTAACTGCTACAATGGTTATACAACACAAAATGGGAGGGAACATGTGTAACTGCTACAATGGTGATGCAACACAAAGTGGGAGAGAACATGTGTAAGTGCGGCAATAGTGATACAACAAAAAGTGGGAGGGAACATGTGTAAGTGCTACAATGGTTATACAACACAAAATGGGAGGGAACATGTGTAACTGTTACAATGGTAATACAACACAGTGGGATTGAACATGTGTAACTGCTACAATGGTAATACAACACAAAGTGGGAGGGAACATGTGTAACTGCTACAATGGTAATACAACACAAAGTGGGAGGGAACATGTGCAACTGCTACACTGGTAATACAACACGAAGTGGGAGGGAACATGTGCAACTGCTACAATGGTCATACAACACAAAGTGGGAGGGAACATGTGCAACTGCTACAATGGTCATACAACACAAAGTGGGAGGGAACATGTGTAACTGCTACAATGGTAATACAACACAAAGTGGGAGGGAACATGTGCAACTGCTACAATGGTAATACAACATGAAGTGGGAGGGAACATGTGTAATTGTTAAAATGGTAATACAACACAAAGTGGGAGGGAACATGTGTAACTGCTACAATGGTTATACAACACGAAGAGGGAGGAAACATGTGTAATTGTTACAATGGTAATACAACACAAAGTGGGAGAGAACATGTGTAACTGCTACACTGGTAATACAACACAAAGTGGGAAGGAACATGTTTAACGGCTACACTGGTAATACAACATAAAGTGGGAGGAAACATGTGTAACTGTTACATTGGTAATACAACATAAAGTGGGAGTGAACATGTGTTACTGCTACAATGGTCATACAACATAAAGTGTGATACTTGTTGTTGTTGTATGGTGTTTAGCGTCGATTTCAACAATTATTCAGTCATATCGCGACGATGTCTACTTGAGACAGTATTCTAAGCGCTGTCACACTGGAGTATTATGCCGCAGACACATGGTATGATACCCCACCAAGTCACATTATACCGACACCGTGCCGACCAGACCTAGAACTCTCCTATTAATGCTGAGCTTCCAGCGAGGAATGAATGAATGAATGAATGAATGAATGAATGAATGGTGTTTTACGGTACGTCGACACATAAATAGGTCATTTTGTGCGCGCAAAGATTAATGAATGTGATGACAAAAATAATTATATTAAATAAATATGGTTAAAATTTATTAAAAAAACTATTTACAAATAAATAAATTAAGTTATTTACAAATAAATAAATGAAAGCATCAATTAAATACAGGGAAATCAACGATATTCTAAACTATTTAACCCGTCAACGGGTTTTAAACTACAAATGTTTGAACAGTTTAACGTCTTTTAAAAAAGCTAATACATTGGTTACATTAACTTTATCAAAAAGCTCTTT
Source organism: Panopea generosa (assembly GCA_029582155.1). Classification (NCBI taxonomy): domain Eukaryota; kingdom Metazoa; phylum Mollusca; class Bivalvia; order Adapedonta; family Hiatellidae; genus Panopea; species Panopea generosa. The sequence goes on from CM055896.1 coordinate 89,829,384, forward strand.
CATACTATCGACACTGTAGAACTTCGCTCTCATTGGAGCAAAGTCAACACAGTCGATAAGTATATGCTTAACAGTGAGCGGTGCAAAACAAAGCACACACCCTGGAACAGCTTCACACTTTAAAAGATACGAATGGGTAAAGCGGGTATGTCCTATTCTGCAACGAGCTAAAATAACTTCTTCTCGACGAATAATCCTATTGCTAGGATGCCATTCGCCAAGTTTTGTTTTGATATAATGTAACTTATTATGTATGGCAAGATCCCAAGAGGACTGCTATGAACTAAAAATATACTTATTAATATTAGATTTAAAATCTGTAAAGGGTAGTTTAATATATGAAATATTCAAGCTTAAGGCCGCTTTCGCAGCTTTATCATTTCCGCTAATTCCTGTATGACCAGGAAGCCAGCAGAGAACAATAGTATTTTCTTTACATAGAACATTGTATTTATTTAAAAGTTGCAGAACAAGAGGATTATCATCTTTCATGCCATTTATGGATTGAAGAGATGAAAGTGAATCAGAAAATATAATAAACTTTTTTTTCACAGAATCATTAATGTAGTCCAATGCCAAATCAATGGCTTTAAGTTCAGCTGAAAAGATGGAGGCTCCGTTTGGTAATCGGCTCTTTGAGATGTGCTGTCCTGTAACAGTAGCTGCAGCCACGGTGTCTCTATCTTTAGAACCATACAATATGTGACAAAAATGATTGTAAGACGATTTGATTTCATTAAATTTACTTTGGAAGATAGTGGAGTCTGTTTCAGATTTTTTGTCTTTACAAAGTTCAAAAATGATTTTTGGCTTTTCCAAAGTCCATGGTGGTATTTCTAAGACTTTGTACTTAGCAATTAAATTAAGATCAATATTGGCTTCGGTTAGTTTTGGTTTGATCCGGAGACCGAAAGTTCGAATAGCTTTAGGTTTTTTATCAAAGAGAGTTTCATAATTTGGGTCAAAAGTAAGATAAAAAGCAGGATTAGATGGATTTGAATAAAGTTTAATTGCATATTGAAGAGTCAGTTTTTCACGTCTTAAATACAATGATGGTTCATTTGCCTCTACATAAAGACTGTCGGCAGGGGACGTACGAAATGCAATTGTAAGGGAGGGAACATGTGTAATTGCTACAATGGTAATACAACACAAAGTGGGAAGGAACATGTGTAACTGCTACAATAGTCATACAACACAAAGTGGGAGGGAACATATGTAACTGTTACAATGGTGGTACAACACAAAATTGGAGGGAACATGTGTAACTGCTACAATGGTGATTCAACACAAAGTGTGAGGGAACATGTGTAACTGCTACAATGGTGATACAACACAAAGTTGGAGGTGATACAATACAAAGTGGGAGGGAACATGTATAAGTGCTACAATGGTATTACAACACAAAGTGGGAGGGAACATGTGTAACTGCTACAATGGTAATACAACACAAAGTGGGAGGGAACATGTGTAACTGCTTCAATGGTAATACAACACGAAGTTTGAGGGAACATGTGTTACTGCTACTATGTTAATACAACACAAAGTGGGAGGGAACATGTGTAACTGTTACAATGGTAATACAACACAAAGTGGGAGGGAACATGTGTAACTGCTACAATGGTGATACAACACAAAGTGGGAGGGAACATGTGTAACTGCTACAATGGTGATGCAACACAAAGTGGGGGGAACATATGTAAGTGCTACAATGGTGATACAACACAAAGTGGCAGAGAACATGTGTAAGTGCTACAATGGTAATACAACACGAAGTTTGAGGGAACATGTGTTACTGCTACTATGTTAATACAACACAAAGTGGGAGGGAACATGTGTAACTGTTACAATGGTAATACAACACAAAGTGGGATGGAACATGTGTAACTGCTACAATGGTGATACAACACAAAGTGGGAGGGAACATGTGTAACTGCTACAATGGTGATGCAACACAAAGTGGGGGGAACATATGTAAGTGCTACAATAGTGATACAACACAAAGTGGCAGAGAACATGTGTAAGTGCTACAATGGTGATACGACACAAAGTGGGAGGCATTATGTTTAATTATTACGATGGTAATACAACACAAAGTGGGAGGGAGCATGTGTAACTGCTACAATGGTGATACAACACAAAGTCGGAGTTGATACAACACAAAGTGTGAGGGAACATGTGTAAGTGCTACAATGATAATACAACACAAAGTGGGAGGGAACATGTGTAACTGCTACAATGGTGATACAACACAAAGTCGGAGTTGATACAACACAAAGTGTGAGGGAACATGTGTTAGTGCTACAATGGTAATACAACACAAAGTTTGAGGGAACATGTGTTACTGCTACTATGTTAATACAACACAAAGTGGGAGGGAACATGTGTAACTGTTACAATGGTAATACAACACAAAGTGGGAGGGAACATGTGTAACTGCTACAATGGTAATACAACACAAAGTTTGAGGGAACATGTGTAACTGCTACTATGTTAATACAACACAAAGTGGGAGGGAACATGTGTAACTGTTACAATGGTAATACAACACAAAGTGGGAGGGAACATGTGTAACTGCTACAATGGTAATACAACACAAAGTTGGATGGAACATGTGTAACTGCTACAATGGTAATACAACACAAAGTGGAAAGGAACTTATGTAAGTGCTACGTTGGTAATACAACACAATGTGGGAGGGAACATGTGTAACAGCTACAATGGTAATACAACACGTACTTGAGGGGTTACACATGGAATATGTGTAACTGCTACAATGGTGATACAACACAAATTGGGAGGGAACATTTGTAACTGCTACAATGGTAATACAACACAAAGAGGGAGGGAACATGTGTAACTGTTACAATGGTAATACAACACAAAGTGGGAGGGAACATGTGTAACTGCTACAATCGTGATACAACAAAAAGTGGGAGGGAACATGTGTAACTGCTACAATGGTTATACAGCACAAAGTCGGAGGTGATATAACACAAAGTGGGAGGGAACATGCGTAAGTGCTACAATGGTAATACAACACAAAGTGGGAGGGAGCATGTTAAACTGCTACAATGGTGATACAACACAAAGTGGGAGGGAACATATGTAACTGCTACAATGGTAATACAACACGAAGAGGGAGGGAACATGTGTAACTGTTACAATGGTAATACAACACAAAGTGGGAGGGAACATGTGTAACTGCTACAATGGTCATACAACACAAAGTGGGAAGGAACATGTGTAATTGCTACAATGGTAATAAAACACAAAGTGGGAGGGAACATGTGTAACTGCTACAATGGTAATACAACACAAAATTTGAGGAATCATGTGTAATTTCTGCAATGGTAATACAACAGAAAGTGTGAGGGAACATGTGTAATTGATACTACGAATGTTCAACACGAAGTTGTAGGGAACATGTATAATTGATACAATGATAATACAACACCAAGTGGGAGGGGAATATGTGTTATTGATAAAATGGTCACACAACACAAAGTGGGAGGAGAACATGCATGAATGCTACAATGATAATACAACACAAAGTGGGAGGGAACATGTGTAATTTATACAATGGTAATAGAGTATAAGTGGGAGGGAACATGTGTAATTGATACAAATGTAAAACAGCATAAGTGAGTGGGAACATGTGTATTTGATAGAATGGTAATACAGCATAGGTGACAGGGAACATGTGTATTTGATACAAATGTAATACAGCATAAGTGAGTGGGAACATGTGTATTTGATAGAATGGTATTACAACATGAAGTTGGAGGGAACATGTGTAACTGCTACAATGGTCATTCAACAAAAAGTGGGAGGGAACATGGAATGGTAGAGACATTTGTCCATTATAGACATAACACTTTCTCATTATAAACAAAACTCTATGAACACTAGATGTATATTAAATATATCGAAGAAACAACGTTTGCATACGGGGATGCATTCGACATGTTCGTTTCACGATATATTTAATTATAATTAACATTAATAAAACACATTCATTATTTTAGTTATGCAATGTTAATACAACATCAATTGGGAGCGAACATTATATGTACTACAATGGTTATACAACTCAGATATGGACAGAAATTCTTTAGGTGTCACAATGCTAATACTAAAGAGAACTTAGGGTAGCATTTATAAATATTACAATGGTAATGAGAATATATTTAATGTAACAATGGTAAAAGAACACGAATTGTGAGGTAACATGTATAAGTGTTTTACTGGTTTATGTAATGCATATCCGGTTAGAATGTAACATTTATAAGTGTTACACTGGTTTATGTAAAATATCTCAGATTGGAAGGTAACATTTATATGTGTCATCCTAGTAAGCATACACTGGTTTGGTAAGAATTAATTAACTTGGTATTTTAACGGACACTCTTGTAATCGATTTGACTAGTTTATACAAATCAACCATTACAATAACTTACGAGCATACTCTTGTTTCAAGTTATAACTAGCCAGGTATTACTCTCTGAAACTTCACACTGAAGAAAATATTAATATTTATTTTTATGATAATTTTTATAGTTAAGCTTGATTTTGACATGTTGGTTATATTTTAAATCACAAATTGATAACTTCTTAGGTTTTCTAGCTTATCGATCAAACAGTATCCCCATTTCTTAGCACATTTTATCACAAATGGCAGTCAATTGGCGAAACGTGTTATAGTTTTAGCAATTAACAAAGTAATGAGAATGCAATAATTTCAAAATAATTATATTTAATTCGGATTTAAAATAAATAAATTTGTTAACATATTCATATAAAAAATGTGAGTTAAATATGTTTGTAGTTAAAGAGGTTTCACCTAAACATTTTATGTCCACGAAATGAACCAGCTGTACCTTGTCTGAAAGAAACCCGTGTAACTTGAAGATATCGGTGCGATTTTCTACAACAATACATGTTTCTTTCTAGAAATAAATGTCTAAAAAGGTCGTCTACAAACAATCGCATTTGTAATTCAATTTAGTGAAACCGATTCCGAATAATTTCGGAACGCACTTCGTTGATTAACGGAAATCCGAAGATTTGTTGTCGCTCGGGAATAATCGGATTTAGGATATTTGTTGTTGTAGTATTTATAGCGGGACGCCATTTAATCTCAACAACAAAACTTCACTTTCTGACTGTAAAACACGCATTACAGAAGCAGAAAAGAACACATGTTTCTGAACAAAACGTTTATAAAATAGCTTTATCTATAGAAATGACAGCATTTGAAATATCCGTGTTCAATATTTCATCCTAAACTTAACGGATTTCTAGTCGATGTCTCTTTTAGAACACACAACCATCAACGCAATTATAAAGATATACGACTGTAATTATGAATTTCAAAGCACTCATATATTTTATTAAGAAAAAAATACACACACCTATGTTTGTATCAGTTTAATGTTATTCTTTCAGATAGAAAGCCATTTTATATAATACTTGCACAGCAGTTGTTACATTGACATTTAAGTTATTATATAATGTATGTGCCTAAATATGAAAAAAGCACGGTGCCCCGACATCAATATGTTTGCATGAAAAGAACTTTGTTTGTTTATTTGAACATTATAGTCACATTTATACCATCGATGACTAACAGATGATTAATTAACCTAAGTACTCTTTTCTTGGATACGTAAAAGTTAACCAGCACACGAAAATACCAATCACAGCAAATAGCTGAAAACTCTCTCACATGAATCAGTGGTGAGGGACGAATGGCAACGAGATGTACTGGCGTATATCAATCATCGTATAATTAAGCATGCCATTTGAACATATTTTTTTGTTTAAAAAAGCAACAACATGGTAATATGTACGTCTTTATGAAATGACTTTGGGATATGTCAGAGAATCGTTATTTTAGTAAGATTAAACAATTGAAACGTGGTAATCAAAAGTTAATGGACCACGGTATAGGCGACAGGCAACAGTGGAAATGTATGCCTTGACCATTTTTATTTTTTATTTACCTAGTCCTGTTATTTAACATACTAAATTCCTGTAGTATAAGTGAATACTATTGAGTCAGTGTTAGTTTATACAATCATCCTACAGGAATAATGTTGTTTTGCACCAATTCCAGCAAGAAAAATGTTATTTTAAACTAAAATCCTACAATATAATTAGTAGTTTTATACTAAAGTCCTGCTAACTATTTTAAACTGAAACCATGTAGGATTGAAGTCATTTTTGAATGGTATCATATAGAATCTATGTACTTTAATATATAGATATCTGCTCCTTTAAATTTCATTGACCTGTTTTTTTTACATTCCGCTATTTTCACTACCAAACTTAAAGTATTTTGAATGTGTACTTCCGTCTGTATTTCCGAATTTTAATTAGAATTTCACACTCTCTGAATCTAAGCATCATTAATGTTAATGTGATATTGTTCCCATATCAAACTTATTGAGTGTTATCAATAATTAAAATAACTTGACGCTTAAAGCAATTGCGCGTTTCTCATTTTGAATGGTCAGAGGAACTGACGTTGCCGCACCTTATCGATTGTTTTAGACATGCACTCATCGGTATGCCCGGCGTGTCTGACTAACGTTTTTTTGTGCTAATTTCTAGTAATCGTTGATCCTTTTTTAATTTGTTATTATTTTTTTCAAACGTTTAATCAGATTATATAAATAGTTCTTGATTTCATGAGAAATTTAATAGAAATGTTTACACATTAACATAGATACAATAATACATGAAGCTATAATTAGGTCGTTTTCTTCCCTAGGGCGGTCATCTTTTCTAGTTTCTAGTATATACACCAGTAGTTCTGAAATATAGTCTACTCAAATTGCATGACAATTAATATTACAACACTACAGACGTTCTAATATAAAGTGAAAGCTATCTTTGGTGTATTCTAAATTGGATGCTGTTGGGTTAGACTCATTATTTCTCGTTTTCAGTTGTGCTAAAATGCTTATGCATGTAAATACACATAAATACATAATTTCTCAGAAGCACTTTTACCAATTATGTAAATTAAACTTGTGAGAAAGATGAGCAGTCTTTATCGTTCAGAAGGAATCCTGAATATATTTAACATTAAGTCAGTTAAAATTTGATATTCCTTTCTTGGTGAGCTGGCATTATTCCATTTAATTATCTGCATTGTCTGAGTACGCAAAGTATATTTATCACTACCAGGACGTACACTTGCGTGACTCCGGTGCATGATCTTCCATTTAAACCCTGTCTAGTCGGATTCCTGATAAAAACTGTTTGATGTCTGTCCGATCATGATAGATAATGCTAGATAGATCAAAGACGGAATATATGTATCACCGCAACATATGCATGATGGCATTATTATTTATATATCAGACGGCAAGAATAGTGATAATGACTGGATTTATATGTATGTGTGTGTGTGTGTGTGTGTGTGTGTGTTGTGCATATCATTTATCGTTTAAGCTAAATTATGGATATTGCAAGTATACTCGTAGTAATCTATTATGTGTTACTGCACTATTTCTAGTTTTGATTTATGAAAATGGGTTTCTTAGACGATCGCTATAACTGCATCATAAACATTCCCCAAAATTCAATACATAAATAAATTAAACATAATTTATAGAAAAGTATTTATATTTTAATGTTTATTTTGAATACTTCATGTCGAGTGTTTAAGGTCTAAATGATATTTTTAAAACAAATTTGAATTTACCGATTTACGTATTGTGGTGAAAACCATATTGGACTCGACGCTGTTGATGTCTTGTCCAATATGCTTTTCTCCTCAATACGTACTCGTACAGTATAATACTGTATTAAACAAATCATTGTGAAATAACCTTATAATATTAGAAATAATGATTAAGAAAGAGAAAGAATATTATTGAAATCACAACATCGGTATATATATATATATATTAGCTTTGTCAATAAAATGTAATGTACTGTAACCCATAAATTATATGCTCAGTACATCTAGAAACGCAACGTGTTTGCTCTCTTTTTATTCATACTTTCCTTTTTCTTGTATATTTGAATTTTATGTAGTAGTATTGTTGAATCGTGAAGAAACCATCATCCAAATTGTATCGATATTTGTCATTTAAATCCCATGCTTCAAAAAGTTAGAAAACACCACGAATTACACGTGCAACTTGGTAAAATTTGATATAAATTACATCGAACCTTAGGTTTCAGTATAACGATGCCGCGATTATCCGAACATGAACGAAATCAGGCCATTGAGATGCTTGTGGCGGGGTCGTCAAAACGGAAGACTGCGCGACTGTTTAATCGCCGTGCGTCGACCATTTCTCGTCTGGAGACAAGCTACCAGCACACTGGCACCGTTTGCGATCGCCAACGTCCAGGCCATCAACGTGTAACAACTGCCCGGCAGGACCAACAACTCCGCGTGAACCATCTCCGGGACAGGTTCAGAATTGTTACAGACACTGCCAGACAACTTGTTGGGCGTCATGGGTAAGTAATCCATCATAATGTTATCGATATTGTACCTATTCACTTAAAACCATGATTCTGAAAAAAATATTTTACTTATATAAAATTTATTTCGTTATTTTCAACCATCCTATCCATCCGAACTCCGTGCGATCGCGCCTAAGGGTAGCTGGATTAAGTGTAGACGACCCTTTAAGTCATCAAGGCGCACAAGACAACACAGGATAGCCAGATTATCCTGGGCGAGGACGTACATCCGTTTCATTCAGCGAAAGTAGGACTGCGTTTTGTTCACTGATGAATCGCGCGTGCAAATGAGCCGGGCTGATGAAAGACAACGAAAGTGGAGACGCAGAAATGAAAGGTACATGGAGCCGTGTGTACTACAGTAAAACAGGTGCGGCTGAGGTTCTATCCAAATCTGGGGAAGCATAACTCGTCGCCGCAGGACACACCTGGTGGTATTTCAACGAAACGTCAATGCTCAGTCGTACAATAATGACGTCTTACAACCAATTGTGGTACCGTTTCTGCAACAGCATTATCCTAATGGCAACGGAATATTGCAGCAAGACAACGCCAGGCCTCAAGTTGCCAGGATTACGCAGGCATATCTGCTGCAGAACAACGTTAATTTGCTGCCATGGCCCGCGATGTCGCCATACATGTTTCCCATTGAACATGTCTGGGACGAACTCAAATGTCGTGTGTATGCACGTGCTCATGTTCCATTGAACCTCCATGAGTTACAAGACGCTGTCCAAGATGAGTGGGATAACGTCCCACAAGCGTTAATTGACAGGATTTTTCGCTCGATGAATCGACGATGCCTTGCATTGGTAAATGCAAATGGAGGGTTTACACGTTATTAATTGTTTTCTTGTTCAAACGTGAAATTGGACCTTTAAATAATGAAATTGTGTGATAAAATGTTACAAGTGTATTGATTAACATACCATCAAGTAAGTGAAGTTTTCTTGTCCATTGTCAGGTTATCAAAATATTGTCTATAGACCAAGTGTTGCGTTTCTAGATGTACTGAGTAAATTAACAGTAAAGACATCTTCATCTTATTTTCCCTCAAGTATTTTTAGACAAAGTTATTGTCGATATATATATATATATATATTATATATATATATATAGTAGAGAGAATAACCATTTTACAGTGCTAAAACTTATAACGAGATGCCCGTAGCTAGCTTTCGACTTTACGAATTCATCAGAGGACAAAAAAAGAAAACAATCACAAAACAAAAACACAAGAATAAACAATTTTCTATATAAAAAATACTGCAGATATACCGAAAAAACTACTGTAAAATATTACAAACTAAATCGTTTAACTATATATACTACAAATGCGCGCGACCACGCGCCAATTACCCATATGACGGTAGTATCACATACATGTGTTGTTATAAGAAGAGGTAAAAGCATATATTGGCAACAAGTAGTTAAACTTATTGTGACCTACATGACACAGAGCTAGCGTTTACAGGAATAAGTCTTGTTACAAAATGGCAGAGCGGTTTAAAATAGAATCGCGAACAATTACGTGAAGACATTTATTATAAGCTGAATATTAGATCAACACTGTTTATAAATGGAATAAACCGTCAATTGTGATTGCTATATACTGTGTTACTATGAACACTTTTAGTATAAGCTATTAAAGCAGTTTCCTTATCAGTTTGTTGTTTCATAAACAGTATGAACAAGTATTGATAACACATTTCTAATACTGCTGTGCTCCACATTACATAAAGTCATTTGTGTTTGCAGGATCGCAGAGCGATTGAAATAGCGTCGATAAAATCGAATAGTAGAACAATTCCAAAATTCTATAGTGTACATGTATACACCAAAATTTATCAAAAACTGAATAATAAATCAAATTTACATTGAGGGAATAAAGCAAAACAGTTTTTTGAAGACATATTCGTGAACGCCGACATTTAGTCATAGCATCATATTGAACAAAAACATATGTCAATTGAGTAGAACTGAGTAAGTAAGATTAAAACTATTGCATATATGTATTGGTAGATGCACTGGCGAGGTATATTATTTGTGTATAGCAACACGTACATCGTCCCTTTTGTTGAATCCGAAAGGTGGAATAGTAGACAACATTACTTGTCTTGCAGATGTATAGTTGCACCTGTCCTTGATTGTTTAAAACAGTAAGTGACAGGCATTTGTTTGTATGTTAGGCATTTAGGTGAACTGCAAGGACCTGACGGTCCTATTTTGGCATCGGTAGGGTGCGGGCTCAACCTAGATTTGACAGGAATATCGCGGAGACTTTACAGCCTTCTGTAAGCGATGACTGTTTTTTTTTCTGGAAACATTTTTAAGACGGTTTGAAGATTCAATTATGGGCCCGTGATTTGAAATTATATTTTTTACGTCACGAGTATCCGGATAGTATGCAAGTACAAATGGTAGACGCGTTGCAGGGTCATGTGTTTTATTTTCGTAGTGTAGAATATCTTTTCGGTTTTGTTCTCTAGCTCTCGAAATGGCAAAATCAATGGCAGCTTTGGTGTAGCCCCTATTGAGTAAATGTTGTGACAGTTACTGGGATCGTGTTACGAATGTCAAAGGTTCTGATCAGATTCTCTTAATGCATAGTGCTAAGCTGTATGTTATGTTCCTACAACAGTATTTGAGATGACAACTAGTTGGTTGTAGATACTGATGGCTGTCTCTGGATTTGGTGTGAAAGTCCACTACCAGTTTACCATCCTTGATGTGTGACTGTGTATCTAGAAATATGTGTTTCGTGTTAGAAATTTGACTAGTGAAGTTTATGGTTTGGTGGGAATCATTTGCGAGATGTAGGAAACAATTTGCCATCATTTTTTTTCAAGACACCACCGATTACATAAGGAAAGTTGAATCCAAGGATATTATCGCTTCTAAAACTCTTATGGTTTCGATGTATGTAATATCATTATATACTAATACACCACACAATGATGGTATACTTGCGTGCATAGACATATGGGAGAGTAGTGAATGTCAGCAACCACCCACTGAATATCTAGTTGAATTACTTACCCTAATTCTAAAATGCAATAATTTTGAATTTAATGGTAAACACTACCTACAAGTACAAGGTACGGTAATCGGCACCAAGGTGGCACCTTCCTATGTCAACATTTGAAAGGGTAAACTCGAAAAACTACTCTTACTATCGGTTCCAATAAAACCCCAGTCATAGCTTCGTTTCATTGACGACATTGACATGAAATGGTGTGACAGTATCGGAAACCTTCAAAGTTTCCTACATCTCGCCAATGATTTCCACCCAACCATTAACTTCACCAGTCAAATTTCTAACACAAAACACATATTTCTTGATACACAGTCAAACATCATGGATGATAAACTGGAAGTGGACTTACACACTAAACCCACAGACAGCCATCAGTTTCTACTACCCACTAGTTGTCATCCCAAACACTGTTTTAGGAACATGCCATATAGCTTAGCACTATGCATTAAGATAATCGTAACATTCGTAACACGATTCCAGGAACTGTCACAACATTTACTCAAAAGAGGCTACATCAAAGCTACCATTGATTCTGCCATTTCGCGAGCTTGAGAACAAAATCGAAAAGATATCCTATAATACAAAAATCAAACACACGACCCTGCAACGCGTTAATCATTTGTACTTGCATACCATCCGGATACTCGTGACGTAAAAAAGATAATTTCAAATCACGGGCCCATAATTGAATCTTCAAACTGTCTTAAAAAATGTTCCCAGAAAAATACAGCCAACGCCTGCAGAAGGCCGAAAAGTCTGCGATATTCTCGTCCGATCTAGATTGAGCCCGCGCCCTACCGATGCCAACATAGGACAGTCAGGTTCTTGCAGATCACCTAGATGCATAACATGCAAACAAATGCCTGTCACTAACTGTTTTAAACATTCAAGGACAGGTTCAACTATACATCTGAGATCTAACGCCAACTGTTAAACAAGTAATGTTGTCTACTTGATGACTTGCAAACAATGTGAAAAACAGTATGTCGGTGACACGAAAACTCCTCTTAATCTGCGAGTTAACACGCACCGATTCCATGTACTTACCCGTAAGCTCGCCAGATTGCCAGTGGCTGATTACCTATGCTCCACGGGACATGTTTTCTCGGAGATATCCATTATCTGCATAGATCATAATCCTTATTGTTCAGATGAGAAGCGCAAACTAAAAGAATCGTACTGGAATACTATTTATCCTTTTGACCTCAACAAAGGGGACGATGTACGTGTTGCTATACATAAATAATATACCTAGCCAGTATATTTACCAAAACATATATGCAATGGTTAAAATCTTACTTACACAATTCTACTCAATTTACATAAGTTTTGTTCAATATGATGCTATGAATAAATGTCGACGTTCACGAATATGTCTTCAAAAACCTTTTTTCTTTATTCCATCAATATAAATTTGGTTTAATATTCAGTTTATAATAAATTTCGTTGTATACATGTATACTCTACACACAATATAATTTTGGAGTGCTATTCGATTTTACAGGTGCTATTTCAATCGCTCTGCGATTCTGCAAACACAAATGACTTTATGTAATTTGAAGCACAGCAATATTAGATAGGTGTTATCAATAATTGTTCATATCGTTTATGAAACACCAAACTTATAAGGAAACTGCTTAAATATTTTATATGAATAGTGTTCATAGTTTCACATTAAACAGCAATCACAATTAATGGTTTATTCCATTTATATACAGTTTTGATCTAATATTCAGTTTATAATAAATGTCGGCGTACAAAACCGTCTTCACGCAATTGTCCGCGATTCTGTATTTAACCGCTCTGCCATTTTGTAACAAGACTCATTCCTGTAAACGCTACCTCTGTGTTATGTAGGTCACAATAATTTTAACAACTTGTTGCCAATATATGATTCTACCTTTTCTAAAAACAACAAATATTGGGATACTTCGGTCATATGGGTTATGGGAGCGTGGTCGTGCGCATTTGTAGTGTATATAGTTAAACGATTTAGTTTGTAATATCAGTAGGGTTTTCAATCTGTCTGCAGTATTTTTTATATAGAAAATTGTTTATTTTTGTGTTGTTGTTTTGTTGTTGTGTTCTTTTATATTTGTCCTCTGATGAAGGCGTAAAGTCGAAAGCTAGCTAAGGACATCTCGTTATGAGTTTAACCACTGTAAAAAGGTTATTCTCTCTACAGTATTCACTATTTCTACCATTTATGTATCCTTTGCGGATCCGGTGCTCCTGAAAGGTGTTTGTTTTGTTAGAAATGTGGTTCTCCCCCTCTCATATATATAAATGAATCTTTGACATTGTAGTAAAAAGTAGAAACCAGTCTGGTTTCTCCCAACCGGAAGTCCGAAAATACAGTGTAATTCTGATCACTCAGAAACCTACCTCCAAAGAAGCAATAACTCACTCCGAAAGATCTAACATCAACGAAGTAATAAGGCTCCTTGGAAGGTCCAGATTCTACATCAGGAGAGTCAAAGCGATTATTGCAACATTGGCGTTGTCGGCAATAGAAATTTATTCGTACATTTTTGGGAAATTCGTTTTTTGTTGCTGCGTGCAGAAATTGCTTCACGGATCGAGAAATCTCCATGAGATAGCGTTTGGTCCGCCATAGAGCAACACTACGATTTCTCGTTTTGTCTGTATATTTTGTATATGTGTAAACTACTTTCGGCACTATCTTTGGTTATTTAAAATTACATTTTGTCTTTCAGTGATAATTTTGATTGGTGGCGGGGAAAGTCAACCATCTAATTTCCGGAAGCGCAGAAAGGCGGCTTTTTTCTACAAATTATTAAATTCCCAGATATCTGAAAAAAATTAAACAAAGAAACTAATACTCACACGATCCATTATACCAACTATAGCGTTTATTTTGTGATGATATCTTTCCTGTAGTAAAACCGACAGAACGTTGAATGGTGGCATAGCTACTCCGTTTGAAGCCAACAATGACTACTGGCGTGATTGTGTAATCAACACTCCGTTTCAGCGTGTCCTAGTGTGTAACACAGGATACTTAAAAATGCACAGGATTTGGCTGCAAGGTTAGTCAAGTGTCCATCAGTATACTTAAAAATGGTTTAAGTAAATACTTATTGTTCTCATACGTTTAAACTGAATAATCATTTATGAATATCATTTATTTCAACGTCATGGACATCATTATTATGCCCATATGATAGGTTCCAGTTCACCACTGCAAGTTCTTTTCATAAGTTTTTTCTTGAAAATTTCCGAAACATTTTGAATTCATAAGCATAGTTGCTTTCGGTTTTACAAGTTAAAATACACATGACTTACAGTGATGAAAACAAACTTAAGTCTAATTATCATACGTTCTACAAGAGCCTATGGCCTCCAGCCTTGACATTTTGCTTCTTATTTCCTACGTAAATTCTTACTCTTTATTTTAAGCTTTTGTTGTACTTCGAACATTTCTAACACGTTGGTACGTGATAAAAGTTCGCTCAATAAAACTTGTGAAAAATGTGGCTTTGTAAGTGTGATCGAAGACAGATAATCATAATGTCCACACAGTGTATAAAGTGTATCGAATTATAATTCATTATCTAACACATATGAGGAAACTGATCTGCCGTTGAGACTGCATCGCAACATTAAACAAATCAACCTGTAAGGAATAAGACTTTCGGATTTTAAATCCAGGAAATAATGAATTTTGTACTTTTGGTATCAGACATTAACAGGTACCTTCTAGTTAGAATAAAATCTCAAAGTTAAAGTTTAATAGTCTTAAAACTGCACCCTCAATAAATAGGCGTTGGTCAAGACTTGTCGGCGTTACATAGATAAATATACACGTTGTTGCAGCGTTTTAGGTCTCACTACACAGTTGAAATCTGTTCTTTATTCTTATATATAAAATAAGGTCTAGGAATTCCATTTACTGAGGTATTTTTTTTTCATAGCAGGAATTAATTCAAACATGAAAATGCAAAATAATTGGTAAGTTGATAAGCTTGTTTCTTTTTAAGACAGTGCAGCGACATCCTTAGATCATTTTTTTTTTAAATAGAATTCATCAAATATTCGTAAATACATGGATCTGTTCAACACCTATACCCGCTATGTACATCAGTGATGATTTATTTGGGTATATACCATGCCAGGTTTTAATTTACTCTTCTTTAGTATAAAACCATACCCAATGTGAATCACTTTGAAAATATTTCAAATCAGTTTACATCTTTTTAAGTGCATGGATACTGTTACGTGGCAAAAAGGTGTAACTGTGTAGTGATAAGTTTTAATCTAATAAATCTATTCTCGGGAAAATGTGTTGTAAAATATTGAAAGAAACCTTGAGGTAAATGGTTAACCGTTGTCAGCCAATTGGTTCGTTGACAAGTATACAGTAATATAGTTTAAATCGTGAGTGGTTGCGTCTACATAACGGTGACGTACAAAACCTTCAGTGTAATTTTAACATAGTGAAAGTTAAATCGTTAACACAACTCACATGACAAATGATATTGCAATTAAAAAGTCGTAGCTGTTGTCACTGTAAGTATATACTCAAATATTCTTCTCGAAGCCATCGCCTTGTTTGTAACGGGTGTTTACAAATATGAGAAAAAACTTTTATATTTATTTATCTGACAAAGAATGAGCATATGACATGAACTTCATATCTGGCGATTATATAAATGATAGACATTTAAACGGACGTTGTTTTAGTTAGACAACAAACTAATCGGCATTTGAATTTCAATATACTAATAGAGTTACAATTAATGAATTTTAAAGACACAGACCTTTATGAAACATGCAAATAAGAGAATGCACTATACCAGACTTTTATCATTTGAGTTAATCTCTAAAATACATGGACAACTTGATTCGAAGTAGTGATAGTTTGGTTAGATTATATCGTCTTACCACATCTGGGCAAAAGTCTAAAGTTAATTGACTAGCCGTCTTTGTATTTTTTTCTATCGTCCGTCTCTCCGTTTAATTGTAAGGCGTGTGTAGTTTATTGTGATCCTCCAAAACCTGACACTGAAGTTGTTTAGGATTCTGTGCTCTCTAACATCTGCATCTGTTATTGTTTCACCGCTTATTCAAACAGGGTGTTTGTGATTAATTAATGCAATAGATATAAACTAAAATACTCCAGGTAATATACACAGTTTGAACGAAAACACAGATCCTAGCAAGTTACATAAAATTCCAAACATGGGGTTGTAGAGAAATAGCGCGGACAAGAATTTGTCACAGACATAATCAAAGGGCCATAACTCCGTGAATAGTCACCGAACCACAAAGAAAATATGCGCATCTCTACTAAGTAATGATGCATCCTAACAAGTTTCAAAAAATTCCAATCAAAGATTATAGAGAAATAGCCTGGACAAGAACTTGGGGACGCACGGATGGACGGACGGACGCACGGACAGGCGATGCAGCGACTATATGATCCCCCCTTTGGGGCAGTATAATAACGGTGACGTTCTTTTTCCAGAAAGTAATGTAGGATTTTTGGAATAAGTCGAACAGTTTTGTTTCTCATTATAAAGCAATTTTCCAGAAAATGATTGTTTTAATAAGATGAATACTTATTCAACCAGTTCAAAACATTTATTATCAGAATTGATTATAAAAAAACCCGGAAAAAACAGTAACCTTAACACATTAAACTACGACCATATTCAGGCAAGTCAAAACATGTTAGCATTGCAAACTTTAAGATAAACAAAAGGTAAATAAATCATCAACACTAGCCATTAAGCTGCGTTTAAGAGTTTGCTATTTCCCCGTACATACTAATCATTCCATCTAATTGTCATTACTTGTCTGGGGTTGAAAGTCGTTTTTAATTTACTTGACGTTGATATACATGTATAAGCGTTGACGCCACTGAAGTTTTGCATAATCACGCACTACATCATAATTCACAATTTTTGCATGATATTGTATTGTTTATTGAGGCTGTTGAATCAAATTCGATGAATAAAGATATATACAGCCGAAACAGAAAATCGAAGTATGTTTCATTGGCGGATAACGAGTAAATTCCCAAATGTGTCGACAGTCAACACAAAATTATCGGTTAAATGACTAAAGCCTTTGCTCCACAAATTCAATTGTTATGAATAATCTTGACTGATCAACTTCATCATCATTCTTGGTAATAATTTTGTTCCATAAATGTGAACTTCTTAATATTAATAACAACAGTTAATGAAAATAATATATATATATATATATATATATATATATATATATATGATAGAGGGAATCATACGTCCTACAAAACACCTTTTAAGAGCACCGGATCCGCGAATGATACATAAATGGTAGAAATAGTGAATACAGTAGAGAGAATTACCATTTTACAGTGGTAAAACTTATAAGAGATGTATTTAGCTAGCTTTCGACTTTACGTATTCATCAGAGGATAAAAATAAAAGAACACAACAACACAAAAATAAACATTTTCTATATATAAAATACTGCAGACAGACTGAAAAACCTACTGTAAAATATTACAAACTAAATCGTTTAACTATATGCACTACAAATACGCGCGACCACGCGCCCATAACCCATATGACGGTTGTATCCCATACATTTGTTGTTTATAGAAAAGGTAGAAGCATATATTGGCAACAAGTAGTTAAAATTATTGTGACCTACATAACACAGAGGTAGCGTTTACAGGAATGAGTTTTGTTACAGAATGGCAGAGCGGTTAAAAATAGAAATGCAGACAATTTCGTGAAGACGGTTTTGTAACAAAAGATAGAAGTTAACTTGCAAGTGTCTGTGAACAAGCCCCGCAACAGAACAAAAACGTCCCTCTATATATACCCTGTCATGACAAAACGCATGAGAATTTCATGAAATACAGGGGTATATATGAAGTATCCATTAAGTATACACTGACTGCATCAATTTACTGTGTAACCAGAAGGATCTATATACATGAAATATACTTAAATAACTATTGAACAACCCTTATACAATAAAGTAAACAGTGTTAAATTTGAGACGCTTCAGTAATTTTAGCTCTGTGCTGTAAATGTAAAACAAGTAATGATAGAGGTATACGAAATTCAACTAGTACTGTAAGCTAGTCACTTAAAGAGATAGAAAACAATTCACCGTATACATGCTGAAAAAAGGACACTCAGATATTATTTCAATTGTTACTTTTCGGGTGATCGATATTATTATCGACATGCTATATGACCGAATAAGAAGTACAAATTGGATATGGATATGCAATAACTACTTTTCGAAACCAAATTGACATGAACAATTTTAACCCTATTCTTGTAAACGTTAAATGTGATCTTTTAACAAATGTTTTAACACGATATGTCATTATTAACACAAAAGTAACTTTATAGATCATA
This sequence comes from Panopea generosa, assembly GCA_029582155.1. Classification (NCBI taxonomy): domain Eukaryota; kingdom Metazoa; phylum Mollusca; class Bivalvia; order Adapedonta; family Hiatellidae; genus Panopea; species Panopea generosa. The sequence goes on from CM055896.1 coordinate 89,848,296, forward strand.
ACATACAAAACAAGCTAAACAGTCTGTATATTTTTTTTCCAAATGTTCATTTAATTTTAAATCTCTTCCCTAGTGTGTTCCTCCCATTATCGTAAAAAAGTACTAGTTCATCTCGACAGTCAGCTGCGTTGGTCACTAAGGACTTGCCAGGTGTTGATTATTGACGGCGCTTAGTTGCCAATCTCTCCCGGTGGTTGGGTTTGGAAAGCATCACTTCCTTGGGATCAATGTATATGTTATTTTGTTTTTCATATTGTGTTTCTTTGAGAAAAGTCGGCTGGCATAGTCTTTTCGCCAAAACTTCCTGTCACAACAGGGACATGTTAAACTTAGCTTTGTAGCCGTATGTTTCTGACCCAAGTGCTGAAGAAAACATTAACAACTGGCATACTGATGTTCTCCACACCATTTAACGGGGCATGAAGTAGGCTGATTAGGCCAAGTTGGCCTTTAATCTTATCCTGGAGACACTGTTTTCTGAGTAACGAATTCCTCTACCTCCTCAGGATTGCCAAGCAATTCTTGCAGATCAGCCATTCTGAAATTTATATAATATAAAATAATAACATAAAATAGAATCCCATCAATGAAAACAGATACTTTTCTAGGAATTGTAGAGTGGTAAGATGTGCCAAACACTAAGAAATTCAAATTTCCTTTGCTATGGCACAAATAAGTCCGTAACTATATTGTCCATATAAAATCTAATTGTAATAAAGAACTTTTTCAATTCAATATAAACTATAATTTTATTAATTGTATTTTCAGTGAACAAAATTGTTAAATATACTGCTATAAGACATCTTATTAATTATTCTTATCATAGATACGTATGCATAGCCACTTCAAGAATCCAGTGAGGTTACTATAAATTTACTTAACTAAAGATAAGCTTAATCAAATATGATTATCTTATCACTGTGCAACATTTGTTATATGTCAGTTGACAATCATTATAATATTTCTGTGTTGATATAAATTTCTATATACAAATAGTGAACATAATGTATATCAGTATGTGCAAGTGCAATAAGAAAAACCCAAGAAAACATATCTGTATACATGTGTATATGTAATATGTTATGTTCTAGCTTTTATTCCTCATCAACCCTAAAGCAGTAAAGTTTTACTTAGACTTTACAGATCTCTAATCAGATCAAAATTGGACTACGGCTCTATTGTATATCCCCTTTCGTACGTCCCTTGCCGACAGTCTTTATGTGAGGCAAATGAACCATCATTGTATTTAAGACGTGAAAAACTTGCTCTTCAATATGCCATTAAACTTCATTCAAATCCATCTAATCCTGTTTTTAATCTTACTTTTGACCAAAATTATGAAACTCCCTTTGATAAAAAACCTCAAGCTATTCGAATTTTCGGTCTCCGGATCAAACCAAAACTAACCGAAGCCAATATCGATCTTGATTTAATTGCTAAGTACAAAGTATCAGAAATACCACCATGGACTTTGGAAAAAAAAATCATTTTTGAACTTTGTAAAGACAAAAAATCTGAAACAGACTCCACTATCTTCCAAAGTAAATTTAGTGAAATCAAATCGTCTTACAATCATTATTGTCACATATATACAGATGGTTCTAAAGATAAAGAAACCGTGGCTGCAGCAGCTGTTACAGGACAGCACACCTCAAAGAGCCAATTACCAAACGGAGCCTCCATCTTTTTCTGATTCACTTTCATCTCTTCAAGCCATAGATGGCATGAAAGATGATAATCCTCTTGTACTTTAACTTTTAAATAAATGCAATGCTCTATGTAAAGATAATACTATTGTTTTCTGCTGGCTTCCTAGCCATACAGGACTTCGAGGAAATGATAAAGCTGATAAGGCTGCAAAAGCGGCCTTCAGCTTGAATATTATTACTTTTAAACTGCCTTTTACAGATTTTAAATCTCATATTAATAATATATATTTATTTCATAGCAGTCCTCTTGGGATCTTGCTATTAATAATAAATTACATGTTATAAAACCAAAACTTGGCGAATGGCATCCTAGCAATAGGAGTATTCGTCGAGAAGAAGTTGTATTAGATTGGTGTAGAATTGGGCATACGCGCTGTACACATTCATATCTTTTAAAACGTGAACCTGTTCCAGTGTGTGTGTCCTGTTTTTCACCGCTTTCTGTGAAGCACATACTGTTCGAATTTGTCGACTTTTCTGCAGTGCGAGAAAAGTACTACAGAGTCGACATTATGAATGAATTATTTGATAAAATTGATGTTACCTATATATTTGGTTTTCTTAAAGAGGTTAAGCTTTTTAATCATTTGTAGTACCAATTATTATATTGTTAACCTTTTATCTCTGATTTATTCATTTTTTTTCATTTATTTATTTGTAAATTATTTTCATTTATTTATTTATTTAACCGTATTTATCTAATATATTTTTGTCATCATCACGTCTATAAATCTTTGCGCGCACAAATGACCTATTTATGTGTCGACGTGCCGTAAAACACCGTTCATTCATTCATTCATTATGAAATTAAATGTATATGAATTCACAGTATCTGATCCAACGGGTTTATAAACCTGTCTTTTATATAGCATGTGAGTAGTCATGAATCCTTAACTGGATGTTACACATATAAAGCTATTAGTTCATGTATGTTAACTTGTCCACCCTGTCCAGATGTGTTGCATGTAATTCGTTAGTATATAAGTCATAATCAACACCAATTTTATTGGTTTGACAGAGGCCTTGATATAATTTCTATGGTTTGCATTGTATCTAGGCGTATTCGCCGTAGTCTGGTCTGTACATTTATGTCTTGGTTTTTCACAAATAATTATCTCCATATATATTTATATCATGCATTGTGAATGAGCATCTGAAAAGATCCAAAAAATCGTAAAAGAGAGAGGTAAGAAGGGTATGATATATATCATTTATCGCTTTTAAATTCATTAATTTAAAGTCCTGGATATTGCAATTGTGCTAGCAATTATATGTTATGGGTGCTGCACGATTTTATTTTTTTTTTAAATTGTTTTCTTAAACGCCAACAATTGTTTCGAAAACATTCCCAAACACGTAATAAACTATGGAATTATATAACATATCATTTGTGAAAGGGTAATCATAATTTCTACAGCTACATCATATGAAGACGCAGTCACACTTGACTATTACGCGACGTAGTTTATAGGTTGACTGCTTCATAGCGAGTGCTGGAGATCATAATGATGTTTCTAAAAAGTATTTGAATTTACCAATACAACTCTACAGAATAAATAACATATATCTTAGATTGCTGATTTCAGTATAATCTATCATATTGTATTAGACTAGACAATTCACGATTGTGTTGGCGCCAGTTTTCATCAAAGTATTACAAACGTCCGGTTATTAAATAGAAATCAATATTTCTTTTCTATTATTTATATGTCAATTCAAAGACATTAATATAATCATAATTTACAGATATGTCAGCATGTGCAATCACATGTACCGTGAGCAGAAGCAAAGTACAGCTTCACATAGCGAGAATTCGCTAGTATATTCATAAAGCTGACGTTGTCCTTTAATAGACGATTGTCTAATATTGATGGGCGTCATTTGTGACACAGTTTTATATTTACACTTCAGAAGAAATCTGAGTTGAACCACTGTTCTTCCACAAGTAGCTGGCAAAAATGCAGTTTTGGTCAAACCTGAATTAGAAACCACGACCAGCGGTGAGATGTAAATGGTTAATAAACGACAACGCCCTAGACCACTCGGTCAGGTACGTCCCCCTCCTTCGATTTGTGAATTATTATCGCTTGAATAACGACGGCAATGATCAATATGTTGTTTACGTATTGAATTTTAAAAGTCAAATAATGAAGGTAGGATGTTTCCAGACATAATCTCTTATTCAAATTTATCTATTGATTGTTTTAGACAGTTTAAAAAAAAAATCAACACAATCATGTACCTAGCACCGGTTTATGCTGTACTGTTCTCTAGACAAACACTTAACGAGCTTCAGGTCTCACTACACACTTGGCATTTTTTTTCTTTTGTCTGCACAAAACAATGTCTAGGATTTCACATTAAAATGAAATACTGCACAGTATATTTCCATACTTTATTTAGTTATAATATATCCGCATTTAAAATGGACAATTATTGGTATGTTGACCGGTTTGCTTTGTTTTAAACACATTGCAGTGATATTCCCTTTTTTAAGAAAGAAGTCCCCAAACGCTCATAAATACATTCATCTATTAAAATCCTATAAAAGTCGTTTTTAACACCAGTGTTGACCTATGTCAGTACATGCTATGTCAGGTGTAACTCTACTTATATGCAGTAAGAAAGCACAGCCCCTATGAATCAAAACTGTAGTGTGTCGTTCATGATTGAAAAAAACATAAACAATAAAATACTTAGTCAAACCTACACTTAAATCTGATTACACTGTTTATATTACTTCGATTGGTGAACACGTTATAAGTTGAAACAAATCACGCTCGAAGTCTACCTGGGTAGATCATAAGCATATGCGGATAAAGTGTTTTGATCAAGGACACCAAACATGACAATAGTTGAGGTTTGATCCAGCGACTTCAAGTCTTGGTCCAATAATCTACAGTTGAACCACGCACTTCATTTAGAGTGCTAGTGGAGACTACGTGTTACCTTTTAATGAATAAAAACTTTTTTTTTATTATGTGTCACTTTTTTAAAAGGATAGCATGTGTGCATTGGAGTCATGCTTCAATTACTAATTTTGTGATTTATGTTTCTAATTTGTAACACATGTGTTGATCATATGTAATTATTGTAAATGATATTCATTTGTTTGCATATTCAATAGCATGCACTACTGTGCATTAAATGTTTTGTTTAAGCCTCATTCCATAGTGTACTTGTTAACCTTTGCATAATTCTAATGTAATATTTTTTAGATACTGGTGGTTTGGATAAAACATGTCCTACCACGTTTGTAATTTGTATTACGAAGCGTTAACACATCACGTGATTCCCTCCATATTCCACAGATTTCTACTGAAACATAACATTTTTTTGATAAAACGTATTTACGTCAAGATGCTGTTTGTGTCGGATATTAAACATTATTACTTTAATTTGAAAAAAAAAATCCTGGGTAACTAGAAACCGTCCCAATGGAGAAAAATGCAATTAATTTTACTATTATCGTTCATTTCATCTTCTTTCAATTAATCAATGTGAGTGCATTTCATTTGAAGTTAACATTTTGGTTCGAATTTTATTACCAAACTAAAAGCGGCAACACCACTCATCAAATGTTTAAGGAGTTTTTATTGCAGTTCGGTTGTTTAATGTTTACAGCTCTGTTCACAACAAATTAATTTTCGACTCGTTGGGATAAATATAAAATACTTATTTAAGTATGTAAGACACATTAAGGTGTGTTGTTTCAATGTTTCATTGCTTACACATTCCAGTTTGATTACAAAATAAGGTGTTTTTCCAGTTTATATTCCAACCTATTGTACCCGTTAAACACTGTTTAACGTATTTAAGGGTTTGTTTCTAAGCATTAACCATTCACAGCATTTGAATGAAACAATAATACACAAAACTATTCATAATTGAATTATAAAATACTACAATAAAGTACTAGAAAATAGACCGACGGCTTAAAACAAATGTTATATATCCACCGCTTGTGTCTTTATTGAGTGAGACATGTTTTGAACTCATTCCTGAGATTGACAATTCATAATTCTAAGGTAAAACTATTTATATTGCTATTTGCAAGAAAGATTGTAAAGCTAATATTTACTCTATTGCAAATAATTTGAAATGATAACATTCTGAATGTATACTGGCACAGTAATCAGGCATGTCGCATTTTGAGCGTCACAGCGGTGGTCTATGGTTAAAGCGTCCACCTCGAAGACGAAAGGTTGTGGGTTCAATCCCCGGAGTTGGTCATACCAAAATCTTGAAAAGTTGTACTAAAATCTTCATCGCTATACTTGGTAGGCTATCACACCATGTGATAATCGAATGTGGCAGACCTCAGAACAATTGTTGAAAGCGGCGCTAATATCCTACAATAACATTAATACAATTTCATATAGACAAAGCATTATATTATTCTAGATATATTGGGCTGCAGTTCGGGCTAACGTTAGCTAACATAGTTTCCTGGCCACTGATTCAACCTCATATTTAGCATACAGTGCATTAGACGTGGTTGTTATTTAACGGTGTTGGACGCAGCCCTGTTTACATATTTATAACAAAATTAATATAACTTTAAATAGTAAATATTTTGTTCCTTTGTTTTGGGTTATATATGTCCGGTTCAATGATATTTCCTACATCAATATTCGGAACTCCTATTTTGGTCTCATGATAGGCTTTTATGGATAATATTGTCTCCATTGATGACTGTTGTAAGTAAACAATGCTTAATACACCAATATGATTGAAATACTTCAAATAAATAAAAATAGAGAATTTCTTGTTTTGCCATAGGGTCCAATTGTAAACAATAAAAAATGGCTCAGTGAGTACTAGCCCCTTTATTTGACCAAACTTGAATTCCCTTTTCATAGAGATCATTTGAACTGAATTTGAACAAATTTGGCGCATATGTTTATGAGTAAAGAAAATATCTTACAGTTTCGACTGTTATGACTACACAATGCTCCCGAACTCAAGATAATATGACAATTATATAATACAAAACTATATGTTTTCCTATAGCAGTTCTATACTAACAAACAACGTCCCCTTTCTGCACACCAATGCACCGTAGCCCTTTTATTGAAACATACTTCAATACATAAGAATCATGCATACCGTATATGAATCTCATTTAACGGTTTTGGTTTCAACTGTTATGACTAATCAAAACCCCAAGGTACTGATAATGATATAAACAATAGTTGATGAAAAGAGAGTTTCTTGTTTTCCGATAACATTCCTGTGATTTTCCTTTGTTAATTCAAAGTCGCCTGACAGGACCAAAATAGAACACAGTTATTGGGACCATTTGTACTAGATATGAACAGCTTTAGCTGGCCATTTCTTAATTCTAAACACTTGTATACTTTTCTAGTCATCAGCTGGCCACTTGTTGATATAAAACACCTTTTAAAGACGCAGTTTGAACTGTTTCAACTAAACAATGCTCCGAATATCAATATAATCAAAGTTATCCTAAAATAGTTTTCCAGTAGTATTCCTATGTAAAATATATGCCCCCTTTTGAAATTCTAATGCATCTTATCGCCTTCATTTTAACGATCGTGAAACTCCAATTCGTGTGAATAGTTTAAACATATTACAATGTTTATCATGTATATAAGTCAAATACAATTTCAGTTCTCTTCACGTTAGATTCGGCCATTCCCTTTTAACTATATTTTGCAATTTTTAACGATGGTTAAGATATATTACATTCCTGGTAAGTAAAAATAAATGACATAAAGTGTAGTTAATGAGAAAATATACGCACACACATAGATACACAGACATTCACATGCAAATATACATACACGCACACACATATGAATGTATGTTGAGGTATTTACTGAAAAGTGGGAATCATAATGTTTTATGATTCGTTTTTTTTAGCTCACCTGAGCCGAAGGCTCACAGGTGAGCTTTTGTGATCGCCTGGTGTCCGTCGTCTTTCGTCCGTCGTTAACTTTTAGCTTTTAACAACTTCTTCTCTGAAACCACTGGGCCAATTTTGATATAATTTCACAGAAATGTTCCTTGGGTAACCCTCTACTAAGTTTGTTCAAGCCATCTTGATTTGTCAAAAGACATGGTGGCCAGGGGGTTGGGTTAGTTAACTATATAAGCTATAGTAAAAACTTTAAACATCTTCTTGTCAGAAACTACTGGCTCGATTTTAAAATAATTTCACGGAAATGTTCCTTGGGTGACTCTCTGCCAAGTTTGTTTAAGTCATCTTGATTCTTCAAAAAACATGGCAGCCAGGGGTTGGGTTAGTTTTGATGTCAAATTACTCCCCCATGTTTTGTCTGTATATAGCAATTATTATAAGAAAAGGTTATACACTTATTTAAATAAACCTTTTTTTGCTATTATTATACAATGTTATACTAGATATAAGTTTTAAAAGATAATTCATCATAAAAAAGATGAATGATACAATTATAATCAATGATTGAATATTATTCAAATATCATTAACCATTTTAAAGTAGGTGTTTTTCTGAATAAAAAAAGGCAGAGTTTTAGGGATGGTTTACTGCTTCATAATAAAGCAATACCATATTTTTAGCAAGTTTCATCACAGCAAGAAGTCTGCTTGAGATTTTCAGTGTCAAAGTGTAAGTGAACTCTTGAAGGAGGAGCTTAATTGTTTTTGGGGTAGAGTGTACTGCGACAAAGATTCTTTCAAGTGATATACTTTAATAGGCTTGTGTTTGAAACTCATAGGAATATTAATTGTGCTGGAACTGAGGATTGTTTCATGCACAATAGTTTAGTCTGATGCTTTAGTTTGAAACCGTTCTCAAACATAACAGGTTAGTTTTGTGCTGGAACTGGATAATTATCTTAGTTCGAAGACTTAGCATCTATAGTAAAAACTTCAGAAGCTTTCTTGTCAGAAAATACTGACCTGTTTTTGATGAACTTTCACTGATATTTACCACAGATGAACCTCTACCAAGTTCGAACTCTTCTACGCATCTGTTACATCTTCAAAATAACTCAAAATTCTAACTACTTGCCCATCTCGTCTTTCTGGAATTTTGAGCGTACATGTATTATATAATCTACTTATGTCGGGTGACTCAAGGTCAGTCAGGTGAGCAATATAGGGCCATCTTGGCCCTCTTGGTTTTAAATGAAAATACACACATATATGTATTTAAAGTATCATCTGGTTGGTCACTGATATTCACGCGATAGGTTATGGGGCGGTAGCTGTTACAGAGTCGGGGGGAGAAAAACAAAATACTATAACGAAATCTTCTGGATTCGTGAATGAAAGTTTGAACACTTTCGAAGAGATTTATGTTGTCTTCATATGAATGATCGTCGGATCCATATAACAGTTTTTTGACAACGAGTGAATGGAACAACCTTGTGTTTTAAATAATTTAATTTTATGTTGTACAAAAATAATGCAGTTAAAATGTAATGTTCAGCATCTTCCACTTAATGCGTACAGATACATGTTGGATAAATTTCTATATGATTAACGTAAAGATCATGATTTAAGTTACTACAATTATTTCTTAGTCTTGCATGCTGTGCAGATAATATTCATATACCGTGGTTAAAGTGTTTTGGAACTATAACTGGATGAAAACAAGTATTTATAATGTTTCGTTTATAAATTGATAATGATGGTGCTTCCCTTAAAGCAACTGATAGTTTATTCCACAACGAAACTGTTGATGCAAGGGCTCAGTTCGTCTGGTTATGATATCAAGATCTTGTGAGTTTCTAAGATCGTATGTTGTTTTGTTACTAACTGTATCGGGAAATAAATCTATAAGGTAGTTTAGTGTCATACCATGTTTTATTTTGCATACCAATATCAATTTTTTATATAATTTTGAAATCGATATTGATCTTGTTGTACCAGTAACAACTGGCAGCTTCATGTTGATTTTTTTGTTGTCTTTCTCGTAACAGATGCAGTTATCCCACACTACCGAGGCGTCATGTAAAATTGGGCAAACAAATGATATATAAATTTGATTAATTAGAGTGTCCCTAAGTATTTTAAATTTAACTTTTCTCATCATGCCAAGAATTTTAGATGCAGACTGTATTGTATTCTCAATATGAGCGCGCCATTTACCATTATTACTGATTGTAAGGCCCAGGTGTTTGTGATTTTCAACAAATGTTACAGGGATATTTTCAAATAATAGTGAAGGATTACGAACTGTTTTAGATGTGAATAATATTGCTTCAGTTTTCAAGGGATTGAACGTAACTTACCACTGTTTTGACCAAGCAGATAACATAACTAGATCGTGATTTATTATACCTTCAAGATCTTATATATTTTTTTTTGCGCATGCGTGAAGAAATGGATGTTTAAAATTTGCTCTGGCAAATATTTTTGTTTTTATATGATTATAAATGGATTTAACCAGTGGATTTAATATTGGACACTATAAACATGAAGATAAGTATTTTGTGAACCGATATTAAAAGGAAATAAACATTTTGTGATAATGGAAAAAGTCATTTTATTCACCAAATCATTTTTCCTTTGTTTGAAAATTTGAAAACGGTGTGAGAGGTGTGAGAGGTTTTCAACATACACGACATACAGGATATTTATAACTGTCATTATATAGTAATATCATTACAGTCAGCTATTATGGCGGACGTTTATGACACCGAGTTTGAGCCTGTGGCTATAGATCAAAACACCAAGGTCAAAGTGCCCGTTATAGCTGTAGTCGCCCAACCAGATGCTCAAACCGATGATTGCCCATCTAGTGCGGCCATGTCGCCGTTATTTATTGATCTTAATTGCACACTTACTGGTCACATTGCCAGTGATCAAGATGCAAATGCGGATGTAACAGAATACCACCGCCTTTTACAACTGGTGCGAGAGCTTCCGAGTGCGATGTTTATTGATGTAACAGTATTCCGGAAAACCAGATACGGTAATTCTGTCGTCATTCGTGTTAATATCGAAGACGATGAAAACGCATGTTATATGACAGACGATCCTTGTTTCTGGCCACAAGGGGTTATTTGTAAACCATGGGTCTCGTATGGATCATATAAATCTCGCCAAAACGAGACTCAAAATTATAAACCGAACGATACGATAACCCCAGGGGGTTTAAGTATTCGCTGGCTGATTGGAGTCGAGTCAATTATACCGACTCGAACCGTTATGCAGCGCTTGACTCGGACTATGATATTGAATAATTATGTCAGGTATAAGTAATTTATTTCTAAATATAACCACATGGAACGCGACCGGAATTATGTCCAGCGCGAGTTATTTAAGTGATATTTTAGAAAATAATGCTATAGATGTCTGCCGCATTGCCGAGCATTGGTTATTCAAACATGATTTACACTTTCTTGATTGCATCAATAATAAATATTCATGTCATTCGATTTCTGATCCTGATCTTCTGTTGCCAAGCAACCGAAGAGTTGGTAAAGGTGGCATCTGTATGTTCTAGAACAAGCATCTAAACGATATTGTTTCACCTTTGAACTTAGAAAGTAAATATATATTAGGTATCCAAATTATGTCTTCTGTAGGAATTTCTATATTTATTTTTCAAGTGTACTTTCCATGTAAAAACTACTCTATTGCCATGTATAAGAAATGTTTAGACGATGAAGAGAATATACTATGTATATACAGGACAGCGGGTATAATATGTCTTATGGGTGATTATAATACTGAATTATCCTCCAGAAACCAACCTACATTTAAACTCGATAGCCGAGGAAAATTGTTAGTTGATTTTATGCTTAATTATAAATTGTTACCCATTAATTCGCTAGGCCTGTGTTATGGAGCAGAATTTAGTAATGTGCCATATAATAGTGATAGAGAGACACTCATAGATCACATATTAATTGAATCAAGTTCTATTAAGCTGATAAAGTCACGTACAATTTTAGATGATAGTTGTTTAAATGTTTCGACTCATCGTCCAATTGTTTGTAAAATAGAATGTCAAATTGAAAATAATATTCATTCAAGTGAAACTTATCATAATATAAATTGGCATTATGTGAAGCAGGAAAAAATATATAAATATTGCAATTTTTTAAATACAAACATAATGCGTAACGATTTGCTTTCATTACATATATCTACGCCCGGTGACGTTGACTCGTTATATACGACCGTCGTTAACTTAATGAATAATGCGACCAATAAATACATTCCAAGATCAAAATTCAAACTATTTATTAAACCATACTGGAATCGTGAATTATCATATTTACATAACGAAATGAATTCAAAAAGGATACAATGGTTAAATGAAAATCGCCCTCGCAGTATTCAATCCCTTAGTTATAGAAACTAGAAGGCATCAAAAAACAAATTTCGTAAAGTCCACCGCGCTGTTGTCAAAACATATCTGTCTAGCTTAGAACGGGAAATTGATGCAGCGGCAGATATGGACAATAATGAGTTCTGGAAATTGATAAATAGGCGTAAGAAAAATAAGAAATCAGAAACCACTCTTAAAATGAAGTTTACTGGACAATCGTATGAGAATCCGGTCGATATTAATAATGGCTGGAAAAACTATTTTTCAGAGTTATACACGCCGCAAGACCATGGTTTTGATTCAGCCTATGCACGATCATGCGATGAAGAGTTGTTGAACATTAAGTCTGAATTAAATACACATCAATGTAACGACATTGAGATCAATTTAACTATGGTTGAACAGGCTTTAAAATCTTGTAAAAAGAAAAAAACCTGTGGCATTGATCTTATTTATTACGAAAATATGATATACGGTGGTCCGCTATTACTTTCCGTAATTACAAAATTATTTCACAATATGTCTTTACTAGCACATGTACCTGTTGAAATGAAAAAAGGTATTATAACGACCCTCTACAAAGGCAACAATAAAAACAAAACGGACCTAAATAGTTACAGGGCCATATCACTTTGTTCTATTATTTTAAAAATTGTACGAAAAGATTTTACTAAAAATGTTAGAGAAATCTGGTACACTCAGGTTAAACACATTGCAAGGCGGTTTTCAAAGAAACATTAATTGTAAAATGACGTCTTTTCTTTTACGAGAAAGTATCTTTTTTGCAAAAGAAAACAACTCTAAACTTTTTACATGCTTCCTCGACGTGAGACAAGCATTTGACCACGTATCTCAGCATATTGATGCTTAAATTATATAAAACAGGTGTCAACAAATCTATTTTTAAAATTATACAAAACATGTTTGAAAATATTTTTAGCTGCGTTAGGTCACAAGGCCAATCTTCGGATTGATTCCCAATTTTACAGGGAACAAGGCAATGCCAAGTAATGAGCCCGTACTTCTATCTACTCTTCATAAATGATCTAATGAATAAGTTTGATCAATCTTATTACGGTCTGAAAATAAATGATACGGGTAACTGTTGCCCAACTTCTGCAGACGATATTGTGCTCAGTTCACTGACTAAGAACGGATTAGAAAAACTTATGACCATATGTCATAATAACTCTATCCGAGAACGATATACTTATAATGCAAATAAATGTAATGTCATTGTTTTCAATGAATGCAGTTCTGAATCACAAAATAACTCAAGGCAATGGCGTTTAGGCCAAAGTACTGGCATTGAAACCGATAAATGTGTTCATCTAGGCATTTCATGTAGTAAAGACATGTGTCTGAATGAAAACATTAAAGACGCGTGCTCTAAATTACGTAAAACATATTTTGGATTAGCCGACTAAAACCATCAAAATTGTTTACACCCAATTACAGTAAAACATCTATATCAAAATGTTGTCCTCTCGCGAGCTTTATACGGCTACGAACTATGGAACGCCATTACGGACACGCAACTCAAATCGCTAGAACAAGTACATGTTCAATGTATTAAACATATGCAGTCGTTACCAAAACAAAATCGTAGTGACGTAGCGCTGGCTTTAATTGGCGTCACACGAATTGAGCATGAAATTTATATAGCGAAAGCTCTTGATGTTTGGACAATTATGTAGTATTAATAAACGCTTCAGGATAAACACACTTTTTGTTATTAGGCTCATACAATTCATGTCTTATCCACGTAAAACGCAGGGTTTTATACCAGATATCTACCGTATTCTAGGCAAATAAAAGTTGACCGATGTTCTAACGAAATACATTTCCACTGCATTCTTCCCTACGTTAAGACAATGGAAAAAAAAGACTTAAATTAAGTATACATAAAACAGCCGAATTCGACTTTAGAACAAGACTGGTTCAAGACGACAGTCTCAATAGTTTTCTCAATATATTGTATGAGAAGAGGATGTGCCGACAAATACCATTTGGCTCCTACCGGAAAGATAATTTTTGGACTAATTTAAGGTTTGGCCATTTATACCGTGTTGTTGCATTTTAAATAGAAGGCCTTTGTGCTAAATACGGTCGCATGCTTTAGAAATATCACAGAAGACCATACAAATGTTAAGTTTATAGAGTCAGTTGAATTTACAATTTGGTGGCATATGTCGATTTTTTGGTGTACAGTGGAATGACCAGTTAAAAAACCTGATTGTCTAGAATATATGAGATTCTCAGAGAAATGGAAAGTGTATATATACTTATACACACAACGTTCCATATGTTTACCAATATAACTTAACAGGGAAATAGGTCTGTAATTACTAACACACGATGAATCGCCTTTCTTATAAAGGGGCATAACAAATGCATGTTTCAAGTTACATGGAAAAGATTCCTAAAAAATACTTATTAAATAAAATAATAAAGGTTTTGAAATTATACCGTTGGTTAGTTATAAAATTATGTAACTTACTAGGTCTGGCCCTACAGCTTTATTCACACCTAAACAAGAAATTATAACCCAGTGTCGTTCTTTAATATAGTAATGTCGTTACTTGTTCTGTTTGTCCGTATGTTCAGTTCTGGTAGGGTTGACCCTCTATTATCTACGTTAGAGATCGAGCAAAAAACTCGTTTTAACAATTTGCTTTCTCATTGTCTGAGAAAGATATATTTTCGGAGCTGTCGGTAAGTATTGTTTTCAGTATCGGGGATTGTTTCGGATTTACTATTATTTTTAACCAAGTTCCTATGGATTTTCCAGTTTTGATTTTGATTGTCTGTCCAAGATGTGGCAATATTTTGTTCCTAGTTGCTGAAAAAGCATTTCTCTGAAATCGTGAACGTGAGTCATTTATGTCAAGTTCTTCAATAAAGTTCCTGTCTTGGTCGGATATCATGCTGTTTAACGTTTCATAGTTATCGTTTTTGTAATTCCAGAATTTTTGCTTTGAACATGTTTGTTTGAAATCGTGAAACTTTATCATTAAGAGTGTAGCTTTGTGGTCGCTTACTTGTCTATCAATGTCTATTACGTCAGAGGTTAATGGTAGTATACCGTCGGATATGATAATAGGGTCAAGTAAGGTTGCTGATGTATCTGTCACTCGTGTCCGTTTGTCGATTATATTTTTCATGTTATTTATGATGATAATGTTACGTAAGTGGCAGTCTCTTTTGCTCAATAAGTCTTGGTTTAGATCAACGGCAATAACAATATTGGAATTAGATTCGAATGCACGTTCGATAGAAATATTAACATTTTCCCAAAAATAAACTGAAGAAAAAATAACCTAGGGACCTCATTTGAACATACTAGGGATCATATGTAAAAAATAAAACACACATCTTACTCGTCTTTTATTGAAAAAAACACGTTATAATTCCCTTTCGTTAAACTGATAGATGATTTTAGCTAGACTAAGATAATAATACAAAATGTATAATATTAAATCTTCAGACATTTTGATTTCGGAAAATAATAGTTTGACATTTAAAACTGAACAAAATGTTAAGCAAAAGAGTCACAACTTGTAATGAATGCTTTACATAAAAACGCTAGACACCAACTTTGGTGAAAATTTTTCCAAGTGTTTCGGAGAAGCTGTTTGAAAAAAAAGGTTAACGGATTGACGGACAATGAACACAAATAATATACAGTCATTATTGGTTATTATGTGTTTAAAAACATCTTAAGGAAAATATTGGTGAACCAGAAACCTGTTGTATAAAACTCGTTTGTGTGATCTTGCCTAGTGGCACATATACTGGGGTTAAAAATGCAGCAAATATAAGTCTCGGTTCAGTAAATGATAGAAAGTGTATTGAATCACAAAGAGCAAGGTCCCATACGAAGGTAATTGCTGATTTGTCCATGTTGTTTATCTAAGTTTTGAGATTTTCGTTAATATACATTACATTTCATTCGTATATTTTAGCGTAACCTTATACTACCAAATGATCGAATTTATTGCCGCCCGCGATTTAGTATTTGGTCAACAAAATTAAAGAGTTTTAAACTACAGAGACAAAATACAATATTAGTTGTTAAACAGAATATCTAAGATCGAAAAATTATCGGCGATATAGCTGAGGCCAGTTTAAATTAATCTATGTATAATCACTGAATCAGAACAGTGTTCAATTAGTTTCATTGGTAACTGAGACATATTCTAAGACATTATAATTAAACCCATTTTAAGAGCAACGGGAATAAACACAAGTCAGCAGTAATAAAACAAACTAAACACAAGTGTTGTCATTATGCGCCTTTATGATATGAAACCTCAGTTAATTTATTCTTGCCATAAAATATGACATAGACATATTTAGACATAGATACATATATTTTATTGACTTAAACTTTAGTTTCTCATCATTAGCATACAATTGACAATATTTTTGTACATGACAGATATAAGCAATTATGATCATTGGTAAATATATAGTAATTGTATCTCTTTACCATGATATAGTATGTTTCACGTTAAATATCTAATAGTATATGATTTACCAATATACTATGACATATCTTTAGTGAAACTACCGATTCATTAATCTAAACTAAAGTTCTGAATAGAGCGTCTAATTTCTAAATCTTCCGATATATATTTGCTAAACTTAGCAAGTTCAACTTTGTCCGAAGATTGTAGTAATGATAAATAATCAAATGTAATGATCAAATGTGTATACATTTGTTATACTATCATTATACATAGAACACATTAAAACATATGTATTAAGGGCCAACTTAAAGCATCCAGTCACCCATGCTAAACCACAATTAGTACATATTAAGTTTAATGAAGGAGTAACAACAAACAATCATGAATCTTTTCACTTCAAGTAATACTAGTTAAATGAGTTCAGGCATAAAAACATTATTGCAAACAATAAATTGTGAGGAAGTCGCAAAAAGGCGGTACCGTTATAAATAAGCATTGCTTCTTCCTCTTTAATATGCATTTTCCTTATTTTAATGCTCTTTCGTTTTGTTTGAATAGTATTACTGAAGTATTTTGAACATTTTGAAAACATTGTCATATTTGAAATGTGAATTTAGAAGAAAAGTGGTGCTTGGAAATTGTGGTATTGATACATGATTTTGGAAGTCTACTTTCGCTTTGTTAACAGTGTACACACTGAAAAAAAATGCATCTTGGATGACACATATCCCTTACTTTTCTCATCATATTTGGTAGTGCAGAGATTGGTCAATAATAAAATGTAAGTTTCACTTTTATTCGGGTCTGTCTATGAATGACATGCATGCAAACTTTTTTTTTATTTACTATAGAATAAAAAACAAAAATCATTGGTGAATTTGTTTCACTTTAACTTACTCAGCTGGAGCAATTTGATCCAGAAAATAAACCACACATTGTTTCAATGTTTCCTTTAGCCTAAAAAATCAATGTCCCAGTAAATGTTGTGAAATATGCAGAAGCACCCGTCGATACACCTTCGGCTTCTATAAAGACTTGTTGGTCCTTTTCCACATGTACAGTTACAACATTGGATGCTTGCGATAGAAGTAAATGCTCTAAACCGGCTCTCCCATCAGCAAAAGCTGAATACGTATTAATGTCGCCGACTTTTAAACAAAAGTGAGCATCGAAATCAAATGCTGCTACTGTGAAGGCAAACAAATAAACACCACTTTTTGGACAGGTGAAAATTCCAGTTGAAGAATTGTAGCCGTGCCCGACGTTATTCATGACGCCTCCAAATATTATTTTCGAATGATAAGGAATATTTTGAAGAGCTGTCTCCAGGTATGAGGAAAAGCTTATTTTACGTCTATCTGAAAAATACAATTTACATTAATATGAATAAATATTTGGTTATTTTTACACAAGCTTATTAAATTTTCGTGCACTAATCAGTCATGTCTTTTACAATTTTCTGCAATTAATCTACATTTCAGTAACTGTGTTATCTCATTTTAATAATACTTATACAGTTTAATTATATTTAATCCGCGTTATGCAATATTGATATTCCAGGATAATTAGTAAATAGACACGTGTAGATAATACACATACAATCTGTTCATGTTTTGGTGGTTAATTATTGTACTCATTTGGAATACATAGTTTAAAACACAGAATTATACCTATTTTTGCTTTTAAGGTAGATAACTTTGTCGTCGCATAGTCCAGCGTCTTTTCAATACGACCAAGTTGTGTTTGTAACCGACTCTCCTTTCTTTGATCAGCATTCTTTTTGAGTTCTGTATCAGTTATTAAATCCTTTACTGTCAATCCTATGAAAAATATTGAAAAAAGATTGATCTCGCATATACACTGACATTTTACGGAAAAAAACACCAATGGTTATATAATATATAGTACCAATTTTTAACATGTCAAAAGCTTATTACAAATACTCTGTAAGAGGAACATGATTATATGAGCTGTCCGAGGCCGGCCTGTACGAAGCAGAAAAACTGCATAGTATGACCATCAGTTACTGAGATTAGAACATACTATCAACTTTAATCAACCTTTCGAAGCACAGATTGTACAATAAATCTACCGAGAACCAACTCTGGGTTATCGTAACTGCTCGCCCTGCCTTGTAATAAACGTACATGTGCAGTTTGAATGATGCATATGAGCTTGCCGGTACGCGTATACACTTATATTGGTGAAGTACCATAAAAGGAGGAAGAAGACAATGTACTGTCTAGATGAACCTTACATATATGCTCTATATAAAACTTATTAACGTCGACACTTGGGCGAGTAGAGTGATCTAATGATAGGGACAACTATAAAGTCCTACTTACTACAAAATAATAGTGAATAAATGTTTACGTAATTGGTTATTCACATGTAATATCTGGTCTAGATTGATTCATATAAGCTCGATTTTGTTTCTTGTATATAACGAGTGTTGACTATATTTTTCGAGATGCACTATGTGTAACACCAACATTTAGTGTAAATCGAGTTTATTTTAGTTAAATAATTTTCTTGATAAAACAATTGTGTCAGTACTAATATCAGTTCTGTTGATACAAATAAAGATAAGAGTTATCGTTACAAGACATGGTTGATTTATTTCTCGAGTAATCTATTTTTTTTTATTTTCTACAATTGTAATACTAGTACTGCAATTCATACGAAGTAAAATCAAATTTAACAAACTATTATTTTGATGGAAAAGGTTTAACTTAAGAAATAATGTTTAATACCAATTCTAATTTTAATTAAATAAAATATAACTGTTAATTGTTTCTTTCATGCATATATTCATGACCAATTAAAAAGACAACATGAATATCACATACGCGTTTGAGTTATATATTTCTAAGGACCAAGTAAGCAGGTCTGTTGTTTCACCGTTACCGCGCCGATATGAGAGATAACAATGTATTTATCGTTACTATAAAATCTTACTGTTACATATGTATGAAACTTGGATGTAACCCGCATTCTCTGGCGTAAGCGCCCAACACTGCAGACACTTCACAATTGCCTGCTTGACACAAATATATGTCAATATGACGATAATACTGTTTTGTATCAGAAATCAACTTAATGTTAACGTTTCAATCGCAAGTAAGTTATAACGTTGTCGCGCCATTGTCATACATTATTTAACAATTATCTGTTATATCAAATGAAAATTATTTTCCATGTCGAAACTGTGTAAATCAATAATAATAATATCAAGTACAACAACAACAACACACGAATCATTCGGTTTGAATAGAAACTAGCTTGAATTTTAATTTCCTTCACAGCAATAGAATTGTCTTTGAGCAATTAAAACAAAAGCATACTGAATGATCACATAATTAAATAATGTACGGTTAACATCATTATTTCCTGAAGTATACTATCTTAATTTTTGAAGGGACCTTCCTGAAATGCACGTAGTTACAAGAAGCCTATGTTTGTATCAGAGTGTTTGAAATATATTCGGAAGAAATTTGTTCAAATACGCTGGTACATTCTTAAAATGTATACAAATATTTCCATATACTCATGCACTTGTGTTCATAATCCCTGCACACAGAATAACTCATTTTTCATGACGTGCATCGACACAATAGGTTGTACTAATATTAATATATGTTTTACCGTTGCTGATTAAAATTCAATCCAATTACAACATAAGTTTTATAAATGTACAATTAATTTGCCAGGCACATGACGCATGTTGCTAACAAACGATGTCTGCGAAGTATGTAATGAACAGTTTAGATTAAAATGATTCATACCAATTTTCTGTTGTGACTGAGATAGTGCATCAATTTCACGTTCTTTTATTGCAAGTGCTGTTTGTAATTTCGCATCATTTTTTTCAGCTGTCGCTTGTTTGAGTGCGTACTTTCTTAGTGTCTTGTTCATAACTTCTTCTGAATTTTGTTGTTGTAGACTAATATTAAATTTGCTTGATTCTATATCTTGTTTTAGCGCTGTTAGGTTTGTTGTTATTTCACTTTGCTCAATTCGTATATAATCTTCAAGTGTTTGCATTTTGTTTTCTATTTTTTCATGCATGGCTCTCATATAACGCTTTTCGCTATGAAGGGCTTTTTGAACAACTGTCACGTACGATTTGATATTCAAACTCGTGTGATGTTTATCTGACGCATTAGACTCACTCTTGTGAGCAACTGTGGTTGTGTTTTCATGTTGAGATCCGGCTAATACCATTACAATTTCGTTTATTTGATCGACTCGAGAGTTCATATTCTTCATATCCTTTCGAAATATTTCCATATCAGTGTACACATTGTTAATCCTGCTTGAAAGTATTTCGTACACATCTTTGGCCGCGAGCTCCTCACTTGCAGTAAAGTGTAACATACAGATACATTTAATAAGTGTACCGAATAGAAATGTGCGCGCCATGATGCGATTTAAACTCTAACTGCAGTTATGGTAGTATAATAACTAAGTGTTCCAAACATTTCACACAAGTAGAGCCACCGTTACATATTTTAATTAAGTGTTGAGTATTAAAGGCACCTGTTCCAATAGCATTACATAATAAATATACATCAGTATAATCAGTATAATTTTGAATCTTACGACATTAATGAAATATATGACCGTAAAGCTAAACATCCTACAGAAATTGTATATATGTAGTGTTATATAAAAAGCCCCGTTTAGATAGTAGTTTTATTATTGGATTGGTACATGACTGAGCTAATTACACAATTTGCTAACATTGTAATGAGTAATAGACAAGTTGAAATGTGAATTATAATATTCTAAATGAAAAGTACAACATACAGTTTTAAAAGACCTTATGGACTACAATTATATTTTGTGTAGTATATCTAACCATGTGCATACCACTTAGAAACATTTCTGTTCATACCCCGGCCTTTCATGGGTGGGAGAATATAGATTTGCCCTGGTCAATTCGTTCGTCTATTTGTACGTCAGACTATTTTGTCAGTTTACTCCTGAACGTTTCAGCATAATGACAATTTCATTTTTTACATAAACGCTTGCATTTAAAAGTACGAATATAATCAATTTTGCACTTCTTTGTATTTGGCAATATATAGTTTCATCTGTTCAATAAAAGTTTCGTCGTAAATGTAGGAAAGGGTTATATGTAAGTCTGTAGCGAATGATAAACCCAGATGGGTACATGTGCAAACATGTGATTCTATCACATCTGACATGCGAGCTTTGCATTTTCCACTTTCTAGTTTATGCAGATTTTCTACTATGAATCATCTGTTGAAACCCACCAAAATACCATGATTTTTTAACATGTACTCGTAACATGTACTGTTCTTCATGAACGTTTAAGAAAGGGTTGCAATAACCTAAATAATTATTTATTTGACAACAAATTAAAATTATATCTAACTACATTCAAGGTCCAAATCAGGAATAACGCAAGCCCCTCCCTACACCTGCTCAGTCTGTTCTGAAACGTGCTCGACACGATTCAGTGGAGACTGAATCAGATGACGATTTATTGACTTCAACTAATTGGCCAAGATTTTTAACAGTTACATCAACAGATCCATCTAGACCAGTAACAAAGCTTTCACCTTTTGCGATTCACAAGCAAATGCTTGGTATTGCTGGTGAGCCGCGAGAGGTGAAAAAGCACAAATCTGATAAGATTTTGATTGAATGTCAGAAAAAAAGTCATTCTGACAATCTCCTTTCAATAAAAAAAATGTTGACATACCTGTAGAAGTCCGTCCTCATATTACACTAAACTCCTCCAAAGGAGTCATTCGTTCCAGGGAACTGGAACAATGTACTGTTAAGGAGATGAGTGTAAATTTGAAACAACAGGGAGTTTCAGAGGTGACCAGAATTAATACCAGGAAAGATGGCAGTATAAAACCGACTTATACCTTTAGCCTTACATTTAACTCTCCAACCTTACCAAAATCTTTAAAAATCGGTTATATATCTTTACCCGTTGACCTTTTTATACCCAATCCACTTCGATGTTTTAACTGTCAACAGTTTGGACACCATCGAGAAAGATGTAGACGAGATGCCCTGTGTGCTCGATGTGGCGAACAAGGACACACGGACTTCTCGTCATGTACAAAACCCGCCTTTTGCATTAATTGCAAAGGGAACGACGGGGCTTTCTCGATGGATTGTCCAAAATGGAAACTAGAACACGAAATTCAAAAAGTTAAATTACAAAACAAAGTATCATTCCAGGAGGCCAGACGTCTTGTTGAACTCCAATCTCCATCTGCTCCTTCAGGCAAACCATATGCTGAAGTGAGTAGAATTGTTGAGAAAAAGACCACAAGATGTATGGAAATACAAACTGATATTACCTGGCTTAATGATAATCCAATACCATATATTGCTGTCGTTCCTGGTAATTCCAAAGTCTCATCTAAGACTCAGACTTCAACACCAGTTATTATACAACCTAAACCAAATATGAAACAAAACAAGAAAAATCTTACATATATTTCTGATAGGAAATCGGCGAACTCGAGGAATGTCCCGAGTACCCCAAAACCGGAGAACTCGGGGAATGTCCCGAGTTCCCCAAAACCATCGGGCTCTGGTATTACCAACTTCTCCGCAGAA
Organism: Panopea generosa; assembly: GCA_029582155.1. Lineage (NCBI taxonomy): Eukaryota > Metazoa > Mollusca > Bivalvia > Adapedonta > Hiatellidae > Panopea > Panopea generosa. Next base: position 89,871,377 of record CM055896.1, read on the forward strand.
GGCTAAGATACATCTAGCCACTGCAAAATTATGCGTAACAGGGAAGCAACCTGAATAGCCTGATGACTCTATACGGTTGAAAAATAAATTTTCCTACCTTGATATGGAAACCGATGATGCATTATCGGATTTCTCCAAGGTCGTTAAGTTTAAAGTCCCTTTAGCACCTATACTTCCACCTACATGAACGATTCAAATTCAAATAAAATAATACAATGGAATTGTCGAGGTTTAAAACCAAATTATGAAGAGATTAGTTTACTTTTAAATGAACATAATCCTATTGCATTTTGTCTTCAAGAAACGTTTTTGAAGTCAAATGATGAAACTACTTTTAAACAGTATTCTTTATATAACACAATTTTTGATACAGGTGAAAAAGCAACTGGTGGCGTGTCTGTTCTTGTAAATAGAAACGTCCCACACAGTACAATTCAATTAGACACTAATCTGCAAGCAGTTGCAGTTAGTGTTACAATGCATAGAGTTATTACAATTTGCTCTTTTTATTTACCACCAAGTGCAACCCTTGATCCGAAAGATCTCGATAAACTCATTGCACAATTGCCATCACCTTTTATGCTTTTGGGGGATTTTAATGCCCACAATTACATATGGGGTTGTAAAGACATTAATGATAAAGGTAATAAAGTTGAATCTTTTTTAAATCAAAATAACCTATGTCTTTATAATGATAATAAATCTCATGCATGTTTACATCCTGCTTCAGGATCGAAAACTTCTATCGATTTATCAGTTCGTGAGCCATCACTTTTGTTAGACTTTTCATGGAGTGTTGGTGATGACCTCTGCGGGATTGACCATTATCCAATATTTCTTGAAAATATTGGACCTCCACTTATTGATAAAAATCAACGATGGAAACTTCGCAAAGCAGATTGGCATATGTTCCAATCTCTTTGCGAAGAACAGTTAAAACCTGATTTATTTAACGATACAGATGATTCTGCTGGTCAGTTTTCATCAATATTATACAGTATAGCAGAAAAATCTATCCCAAAAACCTCGACAAGTCCAAAACGCCCTCAAAAACCATGGTATGATGATGACTGCAAGAATGTAGTCAAGGATCGTAAAAAAGCTTTAAGTCAGTTTAATTTACGACCTACACAACATAATTTAGACAATTTTAAAGTGTTTCGTGTAAAAGCTAGACGTACTCTTAAGGAGAGTAAGAGAAAGTCCTGGAGAGATTACGTCTCTAGGCTTAATTCTCGTACTTCCCTTAAGAAGGCATGGAATATGGTCCGAAAAATCAACGGTGAGTTAATCCAGGTTGCGTTAACCATTTAAAAACTGAAAATCATACTGCCACATCTACCAAAGACATCGTTAATACTTTGGCAGATACTTTTCAAAATATTCATCTACCACTAATTGCAATCCAACATTTTTAAACATAAACATCAGACTGAAAAACAGAAACTAAACTTTAAATCAAATAATTCAGAAAAATATAATAAGTTCTCTTTGAGTGAATTGAAAAAATCCTTAAAGAAGGCACATGATACATCAGCTGGTCCTGACGATATCCATTATCAACTTTTAAAACATTTACCCGAATCATGTTTATTAATTCTACTTGATATATCTAACTCTGTTTGGGTGACTGGAAATTTCCCCGAGTCTTGGAGGGAAACTATCGTTATTCCGGTACCCAAACCTGGGAAAGATCACAAGGATCCAGTTTATTACCGGCCAATTTCTTTGGCAAGTTATGTTTGTAAAACCATGGAACGTATGATTAATGGTCGCCTCGTTTGGTTCTTGGAATTACTAAGTATCAAAGTGGATTCCGACGCCAAAGGGGCACTACAGACCATTTAGTTAGATTTGAATTGTTTGTTAGGGATGCTTTCATTGAGAAAGATCATTTAGTCGCTGTAGTTTTTGACTTGGAGAAAGCCTGCAACACCACGTGGAAGTATGGCATTATGAAATATCTTCATAATATGGGCCTTCGTAGCCGTTTAGCTACATTTATTTTAAACTTTTTAGATGATAGACAGTTTCAAGTCCAACAAGGCAGTATTCTGTCTGTCACAGTTTTTAATATTAAAATTAATAATATTGTTAAGAGTATAAACCCTGGTGTGAATTGCTCTTTATATGTTGACGATTATGTAATTTGTTACCGTTCAAAAAATACGAAAACGATTGAAAGGCAACTACAGCAATGCCTTAATAAACTTCAGACTTGGTCTGATGAAAACGGTTTTTTTTAAGTCTAAAACAAATTGTATGCATTTTTGTCAACTACGTAAACATCGCGATGATCCCAATCTAACGTAAGATGGGATACCTATACCTGTTGTTGAGGAAACAAAACTTTTAGGTCTTATTTTTGACCGTAAACTTACTTTTATTCCTCATCTTAATTATAAGACAAAGTGTAATAAAGCACTAAATTTATTAAAAGTGGTTGCCAATACTAATTGGGGTGCAGATCGTAAAGTTTGACTTAGACTTTACAGATCTTTAATCAGATCAAAATTGGACTACGGCTCTATTGTATATGGATCAGCTCGCAAGTCTTACTTAGCGATGCTTGATCCTATACACAACCAAGGACTACGACTCGCCCTTGGTGCCTTTCGTACGTCCCCTGCCGACAGTCTTTATGTAGAGGCAAATGAACCATCATTGTTTTTAAGACGTGAAAAACTGGCTCTTCAATATGCAATTAAACTTCATTCAAATCCATATAATTCTGCTTTTTATCTTATTTTTGACCCAAATTATGAAACTCTCTTTGATAGAAAACCTAAAGCTATTCGAACTTTCGGTCTTCGGATCAAACCAAAACTAACCGAAGCCAATATTGATCTTAATTTAATTGCTAAGTACAAAGTCTCAGAAATACCACCATGGACTTTGGAAAAGCCAAAAATCATTTTTGAACTGTGTAAAGACAAAAAATCTGAAACAGACGCCACTATCTTCCAAAGTAAATTTAATGAAATCAAATCATCTTACAATCATTATTGTCACATATATACAGATGGTTCTAAAGATGGAGAAACCGTGGCTGCAGCTGCTGTTACAGGACAGCACACCTCAAAGAGCCGATTACCAAACGGAGCTTCCATCTTTTCAGCTGAACTCAAAGCCATTGATTTGGCATTGGACTACATTATTGATTCTGTGAAAAAACAGTTTATTATATTTTCTGATCTTCAAGCCATAAATTGCATGAAAGATGATAAGCCTCTTGCTCTTCAACTTTTAAATAAATACAATAGTCTATGTTAATAAAATACTATTGTTCTCTGCTGGCTTCCTGGTCATACAGGAATTAGCGGAAATGATAAAGCTGATAAGGCTGCGAAAGCGGCGTTAAGCTTGACCATTTCATATATTAAACTACCTTTTACAGATTTTAAATCTCATATTAATAAGTATATTTTTAGTTCATGGCAGTCCTATTGGGACCTTGCCATACATATTAAGTTACATTATATCAAACCAAAACTTGGCGAATGGAGCCTAGCAATAGGATTATTCGTCGAGAAAAAGTTATTTTAGCTCGGTGCAGAATAGGGCATACCCGCTGTACCCATTCGTATCTTTTAAAGCGTGAAGCTGTTCCAGAGTGTGTGCCCTGTTTTGAACCGCTTACTGTTAAGCATATACTTATCGACTGTGTTGACTTTGCTTCAATGAGAGCGAAGTTTAACAGTGTCGATATTATGAAAGAGCTTTTTGATAAAGTTAATGTAACCAATGTATTTGCCTTTTTAAAAGAGGTTAAACTGTTCAATCATTTTTAGTTTAAAACCCGTTGACGGGTTAAATAGTTTAGAATATCGTTGATTTCCCTGTATTTAATTGATGCTTTTATTTATTTATTTGTAAATAACTTCATTTATTGATTTGTAAATAGTTTTAATAAATTTTAACCATATTTATTTAATATAATTATTTTTGTCATCACATTCATTAATCTTTACGCGCACAAAATGACATATTTATGTGTCGACGTGCCGTAAAACACCATTCATTCATTATAAATATATAAAAGAGACGTTAATGGTAAAAATAGAAATGTGCAGCTTCCTTCGATGTCGATGCGGACATGGGACTACGGACTAAATTCGGGTGTGTGTGTGTTGGGTGGTGGGGGGGGGGGGGGGTGGGGGGGAGGAGTTCTCAAAAATGTATTTACTTGGGTAATTACAATTAAAAAGGGACATTTATTAAAATAATAATCAAAATATACATACCGAGATACTTGCATAGTACAGGATAGGCGTGACGCATCGACATAAAACTCGCGACATTTCGGTTGACAGTTCAAACCGTTAGCACTACGCTATCGAAACAGACAGTAGTACATCACACTTAATATTGATATCTAGTTGGGTATAGTTATGTAACAGATAATTTTGCTATCATACTACAAACACCCCTAATACGGAAGGTTTCATCTAAAAATAAAATGACGTAGTTTCAAAATAGCTGATTCGGTTGATAGTGTCTAAATTGTATTAGTCATTGTTTGAACAGTGATATCCAGGTATATCATTCATAATGACTTTTGTCGTTATCTTGTGTTTCAAAACTGGATTGTTTACACGCCATCATCCTTTAATTTCATCACAAGTTGTTGTGTACGTAAACACACATGGCGGATACACCTGTGTGCGTAGCAGTTATAGGCCATAATTTCGATCGTCGACTTGGCCATGCTGTTTCTTCCTCTGTGTGTGGGGGTATGTTAGCAGATTATGGATTGGTAGAATGCAGTGTTGTTCATAAATGAATCGGTGGATTGCGAGTCATGGACAAGAACGCATTTATGCGCCATTTTCATACTATTTTACTCGAAGTTGCACCGGCTGTCGTTGCAAATTGGAGGTAATGAAATTGGCAAACACATTACGACTTATGTGAAAACTATTCATTCATTGAGACTAGCGAGTGATTTGGAGGACTTGGCTGTTATGCTAAACAAAGTGTAGGACAGGTGATATGTTAAATATTCACGAGGATCAAACCACGGTGCATTTCTCTCAATATGTACGAGGACAATTGTGTACAAACTAACACACTTCTACGACGACGACGATGTCCACCTCAATCAGTTTGGACAGCAACGGCTATACCGGTTTATATGACATGCCATATAGCAATGAGACGGATTGTGGGATCGTAAGTTCGCGGGAAGTATATATATATATAAATAAAGCACGGGCACTATATGTGTTTTTACAGCATCCATGAGCATTTATGCTTTAACACGGGCATATTTTAAGAAGCTTCCGTGAGCACCTGGCTTTACCACGGACATTATATATTTTTTTAATTAAGCTTCCGATAACATTTAAACTTTACCGTGGGCACTTTATGTGTTTTTACAGCTTCTGTGAGCTTTAATGCTTTAGCACGGGCACTATATGTATTTTTACAGCTTCCGTGAGCATTTGTGCTTTAGCACGGGCACTATATATGTTTTTTACAGCTTCCATGAGCCTTTATGCTTTAGCACGGGCACTATATGTGTTTTTACAGATTCCGTGAGCATTTATGCTTTAGCACGGGTACTATATGTGTGTTTACAGCTTCCGTGAGCATTTATGCTTAAGCACGGGCATTTCATTTGTTATTGGCAGCTTCCGTGATCACCTGACTTTACCACGGGCACTATATATATATTTTAATTCAGCTCAATTGAGTATTTATGCTTTTTCACGGGTACTATATATGTTATTATCAGCTTCCGTGAGGACCTGACTTTACCACGGGTTCTATATATATATCTATTTAGCGTGAGTATTTATGCTTTAACATGAGCTCTATATGTGTTTTTACAGCTTCCGGGAGCATTTATGCTTTATCACGGGCCATATTTATGTTATTAAGCAGCTTCCGTGAGCATTTATGCTTTATCAAGTGCCATATATATGTTATTAGCAGCTACCGGGTGCATTTATGCTTTACTACGGGCATATGTTTAAGTAACTTCCGTGAGCACTTTACTTTACCACGGGCACTATCTATATTTTTATTCCGCGTCCTTGAGCATTTATGCTTTACCAGGGGCACTATATGTGTTTTTACAGCAGCTTCCGTGAGCATTTATGCTTTACCACGGACATACGTTATTACAGATTCTGTGAGCACCTGGCTTTACCACGGGCATATTCCGTGGGCATTTCTGATTTGACACGAGTATTTTATATATTTTTCTTTTGCTTCCGTAAGGGTCTCTGCTTTAGCACGAGCACGAGCACGAGCACGCTATATATCTCTAATGCTTCCGCAAGCATCTAATTTTATATGTTATTAGCAGCTTCCGTGTGTTTTGTCTGAGATCATTGATGTTTTAACTTGGATACAATATCCCATAATTATGACAATTATTTGTAAGCTGATGGCAATTCCATCTTCAAAGCACTTTTTATTTTGCTTGATTTTAGTTGTTTTGCTTTTGTCGTAAATTGCTTGTTCTAGGTTTCACACGGCTGCAACTGTTTTAAAGTATGACGACAACGTGTACTTACAGTGCAATAAAGGCATTCTCACTAATGTACATGTCACTTTCTGACACTTTAAACGTAGTAACGGTAAACATCACAGCACTTGGTTATGTCATGGTCACACTAAGATATCCCCTGTTTCTTCATTACAACAATATCTCAATTAAAGTGATTCACATTAAACAAATATCTCAATAAAAGTGGTTCACAGGCAAATCCTCCGTTCATTCTCAATTCAGGTGAACCTGTTCCTAGGTCTAAATTTGATAAACAGCTTTCAAAATGCTTACTTGTGTTTGAGATACACAGATATCTGGTGTTACCTGCTTGGGCTGTGTACACACTAACCCGTATCTTTCCAGAGAGCTCTTCATTTACATCCAGGGCATATTTGATATGATTGGTGGCTTCTGCTTATGCATTATATAACTTTAAACATTGACAAGGATAATGTTACATACCTCTGTCGGTAAGGATTATATTTTACCGACTGCTCGTTCCAAGCAGAGGGGTAACATCCTCCTGTTGACCGTGGGTGGCGACCCGTGCGATTGAATGAAGGTGTCCTGGTGGTTGAGCGCCGCAGAAGTCTGCGACGTAACACACCACTTTGGTCCGGATTTCAAGTCAAGACTGGAGGAGGTCGGATATTATTTTTCTTTGATAATATTTTATCATGTATCATCCTTTCTCCATTATTTGCATTTAACTACATTAATGAATCTGATAAAAAACAGTTTATTATATTTTCTGATTCACTTTCATCTCTTCAAGCTATAGACGGCATGAAATATGATAATCCTCTTGTTCTTCAACTTTTAAATAAATACAATGTACTATGTAAAGAAAATACTATTGTTCTCTGCTGGCTTCCTGGTCATACAGGAATAAGTGGAAATGATAAAGCTGATAAGGCTGCGAAAGCGGCCTTAAGCATGAATATTTCATTTTTTAAACTACCTTTTACAGATTTTAAAATGACCTATTTATGTGTCGACGTGCCGTAAAACACGATTCATTCATTCATTCTCCATTATTTCACTCCTATTGATTTTTTCCAGTCTCATGTACTTGCCTGTATCAATTTTCAATGAATATACTTCCAGTTATCTTATTTTCAAATCCTTGCAAACTGTCATGGCTTATGGGCTAATCTTAATAAGTAAAATGATATATGGTTATACGTATACCATTTTTAGATGGATTTTGGTGCGGTTCTTGTCTTGTCGGGACTTGAAATTACATCCATCGGGTGGTATGCAGGATCTGATGTATTACTTTGCTGGAGTATATTGTTCACGTATTCTTGGCATCATGACTGTCGGACATCCACAGCATGTGTCTCGTTGTTGGGCTCCGAGGCGAGTGAGAAATGTAGACAACGAAACATGCTCGACACAATTCAGTGGAGACTGAATCAGATTTATTGACTTCAACTATTAATTGGCCAAGATTTTTAACAGTTACATCTACAGATCCATCCAGACCAGTAACAAAGCTTTCACCTTTTGCTATTCACAAGCAAATACTTGGTATTGCTGGTGAGCTGCGAGAGATGAAAAAGCTCAAATCTGATAAGAAATTTGATTGAATGTCAATAAAAGTCATTCTGACAATCTCCTTTCAATAAAAACAATGTTGACATACCTGTCGAAGTCCGTCCGCATATTAAACTTAACTCCGCCAATCGAGTCATTCGTTCCAGGGAACAGGAACAATGTAATGTTGAGGAGATGAGTGTCAATTTGAAACCACAGGGAGATTCAGAGGTAACCAGATTTTAATACCAGGACAAATGGCAATATAAAACCCGTTCACCTTTTTATACCAAACCCACTTAATTGTTTTAACTGTCAGTAGTTTGGACACCATCCAGAAAGATGTAGACGAGATGCCCTGTGTGCTCGCTGTGGCGAACAAGCGCACACAGACTTCTCGTCTTGTACAAAACCCGCCCTAGAACACGAAATTCAAAAAGTTTACCGGCAACAGTCTCCGTGATGATTGATATACGGCATTGTGTCTCATTATCATTCGTCTCTCATTCACCACTGATTCAAGTTGGAAAGTTATCAGTTACTTGCGGAGACGTGATGTGTTCGAGTACTGGTTAATCCCAGGAAACAGTGGTTAGGTTAACTGATCGTCTGTTAGCCCTCGATTGCATAAAAAAAGGACGCTAGATATTCAATCAATCAATCAAAAAGTTAAATTTCAAAATAAAGTATCATTCCCGGAGGCCAGACGTCTTGTTGAACTCCAATCTCCAACTGCTCCTTCAGGCAATGAATGAATGAATGGTGTTTTACGGCACGTCGACACATAAATAGGTCATTTTGTGCGCGCAAAGATTAATGAATGTGATGACAAAAATAATTATATTAAATAAATATGGTTAAAATTTATTAAAACAATTTACAAAAAAAATAAATGAAATTATTTACAAATAAATAAATAAATAAATGAAAACATCAATTAAATACAGGGAAATCAACGATATACTAAATCATTTAACCCGTCAACGGGTTTTAAACTAAAAATGTTTAAACAGTTTAACCTCTTTTAAAAAGGCAAATATACTGGTTACATTAACTTTATCAAAAAGCTCTTTCATACTATCAACTCTGTAGTACTTCGCTCTCATTGAAGCAAAGTCAACACAGTCGATAAGTATATGCTTAACAGTAAGCGGTGCAAAACAGGGCACACACTCTGGGACAGCTTCACGCTTTAAAAGATATGAATGGGTACAGCGGGTATGCCCTATTCTGCACCGAGCTAAAATAACTTCTTTTCGACGAATAATCCTATTGCTAGGATGCCATTCGCCAAATTTTGGTTTGATATAATGTAACTTATTATGTATGGCAAGATCCCAAGAGGACTGCCAATAGGACTGCCATGAATTAAAAATATACTTATTAATATTAGATTTAAAATCTGTAAAAGGTAGTTTAAAAAATGAAATATTCAAGCTTAAGGCCGCTTTCGCAGCCTTATCAGCTTTATCATTTCCACGTATTCCTGTATGACCAGGAAGCCAGCAGAGAACAACAGTATTTTCTTTACATAGTACATTGTATTTATTTAAAAGTTGAAGAACAAGAGGATTATCATCTTTCATGCCGTCTATAGCTTGAAGAGATGAAAGTGAATCAGAAAATATAATAAACTGTTTTTTATCAGATTCATTAATGTAGTTAAATGCCAAATCAATGGCTTTAAGTTCAGCTGAAAATATGGAGGCTCCGTTTGGTAAACGGCTCTTTGAGATGTGCTGTCCTGTAACAGCAGCTGCAGCCACGGTATCTCCATCTTTAGAACCATCTGTATATATTTGACAATAATGATTGTAAGACGATTTGACTTCATTAAACTTACTTTGGAAGATAGTGGAGTCTGTTTCAGATTTTTTGTCTTTACAAAGTTCAAAAATGATTTTTGGCTTTTCTAAAGTCCATGGTGGTATTTGTGAGACTTTGTACTTGGCAATTAAATTAAGATCAATATTGGCTTCGGTGAGTTTTGGTTTGATCCGGAGACAAAAAGTTCGAATAGCTTTAGTTTTTTTTATCAAATAGAGTTTCATAATAGGGGTCAAAAGTAATATTAAAAGCAGGATTAGATGGATTTGAATGAAGTTTAATGGCATATTGAAGAGCCAGTTTGTCACGTCTTAAATACAATGATGGTTCATTTGCCTCTACATAAAGACTGTCGGCAGGGGACGTACGAAAGGCACCAAGGGCGAGTCGTAGTCCTTGGTTGTGTATAGGATCAAGCATCGCTAAGTAAGACTTGCGAGCCGATCCATATACAATAGAGCCGTAGTCCAATTTTGATCTGATTAAAGATCTGTAAAGTGTAAGTAAAACTTTACGATCTGCACCCCAATTAGTATTGGCAACAACTTTTAATAAATTTAGTGCTTTATTACACTTTGTCTTAAGATATTTAAGATGAGGAATAAAAGTAAGTTTACGGTCAAAAATAAGACCTAAAAATTTTGTTTCCTCAACAACAGGTATAGGTATCCCATCTTACGTTAAATTGGGATCATCGTGATGTTTACGTAGTTGACAAAAATGCATACAATTTGTTTTAGACTCAGAAAATTTAAGACCGTTTTCATCAGACCAAGTCTGAAGTTTATTAAGGCATTGCTGTAGTTGCCTTTCAATAGTTTTCATATTTTTTGAACGGTAACAAATTACAAAATCGTCAGCATATAAAGAGCAATCCACACCAGGATTTATACTCTTAACAATATTATTAATTTTAATATTAAAACGTATGACAGACAGAATACTGCCTTGTGGGACGCCCATCTCCTGTTTGTGAACATCGGAGAGGGTTGTTCCCATTCGGACTTGAAACTGTCTATCATCTAAAAAGTTTAAAATAAATGTAGCTAAACGGCCACGAAGGCCCATATTATGAAGATCTTTCATAATGCCATACTTCCACGTGGTGTCGTAGGCTTTCTCCAAGAGGCGACCATTAATCATACGTTCCATGGTTTTACAAACACAACTTGTCAAAGCAATTGGACGGTAATTAACTTGATCCGTGTTATCTTTCCCAGGTTTGGGTACCGGAATAACGATAGCTTCCCTCCAAGACTCGGGGAAGTTTCCAGTCACCCAAACAGAGTTAAATATATCAAGTAGAATTAATAAGGACGATTCGGGTAAATGTTTTAAAAGTTGATAATGGATATCGTCAGGACCAGCTGATGTATCATGTGCCTTCTTTTAGGAATTTTTCAATTCATTCAAAGAGAACTTCTTATTATATTTTTCTGAATTATTTGATTTGAAGTTTAGTTTCTGCTTTTCAGTCTGATGTTTATGTTTTAAAAATTTTGGATTGCCATTAGTGGTAGATGAATTTTTTGAAAAAGTATCTGCCAAAGTATTAACGATGTCTTTGGCAGATGTGGCAGTATGATTTTCAGTTTTTAAATGGTTAACGCAACCTGGAGTACCCTTACCGTTGATTTTTCGGACCATGTCCCACGCCTTCTTAAGGGAAGTACGAGAATTAAGCCTAGAGACGTAATCTCTCCAGGACTTTCTCTTACTCTCCTTAAGAGTACGTCTTTCTTTCGCACGAAACACTTTAAAATTGTCTAAATTATGTTGTGTAGGTCGTAAATTAAATTGACTTAAAGCTTTTTTACGATCCTTGACTGCATTCTTGCAGTCATCATCATACCATGGTTTTTGAGGGCGTTTTGGATTTGTCGAGGTTTTTGGGATAGATTTTTCTGCTATAATGTATAATATTGATGAAAACTGACCAGCAGGATCATCCGTATCGTTAAATAAATCAGGCTTTAACTGTTCTTCGCAAAGAGATTGGAACATATGCCAATCTGCTTTGCGAAGTTTCCATCGTTGATTTCTATCAAGAAGTGGAGGTCCAATATTTTCAAGAAATATTGGATAATGGTCACTCCCGCAGAGGTCATCACCAACACTCCATGAAAAGTCTAACAAAAGTGATGGCTCACAAACTGATAAATCGATGGAAGTTTTCGATCCTGAAGCAGGATGTAAATATGTATGAGATTTATTATCATTATAAAGACATAGGTTATTTTGATTTAAAAAAGATTCAACTTTATTACCTTTATCATTAATGTCTTTACAACCCCATATGTAGTTGTGGGCATTAAAATCCCCCAAAAGCATAAAAGGTGATGGCAATTGTGCAATGAGTTTATCGAGATCCTTCGGATCAAGGGTTGCACTTGGTGGTAAATATAAAAAGCAAATTGTAATAACTCTATGCATTGTAACACTAACTGCAACTGCTTGCAGATTAGTGTCTAATGCAATTGTACTGTGTGGGACGTTTCTATTGACAAGAATAGACACGCCACCAGTTGCTTTTTCGCCTGTATCACATATTGTATTATATAAAGAATATTGTTTAAAAGTAGTTTCATCATTTGACTTCAAAAATGTTTCTTGAAGACAAAATGCAATAGGGTTATGTTCATTTAAAAGTAAATTAATCTCATCATAATATGGTTTTAAACCTCGACAATTCCATTGTATTATTTTATTTGAAGTGTTCATTTAGGTGGAAGTATAGGTGCTAAAGGGACTTTCAATTTAGCAACCTTGGAGGAATCCGATGATACATCATCGGTTTCCATATCCAGGTATGAAAATTTATTATGCAACTGTACAGGGTCATCGGACCCTTCCAGTTGCCTCCCTGCACAAAATTGAGCAGTGGCCAGATTTACTTTTCCAGCCCTACGTGTAGAATTTGAACTCTTGGTGTCACCGGAGCTCGACAAAGTCGAGTCCTTGGCACCACCAGAGCTCACAGAAGACGAGCTCTTGGTACCACCAGAGCTCGCAGAAGACGAGCTATTGGTGCCACCAGAGCTGGATGTCTGAGGTGAATTCGGGACATTCCCCGAGTTCACCGATTTTTGGTCAGATTTGTTATTTAATGTTATAGATGGTTTAGGTTTGATAACTGGTTTAAATGTAAGTGGTGAGGAAGTCTGTATCTCTCAGGAGACTTTAGACGTACCAGGAATGGTAGCAATACAAGACGTTGGTTTTTCACTTAGCCAGGTGATGTCGGTTTAAGTTTCCATACATCTTGTTGATTTTTTCTCAACATGTCTACTCACATCAGCATATGATTTCCCTGATGGAGTAGATGGAGATTGGAGTTCAACAAGACGTCTGGCCTCCGGGAACGAAATTTTGTTTTTCAATTTAACCTTTTGAATCTCGCGTTCATGTTTGCATTTTGGACAATCTCTCGAGTAAGCCCCGTGGTTCCATTTGCAATTAATGCAAAAGGCGGGTTTTGTACATGACGGGAAGTCCGTGTGTCCTTGTTCACCACATCAAGCACACAGAGCATCTCGTCTACATCTTTCTCGATGATGTCGAAACTGTTGACAGTTAAAACACCGAAGAGAATTAGGAATAAAAAGGTCAACAGGTAAAGATATATAACCGATCTTGACATTTGTTGGTATATTTGGGTTATTGAAAGTAAGAATAAAGGTATTGGTCGGTTTCATATTGCCATCTTTCCTGGTATTAATCCTGGTCACCTCTGAAACTCCCTGTGGTTTCAAATTAACACTCATCTCCTCAACAGTACAGTGTTCCAGTTCCCTGGAACGAATGACTCCTTTGGAGGAGTTGAGTGTTATATGGGGACGGACTTCTACAGGTATATCTACGAATTTTTTCAAAGAAAGTAGATTGTCAGAATGACTTTTTTTTTGACATTCAACCAGAATTTTATTAGATTTGAGTTTTTTTACCTCTTGCGGTTCACCAGCAATACCAAGTATTTGCTTGTGAATCGCAAACGGTGAAAGTTTCGTAACAGGTCTGGATTCATCTGTAGATGTAATTGTAATAAATCGTGGCCAGTTAATATTTGATATATCTTCATCTGATTCAATCTCAACAGAATCGTGTCGAGCACGCTTGTGTAAAGACTGAGTAGGTACAGTTCGAGTAGTAGTTTTGTTTTAGTGTGTTTTTTTTTGAAGCCATAATGAGTTTGTGTTTGGTTCATTGTCCACGTTTCTCACCCGCCACGGAGTCCAACAAGGGGACACATGCTGTGGATATCCGACTGATATGATGCCAAGAATACGTGGACAATATACTCCAGCAAAGTAATATATCAGATCCCGCATACCACCCGATGGATGTAAATTCAAGTCCCGACAAGACAAGAACCGCACCAACATCCATCTAAAATGGCATACGTATAACCATATAGCATTTCACTTTACAAGATTAGCCCATTAGCCATGATAGTTTTCAAGAATTTGAGAGTCTAATATATATATTCATAGAAAATAAATGTAGACAAGTAAATGAGAATGGAAAAAATCAATGGGGATGAAATATTGGAGAAAGGATGATACATGACAAAATATAATCCAAGAAAAATATCATGACAGACCGATTGATCAAGACCGGGCCCATCCGACCTCCCATCTTGACTTAAAATCCGGACCAAAGTGGTGTGTTGCGTCGCCGACTCTTGCGGCGCTCAACCACCAGGACTCCTTCATCAAACCGCACGGGTCGCCACCCACGGTCAACAGGTGGGTTCCTTTTCGGGGAGGATCTTACCCCTCTGCTTGGAACGAGCAGTCGGCAAATTCTAATCCCTACCGACAGGGGGATCCTTCAGGCAAATATTATGCTGAAGTGAGTAGAACTGATGAGAAAAAGACAACAAGATGTATGGAAATACAAACCAATAATACCTGGCTTAATGATAATCCCATACCATATATTGCTGTCGTTCCTGGTAGTACCTAAGTCGCATCTGAGACACGAGTAATTAAACCAACTATACAACCTAAACTTATTATGAAACAAAACAAGAACAATCTGACATCTATTTCTTATAAGAATCGGCGAACTCGGGGAATGTCCCGAGTACCCCAAAACCGGAGAACTCGTGGAATGTCCCGAGTTCCCCAAAACCATTGGACTCTGGTATTACCAAGAGTCAAACTTATCAGCAGAAGGCTAAGATACATCTAGCCACTGCAAAATTATGCGTAACAGGGAAGCAACCGGAAGTGTCTGATGACTCTATACGGTTGAAAAATAAATTTTCCTACCTTGATATTGAAACCGATGATGTATCATCGGATTTCTCCAAGGTCGTTAATTTAAAAGTCCCTTAAGCACCTATACTTCCACCTAAATGAACGATTCAAATTCAAATAAAATTATCCAATGGAATTGTTGAGGTTTAAAACCATATTATGATGGGATTAGTCTACTTTTAAATGAGCATAACCCTCTTGCATTTTGTCTTCAAAAAACGTTTTTGAAGTAGAATGATAAAACAATTTTTTCACCAGTATTCTTTAAATAATACAATTTGTGATACAGGTGAACAGGCAACTGGTGGCGTGTCTATTCTTGTCAATAGAAACGTCCCGCACAGCACTATTACATTGGACACTAATCTGCAAGCAGTTGCAGTTAGTGTTACAATGCTAATGCATGGAGTTATTACAATTTGCTCTATATATTTACCACCAAGTGCATCTCTTGGTCCGAAGAATCTTGATAAACTCATTGCACAATTGCCATCACCTTTTATGCTTTTGGGGGATTTTAATGCCCACAGTTACATATGGGGTTGTAAAGGCATTTATGATAAAGGTAATAAAGTTGAATCTTTTTTAAATCAAAATAGCCTATGTCTTTATAATCACAATAAATCTCATACATATTTTCATCCAGCTTCAGGATCGAAAACTTCCATCGATTTATCAGTTTGTGAGCCATCACTTGTGTTGGATTTTTCATGACATTCACAAACAGGAGATGGGCGTCCCACAAGGCAGTTTTCTGTCTGTCACACTTTTTAATATTAAATTTGTTAAGAGCATAAATCCTGGTGTTGATCGCTCTTTACATGTTGATGATTTTGTAATTAGTTACCGTTCCAAAAGTATGAAAACTATTGAAAGGCAACTGCAACAATGCCTTAATAAACTTCAGACTTGGTCTGATGAAAACGGTTTTAAATTTTCCAAGTCTAAATTGAATGCATTTTTGTCAACTACGAAAACATTACGATAACCCAAATCTAACTTTAAATGGGACACCTATACCTGTTGTTGAGGAAACAAAATTGTTAGGTCTTATTTTTGACCGTAATCATACATTTGTTCCTCATCTTAAATATCTTAAGACGAAGTGTAATAAAGCACTAAATTTATTAACCTTTTTTGCTGAATTGTCTTTTTCAGTTATTTATTTGTAAATAATTTTCAATTATTTATTTGTTAATAGTTTTAATCAATTTTTATCCGTATTTATTTGATATATTTTTGTCATCATCACGTCCATTAACCTTTGCGCGCAACAAATGACCTATTTATGTGTCGACGTACCGTACAAAACAATTCATTCATTCATTGTTACCTGCTTGAGCTTGTAACATGTACTATGATATTTTGTGTTATCTAATTTGGAATACGATGTACTATAATTTTGATATTTTGCTGTTGCGTTATGGGCTTGTAACATGCATTTTGATATGATATTTTGTTGTAACCTGCCTGATATTTGTAATACATACTATGAATACGTACTATTGGCATATTCTGGGTACATGTACTATGATTATGCATATTTTGTGCAACATGTACTTTCAATATATAATGTTGTATTATTTCATTTCAACTCAAAATTATATCCATCGTGTTTGCTATACGATAATGATGTGCATATGTGCAATGCCCATACTGACTTGTAAACTTAAACTATGTAAAACTATGTTTTCAAATGTTGATATATGAATTGTGATAGATACATTTGTGATATACTAGAGCTTCGATTCTGTTTCTATATCACAGTATCGTATACTATAAACTTTGATTACCACAGTCTTTAAAGTAGTTCACCATATTTGGACATTGATTACAAACCTAATTGTCTACATAGGCTATTTAGAATATTATTCAAATGTATCTCATAAAGTTATGGTAAATTCAATCAATTATCAATCGTTTTTCGTGTTTAGGAAGAATTGAATTAAGTTTCTTTATATTATGTTATAATTTTTATTCATATGCAATCAATGCTTAATTACATGCAATGTAATAGTTCTCAGTTCATTGGTTTCGCCTGACAGGATGCCTCCTTCAGCTGTCCTTCTCATCTCGAAATGTGGGAGAAGAAAGAACTAGCAATCACAGTTTTTCCTTTATGGCGAAGTGTATTGAATCCTTCACATTGCTTTTCTTTTTTCTGTATTCTTTGAATATTAGCAATTTATGTTATTAATATTATGGCACATGTGTGTCTTGCTTCTGTCGATGTTATGTATTAAAATTTTATGACACATTTGT
This sequence comes from Panopea generosa, assembly GCA_029582155.1. NCBI lineage: Eukaryota > Metazoa > Mollusca > Bivalvia > Adapedonta > Hiatellidae > Panopea > Panopea generosa. Next base: position 89,888,765 of record CM055896.1, read on the forward strand.
GTCGTTCTATTTATACATTATGACAACCTTGATTTATGACATATATGTGCTTTACATATGTTGCATAATAATAACTAGTCACAATGTAACCAATTCATTGCATCCGTAATTCTGTTTTTTTTTTCAAACCCTTAGCAGGATTTATAAATGATAGCTATGAAAACATAGCGTGTTTTTTTAATTCGAGCTAAGGGCAGCGTATGTTGATTAATCGGTTTTATCACAGTATTTTCACACAGACGCTTATCTCTGTGGCAGTCCTGAATCAGGTATAACGCAAGGCTCTCCACACATACGCATTCAGCTCTGTAGGAAGCCTGACCGATTAGCACGTTGCTGATTGATCAGTTACCGGGTCAGTGGATATCCTTTGTCTTAATCATTACTCTTGACATGTTTGGATTTCACAAAGTGTTTTTGTTACCCACCACCACCTCGATACTCCACACAAACCCTTATTTATATGTTTGTAATTTGGATGCATAATTCAGGATCCTCTATGAGACTTTATGACGTTTAAATATGTTTGTACTCCACATAACATCGTATACCGGAGTACCTTTGTGCTCGATGGGCACAGATTTCCAGAGCTTTACCTGGTTTTTCCTGAGCGAGTCGACCACGTTTTGAAAATATACAATATATTGAAATACTGTACCTTTAAAACATGCCTTTTACGTGTGTATCTATGGCTTGTCAATGTCACTTTATAGATGCGTTCCACAAATCACAAAACCAATGTCTGTTGTTTGTTTGATTTTTGTATGGAAATCGATTAAATATTACATTAAAGTAATTTAATTGTACATAAAATGAGCGTATTCTATCGAAGCTTTCACATTTCTTTTCTTTTTCATGTATTCTTTGAATATTTGGGACATATGTTATTAAGTATGCTGAATAGGAAAATCGCATTTTAAATATTAAACTATAACTAGTTCATATTCAAATTGAAACGTTACTTTAGTCTAGGCTTGAAACTAAATTAAATTAATTATGTCCTGTCACTCAGCTGTCACTAATTGTCAATGAGCTTTCAGCTGACTAATTCAAGTTTGTATGGCATATTTTACATAACGCTTATTTATATCAGCTACTAGTATTCTATTCACCAGCATACAAAAATACGATTTTTAAATACAACATAAATCCCATTCACATACACTAAAGATACAAATGACGTTAATAAGTACCCCTGAGGAACACCACATGTTATGTAATTGCGAGATGAAACAGCAGATAAATTATCAAACAAGTTTCATCACTAAAATCTCACCGACAAAATTGTTTCCTACAGATCCAGTAATATCATTTCTACAAAAAATTATATGTTTGAAAATTGTTAAATTGGAAATTTATAAAACATGTAAGTATCTGTAAGAACAATTTGTCTTCAGCAAGGTTGAAAATCATAAGTTCTTTCATCAATGATGTCATATATTAGACTTTTAAAAATGCTAAATATATTATCAACCTCCGTTTTATCAATATATAAAAAGTAAAATTAGCTGACATCAATTCATTGGGTACTACAGCCTAAATAATAGACTGATTTTTAACATACATGTTTGATAACTGTTTTGTTTTTGCTGATAGCAAACTTTTAAAGGAATAACTGTTATGTAAAATAACATAAGATGCATCCAACAATATTTTCAAATTTTATATCCAATTTTGCTAATATATTTAAATGTTAATATGTATTGTCTACAGGCCTAAAGGTAACATTTTTTAAACTGATATTCAGTTTTATCTCTTTTAAAAACATAAAGAGCAATGAGTCTTTACTTTATAAAATATTATCAATTATTACGACTTTCACAATATAATATATCCACAATTTAATTTTTCGTTTGCAGATTCAATAGCTTAACTAATACATATATTTGATTGTGAACATTATTCTAATCATAATAACAAAAATGTGGTCTGTGCACATATACACAACACTGAATAAATGATGTGTAAACTATGTAATTTAGTCCTGATTAAATTTCCGACATTAATCATTCTTAAAGACCTCTAAGTCATTATTTTAAAAAAAAGCGAGTAAATAAATAACTTTAATTGAAATGCGAATTACATAAAAGAGCGGACCGAGATTAAGCAGACCGATATTTTAACTTTTGTTTACATTTATGACATTGCGTCATGACTCTGTCGTTTTCCAACTATTTCTCTATTGTTCGGAAGTACACAAATCGATATGTGAATACATTACCGTCCGTCGCTGTTCCGAACGGAAATGTTGTTACCCGTGTTATGCCAAATGTCTTTATTTGAAGAAACAACCATTAGTTTGTAAACAAACACTCGTTCTTAATTATTGCAGACGGGTACAATATAAATCAAAAGTGTACAGTGAACTGTATAATAACCTTATACTAACGGTTTATAATGTACAATCACGTGATACAACTACTTATTTAAGGTGGTTTTAGGGGGGCATCTGACACTTTACAGTGACATGTCGTGTTAAAGGGAGATAATACAATCTTATCATGTTCAGTTAATATGTTCCATAATAGAACAGGTATATGTTTACACTTATACTTTTTCATATGTTTAGTGTACTGGCGATGCCATTTCTATTGCATAATGATGACACATAATGCCTAAAGGCCAAACAACGAAAATAGTGATTAACATAATAGTTTGATCACCAAATGGAAAAATAAAGGCAATTCTATTTGCGTTCTAAATGGCATGTTGTCACGAACAAAAATCGTTAAAAGGCATGTCTGTTGCATAAAACGTAACATTTCGCAGCCTTTATAGCAGAGTTGTTAAAAATCAATGTTGTATTTGTTTGTTTCCATTGCTGACTTAATGATATTTATATGTCCACGTCTGCAAATAAATGTACTTAAAATAGTAAAGCGAATAAAGGCTTGCCAAAGACATTTAAAAGCAGCCTTATGGCAGAATGGTGTCTCTGAGACGTCAGATGAATTGCCTTTACCATCGTTTGTAACACGCTCCATATTGTCAACATTTAATAATGACTTTCTTTAATATGTTATACCTGTAAAAGGTTAAACGTTCTAATATATACAATTTACAATAATGGTCATACATGTATTGATGTATAGGTAAAGTTTATGTTTTATCAAATATAAATAAATTAAGTCCATTGAAAGACAATAATTGTACAAGTAAGGATATTGTTTTCAAACATGGAGTTTCTTATAATTCTAATATGAATAGCAAAATATACATTATTTAATGTGCATATATATATATATTTACTATTTCGCTATAGAAAACAGTGATGAAAGATAAGTGTAAAACATCTCTACTACGTCATAAATTTAAATGTGACATGAACATTTTAGTAACAGTTCATGAAACTTAATTGTAAACAATTGCGATATATTCAGGTTAAACTCTTTAGTGGTCGTTTCTGAGCTGGTCATACCTTGAATGTGCGGTTTAATTGTATAAGTGTTGTTATATCACATAAATGATATGTGTGTTTACTCATTTCTATCGTTGTGGATGTTGATTCCAGAAAGACAAAACAGGTGACAATTCAAAGCAACTGTGTATATATTATTTAAAGCATGCACCACTTTTTTAGGGTAAATATTATCTTTATCAATTTTAAAATCTAAATGAATAAACGAGATCGAACTATTTATTAACTGTTCTCTGACATAAAACCTCTGGTTCTACCCAGGAAATGGACCCGAGAACGATTTACAAAAGCTCAAAGCTTATTCCGGAAACCAGCTAAACGAATTTAATGTCAAAACCTGCGACCCCCCATATCGTTGTCCGATGAATTATTATATTGAATTAGGTAGATAACGTAGTGATATGCCTATGTAATAACACACTCCCTTGTTTACCAGTGTAACAAAATAGTTAGGTTGTTGTGGCCTAATTTAGTAGTGTCAGCTAGTACGTGACAGTTGTAGTAATATAGGATATATTTAGGTCAGGTAGCGTGGAATTGTTAAAACGCATTGATGGCTTGTTAGGAACAACGTTTTTAAGATATTTTTGCATTTTCATTCTTTGATTCAGGAAAAAATCATTTTGAAGTATAGTTCATCAAATTCCATCATTAAGTATTGAGAAATCTAGTATAGTTAAACGTTTTTTTTGTCATTTAGGTTTACATTGGCCTAATAGCGTAAAATTCGCTTCGTACGATGTTTGAGGGTTTGTTGTTTCATGATTTACACGAATTTCCTAAGGTATGTGTACTGTTTTGCTATATATGCTGACTGGGCAAGTGAATCAATGTCCAGTTAGCAGAATTATCTTTGGGTGTGGTTGTGACTGTTCCAGTACATAACGCCATATGGCCGTTTTTAGACGTAAGCGAGGAATGTGTCCGCTACGTTTGCCACGAATAGACGTGGCAGGAAGTCAACTTGTGGTAGTACAGTTATAGGACAGCAACCCGCATATTCGTCATATGGACGACTTGACGTTCCTAACGTCGGAGTACGGTCGACAGCCGGAACGATGCAAACTGAAGCCATTTACTCAGTATAAAGTTCTAGGGGAGATAACCCAGTATATATAGCCTCCGCCGCAAGAGACGAGTGATTCTAAACTTACGATATCCGGAAGGGGGTTGTATCTAATGATTTTATATAAACATTCAAATGATATAGCAGTTTGGATAGCGATGAAGATTACGTACGTGTAGGGAATAGAACTGTATGAAAAAAAAGTGTTAATACCACCATAGGACTTTTTTAAACCAGCTGTGTTTTTTTTTGTGTTGAGTAATGATCTTTAATTTGTATATACTGTATTGTTGTATATTCGTAATTTTATTCATGTAAAATTAAAATTGTAAATTTTACTTTATGTATGATTGTATTTTACCCTTGTGAGTTGTCAGCCCTTGGCCATTTTGCTACAACCAGAGTCGTTTCCTTATGGTGTTATAATCTTATAACAGAATGTAATCATTCAGCACATTTATATTTACTATGTATATATATATATATATATATATATATATATATATATATATATATATTTATAAAGACGTTATCTCGATTTGATTCACTAGAATAAAATAATTCCTGTATTTTAAACTGAGAATACTTTAAAGGTGGAATAAAATCGAGGAATGTATTATGTGATGACTGATTCGGTGGTTGCGTATTTTTAATGAGCAGAAATGGGAGAAAGAGAGTTCCTCCATGGGAAAAACCAATATCTTCTTAGAGCAGAAATGAGAGAAATGATAGAAATGAGAGAAAGATAAATACAGCTCTTGAGTTAAGTAAATTATTTAGTCAAGAAATATACTGTTATTTGGAAATCAACATTACAATGGAGCATATGATAAATATAATAATGGTATGATAAACCAATTATATATTGATGCAGATCTGTGAATTAAGGCCTAAATAGACATTTAAATTCCGTCCTTGAAATTATTCTTATTTTAAATTGAATTTCTAAATAATGGTCTATAATATCTTGGTCTGCATAAGTAACGTCTCTCTGACTTGAACTTTAATTATGTAATGATGGTATAAGATTGAATACCTTGGTCTGGATTGACTATTGATATCCTAAAAAGATCTAAGATTGTTTGGCTTTGTCTGCATTTCATTGTTGATCTAACGTTCGCGATCTCAATGTCAACTTCATTCATTGTAATTTAACTGAAACTTGGCTATTGCATATACAAACAAACACTAGCTTTGTTTTCATCTTGTGCATTGAGAAATAACTATTAATTCGAGAAATGGTAGCACTGTTTATTTGAATGACTAGACAATCTGTATCAATATCAGTTTAAACAAAATTGATTAAAAACACGTCAATATGAATTGTTACGATAATATGTTTAAACCGGATTAGTAAGGTAAATGGATTATTGAACACATATTGGTACAAGGAATATTCTCAAATTTGTTGTTGTTTATAATGCTAAAACGTGCCAATATAAGGTAAATCGGCATTATATAACTTAATACTAAACTCGTATTCAATCAAGAGTTTTTTTTGTTTAATGTATATTCCTATAAAATTGTAAAATTCGCTTGCGGTTCACATTGGTGTATTTTATATTGAAGTTGCCATTATCTTATACGAGGTCTCATTTTTAACGGAAATTGTTTCAAGCCAGAAACGTACTGAAATAGATTTGTAAAATATTAATTGAATACACTTGATGTTAAAGCAGACATTGCATATATTCTAATTGTATCAATGCTATTATATTTAATTTTGAAATAGTTTTGTAACCTTCTAGAAAGGTAAAACTGAAATGATAACATAGTATAGAAGAAAAGAAGAATTACATTGTCATCTATATTCAACAGGCATATAATTTCGAAGTAAGGTAGTACATCAATTATTTGGTATTATTTGTTATCATTAGGTATTATTTGTTATCCTTTGTTATTATCTGTTATGATGTGTTATTTATGTGTATTAAGTTTGATGGTTTTCAATCTTATTTCTCATTTAATCTTTTCAACATACTGTTATAATTAGACTATAATATACGGTCAACCCCGTGTATACAGTCACCTCTGTTTTGCAACTACTTGTCTTAAACAGCAAGATATTCTATTTCTCATTTCTATGCTTTCAGTGTTAATTAAAAGTATTAAGCAACAACCTGTCTTAAAAGGGTCACTTTTATTCATTCTCTTGACTGGCTGCTGAAGACATGTTCGACTGTATAACAAATTCGTTTCTCTTTGACTGTGCTATACAGATAAGGTATCCATTTTACACGTATAAGTACATTTCTTAACATCTTAATAAAAAAGTTTATGTATCTTTCTGCAATGTATAACGCATATTTCCTCGTCTAGATGAACGTTAAGATTTTTGTTTATTCTATTATTTTTTAGTAATTGAAATTCTGAACTTTAATTGCAATTTCAAATATTTATAAGCAACGGCCCCAAGCAACATTAATGTAATTACAATATAAATATTTAATAAAATGTAATGATGCTTTCACTTTAAGGCCAAAACATAATTATTTTTTTAATAATTGTTTGCTGTCTGAGTAATGTAAATTAGGCAATTTACTATGTCGAAGTTTCTAAATATGTCCTTAAATGACATACTTTTGCATTACTAGTCCCAGTTTATTGGAACTGACTGATGTATACATCAAGATTTATAATGAAAAAATAATTTTCAAATTAAGTTAAGGAAATTATTAGAACAGAAAAATTCTAAGAATACACATACCTATTGAAAGTGAAAAAGATGAAAAACACATGCGATTAGTTTGATCAAATATGACGTTTATTTTGTTTTTGCCTTTGAACAACCAAATCCATATTAGATTATTGATGTGTTAACGAAATGTTAGCAAAGATTTAACTATCAGTTTTCACTGTATGTAATATAGATTATCTTGATCCAAAACTGTTGACTTCAATCCAATAACTATGTGCTTTCTGTCACTTTGTAACTATCTTATTGTATCTAAATATGTGCTGCCGGATAGGTTAGCTCAAACGGTAACGCCTCTGATTGTCATCAGGGGTCGTGAGTTCGAGATCCCACCCAGTACTATATACAATGTTGATTGGTCATTTACTTTGTTTCATGACTGTACTTCTTCCACATCTGAATATATGGAAAAATAGTCAGTGATTAGGCAGTTGACCGAATGCACGATAACTATAATCGCTTGCCGCCTTTATATAACAGAAAAAAGTCGCAAAAATCAATACATATATCTGTAACTTTTAATTCCACGCGTCTGTATGATGAATTTTCAGACACACTAAACGCTTATTTGCACAATAACTTTGTTAAGGCATTAGAAATAAATTATTGAAATTATATCGCGTGTCGTATGACGCAGCACGTCATTCATCAAATTGGATGTAACCAAATGTATAATTAATCATTCACTGAAGCGTTACTCTTTATTTTTTCGGTAATGAACTCGATGATAAATTTCTTTAAAGGAATATTAATATTTGACAATTCCGTAGGGTATGGACCTCTATTAATATGTGAAAAGCAATTGATATCAAACAAAAAGTTTGGTTATTTCCATTATTTAATACGCACACAGGCCCATCTGATATGTGATATATACAAACCTATATGGCAGTGGGTGGATAAGTAATGATATATATAACTATAACAATATCAGATTCAAGATTTAAATATACTCAGATACTTCGAAAACGCACCACTTACATACAGGTTAGCTTAGTGCAGAAAATTTCATCCGATTTCAAAGAAAGTTTATATACTGTAAAAAAGTCAAGACTTAGCCTATGCATTTTCTTTATTTATCGAATCTATTCCCAAAGTTTTAAGTCCTGTGGTGGAGGCAAGTTTTGTTAGGATTTAATGGAATAGTGGTGATATCATGTCTACACGAAAAATGTGAACATCATCACAATATAACTTTATGCAAAATGTGGTATAAACGACTCAACAACGTTCTTTGTATAAGAATAAAATTTTATTCACATAATTATAAAGTTTGCATAAGTTCAAAGTCACAAGCTAACATATATAAACTTGCTATTGCTCGTTTAAACCAACCCGTGTCTAACTGACATGTTACCCTGTCTGTGTCTACATTCTGACTGAAGGACTTATCTATACTAAAACCAGTCCCTGAATGAATAAACAACTATTCTATCATTTGTCAATTCATTTCTAATTTTCTATTAGTCTGTATTCTAATAACGGCCTTTAAAATCCTGCCCATAAACTTACTGTCACCTATACATAAAGATTACCCTAGGCTATTATTTATCTCCAGTTACCTGTCATCCTATCGTATTAAACTATCATATGTATCATATGTATATACAATTCTAACATACCATAATGTAACATTCCTCCCATTTTGAAGATAAAATAAATATTTACTAATATATTTTTTTCTATTGTATTCAGATAATTTTTGATAACACTTTTCTGAGTTCTGCCACAGGCCTGAATACCGTAACTGGCAGTAATTGATCAACAATAACTTTCTCGCTCAGCTGTCAAACATAAAATATGCCTCGAACAGCGGATATGCTCATCACTGATAAGTCTCTAATTACTCTTGAATTTCATGGTTTGATTTCAATAAAGATATGACATAATTAGTTCCTGCTATCTAGTTAGTATATATATTTCCCAAATTCTGTACTTTATCACAAACACTCAGAAGTTGAAGACAGATACATAATATTAATTGCTTTAACTTTAAATCATTTTGATTAGTTTCCAAACTTGTGACAATTTATATTACATAACATTTTTTTTTTATAATTGCGACAAAGTTTATGTTGTCATTTTGTTCAGTAAAGATATTGTTATCATAAACAACTATTACACCAGTATAAATTTATGTAATTAAATTCAATTTAATAAATCAGAGAGATAGTTAGATAGAAAAGTTAGAGACAGTTAAAGAAGAAAAAATGTGGATTCAAGAAAAATATAATGTATGACAATATATGGATATATTATATATCAATTTTCCTCTCAAACAGCCTAAACTGTAATATATTGTAACACAACAACTAGTAGCATATACATGTATCATAAAATGTTAGACTTTATGTCATTTCTGTACTCCCGTATAATTGTTTTATATTTCTTATAATTTATGCACTTCACATCTTCATAGAATAAATGCTATATCATAGCATATCTAGTCGTGGAATTTTACGTCACCATGTAATCTATATACGTCGTATATCCAAGTATGTAATAATATCAAAACTGTTTTTCACGTCTCATAGTTCCATTCTCTAACAAGCTGACGTTTCGGAAATTCTTGTCCACCATAGAATCAATATGTATTCATCTTGGTACTTTGTAATTTTATGGTCTACGAATCGACATTCCATCCATTTTTTCACCAAGACCAAAAAGGAGGAGATATTTCTATAAGTAAAGAAAATTGCTTTTACTATATAGAAATGGTATTGATGAATTTAATAATATTTTTCTCGCGTAAATCGTATTTACATATCAACATTGTATTACATCGCGAAAGATATTTGAATTGATGCAATACCCAATATAAGACAAAAACATAATTCCAGCAATATTAAATATTAACAATGTTTCACTCACCACACTAGAATTCTTGATCATCAACTTCATATCATCATTCTCGCCTCATCTTGCATTCAACTTCAACAAATCATATTCCTATCTCTATGTAAGGTCCCAGACCTTTATGCAACACAACACATCTTCCTCTCCCACATAACTATTACAACTGACCCTTTTATACTGTGCAGTCTGCATATAAAAAGTGTTCACTATCATTTATGCAATTACATGTAATTACCATACCTGTACATAAAGAGTATTGTTAAAGCTTAAAGGTTATGTGTAGTCATTTTATGTGTAAAAATGTTAACTTTGTTACAATAATATTCTAACATTTGTTTATACAGTTATCTATGTATATATGTATAATGTTATTTATACGTATCCCACTTTTTATTTCATACAATTTTTGTTTCTTCTATTATACTTGTCTACCTTGTTCTATCAAAACTTATATTTATCATATAAATATTATACGCCCATTTCAAATAAGAGACTATTTAATAGATGAATATATCTAAATGTCTATTTCTTACTCTACTTAAATATCAACTTGAAAACGGGAAAATTAAATTATTGTAACTAATAACTCTACTTAAGCAATACTAACCTAACAAACAATAACAATTATTTATTATAATAATCATGAAATCAAATAAAAGTATTAAACAACCCTTCACCACAAAAGACAAATATAAGTAAAGTAAAATGTCGACACAAAACCATGAAAGTTCTAATCTAATAAGTGTTCATAGTAACTACAAACTACTCGGATGTCACTTTCTGCGTAGCGTTCATATGTAAATCACGTTATTTTGTTGTTGTTTTTTAAAATTTCTGTATAGCGTTCATATCTTAATCACGATTTGAAGTTTTCTGCTTAGCGTTCATATTTAAATCAAAGTGTCATACAAAACTACCGGAAGCAATCATTTGAATTTAATTTCGTAACAACGTGAATTTGATGTTAAAACTTTATCGATAACACAAATTTCCTTTTAACTTTAGAAATGATGTTTGCTTAATTGTTTAAACATACTTTTCTGGATACATTAATTGATTTCCTAACACAAGACTTCACCATTGTTAAAAAATGGTTTTGCTGGTAAACGGTTGGCACTTCATGTAGCCTGAGGACATAGGTGTCGTCCCATTGTCCATTGTTAAGCGTAGATAAATTTCCACCTATTCCGTGAGCTAGTGAAAGTTGTCATCTTTGACAGGTTGGAAAACTGGCCCAGGTGGAAGTTGTAACCCGTGACAACTAAATGTGTTCCGCAATCGTTGTTTACTTATGTGGAAAGGTTACCTCTGTATGTCTTTCACGCTTGATTAGCAGACAATGAAATGTATATGAAGTACTTTCACTAAAATGTCGCCATGTTGACATGAAATTAATGGTACAGGGTACCTTTGACAGTTTATCATTAAGCTAATGTTGTTAATAATGTATCCCCGTAGGTACATTTGGGCAGTTATAACTGTGTTTGTCCAAGCAACTGTTTGTTGTTTCTTTGACATGTTGACTATTATCAACTTTTGACCGCTGGTGCCTTCCATAATATAAAAGTTACTTACACAGTTATGCCATATATCGCCATGTTGATATATTTATTTTAATGACTGTTTTATGTAGTCATTATTGGACAAACACAAACTGTTTACAATACTGTAAAATCTCGGCGCAGTTTTTAATAAACTGTCTAGCAAAAATCTGTGCTTTCGAAGTTTCGCACCGATTTGTGCTTAAAATGGGATCCCATTTCTACAAATACTAATTTTGACAAACCTCCATATTGCTTCTGATAATTATTTCATAACTTTATTTATCCATACCACTTTGGTATACATCAATAATTAGTATTTAGAAGAAAAAACATAATTTACTTCTGTACTAGAAGTTTACAATAATTATACTTTATATAATTTTATGTTCCCATATATATATATAATATATATAATTCCCTGTTCCCCTTTAACCATAATAAAATTTTCAAGTTATAAATGTTGTATAACTTAAAAGCCTTTTCTTTCCTACAACATGTTTACTATTGAGTTTGACAATTTCTTAGCCGTAAGCGATTTTCTAGGCCTAACTTATCTCCGATTACTACATATGTTTTGATGGCATATTTCTTTGTTTTATGTTATTAGTTGACATATTAGCCCCAACGCTTAGTTGTTTTTTCATTTACCATATCAGTCATATCTTGATTACTATTTGATGTGTGCTTTTGGTCGCTTTTGCTGATTGCGAAGCCATATCGGCCAAATCCGACTCTTCATATCTAATATCAGAATTTTCTTTATTTTGATTTCTTAGCTAACTCTAATTATGGTATATCACTTTCATCACTGGAATTTATTCTTTGGCTTCTATACCTTTTTGTTAGATGCTTTACTGGTGATTCTATTTTGACTTCAGAATCTGTTTCTGAGTCGGAACTAGCTGAAGGTGCAACGAAATATTGTTTTCGGACTGGCCTGTGACTTGTTTGAGCCTCTGGAATGACCCATTCGTCAACATTTGCTTTAATTAACTGTGACGCATGTGCTTTTGTAGTTGACTCAGTTAATTGATTACGTATTATGAAAGTAACAGGAGATCTTTCTTCAGTCATTCTGTAAAATGCATTCAGGTTTTTATCTAACTTTAACTCTCTTTGTTGTTTTTATAAAATACCGCGTCTCCCATTTTAAGCGAAACTTCTGACCTAATTGCGTTGTTATATTTATTTTGCTTTTGTTTGGCCTACTGCAATTGTTGTCGTATAAACGCAAATGCTTTATGTTGTTATTCTAATAATATCTTATGAACATCTTCACCAAGATATTTGCGCCTTGGGCTCAACAGATTATCGAGAGGCAATGTTGGGTCTCTTTTATACAACAATTCAAATGGACTTAGCCCGGTCGCTTCACTGACGTTAAACCTAATTGCAAAATTTGTGGTAAATACAGGTCCCACGTACTTGTGTTTCACGGACTAATTTTGCAAGAATATCTTTTAGAATTCGATGATATCTTTCTATCTTACCATTTGACTCTGGGTGATAAAAGGACGTTTAAACATGGTGAATGTTTAATGCTTCTAGGGTTTCTTGGACAGAACAAATACAAAATTCGGTTCCATTGACCAATAAAAGTACAAAGGGCGTTGAATGCCTTGGGATTATCTCTGTGATTATTATATGACTGATTGAATCTGCGCTTTTATCGCTCAGTGAAAAAGACTGGCCAGCCATTGTATAAATCCATAAAATTTAATATATATTTGTTGATAGACAGCGTTATTGGCAAAGGGCCAGAAATGTCCATTGCGACTTAGCAAAAGGGAATGTTTGTTGATCTGTGTTGTGAAGTGGTGCCTTAATCGCCTTAATATTTCTTTCTTTACATATAAGACAACTCCTTACGTAATCACATAGATCGTTCAACATATTTGGCCAGTAATATTTTATCTTGATGGTGCAAAACATTTATTGCTCCCAATATGCCCATTAGCTAGATGAAATTGATCCATGACATCAGCCCTCAAGTGATTAGGAATAAATAACCTGAGTCAGATATGTAATACAATAAATTATCTATAATTATGTAATTATTCAGGACCTTTTTGACCGTTTTACCAGTATTCAATTGACCTATAATGTCAGTTATTACTTCATCTTTCGATTGTTCAGTGACCATGTTGAAAGACTTGAAAGTTTTGACACGTTCTGCCGGCGCTTGTCTAAGGTTCAGATCAACACCAGTATATGCCCTTGTGTTTAACTGATTTGTGTTTACTGTGTAAGTCTGAAAACTCCTGCAATTTACATCATTTAATGTTATCTCCTTACTAGAACCTACTGCTAACGCTTCTGATTCTTGTATTCTAGACAATAGATCTGCTGAGACATTTTTACGACCTTCGATCAATTCAAACTTCGTGTTATATGCTGATATTGCTAATGACCAAAGCGGTATTTGTTTATTTTGATTTGGTGATTCTAAAACATATTTCAACGGTTTGTGATCGCAAAATATTGAGAAAGTAGCCCCACATAGAAAAATGATCTAACTTAGCCAGTGCAAAGTAAATTGCAAAAACATTCTCTTACTAGTGTCGGCCATTTTTGTTGTCTCTAACTTAATGTGTGTGACAAATAATATATTGGCAATTGATTACTATCTTAATCCGAAATACTTTCATCTACTGGTTGAAATAATACAATTCCAATTGCATAATTAATGGCGTCAGTATGTAAAACATATCTTTTTGCTTGATTTGGATGTGCGATATTAGCGGATTTGCTATCTTTGAAAAACCCGTCTATAATAACCTGCCATTCCAATAAAGGATCTTACTTCTCTAACAGACGTAGGCGCTTTTAGTGTTTTTATTGCTTTGACCTTCCTTTCATCTAGGCGAATACCGTTTTCACCGATTAGAAAACCTAGATAATTTACTTCAGCTTGTAAAAATTGCATTTGCTGATTTTGTGTTTCAAATCATGTTTTCGTAGTGCGGTGAAAACCTTGTTGATATGTTCATAATGGGTTTCTAAATTTGGGCTATATATTTTAATGTCATCTAGGTACGCAAAAGCAAAATCTTCATATCCCTGTAATACCTTATTTGTTAACTCCATAAAGACAGCCGGACTCAAATGCAACCCAAACGGAGCGACATTTAATTCATATGTCGATCTTTTAAATCTAAAGGAATCTGCCAATAGCTGGTCTTTAAATCTAACGTAGTTAAGTATTTTGCTTTCCCTTACAACGACAATATATCATCTATTAACGGGATTGGATAAGCTATAGGTTTCAATATTTGATTAATCTTTCTATAATCAACACATATTAATTTCATACCATCTTTCTTATCTACTAGTACTATCGAAGAACTCCTCGCTGAGTTTGATCTTTGTATAACTTCAGCTTCGAGCATATCACTATTTGCTTTATCTATATGTTTCATATTGTTTATCTGGGTGTGGTATGGCCTTGATTTAATCGGAGGATTATTTTCTGTAACTTATGTCATTTTTGCTCCAAAGGCTCTACCTAAATCTAAATCTGTTTTAGCAAATAAATCTGAATTTTCCTTTAAAAAACTATGTATGTCGTCTAAATGTTCGCTAGGTGCCGTAATATTCTTACGATTAAACTTTCAGTTATCACCTCTGAATGACATGTTATTTTATTTACTGAGGTAAATTTAGCATCTTTTAATTCTTTAACTATTGCTCTCACACAACCCCTTCTTAGCCTAAGAGTTCTTTTGTGAATTATTAATAAACATTACCCGAAATGTATGATCATGATTTAATTGAAATACTGAATTTGAAACTACTCAACCTGGTTCTGAACTAACAAATCCTCTTTCTAACGGTCTTATCTTATAATCACAACGCGTTAGCAAATCTGGATTATATTTTAATTTTCCATTTACAAACTTTTTTGTTTGTGGTTTTAAAATTGTGGTGGATTTGAGTCTTACTATAGAAGAGATATGTAGATCCTTTTCCATTTTTATGTAAATTCCTTCAACTCTTAACAAATTTAGATCAAAATAAACTCTAACCTTTTCTCAGTCAAAAAATCTCTACCTAATATCATTCTTCGATTCATGTTTGGTACCACACAAAAAGTATGACTAATTTTTTTACCTCTTAACTCAAAATCTAATTCAACAGAACCATCGACATTAATTCACCATTTACAGATTGTAATGCGATTGATTTCTTACTTAGTTTCCGTACATTGTGCAAAGATTGATGCATTCGCCTATGCATTAATGAAATTTCAGCCGCTGTATCCACTTTAGATCTAATTCTTATTCCAGTAGCTTTCAAAATGCATGAACATGGACTACCTGCAATTGCAATATTGTATGTTAGAATTTTATCTCTCCCCATATCGACTTGATAATATGAAGAGAATACTAGTTTCCCTTAAGAATTGTTTTATTTTGATTAACCCAAGATTTTGATCTGTATTGTCGCTTAAAATTACCCTTCTTCCTACATTTCCAACATGTTACTTGGCCTTATGCATTACTTCCGTTGTAACCTTTTGATCTTTTACTAATAACCTGATTTTTCTTGTCATTTTGAGAGTTGATCAGATGTCTATTATGAAAATCATTTCCTGAATTTTGACTTGATCTTAACTTTTTGCCTTGAGCATTGCTTTATTTGTAACCTTATTAATTATCCATCTTTGAATGAAACCGCTTACTATCCCCTAACTGGTTATTAGATTTGAATTTCGTCTGTTTTTATAAAAAATAAATATTTTCAAATATTATTGACCCCAAGTTTTAAATTGTTTCGAATCTCCATCAAAATATTTTATGAATTTTGTAATCCACTGAGCTCCAACATAATTATTTAATTGTGCTAATTGATATGCTAAATTTTTAGATGCAGAAGCAACATTTTGGTCTGTCTTTTTCGTAATTTAAAGAAAAAAAATCACATAAACACACTCACCGGTTTTAACTTCGTCTCGATGTCGTATACGTGGCCTATACTCTGCGTTGTGTTAATCCAAACTCCAGTCCTGGAGTAGCGGCACCATTTATTATACCCATGTGGTATAAACGGCTCAACAACGTTCTTTGTATAATAAGTAAATTTTATTTACACAATTATAAAGTTCGCATAAGTTCAAAGTCACAAGCCAACATTTAAAACTCGCTATTGCTCGTTTAAACTTACCCTAGTCTAACTGACATGTTACCCTGTCCGTGTCTACATTCTGACTGAAGGACCTATCTCTACTAAAACTAGTCCCTGAATGAATAAACAACTATTCTATCATTGGTCAATTCATTTCTATTTTTCTATTGGTCAGTATTCTAATTACGGACTTTAAAATCCCGGTCATAAACTTATTGTCACCTATACATCAAGATAACCCTAGGCTATTATTTATATCCAGTTACCTGTCATCCTATCGTATTAAACTGTCATATGCATCATATGTATATCCAGTTCTAACATACCATAATGTAACAAAAAAAGTGATCCCTGTTGCGGGTCAAATTTTGCCATAGGTTGTTTCCAACAACACTTTTTTATAAATTCTGTAGCGGAGACATTTGTAATGGAATCAGACTAGCACTAAAACTCGTCCGGGATAAAGACTGTGCAACTTTGATTAAGATTCATTGCAACATTGCTGTGTTATCGCTTCTTCAAGAAAGTGGTTAACAGACAGACGTCTGACGCCTGACGACAGTTGACGAACAACGGACAATTAAGAAAGACAAATGACGGGCTATAGAATGACAACTGATTAAATTATCCTAAGGTTTTTGTGTACTCGTAATTTAACAATTGACCTAGTGATCCAATTTGATATTCATTAGGCAAACACATAAAGAGAGTAACTGTTTTGCAAAATGATTTTATACTTTAATTGTTGACGAAAACTTGTCCACGGCTATGATTAATATTCAATTGCCCCATCAAGCATACAACACTTATTCGATTGCCCAAACAGGCATTCAACAACAATTCAATTACCCCAACAGACAAACACTTGCCTCAACAGGCATTTAATCAGTATTAAGTTGTGCCAAACGACATAAAGTTATTATTCAGTTGCTCAACAGGCATACATTTATTATCTAGTTGCCTCAACGGGCATATAATCATTATTCAGTTGTGCCAACAGGCATAAAGATATTTTTTAGTTGCCCAAACAGGCATACATTTATTATCTAGTTGCCTCAACGGGCATATAATCATTATTCAGTTGTGCCAACAGGCATAAAGATATTTTTTAGTTGCCCAAACAGGCATACATTTATTATTCAATTGACCAACAAACATACAATATTATTCACATGCCCCAGCAGGCATACATTATTATTTGATGTTCAACTCAATTCAAAATGATAACCACGCCCTGTGCATGTGCAAATCAGAGGAACAGTAACGTTCAAATTTAATTCTTCAGCTCTGTGATTATAATCAATGGCTAGGCATTGATGACTTTCATATTCAATTGCATATTGTTGATTTTGCGTTTACCGCCAAATAAAGGGATATGGGGATTCTTAATCATCATGGCCCTTCACCGCCACCAAAGTGGGTGAAGCGAACGATTCAATTGTTATCAAACAGTATATATTGCCTTAGGTTTTGCCATGGACCAAGTTTCGTTTCGCATCATTAATTAAAAAATATAAAAGCACGTTTTTTTATTCTGAACATGAAACACCACTGGGTCGCAGGAAGCGACACATTGAGTGATACGATAGAGTTTGCTGAAACCCAGCAGTTATGCAGGTGACAAGGTTCTAGGCCTATTCTGCATACTTATTTGTTGATGTGAGTTTTTAGAAATATGTATGTTAATACGTGGTTTTTGTTCAAGCGGACCTTCCTTCCTGTTCGCGTCGAATAACCTATGAGATGTTGGTACGCCGTCAAACCACATCAATTCATTCTCACGCAACGACATTAACAATTCAATTTTATTTTAAATCAACAATTTATTATTTTTACAAGAACTGTATCAATTACAACGTATGTATTGCTTATGTATAAATATATTCAGTGTGAATTTCGAGAAGTCTACTTTCATTTTTGCTTTTCATGAACCAGCGTGTGTAAATGTGACTTCTTGGTATGAAGAACACGCCTTTCCGCGATACAAATAAATCAATATTTCATCATCTATATTAATGCAACAAACTAAATACAATACTTATCGCATATCCTGGACATTCATACACTGTAACAGCACAGTCTTATATGTATAGCATTTCAACAAATTATTAAAATTGAGCTTTTAAATTGCACCGACCTGGCAAGAAAAAAGGAAACTGCAGTGACCTCTATTTACAAGGGACACTCCTTTACATTGTTCTACTGATTGTGTAGGGGTATATATCTACACTCAAGTAGTTTAAACGCTGAGATAAATTGATTTATTAATTTAATTTACCATAAATCATCTCATTGTGTATGGCTTAAAATATATTTACTTCATAGGTAACACCTATTTCGTTGGTTTATAGACAATGCTTATATGGACAATGTGGTCAGTGATAAAGTGAATCTCGGTGCATTTCGTATTTTATACCCTAATTGATTTTTCTTTGCCGTAAATATTGTTCAGAGTTTCCCAGTACAAGAAACAGTTTATAAAATAAAAACAAATCTAAATGGTCCAAGCATATTTAATTCAATGTTATTAAAGTTTTATTTTATATTCGCCTGGATTGCTCAATAATTTCAACTGCATCCAACACACTATCCACTGCAAAACGTTGAGAATAGTTTCCATAAAAAATAATTAAATATGTTGTATAATTCTTTCTCAGTTATCACAATAATGTTCATGTATTTTGATATATATGGTATATTATACTTTGTCAGTTTACTTATGAAGGTGATACAATAGAATCCATGGGTGACCACAAGTAAATTGTCTTTATCGACTGACCATTCCATGCCGGAGATCAGATGAAATCGGCCTACCATGCTAAGGTAAAAATATTTTAAGAACACAACATTAAAACAAAATAGTGCGTGCCAGTTTAACCAGACATCTCTTGATTCGCTTTCATTATCAACGTCATATGCCATGATCTCATACATACAGTTAGAAAAAAAGGCCTAAATGTTGACAACATGAAACACGTGCTATTTCATAATGACGTGCCACCTCAGCATTTTGCTCTTATAATAATGGCTAAATTTTATACTTAACACATACCACAAACCGGTTCGATAATTCGACTATGTGATCCTTGTGAACGAACATTAACAAAGACATACATATAAAAATCATTCTTTTAAGTTGTTCTCACAAAATGATCACTGCACGTTGTGTGCCCGCGCTTAAACTCACATTTATCATGCAATATATTAGTCCGTAGACATTACTGAATTCATTCTCTAGTAAAATGTTCGGATCCGTAAAAGTTATTACAATTTTTTTTTTTATGTAACCGTGTTATACAGAAACCGTCATGGTGTCACTATGTACAAGCAATGCTTATGGAAATTAAAAAAATAACGTAATAATAATAATATATATAGTGTTTATGGTTACCGGCGATCTTGAAATTAGAATGTGACATTTTGTTTGAGAAAAAAACACACCATCTATTGTTATGTTTGGTAAGTCGTATTTCAAAGCTATTTGTTCCTCAGTTGCTATTTGTTTATGTAAATAAAAACGACCTTTTGACACTTTTTAATGAAAATGTAATATATTGCACATATATATGTTTTACTACTTCCTTCGAGTGTATCGATCCGAAAATAATAATCTCAACTTATTCCAGATTGTATACATTCCTAAAACAGGTGACTTAGTGTGTCTGTATCAATATTGCAAACATTGCAAATGTCTGAATTTACTTAATAACAGTCAATAACTGATTTGTTTGTTGACACTCTTCTCCTAAGATATTTGTACTGACATTTTCTTACTTTTGAGTCGAACGTGGATCTAAAGTGCATGAAATATATTTTCTACCATTTCAGACCTTTATTACACGTATGACGTGTATCATTTGAGCTGACGATTCGAGTTTAGTTCTCGTATTAATTGATAGTTACCTAAGTTATTTAATGTTTTTGCTAGTAAAAAAAATATATATTTAAAAGGCTATTATCATATTGTGACATTGTTATATAATGAATTCAGTCGTAAGGATAGAGCGAAAAATAAAACATTGCATTCAGCAAATTATTAACGATAAAATCGAATTGTTGCCCATTGGAAAAAAATGAACTGTCCCGACTGTAATAGCAAATTTCCGCAATAAATAAGTTGAAAATTGGCCTTAACTCCAGTAATAGTTTGACGATGTTATATTAAACTTGATCTGTATTTTATAATTGTAGAATTAACAACAAAATTATTTATTTATAAATAAGACGTTATTTATAATTCAAAACTTTTTTTTTTTTGTAACTTTTATTTCAATTTAGTTGTACAAAAACAGAAATCTTGATACAAAATAGTTCATAACAATTATATATACATTTAGAAATTTCTAATAGCCATTGAGTGTCTCACTGTCTGTGGGAATTGAATGAATAACAAACAGTGCCCACTAAATCCAGATAGTTTGTTTGTGTAGTTTAAATCTCAAGGGCTGTATTATCGTGATTAATAAAAATGTTTAAACCGAAATCCCCCCAAATATTTTAATTTCAGTTTCTCTTTTACTTATTATTTGAAATACTTTACAGTTAAGTTACCACATACAGTCATAACACCTCTGTACTAAATGATAAAATATAACTTGCAAAATAATCAGTAAGTGTGATGTTTTAGCATTTAAAAGTATCGCTGAGGAAACTATCAAAATGTTAAATTAGTGAAACCGGGGTCAACAACTCAATGGCTACCAGACATTAAGATAACTTGTACATATATGCATTTGTAGACGTTCAGCACAATATACATGTAATTGAAATCAGTTTTCACAATTTAATATAAAGTAGTTATATAGTGGAATATCATTAAACATTTGGCAGGTTAATCATTTGTATTAGAGATATTTTGAAACAATAAGTATATAAGCTTAAGCTCTGCAAATTCCTGAGCAAATACTACACAACTTTAAAAGTTCAAAATTTCATCTACAATCTTTGATAAGTACTCATCCAGTCTAACAAACATTGATGAGAGTCAACCTTGTAACGTTATCAAAATGCTTTGCACTTGTTGTAACGTATACACTATTATGATAGATAAATGCATACAAAAAACAATCCAATTGTCATAAAACATTCCGCTTTGAATCTTTTATCTGACTTTGTAAACTTATTATTTTGAAAAGAAAGTAATGCTTTTCAAAACATTAACATGGACCCTAAATAATGTTATTGATCGGAGACCATTATTTTACCGAAATTAATTAAAACATGAGTCTCAGAGCTGTCGGAGAACAGCGTTAACACACACTTGAGGTATAAGGCTTACTATAAATATAAACCCAAGTCTCATTTACAATCATTAGTTAGTAGCATTCACATAGCTGAAAGGTTGCCCAGTACTTGAATTAAAACTTTAACGCAGAATACAAAAGAAAGACAAAATATGACATTTTCACCTGACAATATGACCTTGATTTTAGGAGCCCGATTTGCTACATACTGCTGAGACTATAAGAATACTGCAAACTTATGCCATGTTCAGTGCATATTACAGCAAGCCTTGCATACTTATGAACATGCACCAACAATTTAAATCAGGTGTGACACGGAAACCAGGGCGAGTACAAAAACTCCCCAAATAATCACAGTTGAATTTGACTGACATTGACAAATACATATACCTTTTTAGTATTTATCGATCGAAGTCAAATTTGATCTCAGCAGGATGAGCGAAAGAATGTGGCCTGTCACTCAAGAAATTCAGGGCAACACTTAGTGCCTCTTCACCACTATTCGAACAGTGGCGATATTAAAACAGTACATCACAGTTTAGTGTGCACTTTTGTTTTAAAAAAACACATCAACTTTCCGTAGTTGAAAATGTAGTCATTGCAAAGATGTAAATTATAATTACTAATTCTTAAACTTCTTGTCATCATCAGCAAATACTAATTGCAAATAGTAGATGTATACAGAACGCTTTGTGGCAGCTGAAATATTAAAAAAACACAAAAAAACACAAGAGGTCCAAGAGGATCTGAGGACACTCTACAGGCTCAAAGCGGCCATAGCCCTTTTTGAAATTTCACCATATTAACTCTCTATTGGAGTTGTCTTAATTCATTATGGATAAATGCTCTCAACACCCCCATATTGAACAAGACATTAATTCCCAGCACCTTGATTTGACAAAACTTCAATCACCCACTCATAGTTATGAGCAGAAATGCTTTAGATTTGTTGTTTTTTTGTACATAGGATGGGAAAATGAAAATTATCAGTTTTACCTATAATATTTCTATGTAAAAATAGAATTCACCTTGTAACTGATGTAAGGGTCATTTGTATCATATTAAACAAGTTTGACAGAAAGGTTATTTCCAGAGGAAGATTTATGAAATCCTAATTTAAGCCAAATTGTTCCCCCACACCAAAACCTGGCCCATTATGGAACTTCAATCCTCTTTGTTAAACAAAGTCAAATTTACTGTTACCAGACAATGCTTTAGATTTCAAATGGAACAACATATTTAAACATATGAACGAAAAGATGAGAATTTTCAATTCTCCCATAGTATCCTAATGTAAAACTCACAGTCCTCTTACAGAGCATCGATACATCCCAGTGCCCCATGATTTTTACAAATCTAAAACTCTTAATCAAAGGGATAATTTATAACCAATATGAACAAATTTGACTGACCCGTTGTTGAGAATTAGATTTTTGAAAATGTTCAATTTTAACCAGTTTGAGAAACCCTATCATTCTATTAAACAACAACTTATTTGTTATGACGAGAATATGCTTCAGAACGCAAACTGAATAAAATAAAATCTTCAATGGATGAACAAATTGGAATTTCCCGTTGTCCTATAGTGTTCCTATATAAAACTCAAAGCTACCTTACAAGGCACCTATAAAAACTAGACACTTGATTTGTACAAATTGTATCATTGGGATAATCTATATTAAAAACATGAACAAATTTGACTGACCTGTTGTTGAGAAGATTGTTAACTATTTTAACCCTTTTTCTACCCACCCTAGCCCCTTATGTAAAGTTACATTAATTCTCCTTATCAAACCAAATCTTTTTTGTATGACTAGATGAGGCTTCAGAACTTAAAATGAATAATAATTTGCCGAAATGGATGAAAAAGTTATTGTTTTCTATTATCCAGTAGTATGTAAAATTCTAAGTTACCTTACAGGGCCCCTATAAACATCAGCCCGTTGATTCTTATCATCATTCAAACCCCTACATATACGAATAATTTATGCCAAATATAAACATATTTGACTGACCAGGTCTTAAAAAACATAAACTGTAATTCCGCTTGACTCTTTAAGACAGCGGAATCCAGTCATTTTTAAACAATGGCACTTTTGTAAAACTACAGGCAAATCAGCTCCTTTTTCTGAAAAAAATGATTAATATAATGACTAGTGTCCCCTTATTGAAATTTCAATCCGGGGTCATTTTTAACTTCGAGGACACCATTTGAACAAATCTAATAGAACCATAGTTTGTTATCATTACTTCATAAGTATTTTCAAATCCTTCAATTTATGTACAAAAAAAACCGTTTCAATTGGTGATGTTATACTATCTTTCAAATTGTTGAAATAAGATGCTCTTGTAAAATTCCCTAAGTAATACACAACGATTAAGATACTCCAGATTTTATTACGTAATGAATTAATCAGAATCTTCACGACGTGGGACCTATAGTCATTTCTTGAAAAAATTGTGCCATTTTTGAGAAAAGTACCAAACTTGGCACAAAGATACAAGCGCAACTGATTACAACCGATACACACTTTCAAAATGACGGAAAATCCAAGATGGCCGCCAAATTTGACAAAATTCATATCTGTCTTTATATTTACTAATGATATTTGATAGCTATTTATGACTATTGTTATTAAAACAAATTTATATTTGGTGATTTTAATGCTTTGATTGCAAAAGGCTATTTTAAAATATAAAAATATGCAAAAAATAGACTTAAAATCTTTAAATATTGCAACAGTTTCTATAATTTGAATATTCTATTAACGTTTTGATCACATTTTTCATTGATATTTTACAAAATAACAGTTACACACTTTATAAACATGTGAAAATAAAGTTCTAATGATATAGAGCAAAACATTTATCATATAGTGCAACATACGGTGGTTGGGGTAAATCTTTTCATTATTTAACGTACTTTACCCTGCAAAGTTAACGAAATATACTAAAGGTTCATAATTAAATTTGAAAACATTATAAGATGTAATAGTATTTAAGTGTGTGTTGTGAAAAACTACGGTCATAGATATTGTATATATCGAATATATTGGTTTGAAATGTATAAAGATAATGCCGGTTATGGTTTTATTGTTTTAATGCTTTGCTGTACAAGTAATGTATCCTCCTTGTATGGAGGAATAAAAGATTAAATCAAAGTATCAAAACTCAAAAGATAAATACTGTAGACACATGTGTATATACATCTATGAGTTAAGAGGGTCGATGTTAACTGTGTTTGTTGTCTCAAAACTACCAGTTACACATTGCTGCGTATTCATTAGTTTACGAATTTAGAATTCAAAAGCATCATTAATTTCATAATAAACATTGTTATTACAGAATGCACAATAATCAAAGTCGTTTTTTCATACGCAAATATGTTCGAAGGATCAGCTGCATATTCAAACATTAACAAATAAACTGTTCTACCTCAATATGTTCAGTATGTTCGTCAGTCAGTTAACATCACAGGGCGTCTGATGATATCCAATGCACTACTGCCCCGCTTGTCATGTCTTGTTGAAAAGGCAGAAAAAAACAGTTTCTCTCCATCCAGTGAAATGTGCGCATCGGATCAAATCTGATATCCGAACTAAACCCAGTGTACAACTAAAAAAACAAATATGTTATTCTCGGTGATATAGTTTAAGTGAAATCCATAATCTGCCAGATATCCCAAAATTATGGTTAAATTGTGTAGAAGAAGAGAACTCTCCGATGTAAAAAGAGTGGTAGTGATGAGTATGTGCATTGAAGTATTTAGCATGATCTACAATAGGACATGGGATACATAAAAATCCATGTGAAGCTCCAAACTTCTGGGACGACAGGAACGAACGTCTGGCCAGTATGTACCATTATAGGTAATATATGTGTTAAACACAAGCACATACATGATCTACCACTAAATGTATATGACATGTCGTGATAGAAAGCAGTTGATGCATATGTCCTGTATTAGTCATTGATTTAAGTTGTCACACTAATTTGAGTGAATAGGGTTGGTTGTGGAACTGGAAGATAATTAATATGCATATCGTTTCATATCAACTTGATAAAGAGATGACGAGGTCCCTGTCAGCATTTCATTCCTTTACAGTGTGTGACAAAACTTCATCATTTTTTATTGGGAAAAGAAAACTATATTTCATGGGAAACGCTGCACAATAAGGCATTTGACATTATATTCACTACTACCTCTAAAGAATCCATAAAGGTGTAATGCCATTTACAGTGTGATTTGTAGTTTAAGTATACATGTAGTTTACACTTATATATTTTTCTTCGACTGCAAAAACAAGTGCTTACAACAAATAACGTTCGAAATATTCCTGGGTAAAACTAGTACATATGCGGAAAATCTGTCTTGCTCAAGGTTACCGCACATGACTGTGGTAGACGATAGGTTCGGTGCTCTACCGCTGAACCACGTGTTCCACAAGTGATTTGCGTTTTTTAAAACAATGACTTCTTCAAATGTAAATATTCACACATAAATGTGAACAACCTTTATATCGACAGCTCAGCTATAACGCACCAAACGAATAACTTATGAGTTTTTTCCTATCTTCATTCGACCCCCAAAAAACAGATTGGGAAAATATGGAAACCGATGTGGTCGTCTCTCTACATGCAGACAAATGGTATTTCAAAAGATGTAAACGTACAAAGGCTAAAGTAGTGTGTTACATCATAGTAATTATTTACCAGTAGCAGTTTGATATTTCTAAAATTTAATCTTTAATTTGTTCTAGCATTGACTGATGCTGGTACATAAAGTCATATTGATTTACCCCACCCACTTTAAGTTGCATGCATATACATAATTTCTTGTGCGTTATTTTAGCAAATTTGTATTTTACGTGTCCAAGCATGTCTTTTTATAAAATTCGATGAAGACGTGCAAAAGTATGAAATTATATCTAAATAATTGAAATATTTGCTAATTTCGACGAGCTTAGCCATACGTTTGCATTTTAGTTCTCTTATAGAATAATTTGTAGCATTAAACTATTAGAATGATTGAATATATTAAGTATAATTCGATAACATTAGTCATAAAGACATCATAATACATACATAAATAATCAAGAACGACTTTCTTATGCGAAGATAGAGGGTACATATACAATGAATGCGTGCATATGAAATGGGTTACCGACATATACAATACTATGTGATCTGGTCACATCTACTCAAATGCCAATGTCTTACTTTCATGTGTGTAATTTTGATATTGCCACTTGTAATTTGCAAATTGTATTCTCTGAAATGTCACCTTTGTTCGAAAGTGTGTAGAAAATTTGCAAGTGACCTGCTTCATCATCTGATTTCCATGAACTAACGTAAAATTTAGAAACTGTCATAATTTAAAACATAGAATGTACAAATAAGTAATTTCGATACTTCTGAATAACTAGGTGGCTAAAACAACGATACTTTGAACAACGACTGCTCCCTATGGTGAGAAGAAAGGAAGACATCTGAGTAAGCCGTTTGAAAAATTAATTTGTTTCCCGTGTGACGGCACCGAGTAGTATTACAATGATCACAATCAGCTTAAGGTAGCAATAAACAGTTATTTTAATATTTTTTTAAAACTGTATATTATACAATAGTTCAACTTTGTTTTACGTAACTATATGGATATAAAGATACATGGTAGAATTGACCTGAACATAAACTTGATAAAACTCATGCAAATTCATCTCCATTGTAAATGCATTTGTTCTTATAATTTCCATAAGAAAACTAAACAAGGATGCAAATTGAACAAGAACAAAATAATGATAGTAACAATAAATCAATAGTGGTATGAATCGGTATTTGTGCATCTGATTCAAATGTCGTGTCTATGCGATCCAAATCCTGTTGACCAGAATAAAATATGCCCATTCAATATGTAAATTTCTGGGTTGATACACTTCCCGGGAATCTCCGACGATAATTTGGTTTGTTTGTTTAGCCATGAAGGTCTTGTTGGCAAGCTATTTTATTGGATAGAAGTATGAAGCTGAAGTGAACTTAGACTTAACGTGAAGCGCGTGGATCAGTTGTAGAGCACCGGATCTAAGATCGGTGGTCGTGGGTTCCATCCTCCACCATAGCTATGTGAGCATGACACTTTATCCGCACAGCTTACTTTACTGGTTCTACCCAGGAAGACATAAAGCGAGATTAGTCAAAAGTTGTAAGCACTTGTTCACAATCGATGTAATAATTTATAAATAAGTGAGCTGCTATTGTGAACCATTTTAATTCTAAGCGTTCACCATATTAGAATGCGGGACAGTTTTGTGTTTGTAAAACATGAGATACAAAATATGAGAAAAGAACAATTTTATAAATAAGGGGCTATGCAAAGCAAACTATCAGCCACATTACAAGGTAAAGCCATTACTCACCACGTCAAGCAAAAACGGGATCACATGAATCGGTGTTTGGAATATATTTACCTTGCCCAAAATTAAAATATAATCATAACGGATTAAACAACCATATATCTGATCCCTTATCCCTGGTTTTTGTGTCATTTTAATGTGCCTAATTTGTTTATGAATACATGTTGCTGTTGTTTGTTTTATTTTTTTCGCAGTGATGGTAATTTTAGAGAGTGTTAAGAAGGGAGGGTAGTGGAGGGTAATTAGGGTGTGTGCGAATGTATACATAGCATATATAGATAATGATATTCCTCATATTAAAACTATGTAAAACCTACCAAATTTCGTTCTTTGAAATGAGCTTCTATCCATCTAACGCAAATGATACTATTTCTTAAATAGATTTTATGTGCTGAGATTTTTGGAGGCATTTGTTTAACATATAAATTGATGTTTCGCTACGGGTCGAACTGTAAAGTGTCGCCTATCCTGAAATAAAGGTTGCATAAAGGTTGCATTTCTACATCAATAGTGTAATTCTCAGGTAATCATTTTATATCGCCGTTATTTGACACATAGAAGTTCACTCATAATCACCAAAAATGAACATATAACGTAGGAAATATGCCAGAAAAAAAACAACAACATTATAATTCTATTTAAACTTGGTACTATCTTATACATTTTAAAACCCTAAGCCTACATAGAAGAACATGTTTACTGTACTGTTTCCATGTGCTTTATAGACACAACATACTTAAATAGTTTCTGCAAACGTAAAAAAGAAAACATGATTAAGACTAAGATATATCATTCTTTTGCAATGTCTACATTGGTTCAATTGCAAGTGGCCTGGTCCGGCTAGCGTCTGCCTGTCAATTCAGTAGTCGTGATCTGGTTAGCGTCCGCCTGTCAATCCAGTGAACGTGATCTAGTTTATTCATTTCATATTTTTTATATTGTTCAAAAAAAGGCCTAATCATAAACTTTATTGTCTTAAATATCATAAAAGCGGTGCATTAGGAATTAGATAACCATGTGATGAACATAACAAATTGGAGTGCAGGAAAATAAAGTAATGTTACCAAAAATTAGTCACATGATCAAACTAACACTCGATGCATTATGGATAAGAAACCCTAATCGAACAAAGAAGACATGTGTAAGTCAAAGGTGACATTACGTCATAAATATCACAATCACTTCAATAATTATTCAATGTGCGAAAACCAATCTATAGCGAAGTGATAGCAATTTAAATCAGATTCATTTATCAACAAGATATCCAAAAATCTCACATTTATATTAATTAAATCAATATTTTTACAATCGAATTACTCAAATAAATGTATCAGAAATTATGTAATAACGAAATTGCCGTTAATTTCAATATAAACATGATATGTTAAATGAGTTGCGTTTTATGATTGAAAATTAACAGGAAATACTATTCAAAATTCCTAAAACCATTATGGTAACCATGGAAACATATTAAGCATATATAGCATGATTACAATACAAATAAATGTTTTATATAGAATAGAAATACTTGTTTAAAATAAGATTTTATTTATTTGCTGAATATAACAAGAGAGTACAGACCACTTTAGCGTAATTAACTGCTCCAGCCGGTATGTTAGGACATGCGTCATCACTTAACGAGTAGCTTAGTATCTAATTATTTAAAAGTATTTAAAAAGAATAATACATTATCCAGAAATGTATTACAAACAATTGCCAGCAAGCTAAATTCAAAATGTTCAATGCCTTTTGGACACCCCTAGCAAAGTTGTGATCGCGCCTCTTGTAATATCAAACAGGACAATATAATAGAATAACTACCTAAACATATCCTGATACCTCAGAATAATGATATCGCTTTTCATACAAACACAACATGTGTATTTCTGCATCACAGGATTGCGAGAGAGATTTCGATTTTGTCAACAGAAAAAAACCCCCAGATAAATAAGATTAAATAATGTAATATTATTTTTATGTATTTTTTGGCATTGACTGCGGTTTGAACAAACGACCACCCGAGTGACAGTTAAAAGCATACACCGTTAGACCACTTTGAAGCCTAATAACAGTGTAAGAGTTAACACCTTTTAAAGCTGTTCGGTCTAACCGACTAAAAGATTTTTCTGGTGAATATAAAATACCTCGAAATGTGTATATTGTATCCATACATTTCGGCGGTTTGCTAGTATTGCAAATATCCTAATTTTGATATCCTGATTGGTTTTAGGTCAATCTATCCAGTGGGGTGTGGATGTCTAATTTTGAAATCGTCATTGTTTTGAGGTCAGCCCATTCAGTGGAATGTGTTCGTCTTGCAATTGCTACAATCACCTGTCGTGGAGGATTGAGCGCCTTTTACTGACTTCTCTCTATCTTTCTTATGTCTAATAACATAACTTCCTTTTCATGTGCTTGAATAAACCTATTTGAGTCCTTATTTAATATGGATATCATATTTAATCAGTGTTTTTTCGAACGCTATTACTCTGTTCTTGTTTCAGATTTGTCTGATAAAACTTTTGTTCTTCATCCTAAAGCTTTTGTTCTGTACATTCCCATATGAGTCTTTCTCTTAAGAGTATAAATCCTGGTGTGGATTGCTCTTTATATGTTGACGATTTTGTAATTTGTTACCGTTAAAAAAATATGAAAACTACTGAAAGGCAACATCAGCAATGCCTTAATAAACTTCAGACTTGGTCTGATGAAAACGGTTTTAAATATTCTAAGTCTAAAACAAATTGTATGCAATTTTGTCAACTACGTAAACATCACGATGATCCCAATCTAACGTTAGATGGGACACCTATACCTGTTGTTGAGGAAACAAAATTTTTAGGTCTTATTTTTGACCGTAAACTTACTTTTATTCCTCATCTTAAATATCTTAAGACAAAGTGTAATAAAGTTTTACTTAGACTTTACAGATCTTTAATCAGATCAAAATTGGACTACGGCTCTATTGTATATGGATCAGCTCGCAAGTCTTACTTAGCGATGCTTGATCCTATACACAACCAAGGACTACGACTCGCCCTTGGTGCCTTTCGTACGTCCCCTGCCGACAGTCTTTATGTAGAGGCAAATGAACCATCATTGTATTTAAGACGTGAAATAAATCAGTAATCAATACATTCAAGGATCGTCTGAAAAACAACCATTAAGGTCAAGTGATTATGAATGACACGTAAAAGAATTATATTTCACAGCAGCTGATAACATGTACAGACACAGTGAGGTGTGTAAGAATGGTACAACTCCGACGAATATAAGCTCATATAAACACTTGCTATTGCTTAGGTGATTACAAAAAGCATACTTTGATAATTTTGTAATGTCATGTTAATGCTATGTATAATCTACAATGTGGTGTACTTACTTGCAAAGGTCAACATAACTCAGGTTGTTGGAGCCTTAATGAAAGCTGTTAAAATGACTTAAACTACATCAAAAACTATTTGATTGGAATGCAAAATTATAATCAGCATGTTTTCTATTTTAGTTTTTATTGCAAGTATTACTCTTTTTTAAATAATAATTTGCTATATCTATTTTAATCTCTTACCAGTAAAAACACAAATAGAAAAGGTCATGGGCAGATCATGAACTGCTCCTAGTAAATATATGAATAGTGACTGAATACACCTTATATATAGCGTGAGCAAACATACACGAATAGAGATGGAGATATATATAAATAGAGAGATGGGGTAAAAGGGAATGAACAGATATATATATATATATATATATATATATATACAAATATATATATATATATATATATATATATAGAGAGAGAGAGAGAGAGAGAGAGAGAGAGAGAGAGAGAGGATTACGATTATTTTATGAGTGTAAAGTTAGTAGGTAGTTCGCAGTTAATAGTTGGAGACGAATAGCCAACTACCGATAAGTTGCTAGTATGGGGATTCGGATAACAATTAAATTCAATTTAAATGAATATAAAACCTGAATCCCCAACTGGCAGCTGGTTGCTAGTTGGGACTTCGCCCAACTGACCATTTTGAATCGCCGTCTGGTGAGTATTTTCGTTTTATTGTGAAAACAACGCGGTTCTGGTGGCTTTTTAATTATTTTAAGCGGTTTTTCTTATTGAATTGATTTGTAAAATTAATAAAATAGCGATTTAAAAAAAATCCGAATCCCCAACTGTCAGTTGGATGGTAGTTGGGGATTCGCCGCGCGCGAATCCCAAACTGGACATTTTGAATCGCTGTCTGGTGAGTATACTCGGTATATTGAAGAAAAAACACGGCACTGGTGTGTTATTTATTATAATCAACTTAAGTTTTATTGAACTGATTTGTTTAAATAATATAGCAGCGATTTGGGAAAAAATCCGTAACCCCAACTGGCAGCTGGTTGGTAGTTGGCGATTCGCCGCGAATCCGCAACTGGTTATTTTGAATCGCCACCTGGTGAGTATACTCGTTATATTGTAGAAACAATGCGTCTGGCGAACTAATATTAGAAACAATTGATAAATTTACATAGTTTAATAAACAAACTTCTTAACCACATCGATCAATATAACCATTTCAATGTAAGACAAATATAAGTGTATTGATAGTAATAAATCATATATCTAAAGTTTGTAGTTTTATAGTTGTAGATTGTTAACAGTACGGTAGTTCAACATGAATAGTATATGTTTTTTGATAGTTTCACCTTGATATTTTCTTTATAGTTGATAATTTGTCTTTAATTGTATTTCTTCCTAGTTTGGCTTCTAGTTCTTCTTGTTATAGTTAATCCAATATGAATATTACACTTTAACACTAGTAGTTAAATCCAACTGTAAAATTCACTTTAAATCCAATGTATGCAACACTTATAGTAATACAGTATGAATATCAACTTTTCAGAACCTGACTGCTTCAAATATGCCTCATTTATACTTTACCTAAATTTCTTATAGCATATCACAAATATTTAAATACGATATACTGAAAACTATATTAAATTATATTAAAATATTTTTCACATATATTTATATCAAAATCAAACTTTAAACATGACATATTAATAATTTCCATATAATGCTTATACACTAACACACATTGACATACTAAGTGAATTACCTCCCTTTAAAATCATATGCAAGATTTTAATTTTTCAGTTTAATTTTAAATAATAAGTTCTGATCAATAAATATTCGCTAATTCCGCGACAATGCGGTTCTAGTTTTTCTTATCGTTTTAAGCTGTTTTTCTATTGGATTGATTTGTTAGATCATACAACGGCGATTACAAAAAATCCGAATCCCTCATTGGCAGCTGGCATGTAGTTGGTGATTCGCGGCGAATCTCTTAAAACAAATATCGATTTGAAAAAAAAACCGAATCCCCATCTGGCATTTAGTTGGTATTTGGCGATTCGCGGCAAATCCCCAACTGGACCTTTAAATCGCCTCCTGATGAATATAAGCATTGTATTGAACGAACAACGCCAGAATTGTGTTTATTCATTGTTATTAACTGTTTTTCTATTTAATTGATTTGTGTTGAAAACAAATATCGATTTGAAAACAAACCTGAATCCCAAACTGCCACTAATTGGTAGTTGATGATTCGCGGCGAATCCCAAACAGGAAATTTTGAATCACCTCCTGGTGAATATACTCATGGTACTGAAGGAGCAACGCGAGAATTGTGTTTATTCATTGTCATAAACGGGTTTTCTATAGTATTGTTTTGTTTTTGAAAACAAATATCGGTTTGAAAAAAAAAATCCGAATCCCCAACTGTCACTAGTTGGTAGTTATCGATTCGCAACCCCCAACAAGAAATTTTGAAACGCCTCCTGGTGAATATACTCATGATATTAAAGGAACAAAGCGGGAATGATGTTTATTTTTATTGATATAAACTTTTTCTATATAAGTGATTTGTTTTGGAAAACAAATATCGATCAGAATATAATAATCGAATCCCCAAATGGCAGCGGGTTAGTAGTATGGGACTTAAATCTCAAACTGACTGGCAGTTTCATTGTTTGCTCGCTACTATGCTCAATCACCCCTTATTTCGTGTCCTCTTATTACCGCAAAATATCACCATAGTCTACTAAATGTATTTATAATATTATTCCCAAAAAGAACAAATAACGGAATTAAGAACCAAACACGGTACTTGTGTGTTATTTATTCTTTTAGTTTTTTTTTTATACGGAATTGATTTTGTTAAAATAATAAAACAGCGATTTAAAAAATATATATCCGAATCCCCAACTGGCAACTGGTTGGTAGTTAGCGACTCGCGGCGAATTTTATCGCCGTCTGATGAGTATACTCGGTATGTTGAAGAAACAACCCGGTTCTGGTGTCACACCTTAGTATCTATCTTAATTAAGTATATTGATCAGGAGGCGATTTGAAATTTCCAGTTGGGGATTCGCTGCGAATCGCCAACTACCAATCAGCTGCCAGTTGGGGATTCGGATTTTTTTTAAATCGCTGTTTTATTTTTTTAACAAATCAATTCAATAAAAAAACAGCTTAAAATAATAAATAAACTATATAATTTGAATAGTTATTATAATAACGAATGCGAAAAAAACATTACACTCATAATTATTTTTCAATGACATACTTTTAGTTTGCAGTTTATGATTTGTGGTAGTAAACAAAGTACAGAAAGTGATATCCCAAGATGTCGCAAGCTATTAAACACAAATGAGTTTATATTACAAAAACTGCTTTCGTGGTGTAGTTTACGTCAAATAAACTTTTTGCCATTTTTGGACTATAACATATGATGTAAGACTGTAAGCTCCAAACAAAAAAAATAGACCATTGATTTCTTCTCAAATTATATATGTTAATTCTGTTTTAACTAAGTTTTGTTTAATACCTAATATACAAAACTGTATGTGTATAATGCCAAAAAATCCAAATCGATTTTTATAGTACTTAATGTCGTTTTCTTATTTGTTTTGCGGTTCAGGTGTATCTGTGATGTGCATGAGTGTAATAGTTGAAATAAGCATTTTAATGTTTTTCGTTGAAATCAATATGCAGCATTTAGAGCGTCATTTCATATAAATGTAAACATCTAATGATAGTTTAACCTAACGTATATGCTTATTATACATGTTTCTCTTCGGTAATCGATGAAATATGACAAGGTATAATCTTAAGTCACTTTCTAGTATAAGAGATTCAATGAACATTCTATACCTCACGCAATTAAGTTTGCTTTCACCAGTCACTAGATACGATGAAAATCATTAACTAGTTATTGCAAGTTTAAGTTGTATAACCAATTTGATTTTGATCTAAGGGACATATTGCACAGGTTGACAATTTCATTCAGTCCTTTATGTGATAAAACGGCCATTGAAGTTAAGTCAATGTTTTATTAACTTAACTATTTTATAACTTGAAACTATAATGAATATACAATTTATCAAAACTATTCACGCTCAGCCGTTGCAATTGATTACTTAACAACACACAGGAAACCATTTAACTGTATTCAAATGAAAATCATTTAGATGCATTAATATTGATATCACTTTTGAACAGTTTAAAACGCTTTTAGGAGTTTTTGTTATGTTATATATAGAGAATGTGTTTATACATTGGGAGAGTGGTGCATGTAATAAAGAATCTGTTTATACATTGGGAGAGTGATGCATGTAATATAAAACGTGTTGATACAGTCGGAGACTGATGCATATAACAGACAATGTTTTTTATACATTGGGAGTATGAGGTATATAACAGAGAAGTTGTTTATACATTAAGAGTGTGATGCATGTAACAGAGAATGTGTTTATGCATTGAGAGTGTGATGTATGTAATATAGAATGAGTTTATTTATTGGGAGAGTGATGCGATGCATATAAAAGAAAATGAGTTTATACATTGGGAGAGTGATACATGTAATAGAGAATGTGTTTATACATTGGGAGAGTGATGCATATAA
The DNA here is from genome assembly GCA_029582155.1 of Panopea generosa. Taxonomy (NCBI): domain Eukaryota; kingdom Metazoa; phylum Mollusca; class Bivalvia; order Adapedonta; family Hiatellidae; genus Panopea; species Panopea generosa. The sequence goes on from CM055896.1 coordinate 89,925,067, forward strand.
TAGAAAATGTGTTTATACATTGGGAGAGTGATGCAAATAATAGAAAATGTGTTTATACATTTGGAGAGTGACAAATGTGATAGAAAATGTGTTTATACATTTGGAGGATGATGCAAATAATATAAAATATGTTTATACATTGGGAGAGTGATGCAATAATAGAGAATGTGTTGATACATTAATAGTGTGATGCATGTAACAGAGAATGTGTGTATACATTGTGAGTGTGATGTATATAATATATAATGAGTTTATTCATTGGGAGAGTGATGCATATAATAGAAAATATGTTTATACATTGGGGGAGTGATGCAGGTGATAGAGAATGTGTTTATACATTGGGAGAGTGATGTATGTAATAGAAAATGTGTTTATACATTGGGAGAGTAATGCATATAATAGAAAATGTGTGAATACATAGGGAGAGTGATGCATGCAATAGAAATTGTGTGTATACATTGGGAGGGTGATGCATGCAATTTAGAATACTATTTTACATTAGGAGAGTGATGCATGAAATAGAAAATGTGTTTATATATTGGGAAAGTGATGTATGTAATAGAGATGTGTGTAAACATTAGGAGAGTGATGCATGTAATAGAAATGTGTTTATTTTACACGGGTGTATGATGTATGTAATAGAGAATGTGTATACATTGGGAGAGTAATGCATGTAATAGAGAATGTGTTTATTTTACATGGGTGTATGATGCATGTAATAGAGAATGTGTTAATACCTTTGAAGAGTGATGCATGTTGTAGAGATTGTGTTTATACATTGGGTGTATGATGCATGTAGTAGAGAAAGTGTTTATACATTGGAAGAGTGATGCATGTAATAATGATAGTGATTATACATTAGGAGAGTGGTGCATGTAATAGAGAATATTGGGAGAGTGATGTGTGTAATAAAAAATGTGTGTATATATTTGGAGAGTGATGCATGTTATAGAGAATGTGTATACATTGGGAGAGTAATGCATGTAATAGAAAATATGTTTTACATTGGGAGAGTTATGCATGTAATAGAGAATGTGTTTACACTTTGGGAGAGTGATGTTTGTAATAGATAATGTGTGTATTCATTGGGAGAGTGCTGTAATATAGAATGTGTTTATTCATTGAGAGTGTGATGCATGTAATAGAAATTGTGTTTATACCTTGGAAAAAAGATACATGTAGTAGAGAATGTGCTTATACATTTGGAGAGTGAGGCATGTAATAGAGAATATGTTTATACATTGAAGATTGATGCATGTAATAGAAAATGTATTTATACTTTAGGAGAGTGATGTGTGTAATAGTGATGCATGTAATAAAGAATATGTTTATTCATTGGGAGAGTGATGCATGTAATAAATAATATAATTATACTTTGGGAGAGTGATGTTTATAATAAAGATTGTGTTTATTCATTGGGAGAGTTGTGCATGTAATAGAAAATGTGTGTATATATTTGGAGAATGATGCCTGTAATAGAGAATGTGACAAAATGTGATAAAATTTAAATGTGACATTCCGTGTTGTTGCGCGGATTCATCGATATTTTACCCACATGATGGTGCCCGAATTCGATTTTTTGTGGTCAACATTGATATCATAGTCGTTTTTCTGATCTGTTTTCTTTTTATTTTGAACAACAACCACGACGATCAAAATTTGTTTAAGCTTCTTCTTCCATGATAGAAAATCCAATGTGACGTCATTACACGTGAGAAAAGACCTTGTCGTGTGACAATTTTACTAAATTTAACCACCACGATTGGTTTTCCGGCTGGCGGAAATTCTTTCTGGAAAGTAACGATTGATCACGGTGTTAGTCGATTTCTACCGAGAGCATTACAGATCTAATACCTTAAAACATGGTTGAATCAAATATGTAAAACTAAATAAGGCACAAAATGGCTGCAAAAATATGAAAAAGAAACACTTTTTTTGCAAATATACTCATTTTGTTGAATACTTTTGCCTTAATTTTGTTTATTAATGCTTGTTTCTAGAGGTAAATGGTATGCTGAGTCCGAAAATCTATTTATTACTTACCGTTGTTGGGGCGTTTAGTCACAAATCAAAGATGGCCGCAAAATATTTAAATTCATGTTATACATGTATTATATAGTCTGAGAGTAACAATATGGTTGATACATGTATATGAAGTCTATACAAGGGACTAAATGGCAGCCAAAATATGAAAATAAATGACACTTTTTCTATAAATATACGCATTTAGTTAATGCTTTGGCCTTATATTATATTTATAAACGCTTGTAACTGGAGGTAAAATGTTGCGTCTGAAAATATATTTCTTACTGATGACTGTTGGTGCGTTAGGTCACTAATTCAAGCTGGCTACCAAAATGGCAGCCAAATATTGATATTCATGTTGTATATAATCTGATAGAAAACACTGCAAATTAATTCTCTTTAGATTGGTTTTGTTGTTGTAGGTTGTATGACACGTTTTATGATAAAATAAGTAAAAAAAAATGGTTGTTTCATGTACAACAAGTCTTAATAAGGGACAAAATGGCCGCCGTAATAACGCATATAAGACTTTTGTTGAATGCTTTGGCCTTACTTTCATTTATAAATGGTTCGGAAAATACTGAACATGTTTAAGGATTAAACTGCTACTTAATACAAACTGGGATATCTGTATCTTCTTCACGTTATGCTTCTTACACTCTAACAAAGCAATACAATAAAACGTTTATATGAAAATTTCATATTTAAGATAACTCGGAAAAAATACAACCGTTGAGTCATGCATGTTTCTAGAAATAAATTGGATGTCATGTTCAAAAACCTATTTCTTACTTAAACTGTTGGGGAGTTTTGTTAAATATCTAAGACGGCCGCCAATATGGCCACCATGTATTGAAAAGCATTAATAATACTATATATTATGTTAACACTACAAATATTAAAATTTAGGTCTATTATGTTGTTCTTGGTTGTGTGACATGTTTCAGTATAATTTATTCTCTACTTCTGCCAAATAACAACTGAAATATATGTATATTTACATATTAAGCTTCATTCACTTTAACAAAACAATGTAAAAAAGAAGTTCATGATTATTTTTCATATTATGCAATAAATGTGTGTTTTTGGTAATACAAGTTGTCATGTGGTCTTTCTATATTTTCTTCAACAATAATACAGGAACAGTTGCTCCATAATCATTAAGTCATAATGATACTTTAGTTCAGCATTATGCATTTCAATGCATACTTATAGGCATAACATTTTGCGTTATAATCACATTGTTGCATCAACATTACTAGTTAATTTTCATTTTAGACTTATAGCTAGTATGATTGAAAATAGTTTATTGTTTAATGTTTAATAGCCCTTTTTTTCCTACATTAGTTTGATTGTTTACATAATCACATGTTACTGTGTAGCATGGAATGAATGTTGTCATTTAACACCGATTACAGCATGTACCTTTATTCAAATTAACATCATCTTTACTGCTTAAACTCCACAAAATAAAGTGTCACATATTATTTTTAGAGCGCACTCATCATATTAATTTAAAGTCATTTCTTAATATTCTATCATACACAACATCTGAACTTTTAAACATGTATATTATCATCAGTTTCAGCTTCAGTAATATCATTGAAAAACACATCAAAGGTTGACTCTGCAAACGGGCTTTAATAGGGCTTCAATTGCCTTCAAATGTAGTTTTCCCATTATTTTTTTTCCTGCATCTGAGCCAATATGTTATTTTCATTTTCCTGCATGCTATTGACGTTTCAAACTATTAACATTAAAGATACAACCTTTTTGTAAAATCTGCACATCATGTTGTCTTCTTCTCATTTCACCAGTAAGACATACCTGACGTTACCAATGGCTTACTTACCAATAGATACACTAAATATTTTCAAAAGTTATCTGTAAGTAATCCGTTCAAGTAACCTGAAGCAAATATCTGCATATTTTTTTTGCCACAGTCAGCAACTTATTATTGTTACACACTCATCTTTGTATATGTCCTTTACATATTGTTTTATTGTTTCTTCTGTGACATTTACTCGTGGTAGTAAATTACTAATATCCATTAAGATATTTGTTGACTATTCTACCAGCTCAGTCCACATTGATGGAGAATAAATTGATGATTCAGAATAGGTAAATATTTCTTCTCATGAAACAACTTTTGAATTTGCTAAATGTTACATCTTTACCAATTGGCTGTGTTGATATTATATACCAATGACAATAATATGCAATATTGCTGCCTGGCAGTGACTCAGTATTTTCAGTGTTATGGTTCTATGCTGAACCTTTGGGAAAACCAGTTGTTTGAATTAATTCAATATGTATTGCTTTCTTCCCTTTGCTTTTTTTATTCTATTTTATTTTAGCTCGATTGCGATGAAAGCTCAGAGCTTATATGAACCGCTCTCGAGTCCGCTTCATTGGTAAAACCAGTACTTAGTGTTTTTTTATGAGAGAAATCGGGTCGACATTGGGATCGAACCCGCACTTTCTGGCGTGAGCGGCAAACACTCTATCCTTTACCGTCCCTTTATTTTGATGCTTTTTTTTGTTTTCCTAATGCTCTTACTGTAAAACGTAAATCTACTGAACTTTCAACTAAGTTTATGACTTATTTCTTACATTCAAACTTTGCTTTACTTGTTTTATCCTGCCCCATATTGTAGCAACTACTGCATTTTCACTTATAGAATTCACAAGTCTCTGAACTTAGACGGAATAATTTAATCTATGGAACCTGTAAAAAGACTTTGAGAAAACACATACTCTTTAAGTTCTTTATGATAGGTGCTTTCTGCATCCTTTAGCAACTCTGTATTCGGAGACTGGTAGGTCATCAACAACATCAGTCGGTCTTGAATGATGTCAGTCCTCTAAGGTGATATACACTGCCTCGTTACAAATGATATCACAAACTAAAATCATACTCATGGAATTTGAAACCTACATAATAATTAAACAGACGAACTAACTGATCATAAAAATGATCTCAAGAATTTATCAATATATGTATGCATACTACTGAATAAAACACATTCTTGCTTTGGTGAACTTTTTACACATATTTGCATTGTTAACACAACCAAATAACCAATTATTTAAAAATATAACTCTAAATTATATTTATATATATAGAATATAGTTTACTATAGCTTAGGTTTAACATATTCCGTTTTTTTTTCAGAGTATATTTAAAAATGGAATTTTCATATAAACTTGTTTATTGCTTCACTTTATTAGAATGAAAGAAACATAACATGAAGAAGATACAACAGTTTGTATTAAGTAGAAGTAACCTAGAATAATCCATGAAGTATTCTCAGAACCATTTATGAATAAAAAAAAGGCCAAAGTATTCAACAAATGCGTATATTTGCAGAAAAAGTGCCATTTTTTTATATTTTGGTGGCCATTTTGTCCCTAATTTAGACATATTCTACATAAATCAACCATATTTTAATTCGCCCATATGGGAAACCGATAAGCTTAAAATAAGCTTATAGATATACAGCAACAAATCGGTCAAACCAGGAGGGAACCTAAGGGTCGTATTCACCAACCTTTTAGACGTGAGTTTGGGCGTTCACATTTCAACCTTAGATATCAAGTTTTCCGTGACAGAATTATTTTTAGAGTTTTTATGACTATATATCTGGTGTCTCAACACGCTTGCAAAATTTGACTTCAAACAATGTTCTCTAGGTGTGTTTTCCAAAATACATTCTTGAGTTCAAGTCTAAGAATATTCTTAAGAGTGGTTGTAGAATACCAACCCCGTTCTATGATGGTTACTGAGTGCAATGAAACAGCATTACCAGGGATGTCTATATGAATGTTTTTCATCGACATGTTGGAGTGTGTCATATGAAATATATAGCGTATGTATTTTGCAATCCCTTGCCCTATATGTTTTATATTATGGCCATCGCCGTATCAAATAATCAAGGATGAAGATAGAAACGAAACGCCTTTTTATGGCGATGTTTGGTCTGTCGCTTAGAAGTATGGTCACGTGAGGTCTAGGCTATCGAAAAAGGCAATCGACATCACTGACATACTTTAGCTTCGGGTTTAGCAAAGTAAATCTTATAAACTTGTAAAAAGCAATTGAAACACACTGGTCATGCTGAAATAAAATAACATTGCCTTTGGGCCAATATTACAATCTATATATCAATGAAAAATAATTTGTATCGATTCTATATAATTGTCTCCAGAGCGTGCACTACAAATTTTAAATTTCTCCATATTAAGTGGGCTTCTGGACAAACGCTTCACATGTACCATAAAATATCTTGATAACATGCCTCATTGATAGCCGTGGGTACCATAAAGAGCATTTGCAACCGCTTTGGTGAGCTTTTTCAATATTTGTTTGATATAAGAAACTTAATTTGCAATTATTTTTAAGTTCGAATAGACTTTTTTCACAAATACACAAAATAAACTATTGAATTACTATAAAACCATTTTAAAGCTAGCATTTAAAACTTTGAACGAATGCTGAAATCTGGATACACAATAAAGCATAAATATTACAAACCCTAGTTGCACGTGAATCAATTTTAACGCTGAATTATCGACCTGAGCGTGCTATCAAACTAATGAAAACAATCAGCTTGGTAAATTGCTTCATTACCATGTATCGGAAAGTTTATTGGGTAAATATACCACCCTTTCACTTAAATTTATTGCTATTGATAGTTTTGTTTTGTGTTTATCTTCATGCTGATAATAAACAGTTATACTGACATGACAGTGTAACCATGATTACAGTATAACCTGCAGAGAGAAATACATTCGCTAGAATGATATCAACATAAAGTCGATTGATGAAAGAGACATATACTCAGCAAAAATAAAAAGTATCCACTTACTATAACGGTAATCCTGAAGTAGATTGATAACCAATTCTTAATATTTTCAAATAAACAAGGACTGTTATCATGATTATGGAAGTTACATGTGAAGTATCAACAAAATCAAGCCATTGATGAATGAACAAGTTACATAACTCTACATGTGAACAAAAGTAAAAATCACAAAACGAAGAAAACTCAGTCATCGACGTGTCACAGAATAAGTACAGTCATCGACGTATCACAGAATAACCTAAGTTCATCTTCTTAACTTGATTATCAAAGACGGTACATTCGTATCTCATGGGTCCTCAATTCGAATTAATGCACGCACGCATTCTTCGTTTCATACTTCTGACATAAGGTCTGATGTAAGCTGGTGCCAATGTATTCCACCCACGCTGAAGAGCTGCAGCTAGGTCATTGACTGTGTTGATGTTGCAATTTCTTCGAACACGTCGTCAATGGATGTTCAATGGGAGACAAGTCTGAACTGTTGGCTGGCTAGTCCAACACATTTACGTTGTTCTGCACAAAAACATTCACGAGTAACGTTCGCCGTATGAGGTATTGCGTTACCCTGTTGCAGCACTGCAGCTGGCCCGTGTTGTTGCATAAATGGTAGTGCATCTGGAACAAGGATATGGTTGATATACGCCTGTGCGTTTACGTTGCCATTGACTGTAATTAGCCGTGTCCTGTTACCGTCCATTATACCTTGCCATATAAGCACACTACCACCACCAAAACAATCTCTTTCCAAAAAGCAAGCATTTGCGAAACGTTACCCTTTACGTCTGTATACCCGTTCTCGCCCATCAGCGTGGCTATGGTTAAACCGTGATTCATCAGTAAAGAGAACGTGATTCCAGTCTACTCTTCCTAAACGCAAGTCTCGCTGCACCAATTAACTCGTGCATCTCGATGACGTTGAATAAGGGAGAAAACGTCAACGTAGGTGTGTCAATGTGATAAATCGGTCATCTCCAGGCGTTGTGACACGTGGTTTGCCTGTAGGTGGATGATCTTTAACGCCCCCAATGACCCTATACCGAGTAATTAGACGATTTACGGTCGCTCTGGTATAATGAAATAACTGACTCACATGTGTTACAGTTGCACCAGCATTAATCATCCCAATAGCTTGATTACGTTGCTCAATATCTAACCATGGCATGATGATATCGGCAATGTTTAATGATTTTTTGTTTAATTATCAACACACATTCGATCTGCACTAAACGTCCCACACACCAATTAATTTTGTACTGTTCTACATATAGAGACATGCGCTTCTGGAACACTGAATACATTACCAATGGTTCTAAAAGTGCCTTATTCCCATATATAGTCCTCTGTTGGTCCAATTATGCAGAAAAAAACATAGTATTGACACGGTTGCTTTTTCACAACGTCGATGGTTTGATGGCTACCCTTCATTTTTGCCATTCTGCCCATTTGTTGCAGTGTATCACTACGCATCTTTAAACTGTTATAGCATCATCAAACAGTTCCTAATGCCACCCAAACTTTGCAGAAATCATCAAAATGTTCCAATGTTCTCATATACACAAATACGTATGACATTTTACGCATTTTTAATTAAAAAATTGTCCAACTACTTTACACAGCTCTAATTTCTTTGGCGTAAGAATCTTGTAATGGAGATAGTTCTTCAGTGATACCTAAAGTATTGGGGAAAAATGCTATGCTGGACATCGCGCACGTGCAAATCATGAAAACCGTACTTACCACCAACTGACCTCTCTCCACGTGCACGCTCTCGCTTTGACTAGTTGATCAATAGAACATGCATAATACTCAATAACACAAAAATTAAAAGAAATATTGTATTTTTAAAAGTGGATATTTTTTATTTTTTGCTGAGTATATCTCACAGTCGTGTATTTACAATAAACAAACTGCTGATACCAATCACCTGTATTAAACAATGTTATGATAAAGTTGCATATAGTTCGTAGTTCATGGATGGTTAAAGAAAATACATGGAAGAGAAATAGTATTTTAGCACGAATAATTTTTTATTTGACTCGATTTTTAATGGTCATAAATATTTTATAACGGCGACACCGGACCATATTCTAACGCACTTGCACATTTTATCATTAAAATATATTAAGTACATCAGTATATTCAGTTTATAATACTTGCAAATCTAAGAGCACCAACCAATTAAATCAAAGAAAATTTATGAAGGGTGTTAGAATGGAAATTTACTCTTGTTCACGAATCCAACAATATTTACACATATGACTTATAACAATAATTTAGATTATTCTCCAAATAAATCCCATATCAAAGAAATTGATTAACAGTGTTGTAAAATATAATATGAAATATATAGTTTTTAGAGAAACTAACAAGTGCAAAAAAAACAATAGAGTGAAATAAATATATAAATGTTGCTAATGACAAAAAAAAAGAATGATTCTTTCCATAACCGCTAAGTTGTATAAGGCGCCGTCACAATATCACTTATCCATCACCACTAAGTTGTCCAAGGCGCCGTAACAAGATCACTTATTCATCATCGCTAAGTTGTCTAAGGCACCATAACAAGTTCAGTTATCCATCACCGCTAAGTTGTCTAAGGCGCCATCACAAGATCACTTATTCATCACCGCTAAGTTGTCTAAGGCGCAGTAATAATATCACTTATCCATCACCGCTAAGTTGTCTAAGGCGCCATCATAAGATCTCTTATCCATCACCGCTAAGTTGTCTAAGGCGCCATCACAAGAGTACATATAGAGATGGATACAGAAGTAAGTTTAGGACATTTTTAGAATCTGTTTTTCGTTATGGCATAACTTCTAAATTCGCCAATAACGTACACTGACGAGATAAAGAAACGCCTCATCGAAAATTGGCGTAATTTTCGTTAAAGATTAAATTTGGGGGAAAATGTCAGAAATGTAAATGTACTCTGACCGACAAACCCAACCAACCAAAACTCGTACGATTTCATTCAGCTCATTGTTAATTTCATGAAACTGCTCATGATTTCCTCGTGCAGCCCGTGCGTGTCAACCATGTGGTTTTATCGAGAAAATTTTAGACAGGTACATGTGTTAGTCGACATACACCAATATTTTCAAGATTTTCTAACAATTATCCAGTTTCTGATAATGCCGAGGCTAAATTTGGAAGGGAGGTCCCAAGTTTTAACAATGTTGCGACTCGTTTGCCGTGGCAGAGACACGGGAACGTTTGTCGATAGGCCACGTTCAGGTAGACTGCGTGCAACGTCAGTAAGGCAGGCTAATTACATACGTCAACAACATCTGCGTGACAGATTTCTGACGACTGAATCCACGTCACGTTATTGGTAGATGACCGTGGACGTCCTGTAAGACGACATACATGTATAAATCGCCTTAGAGGACGGTGAATTAGCTGCCACAGGCCCAACCGCGGTCTTGTTCTTAAGCGATGTCACCGTCACCATCGTCGTATTTGGTCCCGCAACTATCGCGGTCATCGTTTCGTTGGCAGCAATGTATCCGTGTCTACAGACGACGTCATCAACTCGTCGTGTGCCGAGGTAATTTCACAGCCAGGCGTTACATCAACCATATATTACGTCCTGTGGTTGTCCCTATGTTCCGACAACGTCAAGGTCTGGTCTTCCAGCATGACAACGCGCCCCCTCACGTTAATGTTCGATAGCTGACCTATACTACATTTAGTTGTGCACATAGTGTGACAAAACTCATAGCGAGGAATATAAGTTTACGAGTGGAAATGGGAATGTTCGATTGATATCTATCTTAAATCAGTTTTAATATTGAACATACAGTTGATAATTAAATACTTTATTCGAAGCGTTTAATTTCATTTATTCCTGCACGATTGAGAATATAGCATTCAATTTGTTTGTTCATTATTAAAATTTTGGTTTCACGGCGAACTTTGGTAAGAGTTGAATTGCATGTTTGGATAGATATGTTTATAAAAACTTGTCGTTCTAATCTATAGTTACGACAATGGAAAAAATAGTGATATCTTCAATATCACAACATCTGCAGTGAGGGTCGTTTATCATATTGTTCGAAATAGTTCGTGGTTTACATCCAGTTCTGAGCCTAGTATGAAAAGCTTGAGTTTTATGATTGTACGAAAAATAATGATGTTCCGAAATCAAAATAGATTGTTTTTATTTTTTTGTTTAACAGAGTTGAGTGATGTTTCGTTACGATGGAAATTTGAAAGTGAATTACACTGACGAATAGTCGAAGGTAAAATTATTTAAAATAAAGCTTTGAATCGCATTTAATTGTCTGAATATCATTTGCACTTCTTAAGTCATACCTAAATGAGTTTCCCTCTAAGTTTGATATTAAGGATGCTAGTTATTGTTGGACGAAATATTTTTTTTATTTTATAAAACATGATTATTTTTTTATACTTGCGTCGGCTCGTAAGTGATTCCTAGCCAATTTTCCAATTGATACTAGTTTAGTTGTTCCTGTAACAATTCGAGCAGCCCTAACCTGGATTGTTTTCTAATTTTAATTCCCCTAAGATAGAGCCTTGTGAAACCCCTACAATGGCGATGATGCTTGTGGCAGCATTACCAGTTGAGTTCGAACGGAAAAGATTAAACTAACTAATTTACACAAGGGTCTCCAGGAATAAAGCCTGACTGCACCGGTGATAGACTTTTATGTTGATTTAAAAATAAAACAACTGTTTAAAATTAATTTTCTCAAAACATTTGCCTATTGTGGGTCATTTTGTTTGAATATAGAAGTAACATGCTTCTTTTCATATTCGGGGGACCATTCCAGAATAAAAATATATATTGAATATACTCACCAGAGATAGTGATAGTTCGTTAGACAATTGGTTTAAGACATAGGTATTTATATCATCAGGTCCAGAGGCTTCTTCGGTCTTTAAGGTTTTTAAAATGAATTTTACTTCATGTATGTTAGTTTTAATGTTAGAAAGTGTGGGACAATTTGCATCTTAATGATTTCTGGTAACTACTTTGTCGTTGTGTGGAATGTTAGACTGGAATTTGAAAAAAAAAAAAAATTAATATGTTTGCTTTATCACGCTCGTCATTGTGGATTGCGTCGTTTTGTTTAGGTATGAGTGATTTGAATATTGGTTGAATGAACGACTTTAAAGTTATTCACCAGTCCTTGCAATTGACATAGTTTGATTTAAGGTTTTCCGCTGCTTTATCAAAATACTCTTGCTCAGATTTTCGTACTTAATCAATGACATCATTTCTCATGTTTTTGTATTTGTCCCATAGAAAATTAGTATTTGTTTTTTTTTAACTTTATCGTACGCGCGTTTTTTAATTTCTCATTAGTTTTTTAATATCATTATGCATCCATGGTGTGTCAGGCTGTCTTATTGTTATACATTTGTTTGTGATACATTTATTAGATACTTTAAGAATTTGATTTGTTATGTTTGATAAGTAGATGGTTATATTTTCGTTGTAGGTAAATTCGAATCAATTGCGTTTGATTTTTGTCACATAAGATCATATAGTTTCCATTTTTGTTTTTCCAAGTACGCCTCTTAAAAGATGAAATATTAGGTTTAGAACATTTAAATAAACACCAAATACTGGACAAGTGAATCGTACATTTTGATAAAGAAAAAGGCTCGCCTACACCGCTAAGGAGAACATTTGCATAATCTAAAACGAGTAAAACATCTTTTAAGGAGGATATGAATTCTGTAAAATGAGTCGGTTCGGTTACTACCTGACAAGCTTGAACTGTTGTTGGATGATATTTATTTTGTTGCGTCTTGTGGTCTAAATTTAAGTCACCAGTGATAAAATTATCAGAGATGCCGGAGTTGGTAGCAAGGTCAAGTGAGTTATCAATACTAGTTAAAATGGTGGAGTTTTAATTTTGGGGTCTATAAAAAGTTCCTATTAAAATACGTTTGTTTTAAGTCTTATTTCAAATCAGATACATTCAACAAGTTTAACTTACCTACGAAGACAAGATATATTATTTTTTACATAGACGGCAACGCACCCGTGAGAGTCATGATCACGACCTTAGCGAAAGGGACTTTTATAACCTTTAATTTCGATATCCAAATCAAAAGCATTATTAGTAAACCAGGTTTCGGTCAATGCTTTAACATCAAAGTTAGATAGTTCCGAACCTAACGGTCTATTTTATTTAGGGAACTTTTTCACATTCATTTAATTTATAATAAACTAACGAGAAATGTTTATTAATTAAAACCGAATTCTGATATTATTTATCAGATAACAGCGATAGCCTATCAGTCCAAATTGGACCAGGATTTGATTTAATGTCACCAGCTAAGGACAAAAGGGTACGCATTAACATTTACTAGTCAAAAGCGTTCAAGCTAAAGATGCCTTTCAGTTTGAGATAACGACAAATATGAAGTCCTATACGCGCTCTGATTATTACGATATCAACATCAAGTGTAGGGTCACGTGATCTATGGCGGATAGGCGGATGTTTACAATATTTGTCTGACATAATATGTGATTAAATCATACTTTCCAAATATCACAAAAGAGCAACTTTTGCTGAATCGAGAAGCATGAACATTATGTGAATATGTGTAACTAGTGTAGCAACTGGTCTTGCTTGATATATGATGAAATGATGAAATTGACAAGAGATATGTATTGTCCATTTGTGTAATGAATTGTTACAAACTCTATTTATAGACAGTGCTGTGAGCGACCATTTTCGAAGTCCTCATAACGGCCTTTCCAGACAAGTTACGCTCGATGATTTCCTAAATATACTGCTAAACAAAATAAAGGTGACACAGTTTATTATGAGCGTAACATCCACACCGTCAACTCTTTCCAGTAGAAAACGATATATTTCATAACCTGAATTCCTTTATGATCTTAAAAAAAAAAGGAATTTGGTACACTAAATACACTAGGTACACTTCTGATACAGAAATTTCTGCTGTTATTCCGCGCTAAACCTTTAAAGAAGAGGACCTTAAAGGAATCTCAGTTATGCTCCATGGTTCTTTTCGCCATGACGTACAGGAAATGGTGAAAGTAATAACCGAAACCATGAATGAAGGCATTATTTCTGGTGTAGAAGTCGGTCTAAATAAGGAAATCTCGGACCTCAGAGCCGAAAATCAACCCTCAAAGAGAAAGTTACTCAGCTAGAGTTAACCGCAGACTCCACTGAGCAGTATAGTAGAAGGAACTGTATTACAAGGGTGAGAGAGTCTGAGACGGAAAACACAGACACCATTATCTCAATTTTTACCGAACAATGCATTCCCAACTTGACTGTTCGTATTAGACCATATAAACATCCTTAAATAAATACTTTTATGATGCTTAAAGTCAGATATAGAAAAATACTTTACAGAAAACCAAACATACAAATCTTAAACACCACTGAGATAAAATTTGAAATACCCGAAATGAAATAATAATATTAATACGTCAATCAAAACAAGCATATTATAACAATATTTCCAACAAATTCAAAACATCATATATGTATTGTAGGGACTGGTGGACAACTCTTAAGACTTTTGTTTCTCCGAATGCCAAACAAACACTACCACCTCTTATTAGTAACGATGTGACAGTTTCTGACGAGACAGACAAGGCCAATTTATTAAGCGATTTTTTCAAAAGTAAGACAGTTTTAAACGATATCAATACTGAACTACCTGCTATGCCCGACAGTAATACAGTTATGCCATTACTTAAATTAACTCCAGAAGAAGTCAAGTCTGTTTTAGCATGTCTTCCAAAAGGTAAAGCAACGGGGCCTGATGAAATAAATAATCGTAAACTAAGTGAACTCTCTAATGAGTTATCCACTCCTCTTTGTAATATTTTAACACATCTTTAACTGGTGGAAAAGTTCCAAATATTTGGAAAGAAGCGCACGTGTGTGCCGTTTTTAAAAAAGGGGATCCATCTTCTGTAAATAACTACCGTCCTATTTCTTTCCTAAGTATTATCGATAAGGTTCTGGAAAGATTATTAGATAAACAAGTTTTAACTTTCTTCATGAAACCAACTTCCTATCACCTCTTCAGTCAGGTCTCGTGCCAGACGACTTGACCGTCAATCAACTTACCTATCTTTATAATACTTTCTGCCTAGCAGTAGATGCTGGAAAAGGTCAGAGTAGTCTTCTTTGATATAAGTAAAGAATTTGATCGGGTATGGCATAAAGGTCTCCTAATAAAACTAAAATATGCTGGTATTTCTGATTCACTTATTAAATGGTTCAAAGATTACCTTGGTAATCGATTTCAATTTGTAGTTATTCCTGGTGCTAAATCCAGATGGAATTCAATAATTGCAGGTGTTCCTAGGACCGCTTCTCTTCCTAATTTCCAAGTCTTACTTAGCGATGCTTGATCCTATACACAACCAAGGACTACGACTCGCCCTTGGTGCCTTTCGTACGTCCCCAGCCGACAGTCTTTATGTAGAGGCAAATGAACCATCATTGTATTTAAGACGTGACAAACTGGCTCTTCAATATGCCATTAAACTTCATTCAAATCCATCTAATCCTGCTTTTAATATTACTTTTGACCCCTATTATGAAACTCTATTTGATAAAAAACCTAAAGCTATTCGAACTTTTGGTCTCCGGATCAAACCAAAACTCACCGAAGCCAATATTGATCTTAATTTAATTGCTAAGTACAAAGTCTCACAAATACCACCATGGACTTTGGAAAAGCCAAAAATCATTTTTGAACTTCGTAAAGACAAAAAATCTGAAACAGACTCCACTATCTTCCAAAGTAAGTTTAATGAAGTCAAATCGTCTTACAATCATTATTGTCCAATATATACAGATGGTTCTAAAGATGGAGATACCGTGGCTGCAGCTGCTGTTACGGGACAGCACATAACAAAGAGCCGTCTACCAAACGGAGCCTCCATCTTTTCAGCTGAACTTAAAGCCATTGATTTGGCATTTAACTACATTAATGAATCTGATAAAAAACAGTTTATTATATTTTCTGATTCACTTTCATCTCTTCAAGCTATAGACGGCATGAAAGATGATAATCCTCTTGTTCTTCAACTTTTAAATAAATACAATGTACTATGTAAAGAAAATACTATTGTTCTCTGCTGGCTTCCTGGTCATACAGGAATAAGTGGAAATGATAAAGCTGATAAGGCTGCGAAAGCGGCCTTAAGCTTGAATATTTCATTTTTTAAACTACCTTTTACAGATTTTAAATCTAATATTGATAAGTATATTTTTAGTTCATGGCAGTCCTCTTGGGATCTTGCCATACATAATAAGTTACATTATATCAAACCAAAACTTGGCGTATGGTATCCTAGCAATAGGATTATTCGTCGGGAAGAAGTTATTTTAGCTCGGTGCAGAATAGGGCATACCCGCTGTACCCATTCATATCTTTTAAAGCGTGAAGCTGTCCCAGAGTGTGTGCCCTGTTTTGCACCGCTTGCTGTTAAGCATATACTTATCGACTGTGTCGACTTTGCTCCAGTGAGAGAGAAGTACTACAGGGTGGATAGTATGAAAGAGCTTTTTGATAAAGTTAATGTAACCAGTATATTTGCCTTTTTAAAAGAGGTTAAACTGTTTAAACATTTTTAGTTTAAAACCCGTTGACGGGTTAAATGGTTTAATATATCGTGTATTTCCCTGTATTTAATTGATGTTACATTTATTTATTTATTTATTTGTAAATAATTTCATTTATTTATTTGTAAATAGTTTTAATAAATTTTAACCATATTTATTTAATATAATTATTTTTGTCATCACATTCATTAATCTTTGCGCGCACAAAATGACCTATTTATGTGTCGACGTGCCGTAAAACACCATTCATTCATTCATTCTTCCTAATTTACATTAATGATTTTGTACGGATATCAGTTCAAACATTCGTCTATTTGCCGATGATACAAGTCATTATATTAATGTAGATCATGTAAATGTTACTGCAGACATTCTTAACTCTGATATAGCTAAAATTACAGATTGGGTTAATGAGTGGTTAGTCAGTTTTAACCCCACGAAAACAAAATCACTATTGATATCTCGTTCACATAAGAAACCTGCACACCTACCCATAAATATGCTGAATCAAACATTTTAGAAGTAAAAACACATATGCGTCACGTTTTCAAATGACTGTAACTGGCACTCACATATAGAATATATCAAAGTTAAAACGTGGAAAAGAATCAATATCATGCAGAAACTCACATTTCAACTTGATCGAAAAGTATCAGTATGAGTATTGCTTTCACATGTACATCACTGTTGAGTAGCGGTGCTTGGGGTAATTGAGGTCTAGGGATTTGGTAGTGCATTCCATGGCTATGTGCTGTTATATAAAAAGATAACATCCTTGGAGCTTGAGATGGTATGGGTGTGCTACACTGGGAGATATATTGGTCAGTGAATAGTTGAGACATATTGATGTCCATGACCTGTGATACTGACGTCATATTTTCAGAATTAAGAACTGGATAAGCAAGATCTTTTTCGGCACCAACGAAACCATCCGATTCTGAATCTATATCAGATCAGATTGTTTTATTCTTTTAATGACAGTGAGGTTGTTGGCAGGTAAAGTCTTGCTGTTTCGTATCTTTTTTTGACGTCTATGTTTACGTTGATTGTGCATATTGGTTATCATATTTGACGACCAAAAGTTTAGAATGTTTACAATCATAAAATATTTGACCTCGGCAGGTGGCAATTTCAATATTCTAAATCGTTCATTTTGCAACATTTTACAAATTTTAAAAGTCAAATGAATTTTTATCATCTCGACAAAAGTATTTCCATATTTCAATTTTCAAATTCCTTTCGAAAAATACCTCAGTATTGAGAGAATCACATTTTTAGATGAGAGAGATGTGATTACGTTCTTGTCGAGTCACCGTAAACGGAAGCCTTACTAAAAAATAAAACAAAACAGTTTGACAGTCACCTGCGGAAGAAAGCTGGTTCTACTAAGATTTATTCTGATGTGATATTGGATATGCCATATATAACCTGAAAATTGGTGTTAAACCCCAATAAAAAATAAAAGAAATTGGAATGTTGAACTCGATACAATTAACGACTATTGTATCTCCTCCCAAATACAGTTGTGGCAAAAACATCATTGTATGCTCGTTACAATAATTTAATTAATAACGATAAAAACAAAAGACACATCCAATAAACTGTTAGTTAACCAAAATATATCCAAAACAACAGACACATCCATGAAACTGTTAGTTAACCACAATATATCCCAAATAACAGACACATCCATAAAATGTAAGTTAACCACTACAGAGTTTCTATCGTAAGTTAACCATTAACCAGTTAAGAGCCATTAACACAAACACATCCATGAAACAACTATACTGTAAATAAAACAAACACACCCATGAAACTGTTACCATTTTACCTGTTAGTTAACCAATAAAGAGCCAATAACACAAACACATCCATGGAACTGCTTGCTAACCACTATAGGGTCAATAAATTAAACACATCCATAAAACTGTTAGTTAACCACTAGTGAGCCAATAAAACAAACACATTCATGGAACTATTAGTTTACCAACATAGAGCCAATAAAACAAATACATACATGCAACTGTTAGTTAACCACTATAGAGCAAATAACATAAACACATCCATGAAACTGTTAGTTAACCATTATCAAGCCAGTAACACAAACACATCCATAAAACTGCTTGTTAACCACTATGGGGTCAATAAATCAAACACATTCATGAAACTGTTAGTTAACCACTTCTGAGCCAATAAAACAAACACATTCATTGAACTATTTATTAACCAACATAGAGCCAATAAAACAAATACATACATGCAACTGTTAGTTAACCAATTTAGAGCAAATAACACAAACACATCCATGAAACTGTTAGCTTACCACTACGAAGCTAGTATCATACTTAAACTTATCCTGTAAAATAGTATATTTATATATAATCTGTTTTTGTTATTGTTTTTTCTCTTTTATTTTAAAAAAAAACTCAAACTTGGATGTGGACTGTATATGTTTTCGATATTTGCTTCAACCTCTTTTGGCAACCCCTCCCCCAACCTTATCCCCAATATTTTTTATTATCATTATTATTATCTTCACCTTTCTTTTCTCTTTTTTTTATTATTAATTCTCCCCATTCTTAATAGAGATCAAGTAGTATATATATACAATTATAAAGTATTATACATTTACAAAATTAAATACTTTGAGGAATAAAAGATGAATGACTGTGGTGAATTATTTTATATGCTATTGATATAGATATTTATATTTATTTTGAAATTGTAAGGTGTGTAGGAGGATGGTCCTCCCCGACCCCCACATACCTAGGACGGGGAGAATAAAGGGGTCATCCAAATGGGTGAATGAAAAAAAAAATAAAAAAATACAATATTTATTTGCAGAAAAAAAAAATTGAAGCCAGTAACACAAACACATCCATGAAACTGATTGTTAACCATTATACGGCCAATAAAACAAACACATCCATGTAACTGTTAGTTAACAACAAAAGGGCCAATAACACAAACACATCCATGAAACTATTAGTTAACCACTAAATTGCCAATAATACAAACAAATCCATGAAACTCTTAGTTAACGACTAAAGAACCAGTAACACAAACACATCCATAAAACTGTTGGTTAACCACTATATAGACATTAACATAAACACATCCATGAAATTGCTGGTTAACCAGTCAAGAGTCAATGAACCAAAACCAAATACAAACATGAAACTGTTTTGTTAACCACTATAGGGTTAATAAATCATACACATCCACGGATCTGTTAGGTCACAACTTCAGAGTTACTAACACTAGTAAACCGTTACGTATTATAGAGGCACTAACACAGACACATCTATGAAACTGTAAGTTAACCGCTATGAGGCCAATAAAACAAACGCATCCAAGGTACTGTAAGTTAACCACTATAGGGCCAATAATACAAATACATCCATGAAACTGTTACTTAAACACTATAGAGCCAATAACACAAACACATACATGGAACTGATAGTTAACCACTATAGAGCCAATAACACAAACACATACATGGAACTGATAGTTAACCACTATAGAGCCAATAACACAAACACATCCATGGAACTGTTAGTTAACCACTGTAGAGACAATAATACAAACACATCCATGAAACTGTTAGATAACCACTATATATAAAAAAGAAAGACACATCCCGACACCTGTAAGTTAACAACAATATATCCAATCAAAAAAACACATTCAAGAACTTGTTAGTCAACCACTATAGAGCCAATAACACAAACACATCCATGGAACTGATAGTTAACCACTATAGAGCCAATAACACAAACACATCCATGGAACTGATAGATAACCACTATAGAGCCAAAAACACAAACACATCCATGGAACTGATAGTTAACCACTACAAAGCCAATAACACAAACACATCCATGGAACTGTTAGATAACCACTGTAGAGACAATAACACAAACACATCCATGGAACTGATAGATAACCACTATCGAGCCAATAACACAAACACATCCATGGAACTGATAGTTAACAACAATATATCCAATCAAAAAAACACATTCAAGAACTTGTTAGTCAACCACTTTAGAGCCAATAACACAAACACATCCATGGAACTGATAGTTAACCACTATAGAGCCAATAACTCAAACACATCCATGGAAATGATAGATAACCACTATAGAGCCAATAACACAAACACATCCATGGAACTGATAGTTAACCACTACAAAGCCATTACACAAACACATCCATGGAACTGTTAGATAACCACTGTAGAGACAATAACATAAACACATCCATGGAACTGATAGATAACCACTATAGAGCCAATAAAACAAACACATCCATGGAACTGATAGTTAACCACTATAGAGCCAATAACACAAACACATCCATGGAACTGTTAGATAACCACTGTAAAGACAATAACACAAACACATCCATGAAACTGTTAGATAACCACTATAGAGTCACTAACACAAACACGTTCATGGAATTGTTAGATAACCACTATAGAGCCAATAACACAAACACATCCATGGAACTGATAGATAACCACTATAGAGTCACTAACACAAACACATCCATGGAACTGTTAGATAACCACTATAGAGCCAATAACACAAACATATCCAAGGAACTGATAGATAACCACTATAGAGTCACAAACACAAACACATCCATGAAACTGTTAGTTAACCACTGTAGAGCCAATAACACAAACACATCCATGGAACTGTAAGATAACCACTGTAGAGACAATAACACAGACACATCCATGAAACTGTTAGATAACCACTGTAGAGCCAATAACACAAACACATCCATGCAACTGATAGATAACCACTGTAGAGATAATAACACAAACACATACATGGAACTGATAGATAACCACTGTAGAGCCAATAACACAAACTCATCCATGGAACTGATAGATAGCCACTCTAGAGTCAATAACACAAACACATCTATGGAACTGATAGTTAATAAACATATATCTAAAATAACAGACACATCCATACTCCTGTTAGTTAACCACAATAAATCCAATCGAACAAACACATTCATGAAAGTGTTTGTTAATTACAATATTTCCAAAATAGCAGTCATTTCCATGAAAATGTTTGTTAACCACAATATATATGAAATAACAGACACATCCATGAAACTGTTAGTTAACCAAAGTAAATCCTAATTAACAGACACATCCATATTGCTGTTAGCTAACAACAATATCCAATCGAACAAACACATCCATGAATCTGTTTATTACCCACTATAGAATCAATAAACTAATAAGAAACTAATAACATAAAACTGTTTGTTAACCATTATATAGTCAATAACACAAACACATCCATGGAATTGATTGTTAAACACTATAGAGCCAATGAAACAAACACATAGTTACATGAAACTGTTAGTTAACCACTTTATAGCCAATAACACAAACACATACATAAAACTGTTTGTTAACCACTATAGGGCCAATAAAACAAACTCATACAAGGAACTGTTAGTTAACCACTGTAGAGCCAATAACACAAACACGTACATGGAACTGTTACTTAACCACTATAGGGCCAACAAAACAAACGCATACATGGAACTGTTAGTTAACCACTATAGAGCCAATAAAACAAACACATTCATGAAACTGTTAGTTAATCACTACAAAACTTCTAACGCTTGTTAACCGCTATAGAGTCACTTACACATTCATGGAACTAGGGTCGATAAAACAAAAACATCCATGAAACTGTTATTTAACCATTATAGAACCAATAAAACAAACACATCCATGAAACGGGTGCCGCCTCGTCTCATCGATGCATTGATATAGTGAGTTGATGTGTTACAGTAAAATTAAATTAGATAAATGGATCCGATATTAATTCGTGTTGATAGTTTTCTAGGCATTTATAATGGTAAAATGGTATTCTGACATGAACAGTCAAGATAAAATAACTTTATTTCGCCATATCAAAATTAATTTGAAATAAAAAAAACAATGAAACTAACAAATATATTCTAGGAATACAATGCAGGTGTTTGTTATTTCCTACCTATCTTCTTCTTTTTCTAATACTTTTTCATCTGTTTTTCTTCTTTTGTTATTCTTCATTCCTCTTCTTATTTGTTTTCTTCTTCTTTCTTCTTCTTCCTAGACATTTATCTTCTTAACTTATTTTTCTTCATGTGCACCTCCTTCTTCCTTCTTCTTCTTCTTTTTTCTTATTCCTTCATCTTCTTAATTTATTTTCTTCTTCGTCTTCCCCTTCATCTCTACAGGTTTTGATAACCTGTTGTATATGGCAACTATAAATCCAAGTAGCATTTCCTGCCGATACCTATTTGCCCAATGTATGTATATATTAAACATATCGTAGCTCTCGTTACTTATATCAGGGCGGTATAATTTTAACACATCACAGATCTTTTTAATTATGTCTCCAGCAATGAGGCATCTTTCACGTTAACTACGAACTACATATTCATATTAATTGAAAACATATGGAATATGAACATAATTACATGGTTCATTTTTCGTTACCTGTTTTGCCTGTTTCAATACATAATTTTTGTAAAAGTTACCTGTAATTGATCAACCATTTGGGAAAGAAATTATAGTAACAGGACCGATGAAAGAATCTCGAGCATTATGTAGCTATGGAATTATTCTTTATGTGATATAAACCGTTACTAATTTGCAGGTATAGTTTCTATGGCAATTTCTATCTGAAATGTCCTATTGCCCCTCGTATACAGCACTTTTTGTACTTTGCACAATCGATACGAAATTAAGTATTTTATTTAAGATCTTGACCATAACGTATATAAAGGTGTTTCATTATAAAAACACGTTGCAGCATTATTCCGTTAAAACAAATTGATAAATATTGCACTAAACTATTATACCCAGCATGCATCATGGTAGTATCTAGTTACAATAAAACATAAAGATATCTATGAGAATCCTTGGACCTATTTCTGATAAGTTATGCATATAATAAAACTATATTCAATACGCTTTTATAACAAATACCGTGCATATTTAGTCTAGGTGTCATTTGTAGGTAATTGGAACGAGTTATATGTATAAAACATTTTATCAAATAATTGTAACACGTGTACAGTAATGACGTCCTGTTTGTGTTTTTTTTGTATGTTGTTTTCTTCTGTTGTTTCTTTCTTCGTTTTTCTTACCTTCGTCCCCCCTGTCGGTAGGGATTAGAATTTACCGACTGCTCGTTCCAAGCAGAGGGGTAAGATCCTCCCCGAAAAGGAACCCACCTGTTGACCGTGGGTGGCGACCCGTGCGGTTGGATGAAGGAGTCCTGGTGGTTGAGCGCCGCAGAAGTCTGCGACGCAACATACCACTTTGGTCCGGATTTCAAGTCAAGACGGGAGGTCGGATGGGCCCGGTCTTGATCAATCGGTCTGTCATGATAATTTTCTTGGATTATATTTTATCATGTATCATCCTTTCTCCATTATTTCACCCCCATTGAATTTTTCCATTCTCATATACTTGTCTATATTAATTTTCAATGAATAAACTTTCAGTTATCTAAATTCCAAATCCTTGAAAACTGTCATGGCTTATGGGCTAATCTTGTAAAGTAAAATGCTATATGGTTATACGTATGCCATTTTTAGATGGATGTTGGTGCGGTTCTTGTCTTGTCGGGACTTGAATTTACATCCATCGGGTGGTATGCGGGATCTGATGTATTACTTTGCTGGAGTATATTGTTCACGTATTCTTGGCATCATGTCTGTCGGATATCCACAGCATGTGTCCCCTTGTTGGGCTCCGAGGCGGGTGAGAAACGTGAACAACGAAACAAACACAAACTCATTATGGCTTCCAAAAAAAGACACCAAAACGATACTACAAAACGACCTACACCTGCTCAGTCTGTTCTGAAGCGTGCCCGACACGGTTCAGTGGATACTGAATCAGATGACGATTTATTGACTTCAACTAATTGGCCAAGATTTTTAAGAGTTACATCAACAGATCCATGTAGACAAATAACAAAGCTTTCACCTTTTGCGATTCACAAGCAAATACTTGGTATTGCTGGTGAGCCGCGAGAGGTGAAAAAGCTCAAATCTGATAAGATTTTGATTGAATGTCAGAAAAAAAGTCATTTTGACAATCTCCTTTCAATAAAAAAAATTGTTGACATACCTGTAGAAGTCCGTCCTCATATTACACTCAACTCCTCCAAAGGAGTCATTCGTTCCAGGGAACTGGAACAATGTACTGTTGAGGAGATGAGTGTCAATTTGAAACCACAGGGAGTTTCAGAGGTGACCAGAATTAATACCAGGAAAGATGGCAATATAAAACCGACTAATACTTTTATTCTTACGTTTAATTCTCCAAACCTTCCAAAATCTGTAAAATCGGTTATATATCTTTACCCGTTGACCTTTTTATACCTAACCCACTTCGTTGTTTTAACTGTCAACAGTTTGGACACCATCGAGAGAGATGTAGACGAGATGCCCTGTGTGCTCGCTGTGGCGAACAAGGACACACAGACTTCTCGTCTTGTAAAAACCTGCCCTTTGCATTAATTGCAAAGGGAACCACGGGGCTTTCTCGAGGGATTGTCTAAAATGGAAACAAGAACGCGAAATTCAAAAAGTTAAATTACAAAATAAAGTATCATTACCAGAGGCCAGACGTCTTGTTGAACTCCAATCTCCATCTGCTCCTTCAGGCAAATCATATGCTGAAGTGAGTAGAATTGTTGAGAAAAAGACCACAATCAGTATGGAAATTCAAACTGATATTACCTGGCTTAATGATAATCCCATACCATATAGTGTTGTCGTTCTTGGTAATTCCAAAGTCTTATCTGAGACTCAGACTTCAACTCCGGTAATTAAACCAATTATACATCCTAAACCAAATATGAAACAAAACAAGAAAAATCTTACATCTATTTCTAATAAGAAATCGGCGAACTCGGGGAATATCCCGAGTACCCCAAAACCGGAGAACTCGGGGAATGTCCCGAGTTCCCCAAAACCATCGGGCTCTGGTATTACCAGGAGTCCAACTACTCCGCAGAAGGCTACGATACATCTAGCCACTGCAAAATTATGCGTAACAGGGAATCAACCGGAAGAGTCTGATGACTCTATACGGTTGAAAAATAAATTTTCCTACCTTGATATGGAAACCGATGATGCATCATCGGATTCCTCCAAGGTCGTTAAATTAAAAGTCCCTTTTGCACCTATACTTCCACCTAAATGAACGATTCAAATTCAAATAAAATAATACAATGGAATTGTCGAGGTTTAAAACCTAGTTATGATGAGATTAGTTTACTTTTAAATGAACATAACCTTATTGCATTTTGTCTTCAAGAAACGTTTTTGAAGTCAAATGATAAAACTACTTTTAAACAGTATTCTTTATATAACACAATTTGTGATACAGGTGAAAAAGCAACTGGTGGCGTGTCTGTTATTGTCAATAGAAACGCCCCACACAGGACAATTGCATTAGACACTGATCTGCAAGCAGTTGCAGTTAGTGTAACAATGCATAGAGTTATTACAATTTGCTCTTTATATTTACCACCAAGTGCAACCCATGATCCGAAAGATCTCGATCAACTCATTGCACAATTGCCATCACCTTTTATGCTTTTGGGGGATTTCAATGCCCACAATTACATATGGGGTTGTAAAGACATTAATGATAAAGGTAATAAAGTTGAATCTTTTTTAAATCAAAATAACCTATGTCTTTATAATGATAATAAATCTCATACATATTTACATCCTGCTTCAGGATCGAAAACTTCCATCGATTTATTAGTTTGTGAGCCATCACTTTTGTTAGACTTTTCATTGAGTGTTGGTGATGACCTCTGCGGGAGTGACCATTATCCAATATTTCTTGAAAATATTGGACCTCCACTTCTTGATAGAAATCAACGATGGAAACTTCGCAAAGCAGATTGGCATATGTTCCAATCTCTTTGCGAAGAACAGTTAAAGCCTGATTTATTTAACGATACGGATGATCCTGCTGGTCAGTTTTCATCAATATTATACAGTATAGCAGAAAAATATATCCCAAAAACCTCGACAAATCCAAAACGCCCTCAAAAACCATGGTATGATGATGACTGCAAGAATGCAGTCAAGGATCGTAAAAAAGCTTTAAGTCAATTTAATTTACGACCTACACAACATAATTTAGACAATTTTAAAGTGTTTCGTGCGAAAGCAAGACGTACTCTTAAGGAGAGTAAGAGAAAGTCCTGGAGAGATTACGTCTCTAGGCTTAATTCTCGTACTTCCCTTAAGAAGGCGTGGGACATTGTCCGAAAAATCAACGGCAAGGGTACTCCAGGTTGCGTTAACCATTTAAAAACTGAAAATCATACTGCCACATCTGCCAAAGACATCGTTAATACTTTGGCAGATACTTTTTCAAAAAATTCATCTACCACTAATTGCAATCCAAAATTTTTAAAACATAAACATCAGACTGAAAAGCAGAAACTAAACTTCAAATCAAATTATTCAGAAAAATATAATAAGAAGTTCTGTTTGAGTGAATTGAAAAATTCCTTAAAGAAGGCAAATGATACATCAGCTGGTCCTGACGATATCCATTATCAACTTTTAAAACATTTACCTGAATCGTTCTTATTAATTCTACTTGATATATTTAACTCTGTTTGGGTGACTGGAAACTTCCCCGAGTCTTGGAGGGAAGCTATCGTTATTCCGGTACCCAAACCTGGGAAAGATAACACGTATCCAGTTAATTACCGTCCAATTGCTTTGACAAGTTGTGTTTGTAAAACCATGGAACATATGATTAATGGTCGCCTCGTTTGGTTCTTGGAATCCAACAACTTAATTACTAAGTATCAAAGTGGATTCCGACGCCAAAGGGGCACTACAGACCATTTAGTTAGATTTGATTCGTTTGATAGGGAGGCTTTCATAAAGAAAGAACATTTAGTCGCTGTATTTTTTGACTTAGAGAAAGCCTACGACACCACGTGGAAGTATGGCATTATGAAAGATCTTCATAATATGGGCCTTCGTGGCCGTTTAGCTACATTTATTTTAAACTTTTTAGATGATAGACAGTTTCAAGTCCGAATGGGAACAACCCTCTCCGATGTTCACAAACAGGAGATGGGCGTCCCACAAGGCAGTATTCTGTCTGTCACACTTTTTAATATTAAAATTAATAGTATTGTTAAGAGTATAAATCCTGGTGTGGATTGCTCTTTATATGTTGACGATTTTGTAATTTGTTACCGTTCAAAAAATATGAAAACTATTGAAAGGCAACTACAGCAATGCCTTAATAAACTTCAGACTTGGTCTAATGAAAACAGTTTTAAATTTTCTAAGTCTAAAACAAATTGTATGCATTTTTGCCAACTATGTAAACATCACGATGATCCCACTCTAACGTTAGATGGGACACCTATACCTGTTGTTGAGGAAACAAAATTTTTAGGTCTTATTTTTGACCGTAAACTTACTTTTATTCCTTATCTTAAATATCTTAAGACAAAGTGTAATAAAGCACTAAATTTATTAAAAGTTGTTGCCAATACTAATTGGAGTGCAGATCGTAAAGTTTTACTTAGACTTTACAGATCTCTAATCAGATCAAAATTGGACTACGGCTCTATTGTATATGGATCAGCTCGCAAGTCTTACTTAGCGATGCTTGATCCTATACACAACCAAGGACTAAGACTCGCCCTTGGTGCCTTTCGTACGTCCCCAGCCGACAGTCTTTATGTAGAGGCAAATGAACCATCATTGTATTTAAGACGTGACAAACTGGCTCGTCAATATGCCATTAAACTTCATTCAAATCCATCTAATCCTGCTTTTAATATTACTTTTGACCCCTATTATGAAACTCTATTTGATAAAAAACCTAAAGCTATTCGAACTTTTGGTCTCCGGATCAAACCAAAACTCACCGAAGCCAATATTGATCTTAATTTAATTGCTAAGTACAAAGTCTCACAAATACCACCATGGACTTTAGAAAAGCCAAAAATCATTTTTGAACTTTGTAAAGACAAAAAATCTGAAACAGACTCCACTATCTTCCAAAGTAAGTTTAATGAAGTCAAATCGTCTTACAATCATTATTGTCAAATATATACAGATGGTTTTAAAGATGGAGATACCGTGGCTGCAGCTGCTGTTACGGGACAGCACATCGCAAAGAGCCGTTTACCAAACGGAGCCTCCATCTTTTCAGCTGAACTTAAAGCCATTGATTTGGCATTTAACTACATTAATGAATCTGATAAAAAAAAGTTTATTATATTTTCTGATTCACTTTCATCTCTTCAAGCTATAGACGGCATGAAAGATGATAATCCTCTTGTTCTTCAACTTTTAAATAAATACAATGTACTATGTAAAGAAAATACTATTGTTCTCTGCTGGCTTCCTGGTCATACAGGAATAAGTGGAAATGATAAAGCTGATAAGGCTGCGAAAGCGGCCTTAAGCTTGAATATTTCATTTTTTAAACTACCTTTTACAGATTTTAAATCTAATATTAATAAGTATATTTTTAGTTCATGGCAGTCCTCTTGGGATCTTGCCATACATAATAAGTTACATTATATCAAACCAAAACTTGGCGAATGGCATCCTAGCAATAGGATTATTCGTCGAGAAGAAGTTATTTTAGCTCGGTGCAGAATAGGGCATACCCGCTGTACCCATTCATATCTTTTAAAACGTGAAGCTGTTCCAGAGTGTGTGCCCTGTTTTGCACCGCTTACTGTTAAGCATATACTTATCGACTGTGTTGACTTTGCTCCAATGAGAGCGAAGTACTACAGGGTTGATAGTATGAAAGAGCTTTTTGATAAAGTTAATGTAACCAGTATATTTGCCTTTTTGAAAAAGGTTAAACTGTTTAAACATTTTTAGTTTAAAACCCGTTGACGGGTTAAATGATTTAGTATATCGTTGATTTCCCTGTATTTAATTGATGTTTTCATTTATTTATTGATTTGTAAATAATTTCATTTATTTATTTGTAAATAGTTTTAATAAATTTTAACCATATTTATTTAATATAATTATTTTTGTCATCACATTCATTAATCTTTGCGCGCACGAAATGACCTATTTATGTGTGGACGTGCCGTATAACACCATTCATTCATTCATTCATTCTTACCTTCGTCTTCTACTTTGGCTTATTTTCTTCTTTTTGCTATTACTTTTTCTATTTCTTTCTTTTTTTTTTTCTTTTCCCTTTTTTTATTCTTCTTTGACTTATTTTTCTTCGTCTTCTTCTTAAGCCTCCTCCTTCTTTTTCTGTTTTCTTCTTCTTCCTTCATTTATGACTTATTCTTCAATTTTATCTTCTTTAATTCTTCGTCTTCATCTTTTTTTTCTTATACTTGTTAATTCTTCTTCCTTATTCTTTCCCTTTTTTCTTGTTTTTATTCATTTTTCTTCCTTCACTTTTTCCCTTCTCCTTCCTCTTCTTCGTTTCCATTCTCCTCCTTCTTCGTCTTAATCTTCTTTTCTTTTTTTTTCTTCCTTTTCTTCTTTTTTTTCCTTTTTCTTTGTCTTCCTTCTTTCGTTTTATTTTCCTATTCCTCCTTTTTCTTTAACTTCTTCTTTTTCATCACGACCTTGGCAGTGAGAGGCAACTGGTCTTGAGACGACTTTGTAGACTAATCGGCCTTGGAGGTACCTACGTCCTTGAATCTTGGTCGGTATATATGAGATCATATGCATTTATTTCACAGATTGATATTTTACTGCACTCAGTCCGCACCAACATGCCCAATTTATTAATTATCTAGTACTTGTGTACTGGAAATCAAGTGTATGTTTGACCCGGTTTACGGAACAAAATACATCATTCATGTATGACTTGGTGTTGATTTCGTGTTAGTTATTTTAAATCTATCCGAGCATCTTTATCTACGGTATCCGTTGGGGACCATCGCGGCATATTTATTAAATTTAGTAAAGCCGAAACAAAATTACGATGGTGAAAAGTCGAAACAACGGTGGTGAAAAGTCGCAACTACGATGTTGAAAAGTCGAAACTACGATGATGAAAAGTCGAAACAACGAAATCATTTCGACTTTTCACCATCGTAGTTTCGACTTTTACACTCTTAGTTTCGCGTTTTCACCATTGTTGTTTCGACTTTTCACCACCGTAGTTTCGCGTAATCGTCGTTTTGCGTTTTCAACATCTTGTTTCGCGTTTTCGCCATCGTAGTTTCGCGTTTTCACCATCGTACTTTCGACTTTTCCTATCGTAGTTTCGCTCTTTCACCATCGTTGCTTCTACTTTTCACCATCGTAGTTTCTGACTTTGAACGTGGGGTTAACATAAGGTATGTATTTCATACAAGCAAAGTTTAGTTGATATATTTTATCAATACCGTTATATAATTACACTTTTATGTATATAGATGAATTTGGTTTGCGTATTTTATATATATTGATTACTGCTCTTCTCTTAATAAACCATTATTTACACAATGGATACCTTTGTATAGGACAGGTACATGTAGGTTTCCGAGATGACCCAGTATTTGTATAGAATATATACGCGCTTCGGTATTCATTTCATAGCATCCTGTCGTTTTTTTTTCCTTACATGATACTCAGTCACTCAGTCATCAATCAATCGATCAATGAATCAATAAATAAATTATTGATTCGTCCATGCTTTAAATTTCAACTGCGCATGAGCAACAGAAAGGCGAATCTAAGATGGTGAAAAGTCGAAACAACGATGGTGAAAGCGCGAAACTACGACGGTGAAAATGCGAAACAACGATGGTGAAAACGCAAAACTACGATGGTGAAAAGTCGAAATTACGATGTAGAAAAGTCGAAACAACGAAAAACGAAACTACGATGGTGAATGGTCGAAACTACGTCGTTTCGACTTTTCACCATCGTAGTTTCGACTTTTCACCATCGTATTTGCGACTTTTCACCATCATTGTTTTGACTTTTCACCATCATAGTGTCATTGTTTTTACTTTTATTAATTTAATAAATATGCCGCGATGGCCCCAACGGGACACCGTAATTATCCCAATGTACGTGATACATTTCTATATTCTGCTATAGTAACTGTAACTAAGCCTTCTCTCATTTTCAAATGTAACATCGATTTAAAAGCGCATATGCCATATGGTTCGTCGTCACATGTATGATTTTTATAGGTTACGCATTGCATTTCAATCGACGTTAGATATTGAGTTATACATTATTGAATTTAGTTCATATCAATATATTATATTTAGAAAACGACAAACAACGTAGTTGTGGTTCGTTCATTAACTCTTTTCAGTTGGGCATTTCGCTTCTATCGTCGATTGTGCACTAACCACAATGGCGGGGGACTGAACAATGGCGAGTTAATCCTGTATACGGCGCTTGATAATTATTCATATTTATATTTTTCTTATATGTTGT
This sequence comes from Panopea generosa, assembly GCA_029582155.1. Lineage (NCBI taxonomy): Eukaryota > Metazoa > Mollusca > Bivalvia > Adapedonta > Hiatellidae > Panopea > Panopea generosa. The sequence goes on from CM055896.1 coordinate 89,957,027, forward strand.
TACCTTGCTGCTGTTATTTCTGCAAAGTCTATGAGCAGATATGCGCAAAGCATCATTAGTTATTTTATATTTTTGCTGGCGCATCTATGAGTTATCCTGATGATTTTTATATTACACACTGCGACGACTAGGGAAATATTGACGTTTGTTTTACACTTAACCCATTTTACAGCTCCCAATGTAGTAGTTTATTCCATAGTCGGCTCAATTGTGATTGCTTGTTTCTCGGAGTTTTCTTATTGTTGTTCGTTGCATTAATTAAGTTTATGATATGGCATGTGCTATTGGCATGTGTCTCTTTTTAGACATGTTTTTTGGTCTTCTTGATTTTTTTTAAACACTGAGTACATCAGCAACGCGACACATAGCTAGCTATACACATATGTGTTTCAATTTTCGAAATGTTGACACAATCGATGGCACTTCAGATGCATGATGAATGCACGACTAGATTAAGATTAAGATACGTGATTTGAGTAATCAACATGTTTTACACATGATTCAGTTATTGATGTTGATGAAGAGTTTTTCACGCACTATCACTGATAGATGTTCCACACTTCCGGCTACATTATTTTACACCGTTTGCTTTTATTGTCTGGTATATCGATTATACATTCTACCATGTTCCTGGCGATATAGAGTAAGATACGTGTTATTACTTGTTGTGAAATATACTTGGAAGGTTGGACTAGATGAACAATACATTTATAAATTCAATGTATACCCGTTCGATAACAGTTTTTATCCGTACAGCCTTTTTACAGATAAATGAAGACTTACGATGATTATAATATAAAAAAAAAACTGCAATATACGTAAACAACATAATGCACACTTCAGAAAAAAAGTGTTGATGCAGTACCTTTACAACAGTTATATATCTGACACTACTCTTTTCAAATCACATTGTATGTTCAAATATAGTATTGTGTATTATGGGCCGGTTGTTTTTATTACCGTAAATAAACTTGATTTGCTTTGATTTGAGAAAGTGGATCTATATCATATACTCAAACTTGGTAACATTTTAGGCCCCATATATATTATACATATTTAGGCAAAAAAAGTTTTGTTGGGTTCGACCCAGTATTTGGTGTTCAAAGCGATACATTCATTTTACTGGGTGGTTATTAAAATGACATCAACGAAATTTCCGAATGTTTTCGGATTTTTTTCAGATGCACATTAATAAAGTATGACATATATATGGAGATACCTATTTGTTAACAATCATACAATACTATGGCAAGCGCTCCTTGTTACAATGCAAACCACAGATACAATATCAAGGCATCTACCAAACCAAAATATTTGGTGTCAACCATGACTTATATACTATGGTTTTACATGCAACACATCTGGCCTGGACGGGCAATTTACATACATTAACAGTATCCTACTCACATAAAGTATTTTCCAAATGCTGAGCGGCAAAATATGAAGCTTCTAGTACCATTTTTTAAGTTTTGGAATGATCCGGTCAAGGATCGAATCCATGAAATTCCGCATGCAAGACGGATACTCTACATCTAGACTACCCTGCGGTGTCGTTTAAACAGTGACACATTTAACTTACAGATGATAATTGTTTGCAACGTTTAGTGAGACAGAAATCTGCCCAAACTTGCAATTTCAAAGCAATTGAAAAAATCGATGCACTGAAACTAAATTTAAAGTATACGAATCGGTAGCGAACGTCTGAGCATGTTACATGTGAGGGTAGTATATTTAGCGCTAGGATGAGCTGCAGTGTTTTATAACCATCTAGAAAACGGCTGATCAAAGTGTACTCAAAATGAAATCACTTGGCTCATTTAATACGTCACAAAATATAATACATTTTTAAGCGGGAAATCTATTATAGTCTAAACTAGGCGCATAGACCAAGTTAGGAAATTCCTTTTTAATATATTATTTTGGCATGACGGATTGTTTGAATAAATATCCTTATGGCAATATGGGATCAGTGGGTATATATGCATGTGGGCATGATATATTGGGAAAATGTTTATACCCAATTTTAAAATTTTGAAAAATCATGATAGATTCCCTTTAAGCAAAAATATATGTCTAAACAGCATTTACCAATATTAAAATGCGAAGTTCTATTTTGTCTATAAATGCAGTCTGGATAAATATATAATACTGAGTCAACGTCCTAATTGGCCACCTGCGACTTATTAGTCTTTTTCAAACATGTATTAAATATTATTTTGTATAACAAATAGGAGATCATCATATCAATTTATTGCGCATATTGTCTGAACATTTTATAACAATATCATAATAACGGCAACGTATTACTACCATGAATACAGTCACCATCTAAACAACAAGTCTCACAACTGTTAGAAATTGTCACTATTTGGTATCACCATATCTTGAGATAATATATATCTGTAAAGGTATGGCTGGCGGATATTTGTACCATTCCATGCTTTTTGATATGGTTGCTTGGGTCCCTAACCCTACGTTTGAGTAGGTCGTAAATATTTTCAACTTGATTGAGATCAGGAATTTTGGCAGGCCACTGTACAATTGGAAATGACTTACTCGAACATGACAAAACGAACATTTTGACGTTAGAATGAGGTAATTAAGTCAATCAATCATCTAACGTTTATCACTCAAGTAGACTTAACTATAATTATATAAACTCATAAGATAAAACAAACAGTTCTCGTAAATATGTGTTAATATGATAGATCATTTTAAAATAATTTTAAAAATTTGAAAAATACTGTTATTTTATCTGTGTTGTTGTTGATTAATTGATTAAATATTTAGCGAACAGACTATCAGTTAATCTAACCAGTTATTTCTGGGATCAGGAAAGGTTTACCAGTACTCGAGCACACCACAACTTCGCAAGTAACTGATAACCATCCAACTAGAATCAACGCTGAGAAACAAATGATATGAGACATAATGTGAAAATAGTAATCATCACAGAGACTGTTGCCGGGCTGGGATTCAAACTCACGAGCTTTTGATTGATAGTCAGGCGCGCTACCGACTGAGATCGTCGGGCCGGGCCAAGTGTCGTTGTATGTTTTGCAATAAATTCGATCAACATATACATTATCAATCCAGCATTCTAGTTTCTACTTTAGTTACTTCGAAACCAGACGGTGACATTATTAGACAATTGAATATAAACATAAATATCAACAAAATACTATGTCTGACTGAAATCGAAATGTGCATGAAGAAGAGATAAGCTGAGATAAAGGCAAAATAAATCCAATAATAGACATTGCTGGGAGTTTTGTCGATATGGAGATATTGGCAATCCGCTGAAAATGCCCACAGACATGCACGAACATCTGAAATGCAACATAAGATATTGTCATATCCAGTTTTTTTGATAGGTCTGTAGTCATTCCTCTTTCGATAAATTGATTTAGTATACGGTATAAATACATTACGTGCTATCTTGTCTTGGGGATGGTTAAATTGACAATCCACATTTTTAAGACGTGTACATCTTATTTGTTGGTATTAATTTTATATCAGTACATTTTGTCCCGTTTAGAGTTAAAGCCATTTCAGTCTATTGTATATCATATCTTACATTTAGAATTATTCATCAGTGTAAGTCTTCAGAAAGGAAGCTGAATAGATCAACTGTAATTTCGCACTAGCACACGTTATATCACAAAGTGTCTACCAGACGATGGCTCCAACTGGATGCCTTAATGGAGAAAGATAATCTTCAGACATCTATCGGAACCTTCCATTGCTGAAAAGCTTTGTTTTCGATGATAATCAGATCTATAAGCATTAATTTTGGGAGCAAGTATTTATATTACTTTTCTGTCAGGGTAATCTGTTCAACATGTTTTCAAGATCAACACCTTTAACACCCTTTTATGTATTTAACTATGGATAAGGTTACATTGACGATTATATCAACTTTTTCCTATACTGGAAACTATGGGATGATAGGACATATTTAGAATATGTTATAAAGTATAACCATCAATACCAATGCTACCCTCAATTACAGAAAACAACAAATTCTCTCTGAGGAATATTTAGTGAGAATTAGGCCAAAATTCATCTTTCTACTGCCGTTTAAAAAAAAAATGTTTTAATTATGTAAAAAGCATGGGTGATGCTGATGCCGTCTTGCTGACCTGTTGTTTCAAATTATAATTATCTATTTGCAAAACCTGAGTAAATTTACTATTTATTTCAATATCAATTAAAACTGTATATATATTCACAGGCGTCAGGCTGTTAGACTTTCGGTACCCTTCAATTTAATGTGTGGCCTAGTGATAACTATATATATACGAATAGAAAACTGATAATGTTATAATGAACAAATCAATCAAATAGACTGAATTTTATGTTCATATTACCACCTTATATATATATATATATAGTAAATATATACACTGCTAGAATATTGCATGCAACGTCAGATATATCGATTAACATGTCTCTCCGGTAAATTATAAATTGATAAAGCAGATCGAGATATTCCGATTGCGCTTATAACTCTCTCGGGACCTGAAGACACGTATCTGCAGACTGGTCTCGACTTTTCTTCAGATATTGGGGTTTCAAATTACGGATATCAACTGAAAAAGCGAACAGGTTTTGTCGAATACTATATTATAGTTTTCATCGAAGTTTTCATTTTTTTTATATTTTATGAGTATTTCATAAATATCTTAGAACTGAAATATGTAAGCAATTTGAAATAATTCATTTCAAACAGCTCATATAAGCTACATTATAACAGAAAATTGTAATAATTCAATTTAATAAAGTGTCTTATCATACAGTTCAATGTAATTTGAATGTAAGTGTTAGTCTAATAAATTTCCTTTTTTTTTCATTTAATTTATTGATAACAATTATAGTAAACTAGTGTGATTCTTATGATTTTGTTTTAGTGGTTGTGTTCTTTGAATGCTACATGTCCTGTTCGTGATATTAAGTTATGTAACACGTTGGTATCATATAATTGTAGATTGTTTCATATTTCAAATTGGATCATTAAAAAAGTTGTATCTAATTTTAAATATTAATTTAATTCAAATATACAGAGATCTTTGACGCCTTTGTTATTTTTGTTTTTAAATGCCATGTGGCGAGCACTACGCATGTGTCTCTTCCTTATTGTTGCATATATATGCAGTGCTGTAAAACTCTAAAGGCTTCACTGAAGAATTACCTCCCTTACCTGACGGTGGCAAGATTCTTACGCCAAAGAAATTAGAGCTGTATAAAGCGGTTGGGCGGTTTGTAAAAATAAATGCATAAAGTGCCATATTTCTTTGTGCATATGGGAACATTATAACATTTGCAGGATTTCTTCAAAGTTTGGGTGACATTTGGAACGGTTTGATGATGCTGTAACAGTTTAAAGATGCGTAGTGATCCACTGCAACAAATGGGCAGAACTGTCAAAAATGAAGAGGTGCGATGAAATCATCGAAATTGGGAAAAGAAACCTGATCAACCCATGTTTCTTTCTGCATAATTGGACCAAAAGTGGATTATCTATGGGAATAAGGCACTTTTAGAACCATTGGTAATGTTCAATGTTCCAGAAGTGCATGTCTCTTTATGTAGAAAAGTACAAAATTAATTTTTGTGTGAGACGTTAAGTATTAATTGATGTTACTATTCTTATAAACGAAGATATTTAGGATTATTCATATTTTGTAATATCATGTGTTCTAGTCTGTAGAACATACCAAGCTCTCCCGATTTGGTCCATTAAATAGTAATGTCCCAAAGCCACATTTGAGCACGTTGTTTGGTCAGTTGAAACTGAAAGTTTGAATGACGTGACAGTTTAGTAAGCGTTCAATTGCAATGAGTTGTGGACCAGACATATAATTCCTTGCTTTTTCGTTGTGTGCTAATACACATGACTCGGGAGATTCCAGGATCTGCAATAGACTACCATGTCCTCTGGGAATTTATGTTACTTTCACTGTCTTATAGCATCATTTTAGTCCATTATCATACGCTTATAATTTTGACACATGTGAATAGAGGCCGTCTCGGGCAAAACGTATATGTTTATTGCCAGTTTAGCTATAAATACAGTGTTGCTGATTTTTGTTAATATTACCCAGTAGACCCTTGTGTAAATTTTAAATTCAAAACCTGACAAGTAGCTGATAGCTTTAGATATAAACTTTGATGAAATTCTAGACAATTAGTTTGTACAAATTCACTAAAAATCTAGAGACGACGTGAACAAAAATATACTAAATTTACACAATTGTGTTGCTTCAATTGCAAATTCATTTTTAAATTTTGCTATTCTCACTTGTTTATGAATTAAAGTAACAACAGAGGACAGTTATCCCTAATTGTGAAACAAAGTGAAATATGTCAAAGATGACTAAAACATGGACAACTGAAATAAGAATTATCATTTCTTAATAAAGTCAGATTGTGAGATATGACCAAAACCAACATCTAACTAAAGCCGTTTTATTGATAAAATGGCAATTATGTATATGTACGAAACCTCTAATTTTGCCAAAAGGAAACCATCTCAGCAAATTAATATTTACAAATTCATATTTGTATGTGTATCAAAATGTAATATTATGCAGTTAAGTTAACTCTTTAAGTATAGTCAACAACAATTCCTTTACTTTTACAATATACTGTCGACGAGCTTTAACTGTTTTGTTTGACGGTGGAATTTTATGTGTGAGTGAGATCATGATTAAATGACTGAATGGGTGTTAGAAAAGAGTTAGTGATTGATTGAGTGAGCGAATGAGTGAGTGGGAGAGTGAACGCGTGAGAGCGTGGTTGGGGTGTGTATTAATGAGTGGGTGAGTGAATAAGCGAGAAAGTGAGCGATTAAGTAAGTGAATGAGTAAATGAGTGGTTAGGTATAGGTGTGTATTATATATAAGTGAATAAACAGGTGTGTTGATGCTTGTTATGTGTGAGCAGATAAATGAGTGAGAGGGTGAGTGAGTGGTTAGGTAGGTGTGTGAGAGTAAATAAATAATTGAGAGGGTGAGTAAGTTTTGTCGGTGTTTGTGAGTTAGTTTATGAGTGAGTGGGTTAGTGAATGTTTGGGTAGGTGTGCAAGAGTGAGAAAATGACAGGGTGAGTAAGTGAGTTGGTTGGGTCGGTGTGTTAGAGTGAATAAATGAGAAAGTTGGTGAGTGAATGGTTAGGTAGGTGTGTGTGAGTAAAAAAATGGGTGAGTGGGTGAATGAGAGAGTAGTTAGGTAGGTGTGTGAGAGTGAGTAAATGAGTGAGTGGTTAGGTAGGTGTGTGTGAGTAGATAAATGAATGAGTGGGTGAATGAGTTAGTGATTATGTAGGTGAGTGAGAGTAGGTAAATGAGTGAGTTGGTGAGTAAGCGGTTAGGTAGGTGTGTGTAAGTAGTTAAATGCATGAGTTGGTGAGTGAGTGGTTAGGTAGGTGTGTGCGAGTGAGTAAATGAGTGATTGGGTGAGTGAGTGGTGGGTTGGTGTGTGTATGTACGTGAGTGAGTGGTTGGGTCGGTGTGTGTGATAATGAGTAAGTTAGTGAGTTGGTGAGACAGTGGTTGGATACAGTTGGTCGGTGTGTGTTAGTGAGTAAATGAGTGAGTGAGTGGGTAAGTGAGTGGTTAGATATATGTTTGTGAGAGTAAGTTAATAAGTGAGTTGGTGAGCGAGGGGTGGCTCGGTTTGTGTGAGTGAGTAAATGATTGGTTGGGCGAGTGAGTGGTAAAGTAGATGTGTGTGAGTAAAAAAATGAGTGAGTTGGTGAGTGACTGGCTGGTTAGGTGTGTGAGAGTAAGTTAATGAGTGAGTTAGTGGGTAAATGGTAAGCTAGATGTGTGTGAATGAGTAAATATTTGAGTTGGTGAGTGAGAGGTTAGGTAGGTGTGTGTGAGTGAATTAATTAGTGAGTAACTGAGTGAGTCGTTTTGTTATTTGCTAGGCGGTGTGTATAGATGACTTACTTTTTGTGTTAATAAATGAATGAGAAAAAGTAAAGTGGTGAGTAAATGTCTGCTAGCTATTAATTAAAGATAATATCCAACATGACTACAAATATGTACAGAGTGATTGATGTATAAGCAAGTTATATACGTGTATTAATAAAAGGAACCTGAATAAAAATGAAGATGTCTCCATTGTTTTATGAATAAATACTTTTAAACCACCATATCACTTTCTAAAGCAGTACTTTTGTTATTTTTTAAGGGGCAGTATATATAATTAATGTATATTTTCAGTGAGCTGGCAAGATATTGAACACGACAAACTGAGCGCTAATTATGACATAAATGACACATATGGTACTGCTTGTGCACAGACATATCAATACGTAGCATCACAATAGTCTAACCACGCAGTTACTCATTATGTGACTTTTTTGTTATGAGGGTGACATTATTTATTTGTAACTGTTGTTAACATTTAATCGCTTGTTTACTTTTGATAAAATGTTCTGAAAATATCTTAAAAAAATTATTGAAATATGTTTTGATATTTATAAGATGCGTTTGTTGGTCAGCTTGTAATATGGTCGCTTGGATATATGTTTCTCAGTGCATGGTTAAGCAAATATTTGATCTGGATGCTTTTACAGAATATGTGACAAGCAGCAACAGGCTTGAACTTGCTTGAGAGAACGTAATCATGTTAAATAGAATACAAAGTTCAATATTTGTAGAACTGTGCTATGTTTACTGTTATACAAAACATATTGAAAATTGACAATTTTTGATGTTTTCCGTCACATCTATCGGTTCTAATGTTGCCCGGTTATATTCAGTATTTGTCATTTCTTTTCGACGATATCTGTTTCGTTCGTACTCCCGGCAATTTTTATTGCTTTTCTCTTTTACATCCTCAAGGCATTTCTTTCAAACGCCACCGTTATTGACGTTATAAAGAATTTATTAAAAAATTGATGCGCTGCCTACAAATATTTCTAGCCAACGGGAAAATGATAATATACTAATGAATGTGTATCATCCGTTGCGGATTTCACCGTGGCAACGACGGTTAGAATCTTTTGATATTAAACCAATCTCGTTTTACACGGCTGGTGTAGATAGGTATCGCCGGCCTCCCATGCGATTTAGGCATTTAAAACATCGCATTAATCACTTTTGTCTGCAATACTAAACATCATAAATAAATAAACTTTTAAATTGATAAACTCATGTTTGTTTTAGAATGTGTTCGTGATACGTGTAATACGTCATATCGGTTCGCGTATTGTACCACTCTATTCCGGTTTTTGTACGTTCGCATATTCACTACTTTGATTTTAGCCTCTGCGTAAATATGAAACGGTTTATTGATCGTTATTCGGATGTTTATTCTGAGGATACTTTACAATAGCATCTAGATCGTACGGTATTGATAAATACGGAGCTCTGTAGTCGTGTGTTAGTTCAGCGTCGGCAGCAGTGGATAACAGGAGATTCCAATAACTTACACCGCTGATTTGAAGTACTTTTAAACAGAATTGAGTAGTTATAATGGAAAGTTAACTTTTTTGCTCCTATTTGTAATTTTTCATCGAGGACTGTGGTGTTTATTTCGTGTTGGCAGACGCTAAGTGGGAATCTGTGAGTAATATTTTAGCGAGTTGTTCGTGATTTAATGCAGTTTTTATTACACTATTATTGTGTTAAGAAGGAGGCGATCAAGTGTTGGCGATAAATTGAATAGTAATGCCAATCTGGAATATCTATCGACGCTACCAGCAGTGAGTTTGAGCCAGTGTTGTATTACACGCATTAGACTATAAAATGTCGGAAAGTGTTGGGAAGCCAATTGACTATCCAGACATTGTTGAACTAAATGTAGGCGGTGTGTTTTATACCACCTCCCATGCAACATTGATTAAAGATAGCAACTCCTTACTTGGTCAAATCTTTTCCGGCACAAGCAATAGTAAAATAATCAAAGATTCCAAAGGGAAATATTTTATTGATAGAGATGGCGTTTTGTTTCGATATATATTGGATTTTCTCCGGAATCAAAAACTCGTCCTGCCCGAAAACTTTCACGAGAAGGATAGACTCAAACACGAAGCCGACTACTTCAAACTGCCAGAAATGGTAAAATGTATCAGTTCTTCATACTTGAGTGGAAAATTAAGTCCAGTACCCCAGCATAAAGTAATAAGTTCCACTTTTCATACTAATTCCGTGAATCAGATCACAAACGAAGGAAAGGTGTGTGGTTATATCACACTCGGATACCGCGGCACATTTGCATTTGGTCGTGACGGACTTGCCGATGTGAAGTTCCGGAAACTGAGTAGAATCATTGTATGTGGACGGGTCTCACTTTGCAGAGAGGTTTTTAAAGATACACTTAATGAAAGTCGAGATCCCGACCGAGGGTGTTCCGACCGATACACAAGTAGATTTTTCTTGAAGCACAGCTATATGGAGCAGGCGTTTGATATGCTTTCAGAGGAGGGGTTTCGTCTGGTCGGTTCGTGTGGATCGGGCACCAATAATGCCGGAGAAATTAAGCCTGGAATGGATACTGAGGAGGCGAAGTGGCAACACTATAACGAATTCGTTTTTGAGAGGAAGTAAACATTTGGATATGAGCTAGTAGTTTGGAGTATTTAGATTGGGTCGGATGAATGTGTATCGGTGTATATGCCACACGTAGACATTCTAACATGAGGGAAACAGAACTAGAGGAACTAGAGAAACATAGTTTACACCTAGTGAATAGTATCATACAATTATATTAAAACACGTACATGCAAATCTACTGGACTCATTTAATTGTATATGTAATTGTTATGCACCACAGTTTCTGTAAGTTTCTTAAATAATGTTGTACAATGAATACTATTAGACTAAATGTTACTATTAAATATTAACACATACATAGATTGTTTTATATTTTGAAAGCCATTTCGGCTACATAAAACGGACAACCAAAAAAACTATAAATATGTAATAGATATAATTACATGGAAATAAATCGTGAATAAATTACGATAATTTCTCCTTTTAAAAATCTTTAATATTTTTACTATTCATGATAACACACACATATATTGGCTCTTTTCTGTGTAATAAGAGAGACGTGCTTATATGCGTTAAATAAGTATTATTTATTTTGTGGATATTATCATCAGAATTATAAAGTTCAGATCAAAGGATACAAATTTCCCGTGTTAACTAGGCAAATACAAATTTATATTTAGTTCTCGGAATATAACACATATATGTTTATTTATATGTACTGGTGAACATGTTTGGATAAGAGCGTATTCAAAGTAAGTGTTACCTGAACAAACATCTGCAAAGCAAATTTCACTTTTCGATACTTTATTAAGAGGATACTAATAATTATCACACAATTTGTTTTCTAAATTAATAATACATTGATCCTGTTAAACAGTCAAATAACAACATTCCTTCATGTTAATACACGTAATGGAGACATTGTATTTCTTAAAAACAAGCGAAAAATCTGATGTATGCATATTAAGAGGAATATATTTAGATTGAACCATATGCGTTGTATTTTTGTATTACACGCCCTTTTGTAGAACTTTGTTGTGAATGTCATATTAAAATAGACAACACTCAATCCGTTGTAAACGTTGTTTACTTCTGATTTAATCCTTGTTGTGATCATGTGCGATGTTGAAACAATGGTGATTGTTATTGTGAAAGTTCATATTGCATACTTTACATGTAACTAACGGTAATTTGATCTGTCGCTAATATATATATAAAGCAAGTACAACCTCTGGAACCTTGCTCAACTAAAACAACCGTTCTCGTGTGTATTAAAAATGACAATTTCGTTTATGTGTACATTTAAATGTTATACAGTTTCTGTAAGTTCTTGAATAAGGTTGTACGATGCATCCAGTTATATTTAAATTCTACAGCTTATAATTAGACTCTAATATTTACAAATATCGTTTTAGTTATTTAAAGCAAACAACGGAAGTCAGTTACCATATTAAAGATGTAATCATGTGGTTATCTACCATTAGAGTTAAACATGTGAGCTGTATTAATCAATGTATGTACTATATTCCATTTTCTTTATATTCATATATCAGAAGGGGTAGTCTTATCTAAAACCAAAATCATACAGGCCGTTCAAATTACTTTGACACGTCGACAATGAAGTTTATTATTGCATATTAATTTAAGTTAATGGCAGTTGGAATTATCCGCATGAAACCATATATTCATGAACATAAACTATTATGTCAACACAAGCACATTTATTGTAATTAATATTTACTACAAACCAGATGCTACTAAATTAAAATGAATAGACAAGAGAAATATTTCAGCCACAATTCATGATCATTAAACATGTGCTTTTATATGTATTCACAAAAAGCAACAACATTCGATTCCAAGCTCAACTAAAACTAACTTACTCGTGTATATAACGTGTTAATGACGAGCACTCTCAGCATTGTTTATGCCTGTTCGCATTTAGCTGGTATGATGAATAGTATTTGCTAATTATGAAATAATACTTAACGCTTTTCGGTATATTATAAAGGTTTACATTCAATTTTGTTTAATTTAAAATTAGTTATATGACGCGTAAGGTACTCCTATATGCTTCTTCTAATACGTACATGTACGGCTATAGTGTTACACATGACAAGAAAATCGAGAGCGCACACTGACACTACAATGATTGCTTAAATAGAACTACACGTTGATTTATAATGGCCGATCTCTCTCCAACTTATGAATAAATTGTGTTTACTGATCAGTAACTATATTATGCAAATACAGGAGTTATTCCAGCGAAGTAAACACCATACCATACATGCACATGTGCATACATCGAAATAGAAATGATTGGTTCGAGCTAGATGTGGTGTTCCAGCCATCCGTGTTAGATACATCGACGTTGTACTGTCGCTGAATCGATGGCGGTAATTACCGTAAACGTTCCAATTCAATCAGAATTTTGCCCCATATAGTGTTGCATTGGGAATGACACGAACAAACATATTTTTGTTAACTCTGATCGCCGGAGCGAGAATCCGAAGATATAACAACCTTTATAATGGTCAACTTAAACGAATTGACGAAGTGTTTAGCAATAATTATTATTCATTAAAACAAAGCTCAGGTATGAATAAACAAGTACTAAACTATATCAGCTAGAATGTGTCACGATTTTCATGTTAATACTTTGTGAATTTAAGATCTCAAATCAAAGATTTGTTTCTTATAAACAAACATAATTAGTGCTGAAGTGATATGGACAAGGATACAATGAACAATATAAGCTACACACATATCCATACTTTAAATATTTTGTTTTGAAATCTATTTTCTCAACTCATGTTATCATTTTCTTATCAAGAAATTAGTGTGTGTTTGTGTGTATTCCAATGGGATTAGTATAAAACAATGTTATCAAACGTAAAGAATATTAAAATAACACCAAAATATTCCCTATTGAAGGTAATTTGACAAATATTTAATTAAAATGCATAAAAAGCTATGATTGTATTTGTGCATTTCGAAAATGCATATATAGAACCAAAGAAGCCTGAACTTAACTAAGAAAGTGTTATCAATCGAAGTAATAATTCGCGTCTTGTTAAAGAATATAAAAAACGTGTAGTATAGCAAAATCCTTTTTCCTTGGGTAAAAATATGTAAGAAGGATACATAGATCATTATATGCTTTACCAATTATTTTGTTTTAAGATGCTGACCATGTTCATAAATACTATAGAATGATATATTGATGACTCCAGTTTCATCAAAAGGAACAATTATTATGTTTGACCAACCACTGAACATGCATTGTTTTGTGATTATTTTTATGTTATATTTATTTATACTTCATCACAAAGTGATTTGGGTGAAAGTGAACTGTGGAAAGATAGATTTTAAATATATACACACGCTGACATGCCTTATTAATAAAGGCTCTGGCGTAGGGATATCAATAATGCAAAGATACAATAGTTCCAGTAGAAATATCACAGCAGGCAATCGATAGACTCGAGTTTCTGAATATCTGTGTATTTTAAAACTGTGAAGAAGAAATACACCACGTCTTAAAGAAACGCATTCCATATGACCTTATTTTAAATAATTATGTTAATATTCACGAATCATATTTAATGACGTACTGGTATTTACGTGAAGGATGCATATTGCTTCATATCAATATTACATGCTAACAGATATAAGTAGACGCATGTGATAATTTGCGAGAACGATGCGTTATAATCTCATTTACAGATCTGAATCCCGCGCATATGGTAAAAACAATTTCATATCATATTTTGTCAGGTAAATGTGTATATAGGATGGACACAGGACATATAACAGAACAATGCAGTGGTAACAGACCGTTACATATCATAAGCATGGCAGTGCGTTATCCGACATATACAACAAAGAAACTGTTCTACAGGAAAAATAACGCTCAAAACAAACAGACACCGCAGCAGCTTAAACAAACTTAATACAAGCCTTAGGAATAATCCTACCACGTACAATTCACGAATACATCAGAAACAGCAACACGTCAATTGACCTGTCAGTAGCGAAACGGAAACACACAATACATTAATACATTAGACAAAGCAATATTCTTGAAACTGTCAGTAGCGAAACCGAAACACACAATACTGAGGTGCTTTTAAAATCTAGTGACCTAGTGTGTGTAGCCTCGCTCTTTTCTCTTGGTCACATGGATTAACGATACTGTTAAAGTTATATCTTAACAATAAATATAAACAACAACAACAATACATATATACAACACTGGCACAGCATCGAAGGGTCGTGGAGCCGATACTCCGCTACGGCTCTCTGTGGACGATTTCCCGCATATGCTTAGTATTGGTTCTGCCCTGTGATGCTTCGTACATGAGTTGTGGTTTTATTAACTTGTTTCACAGTCGAAGTAAAATACAGTTTAACTTTATGCATGTGTGCATTGTCATTGAACTGTAATTAGAATTATCCAAAGGAACGATCGTATAAGCTATATCGAACATACGATATATATTCAGTATATTATTCTAAAACATCAATTATTTCAACTGAAATAGTGCATAAATTCCTGTTTTAAATAATACAATCTTTACATTTCTAGAGAATAACATTGATTACACACACGAAACTATCAACACTGGAACCTAAATGTCTATCAATCTTCCCATAAAGAAAATATAATTGCTGTACACTAATTATTTGTTTTAAAAACATCAATCATATTAAGAGATACTGCCTCTTGGGAATCGAACTGATATTGTCATTTTCTAATTGAACTATTGTTGTTTCCCTGTTTAAGTAGGGCTTGACTACTTCATTAAACCCAAAAGAAATACGCTGTCTTGGAGAAATTCAGAGATGTTCTTGTTTTATTGCTTTCGGTGCCTTTTGCAATCGATGTCGTCGCCATTAACAGTAAGATAGAATAGTGTAAACACATTACAGTACAGATTGTAGAAAATAGTTAGTTAGAATAATTCATGTAGGTGATCGATATATTTAATAAATAATACATGGTGTTTCGGTTCATAATGTAAAATTACGGACTGAGCAGTCAGACATAAATTAGTATGTTGACTAAAAGTGAAGCGAATTTTAAATTATGTGTTATGTTTTACCGAATCATTGAAACACAATACGAAACTAACATTTATTTTTGGTCTATAATGTGTTTGCATGTTAAAATACCTACTCATTTTGTATATTTGACCGAGTGACGTTGTCTCTGATATTGTATTGGACCGGTCCATATAATAATATATATGAACGTCACATCGACCAAAGAAAGAAATCTGAAAATATAGTATAATATATATATATATATATATATATATATGACTTTACATGGACGTTGTATGTATCTTTGACAATAGCAGAATTTAACAACATTTAATATAGGAATGATATTCATTTGTGATCACGGTATTTTATAGCTTAATAATTAAATCGCGTGGTTATATTTCAACACAAAACGTATATAACTGTCTAATAAATAGGATAGATAATACTTATAACTTTAGATAAATATCGCAGTTATAAGCATCGTATTATATCATAATCGTCGTCAGCATATGAGCCATTGTTCGATACTACATAACATGTTAGTTGATATTACAATAATAATAGTACTGCCGTGGAAGGAGAAGTGAAGAGTTGTGAAGTAAACACAGTTATTTTTTATTGCTGCTAGCAAACTTCTTGGTTGCAAAAATGAATATTTACTTCCCAGGCTATTTCTCATCCGGCGAGTTGCACAGCAGTTGTACAGTAGCACACTGGCTGTTCATTTACTTCAGCAGAAGTTGAATTACGTCATTGTTCAGCAAAGTTTTATGAACTGTTGAACAGGCAGAGAATTCTACCCTTTTACATTATAGTATAATAGATCTGTTTTTTGAGGTCGAAGGTACAATACACGTGCATACATGGTAAAAATTGAAGTTGTGATATTTACATTTCTTCCATCGTTAAATTCGTCTGATATGTTCTATATGAAATAAACTACATATCGATTTCACTAGGTCGATCTTGAACTTATGTTGCATATGTTTTATAATGTTACGTGTTTGGTCAGTTCTGACTGTTGGTTTATTTTAAGCCATGCATTTCAAAGGTGCTGCTGAAGATGTCACGATCGTAAACACTCCTCGATCTAGTTTTTTATCTTGAATAAAATAAGGGACCCCGTTGGAAATAAGCACGTTTGTTGCTTTAATGGGTTATCCCAGGTTATAAGATCTTTAATTTTTAGATGATTACTATAATTATTTTACTTATTTATTTTCTTGATTTATTACGGTTATTTTATCATCATCATGATATATATGCTGTATAATGATCTCATATACCTGAATACATTTGAATTCAATTGAATTGAATTGAAATTGTTTCGAGTGATTATTCAAAACAGAATAAACACTATAAATATATAACAACGTTTTAATTTCGACTATTTGTAGAATAGAGGATTATTGAACTCGCCACGGCATCGGCGTTGGTTTTCAGGGTTAAAACTTTTTTATCAGGTAAGATATCTATGCATCAATGGAACATGCAGAGACAATAACCATAACTGTGGATTGCATTTCGGCACAGTAATTACCCTCTTGGACCTATGTTTTAGGTTAAAGTTTTTTTATGATGTAAGTTATCTATGCAGCCACTCATTTGATATGTATGGTCTTTCATATGTGTGTTAAGCATCATCAACGGAGACAAGAACCATAACTCTAGGTTGCATTTTAACAGAATTATGGCCTTTTCGGACTTTGAAAATTTGGTTAGAGATTTTTTAGCAGATCAACTTTTCGAGTTGGTATATATTTATCAACCTTTCATTTGACATGAATGCAACTTCTCATGTGTGCTCAGCATCAACTAGAAAATTCATAAAGACAAGAACCATAACTCTTTTTGTATTTTGGCAGAATCATTGCCCATTAAGACTTAGACATTTTGTTACAGGTTTTTAGCAGGTTAAACTTTGTAGTACAAGGCTTTGAGCTTAGACGTTTTACAAAGAGGGTTGTTGACCTCGTTCACATTTATACAGAACCATGACCCTGGTAGCAAAATTGGCTCACCCTAAGGGGTCAAACTGTTAAAATATGTTTTATAAGGGAAAACGTGAAGTTGAAGTCCTAGAATTCAGATAAACTGTTTTTTTTGTAAAAAAAAAAATGATTTAATTTTTTATAATATTATTTTTTCATTTTCTTGAAAGTGTTTGTTGTTTTTATCTTATGAAATTTATTTCCATTTTCATGAAAGAGTATCAAGCTGTGATAAACTGTGCATGCTGGTACAAGTTTATTTTTTGATCCATTTTCATGAGCTGGTACCAATATATTGCCCCATGGTGTGAAGTGCATATATTGTATAATGGAAAAAGCTAAGATTGTTGAAGGATATCCAGCATTGATAAACTGTATGTGTTGATACAAGACTATAGATCCATTTACAAGAACTGATTTTTGACCATATAATTATTAAAATTTTGAAAGTAGTGCATGTATCACATATGTAAAACATTGATAAACTAATCTTGAAACAGATCATCTCAACAATGGTTTACACTTTATTTAAAACTTTACTGAAATTATTTCAGATAATGTTTAATTAGTATTTCTTGATATACTTGACCAACTTATATTATTCTACTCATGCAATTATAGTATTTAGGGTAATAATATGTACATGGTGGACCTTAAATTAGATATTGGCACATCTCTCTTTTTTTCCGCAATTTTAAAGTTTGAAAAACAAATGTAGCTAAATGCTTAATTAAATAATATAAAGACAAAATGAACTATCCGTTCACTTTGTTATTTAAAAAAAAAACAGTTTATAAAACAACAAAATTGTATGTTGAATTATTTTGCTTAATAATTTTAACAGACAAGCATTTATATAATATTTATTATAGCTTAATTGTACCACCCCTGAGTTTTATATTAATTGTCTTCCATTTGGTATTTATTTCCTGAAAAAGCTGTAGTTTTAGACAAGCATCGAAACAGTCGTGCGCGTTGTCCCTCCGGCAGCTCTTGTTCCAAATCCTGTTCTATTTTCAAATGAGTAAATAGTAGTAAAATAATAATAATAGTGAATAGTAGTTGACAAAAGCAAATAGTAGTAAACAATAGTAAATAGTAGTAAATAGTAGTAGACAAAAGCACATAGTAGTAAATAGTAGTAAATAATAGTAAATAGTAAATCATGGTTTAATTTTATCAATAATCTTTGGTAGTTGGTTGACATACTGTCATAGTTCAATACGCAAATGAATATGAATTTAGCACAATTTATGTGTAATAATGTTTTTAAAGCGCGGGAACATTAATTCAAGTCAGAAAAACAACGTTAACAACTACGTGTGAAAAGTTGTTTTTTACCTTATCAAATTGGCGTAAGAGAGTAACGATGGATGATTGTATTCAATGTTGCTTCACCATAAGTGTTTGCTAGTCAGCAAGTCTTCTGTTCTCACATATTCGAAACTTTGACGCTGAAAGTGTACACAGCAGTGGCCATTATCATTTTATATGTTTGTCAGGCTTATATTTTATGCAAAGTGTCATTATGTCGTTAGGTACTGTGAATGTCTTTAACTTCATCTATATGACAGAGGTCTAAGATGATAAACTTGGTAATATTTTCTCTTATTTAACTATAAAGAGCTTATGTAATCGAGTTTATTAAGAGTAGTGTTGCCTCCCTACATGCTTTTGGTTGTTCTTCAGCACCTATGTTTAGTGCATCATTCACATAAATGCTGCCTGAAATACATAGAATAAAATGCCATCATACTGAAACTTGTTATATATTCCCAGCAATCTTACTTGCAATTTTGATTTACTTTTTTTTTTTGATTTACAAAAATGCTAAACGTAATTGTTGATGGGGGCGGATTCATTGCGTGTAAAATAAAAGTCATTAATCTGAAAAACATCAGTCGGACAAGTAAAAAAAAAATGACCCACTAGTATTGATGAATATAATATAACAGTATGCATTTAACAAAATACATCTTTGTATTATTTGAAAATAGGAATAATGACTCCAATAATAGTTGTAAACGTTTAACTTAAATATTCAATAATTTGTATTAATTGTACACTCCTGTACGATAATGCGATTGTATGATCTAAGTCGTGAAAGGATATTGCTGGATTATACACCAATTATATTCACACCACATGGCAAATGACTGGCGATTTATCCACAGATGGAGAAATACATTCACACAGTTAGTATGTTGTTTTTTTTTTAACTTGGTCCCAAATGCTTAATACGGAGTCGTAACAAAGTGGACAGCGCGTGGACCACGCATGCAATGGATTCAGATTAGATCATACAAGTTCTTAAAACAACATAGAATACCTTTTCTACATTTACCACGGAAATGGACTACAGATCGATTCATAAAGGTTCTATGCTTGTTTCGCTTACATAACTAGAATAGCACAAGAATCTGCTAGAAATATTTATCAACACATCAGACAACTTTAAAACAAAAAACAAAATGGTGAAACAAAGGATAAAGGTAAATAAATAGTTAATTTGACTTCAAAGTAGAGTAATTTAAGCTTATATTTAGATAAGGATATAATGTCATGTTGTTCAATGTTATTATAAAGCGGGTCGGATAGAGTGTTAGTTGCTCACACCAGTGGTTGCGGGTTCGATCACTCGCTTGACTCGATGCTTATCAATTGACAACACTCAGTATTGGTTCTAGCGGGGAAGCTGATTCGAGAGTGATTCATATAAACCCTGAGCTTTCTCCGCAAACGAGTTTTTTTAATTTGTATAGATTACTTTTAACATAAAACACGGTAGAAAAAAGCATGTATTTACAAACTTGAAATATTATTTGTCTAAACAGATGTTCAGATTTTAACAGCTGTTATCGATCCCCTGTCTTTATGGATATGCATCATATTTCAATGTACATGCAGTTCATGTAGTGATACATGTCGTGCATGTGGTGATATGCTAGTTCTAAACTGGGTGACGCGGTAAAACATAGATTTTTATTGTTTTAATCCGTGGTACTGAATGCTACGTCCATATTGATATATTTTGTTGTTAGATTTATCTCCAGTATCGTGTCAGATAGCATAATTGGTGTTGGCACTGATAATATAAGTATGTAACACCGTGTTGTATGCATTTTGGACACATTGTATTGTCTAATGGTGTTGTATAACGATGCTACAATATTGCATGACTGACTGATCATAACTGTACAATGAGATCAGCTTCCATTAGATACCACACATTGTTTACTAACCGTAAAACATTATTTATTAGTCGGTGTTGACGTTTGTGTTAGCGAATGGCTTAAAAGTGTGTAAAACATTAACAAGATTTTAACAAAACTATAAATAAAACAAATCGTATGACAGCATGTTTTAAGCAAGATCAAAACAAAACATTAATCAAAAATATATCTAGACGATTTTATCTTACTGATATACAATTTGTTATACAAGTTACGTTACAGTATTCGAAATGTAATTACACCAACCATACATTATTTGAATGTGACCTGTTAGTTTAATCAATCTGAAATCACTTGTATCCGATATTGTCGTTTGATATGACAAGATCCGCGCTGTCACCATGTTATTGAAACACATGACAAATGTGCATTCGATATTGTGTCAAATTTTGTTCAACAAAGACGTATACTAGTATTGTACAAACATACACATAATTAAGTCAGTCTCTAATAGTGATATATTGCTGTGCATCTTTATTACGCAAACATGTAACGCGACATACAATGCAATTGTAATCAACATAATAGTAATTTTCTCTCTTGCAATGATCATTTTTGTCGCGTTTATCGAAAGAGACAAAATAATTATACAAACGAGATTGTACATTTATTCACCAAGTGACGGTTATGAGAACTGACGTAGATTCAAATCTAACGATATATGTATAACAAGTATATAATAGAGAATATTTTTTTACCGAAACTTTTTAATATTTCGTCAACACGAATTTGTATATTCCATATTGTAATTTACAAATGAACAAATGTAAAATGAATACCATGTAAGTGCCTAGTAGATTAAAAAATAACAGGTGAGGCGAAGACAAATAGGTAGCACGAACCTTGCTGATTACTAGGATTTTTCGGACCAAACCTGATAAATTTAAACCTATCATGCACTGCCATACTATTCTACTTATCATGTAATAATCTACATTATTTTATTTATTTAGAGTATACCAGTTTGTTTTAAAAAAATGTCAGTAGTTAAGTGGAGATTTTTATTCGAACGATGACGTCATCACATTATATTGGCAACACAGTAACCAAGTTTATCGTACGCGAATTTATTATTTAAAGTAAAACATAATACTTTAATACAAAATGAAACCTATGAATAACTCACTACACGGAAACCGTGTCGTTTAACATTTAACGTATTTTTTAAGTTTATAAACATTACATATTTTGTACATTTACAATTAAGTTGACCAAAAAAGGAAATATCCGTTTTTATCTTAGAAGAGGTTCTGTCTTTACTTTTACAATACAATGATATAGGTAAAGCGTATAACAACTAGCGTTCTCGGTTATGTTAATTTGAAACTTTTGAATAGCAACTATCAATGCTCCACACTGAAACAGAATTACACTGACTGAACAATTGAAATACCATATTAAATATTCTACAAACAGAATAATGAAGAGATGGACAGTTGCTATAACCGAAAAAGCAGCCTGTAGAACGTTAATTAAATCAAGAATTTAGATTCAGACAAAAACGGACTGTGACTTTTACTCATATACATTTCCATAGATATGAATGCAAATATTGATTTATCACAGACTTCTTCGTTAATCTGGAATTTATATACATTTTACTATTACCATCATTTAACATATCTTTTTAAAATACTGACATCCTAAATATAAATTGTCAAGGTCATATTTGGTAAACGATGGGGGCAATCTAGCCATAAGTTTGTCCGTGGTGTAAAAGTATCCCTGTAATTCAATTTTGTTATTATTTCTGGTTCTTTGCAATCATACAATTGTTTCAGTTTTGTTCAAATATACAACATTGCTTAAGTTGGTGTCCGGGCAGAAGTCGGGTTGTAGCATATTGCTGGAACAGACTCAATAAACTTATCCACTACATTTGTCTTGGTCGTGTATTGTACCTCCAGGGGATTCATTAATCCGATATTCTATATAGCACAGAACAAGGCCAGCTGAATGTGTTAGTATTAAACAGAATTTCCAACGGGCATATGGTTTATTATATTTGTTTCATAAAAAAGTGGGAAAGGCGTTTGGGGTGTTTGTTTCAGTCAAAAAGGGTTTGGATTCTGTCAACACAGTAATTGGAGAAACAAAACATTAAGTATCAGTTGAAATGTCTTCTTTTGTCGTGAAAATACATAATATTTTGCCATATTGAGTGGTATATATTTCGAAATACCACACAAAACGGATATTGATTGGCAAATGCTATAGTTATCTATTTATATTGACATATTCTATATCATTCATTTTAAGTATACCAGTATAATTTTTAAAAACAAACAGTAGTTTAGAGCGGACTTTCGTTCCAACGATGCCGTCATCACAATCATTATATATGACAACAAGATAAGCAATATCTGCCGATAAACCAACCTTTCATCTTATCCTGATTTATTATGTAAAATAATACATAATACATTGATACAAATAATTTATTTTTTCAGTTTTCAAAGCTTTGTAGTTTTTATCCTTAAAATAAGTTGATCAAAACATTTGTAGGAATGTCAGTCACCTAACGTTTACCTAAGAAGAGCAGTCTTTCCGTTTGCTGCTTTGGTGTCTGCGTCGTTACATGCCCCGTCTCCTGCTGGTTATATTATGTCTTATCTTCTCGAGTTAATCGATTAAGTTGTGCTGTTCAATAACCATTGAATGCTCTGGTAAACACTTATACTAACATTATATTTCAATATTCGTGGAAATATAGACGATACAACTAAATGAAATGTGCACGGAAATTGCCGCTGTCTTGGGAATCCCATCACTAAATAGCCTAACACGCTTAAGATGTTCAATCTTTAATTGATTTTAAGCCTGTATAGTTGCGAGGTAAAAATAAAACAGTGATAATAACATCAGTAAGTACCCTTCTTAACATACACATAGCAGGCAAGACAATGATTGAAATAACATATATCTTGGTGAAACCATTTAATCAATAAAAATACTATTTAAATTGTCTAGTCACTTTCACATGCACATGACATCGTATTCTCGACAGCTTCCGTTACACTAGAATCCCGGATTCGCAGCTTGCCATTAATGTATTATTCATTGCTATTGATATCAAATAAAAATGCTTCTTCGATTGCAAACATAAGCCCCAGATTGGATCAATAACCTGACAAAAGGTAGCAACAAAATCAAATGGATAACGGCTGAGTTGGGAATGACAGAGTGCTTTATTAAATTATTGTAGATGGCGCTGTTCACACAGAGATGTGTTCAATTAGTTTTGAATCAATTAAGTACGTATCGCTTTTGTCGGAATCAAATCGTGTATATACGAATTAGTTGTTAATAAGTTTAACTTTGAGTTGTTAATGTGATATAGCGATCCAATTGCCATACTAACAAATGGTTATTAGCTATATGCCACTGCTGTTTTGTTTTACATAACTTTACGTTATTTGTCATTAAATAACATTATAAGTACTAAGCATAATGATTAGGTGACATACACAAAGGTTAATTTAAATTTGTTTATTGAAATATTTACATTCGTGACGACGCATGGTGTGACAAAAATGAGGTATAGCGCCATTTTCAGCACATCTCGGGTTATATGTGGCATATCCAGTTGTATTAGAGGAAGGATACTAAATATTGAGTCTAAGTGGAACCAGCGTCCTCCAGCAAGTAGCTGACAAACACATAACGATTTGGAGCGAGCTGCACCCGAACTAACCACCTTAGCGGTGAGAATTAAGGGTTCTTGAAACGGCGCCTTGAACCATTCGGCTACGGAGGACACCAGTAAGAAAAGAAGTGGATCTGCTGATTATACCCTTCTTTTACGTTCAATGCTTGTGTGTGATCATTGTATCTGATTTTACTTATTAATGATGATATAAAGGACAAATTTCTGTTTTTTCAATTATATTGAACATATTATGACAATGCGTATTAAAATGTTGTAAAGTTTTTCGTTAGTTAAATGTATTATAAAACATTTTCTAAAGCTATATTTGATATAAATTTGTTCAACATTGAGATAACTATGTTACTCTCTAGAATCCACAATAAATGAAAACAATTAATCAAAAGCACACATTTGATAATCAATGTGCAGCTGATAAACTGGACTACTTTCTTCATTGAAATGTTCATTTAATAGAAATATCACAGTCCATACTTTATAACAACATATAATGAGATCATTAAGAATAACATTAACACTATTTACTGAAGGGTATTGATACATACATCCGTGCTGGATATGCTGCAATATGCTGGATATGCTGCGACTTAATCTTTTCCTTTGTCGTTTCAATATAACGTGAGTGTAGAGGATTGAATATGCACATTTAGTGAGAGGCATTTACTTACATTGAATATATTCTCTGTTTTTTTTTTTAATTTGTTCCTGAAATTGTAATAACTGGCAAAAACTGAGTAAACCTAATACTTTGCAGTAAAGTGAGAGTTTATTGCCAGACGGTATTCTGTTTTGTGTCTTTTAATAGACTTGTAATTGTTCGCGATACATATGGCAACTGTTATTTATTGTATTGATTGCGTTCTTGCCATTAACTACAATCATATCTTTAAAACAAACCACTTCTTAAAAGAGCATTAATCATCATGTCCGTTGATGAACGTGCATCTAATGAGCTCAATAGGAGGTTTCTTTCAACATATAAGTAGGTCGTAATGAAAGAACGTGTAAACTACTTTTGAGGTATTTCAAATATCTATTTATAAAATAAATTGAATACACGCAATTTCAAATCCTACTCTCGTGAAACACCCACTTTGTTTAGAATAACTCTAAGAAAGTGTATAATACCAATTTATTGCTGTCATAAACTTAAATCGTACATGACATTAAAAACCACTTTATATCATGTCTATGATACATATAACTACGAATATCTGAAGCTAATATTTGGATTTCCACAAAACTATTATTACGGAACAAAATCATAACTGAATAAAAAATACCGATATTCTTTCGTTTATAACACGTGGGAAAATTTTTGTATGTACAAGGCTTATTATTGTCGAATGTATACTGGAAGCCATAGTAACACTTTTAGATTTCGATATGAGAAACCAAGTTATTAAAACCTCTATCACAGTCAAGGCGTCATGGGATATACAATTTTTACGTTTAATGATTAAAAAGGGAACGGCAAGTATCACAATAAATCCAATTACAAATACGAGTCAACGTGCACGTATACCTAGTATGTTATAAGATCTAAATGTATATCATGATTGATAATGATTTGAGAAGTAGAGACATTATTTACACACAGTGAATATTACAAAAGGATAAAAATATCCAATACAATTGTTTGAATCCATTATTTTTAAGATTTGTACCATGTCATGGGCTATAATTGGTAATCTAATTCAATGGAACTGTTGTCTACATAAATTATATTCTTGCAATGCTGATGACTATTTCTTGTAAAGAAAAATATTTACTGTTGAAGATTTAGCTATGAAAGATAAGTGTAACGTGTGCGGAGTGTTATTTACGTGACAGCAACAATAATAATAACAACATTGACTTAAATATATAAGAACATTTCACAACAATCTCAAGCCATATGTGTTTCTTCTCAAGCAGGTCAATGTAATCTTATTGAAATTTCCCAATAAATTAACTTTAAATTGATTAAATAATCAAAATAAACATACATTAAAGAATCAGCTAAGATTATTTGATCCCTATGCAATATTGCTTGTCTTTACAACGCTATGTCCTAAACAAGGTATAACGTTACGACCCCGAAATTCATTTGTTGGTATGTGTATAAAAACAAATTTCTAAGACCAGCACGTTAACAAAGCTTGATCGAAAGTCCATCTACTATACCTACCTTCCAACGATGTCTCGACCCGGATCCTGAGATTATAGAGTGACGTCCTCTGTCTCCGTTTGTCGGTCTGATGTATCCAGAAATAAGTTTCCAGGACCAGCAGGTTAACAAAGCTTGATCGAAAGTCCATCTACTATACCTATCTTCCAACGATGTCTCGACCCGGATCCTGAGATTATAGAGTGACGGCCCCTGTCTCCATTTGTCGGTCTGATGTATCCAGAAACAAGTTTTTAAAAACATCACGTTAACAAAGCTTGATCGAAAGTCCATCTACTATACCTATCTTCCAACGATGTCTCGACCCGGATCCTGAGATTATAGAGTGACGGTCCCTGTCTCCGTTTGTCGGTCTGATGTATCCAGAAATAAGTTTCCAGAACCATCACGTTAACAAAGTTTGATCGAAAGTCTCAACTACCATACCTGTGGTCAAATGACTCTGCAAGTTGTACGTTATTGTTTTACAAACTATACCTTGGACGTTGAGACTCTGAACGTATTCTGGCGATCTGTGATAGCAATAGACCAGTTTATAGAATTCTAAACTTATAATAATCGTACACCCTCACCCAGTACATTGTACTCCACGAACCCGATATACCACGTTGAAGGTCGAACTGCCTGTTTGAGTCAGTTAAAATATCATGTACACTCGCGCTTTGAACTGGTGATGTCGTCTGTTTAATGGCAGTGTTACTGTACTCATTTACTTCCATTTCTGCAATGATTGAATAGATTGATTGAATAGATAGCGGCATTTTTATGCCATCGAGGGCTAACAGACGGTCAGTTTCTCTAACCACTGTTTTCTTGGATCCTGAAAGGTCAACCAGTACTCGAGCACATCCCATCTCTGCAAATTACTGATAACTTTCCCACTTTAATCAGCGGTGAGAGACGAATAATAATGAGACATAATGTCGTATATCAATCAACACAGAGACTGTTGCCGGGCGGGGATTCGAACTCACGACCCCTGGATTGATAGTCAGACGCGTAATCGACTGAGCTTATCAGGCCCGGTCAATGAAAGCACCAGTATAATCAAACAAAGCGTCTCTTTAAGTGATAAAAAATACTTACATTAATATGTGTGTAATCGCATGCAATTATAACTATTTGAAAAGGTATATAACTATAGATATGTTAAACCTGGAAGGCTTACATTTATAGTTGTTAAATCTCAATAAAACGAACGATGTTGATCTTTGACTTGTTATTGTTTTGTTAACATGATGAATGATAAAGGGTGACAACCCATAAGAGTAATGTAAGTGACGGAAATATACCCTGGAGAATTTTCATTACATAAGCACTGCAGTTTTGTCTTCTGAAAGCTTATTATGAAGTTTCTGAAGTGGCTACAACAAGTGTTAATATCCACTTTCTCTTATGCAATGGAGAAAACCGCGTATTGATATGGGAGCTAAATTTATGAGACTACATAATTTGTTTCAAAATTATTATTTAAGACTATTTATTTTACATCGAGTGCGAAACTCGTTCTTACAACTTTGGCAAATGAACAAGTACTAAGTATATGCAGATAAAAGCTTGCTCGCGGATATTGTACATAGTCGTGTGCGGAAGGGGGGGGGGGTTGAGGGAGGGGGTCGATTCCACGAAACCCCGATCTTAGGTCCGACAATCTCTACCACTGAGCCATACGCTCATGTGCACTGCATCTCATGGGTTGATAATATTATTGCTATTGTTATAAAATACAACTCTGTGGAATAACAGATACATATATGGTCACATATATGTATAGGTTTTTGCCAAGATCATTTTCGGGGGTCTGATGAAAACTATAAGCTACCACCTTCAGTTCCTTCAAATGTATAGTCTTTATAAGAAAACTTTCATATACTCTACATAGGGTTATGGAGATTTCGTTTACGCACGCACGCACACACATACACACGCACAAGTGATTATTTACTTCAAACTGCCACTGTCATATTGTTTAATAAGAATTAATGAAAAGACTTGACACACAGTTCATTCGAGTGTATTTTCCTTAAAAATACTAAAAAGCCAGAAACGAAATCTAACCTGTTCGATGTTAATAATTAAAAGTGTAATTAGAAACACGCGGTATTTATCGCTAATATAAAGTTACAGTTACTGTAATTTTTTATTTCTCTTTTCCCCCATATTGATTATCTCGCTATATTTCTATAATTACATTGCTAGTGGTTATACGATTACTATATAATCAATCAGTTACGTTATGTTGTTTTTACTTTTATTAAATTAGTTTTAACGAAATTAGTGGTTTCTGGAATAGCTTTAACAATTGATTTAATTGCATGTTGTTAGTGTTGTATGAGATAGATAGAACGTAGGGAACTTATAGTAATTGAATGAAGATTTTGCTCGGCGTTCTGTTTTTGAAAGACTAATGCTTTTAACTTCGTTTTAGATAGCACTTTAGGTTTGGTAGGTTTTTCTTTTCTTGATTTAGTGATATTTGCAATGTAGAAGGTAGTAATGATGCGATGTTTTCTCTATGTGAAAACACTATTAGTCTGAGTAACGTTGCGTTAGCATATACTCATTTTGATGCTTTCTTTTCAGGTAAAAAGATAATAGTATAGCAGTGCTAATATTTTTTTCCCGTTTTTAAAGACATTCATGTTTTATGTAGTAACAACGGGGTAAAAGGGAAGACCACCATACGTTCCCGCAATTAATATTATATCTAATCAGGAAACGTATTTACTACAACATTCTAAAACTCTGTAACTAGAGACCTGTTTTTGTATCGACCAAATTACATTGAGAGTTGCCATTGGTACTGTTCAATTTGATGTGTCCTTTGATCGCAATATATAATGTTAGACATAGGTTTTTACAATTGAATATAATCAAATACACATTAATTGGCATTGATAAAATAACAAAGAGCTGTTGATGTTTTGTTTACTTTTCAGATCGGAAGATGTTGTCTAGTACTCAAAAAAATGTATTCAGCGGTTTTAATGGATATCACACAGTTAGAATTATAGTGGCATATATGATAGATGCGAACGTGATAAAAGAAATAGTGTCATATTCACATTGACATCAAATGGTATACATGCACATACTGCACATATCGCATGTATATAAATACCTCGTATACATTATTTTCCATAAACTTTTTTTAAATTCCATGTATTGCGTTTTGTTTTTACAATGAAATGTTGATTTGCTGAAGGAAAAAAAAAGAAATGTACACTAATTAGTTCTATGTGTCGTACGTGTATATATCCGCCAAACAGTCAGACTTCAGGATGAATGTTCTGCATAAAGCCATAATTTGTTAAGAACAATTACAATATATCATATTATCTTAAACAAATCCCTTTTGAACACGGTTAAATATGATGTATGTCTTCAGCTCAGTCATTCAATACTACTATTATCTTTCGGAACTTAAATGTTGAATAGTTTAAATTGCAAGAATATCTCATCTAAATATTTGTGACACAAGTGTTGTGTTTATTATCGCATTCTTTTTATATACATATTGTACATCAAAACACAGTCTTACTTGTTTAAAAAATAAAATAAAGAGGTAGGAGTATATTGAATGTTTAACTGTATTTAATACGGTTGGCACTTTAATAATGCACTTAACTTTAGTTTCTGCACGTTCGTTTCAATCTGGATACTCTCCTCATACTGAATCGGATAGTTTAGCCGCTTTACTCAATGCAGGTTTTCATTACTTGCCACTCATACGCAACGAAATAATTCCATATTCTAATTCAATTTGAATCGTGTTTACTTTTATTGAACAGTTAACTTTGTTAAATTTGTTATCAAGATGTGATACTAACAACAAAACAAAAATGTTAACACGCTTCCTAGCGACGTGACAGTGCCACTATTAACCAGGAAATCACGTTAAATGGGGTCAGACATTATAAATTCAAATCGAGCCATACTCAATAAGCTTATTAATTTGAAGTAGCCAGATACAATAACAACACTCAGTCAAATATGGACATCTTGATTTATGTTGTTTAATATCTTCATTTCATAGTACACTGACACACTACTCACCTGTTATACCATATGGCTTTAAAGGATTGCGCGGAAAGGTCAGCTTATTTATTTTCTGTGAATAAGTGTGATAAGTATTGCGTATCGCCAATAACGGAGAAGTCAACTAGACTACTTGTCCTACCACCAACCTGGTTATAATACATGCTGCGAAGCTTAATGTGATTCCTTGATTAAACGTATCACATTTCAAATGACATGTCATCTTCATATAAATAAAAGTCTATACTGTATATTTGAAATCAATAGAATGATATTGATCTCCGCTGGAGAATGAGTTAGGAAATGAAACAATTTTTGTCATATGCCAATATCTACTTACTTGTCATTTTGATAAATGAGCATTTATTTGCATCCGGTGTCCGTGATCATTTACTGATAGCACGGTGAAGCTTGCGTATTCTGATAGCGGCGTTCTATATTAGTCTACTTCAAGTATCATAATAAAGAGTCACATATTTATATTGCAACAAGATAACATTCTTAAGAATTAGGACGTAACCTATTGTCATAATGCTTACATGTAACACATTTTTGACCATATTTTTTTATGAATTATCATATTACGAAGTCATACTATGTCAATGGTTATATTCTTTTACGGATAAAACTAATTTTAAAAAGGTACTTAATGATACTATGTTAGTCGCTTATCATTAAGAGTGTTATTCAATGAATGGTCCGCTCAGCGTCTGTGCAATATGACAAGGGGGATGTATCATGAGCAAACATACCGCATTGTTTGCGGATTTTCTTGCGATGCTGAATCAAACAAAAAAATATCGTAATATGATTGAAATGTTGTCTTAAAAAACGATGTTAAATATTGACTTCCTTACAGTGATAAATTAAATATCATACGCTTATTTAGAAATCATTACAGATGGTATTCTAGAAATCATATTGACAATAACAATCACCTAACATTACTGATACCGACATGACATTTATGATATTTCGTTGGTATCATGATTCATCCATAGAATAGTAGGAAATAGATAAAATAACAACAACAGCATATTACAATAAATGAACAATACTATAAACATAAGCCGTCTGACATATTGACATATTCAACCCCAAGAGCTGATTTTATGTAATTTACAATGTTGTTGAGCAAACCAGACAAGGATGACGTCATGACGACCCCTCTGAGATATCCGAATTTTGTCTTATTGAAGCAGGATTTCCAGATTGTTCCATAACGTGAATTCAAACCACAAACACATTATATCAATGATATGTTATATTTTTTTGAATTTAAACCGCGAAATGATTTTTCATTTGACGATTGTTATGGATTGTTATGGACGTATACGTGTAACGTTAAAGCTGGCTACCAGCTGAAAGCAATTTTCTAATGTATACAGATTATATAATAATATGATATAATTGATAATAATGATAACAAATGCAATATATTAATAATATTAACTATAATATTACTACTATAATAATATGCAACTAACTACCTTATGAAAGGCTAATGTTTAAAATAAATTACCGCAGAAAATTACTATTGACCAGAAGCAGGGAACTATGCAACTATTGACTATGTTTTATAAAGAATTTCTCAATTCCATTACAAAATTTGTCAAGTAAAATTAACTATTGGCCATTTATTCCATGAAAATGACTTATTGGATCACTTATGTTGCTCCGTTATAAGTAAAAAGTTCAAAAGTACTGTTATGGTCGTTATCATACAAATATACCGTTTATGACCCATTTCGTTTACCTAAAACAACATATGAATACACTGTATATTGCTTTTCCTTATTATTATTTAATAAAACTGACACCGGAATATATTTTTTAACGCTCAGATACACTCACTACAATTGATTGACGTTGTTCTATTGATTTTTTCAAGATATGAAGGTAATCTTGCTCAAACTTAGAAATGTAATACTTGAAATCTTTAGTGGAGAACATACATACACAGGCCAGTGTTTTGTAATATTCTTTTCACACATCGTTTAAAAAGCAATGAAAATATTATTGAAGGTAGGGTTTTTTCTAATGAATGTTAACCTACTACTTGATGTACTGTTTTTATTATTAATCAATATATATAATAATACACCTATCTACGTTGAAAGTGGTGACTGGAATAAAAGTAGTTCGTTGCATATATATTATGTACAAATGACATTATGAATTGATTATATTGTTCAAATATGTTTATATGTTTGAATATAAAATAAGTGTTTTACATTTGCGAAAATATACTGAAACTATTATTTATGTCAGAGTGTTTCTGTCTTCTGTCTCGTACATGTATGTCTTGACAATATTCCAAGTTTACAAATTAGAATAAAAACTTCAGTCTGTATGTCGGTTCGATAAGTCACATTTATAAGATTGAGAATTAAAAGTTAATATGTTCATCTATTTACAGAGGGACTTAATATCATTTCTTGATTGTTATTTTATTGCTGCGTTTCTCTTCTGCAATGTCATAATGTACATTTAGCGTATACAATAACGTTATATAGGTATACTTTAACCAAGCATATTTCGGCTTTTCACCATCGTAATTTCGTATTTTCACAATCGTAGTTTCGCGTTTTAACAATAATTGTTTCGACTTTTCAACAGTGTTGTTTCGTATTTTCACAATCGTATTTTTGCGTTTGAACAATCTTTGTTTCAACTTTTCACCATCGTAGTGTCGACTTTTTACCATCGTAGTTTAGTATTTTCACAATCGTAGTTTCGCGTTTTCACAATCCTTGTTTTGACTTTTTACCATCGTTTTTTCATTTTTGCACCATCTTAGTTCCGACTTTTCACCCGTTACTCATGCACGCAAACAAACGCCCGGCGTCACATAAGCGCCACTTACAAAACGGTAGATGTCCAACACACGTGTTTAATAATGCTTAATACAATTTAAGCATTAATAGTCTGCTTTGAAAATCGCTCTATGGGACGCAGAATGGCAGATTATTTAGAATTTACTTTTAATATTCGAGGATTGCTATCCGATATCTGTTAAATCCTTTTAAAACAAGGAAAGAACCACCGCCACATGGGAAACAGACAATACAATTAGAAATATAAAAAGGAAGGAGATATATCGGAAACGTAGCATGTCATATCATTAAATGTGTATACTTCCGTAAATGAAATCTAAGTGGGTCTTACGTTTGAATGCATAGCTATGTTGCATATGTATTGCACTGTTGTATAAATAATAGTTCACACAATCTCAACTTGACCTATATAAATGATATATTTGAAGCTATATAGAAATCAATATATAAAATGTAAAATGTATTAATATCGATGGCGCACGAGCAACAGGAAGGCGAAACTACGATGGTGAAAAGTCAAAACAACGATGGTAAAAACGTGAAGCTACGAAGGTGAATAGTCAAAACAACGATGATGAAAAGTCGAAACTACGATGGTGGAAACACAAGACTACGATGGTGAAAAGTCGAAACTACAATGGTGAAAAGTCGAAACAACGATAGTGAAATGTCAAAGTACGATGGTGAAAAGTCGAAACAACGATGGTGAAAACGCGAAACTAAAATGGTGAAAACGCAAAATAACGATGGTGAAAAGTCGAAAGTACGATGACGAAATGTCGAAACTACGATTGTGAAAAGTCGAAACGACGATGATGAAAAATCAAAACAATAATGGTGTTGTTTCGACTTTTCACCATCGTTGTTATGACTTTACTTAATTTAATAACTATGTAGCGTTTACCCTAACGGGACACCGTAGTATAGACTGTATAATATCAGCGAACTTATATTACATAAATTATAGATTATATAAATGATCGTACATATGTTTATAAACTACATCATATAATTAGATAAGGTGAAATGCAGTTGAATATGACCATCTAGTATATATATGTTTATTAATGCATATTGCCTATACATTAATTGAAGAGAGGGATGTATTCACTTAAAATTAATTCGATAGTGACCAATTACATTGTACAGGATTCGTCAAAATATATGCCATATTAAAAGAAAAAAAATGTATCTAACAGGAAAAAATTAAAAGGGTCCCGATATGCATTATGTTTTGTGTTGAAGCTAACTACGGCGTCACGCTATGGACATTATGGAAATGATATCAAATATGTGAACAGAAATCAAAGAATGCAGCTCCTACAATAGCATAGCATTAACCGTCCTATGTTTACATTATGTTCAATTAAGTCGAATTTGTATTCGATGTAGCGTTGAAGCCGACAACCGCGTTTATAGATGTTTGTAATTTTAGTACATTTTTATCATCCAACGCTAACAAATAATATATTAGGACCACCCCTCATTTCTAACATTTGTAATTAGCTAATCTATGGCAATATAAACAATCAGATGTTATATGTATAAAACACGTGCTGTTATAAACTACGGCGTAAAGAGATTTATGGAATATTTAAAACAGAATTGAGATAACTACAGATTACATTTAACGCGTTATTTTCTAAGCGAGCTTTCCTTCATGGGCATTCCTTCTCGAGTTGTACTTGAGAAATGTGTTAGACTAGATATACACGCGGAAAAGTCCTGCCTTTAGTAGTATAATGAAAAAGTAGAGTACATTGACATATAATCTCACTACAAGTTTTTCGCCCCTCCCCACTGCGGTATCGTGATTATTACGCTTAAAAGAAGTCCTATGTAATTTGGTTTGAAATATTTTCAAAATTGTTCATATTGGTTATAATTTCCTGCTGCAGATGAGTAAATCAAATTCTGACATAGCATTAACAGCAATAAAACATCACTGTTAAATAGGTTTTTAACAGATGCATGTATTGAACAACATTCGAGGAAAGGTTATTGTGTCACAACACCTTCTTAAAAATATCGAAGCTGGTCAACCTACCTGCTAATGTGCATTTGAATATGGGGATACATTCCGGCTATGGAAAAATACAAAGTGGAATATATTTTACCGTGGCAATTATAGACCTTATTTTATAGAACAAAGAACACAATTCAACTGTTTTAACAGAATATCTCGAACGATTTCGATAAAATAAAAACTCGACAACAAATGCAGCAATATACATTTCCGCATGATAACCGATTAACACATTGTTACCGTCAACTTATGTAAAAGAGAACAAATATAATGTATTGTTTCTCGTTCACAAATCTGTATCTAATGAAGGGGAAAGGTGATTTTGTTAAGGTGGAATATGACCGATAGTCGGTAGCATTTCGGCCATCTTGAAGACTTTAAAGTTAGTCATTTTCAAGTTTTCTTATTATAGTTATATTAATTGTATACATAAACTATTTGTACTAATATACACTATGCATATAGTATACTAAGTATATGTGTTATGTAAAGTATCACTTTATAACATGTCCGAAATCACAATACATACCACATGCATGGAGTCATTGGAAATGAAACTTGTACTGTATAAGACATGAACTATCTTTGTCGGTTTGATATTACACTTTAATGGAGAAGGCGATATGTACTTAGGAGATAAAGAAACAATTAATCAGATGTTGTTGTTTTTTTGTTACAATAAACCTATATGCCTCCACGCATTACATCTGTTAGTTCACGGGTTATTACCAGTATTGAGATTATTTATGTTTATATATAGGACATTGTAATTACTTTTATGTTATGACGAAGGAAGAATCGAACAATGCACACTTATAGGCAATGACATATGTTTAAACTATATTCCTCTATTTCATTCATTGTCATCAGTCAAAGCTTTAAGCATGTTTGCAAGAAAATGTGCAGAGTACAACGTCGAGCCACGCTGGTTTGTGCCAATGTCGTACTTTGAGGTCATGTAACCAACAGGCAATATGTGTTAGCCACTCTTATTTATGCATCGAACGTAAGATTCTAAAAATATCACATCGTTTTGAAATTGATAATAACGTTACAGATCGGTTAGGAACTTGCATACATATGTACAGACGGACGGACGTCACGGAAATATAGACGGACACACATGTACCAGGTTTTAGCTGACTCGTCTCGTGGGTTCTACTTAATTGAATATTACATCTAATTGGCCCGCACGTGCAGTCTGTTTATGCTATATAAGGTTGTGATGTAGATTATGTCACGCAAGAGACAGTGTTTACTTCAATATGTTTAATGACATACTTGGCCTTATTTTCCCGAAAAAGTCAATTGCAACCCCACACACACGGAAACACATACACGCACGCGTTGCATGGAATGTACATGTATATTTCATAACTTAAGTATATATTAATTAAATTTTATATTAAAATAATTTGTTTCAGTTGAGAATCTACACTGAGCCTTTATGTAAAATGCGTCAAAAAAGGTCAGCATACAATTTATTCTTAATTTAATCAGTTACGTTATGATGTTTTACTTTGAGTTACTATGATTTAATTAAATTAGGGGTGTCTGGAATACCTTGATTGATTTTTAACTGCATGTTGTCAGTATGGTACCAGGTAATTAGACGGTAGGGAATTCTGTTCATACGGAAAGGTGAACAATGCAATATTACATACCCCGAAATCGGTTTTTGATCATGAGTGATGGTGGACTATGTACCACCTTTCACTACCCCGTACATGTAACTGGGGTGTGATCTTAATGTATTACTATTTTTTTTATTTCACAGCATTTTTAGAAAAGCCAATATGTATGGCTGATTTATGACTTTATTTGTCATTCATTTCAGTGAATCAATAAGCTGATCATGATGTACTGTCATCAACGCAATGTCAAACACATGTAGTCAATGTATTGTCAACACAACACGTGTTCAAGCTGAGACATTATGTAATATATGGAACTACGTGCTACCTCATCCGACCTTTCTCTAATATAAAAGCTGCCATATTGTCAATATTCTTTCTTTATATAACATGTCATAAATCAAACGACATACTGTCATTTTCATTTAAACGCCATTCTACAATTAATTTTACATTCAATGGCAAATCAATACATATTGATTTTTACTATAAAACGAGCAACAAAAGAGAACATTTTGTCACATGACATTATCTACTTTACTGCCAGTTTGATAGATGAACAATTAATTTACTTCCGGTGTCCGTGATTATTACTTGATTGCGCTGGGAACAAGAGGTTTCAGATTTGGATGCATAGATATCACTGTTTTTCTGCACAATTAACCATATCTTTTTAAGAACGGATATGCGTACTTTTTGAATGTATCATTTCGTCATTATATCTATATTTACCATTGTTTTGCCAAATGTTTATTTTTACATGCGTATACGTGTCTACACATGTTAATAACCTGTATATGAAGATTGGAATTAATTGGATTATCAGAAAAATGCATCACAGTATGAACGACCACCCTATAAACGATTGGTTTCAATAATCATAATGGGGGTTTTGCTTTTAACACACATTACCATTTAAGATTTCCGTTACATTGATCGCATATGGGATGTTTTATGTTCGATCACCATGCATGTTAAAACATGTACTGATAAGTCCTTGATTGGGACATTAAATGGATGCATTGCAATGTTTATAGAAACATATGAACACCTTTGCTTGAAGTAAAAATAGATCCACGCGGTATATCAGTAGTTACTGTGTTGTTAAACACGTGATTTTTACAGTAGAGTCGTCTGCCTGAAAATATCGAACCTCTAAGCATTTTTATCGACGATTTCCAGAAAATCTACGCTATTAAGTCTTGGATATAAAGCAGACATGACACGTAATTACAACGGCAAGTCAATCAATCAGATTCTTAGAGGAAGCTTCAAATCGTTCGTGCAAAATTCGATAAATCTGTACGCATGTGCGTTAACCAAGATATAAATGAGGTCTGTTGAATCATTTATCAAACATATATATATATACTGTTTTGGGTCATTTCGCAATTTTTGTGTAATTGATTTGAAGAAGTCCTCAGAATTCATCTCTTATTGTGTTCCTATATATATAGAAAACTGTGTAAACTTTTATGTGAAGTGAGACGATAGTTTCGGATGGTATGTTAATTAGATTAATGAGTCTATAGTAAATCAGACAAACGAAGTTTATTTTGATTATTTATATTCTGGTTCAACGCGGGCATCTTCGATTAATACAGGATTTTTTTCTTCATATACCAGGAATATTGAAGCAACACATGTACTATTACCTTGGTATTTTACATACCAGGAATATTGAAGGAACATATAAACTATTACCTTTGTATTTCACATACCAGGAATATTGAAGCAACACATGGACTATTACCTTGATATTTCACATACCAGGAATATTGAAGGAACACATGGACTATTACCTTGGTATTTCACATACCAGGAATATCGAAGCAACACATGAACTATTACCTTGGTATTTCACATACTAGGAATATTCAATCAACACATGAACTATTACTTTGTTATTTCACATATCCACTCCTTAAACCCCCAACTTTTCTATAAAATGAAATGGGAGGAGCCTAATTTCAAATGGTGGCACTTTCATGCAACAATGTTGAACTGGAAGATGTTTTTCTGTAATACATAGAAACAAAGTTGTCATTATTTTCAAAAAGAAGTGCAGTTGTAGGGACATACTTTGGCTTTATAAAAATGCCCTTTATTCACAAAAGCTCCCTAAAACTAAGTAGTAGTAGTCCTTAAAAAATTGAGATATCAAGGAAAATTTACTAAATATTTGAATTTTGAACCCGTTTGACCCTTGTCACGTGGTGAAAACAGCAACACTTGCTTGGAGATGTGTATAACCCATTTTGAGGAGCCATGCAGTGTTTGATATATCAGAGTAGAATAATGTGTTTGACTTTCAGTTTGTGAATTACATGTTTATGAAGATTTATCTTCATAATATATCTGCCTTTTTCATATTATAAACAAATGATTATACATTGTAGTTTATGGCTTATCTTAGATACATGCATACATGCTTTTTTATTTGGATGCAAATAAAATAAGTAACCATTCACACTAACCTTGTTTGATCATTATTCTGAATCCCATAATTCACAATAGCTTCCTTTTGGAAATGTTTTTTTTTAAGCAAATAAATGTCATTTTATTGTTTTGACAGTTCTTATATCACAGCCTTCAATGAAAACCACTTAGTGCTATATAGGCGGCATTGGATGTTTGTGTATGAACCATGAACTAGGTTCAAAACACAACTTGGCATAATTTAGATCTTGGTGATTCAATATTCTTTGCTTTTTTTCTTACATAATTAAGTAGGAACTAAACTCCTACATTTGAAAACAAATTCCAGTATTATCTGTATCTAGCCTACGTTTTGGTAAATGACTGTTTCTTTGATTAGGAAATGAAAATTCACCTAGCCAAAACTAATGTTGAAATGTTATTAACGGACATGAAACAATATCCATAACTGTGCTACAGGAATGTATTTATTTTCATCATCATCATCATCAGCATCATAATCACTTCCCAATGTTCCCCATCTGTGCCTCAATTTTTGTCCTGAATGCCATCTGACAATAAATATTCCTTTAAGTTCTATGTCTAACTATAGTTATTTTCATCAACATTAATTGACCAGTCTGGTGTAACTAAATAATCTTGAAATCACACTCATTATAATCAAATAAATGAAATAATATACGAAATTGTTCCCTCGAAACCTTCAAAGTATTTCCACATTTTCTTCCATTTGTAAGTTTTGCCAGGGAAATTGTGAACCTAAATGGAATGGGTCATTCTATTATGTTAAAGGGGTTTCTGTACTTTCAATATTTTTATGTTTTGTCTCAGAAAATAATTGTTTGCCCTTTACTTGTGTCCAAGCAATTTATTTACAATTCATTACAACATGTATGCCTGTTTGATATAAGTCAATAATAAATACGATAAACCATTTTTCATAAATAGTTTCATTCTCTCTCAGTAAATAATGTACTAATCCATGGAACTTGACCCAAATAATTTCACTTTATCTCTTTGATCATGACCAGAGATGTGTTATATGTAGCCCAGCATGAAACTGTAAATTGGATGTATCTAATCAGCAATTTTGTTTATTATGCATGCAGATAAGATGTCCATTGCAATATATTTGAGTGCTGTGTTTGCTGTACTTAATCTGGGGAAACCTTTATTTTAATCCATAATACTGAAGAACCTGCATGTACAATAAACATTGTTGCTTAGATTAACTTCCTTAATATCAATCAATTATATTTACAAGAAATTCAGTGTGTATTAACTTGCAAAAGGCAGTATCATCTATGGCTATGCTGGTAGTTACAGCTTATGTTGGACATGAGTATTATCAAATAACTGTAGTAAACTTGTCGGCTGCTAGTGATAAGCCCCGCCTATAATACTGTGTGTAGGAGCTACCGGCGATGGGCCTTTAACGAACTGAACAAATGCATATTCTGAAACACTCACGCTGTCTGGAGAGGAGTTAAGAATCTTATGATATAAATGATATGCGCGTTAGCTGTGTTTGCGTGACTCATATATCATATGTTAGTATAAAAGAATAAAAAATGACAACTAGCTTTTACAAGATTACGGATAGGTTATATTTAACTTTAAACAATATCAAATAAAGTCAACTGAGTGATCTGGGAACGACTACAACACTAATGAGTGTGTATACTAGGTACATTGTATTATACATCTAGAACTAAAGACATTGGTACGTGTCTGAAAAAACTTTATAATAACAAAAAGTAATACCAATGCACGTATCGAGATTTAGATCTTTCCTTAGCGAAATTGTCAAATAGTTCTGCTAATTTAAACGTTTATTAAACAAAATAAATGTTTAATTGATATCGCATAACCATATCTATTCTGTAATATTCTACCTACCAAATATTCACGATAACCGTATTACTGACAGATGTACTTGTCTACTGATGGTTTATACGTACTTACAGATGTACCTCTATATTGATGTTTTATACTTACTGACAAGTGTTCCTGTATACTCATGTTTTGTACTTACTGACAGATGCACCTGTTTACAGATGTTTTATGTTTACTAACATATGCAACTGTAAACTAAAGTTTTATACTTACTGACAGATGCACCTGTTTACTGATGTTTTATACTTACTGACATATGCATCCGTATACAGATGTTTTATACTTATTGACATATGCACCCGTATACTGATGTTTTATACTTGCTGACAGATGCACCTGTATACTGATGTTTTATACTTACTGACAGATTCACCTGTAAACCGATGTTTTATACTTACTGACAGATGCACCTGTATACTGATGTTTCATACCTACTGACAGATGCACCTGTTTACTGATATTTTATACAAACTGAAAGATGCACCTGTATACCGATGTTTTATACTTACTGACATATGCACCTGTATACTGATGTTTTATACCTACTGACATATGCACCTGCATACTGATGTTTCATACCTACTGACAGATGCACCTGCATACTGATGTTTCATACCTACTGACAGATGCACCTGTATACCGATATTTTATACATACTGACAGATGCACCTGTATACAGATGTTTTTATACTTACTGACATATGCACCTGTATACTGATGTTTTATACTAACTGACATATGCACCTGTATACTGATGTTTTATAATTACCGACAGATGCACCTGTATACTGATGTTTTACACTTACTGACATATGCACCTGTATACTGATGTTTTATACCTACTGACAAATGCACCTGTATACTACTGTTTCATACCTACCGATGTTTTATACTTACTGACATATGTACCTGTACACTGATATTTTATACTTACTGACATACGCACCTGTATACTGATGTTTTATACTTACTGACAGATGCCCCTGTATACTGATGTTTTATACTTACTGACAGATGCACCTGTATACTGATGTTTTATACTTACTGACAGATGCACCTGTATACTGATATTTTATACTTACTGACATATGCACCTGTATACCGATGTTTTATAATTACTGACATGTGTACATGTACACTGATGTTTTATACTTACTGACAGATGCACATGTAGACTGATGCTTTATACTTACTGACAGATGCACCTGTATACTGATGTTTTATACTTACTTACAGATGCAACTGTATACTGATGTTTTATACTTACTGAGAGATGCACCTGAATACTGATGTTTTATACTTACTGACAGATGCACCTGTATACTGATATTTTATACTTACTGACATATGCACCTGTATACCGATGTTTTATAATTACTGACATGTGTACATGTACACTGATGTTTTATACTTACTGACAGATGCACATGTAGACTGATGCTTTATACTTACTGACAGATGCACCTGTATACTGATGTTTTATACTTACTTACAGATGCAACTGTATACTGATGTTTTATACTTACTGAGAGATGCACCTGAATACTGATGTTTTATACTTACTGACAGATGCACCTGCATACTGATGTTTTATACTTACTGACATATGCACCTGTATACTGATGTTTTAAACCTACTGACTGATGCACCTGTATACTACTGTTTCATACCTACTGACAGATGCACCTGCATACTGATGTTTTATACCTACTGACAGATGCACCTGTATACTGATGTTTTATACTTACTGACATATGCATCTGCATACTGATATTTTATACTTACTGACAGATGCACCTGTATGGTGACGTTTTATACTTACTGACAGATGTACCTGTATACCGATTTTTTTATACCTACTGACAGATACGCCTGTATACTGATGCTTTATACTTGCTGACAGATACACCTGTATACTGATGTTTTATACTTACTGACAGATGCACTTGTATGGTGACGTTTTATACTAACCGACATATACACCTGTATGGTGACGTTTTATACTTACTGACATATGCACCTGTATACTGATTTTTTTATACTTACTGACAGATGCACCTGTATGGTGACGTTTTATACTTACTGACAGATGCACCTGTATACTGATGTTTTATACTTACTGACAGATGCACCTGTATACCGATGTTTTATACTTATTGACAGATGCACCTGTATACTGATGTTCTATACCCTACTAACAAATTCACCTGTATACCGATATTTTATACATACTGACAGATGCACCTGTGTACTGATGTTTTATACTTACTGACAGATGCACCTGTATACCGATGTTTCATACCTACTTACAAATGCACCTGCATACTGATGTTTTATACCTACTGACAGATGCACCTGTATACTGATGTTTTATACTGACTGACAGATGCACCTGTATAATGATGTTTTATACTGACTGACAGATGCACCTGTATACTGATGTTTCATACCTACTGACAAATGCACCTGCATACTGATGTTTTATACTTACTGACAGATGCACCTGCATACTGATGTTTTATACTTACTGACAGATGTACCTGCATACTGATGTTTTATACATACTGAAAGATGCACCTGCATACTGATGTTTTATACTTACTGACATATGCACCTGCATAATGATGTTTTAAACATACTGACAGATGCACCTGCATACTGATTTTTTATACTTACTGACAGATGCACCTGTATACTGATGTTTTATACATACTGACATATGCACCTGTATACAGATGTTTTATACTTACTGACAGATGCACCTGCATACTGATGTTTTATACTACTGACAGATACGCCTGTATACTGATGTTTTATACTTACTAACAGGTGCACCTGTATACCGATGTTTTATACTAACTGACAGATGCACATATAC
Source organism: Panopea generosa (assembly GCA_029582155.1). Lineage (NCBI taxonomy): Eukaryota > Metazoa > Mollusca > Bivalvia > Adapedonta > Hiatellidae > Panopea > Panopea generosa. The sequence continues at coordinate 90,001,392 of CM055896.1, forward strand.
ACCGATGTTTTATACATACTGACAGATGCACCTGTATACCGATGTTTTATACATACTGACAGATGCACCTGTATACCGATGTTTTATACATACTGACAGATGCACCTATATACTGATGTTTTATACATACTGACAGATGCACCTGTATTCCGATGTTTTATACATACTGACAGATACACCTATATACTGATGTTTTATACATACTTAAATATGCACCTGTATACCGATGTTTTATACTTACTGACAGATGCACCTGTATACTGATGTTTTATACTTACTGACAGATGCACCTGTATACTGATGTTTTATACATACTGACATATGCACCTGTATTCCGATGTTTTATACTTACTGACAGATGCACCTGTATACTGATGTTTTATACTTACTGACAGATGCACCTGTATTCCGATGTTTTATACATACTGACAGATGCACCTGTATACTGATGTTTTATACTTACTGACAGATGCACCTGTATACTGATGTTTTATACATACTGACATATGCACCTGTATTCCGATGTTTTATACTTACTGACAGATGCACCTGTATACTGATGTTTTATACTTACTGACAGATGCACCTGTATACTGATGTTTTATACTTACTGACAGATGCACCTGTATACTGATGTTTTATACTTACTGACAGATGCACCTGTATACTGATGTTTTATACTTACTGACAGATGCACCTGTATTCCGATGTTTTATACTTACTGACAGATGCACCTGTATACTGATGTTTTATACTTACTGACAGATGCACCTGTATACTGATGTTTTATACTTACTGACAGATGCACCTGTATACTGATGTTTTATACTTACTGACAGATGCACCTGTATACTGATGTTTTATACTTACTGACAGATGCACCTGTATACTGATGTTTTATACTTACTGACAGATGCACCTGTATACTGATGTTTTATACTTACTGACAGATGCACCTGTATACTGATGTTTTATACATACTGACATATGCACCTGTATTCCGATGTTTTATACTTACTGACAGATGCACCTGTATACTGATGTTTTATACTTACTGACAGATGCACCTGTATACTGATGTTTTATACTTAATGACAGATGCACCTGTATACTGATGTTTTATACTTACTGACAGATGCACCTGTATTCCGATGTTTTATACTTACTGACAGATGCACCTGTATACTGATGTTTTATACTTACTGACAGATGCACCTGTATACTGATGTTTTATACTTACTGACAGATGCACCTGTATACTGATGTTTTATACTTACTGACAGATGCACCTGTATACTGATGTTTTATACTTACTGACAGATGCACCTGTATACTGATGTTTTATACTTACTGACAGATGCACCTGTATACTGATGTTTTATACATACTGACATATGCACCTGTATTCCGATGTTTTATACTTACTGACAGATGCACCTGTATACTGATGTTTTATACTTACTGACAGATGCACCTGTATACTGATGTTTTATACTTACTGACAGATGCACCTGTATACTGATGTTTTATACTTACTGACAGATGCACCTGTATACTGATGTTTTATACTTACTGACAGATGCACCTGTATACTGATGTTTTATACTTACTGACAGATGCACCTGTATACTGATGTTTTATACTTACTGACAGATGCACCTGTATACTGATGTTTTATACTTACTGACAGATGCACCTGTATACTGATGTTTTATACTTACTGACAGATGCACCTGTATACTGATGTTTTACCGAATCACCGAATTCCCTGTGTTTAGACAAAGTATGTATACACACTTTGAGAATTTTTGGCATTTTGTTCAATTTTGTTCGAAATATATTGGATTTTTTATTACCTAAATTAATATAAGTATGTATCAAGCAATCATGTTTTATTTCAAATTGCATACTAAACATAAAGAATGAAATTACTTGCAAATCATAATATCACAATTTATAAAAACGTATATATTTATAAATTAAACAAAAGTACGAAAACAAATTCTAATTATCGTCGTTGATAATATCACTAAAACATTTGAAAGGAATTATAGTTATTTGCTCTCCTCATTAATTACTATAATGATTTTCAATTATGCCATTCCTTGTGGAAATGCGATAAATATCTAATCCGTTACGTTATTTTTTTGTTTCTTTTATCTAATTAGTTTAATAAAATTAGTAGTGTCTGGAAGAGCTTGATATATTGATTTAATTCCATATTGTGAGAATGGTATGAGAGACTGAGGCAGTTAGGAACCACATTACATATTATGAGAATAGTTTGAGAGATTGAGGCAGTAGGGAACCACATTACATATTGTGAGATTGGTATGAGAGACTGAGGCAGTAGGGAACCACATTACATATTGTGAGAATGGTATGAGGGACTGAGGCCGTCGGGAACCACATTACACATTGTGAGAATGGTATGGGAGACTGGTGCAGTAGGGAACCACATTGCATATTGTGAGAAAGGTATGAGAGACTGAGGCAGTAGGGAACCAAATTACATATTGTGAGAATGGTATGAGAGACTGAGGCAGTAGGGAACCAAATTACATATTATGAGAATAGTTTGAGAGATTGAGGCAGTAGGGAACCACATTACATATTGTGAGATTGGTATGAGAGACTGAGGCAGTTAGGAACCACATTACATATTATGAGAATAGTTTGAGAGATTGAGGCAGTAGGGAACCACATTACATATTGTGAGATTGGTATGAGAGACTGAGGCAGTAGGGAACCACATTACATATTGTGAGAATGGTATGAGAGACTGAGGCAGTAGGGAACCACATTACATATTGTGAGATTGGTATGAGAGACTGAGGCAGTAGGGAACCACATTACATATTGTGAGAATGGTATGAAAGACTGAGGCAGTAGGGAACCACATTACATATTGTGAGATTGGTATGAGAGACTGAGGCAGTAGGGAACCACATTACATATTGTGAGATTGGTATGAGAGACTGAGGCAGTAGGGAACCACATTACATATTGTGAGATTGGTATGAGAGACTGAGGCAGTAGGGAACCACATTACATATTATGAGAATGGTTTGAGAGATTGAGGCAGTAGGGAACCACATTACATATTGTGAGATTGGTATGAGAGACTGAGGCAGTAGGGAACCACATTACACATTGTGAGAATGGTATGAGAGACTGAGGCAGTAGGGAACCAAATTACATAGTGTGAGAATGGTATGAGAGACTGGGGTAATAGGGAACCACATTACATATTGTGAGAATGGTGTGAGAGACTGAGGCAATATGGAATCAAATTACATATTGTGAGAATGGTATGAGAGACTGAGACAATAGGGAACCACATTACATATTGTGAGAATGGTATGAGAGACTGAGGCAATATGGAATCAAATTACATATTGTGAGAATGGTATGAGAGACTGAGACAATAGGGAACCACATTACATATTGTGAGAATGGTATGAGAGACTGAGGCAATATGGAATCAAATTACATATTGTGAGAATGGTATGAGAGACTGAGACAATAGGGAACCAAATTACATAGTGTGAGAATGGTATGAGAGACTGAGGCAGTTGGGAACCAAATTAAATATTGTGAGAATGGTATGAAAGACTGCGGCAGTAGGGAACCAAATTACATATTGTGAGAATGGTATGAGAGACTGATACACATGGGAGCCAAATAACATAAAACTACTTACTGCAGTGTGTTGTATTTGAAAGAATAATGACATTTTTAATACAGCTTTATCGTTGATCCAGTGTTCTTATTTTTCTGTACTTACCATTGCATATAGTAAGGGTCAAATATGTATTTTATGTAATAGATCTGTCAGTGAGTAAACTATGTTATAACATGGCTGATCCTTGTCACAAGCTGCTAGTATAGCGTGGCATTTTTGTATTAACGACATCCTTTAGTTTTATGAAGCTACGCCTTGGTGTACCAGTTTGTGCTAGCCTTTGTTTAAGAATTGTTTAAGATGATGTTTCCCATGCGAGCAACATATTCTGTTTGATATTTTCTAAATACACTTTAAATACCACATAATTATTCAATTATTTGGCATCGGTAATAAAACCTAGCAGTTTATAAATCGGTGGCTATTTGAAAAGTGTAATATAGTATTCCATACAATGTACTCGGTGATTTTAGCTGTAAATAAGAAAATTAATATAAAAAAGAATTGTGCAAGTAAAGATAAGAGCGTGCTACGAGAAAAATACCGAACGACTTATACTTATGTTGACCTCAAATGTATACATTCCTGTAAAGTGGATATTGGACAACACAATAGTGTGTTATGGACCATGAACCCGCTATGAACATGGAAGGTTAAAATTAAGCATACGAAAAAGGGTAACTAATATCATTAATTGTTACCAATTAATCTCCGGTTTGGTAAATAATAAAATAAAACATCATTATAATAATTTACAAAATTACATCTTATTAACTTATTAATCAGTATTAGTCTTAATATTTTTTTTTTTTTTTTTTTTTTTTTTTTTTTTTTTGAATGGGGTTTAACGCCATTTTCAACACATTTCAGGTTATATATGGCATATCCAGTTTTACTGGTGGAGGAAGACCTCAGACTGAGTCAGACTGAGTCAGACTGAGTAGAACCACCGTCCTTCCGCAAGTAACTGGAAACTTTCTCACATAAAGTTTTTGGAGCGAGCGGGACTCGAACCTACGACCATAGCGGTGAGAGGTAAATGATCTTGAGACGGCGCCTTAGACCACTCGGCCACGGAGGACCCTCAAATATAAAGTTAAGTATAAAGCGTGTTGTCTTTGACTGTTTCTTCTATCCACAACTGTTAATAAGATTCTATGTAAACGTCACACACATAATTTTACACTATTCTCCATAATAGAGAAATGTACTTCGGTCACACAATTTCTATATGATTGATGAATAGCTGCATGCACGCTAAAGTCAAATACATTATTCTGTATTTTGTTACTTTCCAGTGGTGTCAAAGTTATTAATACCCCATGGGAATATTTCTTCACAAACTTAAACCTAAAAACGAAACTACTGATTGATATATTAACATGAAGAGTGACTGTGAAGTTCATATGTTATAAATAGTATCTTCACCACAAACACCCAAATGCTGCAGTACTGGTTTTCGGTAAATTTTATATGCTGGGGCAACATAGAGATCACGAGGTTCAAACGTTCACTGTTATGCTATTGGCCATTCCATGGCGGTGGTACCATAAATAACGCTTGTTTGTGTTCGTAGTGCTTCTTACTCGATTATATATGTTCTGTTTGTGATGTTGTGATTGCTGATTACTTTCAATACTACGTCTCCCCTCGGGCTGTCATACAACGCAAACAGCCAAACTAGTCACTATACATGTATATGACGGATTGCGCTGTAAACGTCTTTTTTATTACATATTTAATTAAATCAATATGTTAATAATTGCATACTGTCATAAACACATTGTCCTTAAACAAATTAATCAATGCACAGCAATGCTCAAGCTGACACAGCAAGCGATATGTTAGTCGAGGTGCTACCACGACCGGCAATATCCAAATATTAAAGCTGCCACGCTGTGAATATGTTTGCTTGATCTAACAATTCACAAATCAAATGATATACTGTCATTTTCAATTAAACCCACTTCTATATCTTATCTTTTAAATCCATCCATTGTTATAGCTATTGATTTCCGTTATGAAACGAGCACAGAAATGGACCAATATGTCAAACTGCATAATCTACTTATCTGTCATTTTGATAGATGAACGCTTAATTTGCATCTGGTGTCCGTGCTCATTGTATAATATCACTGTAAAGCATGTTTTCTAATATCGATGCACTCTATTATTAGTAGCACATGTATTTACACATTGAGATATAGCGATTAAGAACAAACATGTGTTTATATATTTGTGTCATTTCTGCATTTTATTTTAACTGTAATTGATTTTGTGTACGTTTTAACAACGATGATATTCGATGATTGATGTCATAACCTTACTAATTGTCACGCAGAATTCGCTACTAAGCGAAAAGTTCTAGAAATGGTCCTAGTCAGCATCAGGACACGGCGAAATGGAAGAGGTATTGTGCCAGGTGTATGTGGCATGTTTATTATAGACGTCCCAGCGACGAGACATGGGAACAGAATTGGATTATTGCACCATGTGCCTGATGTATGTTAGGCTTAGCGTCAGTACACCATTACAGGGTGTGAGTATCGTAACATGTATCTATCACATGGTCAGCTTAGCGTCAGTACAATATTAGAGGGTGTGTGTATCGTCACATGTATCTACCACATGGTCAGTCTGGCGTTAGTACAATATTACAGGGTGTGAGTATCGTAACATGTATCTACCACATGGTCAGTCTGGCGTAAGTACAATATTACAGGGTGTGAGTATCGTAACATGTACCTACCACATGATCAGTCTGGCGTTAGTACAATACTACAGGGTGTGTGTATCGTAACATGTATCTACCACATGGTCAGTCTGGTGTTAGTACAATATTACAGGGTGTGTGTATCGTAACATGTACCTACCACATGGTCAGTCTGGCGTTAGTACAATATTACAGGATGTGTGTATCGTAACATGTATCTACCACATGGTCAGTCTGGCGTAAGTACAATATAACAGGGTGTGAGTATCGTAACATGTATCTACCACATGGTCAGTCTGGCGTTAGTACAATATTACAGGGTGTGTGTATCGTAACATGTATCTACCACATGGTCAGTCTGGCGTAAGAACAATATAACAGGGTGTGAGTATCGTAACATGTATCTACCACATGGTCAGTCTGGCGTTAGTACAATATTACAGGGTGTGAGTATCGTAACATGTATCTACCATATGGTCAGTCTGGCGTTTGTACAATATTACAGAGTGAGAGTATCGTAACATGTATCTACCACATGGTCAGTCTGGCGTTAGTACAATATTACAGAGTGTGAGTATCGTAACATGTATCTACCACATGGTTAGTCAGGCGTTAGTACAATATTACAGGGTGTGAGTATCGTAACATGAATCTACCATATGGTCAGTCTGGTGTTAGTACAATATTACAGGGTGTGTGTATCGTAACATGTATCTACCATATGGTCAGTCTGGCGTTAGTACAATATTACAGGGTGTGAGTATCGTAACATGTATCTACCATATGGTCAGTCTGGCGTTTGTACAATATTACAGAGTGAGAGTATCGTAACATGTATCTACCACATGGTCAGTCTGGCGTTAGTACAATATTACAGAGTGTGAGTATCGTAACATGTATCTACCACATGGTTAGTCAGGCGTTAGTACAATATTACAGGGTGTGAGTATCGTAACATGAATCTACCATATGGTCAGTCTGGCGTAAGAACAATATAACAGGGTGTGAGTATCGTAACATGTATCTACCACATGGTCAGTCTGGCGTTAGTACAATATTACAGGGTGTGAGTATCGTAACATGTATCTACCACATGGTCAGTCTGGCGTTAGTACAATATTACAGGGTGTGAGTATCGTAACATGTATCTACCACATGGTCAGTCTGGTGTTAGTACAATATTACAGAGTGTGAGTATCGTAACATGTATCTACCACATGGTTAGTCTGGCGTTAGTACAATATTACAGGGTGTGAGTATCGTAACATGTATCTACCACATGGTTAGTCTGGCGTTAGTACAATATTACAGGGTGTGAGTATCGTAACATGTATCTACCACATGGTCAGTCTGGCGTTAGTACAATATTACAGGGTGTGAGTATCGTAACATGTATCTACCACATGGTCAGTCTGGTGTTAGTACAATATTACAGAGTGTGAGTATCGTAACATGTATCTACCACATGGTCAGTCTGGCGTTAGTACAATATTACAGAGTGTGAGTATCGTAACATGTATCTACCACATGGTCAGTCTGGCGTTAGTACAATATTACAGGGTGTGTGTATCGTAACATGTATCTACCACATGGTCAGTCTGGCGTTAGTACAATATTACAGAGTGTGAGTATCGTAACATGTATCTACCACATGGTTAGTCAGGCGTTAGTACAATATTACAGGGTGTGAGTATCGTAACATGTATCTACCATATGGTCAATCTGGTGTTAGTACAATATTACAGGGTGTGTGTATCGTAACATGTATCTACCACATGGTCAGTCTGGCGTTAGTACAATATTACAGAGTGTGAGTATCGTAACATGTATCTACCACATGGTCAGTCTGGCGTTTGTACAATATAACAGGGTGTGAGTATCGTAACATGTATCTACCACATGGTTAGTCAGGCGTTAGTACAATATTACAGGGTGTGAGTATCGTAACATGAATCTACCATATGGTCAGTCTGGTGTTAGTACAATATTACAGGGTGTGTGTATCGTAACATGTATCTACCACATGGTCAGTCTGGCGTCAGTACAATATTACAGAGTGTGAGTATCGTAACATGTATCTACCACATGGTTAGTCAGGCGTTAGTACAATATTACAGGGTGTGAGTATCGTAACATGTATCTACCATATGGTCAATCTGGTGTTAGTACAATATTACAGGGTGTGTGTATCGTAACATGTATCTACCACATGGTTAGTCAGGCGTTAGTACAATATTACAGGGTGTGAGTATCGTAACATGTATCTACCACATGGTTAGTCAGGCGTTAGTACAATATTACAGGGTGTGAGTATCGTAACATGTATCTACCACATGGTCAGTCTGGCGTCAGTACAATATTACAGAGTGTGAGTATCGTAACATGTATCTACCACATGGTCAGTCTGGCGTCAGTACAATATTACAGGGTGTGAGTATCGTAACATGTATCTACCACATGGTTAGTCAGGCGTTAGTACAATATTACAGGGTGTGAGTATCGTAACATGTATCTACCATATGGTCAATCTGGTGTTAGTACAATATTACAGGGTGTGTGTATCGTAACATGTATCTACCACATGGTTAGTCAGGCGTTAGTACAATATTACAGGGTGTGAGTATCGTAACATGTATCTACCACATGGTCAGTCTGGCGTCAGTACAATATTACAGGGTGTGTGTATCGTAACATGTATCTACCACATGGTTAGTCAGGCGTTAGTACAATATTACAGGGTGTGAGTATCGTAACATGTATATACCATATGGTCAGTCTGGCGTCAGTACAATATTACAGAGTGTGAGTATCGTAACATGTATCTACCACATGGTTAGTCAGGCGTTAGTACAATATTACAGGGTGTGAGTATCGTAACATGTATCTACCACATGGTCAGTCTGGCGTCAGTACAATATTACAGAGTGTGAGTATCGTAACATGTATCTACCACATGGTTAGTCAGGCGTTAGTACAATATTACAGGGTGTGAGTATCGTAACATGTATCTACCATATGGTCAATCTGGTGTTAGTACAATATTACAGGGTGTGTGTATCGTAACATGTATCTACCACATGGTTAGTCAGGCGTTAGTACAATATTACAGGGTGTGAGTATCGTAACATGAATCTACCATATGGTCAGTCTGGTGTTAGTACAATATTACAGGGTGTGAGTATCGTAACATGTATCTACCACATGGTCAGTCTGGCGTTAGTACAATATTACAGAGTGTGAGTATCGTAACATGTATCTACCACATGGTCAGTCTGGCGTCAGTACAATATTACAGGGTGTGAGTATCGTAACATGTATCTACCACATGGTTAGTCAGGCGTTAGTACAATATTACAGAGTGTGAGTATCGTAACATGTATCTACCACATGGTCAGTCAGGCGTTAGTACAATATTACAGAGTGTGAGTATCGTAACATGTATCTACCACATGGTCAGTCTGGCGTCAGTACAATATTACAGGGTGTGAGTATCGTAACATGTATCTACCACATGGTTAGTCAGGCGTTAGTACAATATTACAGGGTGTGAGTATCGTAACATGTATCTACCACATGGTCAGTCAGGCGTTAGTACAATATTACAGAGTGTGAGTATCGTAACATGTATCTACCACATGGTCAGTCTGGCGTTAGTACAATATTACAGAGTGTGAGTATCGTAACATGTATCTACCACATGGTCAGTCTGGCGTTTGTACAATATTACAGAGTGTGAGTATCGTAACATGTATCTACCACATGGTCAGTCTGGCGTCAGTACAATATTACAGGGTGTGAGTATCGTAACATGTATCTACCACATGGTTAGTCAGGCGTTAGTACAATATTACAGAGTGTGAGTATCGTAACATGTATCTACCACATGGTCAGTCTGGCGTTAGTACAATATTACAGAGTGTGAGTATCGTAACATGTATCTACCACATGGTTAGTCAGGCGTTAGTACAATATTACAGGGTGTGAGTATCGTAACATGTATCTACCACATGGTTAGTCAGGCGTTAGTACAATATTACAGGGTGTGAGTATCGTAACATGTATCTACCACATGGTCAGTCTGGCGTCAGTACAATATTACAGGGTGTGAGTATCGTAACATGAATCTACCATATGGTCAGTCTGGTGTTAGTACAATATTACAGAGTGTGAGTATCGTAACATGTATCTACCACATGGTTAGTCAGGCGTTAGTACAATATTACAGGGTGTGAGTATCGTAACATGTATCTACCACATGGTCAGTCTGGCGTCAGTACAATATTACAGAGTGTGAGTATCGTAACATGTATCTACCACATGGTTAGTCAGGCGTTAGTACAATATTACAGGGTGTGAGTATCGTAACATGTATCTACCATATGGTCAATCTGGTGTTAGTACAATATTACAGAGTGTGAGTATCGTAACATGTATCTACCATATGGTCAGTCTGGCGTTTGTACAATATTACAGGGTGTGTGTATCGTAACATGTATCTACCACATGGTCAGTCTGGTGTTAGTACAATATTACAGGGTGTGTGTATCGTAACATGTATCTACCACATGGTCAGTCTGGCGTTAGTACAATATTACAGAGTGTGAGTATCGTAACATGTATCTACCACATGGTTAGTCTGGCGTTAGTACAATATTACAGGGTGTGAGTATCGTAACATGTATCTACCACATGGTCAGTCTGGCGTTTGTACAATATTACAGAGTGTGAGTATCGTAACATTTATCTACCACATGGTCAGTCTGGCGTTAGTACAATATTACAGGGTGTGAGTATCGTAACATGTATCTACCATATGGTCAATCTGGTGTTAGTACAATATTACAGGGTGTGTGTATCGTAACATGTATCTACCAAATGGTCAGTCTGGTGTTAGTACAATATTACAGGATGTGTGTATCGTAACATGTATCTACCACATGGTCAGTCTGGCGTTAGTACAATATTACAGAGTGTGAGTATCGTAACATGTATCTACCACATGGTCAGTCTGGCGTTAGTACAATATTACAGGGTGTGAGTATCGTAACATGTATATACCACATGGTCAATCTGGTGTTAGTACAATATTACAGGGTGTGTGTATCGTAACATGTATCTACCACATGGTCAGTCTGGTGTTAGTACAATATTACAGGATGTGTGTATCGTAACATGTATCTACCACATGGTCAGTCTGGCGTTAGTACAATATTACAGGATGTGAGTATCGTAACATGTATCTACCACATGGTCAGTCTGGCGTTAGTACAATATTACAGGATGTGTGTATCGTAACATGTATCTACCACATGGTCAGTCTGGCGTAAGTACAATATTACAGAGTGTGAGTATCGTAATATGTATCTACCACATGGTCAGTCTGGCGTTAGTACAATATTACAGGATGTGTGTATCGTAACATGTATCTACCACATGGTCAGTCTGGCGTTAGTACAATATTAAAGGGTGTGTGTATCGTAACATGTATCTACCACATGGTCAGTCTGGCGTTTGTACAATATTACAGAGTGTGAGTATCGTAACATGTATCTACCACATGGTCAGTCTGGCGTTAGTACAATATTACAGGGTGTGAGTATCGTAACATGTATATACCATATGGTCAATCTGGTGTTAGTACAATATTACAGGGTGTGTGTATCGTAACATGTATCTACCACATGGTCAGTCTGGTGTTTGTACAATATTACAGAGTGTGAGTATCGTAACATGTATCTACCACATGGTCAGTCTGGCGTTTGTACAATATTACAGAGTGTGAGTATCGTAACATGTATCTACCACATGGTCAGTCTGGCGTTTGTACAATATTACAGAGTGTGAGTATCGTAACATGTATCTACCACATGGTCAGTCTGGCGTTAGTACAATATTAAAGGGTGTGTGTATCGTAACATGTATCTACCACATGGTCAGTCTGGCGTTTGTACAATATTACAGAGTGTGAGTATCGTAACATGTATCTACCACATGGTCAGTCTGGCGTTTGTACAATATTACAGAGTGTGAGTATCGTAATATGTATCTACCACATGGTCAGTCTGGCGTTAGTACAATATTAAAGGGTGTGTGTATCGTAACATGTATCTACCACATGGTCAGTCTGGCGTTTGTACAATATTACAGAGTGTGAGTATCGTAACATGTATCTACCATATGGTCAGTCTGGCGTTAGTACAATATTACAGGGTGTGAGTATCGTAACATGTATATACCACATGGTCAATCTGGTGTTAGTACAATATTACAGGGTGTGTGTATCGTAACATGTATCTACCACATGGTCAGTCTGGTGTTAGTACAATATTACAGGGTGTGAGTATCGTAACATGTATCTACCACATGGTCAGTCTGGCGTTTGTACAATATTACAGAGTGTGAGTATCGTAACATGTATCTACCACATGGTCAGTCTGGCGTTTGTACAATATTACAGAGTGTGAGTATCGTAACATGTATCTACCACATGGTCAGTCTGGCGTTAGTACAATATTACAGGGTGTGAGTATCGTAACATGTATATACCATATGGTCAATCTGGCGTTAGTACAATATTACAGGGTGTGAGTATCGTAACATGTATCTACCACATGGTCAGTCTGGCGTTTGTACAATATTACAGAGTGTGAGTATCGTAACATGTATCTACCACATGGTCAGTCTGGCGTTAGTACAATATTACAGGGTGTGAGTATCGTAACATGTATATACCATATGGTCAATCTGGTGTTAGTACAATATTACAGGGTGTGTGTATCGTAACATGTATCTACCACATGGTCAGTCTGGTGTTAGTACAATATTACAGGATGTGTGTATCGTAACATGTATCTACCACATGGTCAGTCTGGCGTTAGTACAATATTACAGGATGTGAGTATCGTAACATGTATCTACCACATGGTCAGTCTGGTGTTAGTACAATATTACAGGATGTGTGTATCGTAACATGTATCTACCACATGGTCAGTCTGGCGTAAGTACAATATTACAGAGTGTGAGTATCGTAATATGTATCTACCACATGGTCAGTCTGGCGTTAGTACAAAATTAAAGGGTGTGTGTATCGTAACATGTATCTACCACATGGTCAGTCTGGCGTTAGTACAATATTACAGGGTGTGTGTATCGTAACATGTATCTACCACATGGTCAGTCTGGTAATAGTACAATATTACAGGATGTGTGTATCGCAACATGTATCTACCACATGGTCAGTCTGGCTTAAGTACAATATTACAGGGTATGTGTATCATAACATGTATCTACCACATGGTCATTCTGGCGTTTGTACAATATTACAGGGTGTGAGTATCGTAACATGTATCTACCACATGGTCAGTCTGGCTTAAGTACAATATTACAGGATGTGTGTATCGTAACATGTTTCTACCACATGGTCAGCTTAGCGTCAGTACAATATTACAGTGTGTGTATCGTAACATGTATATACCACATGGTCATTATGGCGTTAGTACAATATGACATGATGTAGTATTGTAACATGTATCTACCACATGGTCAGTCTGGCGTGAGTACAATATTACAGGGTGTGAGTATCGTAACATGTACCTACCACATGGTCAGTCTGGTGTTAGTACAATATTACAGGATGTGTGTATCGTAACATGTATCTCCCACATGGTCAGTCTGGTGTTAGTACACTATTACAGGGTGTGAGTATCGTAACATGTATCTACCACATGGTCAGTCTGGCGTTAGTACAATATTACAGGATGTGTGTATCGTAACATGTATCTACCACATGCTCAGTCTGGCGTTAGTACAATATTACAGGGTGTGTGTATCGTAACATGTATCTACCACATGGTCATTATGGCGTTAGTACAATATGACATGATGTAGTATTGTAACATGTATCTACCACATGGTCAGTCTGGCGTGAGTACAATATTACAGGGTGTGAGTATCGTAACATGTATCTACCACATGGTCAGTCTGGTGTTAGTACAATATTACAGGATGTGTGTATCGTAACATGTATCTCCCACATGGTCAGTCTGGTGTTAGTACACTATTACAGGGTGTGAGTATCGTAACATGTATCTACCACATGGTCAGTCTGGCGTTAGTACAATATTACAGGGTGTGTGTATCGTAACATGTATCTACCACATGGTCAGTCTGGCGTGAGCACAATACTACAGGGTGTGAGAATCGTAACATGTATCTACCACAAGGTCAGTTTGGTGTTAGTACAATATTACAGAGTGTGTGTATCGTAACATGTATCTTCCACATGGTCAGTCTGGCGTTAGTACAATATTACATGGTGTGTGTATCGTAACATGTATCAACCACATGGTCAGTCTGGCGTAATAAAATACTACAGGGTGTGAATATCGTAACATGTATCTACCACATAATCAGTCTTGCGTTAGTATAATATTACAGGATGTGAGTATCGTAACACGTATCTACTATATGGTCATTCTGGCGTTAGTACAATATGACAAGTGAGTATCGTAGCATGTATCTACCAAATGGTCAGTCTGGCGTTAGTACAATATGACAAGTGAGTATCGTAACATGTATCTACCATATGGTCAGTCTGGCGTTAGTACAATATTACAGGGTGTTTGTATCGTAGCATGTATCTACCACATGGTCAGTCTTGCGTTAGTTCAATATGACATAATGTGAGTATCGTAACATGTATCTACCACATGGTCAGTCTGGCGTGAGTACAATATGACATAATGTGAGTATCGTAACATGTATCTACCACATGGTCAGTCTGGTGTGACTACAATATTACAGGGTGTGTATATCGTAACATGTATCTACCACATGGTCAATCTGGCGTTAGTACAATATCACAGGGTGTGAGTATCGTAACATGTATCTACCAAATGGTCAGTCTGGCGTTAGTACAATATTACATGATGTGAGTATCGTAACATGTATCTACCACATGGTCAGTCTGGCGTAAATACAATATTACAGGGTGTGAGTATCGTAACATGTATCTTCCACATGGTCAGTCTGGCGTCAGTACAATATTACAGGTTGTGAGTATCGTAACATGTATCTACCACATCGTCAGTCTGGCGTTAGTACAATATTACAGGTTGTGAGTATCGTAACATGTATCTACCACATCGTCAGTCTGGCGTTAGTATAATATTACAGGATGTGAGTATCGTAACACGTATCTACTATATGGTCATTCTGGCGTTAGTACAATATGACAAGTGAGTATCGTAGCATGTATCTACCAAATGGTCAGTCTGGCGTTTGTACAATATGACAAGTGAGTATCGTAACATGTATCTACCATATGGTCAGTCTGGCGTTAGTACAGTATTACAGGGTGTTTGTATCGTAGCATGTATCTACCACATGGTCAGTCTTGCGTTAGTTCAATATGACATAATGTGAGTATCGTAACATGTATCTACCACATGGACAGTCTGGCGTGAGTACAATATGACATAATGTGAGTATCGTAACATGTATCTACCACATGATCAGCTTAGCGTCAGTACAATATTACAGTGTGTGTATCGTAACATGTATCTACCATATGGTCAGTCTGGCGTTAGTTCAATATGACATAATGTGAGTATCGTCACATGTATTTACCACATGGTCAGTCTGGCGTTAGTCAATATTACAGGGTGTGATATCGTAACATGTATCCAGCACATGGTCAGTCTGGCGTTAGTACAATATGAAATGATGAAGTATTGTAACATGTATCTACCACATGGTCAGTCTGGCGTGAGTACAATATTACAAGGTGTGAGTATCGTAACATGTATCTACCACATGGTCAGTGTGGTGTTATTACAATATTACAGGATGTGTATATCGTAACATGTATCTACACATGGTCAGTCTGGTGTTAGTATACTATTACAGGGTGTGAGTATCGTAACATGTATCTACCACATGGTCAGTCTGGCGTTAGTACAATATTACAGGGTGTGTGTATCGTAATATGTATCTACCACATGGTCAGTCTGGCGTTAGTACAATACTACAGGGTGAGAGTATCGTAACATGTATCTACCAAATGGTCAGTCTGGTGTTAGTACAATATTACAGGGTGTGTGTATCGTAACATGTATCTACCACATGGTCAGTCTAGCGTTAGTACAATATGACAGAGTGTGTGTATCGTAACATTTATCTACCACATGGTCAGTCTGGCGTTATTAGAATACAACAGGGTGTGAGTATCGTAACATGTATCTACCACATAGTCAGCCTGGTGTTAGTACAATACTACATGGTGTGAGTATCGTAACAAGTATCTACCACATGGTCAGTCTGGCGTTAGTACAATATTACATGGTGTGTGTATCGTAACATGTATCTACCACATGGTCAGTCTGGCGTTAGAACAATATTACAGGGTGAGTTTATCGTAACATGTATCTACCTCATGGTCAGCTTAGCGTCAGTACAATATTACAGGGTTTGAGCATCGTAACATGTATCTACAACATGGTCAGTCTGGCGTAAGTACAATATTACAGGATGTGAGTATCGTAACATGTATCTACCACATGGTCAGTCTTGTGTTAGTACAATATTACAGGGTGTTAGTATCGTAACATGTATCTACCACATCGTCAGTCTGGCGTTTGTACAATATTACAGGATGTGAGTATTGTAACATGTATCTACCACATGATCAGTCTAGTGTTAGTAAAATATTACAGGGTGTGAGTATCATAACATGTATCTACCACATGGTCAGTCTGGTGTTAGTACAATATTACAGGGTGAGAGTATCGGAACATGTATCTACCATATGGTCATTCTGGCGTCAGTACAATATTATATGTGAGTATCGTAGCATGTATCTACCACATGGTCAGTCTTGCGTTAGTACAATATTACAAGATGTGAGTATTGTAACACTTATCTACCACATGGTCAGTCTGGCGTTAGTACAATATTACAGGGTGTGTGTATCGTAACAGTTATCTACCACATGGTTGGTCTGGAGTTAGTACAATACTACAGGGTGTGAGTATCGTAACATGTATCTACCACACGGTCAGTCTGACGTTAGTACAATATTACACGGTCTGAGTATCGTAACATGTATCTACCACATGGTCAGTCTGGAGTTAGTACAATATTACAGCGTGTTTATATCGTAACATGTATCTACCACATGCTCAGTCTGGCGTCAGTACAATATTACAGAGTGTGAGTATCGTAACATGTATCTATCACATGATCAGTCTGGCGTTAGTACAATATTACAGGGTGTGTGTATCGTAACATGTATCTACCACATGGTCAGTCTGACGTAAGTACAATATTACAGAGTGTGAGTATCGTAACATGTATCTACCACATGGTCAGTCTGGCGTTAGTACAATATTACAGGGTGTGAGTATCGTAACATGTATCTACCACATGGTCAGTATGGTGTTAGTACAATATTACAGGGTGTGAGTATCGTAACAAATATCGACCACATGGACAGTCTGGCGTTAGTACAATAGCACAGGGTGTGAGTATCGTAACATGTATCTACCACATGGTCAGTCTGGCGTTAGTACAATATTACAGGGTCTGAGTATCGTAACATGTATCTACCACATGGTCAATCTGGCGTTAGTACAATATTACAGGGTGTGAGTATCGTAACATGTATCTACCACATGGTCATTCTGGTGTTAGTACAATATTACAGGGTGTTAGTATCGTAACATGTATCTACCACATAGTCAGTCTGGCGTTAGTACAATATTACAGGATGTGTGTATCGTAACATGTATCTACCACATGGTTATTCTGGCGTTAGTACAATATTACAGTGTGTGTGTATCGTAACATGTATTTACCACATGGTGAGTCTGGCGTAAGTACAATATTACAGGGTGTGTGTATCGTAACATGTATCTACCACATGGTCAGTCTGGCGTTAGAACAATATTACAGGGTGTGTGTATTGTAACATGTGGCTACCACATGGTCAGTCTGGAGTTAGTACAATATTGCAGTGTGTGTGTATCTTAACATGTATCTACCACTTGGTCAGTCTGGCCTAAGTACAATATTACAGGGTGTGTGTATCGAAACATGTATCTACCACATGGTCAGTCTGGCGTAAGTACAATATTACAGGGTTTGTGTATCGTAACATGTATCTACCACATGGTCAATCTGGCGTAAGTACAATATTACAGGATTTGAGTATCGTAACATGTATCTACCACATGGTCAGTCTGGCGTAATTACAATAATATAGGAGGTGAGTATCGTAACATGTATCTACCACATGGTCAGTCTGGCGTAAGTACAATATTACATGGTTTGAGTATCGTAACATGTATCTACCACTTGGTCAATCTGGTGTTAGTACAATTTGACAGGGTGTGAGTATCGTAACATGTATCTACCACATGGTCAGTCTGGTGTTAGTACAATATTACAGGTTGTGTGTATCGTAACATGTATCTACCACATGGTCAGTCTGGCGTTAGTACAATATTACAGGATGTGAGTATCGTAACATGTATCTACCACATGGTCAGTCTGGTGTTAGTACAATATTACAGGTAGTGTGTATCGTAATATGTATCTACCACATGGTCAGTCTGGCGTTAGAACAATATTACAGGATGAGAGTATCGTAACATGTATCTACCACATGGTCAGTCTGGTGTTAGTACAATATTACAGGTTGTGTATCGTAACATGTATTTACCACATGGTCAGTCTGGTGTTAGTACAATATTACAGGGTGTGAGTATCGTAACATGTATCTACCACATGGTCAGTCTGGCGTAAGTTCAATATTACAGGGTGTGAGTATCGTAACATGTATCTACCACTTGGTCAATCTGGTGTTAGTACAATTTGACAGGGTGTGAGGATCGTAACGTGTATCTACCACATGGTCAGTCTGGTGTTAGTACAATATTACAGTTTGTGTGTATCGTAACATGTATCTACCACATGGTCAGTCTGGCGTTAGTACAATATTACAGGATGTGAGTATCGTAACATGTATCTACCACATGGTCAGTCTGGTGTTAGTACAATATTACAGGTAGTGTGTATCGTAATATGTATCTACCACATGGTCAGTCTGGCGTTATAACAATATTACAGGATGACAGTATCGTAACATGTATCTACCACATGGTCAGTCTGGTGTTAGTACAATATTACATGTTGTGTATCGTAACATGTATCTACCACATGGTCAGTCTGGTGTTAGTACAATATTACAGGGTGTGAGTATCGTAACATGTATCTACCACATGGTCAGTCTGGTGTTAGTACAATATTACAGGGTGAGAGTATCGGAACATGCATCTACCATATGGTCATTCTGGCGTTAATACAATATGATATGTGAGTATCGTAACATGTTTCTACCACATGGTCAGTCTGGTGTTAGTACAATATTACAGGTAGTGTGTATCGTAACATGTATCTACCACATGGTCAGTCTGGTGTTAGTACAATATTACAGGTTGTGTGTATCGTAACATGTATCTACCACATGGTCAGTCTGGCTTTAGTACAATATTACAGGATGTGAGTATCGTAACATGTATCTACCACATGGTCAGTCTGGCGTTAGTACAATATTACAGGATGTGAGTATCGTAACATGTATCTACCACATGGTCAGTCTGGTGTTAGTACAATATTACAGGTAGTGTGTATCGTAATATGTATCTACCACATGGTCAGTCTGGCGTTAGAACAATATTACAAGGTGAGAGTATCGTAACATGTATCTACCACATGGTCAATCTGGTGTTAGTACAATATTACAGGATGAGAGTATCGTAACATGTATCTACCACATGGTCAGTCTGGTGTTAGTACAATATTACAGGGTGTGTATCGTAACATGTATCTACCACAGGGTCAGTCTGGTGTTAGTACAATATTACAGGGTGTGAGTATCGTAACATGTATCTACCATATGGT
Organism: Panopea generosa; assembly: GCA_029582155.1. Taxonomy (NCBI): domain Eukaryota; kingdom Metazoa; phylum Mollusca; class Bivalvia; order Adapedonta; family Hiatellidae; genus Panopea; species Panopea generosa. The sequence continues at coordinate 90,021,749 of CM055896.1, forward strand.
CAGTCTGGTCTTAGTACAATATTACAGGATGAGAGTATCGGAACATGTATCTACCATATGGTCATTCTGGCGTTAATACAATATGATATGTGAGTATCGTAACATGTTTCTACCACATGGTCTGTCTGGCGTTAGTACAATATTACAGGATGTGTATATCGTAACATGTATCTACCACATGGTCAGTCTGGCGTAAGTACAATATTACAGGATGTGTATATCGTAACATGTATCTACCATATGGTCAGTTCGGTGTAAGTACAATATAACATGTTGTAGTATCGTAACATGTATCTACCACATGGTCAGTCTTGCGTTAGTACACTATTACAGGGTGTTAGTATCGTAACATTTATCTACCACATGGTGAGTCTGGCGTTAGTACACTATTACATGTTGTGTGTATCGTAACATGTATCTACCACATGGTCAGTCTGGCGTTAGTACACTATTACAAGGTGTGAGTATTGTAACATGTATCTACCACACGATCAGTCTGGCGTTAGTACACTATTACCGGATGTGAGTATCGTAACATGTATCTACCACATGGTCAGTCTGGCGTTAGTACAATATTACAGTGTGTGTATCGTAACATGTATCTACCATATGGTCAGTCTGGCGTTAGTACAATATAACAGTGTTTGTATCGTAACATGTATGTACAACATGGTCAGTCTGGCGTTAGTACACTATTACAGTGTGTGTATCGTAACATGTATCTACCACATGGGCAGTCTGGCGTTAGTACAATATAACAGTGTTTGTATCGTAACATGTATGTACCACATGGTCAGTCTGGCGTTAGTACACTATTACAGTGTGTGTATCGTAACATGTATCTACCACATGGGCAGTCTGGCGTTAGTACTCTATTACAGTGTGTGTATCGTAACATGTATCTAGCACATGGTCAGTCTAGTGTTAGTACACTATTACAGGATGTGTATATCGTAACACTTATCTACCACATGGTCAGTCTGGCGTTAGTACAATATTACAGGGTGTGTGTATCGTAACAAGTATCTACCACATGGTCAGTCTGGCGTTAGTACAATATAACAGGGTGTGAGTATCGTAACTTGTATCTACCACATGGTCAGTCTGGCGTTAGTACAATATTACAGGGTGTGTGTATCGTAACATGTATCTACCACATGGTCAGTCTGGCGTTAGTATAATATAACAGGGTGTGTATATCGTAACATGTATCTACCGCATGGCCAGTCTGGCGTTAGTACACTATTACAGGGTGTGTGTATCGTAACATATACATGTATCTACCACATGGTCAACCTGACGTTTGTACAATATGACATGATGTGAGTATCGTAACCCGTATCTACTGCATGGTCAGTTTAGCGTCATTACAATATTACAGGATGAGTTTATCGTAACATGTATCTACAACATGGTCAATCTGGTGTTAGTACAATATTACAGGGTGTGAGTATCGTAACATGTATCTACCACATGGTCAGTCTGGCGTTAGTACAATATTACAGGGTGTGAGTATCGTAACATGTATCTACCACATGGTCAGTCTGGTGTTAGTACAATATTACAGGGTGTGTGTATCGTAACATGTATCTACCACATGGTCATTCTGGCGTGACCACAATATGACATGTCAGTATCGTAACATGTATTAACCATATGTCAGTCCGGCGTTAGTACAATATAACATGGTGTAGTATCGTAACATGTATCTACCACATGGTCAGTCTAGCGTTAGTACAATATTACAGTGTGTATGTATCGTAACATGTATCTACCACATGGTCATTCTGGCTTTAGTACAATATGACTTGTGAGTATCGTAACATGTATTTACCATGTGGTCAGTCCGGCGTTAGTACAATATAACATAGTGTAATATCGTAACATGTATCTACCACATGGTCAGTCTGGCGTTAGTACAATATTACAGGGTGTGAGTATCGTAACATGTATCTACCTCATTGTCATTCTGGCTTTAGTACAATATGACATTTGAGTATCTTAACATGTATCTACCACATGGTCAGTCTATTGTTAGTACAATATTACAGGGTGTGAGTGTCGTAACAGGTATCTACCACATGTTCAGCTTAGCGTCAGTACAATATTACAGGGTGTGTGTATCGTAACATGTATCTACCACATGGTCAGTCTGGTGTTAGTACAATATTACAGGGTGTGTGTTTTATAACATGTATCTACCACATGGTCAGTTTGGCGTGACTACAATACTACATGTGAGTATCGTAACATGTATCTACCAAATGGTCAATCTGGCGTTTGTACAATATTACATGATGTGACTGTGTGTGTCGTAGCATGTATCTACAACACGGTCAGTCTGGCGTTAGTACAATATGACATGATGTGAGTATCGTAACATGTATCTACCACATGATCAGTCTGGCGTCAGTACACTATTACAGGGTGTGTATATCGTAACATGTAACTACCACATGGTCATTCTGGCGTGACTACAATATGACATGTGAGTATCGTAACATGTATCTACCACATGGTCATTCTGGCGTTAGTATAATATGACATGTAAGTATCGTAACATGTTTCTACCATATGGTCAGTCTGGCGTTAGTACAATAGGATATGATGTAGTATCGTAACATGTATCTACCACATGGTCAGTCTGGTGTGAGTACAATATTACAGGATGTGTGTGTGTGTTGTAACATGTATCTACCATACGGTCAGTCTGGTGTTTGTACAATATTACAGGGTGTGAGTATCGTAACATGTATCTACCATATGGTCAGTCTGGCGTTAGTACAATATTACAGGGTGTGTGTATCGTTACATTTATGTACCATATGGTCAATCTGGCGTTACTACAATATTACCGGGTGTGAGTTTCGTAACATGTATATACAACATGGTCAGTCTGGCGTAAGTACAATATTACAGGGTGTGTGTATCGTAATATGTATTTACCACATGGTCATTCTAGCGTTAGTACAATATGATCTGATGTGAGTTTCGTAACATGTTTCTACGACATGGTCAGTCTGGTGATAATACAATATTACAGGATGTGAGTATCGTAATATGTATCTACTGCATGGTCAGCTTAGCGTCATTACAATATGTCAAGGTATGTTAATAGTAACACTTATCTACTGTATGATCAACATCAGTATAATATGCAAGAGTGTGGGTATAGTAACATGTAACTATTGTATGGTAAGTTTGACGTCAATATAATGTGACAGGTTGTAGATATCTCAACACGTGTCTTCAGCACGGTCAGTATAACATTAGTACACTTTTGAAGGCTATTAATATCGTAACACGTTTCTGCCACATTGTCAGCCTGGCGTCAGTACAGTGTGACAGGGTGTATATATCACAACACGTGTCTTCAGCACGGTCAGTATAACATCAGTACACTTTTGCAGGTAGTAGATATCGTAACACGTATCTACCACATGATCAGCCTAGCGACAGTACAATGTGACAATTGTAGATATCACAACACGTGTCTTCAGGACAGTCACTATAACATCAGTACACTTTTGCAGGTTGTCGATATCGTAACACGTATCTACCACATGGTCAGCATAGTGTCTGTACGATATGGCAGACTTTGTATAGTGTATCGTTTGCATGGTCAGCCTAGCGTAAGTATAATTTGACAGTTACAGGTATCTACTGCATGGTCAGCCTAGATGACAGGGTAAAATGGCATGCCATGTGTCTGCTTTATAATCAGTCTAGTGCCATAACACGGTTATAGGAAGCGGTGTAATATGAATAGTAAACTTATAATAAAGTCTTTATTTAACGCGATAACTCAATTTGTGAGGCACTGAAATGTTCCATTTCCTGGTGCATGTTCGATATATCGTCATTATAATGTGACATGTAAAGCTGTCACCAACGTAAGTTATCATATGTTTGAATTATTTTACAAATCCACACCAAAACATAAAATTTAATGCCTTATTGTGATACTTTAAAATATAGTCTAGCCCAACTCAAAATCAATACATATGTGAATGTTGTAATTATTTCTACATTAGATACGACAGAAAATACTCATTCTGACATGTTGTTTGTAATGGAAATTATTGAATTTTGCTGATCACGAAATAAAACGTAAGTGTTGTTTTGTTATATATAATTATAAATGTGTGTAGAACTAGTTTTGAATATTGGAATGCATTATGTAAACTGAGTATATATAATACTGAAATAATGACGGTATAAAAGTCGTCGCAATATTCAATCTAAAATATTATCTGTAACATTTGTTTTTTTGTTTTTTTTAATTATTTATTATCGCTTTCTAAATTATTAACCAAAGATACTTTTACCATCACTATGCGTCTTTCTACTTCTTAATTCCTGGCATTAGCTTTATACGAGATATAACCGGCGATCACAAATGCATATTCATTTCTGTGATAACTGTCTGTTAGATTTGACTCAGTTTTGATCTGCAGTGAACATGTAATAGTTTATAAATTTACTTCTTATGTTTTAATACATTCGTGTGTGTCTTTAAAAATATTTTACCGATCAATTTTACATTGTTTTACGTATAGAGAAATGCAGTTCTGCATCACTGAACATATTACTAATGATTCTAAAAGTGAGTTTCCATAGATATTCATCTAGCGCTCAAAAATGCAGGAAAAAACATGGGGTTGACCAGATCGCATTTTCACAATCTTGTTGGTGTTATGACACCCCTTCTTTTTTTGGCAATTCTATTCAAATCTTCCAGTGTATCACTACAAATCTTCCAGTGTATCACTACACATCTTCCAGTGTATCACTACACATCTTCAAAATGTTATATCTCCATGCAACAGCATCCAGTGTTAGCCAAATTTATCAAAACTCATGACAACACTCTTCTCATCTCTTGAAAAATCTTTTTAAGCATTTCCAAAACAACATAATTTATGACCAACCAATTTACACAGGTCTAGTTTCTCGAACGTAATACTTTTGCTACCGTCATGTAATGGATGTAATTGGTAAGTTAGACGAAACCTGACAGCTTTTTAACATATATTTATTGATGAATATTCATCTCGGAATTTGATTTTATAGTGGAACAGACATAGTGTTACTAAGTAGACAAGAGATAAAGCAACAATAAAAACATAAGCCTACACTACATAAACATACTAGACATAAATATAATCAGTATGCGATTTTGTCTGTACCATCTCTAATAGGTGCTTAATGTAATTTTCTGTATGAACTATTATTTATCAAATCTGATAAGATGACGTTACAACAATTCCTATGAGAAACTCAAATATTATTTTCTTTAAATAAGATGTTCAAATGTCCCATGGCGTAAATTCAAACCACAAACATACGATTACGACATGTTTTATGTATTAAATCTAGATTTTAAAATTAGTTTCAAGAAATTTGTTTAAACGTATACATGACACCTGACCATAGCGGTCAGCTTCTTTTAATCGTTCCTAGCCAGTGAATCCATATATTGGTGTTATGGGGGAGTTAAATAACTTACCTTGTTTCCGTGTCCTAATCTTGTAGGATTTTATCATATTATTACTGGTCTAGCTTCTGCAATGTTATAATCATAGTTTGATAAATATTATATTAAAACTTAAAACAAGTCCGACAGTAACCAGACGTGTAACGTTTACACCGGGTATGAACTCAGGTAACTATATATAAACTGCATCTTATGTTAACTGGGTGTATATTTTGATCACAAAAAACCCTCTGAATGCCGGTTGTGCTAACAAGTGGCTGCAGTAATTCACACTGTAAGCTTCTTCTGTTTTGACGAAGAATATTATAAAGCAAGACATAAATACTCAATTAAACAATATCCACTAATCTACTGCGTTATATGCTACATCCTTGTCGCATACGACCGTATGCTTATTATAAAATAACCGACGTTTTGTTTATAGTTGCATACACTACATCAGGTCATTGTATAAACGTATCAAATAAATACACTTGAACATTACCTACTAGTAAAGAGATCCTCGTATATTATGAAGACTTGTAACAAGGTTCTTTTTTTTGTTAATTATTGCTAATAGCGACATACTGTTCAATTTTGAAAAATATATTAACAGAAATTGTACCTGCATACGTATAAACAGTACATACATATACAGCCGGCACACAGTAAAAGAGACGATGAGAGTCATCTTCAACACATTATGTATCGTATATTCATTTGAGTAGAATCAAAGTTCAAAAGTAACTGACAATCTTTCAAACATACCAGATGAGAGGTAAGTGTTTTAAAGCTGGACACTAGTACCAAGGACAGAGTGTTAGCCACTTGCACAAAAGATTTCGGGTTCGATCCAAGGCTCAACCACTCAAAAACAACATTAGGTTATGTCTCTACCCGGGAAACAGACTCGGGGATATTCATGTAATCTCTAGCTAAAGTAAATTAATACAATCTAATTTTGAAACGGCCTCTCAGTAAACCCTTCAGCCGCCGAAGACATTTACTGACAGTAGCAAAACCAACACTATATTGTAACACATATGAGAAAAATATACGTCTAACAGGAGATGATACAGCCATAAAAACAACACAGTCCTGAGTGTATATGTAAACACTGTATCGATAACCGGTACAAAATTACAAACATTGTGGTTTTTATATAAGAAAATACATCAACAGCTGCGTGTTAGGCGAGTATTTTAATATGTTATGATAAAAGAAAAGAGGTAAATACCACCCGCTATTTAATATCACTGGTAAGTAGATAAAATTCAGCAATATAAATATTGAATAATTTACGGAATCAACACATGGCTTGTATAAATATAAATAAGTATGTGGATCTGTTTATTATGTTAAAGTATTCAGAGAATAGAAAAATTAAGATATACATTAAACACTATGTTCTAGGTGTGTTTACATTTATGTGCATTCCTTTACTAATCGCAGTTACATCTGCTATTGAGAATAAACTATATTTGTAAAACAGTGGAATTGTTTGTAATCATATGAATAGGACTTTTTTTATTAGTTATTGTTTACACGTGTGTTATATATAATAAGTATGTATTGTAGATGTAAATCATGACATCAGCATATTTAACTTAGACTATTGAAACTTAAGTAACCCCGTATCCATTAGTATATAAATTAAAGTAATTCATCTGATGATACAATATTTTTTTTTATTTAAATTAGTGGAAATGGCGCCATCAGTAATGCTAAGCTGAACTTAAATTCTGAGTTCGATTTCATACGCTATGATTCATTCCCATTGTGTGCCTGATACACGCACACTATTGGATAGTTAGGTTTCCTGATATTGCATTCGTAGAGGTGAAATTACGCCATAGCTAATATTAAATAACATAAGGGCTGATTAAAATCCTTATAACAAAGTCAGGACAGATAGAAGATTATTTAAACAACGCTGATAGTAAACCCTTAAAATAACACCAGGGCTTATAGTAAACTCTAAAATATACCAGGGCTTATAGTAAACCCTTAAAATAACGCCAGGTCTGATAGTAAACCCTTAAAATAACGCCAGGTCTGATAGTAAACCCTTAAAATAACGCCATGGCTTACAGTAAACCTTTAAAATAACGCCATGGCTTACAGTAAACCCTTAAAATAACGCCATGGCTTACAGTAAACCTTTAAAATAACGCCATGGCTTACAGTAAACCCTTAAAATAACGCCATGGCTTACAGTAAACCCTTAAAATAACGCCATGGCTTACAGTAAACCCTTAAAATAACGCCATGGCTTACAGTAAACCCTTAAAATAACGCCAGGGCATAAGTCAATCATTTAAATAAAACCTGATCTGGCAGCAGATCATGTCAATCTCGCATATACGCACACTTTGACATATAACAGTATTGCTGCCTCCAATGTTAAATTCAGCTACACACCGAAATATGAACTCTTACCATTTTTCACAAGGAAAAAATCACTGACTAAACTATAAATGGCCAGTTAATGATACTGCTCGTATCATATAATGCGATAATTTATGTTAAACATGAAAGGACCAGTATAGAGATTGAAAACGAAAATATTAATCGAGGTATTAGCATCAGATTCACTTTGTAGTAGTAAGTGTTCATTAAGTAAAACGTTTACAATTAAGAAACCAAAAGGGAGATACCGCAAGGCTTATTGTTAAAAATCATTTGACTGACAGTTTGACGTCATTTGACTGACTATGGACGGCAGCTATGATAAAAGCTGATATTATTGACGTTTGAAAGTTGATGCTTGCTAAGGCCGTTTCTAAGCATAGATCGCATGGCTTTGTAGTTGGTAGACGATTCGTTTAGAATTGAATCAAGGGCGCAGTCAGTGTTATGGCGTTCATGCATGTGTAGTGATGATGAACTTCTTAATATATAAGAACGAACTTAATAATTAAAGTATTTTGTAGACTGTTTTAACAAATAAGGACGACAGAATTTTGAAAATTGAAGCGATTCCATCGGTTTTCAAATGAGGTTAAACACTAAACATTTTTCGAAATCAAATTCCAAGTATGTCAAAGCCTGTAACTGCCACCTTAGACGTTTTTGTTATTATGAATAATACATAGTGTCGTCATTCGAGTTAAACTGGCACGTATACACACATAAGTAAATCAACTTGTCTTTGTGACATAGGACATCCTTTTGAATATAAAATAGATGGCGTAACATCGAACAATAAGCAAATATTTAAATGAGGTTTAATAGATAGAGATATGTTTTATGGATGAAAATTGTATGGTTTTATACGATTTGATATTCCAGATGTTGCCTATGTTGAAAAAACATTCCACTGCTGGACAACAGAGAGGTTTGAAAGAGATTTTTAAAACTACATACAATACAAATAACAAAGCACATATAATCAAATCATATAATCAAGTCAGTATTAACGAATGTGTTTAAACTAAATGTCATTTTAAAAGCAGTCGGGAAAAACTTGTGGGAAAACACTAACGTATATCGATCAAGCAACATTAAGCTATCAAGTCTTCGGTATAAACCAGACATGACAAGTAATTACAACGGCAAGTCAATCGATCTGATTCTCAAATGAAGATTCAAATTTTTCTTTTAAAAAAATCGATAAATAAGCACGTATGCTCATTGATAACTAAGACTTATATTATGCCTATAGAAAGTATGGGTAAGCTGCTACGTCGCTGTTTATTTTAAAGCAAATAATAATACTATGTTTTAACGGATCGCGCTGTTGATAAGTCTGTGTTTGCTGTGACATAATTCAGACTTTCAAATTCAAATTTGTTATTGATCGGTTAAATATTTTCTCCAAGAACTATTTGAATTAAAACTTAATTTCAGTATTACACAAATCTGGTTTTCTTATCACGCAACGGAAATCATTGGAGATTAAATACGCATAGTGCTATGTTTAATTATGTTGAATTGTTCTTTCATTCTATGAGAAGGAAAGTTAGTATTATTATATTCTATGCAAATGAGTTGCTAACACAATGTACACTTCATGAAAAATAAGATGAATCTAACGTGTATTTATGAAATACTAGCATACTATTTCTCATCGATGTCTTTGTACAGACACAGTGTGTTACATATTTATTAAAGACACCATTAGCTTATAAAAGATGGTGATGACAAATACCTTGTTATTATAATGCTGTACTATTGTAATACTTCCATTGTTGTGTTTATTAATATTTAACTATCTAGCGTTATTGTTATGCCATCGACGGCATCATTGTCCTGCTTGAATCAGCAGTGAGACACTAATGAAAGTGTGGCGTAATGTGTATCAATCATAGCAGAAAACATGACCTGGCGGGGATTCGAACTCACGACGAATGGATCTAAAGTCTGACCCGCTACCGAGTGAGCTAACTGGAACAAGCTAAGAACATATTAAAACTGCATGGGAATTATGTTGTTATTATTTAAATGTGAAGATGTATATTTATCAGCATTTTAACTGTTTCCTACATACTGCGTACATGCAATACAAATTATAACACAAATCTGCATCTTCTTCAGAATGCGTAATCGGCGAAGCGAACGAAATTAAACACACTCATTTTCATATGAAACATAAAACGAACAAATATATTCATACTCTGGTACTTATAGCTAAACTGCATGATGCATCCATGCGAAAGACACGATAACACTTTCATTAATACAAAACATGTCATTGTACCATTCGTATTGAAAAGCTGAGAAAAACCGTTTAAGGCAAAGAGAACATTAGTCGCCATATTGCTCGCGTACATTTATCTTCACAAATTAATGTGCTTTAATTGTAGTAATATCTGTATAAGTATGTTTATCCTTTCATTACAGAAATGTTATGATACTCAACTTCAATGGATAACATTGGTAAAAAGTGATACTGTTGACCCCTTTTTTTACATTATCGTTCGAGTGTAGGATAGTTCTGTGTATGGTGATATACTTTTCTATGCGCGATTTTTAGAAAAAGGGAAAATAAGGTCAAATGTCATAATGTAAAAGTCTATGGAAAGCTCTTTGATGGTAGCTGGCCACATTTAGTTCATTGCCCATACATTCAGCTCATTTCAGCATTCAAATTGGGTTTGTCGTTCCTTGGTCCAACATTTTCATTTCTATCTCGGCTAGACGAATATCCCTTTATATTCAATATTTTTTACAGTTTCAGCATATGTTTATGTGGCTATAGCACTCTCTCATTCAATGGAGGCACATGACATTTGAAAAGTAAAATTAATACTGTTTCAGCCATATTGTCAAAGAGAGCGTCGTAGTCACTTCACTCTGACGGATATGGGGAACTATAAGTATTGTATGTAGAGCAATCACATTTCCTTTTACACTTCTTGAGAGTTATTATGATTATTATTATACTGCTGTAGGCTGCTCTGGACTTATGTATTGACCACCTGCGCATCTAAATCACAAATAGAGATTATATTCCTCGGACGAGAGCTGAATAACTTTAGCATGTCAATTTTATGAAATGTCTTTTTGTAGATCTTTTTATGTCAATTAAAAATGCCTAGTAATATGCATATTTGACACGTTTCATTAAAATACCAAATTGTTAACGAATAAACAGAATAAAATGCAATGTCGCATTTTTGTCTTTATTTAAAAATGCCACGAGCCAATTGATGTGCAATTTTCATTGATTTTACTACATTTTCTCTGCAACAGTTGAATACATCCATTGTTAATGGAAATGAATATTTTTACATTGCAAATTCGATATGCCAAATAGAAATGAGCGACATTTTTTTTCTTTTTTTACATACTTGTTCAACTGTGATAAAACTAGTGTTCACTGGTGTTATTGGTTAATAGGAAACATAACTGGACAATTATTCCAGCAACTAACTTGCAGTTATTTTTTTATTTCTTTCTGTCATGTCAACATTTTGATCATTGCTAAACACACAAGTCTATCCTAACAGGCGTTTATTTAGTCAGCCATACCAATAACTGTATTTGTCTTATACATACATACAAATCTGCCTACCTGCGCTGCCTTGTGCATAAATAACATAGTAGTATTTCTTAACAAAAGTATATACTTTGGTATAAATAAATTAATGATTCGTTAACTATGTAAGCTAAATGAACAACACAATAAAAGAACGAGAATTATGTGCATACATGTATTTAGACAGATGCTAAGCTCCCAAATGTGCTGTCTGATCAGAACCGTCTATAGTAACGCCTGTTGTGACGTCTTCAGTATGGCTGTTTTCCATGACATATATAATGTAGCTTTTTTATTTGGCTTTTATTCTTTCGTCGTTTGTACAATTATGTCTCACGATACACATTTCCTATAAATAACATAAACGCGTATATGGATAATATCGTATAAAACGAATTTGTGGATTTATATTAAATAATACGGAATAAATTGCTCATTTTATGAAAATTATCTCGAATACTTGTATAAATACTATTTCATACAAATTAATACTCTATGATAGTGTGGACTGGGATTTTTATGAAAAAGAAAGTCATCAAAGTTAAAATCATATTTTATATTTATCTTTGTTTCCATTCTTCACTGTAATGATTAAGATAAAAATACCTCCAACAATGCCGATTCTATGTTATGGAATTACATGTAGGTTTGAAAGCATATCACAACACAAACGATCACGTGAATCGAAGTATGATGATAACGTTAATATTTGTCTACGAAGGATTTACAATTTACTATTTTCATTTAGCAAAATAAGAAAGTTATGACTAATCTATTCTATTTAGATCGAATATATTTCTTACTTTAAGTTGTATATGTATATCTAATATTAAGAATATATGAAACTGTGATATTCGAAATTTAAAAGCAATAACAATTGGAGGTACACTGCTACAACGCACACTGTAATCACGTAATACAGATATATCTGTAGTCATCAAGCATGTATGTCAGTTAAACGTGCTAATGAACTATAATGCACCTAGTTAGCACATATACTTGTGAAAGATTACATTACATTTTTTAGATAATAAATCACTATTGCCATTACCCCAGCGTCGTCATCGCCGGCGTCGTCATCCGCAGACACCCAGGTTAAACATTTATATTTAAGTTTAAGATATCTATGCAACCACTCATTGGATGTTAATGAAACTTTGCATGTTTGTTCACCATCATCAATGGAACACACACCAACAGGAATCATAACTCTGTATTGCGTTTTGGCACAGTTATGGCCCTTTTTGGACTTATTTCGATTGTACGCATTTCATAAATGAACCGCGAAAACACGCACATTTCCTACATTTAAAGCCATTTTAGGTCAATTGTATATGAAATAGCACTCTTGATTCAAAAGAATATGAACAAATATAACTCAGAGTGTATCAGGCAATGATAAGAATACATCTTGTTGTGTAGCAAGAATGGTGTTATAATTCAAGAACCATATAAAAGCATGTTCCTAAATTTTACCCTCTTCGGAGTCAATTTATGATTAGAAAACATTAAATAAAAACAAACAACATCAAAATGTTTTTAAAAAAATAAAGTATATTTAATACAAACACACTGAGCTCTTCTGAAAATAGGGTATACAAAATAACTGCATTTGACAGGGCCGATATTTGGGCTTTGTGAACGTGTTGTTTTCAATGAACGAACATTAGACATATTTTCGCATATGTTAACTTTATTCATACTTTTATCTTACATATAAGCTATATAGTATCGTTAACGTCTCTGTGTTTAAATCTCTTACAGTGTCTGTAGTTGCCAATTTACAATGTGATAAATGATTGATTAGTGATTGAATATTGATTGGTTCGTTAGCATTACGACCAATCACTGCAGGTGGTTAGATTTGTAAAGAAGTATTTGTATCTTGGTCTGTAGGTCTTTATAAATAATTGAAACACGGACTGTCATAAAAGATTTTTTATTTTTAAGTGTACTTAAATCCCGGGTATCGTTTTATTTTCAAAATAGAAAATGTGCGTTTTATATCAACGAATGCGAAATATTTGGATTTAATTGCATGCCTAAGTTTAAACTACTTACGTTTTCTCAGGTATTCAATTGTTAATGACAATGTTCCGATCACCCTCTTACAGTTAACATTTCACTATGAATGTGTAAATGGTACAAATAAAATCTTAAATATCGGACATTTATGTATATAGTTTTAATTTATTTTTGTTCATGGTACATGCACGTAGAAAAGCTATTCAACCATAACAGTGGTACTATTGTCCAATTATGTACTAAATGTAGCATATGAGATATAACTAGATATTAATATATTAATAGATGTGTATATATTGCGATTCGATTGTTATTCATTTTACTCTTTCATAACTGGCACATTAGTTTGTTCTTGTATCGGATGCTTTAGTTTGACAGTGAGTGAGTGAGTGAGTGAGTGAGTGAGTGAAGAGGTTAGTTAGGTAAATGTTAATGTAATTAGATCAGAATGCCAGTAAGTAAATCATTAACTATAGTGCATGAAAAAAAAAAACCGTATATACTTAAATACAAATACAGCATCCGACAAAATAGTTCTCTAACGTTTTCCCAGTCAATAGAAGATACAGAGAAACAAGATAAAACGTTTATTGTGAACATGTAGTAAAGGAAGTAGGCATACATATATCATTATAAAACGATAGAATAGATTATATTATTCAATGCTGTTACTAACATAGAAATATATGATGTTTCAATGTTTAACAATTGATTAAATAAACAACTATTGAAAACATGTTAGCATTATTCCAGATATATGTATTAAGATAATGCAACGATCAATAAAGTAAAATGGCATATATAGTGTTATACGCAATTGGTTTAATTCTTAATGAGTTCATTTCTTTTTTAAAAAAAACATTAATATATATACCAGGCGACTGCTTGAGTAAATAATTTTTGAAAGACTTAAGCATTTATGTACAAATTTGGTGTCAACCATGAAATATATACTCACCAATTTCATTGGTTTGTCAGAGGTGTTGATATTGTATCTATGGTTTGCATTATAGCTAGGCGCGCTCGCCGTAGTATGGCCTGTACATTTATGCCTTGTTATTCACAAATAATTATCTGTATATATCATACATTGTGAATGAGCATCTAAAAATATATTTATATATATATTTATACATTTATTTATTTTAATGTAATGCCGTTGTCACAAACACGATATATATATATATATATATATATATATATATATATATATATATATATACTATAGGTACACTTGTAAATTGCTCTCCCTTCAATCTAATTGATCTTGGTTAACTGGAAATGTTATGACATAAGCGGTGGGGCAGCGTTTTATTGTGATGTAGATGATAGATAATGGATTATATATGCAGACAAACTGCAGTTTGATACAGTCTTTATGACATCAGATGGAATAGGAGGCTTTTTAGCCTCGCATCATTTATCTGTGTAATTGCCTTTTCAGACATTCAGTCTGAGCTAAACGGTACGTAATTGCAACAAATGTGTTCATTTGAATTGGTAAATGCTTTTAATGTCAACAATTTCGCATTAATAAATGAAACACACATTATAAATATGAATAATCTAAAAGTTTAAAGTTGGCCTACCTCATTTGACAAGTGCCTGTATCTGTGTCTGTTTATCTGCATATATTTCGTTTAGGGCTCACCAAGTGCATCCCTTTGACGGTAGCACGAATCTTGCGCCCAAGAAAGTAGAGCTTTTTAAATCGGTGGGGCATTTTTTTTTTGCAAATGCTTGAAATGGTCATGAGAATATTGGAACATTGTCTAGAGTTCTGCCAAGTTTGGATGACAGTACACACTACTGAATGAAGGTAAAACAGTTCTTAAAAGCGTAGTTGTACACTGCAACGAATGGACAAATTTGTCAAAAACGAAGGGTTGTCATCAGACCATCAGAATTTTGTGAAAGTCATCTGGTATACTCAATGTTCTTTTTCTCCTGTATATATGAACCATGAAACAGGACTTTCTATGGAAACCAGGCACTTTTAAAACCATTAGCAATGCGTTCAGTATTCCAGAAATGACTTTATCTACATGTAGAACAGTACAAAATTAACTGGCGTACGAAATGTTTAGAGTACGTATGTGATGAAAATATTTTGCCATGATTATTGCTCATAAGAAAACTAAACTCGCAAATGTATAACTATGAAATCAGTATAACAG
Source organism: Panopea generosa (assembly GCA_029582155.1). Taxonomy (NCBI): domain Eukaryota; kingdom Metazoa; phylum Mollusca; class Bivalvia; order Adapedonta; family Hiatellidae; genus Panopea; species Panopea generosa. The sequence goes on from CM055896.1 coordinate 90,037,407, forward strand.
CTATACTAAATACATCATTTTCACTTATATAAGTATATGTATTATTCATTATAATTTGCTACCGTTTGATGTATTTCGCTTTATTTATGATACATACTAGATTAGTAAGAGCGTCAGCTGCCGTAAACAATTATAAGTACTTTCCCTTTTTTATATTTGTATTTAGCAAGACGGTTTGATCGAAAAATGCCAAAACTTTTTCATTCATTGTCTACACAATACATCTTGTTGTTTAATGACAACATTATTTCCAATCAAAACCGCAATCGAAATTTGTCTGATTATGTGATATTTATTTATGGGTGCTTGTATGTTGTGTAATACTCTCAAAGGTACTGGAACAATGATATTTTATCATAATCAATTACAGTTATTACTGTTAATAAACACTCAATCCGTCTGAAAGTTTATGTCGCATACACTGTCTAAACATTGCTTAAATATACCATATTAATATGTAAATAAGATTTACTTTAAAAAAACACACCGTAACTTTGAAATCGATTCCATAAATGTTCTCACATGTCTTTACATGTATGAAGGTTTAACCATACGGAATTATTACCATGTACATCACTTCATAATTGGGAAGTGTTTTGTAATACTAGTTGTGCCCTGATATATTTTTAAATATATGAACACATCTTTAAAACTACAATAAATGTATTCCTCGGATACGTCATACCGATACAATTTATAACAAAATAAAAAACAAAACATAAAACATTCTTAACAAATCTTTCTTAGTTTAAACTTGCTTACTTTACTTTGAACGTGAAAAAAACTATTATAACTTAGACACTTACGTTCAAGTCTTCATGGGCAGAACCAGGTCTAAGTACATGCAGAAATAGTGTCTTACTCAACAACACTACACATAGCCTTGTTGGAGGATCGAACCTGTAACATCCGATCATTGATCTGATGCTCTGCTGTTGCACATAAACAAATCTACAAAACAGGAGTTAACTCACCTTTGCAAAACAGAAACGAAACTAAGGTTATGCAAACATATTAAGGTATTTTGATTTCATATTCCATTACATAATCGGTATAATTTTATTTTTATTTATATTATATAACTTTCAGAAATAGTGCTAAGCGAAATTTATAAAAAAAAAATATCGAGTGTGCCTTTAATACATTAACTATACCTCGTAGACGTCCAATCGTTTAGATGACACGTTGCGCTTGTCGGGTGAAGACTTTTTATATTCAACTTTATTACTATGATTGTAATATATCTATTATCTTTAAGCCTAAGAGTACGTGTTATAAAGCATATACATAAATTGTTCGAGTGTGTATGCATAGCTTTGTAATATAAAGAGTTGATTTACAAATATACTTATTATAAGGATGCACTGGGAATCCGCTCCAAGATTAAGGGATGCATGTTTTTATGAAACTAATGTCTTACATATTAAGAAATGTTATTGTGCTGTACTTGACAACCGAATCAGAAATGAACAGTATTTCATAATAATTTCATAACATATGTTTATAGGTGGTATTGTTAATAATGCAAAGATTAGCAACACCTATAAATAAATGCTTATGTTACATTTGCAGAATTGTTTCTGTTGGTTAATAATTTTCTATCATATAGCTTAGACTTATGGCTCTTTAGAATATTGCACATGCTTAATGTTTTATAATTCTATTATTACGTGAATGGCATTTTATGATGTCTACAGACTTGGTCAGATATCACAATATTTTATAGAAAGTGGATTATTGTGGCGTAAGCATTACGCCGTTGTACATTTTAATATTTGTTTATATCTGCAAAATATATGAAACACTATGCTTAATTATACGAGATATTTACTTGTTAGCAACATCTACGTGAGAAACAATATATGGTGCAATAAATATATCGGCATTCAATGTGTCATCCATCAAAGTCATCTATCGACTCGCGTTTTATTTGTGTACTATATATACATTTTAAATATTGGAAAGTATTAAATACAGCATGCGTCGTAAGGTATAACTTTTAAACATTATTTTATCAGACAAGAGATAAAATAGTAAAATAAAATTTAACAGGTTTAGACTGCTGTTAATTATAACTTGTCTGAGGATGCAGTGCCATAAAAATCTACACAGAGAGACATTACTCTTAGGTCAAGATGGATCTTTGGATCTCTGTCTGTTAAGTCAGAATCAACATGTTTGAAATGTTTGAAACAGGGATGACTAAGTGTAAGTTACTTTCATATTCATATAACGTCAAATGCGTCAAGTAATCACCAATATAGTAAATGATCAGTATATTTTACATATATCTTATACAATATCGAATGACATCAAATGCATACACATTTTAGATATAATATATTTATATCTAGCCATATTTCGTTCTCCTGGATTATTTAACTTCATAGATAACTATTATAATAAGTATCCCTCATTACGTTCTCAAAAAATTATTCAATACGTTCACAATTACGTACTTATACAATCGCTGCCTTAATACTAGTGATACACTAGTGCGTACTGACACGATTGCTGCCTTAAAACTATGAAGCATAATCGACTCAAAACGTTCTTTGTATAATAAGTAAATTTTATTCACATAATTATAAAATTTGTATAAGTTCAAAGTCACAAGCTAACATGTTTAAACTCGCTATTGCTCGTTTAAACTAACCCTTGTCTGACTGACATGTTATCCTGTCCGTGTCTTAATCCTGACTGAAGGACTTATCTCTACTAAAACCAGTCCCTGAATGTATAAAACACTATTCTATCACTGGTCAATTCATTTCTCCTTTTCTGTTGGTCAGTATTCTAATTACGGACTTTAAAATCCCATACATACACTTAATGTCACATATACATCAAGATAACCCTTAGCTATTATTTATATCCAGTAACATGTCATCCTATCTTATTAACCTGTCATAAAATGTACATACAATATTTAACTACCATAATATAACAACTAATGATACTCTAGTACGTATTGTCACAATTGCTGCCTTAAAACTAGTGATACACAAGTATGTACTGACAAAATCTTGACCTTAAAACAAGAGATTCATAGTATGTACCGACACAATCTCTGCCTTAAAACAAGAAATTTACAAGTACGTATTGACACAATCGCTGCTTTAAAACCAGTGATATACTGACATAATCTCTGCCTTAATACAATATATTCACTAGTAAGTACTGACACAATCTCTGCCTTAAAACAAGAGATTCAATAGTACGTACTGACTAAATTTCTGCCTTAAAACAAGAGATTTACTAGTACGTACTGACAAAATTTCTGCCTTAAAACAAGAGATTGATTAGTACGTACTGACACAATCAATACCTTAGAATAAGAGATTCACTAGTACGTACCGCACAATCTATACCTTAAAACAAGAGGTTCACTAGTACGTACTGACACAATCTCTACCTAAAAACAAGAGATTCATTGGTATGTACTGACACAATCTCTGTTTTAAAACAAGAAATTCAGTAGTATGTACTGACACAATCTCTGCCTTAAAACAAGAGATTCAGTAGTATGTATTGACACAATGTCTGCTTTAAAACAACAGCCTAAGATGTACAGCTTTGTTTCTCTACTGTTAATTTTATACAATCACCCGCCATTCTTACTGATTTATTATATTCGTCTGGGGATAATGTGTATATTAAATTTTGTGCATGACGTCAAGCGGTACACTTGATAGTATGCTACTGCAAAGCATACGCTGTCATATTAATCAATCTTAGGCATTTTTGTTACGAAAAATGATATTCCAACGTCTGAATTTGGGATTGAAAAGTGGGTTTAATAGGCCTCTCTCAAATTATATGCATGTCAGACATTCCATTATCCAAGCGATGTTAGTATCTCTAGCACACTACCAGCTGATTAGCAGACGATTATAACTACATAAGAAAATGGCTACACCCCTATCAACTTGGGGTGATCTTTTGAGACCTGGACAAAATTGTTTTGTTTTATTTTGGATATATGTCTTCCCTTGATTTCCATAACAATATTAAGGGACCTGTGTAATAAACAAATAGTTATAAGCAAAATAAGGCGAGTTGGAGGACTACATTGCAATATATGTTATCATGTTTACATATCTATCTATTATTGTTATGAATTTTTAGTATCTTATTATTGTTTGCTTTTTATTTGGAATAAATACAAACTTTAAAAACATCTATTTTTTCTTTAATATATGTATAAACCACAGCATGTAACAACACATGTTATATAAAGAAAGAGAAGTGAAACAATTTGTTTTACCGTATTACGCCTTATAAACATAATTTTATAGACATGTGAACATAGTATTTATATAACAATTTATTGTCAATATTTTAGAATTTTTAATAATATTTGTATCTTTCATTATAGGGTAGGAATTGACTGTATGAATAAATCCAGCACTGTAAACCAGAAGATAAAACCAGCACTGTTGACCATAAGATAAAACCAGCACTGTAAACCAGAAGAATCAAATCCAATCAAAAGTATATTGATATGCTGGAGACCATAGAAAAAACATTGAACACATGATGACAGAGACACATAAAAGTCAGAAATATAGTCTCCATAAATTGGTACACCTGTAAAGTATATATTTGCAGGACTGCACTTGACAATCTTGAAAATGTATTACTCCCACTATATGACTACATACACTAACAATCAGCTTCCGAAACAGTTGGGTTTACTTTGCTTTTGTCTGTACAACTGACATGTAAAGTAAATTATAAGCTTTATTTGAATGAAGACATTGTTTTGAGATATACTTATAATAAGATGAGTTCGAACATGTATATTGAGTAAATAAAACGTTAATTGCCTTTATTTTATGTTTTTTTTTTCATTATTTCTCTGTGATCTGTTACACCCCCTATTATGTCATATCCCCCCACCCCCCATATTATTTTTGTTTTTTAAAAAAAAATATAAAAGGATTTGAACAAAAATAAAATGGTTAACTGTTCTATTGTGTTCTAGACAGTGGACACTTATATGAGTAAACATGGTAAGGCACAAATATTCATGGAACCTGAAATTATACTGACGGTTTGTAGCCCTTTTAAATCACTTTCAAAGAGAGGAGTTAATTAGCCTTAATCTTCAGGAATGTTTACACAGTTCAGATGTGAATGAATTGATTTACAGCAGACCCTTTCCTCCCTCACTCACACTCCTGAGAATTTGTAAATACATTCAATTATTAGATCATAAAACACGGTTTACCAGTATAGAAATACACATGCTTAATGATATAAAAACTTAATTTTCAAATTATGAACTACTTAAATCAATAATTAAATATTGTATTTTGACCTTTACATTAACTAACTGTCACCAAATTTAAATTAACAGATGTAGTCAGACTTATATCTTAGTTATTATTCGAGATGGTCATGTAATCTCTATGTACGCTTGTATTGCTGTAAGATAGGACGTTCTCATAACCTCGTTCTGGTGTAGATATGCATATTCATGAGATAATATTAAGAATGGTCTATTAACAGCTTTGCTAAAATAGACGCTGGCGATAAATCAAACTATTATGAAATATCAATTTATATAAAAATTGACAACCAATAACTCCACACAGGCTCTTCTGTTTAAAGATAATATGTGCTTAATACAGATACTAATTTGCGGGCAGAAAAGATTGACGTCATATTAAAATTACCCTATTCTATATTCAACCATAATTATATAATGTCTTTGTACTTGTTGATTATCTTCTGTGATCTATTCGAATAGTTGATTATATTCTGCATTGATATATAAAAAATAAACGCATTTTGTTTTCAAGATTACTGTTATATGTTATATGCAGAAATACAAATAATGATATATTTGATATTTGGTTTAGGATATTTTCAGCTCGTTAATACCATTAATGAATCATGTGAATGTCAAATACGGATAACCTTTAAAACATCTTAATTATTTGACAAGCGTCCATTTCATATATCTTAAATTTGATACGTTGACACTTAATTGGTTACATTTCAACAAGACATTGTTATAATAAAGAATCACAAAAAATGACCTCGATTACCCAAGGGTTTTATTTTTAGAACAGACGTGATTAGGAAAGATGTCTGAGTTTTGGATCTAATTCTAACCACTTACCCCAATAGCAATAAGTTAACTATGATCTCCACCACAAGACTATAATAATGTTAATGCGACTAAGTTACTGGCTGATACTGATGAGGTTTACCAGTATAATCCTTGTCATGTCCTCGAGGTTATTGTAGAGTATTTGTTCTAAATCTTTCAGCAAAACATTCGAATTCTAGCTACAAATTATTACGTCATGTTAAATTTATGATGTGAAATTAAGGTTAAATAAATAAATAAATGACTGACTGAATAATATAATCAATTAATATATAAATGAAAAATAAATAAATAAATAAATAAATAAATAAATAAATAAATAAATAAATAAATAAATGAATACATAATCAAGTTGCGTGAACATGTATGTTAACATCGAGAATAATGGTGCTGATTGAATCCAATCTGAAGAGGATGGTACGATAGCTACGTTTATTTAAAACGTTTCGTGTTGAATGCATCGACAGCGATAACCATTATGCTGCTGATACACATACATAAATCGTCAACCTTTGGCATACTCAAGAATACCAAGTGAAATGATGTATGTACAAAACTAATAATAGCATCAATATGTTTTCTAGGATGCTTTGACAATCATTGTTTCTCTTACTCAAATAATTTGAATTTGCATTTCTAATGCTTAAAGCGAAGAAATAATCAGATAAATTGCAATTATTTGACTATTTATAAAACTACGCCAAAACGATATCTCAGTTTAGAAAGTCCATTTTCGAACCTTAATCAGTCGAAAACTAATTGTGAGAACGTTTTGGTAGTTGACGGAGAGCCTCTTCGTAGATGTAATATGTTGTGAGGCCTCAATCAAGCAACCAATAAATATTTATATGCCGTATAGAACCTGACATGTTGCGTTAAATCCCATTTATTATCATCGTTATTTAAATCAATTAAATATGCAAAGCAAAATGTACATTGTTTAATCCAGTATTGAAGTCAAATCTGTATATCACTCTATATGGTTATAGAAAACTTAAAAAATTACTATTGAATGCATTGTATAAATAAACAAGAACATGCGAAACACATATTTCCTGTATGATAATGAACCGATAAAGGAAAAAGTCAGTGAAGTTTCTTTCTCTCATTCTCTTCCATAAATATTTTCTATTACATGATCTATTCTAAATTAACTATTGTGTTATTTTTTTCTTAATTTATGCACATTTTGCCAAACTGAAATTGGTAAGAAACAATATTATAAAGTCTATAATGGAAAGTAAAATAACTGTTAAGGAAGCAGATTCACACAAGCTTCATAAGCTTTTTACTATATCCTTTCCACATAACGTGTTAAAAGTATGACTTTATTGCTTCAATGTTAAATGTATGGTAAATATATGTACTTATGTGAATAAAACATTGTTTAAACTAACATACTGTCATCAATTACTTTGGAACGATGTATGAACCTCTCTCTCTCTCTCTCTCTCTCTCTCTCTCTCTCTCTTTATATATATATATATATATATATATATATATATATATATATATATATATATATACACACACAGACTCCTTTGTAATTAGTTGACACGAGAATAATACCTTGAGTGATACATGAATTAAAAAAATGAACTATCTAGTATTTAAGAGTATATACATTTTGTTAAACAGTATACATTAACTTTCAGTATGGCGTATCGGAATATGTATAATATCAATGAATACTTAAAAATAATGACCTTTAAAGGGTTATAACCAGTATTTGTGTCCTTTCAAATAAAAGTAAAAACTTACTGTAATATTTGGTATAAATTACGACTGTCGGGATCATATCTGATGCTTACTACAGTTGACAGTTGATTATTGTCAAAAACATGTTTGTTAACTCGCTAGTATCGCCGTTATATGAGACCCTTGCAATAACATATATGCTTTAGTAGATATATCAGTAAACGTTCGGGTCATCAGCGACTAAATTCGTGAAAACGATTAAATTTCGATTCATATTTATGCCGCCGATCAATGCCGATCAATGCAATAGCAAGTATTATATATGTTGTTCATTTCACCAGCAAAGCTAATTTTTCTTATAGCGCTTCATAAACGGCTTCCAATATAACCCGATTAGCTGGGTTTACACAAAATGACACCATTAGTCCACATATGCATTAATATTGGTTGCACATATCTAGTGACCATTTCAAAAATGAAAGATGACGAGACATGGGCTGAGTTTGTGCTATTGAATCGGATAATTCACTCCGTCAACGAAACAGCTAATTTGTATTTTAAAATTGTTGATCAGTGAGTTTAGATTTCAAACATAATTTATTCACGTTTAAAGAAGTATCTGCAGTTATAATGCATCAACGACCATCACAATTCACTGAGATGTTTTTCATTCTTGAGCAAGTTGTTTCTTTCTTTATCAAAGAAATATCTTTAAATACGGTTATGTCTCTTTAATCTATTAGTAAGCTACCAATGCAAGTTTTGAAAAGATACGGGTGAATTGTTTGTTTGTATTTTATCCACGATATATCCATCCTGATACGGAACAGTAACCTTCTATATGGTGTTGTAGGAAACAAACACGGCAAACTACACGTTAGATAAAAACATCAAAGAAGCAAATGTCGGATGCAATATACAATAAATATCTGATACCAATGATAGCAGCATAATGAAATACAAATATATTGCTTTAATGCAGATGTTATCAGAGATACCGTAAATATTTATTTGAATGGCGACATTGCCTGCTTTCATTATGTAATTATTAGTTCTATAATTTACATTTAATGGTAAAAAGGTTAGCGCTCTCCGTATTGAAAGCAAAATGTTTGAGTGAGAATACTTTATACCACATTTTTATCATGTCAAAGAGCGCTTGTTCGAAAACGCAATTGTTTTAATGAAAACCCACTTATAAAGATATATTTTAGCATTAAATTACAATTGTCTCAGTTGGTATTCCAAAAAAATTGTCGTATTGGTTATATAGAAAGTGTTTGATTCCAATTTTACTTTCACTTAAATTGTGATACATTTGAATGTAAAGCATAATAACATGTTGGCAAAAGAGCATGTTAAATATAATTATCGATTTAATAGTGTTGCTTAAAACGACATCGTACTGTTGAACATAAATTTAGTATTCCATGTCAGCCATTCCATGCTGATCTATTGTTTCCGACTCCAAATGTGTAATTGGGTCCTTTATTACCTGTTTATTTAGTGACCTCCCTTGAGTAAACATCGCTTATCGAGACGAGTGATTTCAGCTGAGAAAAACCTTGAAAAAAAAAGATATTAAGAGGAAGATGTTCGTTCCATGGTGGTGCAACTGGATTGCCATTATCCCGGTGTATCTGTTTTTAATGGTGGACTTTTGAATTATCATTTCTTGAGACTTTTATAAACCTATAAATGTTCGCATACCTGGCAAGGTATTACACTGTGAATTGAGGCGTGCACTGAAGCGGGTCAGGTGTAATGTGTATGAGATGATATTTGTACTGGCTTTCGGGAGACGGCGTTGGCACGAAGATGGGCATTGACAATGCTACGTACCGTTACAGAATAGAATGTTTTGTACAACCAGTGAAATGCAGACATACAAATCGAACCATGACAATAAACAATGACTCCCTGTGTATTAAGGTTTTCTTATTCTTTCTGTTGGCTGCACAATACGTTGAAATCAATCCGGGACCATGTAAATCGGTTCAGGTCGAGGTCAAGAACGGAGCGCAAAAGGGCAATGTAGCACTCGAGGTAATAATGCCACAGTTGCGACCAATCAGAACAATAAATCATTCTCCGATGTATTAGATTCGCCACAGCGGACAAGATTATCCCAACGAGAGAACATTAAATGCAACCTAATATAGACGTGTGGCTAAACAATAATAGTCCGCAGTTATCTTCACATCATAATTCGCCAGGATCGGTATCTACACACCGTAGAAATAGTGACACATCCACTGTATTCGATATTGTTGTTGAAAACAACATAGTTGATCCACCTAGGCTGGACACAACCGCCTTATTAATTGAGATCCGCGGTAATGTGAATAGTATGAGCAGTAAGTTTGATAAATTGGAGCAATCTGTACAAAACTTAAAATAAAGAAAATAATACTTTGAAGGAACAAAATAAAATTTTAACCGAAAAGGTTGATATCTTGTATAAATCATTTGAGTATGTTAAAAAGATGACTGATGAAAATCAATTAAAAATGAGAAACTTGAAGCACAGTCACGTCGCTACAATTTAAAGTTTTACGGTATAAGTGATGAGAGACATGAAACATGGGAACGGTCAGAAGCTAAGTTGAGGCAGGATATATCTGATTTTGGCCTGGATGAAAGCTCATTTTTAATTAACAGGGCACAACGATTTCCAAGTTCTTCATCTCCTAGGCCCGTTATAGTCAAGTTCCCGTTCTACAAAGACAAGGAAAATATCCTAAAACAATACCGCCAAGTCCGTAAGAACAGGGATCTTACTATTAACTCTGATACAAATGTGCGGGTTGTGGAAGATTTTCCTGAGCGTGTCACTAAGCAAAGTACCTGCTCTACCCGCTTTTAAAGCAAAATATACAGGAGAAGAAACCCGCCTATTTCCGTTATGATAGGCTGGTAGTATATGGCGTATTCAACGTGTATGACAAGGAGGCGATAATAGCGCGCACAATGATAATGGTAATGAACTGAACTGTTCAATGAAAGAATCTTATAAATCACTAGTCATTTTCCCGCCGCTAATTAAATCATCGCTGGGGACATGAACTGTTTTGGTAAATCATTAATTGATTTGTGTTGAACTTACGGTGTTCATGTACTCAACGGCCGGTTTTTTAATGATAAATATTGGGAATTTTCGTGTTTTGCAAATGTCGGAGCAAGTGTCGTTGACTACATGATTGCCTCTTCTGATGTTTTTCAGCATGTCACGGGTTTTGGTGTGGATGAGAATACATTTTCAGTCAATTATCCATTGTATTGTAAATTGAATTTTATGCTTAAATCATCTGACAGACAGGAGGATAGTTCCGATAACCCTGTCAATGACTATGAACATATCGTGTGGAAAGATTCTTGTAGAGAATCATTTTTATCGGCTTTAACGAATCATTTTGCCCTTTTGTAACAGTGTTAATGATAATAATGCAATTGATATGTTTTTTTTTTAGATTTACGAATAGTAGAACAGACCTTCAACTGTTCAAAAGCGCAAATCATGTTTTTAAAAAAGTGTGTTAAAATGCTAAATTTTTATTCCAACAGAAAAATTGTCAAAAAATTGTCGAATGCAGTAAGAACCCAAAAATGTTTTGGAATACAATTAAAAGTTCTAAGTTAAAAAATAACGTCACTAGTACCAAATCTATCTCTAGCAAGAAGTGGTTAAATCATTTTCAAAATGTGTTTAACACACAAAATACGGATTATGGTACTAATAATTTCCCGAATATTACTCGTAATGTTGAAAATAAGTATCTTAATACAGATATAACCGACGATGAAATTTTGCAAGCAATAAATCAAGTTCTTGGCAAAAGGGCCCCGGGGCCCGATGGGGTGGGTATGCTTCTTTATAAACACACAACTGTTCTAATATTACCACATTTAAATAAACTGTTTAATGATATGTTTTCAAGTGGAAATGTACCCAATGCATGGGGTGAAAGTATTATAACACCTATACAGAAACATAGTTCCACATTAGACCCAAATAATTATAGGATATCTCATTGATAAACTCTCTATGTAAAATATTTACTTGCGTTTTGAATAACAGATTAAAAACCTGGTGCGACGAAAACAATATCATTGATGATACTCAACCATTAGATAATATATTTAGTTTAATGTCGATATCTAAGAAATACTTATCGAGACCGAGAGGTAGATTTTATTGTATTTTTTTTACTCCATTCATCACAATATTTTATGTGATGCGATGAAAAGGAAATTTATAGATGGTAAAATATTAGCGGTGTTCCAATCAATGTACAGTAAACTTAGATCATGTGTGAGGGTTGGTCATGGGCTTTCAGACTTTTTTTAATGTAATATCGGAGCAAGGCAATGTTGTATTTGCAGTCCTCTTATATTTTGCCTGTTCATAAATGATCTTGTAGATTACTTAAAATACTTTTAGTCAAGGAATATATGTATTAGAGGACCCGTGCGACCTATACGCTCTTTTTTTACGCTGATGATGTTTCTAATTTTAGTGAAACAGCTATTCAATTACAACGGCAAGTCAACGGTTTATCTAATTTTTTTGTGATTCAGTCCACATGAAAATCAATTTTAAATTAGATAAAACTAAAATAATAGTCTTTAGAAATGGGGTTGCTTTGAGAAACTACGATAACTGGTATTTAAAACAAAAGTTTATTGAGGTTGTTTCTATGTACAAATATGGCACCAACACTTGTGTGGACTAAGACACATGAATATGCATCGAAACAAGCCCTAAAATCTATTGCATGTATAATTAAATATTAGCATAATTTTTGGACAGTTTAGCCAGAATGATATGTTCAAATTATTTGATAGCATGGTCAAGCCCATTTTAAGCTACGTTGCAGAAATATGGGGGTATCAGTTTATTGATAAGCTGGAGAAAGTTAATTTAAAATTTTGCAGACAAAACTGTTCTTTACCACAACAGACAACTGGTTGTTTTGTTTATGGAAAATGTGGCCGTCTTCCACTTTGCACTACATATATGCCACAGTGTACTAAATACTAGCTCAAAATATTACATATGGATAGGAGATATCCATTTCAATGTTATATCATGCTAAAACGTCTTGATGACGCCGGACGCAAAACGTGGGCTAGTCATATACGACATTTATTATTTTCACTAGGATTTTGATATGCCTGGATTGCTCAAGGTGTTGGTAATGCAATTGCGTTCATTGAATTGTTTAAACAAAGGATACGCGACTGTTACTTGTAGAAGTGGTTTGAATCCATGAATGGTACAGTTAAAGCCGATATATATAGAAACCATAAATCATTGTTTAATCCTGAAAAATATTTATCTTTAGACTTATCATTTCCTTTAAGATAAACGTTGGCAAAATTAAGAACGTCCACGCATAATCTTATGATTGAAAAAAAGGTCGTCATATTGGGTTAGATAGAAATTTTAGATTGTGTCCAATATGTTATCTGAGAAATATTTTAGTAATTGAATCTGAATTTCATTTTTTTCATGGAATGTACAGTGTATGAAAATTGAAGAAAGGATGTTTTGGTGAAAACTATCTAAATTTAAGAGACACAAATACTTTTCATAAGTTAATGTCCAATGGAGATAAAACTGTCATATGCAAAATTGTGAGGTTCCTGTATAGGGCTTTCGAAAAACGAAATAGTTTAATTTAATTGTGAGGCTTTATTTCAACTGGTACAATAATATGTAAAACAATATTTTTCATGAACACTAATATACATGTACTTACATTAATTTTGTTGGTCATTCTTGTGTATGTTCTTATTACATAGTTGTATGATGGGCCTGAGGCCTATATGTACAGACCCTAAACCGCTCAAGTACCCCAAATGCACGCAAACGGAGTGCACTCAGAGCGTAAGCGGAGCGCGAGCGTAGCGCAGACGGAGCGCGAACGGAGCGCAGATTGAGCGCTGACGGAGCGGACCTGGACCGAAAGCAAACGCTGAACTTTTAATAATAAACGCACTCCTGAACGCATGAAATAGATCGAGTGCACTCAGACACGCTGAATGCACTCAGATACGCTGAGTGCACTCAGATGCGCAGTATATGCAGTATACGCTAGACACAGTAAGATAACTGATAACAGAACTATTCGTGCGCTACTGAGTGCACTCGTTCATTCGGATACACTCTTTTTTCATCCTTTGATCGTGAAATCGATACTTAAAATCGAGATTAAAAAGAAAATTTCTTTCACATAAATATAATCCATGTATTTTATATAAATGTTTTATTGTAAAACGCATGATAAAACTTATTTTTGTCAACAATTTATCAATTATAGCATAAATATCAATATTTAGCTGATCAATACAATAATGTTTAAAATACCTATTATACAATAGACGACACATCAACGGTTATCTACGGTTAATTTAGTTGCATGTTTAAGCATGTTTTGGTTTGCGCAACAAAAATATAAATAATTAAAAATGTAATAAAATGTATATATAATGTGTAAATAACAATTCGAAAAGATGTAATATGAATTCACTATTTGGGGTGTTATTTCGATATAAATTAGTTATAGAACATACAATACATTAACTTTATTTCGATTTAAGCGTATACTGTTCCAAATACAAAAATATCAAAGCATGCGTGAAACAAACAAAACATAGATATGCGGAAAATTATATGATTATGATTCTATTTGTTTGGGTATTTCGGCAAAATAAAAATTACCAATTTTCAATTTAATTTGGACTTTAGTTTTATATTTTCCCCAAACATAGTTACACTGAGTTTGTGCTTAGTTGTGAACAAATGTACGTAAAAATGTTTTATTGCAATTAAAGTGGAAACATTGTACTCGTGCACATCTCATTAAAATAATAGTAATATATTAATTGTATTCTAAAATATAAAGTGGGTCAGTAGTACAGCGGATAGGGTGCTGGCTTCAGGCGGTAGAGGTCGCGAGTTTGACCCAGGCTCTACCCGACCTCTCGAAACACAATTCAGTACCAGATCTAATAAGGGAATGCACTGGAGAACGATATGCATAAGCTCCGAGCTTACTTCACAATCAAGCTAAATTAAATTAATGTAAAATAAAAGTATGTATGCCAAATTAACACGACAGACCTAAATAACACATTAGACACAGGAAATAAAAACTAGTAAACGTAAATTTCAAGGTGACCTTTCTGAGGTTGTGATTTTATATTGACTAAAGAACAGCTTTTGATCATCGGGAAGGTTAAAATAAACAAAAAAAAACATGTATTCACTGCCTATAAAATAGTAAATATATTGTTTTCCCGCTTTCCTACAAAATCGATACGCCTGATCACGTGCACGTAAGCACGTAACAATTAAGCCATTATATAAAAGCTGTGAAAGGGGCAACAAGTAAGAAATGACAATAATAATAAGAAGAATAATGATATTATAATATAATAATAAAGTAATATAGCAATAATAACAATACTATAAATAATAATGAAAATAATATTAGTAATAATAGTAATAAATAATGATAAAATATATAATAGATAATAATGATAATGATGATAATAACAATATTATAAAAAAAATCTGCATATTTTAGTATTGATTTCGACTATATATTTCTTATCCAATCACATGCCGCGGGTTAAATTAAGATTCATTCATCTGGCATTAAATATAATCAAAATGAAAATTACACACCGACAGGGTACTTCGTGATCAATGGACCGATAAATCACCAATTAACTTTTTATTGACACACATGTGGTTCTCACCATGGGTATCTGTTTTGATGATTGCCATGCAACTCTGCCTTCATAACAGTAATTAAATTGTTATATTAATTGTGAACGACTGACCAGATGCACGTCTCCAATATAAAAGCTGTGACAAATCAATAAGTCAATATGTATATTATAAAAATAGCTCCAATGATAATAATATTAAAAAAAAATAAAACAAATAATGAAAGTAAAAAATAATGCAAATAAAATACTACATTTTTACAAGGAATTATTTAGAGACATTTAATTTTTATTAGTTTTAAAATTGTAGGATTGTTTTATTTTGTAAATTAACAATTCTGATTTTTAGTTGTATCTGTTTTTTATACGAGGTCGCTAAGGCAGCTGTGGTAAAATGACAGCCCTGAATACACATCCCTTAATACGTGTATGTCACACTTTCCACCATTCATTCAGAACTGGCGTTTTCGGTTAGTTAATTTAATGATATGAACATCATGATACTTACATACTAAAGCGTTCTGAAACTTCGAATAACAAATATCTTAAATAATTTTTTTATTTGTTGTTAATTGGCTGGCAGTTTTCCTTTTTTATCTTTTCTTTTCAATCACATAATGTTGGCTCAATTAAGATTCATCCATCTGGCACGAATTACAATCAAAATGAAACCATACATATCTTCCGTGGTCAATAGACCGATAAGTCACCGCTTTAGCATATAACCTAATTGACACGGCTCTCACTGGCATGTGACATAACGTAATTAACACCACGGGTGTGTTGCTGCGTGTCATATAATTAGCGGTATAGCACAGTGGGTGTAGTTTCAAACAAGTTTAATATAGTTTGTCATTTTAAATAATATATTAACATAAAGCATACTATCAGTAAAATAATAGTTTGAGAAACCCGCTGAAAAAAGTTCATTGCAAGTATATTTATATACATAATGATAACGAAAATTATTATAAAAACTTAAAATATCAGAATATATTTTTTAAGTCTAGTGAAGCCACAATTGGACCCAAATCGAGAAAAACACTACAAGATTATTATTTTTCAAAAATCATTTATTATAATGTCGAATTGCATTGCACGGGTTATAATAAATTTTTCATCACCCTTGCAGTGCATATTATTGATTATAAAGCTTATTTTAGTTTGAACATTAACAAAACCAGTGATATATCCACATGTTGTTAAGTCACTGCTTACACTGAGCAGATTTATGGATTATTATAAGGCCAACGAGGTATCAACAGTATGGAATTATTAATTAAATTTAATTATTAATAACAATATATTTAGTTCATGTTGATGATGTATGTGTAAATTTTGTGGACAAACTTTATTGCTTTCCTGTTACAAACGGCTTACGGTATATCAAAGAAGATACTGACGCAAACACATGTCGGTCTGGATAAAAGACGCCGGTATAACTTACGATATTCTTTGATCACCCAGACCACTGATCACATATCAAAACATAGACATTTCCGTTAAACAGTTTACTATCGATACTAGCTTATCGGAAATTTACAACCTTTCGCCCAGCGGGTGACATAATATGTAGACAAACAATCGGATTATGAATTAATTTACCTTGACTAAATCCCATGGATACATTTTATTGCTCCATTGGATCAGATTAAATTAAAAAGTCAATATAGAATCATTTTAAGAGTTGAGATGTTGCGATTGGTTATTGGCCGGAAACCGAACTGAGCGAACTGAACGTTGAGTGAACGCTGAACAAAGCGAACGATAAGAGGAGTATTAAACAGAGCACTCAGATATACAGCGCTCGTGAGCGAATACCTGCGTTTGTGAGTGCATTAAATTAACCGCGTTTAATCGAGTGCACGCAAACGGAGCGCGAACGGAGTGCAAACTGAGCGCAAACGGAGTGCAATTATGGGGTACTTGAGCGGTTTAGGGTCTGTACGTGAATAAACTTTATTTACTTACCTACGTAAATAAATTTATGTCTTAAAACAATTGAAGACAACAGGATATTTCATTTTTTATGATTTCTCTATTCTAAACTTGTAGGTGCATAACACTTTATATCAACGGCGGTATTTAACGCGATTTTTCACTACCATAACATTGTTCTTGCTCCCCATGATCATATATTGAACAAACGACCTCCCCAGATCATATGTCAAATGCACTGTCAATTGACCAAACGTCAGTATAAGATTCGTTATATAGCCTATATATAGCTTATATGCATTACAATATACACTTAAATGTTATGTCTGTTACAAAATAAAACATGGAAATTGTCTAATGTGTTTTAATATTGTTCAAAGATTGTATTCCGGTATATTATTTATAAGTGTGTAATGACATTTCTAAGACACTGTTTCGTTATTCCTACTTCCACAATGGATGGCTAGAGCTGTACAGGTTTAGGATATAGTATACTGTGTAAAATATTACTATACATATGACTGCTGCAACAGACTGTATATAATATAATTTGACGCCATAATACTTGAAACATACGACCGTGAGGTCACATGCCTACAACGAGTACACTTGTGGTGTTGAAATGAGTGCTTTGATTGTTCTGCATCAAATTGTTTCTATACAGATATGGGATGTTTATATTAGACACTATTAGTTCTAATTAAATGTGAAAAAAAACACAACCACAATGTATCCACAATGAGAACCCCACGTATAAGATATATATACATGTTAACCATGGCACTCCAACACAGAATGCATTGGATAATAAACACACAGAAAACATGGAGAAATCGCCACTGGATACCTTAAAGTTAATAGTGTATGTATGTGTCTCTGTACTACAATGTAGGTTATTTTATTTTAAAAACATATCATATTGTCACCTCCTTAACCCCTGAGTCATTCTTAAAATATCCAGACTTCATGCATAATAATATCAACTAACGAAGCAAGTTAAACTATGTAGATACGCTGTCATTGCCGTTTATATTGTGCATGAACTCTGTCAGTGTCGTTTATACTGTGCATGAACTCTGTCATTGTCGTTTATATTTTACATGAACTCTGTCATTGTCGTTTGTTTTGTGCATAAACTCTGTCATTGTCGTTTATAGTGTGCATGAACTCTGTCATTGCCGTTTATATTGTGCATAAACTCTGTCATTGTCGTTTATATTGTGCATGAGCTCTGTCATTGCCGTTTATATTGTGCTTAAACTCTGTCATTGTCGTTTATATTGTAAATGAACGCTGTCATTGTCGTTTATATTGTGCATGGACTCTGTCATTGTCGTTTATATTGTGCATGAGCTCTGTCATTGCCGTTTATATTGTGCATGAGCTCTGTCATTGTCGTTTATATTGTGAATGAACTCTGTCTTTGTCGTTTATATTGTGCATGAGCTCTGTCATTGTCGTTTATATTGTGCATGAGCTCTGTCATTGTCGTTTATATTGTGCATGAGCTCTGTCATTGTCGTTTATATTGTGCATGAGCTCTGTCATTGTCGTTTATATTGTGCATGAGCTCTGTCATTGTCGTTTATATTGTGTATGAGCTCTGTCATTGTCGTTTATATTGTGTATGAGCTTTGTCATTGTCGTTTATATTGTGAATGAACTCTGTCATTGTCGTTTATATTGTGCATGAGCTTTGTCATTGTCGTTTATATTGTGCATGAACTATGTCGTTGTCGTTTATATTGTGCATGAGCTCTGTCACTGTCGTTTATATTGTGAATGAACTCTGTCATTGTCGTTTATATTGTGCATGGACGCTGTCATTGTCGTTTATATTGTGAATGAACTCTGTCATTGTCGTTTATATTGAGAATGAACTCTGTCATTGTCGTTTATATTGTGCATGAGCTCTGTTATTGTCGTTTATATTGTGTATAAGCTCTGTCATTGTCGTTTATATTGTGCATGAGCTCTGTCATTGTCGTTTATATTGTGCTTGAGCTCTGTCATTGTCGTTTATATTGTGCATGAACTCTGTCATTGTCGTTTATATTGTGCATGAGCTCTGTCATTGTCGTTTATATTGTGCATGAGCTCGGTCATTGTCGTTTATATTGTGAATGAGCTCTGTCATTGTCGTTTATATTGTGCATGAGCTCTGTCATTGTCGTTTATATTGTGCATCAGCTCTGTCATTGTCGTTTATATTGTGTATCAGCTCTGTCATTGTCGTTTATATTGTGCATGAGCTCTGTCATTGTCGTTTATATTGTGAATGAACTCTGTCATTGTCGTTTATATTGTGCATGAGCTCTGTCATTGTCGTTTATATTGTGCATGAGCTCTGTCATTGTCGTTTATATTGTTCATGAACTATGTCATTGTCGTTTATATTGTGCATGAGCTCTGTCATTGTCGTTTATATTGTGCATGAGCTCTGTCATTGTCGTTTATATTGTGCAAATGCAAGTGCATAAGGTATCACTGTATATTTGTATTCGTTGTATTTCAGAACTAATGTACAATGGCATGTCGTACGTATGAGTTCAACTCGTATTATATATGTGTCAACGGTATCAATTGTCATACATGATACCACGTCAGTTGATTTGCTTGTATCGGCGATCATCATCAAATGATTCAAAATAAATGACCACTCCGTATTTCTGAAGGGAATTCTTTCGAAAATGTGCTTTACTCCATATACTCTTATGACATGAGCTTAATTTGATGTCATAGCTCTTGGAACTGAATACACTAATGTGTAAATTATTCTGTCAAGTTAAATTACATTGACATTATGTAACCAATTAGTATATAGACATCCAATATTAAAACATCGTGTTTTACATTATTTTCATCCTGAAAAAGGAAACATTTTAGCAGTCTTGCTATTAGAAATATGCATAATTCAATCTTCTAAACAGCATCAGTCAATTTAAAGAAGTGTTTGATATACAATTAAGGTAGTATGAGTGGTCAGACTTCGTTATTATAATAAAACATTGATATCTCTGTTTATTTATATAGTTGTCCTACTTTGGAAAGAACAAACATAACATTTGTACCAGCACAGTATAGTAGAAAGTCAATGATTATTCAAAAGAACCACTGATCAATTAACTCTCATTAGCGATGATTCGTTCTTGTGCCAGAGAAAATAAAGCTATCGAAGTCGATCTTGTATATTTACGTGATGCACCATAATACATGGATAGAAATAATAGAAATGATGGGGGGTTTATATACTGTTTGAAATTTTGAAAAAGCAGCTAATGTCTACCACATATTTATTGATGTATTTTTTCAGCAGCCTATGTCTGTCTATGGAAACAAGCAACTTCCAGAACTGTTGGTAAATTAATGTGGTAAGTGTTCAATTACTGTATTTATTTAGGCAAAACTTTGTAAACTATGAGGTGTGTTTGAAGTTAAGATCTCACTCATCACTAATCTAATTGCCTACCCTTTGTGACGGTAGCAAAATTCTTGCGACCAGTATATTAGAGCTGTGTAAGGTGGTTAAACATGTGTTTATAATGTTCAAAACGGTCATATTTCCTTTTTACATATTTAGGTCAGCTACCACCATTGAGACCGGGATTCTGATTGGCTGAAAAAAAGGATAGGGATGTTAAGGTCAAATATTATGTTTGTAAGCTTGTTTTTGGTTAGATATAAATGTCACAATGAATGTTTTTATTCTTAATTTGTTAGAATAGGATGTTTTTATCATGAAAAAACAAACAAAACATATTTGCTCATTTTGACTATTTAATGTAGCAAATTGCACTAGTGGTAAGTCTATGGATATGCAAATGAATTCAGTGCGAGACTGGGGGTCATGAACTTCAGTGAACCGAAAGTTAAAAGTGGTACTTTTGACCTATTTTTTGTTGTTGTATTTTATGTATCAAGGTTGATACTTGAATGCAAGGTAGGTCATTTTCATGAACAAATGTTTTAAAAATAGGTTTTAAGCACAAACGCTATAATATAAGTCTATGTGAAATGTAATTGTGGTAGCTGATCATATGAGAACATTACAACAATTTAATGGATTCTGCCAGGTTTGACTGACATTTGAAACTATTAAATGAAGATAAAACAGTTTAAAGTTGTTAAGTTATACACTGCGGTAAACATAAACAAAGGGGTGTCAAACCACCGAAATGGTGAAATAGCAATCTTGTCATTCCGATGTTTTTTTCCTGCATATTTAAACAAACAGTAAGTAGACTATCTGTTGAAATAACGTAAGAAACTTTTAGAACAATTGGCAATTGATTCAGTGTTGAAGAAGTGCATTTCGTTATATGTAGAGCAGTGCAAAATAAAATGGTGCACGAGACATTTACAGTCGGGTTTATCGCTACTGTATATGGTGATTGCTTAATAATCCGAGCGGTTTATTCAGCAAACGTTTTTGGTTTATATACATACATAATTATATTCATAATTTAAGTGGTTCAAATGTAAATATAAATAAATATATATCTAACTATAAAAATGGATATTAATATCATTATGAGATCAGTAATGCATACTCAGATTTCAGAACAGATTTGTTAATAAGCGATTAAAAAGATTGTACAACTAAGATACTTATCTACACGCATCACTTTTGTTATTAGGTTCCATAAAAAAACGTATATTTTGGCCTTAACGTTGAAACTATTGAAAAGTATGTTTATATCAGATTTAATCGTTGTGAACCTTTTCATTTAAAGCACTAATTCATTTTTATTTTATTTAAATACCATTTATATAATTTTGTGTCACAGTGTCATGCATTAAAATGCCAAATAGAATATATGTTATACGCTTATGTGCTTGAAAATACCCTAATGGCAAATCTAATGTCACATTCACATCTTGAAAATATTCAAAATATATTGAATGATAAAATACGATAATGACACATTTAGAAATAGTTTTGTATGAAACAGTTTTTGTCACGAACAGGTTTTGTTACATAACTATCAGAGAATATTTATTCAACTGAGGTTTAACTTAATTCCCTTTGTATATTTTCTTTAAAGTGCATATTAGCGTTTATTGATGATAGAATTTCATCGATGTATATCGTGCATCTGAGCCGAGCAAGCAATCATACCTCAGAAATGAGAAGCAAATGATGCACCGATAACCAAATCAGAGTTTTGCTACCACTCGTTAATTGTGTAAAAACGAAAACTAACATGGTGCGTGAATGCACAAAATCATGTGTAAGCGTAGTTGGTATTGCACTCTCCGAAGCCTAGTGTAACACATTTTCTGCTATGACAGCGCCAAATATGCAATTTACTACAAATATTACCGATTTCATTTATATGACGAAGATACTTCCGACCGTTATAAATGCAATACATGAAAAAATATTGATAATGGTATTATACTAGATTATACATGTATACTGTTTGACATCGAGTTTATTTAACATAATTCAATAACAAATTAATCAAATGTAGGATTCGTTTTATTACCTATGTACTGTTTATTATGCAGACAAAATCTATAAAGAACGAGAACAAAAAATACACAATAGTTTCCGCGAGACGTCGTATGTCGTAACGTCTAAAAATGGCGGCATTTTACCATGACAAATCGCCGTGACGGTCAATTAGATGATTTGACAAGTGAGAAAAATATCTCGTCAACTACTGTGCAGTAAGTCATGTAACAAATTAAGTCACACCGATACTTATAGATACAAATGATATGATTCGAAGTTTTTGCACGTTGATTTATATACTTGATAAGACTAAATTTGCATAAATACAAAATAACGCGTACAATCTTTTAAACGATTAGTGATACGTTTGCGTTTCCGCCATGCATTTTCTACTGACATTAGGGACCAATGTAACGACTACTAATTGATATTTATTTCGCTTTTACGTGTTAGCTTCATACGTGCCATTGTACGTGACATTGTACATTAGTCTCGCGATGTGTATGTCTATCAACTGGCCAGCTAATACAGAGCAAATGTAATGACTGAAGTCCCAATATTATGTTAATTGTGTCCTCAACAACCACTTTTCTATCTCTATGGCAGCTAACACATTCTCAAACGGTTGTATAATATACGTTATTGATGCAATAATTTCTTGATATTTGATATTCAATGTCAACTATTAACCATTAAGGTATATGCAAACCTTTATTGAGTAATATGCTACACAGCCTACACCGTGATTAATCACAGAACAAAGTTTGTCCTCACAATAAAAATATAAATACATTTTTTTACTCTTAAAACATCACTGAACTGTAAAGCAAACGATAAGTATTTAAACAAAATATCTGATTCGTGTACAATACTGATATAAATGTAACAGTTATTCTTTTTGAGATTGTGTAAACGGCTTTTTAATCTAGATATAGGGATAAACACGCATGCTGTTTACTGTTCTGAGCACCAAATCATCGAATGCACTAGTGAAATACAGTAAAACTTCGTTGGCTCGAACACGGATTGCTTGAACACCATATATAGCTCGAACAACTTATCGAGTCCGGACCGAAATCCTATTTCGATGTATTTACATGTACATGTTTGGTGTGATGTTGAACAATACTTGGCTCAAACAATCTTTAGCTCGAACTATTTTGTCCAGTTCCGCCAAGTTCTACTGTATGTTGTTGTTGTATTTGATGTTGTTTTGTGTTGCCGCAGACACATGACAGAAAACACCACCCAGTCACATTATACTGGCATCAGACCTTGATCTATCTTCTAAATGCTGAGCACAAAGCGAGGAAGGTTCTAGTAGCATTTCGGTATGACTTTTACAAGGGTAAAACCCACGACCTTCCGCATTCGAGGCGGAAGCTCTACCACAAATGTGGACAACATAATTTTTTTTAAATAAAAACAAATCAATTCTGAAATAATATATTTAGAATACTTAACTCAGTTAAAGAGTTATTTTTAACTAAGCTGTGAATTGTATATTCTGTTTCTTCTTTTTATTAAATGGCATATCAAAGCGGTTTGTAAGAATCTAAGCAACTTACATATACGGTGTGCAATTTTTCAAAGCTTGTTTATAGTTAGCCTATTGCAAATAATCTCAAAAATGGCCACACTGCCGATAAAAAGTGATAATTGTATGTGTATACAGATGTTAGCATGTGGTTGTTTTGTGATTGATATTATTTGATCTCTGGAAGATTCATAAAATGTAAAATATTAGTTTGCATCTGATAAACTAAAACTGTGTTTAAATCATAGTGCCTTTCGTTTTGTATTTGTCATTAGAGCCGTTATTTATGTTCAGTCAGATTTTGCTACAATACAGATATACTAATAATAAAATCATTACTCCCAGCGATAGAAAATACGCATGTATGTATAGATACATGTTTTTGTCGTAAAAGAGTCTTGGATTGTTTTGAAAAAAGCTCTAAAGTCTGAAAATAAAGTTTATGAGTTAACGAAGCTATCAATTGAATTAAATATTTAATATTTAATATCTTGTCTGCCACGAGTGTGGGATAAGTTTAGTGTGAATTATTTATTTGCAAATGTTGATGACGCCAATGTAAAATTCATGGCGGTGTGGTTTCCATGTGTCTGTGCATGTACCAGAACTTCTAGCACGGCATCCAGATACTCATGTAACACCGGCCACTTTGATCTCGGCCTGAAACTCATAATAATGATCCTAATCACCGTCTAGTCGTACTCTTATTTTTCTATTGCCACTCCTGCCCTTGCATGTCATCGATTAAATCTACACACTGAGTCACCAAGTTTAAGTAACCTGTTTTTTTTTTTGGCCTGGGGTTATCCCTATGCTAAAGTACCAATAATGGATTTCTGACGCTATTCACCTGGCTGGCTGGCTGCCAACGTCACAAAAGTGCAATGTACGTCTCTATAAGATTGCGCGGTGAACAATATTTCAACAAGGATCCATTGAACCGCATCTTTAAGCTTAGATTCATTAATATTTAGCAAATTACGCCACGTAATGACGTTAGGGTAGCTAGAAAGTGTAGCTAGCGGTACATATTAACTTTTTTATTCTTTAATCGATTTAAGTAATGTTTAGACGTTTAGAAAGCATAGAATATTTTTCTTCGAATCTGAAAAAACAACTTAAAGCAAATGTATGAATATACAGACAGTTGAATTAAGCTGGTCATTACATTAGATTTGATTTTACACAATATTTTTCGCTCGAAAAAACCTGACGGTTCCCATTAACTTTATCTTTCGCATGAGCGACCAACATCTTATCCACCACAATACAATATTACATATTAATTATTGGTATCCAGTGGTGTTTATAAAATAACGATTTAAAAAATGTAAAATTAGGACCTTTAATTTAACAGTTAGGACATACTTTCTAAATTGTCTTACAGTCTTAATAAAATGGCAGCATATTTCTTATGCAAAATCGAGGCTCGCCTTTGAATAAGAGATTCAAGATTCAAATATTTTTTTCAGTAATTTAAAACATATAATGTTTCTCATTACATACAAATTCAAATAATAAATGCAACACATGACACGTAGATAATACACAAATAATCAATAATGTAAGATTCAATTAAATTAGATATATGACGATATCTAAATAAAATTTTTTTAAATATTTTCTTTTGAGGTTGGACAAATATAAATAACCTGTTTAACCTATTTGTCATTATATACTTGAGTAGATCAACACAAATAGATAGATGAAACATTTATGCATTTTGATTATAGAAGGATTTACGAACACCAAAAAAATCTACAAAGATTTAATAAAACAGAATGCATCTTACTTTGCATTAACTCAATGAATTTAAACATACTTGGCCGTTTGTAATAAAATTGTTTAATAAAACTTTTACGAATATTCTGATAACTAGGGCATATTAACACAAAATGATATTCATCTTCTATGTCGTGTAAGTGACATAAAATACAATAACGCAAATTACGTTCCATTCTGTACTGAGCATAACGACCGGTTTTAATGTTTAACTGATGTGATGATAATCTTATTCTTGTCATAGAAATTCTTAATTTTCTTGGAAGCATATCTAAAAAAAATTCGATTTCAAAAGTAGTTTTTAACATCTTATAAGTACATAACGAACGACTGTTTGCGATTTCATTAAACCATTTTTGTTTAAATTATATAAAGCTCTCTCTTTAAAAAAACAAATGAAATTTTAACAAATTATCATCATCAGTACTTGACCATATATATAAAAATCCATAATCTTCCAGTAGACAATTGATGTGTTTTATCCAATTCTTACCACCTTTATTACATGAACAATCAACTAGTAGTGATTTATATAAATATTTAACAATAATATTCTCAGATTTAATAAGTTTTGGCCCAGTATTTAATCATACGAACATATCTATTTATATACAAGGGATATCAATCTAACTCTCCATATACTCCCATATTACATGTTGAAGTTTTAACATTTAACAGTTATTTACACACTTTCAGATGTATTCCTTCGATTTCTTTCAATTTAGAAAATCCCCATATTTCGCAGTCGTAATTAAGAGTTAAGCCAACAAATGCATAAAATAATTGACAGACAGTTTTAGGTTTCAATGATATTTACGAATATTTGCCAGTAAAATGTTTAATGCTTTCAGACCCTTTCCAGCCGATGCTTCCTGATCTAGAGAATGCTTACCGGTATAGTTAGTAAAAACAGTGCCCTGATAATTGAAATCATTCAACTTCTAAAGGTTGATTATCAAAAGTCCAATTTTCATCACTTTTTAAAGGACCTTTTTTTCGAAATACAACAATCATAGTTTTAGCAGTATTCACCTCTAACCCCCAAGTTATACAATAATTATGTAAAAGATTAATACTATTTTGTAGATCAGTCGGGTTTTTACCTTATATCACCATATCATCAGCAAAAAGCATTCAAATAAATGTAATGTCATCCAGGTTCAAGCCACAGTTTGGATCTTCACACAAGTACAATTCTAGATCTTCTAAAAATAGTGAAAACTACAGAGGAGAAATTACTTCCCCTTGTTTTAAACCGATAACGCATTTAAAAACTCAAATAGGAGATACATCCCCTAACACACGCTTTTACATTTGAATACATGTCACAAATAATTCGTAGCATTTTAGCATTAACACCTAATCGATTAAGTTTACACCACAAACCATTCCGATAAATACTATCAAAAGCTTTCTTTAGGTCTACAAGGCACAAGCTAAGCGGTCATTTTTTAACAATACCTTTTTTTGTATAATTGAACTAAGTATAAATACTGCATCACAGTCGATCTTCCATGTCTAAATCCAAATTGAGCGTCACTCACAAAATTATTATTTTCAATCGAAGTATAAATTCGCTTATTTAAAATACCAGTAAATACCTCAGATAAACAACTTATTAAGCTTATACCCCTATAATTATTAACATCGTCCGGGTATTTTGTCTTATAAATAAACACCATAATCGCTTCAGACCTATTATCAGAAAAGTGACCAGAATTAATGAATGAATGAATGGTGTTTTACGGCACGTCGACACATAAATAGGTCATTTTGTGCTCGCAAAGATTAATGAATGAATGAATGAATGGTGTTTTACGGCACGTCGACACATAAATAGGTCATTTTGTGCGCGCAAAGATTAATGAATGTGATGACAAAAATAATTATATTTAATAAATATGGTTAAAATTTATTAAAACTATTTACAAATAAATAAATGCAATTATTTACAAATAAATAAATAAATGAAAACATCAATTAAATACAGGGAAATCAACGATATACTAAATCATTTAACCCGTCAACGGGTTTTAAACTAAAAATGTTTAAACAGTTTAACCTCTTTTAAAAAGGCAAATATACTGGTTACATTAACTTTATCAAAAAGCTCTTTCATACTATTAACCCTGTAGTACTTCGCTCTCATTGGAGCAAAGTCAACACAGTCGATAAGTATATGCTTAACAGTAAACGGTGCAAAACAGGGCACACACTCTGGGACAGCTTCACGCTTTAAAAGATATGAATGGATACAGCGGGTATGCCCTATTCTGCACCGAGCTAAAATAACTTCTTCTCGACGAATAATCCTATTGCTAGGATGCCATTCGCCAAGTTTTGGTTTGATATAATGTAACTTATTATGTATGGCAAGATCCCAAGAGGACTGCCATGAACTAAAAATATACTTATTAATATTAGATTTAAAATCTGTAAAAGGTAGTTTAAAAAATGAAATATTCAAGCTTAAGGCCGGTTTCGCAGCCTTATCAGCTTTATTATTTCCACTTATTCGCAAAGATTAATGAATGTGATGACAAAAATAATTATATTAAATAAATATGGTTAAAATTTATTAAAACTATTTACAAATAGATAAATGAAATTATTTACAAATAAATGAATGAATGAATGGTGTTTTACGGCACGTCGACACATAAATAGGTCATTTTGTGCGCGCAAAGATTAATGGACGTGATGATGACAAAAATATATTAAATAAATACGGTTATAAATGTATTAAAACTATTTACAAATAAATAAATGAAAATTATTTACAAATAAATAAATGAAAAAAACAACAACAAATAAGTGAACAAGGTCAATAATATAATAATTGTACTAAAAATGATTAAAAAGCTTAACCTCTTTAAGGAAACCAAATATATGTGAAACATCAATTTTACCAAATAATTCATTCATACTGTCGACTCTGTAGTATTTTTCTCGCATTGGAGAAAAGTCCACACAGTCAATCAGTATGTGCTTCACAGTAAGCGGTGCAAAACAGGGCACACACTCTGGAACAGGTTCACGTTTTAAAAGATATGAATGTGTACAGCGCGTATGCCCAATTCTACACCGAGCTAATACAATTTCTTCTCGACGAATACACCTATTGCTAGGATGCCATTCGCCAAGTTTTGGTTTAATAACATGTAATTTGTTATTTATAGCAAGATCCCAAGAGGACTGCCATGACCTAAAAATATATTTATTAATATGAGATTTAAAATCTGTAAAAGGCAGTTTAAAAGTAATAATATTCAAGCTTAAAGCTGCTTTTGCAGCCTTATCAGCTTTATCGTTTCCTCGAATTCCTGAATGGCTAGGAAGCCAGCAGAAAACAATAGTATTATCTTTACATAGAACATTGTATTTATTTAAAAGTTGAAGAACAAGAGGATTATCATCTTTCATGCCATCTATGGCTTGAAGAGATGAAAGTGAATCAGAAAATATAATAAACTGTTTTTCCTCAGAATCATTAATGTAGTCCAATGCCAAATCAATGGCTTTGAGTTTAGCTGAAAAGATGGAGGCTCCGTTTGGTAATCGGCTCTTTGAGGTGTGCTGTTCTGTAACAGCAGCTGCAGCCACGGTTTCTCCATCTTTAGAACCATCTGTATATATGTGACAATAATGATTATAAGACGATTTGATTTCATTAAATTTACTTTGGAAGATAGTGGAGTCTGTTTCAAATTTTTTGTCTTTACAAAGTTCAAAAATTATTTTTGGTTTCTCCAAAGTCCATGGTGGTATTTGTGAGACTTTGTACTTAGCAATTAAATTAAGATCAATATTGGCTTCGGTTAGTTTTGGTTTGATCCGGAGACCGAAAGTTCGAATAGCTTTAGGTTTTTTATCAAAGAGAGTTTCATAATTTGGGTCAAAAGTAAGATTAAAAGCAGGATTAGATGGATTTGAATGAAGTTTAATTGCATATTGAAGAGCCAGTTTTTCACGTCTTAAATACAACGATGGTTCATTTGCCTCTACATAAAGACTGTCGGCAGGGGACGTACGAAAGGCACCAAGGGCGAGTCGTAGTCCTTGGTTGTGTATAGGATCAAGCATCGCTAAGTAAGACTTGCGAGCTGATCCATATACAATAGAGCCGTAGTCCAATTTTGATCTGATTAGAGATCTGTAAAGTCGAAGTAAAACTTTACGATCTGCACCCCAATTAGTATTGGCAACAACTTTTAATAAATTTAGTGCTTTATTACACTTTGTCTTAAGATATTTAAGATGAGGAATAAAAGTAAGTTTACGGTCAAAAATAAGACCTAAAAATTTTGTTTCCTCAACAACAGGTATAGGTGTCCCATCTAACGTTAGATTGGGATCATCGTGATGTTTACGTAGTTGACAAAAATGCATACAATTTGTTTTAGACTTAGAAAATTTAAAACCGTTTTCATCAGACCAAGTCTGAAGTTTATTAAGGCATTGCTGTAGTTGCCTTTCGATAGTTTTCATATTTTTTGAACGGTAACAAATTACAAAATCGTCAACATATAAAGAGCAATCCACACCAGGATTTATACTCTTAACAATATTATTAATTTTAATATTAAAAAGTGTGACAGACAGAATACTGCCTTGTGGGACGCCCATCTCCTGTTTGTGAACATCGGAGAGGGTTGTTCCCATTCGGACTTGAAACTGTCTATCATCTAAAAAGTTTAAAATAAATGTAGCTAAACGGCCACGAAGGCCCATATTATGAAGATCTTTCATAATGCCATACTTCCACATGGTGTCGTAGGCTTTCTCCAAGTCAAAAAATACAGCGACTAAATGTTCTTTCTTTATGAAAGCCTCCCTAACAAACGATTCAAATCTAACTAAATGGTCTGTAGTGCCCCTTTGGCGTCGGAATCCACTTTGATACTTAGTAATTAAGTTGTTGGATTCCAAGAACCAAACGAGGCGACCATTAATCATACGTTCCATGGTTTTACAAACACAACTTGTCAAAGCAATTGGACGGTAATTAACTGGATCCGTGTTATCTTTCCCAGGTTTGGGTACCGGAATAACGATAGCTTCCCTCCAAGACTCGGGGAAGTTTCCAGTCACCCAAACAGAGTTAAATATATCAAGTAGAATTAATAAGGACGATTCGGGTAAATGTTTTAAAAGTTGATAATGGATATCGTCAGGACCAGCTGATGTATCATGTGCCTTCTTTAAGGAATTTTTCAATTCACTCAAAGAGAACTTCTTATTATATTTTTCTGAATTGTTTGATTTGAAGTTTAATTTCTGTTTTTCAGTCTGATGTTTATGTTTTAAAAATTTTGGATTGCAATTAGTGGTAGATGAATTTTTTGAAAAAGTATCTGCCAAAGTATTAACGATGTCTTTGGCAGATGTGGCAGTATGAGTTTCAGTTTTTAAATGGTTAACGCAACCTGGAGTACCCTTACCGTTGATTTTTCGGACCATGTCCCACGCCTTCTTAAGGGAAGTACGAGAATTAAGCCTAGAGACGTAATCTCTCCAGGACTTTCTCTTACTCTCCTTAAGAGTACGTCTTGCTTTCGCACGAAACACTTTAAAATTGTCTAAATTATGTTGTGTAGGTCGTAAATTAAATTGACTT
Source organism: Panopea generosa (assembly GCA_029582155.1). Taxonomy (NCBI): domain Eukaryota; kingdom Metazoa; phylum Mollusca; class Bivalvia; order Adapedonta; family Hiatellidae; genus Panopea; species Panopea generosa. The sequence continues at coordinate 90,069,295 of CM055896.1, forward strand.
AAAGCTTTTTTACGATCCTTGACTGCATTCTTGCAGTCATCATCATACCATGGTTTTTTAGGGCGTTTTGGATTTGTCGAGGTTTTTGGGATAGATTTTTCTGCTATACTGTATAATATTGATGAAAACTGACCAGCAGGATCATCCGTATCGTTAAATAAATCAGGCTTTAACTGTTCTTCGCAAAGAGATTGGAACATATGCCAATCTGCTTTGCGAAGTTTCCATCGTTGATTTCTATCAAGAAGTGGAGTTCCAATATTTTCAAGAAATATTGGATAATGGTCACTCCCGCAGAGGTCATCACCAACACTCCATGAAAAGTCTAACAAAAGTGATGGCTCACAAACTGATAAATCGATGGAAGTTTTCGATCCTGAATGAATGAATGAATGAATGGTGTTTTACGGCACGTCGACACATAAATAGGTCATTTTGTGCGCGCAAAGATTAATGAATGTGATGACAAAAATAATTATATTAAATAAATATGGTTAAAATTTATTAAAACTATTTACAAATAAATAAATGAAATTATTTACAAATAAATAAATAAATGAAAACATCAATTAAATACAGAGAAATACACGATATACTAAACCATTTAACCCGTCAACGGGTTTTAAACTAAAAATGTTTAAACAGTTTAACCTCTTTTAAAAAGGCAAATATACTGGTTACATTAACTTTATCAAAAAACTCTTTCATACTATCAATCCTGTAGTACTTCGCTCTCACTGGAGCAAAGTCGACACAGTCGATAAGTATATGCTTAACAGTAAGCGGTGCAAAACAGGGCACACACTCTGGGACAGCTTCACGCTTTAAAAGATATGAATGGGTACAGCGGGTATGCCCTATTCTGCACCGAGCTAAAATAACTTCTTCTCGACGAATAATCCTATTGCTAGGATACCATTCGCCAAGTTTTGGTTTGATATAATGTAACTTATTATGTATGGCAAGATCCCAAGAGGACTGCCATGAACTAAAAATATACTTATCAATATTAGATTTAAAATCTGTAAAAGGTAGTTTAAAAAATGAAATATTCAAGCTTAAGGCCGCTTTCGCAGCCTTATCAGCTTTATCATTTCCACTTATTCCTGTATGACCAGGAAGCCAGCAGAGAACAATAGTATTTTCTTTACATAGTACATTGTATTTATTTAAAAGTTGAAGAACAAGAGGATTATCATCTTTCATGCCGTCCATAGCTTGAAGAGATGAAAGTGAATCAGAAAATATAATAAACTGGTTTTTATCAGATTCATTAATGTAGTTAAATGCCAAATCAATGGCTTTAAGTTCAGCTGAAAAGATGGAGGCTCCGTTTGGTAAACGGCTCTTTGAGATGTGCTGTCCCGTAACAGCAGCTGCAGCCACGGTATCTCCATCTTTAGAACCATCTGTATATATTGGACAATAATGATTGTAAGACGATTTGACTTCATTAAACTTACTTTGGAAGATAGTGGAGTCTGTTTCAGATTTTTTGTCTTTACAAAGTTCAAAAATGATTTTTGGCTTTTCCAAAGTCCATGGTGGTATTTGTGAGACTTTGTACTTAGCAATTAAATTAAGATCAATATTGGCTTCGGTGAGTTTTGGTTTGATCCGGAGACCAAAAGTTCGAATAGCTTTAGGTTTTTTATCAAATAGAGTTTCATAATAGGGGTCAAAAGTAATATCAAAAGCAGGATTAGATGGATTTGAATGAAGTTTAATGGCATATTGGAGAGCCAGTTTGTCACGTCTTAAATACAATGATGGTTCATTTGCCTCTACATAAAGACTGTCGGCTGGGGACGTACGAAAGGCACCAAGGGCGAGTCGTAGTCCTTGGTTGTGTATAGGATCAAGCATCGCTAAGTAAGACTTGCGAGCTGATCCATATACAATAGAGCCGTAGTCCAATTTTGATCTGATTAGAGATCTGTAAAGTCGAAGTAAAACTTTACGATCTGCACCCCAATTAGTATTGGCAACAACTTTTAATAAATTTAGTGCTTTATTACACTTTGTCTTAAGATATTTAAGATGAGGAATAAAAGTAAGTTTACGGTCAAAAATAAGACCTAAAAATTTTGTTTCCTCAACAACAGGTATAGGTGTCCCATCTAACGTTAGATTGGGATCATCGTGATGTTTACGTAGTTGACAAAAATGCATACAATTTGTTTTAGACTTAGAAAATTTAAAACCGTTTTCATCAGACCAAGTCTGAAGTTTATTAAGGCATTGCTGTAGTTGCCTTTCGATAGTTTTCATATTTTTTGAACGGTAACAAATTACAAAATCGTCAACATATAAAGAGCAATCCACACCAGGATTAATACTCTTAACAATATTATTAATTTTAATATTAAAAAGTGTGACAGACAGAATACTGCCTTGTGGGACGCCCATCTCCTGTTTGTGAACATCGGAGAGGGTTGTTCCCATTCGGACTTGAAACTGTCTATCATCTAAAAAGTTTAAAATAAATGTAGCTAAACGGCCACGAAGGCCCATATTATGAAGATCTTTCATAATGCCATACTTCCACGTTGTGTCGTAGGCTTTCTCCAAGTCAAAAAATACAGCGACTAAATGTTCTTTCTTTATGAAAGCCTCCTTAACAAACGATTCAAATCTAACTAAATGGTCTGTACCTTTGGCGTCGGAATCCACTTTGATACTTAGTAATTAAGTTGTTGGATTCCAAGAACCAAACGAGGCGACCATTAATCATACGTTCCATGGTTTTACAAACACAACTTGTCAAAGCAATTGGACGGTAATTAACTGGATCCGTGTTATCTTTCCCAGGTTTGGGTACCGGAATAACGATAGCTTCCCTCCAAGACTCGGGGAAGTTTCCAGTCACCCAAACAGAGTTAAATATATCAAGTAGAATTAATAAGGACGATTCGGGTAAATGTTTTAAAAGTTGATAATGGATATCGTCAGGACCAGCTGATGTATCATGTGCCTTCTTTAAGGAATTTTTCAATTCACTCAAAGAGAACTTCTTATTATATTTTTCTGAATTATTTGATTTGAAGTTTAGTTTCTGCTTTTCAGTCTGATGTTGATGTTTTAAAAATTTTGGATTGCAATTAGTGGTAGATGAATTTTTTGAAAAAGTATCTGCCAAAGTATTAACGATGTCTTTGGCAGATGTGGCAGTATGATTTTCAGTTTTTAGATGGTTAACGCAACCTGGAGTACCCTTACCGTTGATTTTTCGAACCATGTCCCACGCCTTCTTAAGGGATGTACGAGAATTAAGCCTAGAGACGTAATCTCTCCAGGACTTTCTCTTACTCTCCTTAAGAGAACGTCTTGCTTTCGCACGAAACACTTTAAAATTGTCTAAATTATGTTGTGTAGGTCGTAAATTAAATTGACTTAAAGCTTTTTTACGATCCTTGACTGCATTCTTGCAGTCATCATCATACCATGGTTTTTGAGGGCGTTTTGGATTTGTCGAGGTTTTTGGGATAGATTTTTCTGCTATACTGTATAATATTGATGAAAACTGACCAGCAGGATCATCCGTATCGTTAAATAAATCAAGCTTTAACTTTTCTTCGCAAAGAGATTGGAACATAGGCCAATCTGCTTTGCGAAATTTCCATCGTTGATTTCTATCAAGAAGTGGAGGTCCAATATTTTCAAGAAATATTGGATAATGGTCACTCCCGCAGAGGTCATCACCAACACTCCATGAAAAGTCTAACAAAAGTGATGGCTCACAAACTGATAAATCGATGGAAGTTTTCGATCCTGAAGCAGGATGTAAATATGTATGAGATTTATTATCATTATAAAGACATAGGTTATTTTGATTTAAAAAAGATTCAATTTTATTACCTTTATCATTAATGTCTTTACAACCCCATATGTAGTTGTGGGCATTAAAGTCCCCCAAAAGTATAAAAGGTGATGGCAATTGTGCAATGAGTTTATCGAGATCCTTCGGATCAAGGGTTGCACTTGGTGGTATATATAAAGAGCAAATTGTAATAACTCCATGCATTGTAACACTAACTGCAACTGCTTGCAGATTAGTGTCCAATGCAATAGTACTGTGTGGGACGTTTCTATTGAAAAGAATAGACACGCCACAAGTTGCTTTTTCGCCTGTATCACAAATTGTATTATATCAAGAATATTGTTTAAAAGTAGTTTTATCATTTGACTTCAAAAATGTTTCTTGAATACAAAATGCAATAGGTTGATGTTCATTTAAAAGTAAACTAATCTCATCATAATTTGGTTTTAAACCTCGACAATTCCATTGTATTATTTTATTTGAATTTAAATCGTTCATTGAGGTGGAAGAATAGGATCTATAGTGGCTTTCGTTTTCACAACCTTAATGGAATCCGATAATGCTTCATCGGTCTCCATATCAAGGTGCGAAAATTTATTGTGCAACCGTATAGGGTCATCAGACTCTTCCGGTTGCCTCCCTGGAGCACACAATTTTGCAGCGGCCAGATTTATTTTTCCAGCCTTACGTGGTGAAGATGAACTCTTGGTATTACCAGAGTTCGCAGATGACGAGCTCTTGGCAACACCAGAGGTAGTTGAAGACGAGCTCTTGGTAACACCAGAGCTACCGGAAGACGAGCTCTTGGAACCACCAGAGCTCGACGCTTTTGGAGAACTCGGGACATTCCCCGAGTTCACCGACTTTGACGTTTTCTGATCAGGTTCGGAAACCGTCGGTTTCTTATTATTTTTATGACAGATTTGGGTTTAATAAATGGTTTTACAGTAGAGGATGTCTGAGTCTCAGATGTAGCACGAGTTGTACCAGGAATAATAGAAATTTATGATTTGGGGTTTTCATTTAGCCAGGTGATATCTGTCTGAACTTCCATACATCTTGTTGATTTCTTCTCAACAATTCTACTTACATCAGCATATGATTTGCCTGATGGAGTAGATGGAGATTGACTTTGAACAAGATGTCTGGCTTCAGGAAACGAAATTTTTTTTTCCAACTTGATCTTTTGTATTTCCCTCTCAAATTTCCATTTTGGACAATCTCGCGAGAAAGCCCCGTGGTCCCCACTGCAATTAATGCAACGGGCGGGTTTAGTGCATGACGTGAAGTCGGTGTGCCCTGTTTCACCACATCGAGCACACACGGCATCTCGTCTACATCTTTCTCGGTGATGTCCAAACTGTTGACAATTAAAGCACCGAAGTGGATTTGGGATAAATTGATCAACAGGTAAAGACAAATATCCGATCTTTACTGTTTTTGGAAGATTGGGGTTATTGAACGTTAAGATAAAAGTATTTGTAAATTTAACAATGCCATCCTTCTTGGTACTGATTCGTGTCACTTCTGAGACCCCCTGTGATTTCAGTATAACACTCATTTCCTCAATAGTGCATTGTTCCAGTTCCCTAGAACGAATGACTCCTTTCGAGGAATTAAGTGTGTTGTGTGGACGAACCTCTACCGGTATTTCTACAAAGTTTTTGACTGAAAGTAAATTGTCTGAGTGACTCTTTTTCAAACATTCGATTAGTATTTTGCCGGATTTCAATTTTTTCACCTCTCGCGGTTCACCAGCAAAACCAAGTATTGCCTTGTGAATCGCAAAAGGTGAAAGCTTTGTTACAGGTTTCAATTCATCTGTTGAAGAGATTGTCAAAAATCGTGGCCAGTTTATTTCATTGAATTCGGCATCTGATTCAGTCTCTGTCGAATCGTGTCTAGCACGCTTGTGCAAAGACTGAGCAGGTACAGGTCTATTTGGAGTATTGTTTTGGTGTCTTTTTTTGGGAGCCATAATGTGATTGTGTCTGTTTCGTTGTTCACGTTTCTCACCCGCCTCGGAGCCCAACAAGGGGACACATGCTGGGGATATCCGACAGACATGATGCCAAGAATACGTGAACAATATACTCAAGCAAAGCAATACATCAGATCCCGCATACCACCCGATGGATGTAAATTCAAGTCCCGACAAGACAAGAACCGCACCAACATCCATCTAAAAATGGCATACGTATAACCATATAGCATTTTACTTTACAAGATTAGCCCGTAAGCCATGACAGTTTTGAAGGATTTGGAAATTAAATTACTGGAAGTATATTCATTGAAAATTAATATAGACAAATATATGAAAATGGAAAAAAATCAATGGGGATGAAATAATGAAGAAAGAATGATACATGATAAAATATAATCCAAGAAAAATATCATGACAGACCGATTGATCAAGACCGGGCCCATCCGACCTCCCGTCTTGACTTGAAATCCGGACCAAAGTGGTGTGTTGCGTCGCAGACTCCTGCGGCGCTCAACCACCAGGACTCCTTCATCCAACCGCACGGGTCGCCACCCACGGTCAACAGGTGGGTTCCTTTTCGGGGAGGATCTTATCCCTCTGCTTGGAACGAGCAGTCGGTAAATTCTAATCCCTACCGACAGGGGGGACAAAATTATAGAAAACAGCAAATACTGTAGTTGGTATATTTTTATCATCAATGACTACAATTATTCCAATTGCGATGCCGTTAAACCATTTAAGGCATATATAGACATAACGACAATAAGTGTCTGCACACATATTAGGGTAAATTTCACAAGTGCAGCATTTAGATATATATATATATTAAAAAATAACACTTGATATATACAATGCTTGTGCACCTTTATTAGAATTAACATGTGTTGATTGAAGATGGGCTTTATAACGTCAGGGTTGATGATATATCTTCACCAATTACACATCGCATAACAACAGATGGGATTATATGTCATATTATTAAAATTAACATTATGTTCCAAGAAAAACGATACTATTAATGAAATGTGTCGATTGCCATAACTCATACACAGTCTGCTATTTTAGTCCTAACAGCTTGCACTCAGGCTTGCAATTATTGTTTTTCTGTCAGATAAAATGCATTGAATTGTCATTATACCCGTCATAGCGTATGTCGCCTTTGAATGAATGTCTACATCGATTGTATACCATTTTAAATAAATATATGTTTTCATAGCGATAAAAAGGCTATTGTTATTAAAGAAATATTTGAACAGCTTCCACAGAACTTACTGTGTATTAAAATAGAACGGGTTGTTTTCCTCCTATGAAACTTTAATTAGGTAATTCAACAGGCATGCATCACTTATTGCTGTTAATCACTTATGTTTGACCTTAGAGGGTAATCAGAATGGTTGTAAGGCCATAGCATGGTGACATACAGTAGTGATAAAGACGAGATCGATTTCATTCCCAAGAGACTTCTGGACACGTATCCAGTGATAATTAGAAGATAATATATATTGGGTTGATTATTAAAACCATACACTTAGATGAAATTTGATACAATGCATTTCTTTTAATACAATCTGACTTGATCATACTGATAGTGTATTGCAAACAATGAATGGATGTTGTTTTACGGCACGTCGACACATAAATAGGTCATTTTGTGCGCGCAAAGATTAATGGACGTGATGATGACAAAAATACGTATGCTTCGACAACGTTTTCTAAACAGAAAACAATTTTAACTGAAGAGACGTGTACTCAAAAACTGATGAGTTTTAACAAATGTAAAAAGTTCATTGGAAGTCCAGTAAAAGCGAGTAATTTAAATGTTCTCGGAGCTGATGAATTTACCAATATGGACTTTGATCCTAGACCTATGGAATTTAGAAATCGACCAGGGTACAGCGACCACCTCAGAAATACATGCCTGAATCACCCACACATATCAAAAAAGCCAATATTTCAAACAATCACACCAGCTAACAGCAAAGCCGTAGCATTAGATCATGATTACTTTAAATTAACCCCTGAAGAACACTTTTTGGAATCGATGTGCATCACTAAAATAAGTCTAAATGAAATCAAATCAGTTGAATCAAGAACTTTGGGACAAAGCAACAATTCACAATGGGCAGAGGAGAGAACAAAACGACTTCCTTCATCAATATTTGCACGTATCTGCAAAGCCACGGATAGAACAGACAAGAATAAATTAGCTAAGTCTTTGACAGAAGTGTTTAAGATAGATGCGCCAGCACTTAAACACGGACGCAGATATGAAGATGCTGCAATCAGTCGTTATATGTCGGACACACAGAATGTTGTAAAAAAAAGTGCATTTTAGTATCACATGAATTTCCATTCTTGTCTTGTTCGCCTGATGGCATAGTCAATGATTCAAAAATTGTCGAAGTAAAATGTCCATTTTCAGCACGCGACCAAATGATAACTCCATTTTCTGTACCATATATTATGATCGATTCAGAATCAAAATGCTACTTAGACCACAGCCATAGTTATTATTTTCAAATCCAAGGGCAGCTGCTATGCACTGGCGCACAAGAATGTGATCTTATTATATATACAGTAACTGACGTCAAATATTTGAAAGTAAATAGAAATGATTCTTTTATAGAATCAATGGTTGCAGATTTAAAACTATTTTTTGACAATCATTTTAAGACGGCTGTTCTTGAGAAATTTTTCTATAAAACCTATATTGATTAGTCCATATAGTACTTTTGATTTGCAGAGATATTATTTTAAACATTGCAATGAAACAAGTCATTGTAACCTTGTGATTTCAGTTCTCATTCAGACCTAATTTTTCAGCTTAATCGTGTGAGCTGAGTCTTCACTTTTGTTTTAGGTATACATATTTAAATTAATTTGTTTGAAGCCATATATAAACCATCACAGATGGCAGGACAGGGATTCAAACTGGTTACCCCAAGGTTGATAGTAAGACATACTACCTACAGAGCAGACCGTGCCAGATTTATGTGAACTAAATCAGTCAAATATTGCATATGATGACAATATAAAATAATTAGGAACTTTAAAATGTGTACCTCGTTTAAAGTGGTATGGCAAAAATATCTGAAATGACTAACAGAAAAAAAGAAAATATCATTTGATTACATTATTTTAATATTTATTCATTATGAATAATTGTTGTCACTTATCTGTTAACATATGATAATATTTATGTTTTAAAGGGACACATGGCAACATTGAAATTTAATTCCACTTGTGCATCAAAGTAATCTTTACATATATGAACAACCAAAGAGTCATCTCCAAATATTACAATCTGAAACTCTGTATTGATATCTAACAAAAACATTATTTACATGAAATTACAGCGTAATATCGGCTCGTTTTGAATAGATAAACAAATATTCTAATATAAAATTTGTTTATAATTATATTGCCTAAGAATTTTTTTAATCACAACGACAAAAACTGTGTATCTACACATGTGAATACAGTACTTTTTATCATGAGGAATTGTGCACCTTTTTAAAATAAAAACACAAATTAAAAATCTTCACACATTACCAGTATACTTCATCATGTACCAGGTATATACTTTCGGAAACAGAGATCATTAAAAATTGAACAAATGTGCCATGTGTCTTTTTAAATTAAACAAGCTGTTAAAACAATATAAATATTGACAAATATAAGCATATATATATATAAAAATACAGTAACAGCAATTAAAATTGTTGAGTATAAAGAAATTTCCTTGTTTGTTTTCATTAACATTATTATAGGAATATTACAATTCCTAATCTTGTTTGTAAGTCCCAACACATTGCTTGGGAACTCCAAGGGTACATCTCAGTTCATACCAATTTATTTTACCTCTAATACAAAGAAACCTCAAAATGCAGGTACTCTCGAGTCCACTCCCTGGTTAGAACCAGTACCTAGTGTTGTTTTTAGAGAGGATCAAGCCAAGCTGTGGATCGAACCAACAACTTCTGGCATGAGTTGCAAACACTCTATCCACTACACTATCGCCTCTATTTTCTTAACCCATATTGATGCCTTACAACATGCACAAGAAACATTGATCGTGTTCTTATCACCACTCATGCATATTTAACTTAAATTAATATTTAACTATTAAATTTTAATTAAAACATCGCTAAAATTCCACAAATTCCAAGTGGGTGGGTTATTTACCCAAAATGGTGAAAAAATTGTTCAGTTAATATCTTACACAACTGGATGTCAATAATTGATTTTCCTCTAATTTGTCTTATTGTACAATCTAATATACAGGTTTTAAAAAAAGGTACGAGGATATACCATCATGTTTGTTTAACCCTTTACTCCATAGATACATGTTTTTCAACACCAATCACAGAAGACCTTTGAAAACAGTGCAGGAAGAGTTCAGATTGCTCATAACGAGCAATCTGAACACTTCCTGCACTGTTTTCTACTCTGTCGGTTAATATAAACATAATTCACCCAATAATTCAAAAGCCTTCTATATTAGAGGTGTCCTAAGGTGTTTATATGAAGTAAAGGGTTAATATTTTTATATATCTATGCATGCTTAGAAACAATGCCTGTCCTGAAATTACAAAGCATGAAACAATCAAAAATTATATCGGACGAAATTTTTGTTTCAGTCCCTGATAAAGGGTGACATAAAATTTTATAAGTTTTTCCAAGGCCGATAACTCTTTCAATATGCACACGTTTGCTTGCAATTTTTCTGTCCTCCATAACAATTCGTCCAGACATTCTGTTTTTTTTCTTAAAAAAAATGTGGTACATTAATTTTAACATTCATGGTGGCAAACAAGTCCTGCACATTAAAACCTTTGTCAGCCATAATAGAATCATTTGGGTCGCACATGTTAAATAATTGACTACGTTCAACAATTTGTCTATCACTTGTCGACCCTGCAAATCCTGGAGACACATATGAAACTAAGCCCCCTGGTGTGGCACCGATTAGTGTTTTTACAGTATTTTTATGTTTATATGTTGAGAAAGTAGCCTGCTGAGCTTTTGGTGCCTTTGTCCTTTTTATCTGGCATTCAGTTCCATCAATTATAACACGAGTGGTTGGAAATTTGGATTTGAAGTCGGATGGTAGGAAATATCTCACAAGATTCTGTGATGGCCATATATTATACTCACGCCACTGCTTTGACATAAATATTATCCATGTTAACACTATATTTTTCACACTGTTCTCTGATACACAAAACATGCGTGACAATTCAAAATGAGTCAAGTTTCTTCGAAGTTTCATTAAAGTCATAAAAAACTGATTTTCAATTGACACATTTTCAACTTGATGGTACATATAATTTAAGCAGTATGCCGCAGGACCAAGTGTGTTGAGAACAAACATGAAATTTAAGTAGTCTTCCAATCCTGTGTAGAAATGAATAAATTTATTGTCTTCAATAAAGTTTTCAATACCAAAAAGTGGTTTAGGGTCAGTATCGGTCTGTATCTGGCAATCTCTGAATTGCTTCAATGGTGTGGCGGTATAAATATCATTTGGTTCTTCCGACACATCGGTTTCTACAGCAACCTCACAACAATCAAGTGGTTCAAAAAATTCTGTAGTGAATTGCTCATCAACAATTTGATCATGTTTTCTTTTTCGGTTTTCCCTGTCACGAGTCCTAAATTTCCTGGACAATTGTGAAGGGGTCATTGGCTTTGTCCACTGAAACTGGCTGGGGACAGCTGTAGGCAACAACTTCTGTTGAATAGGCTTTCGACCTGGAAATAGATACGGTAATATAATATCAAATGATTTACCAGTCGTCTTTCAGAATACAATTACTCCGGGTCAAACGAATTATTTTATAAACACACAATATATCCTGTATTTTGTTTTAAACATGTTTCCCATTCATTTCATGTACAAGTATAGACATTAGGTTTAAATAATAAAGTAACATATTATAAACTGATCAATGCACTTCAACAATAGCTGATAATTAACAGTGTTTTGTAATTAAGGTACAAACATGCACCCTCATTTTAAAGACCAAAATGATAATTAATAATTAACCAATACTATCACACACTAATTATAAACAAATACCATCATGAGAATATGATTGTGACACCTATCATGGTGTGAAATACAATACAGTTTATGTATTTATCCATGTGTGGTATGAAACCTCAATTTGGTACGAAACCTCTGTAAATCGTATACATTACCCCACCCACAATTTTAATATGTTATTCTCGATCTCATCTGAGGATCGATTGGTCATTTATGTATAACGTATCGCGGTTTAATTTGTTTGGTTTAATAATAAACCAGATAAATAAGACCAAAACGTACCATCTATCGTTTGTTGGGCGTAATCATCAGGTTTGAAGTGGGCATGGCAAACAACAGCTGATTTCGACGGTTCCCAATTTTTCAACGATTCTTCGTCCATTCGTTTAATTGCCGTGATCCATTTTTGTCGTCTTTTTTGGTCAGATGGAAATGTATGTCCTCCTCTCAGATGACATTCTGGTACGCAACAACATGTACTTGGCATTATTGCTCGTTTCTTTGCACGATTAATATATATTTCGTTCTTTGTTGTTTATTTCGTTTACGATAAAGACCGAAAACGCCGAAAATAGCTTGGACCGCGTCTGGTGGCGCCATCTTTCAACGACCGATAACTCACTGCGATTTACCATTCTGCACCGAGCTTAAATAACTTCTCGACGAATAATCCTATTGCTAGGATGCCATTCGCCAAGTTTTGGTTTGATATATTGTAACTTATTATGTATGGCAAGATCCCAATAGGACTGCCATGAACTAAAAATATACTTATTAATATAAGATGTAAAATCTGTAAAAGGTAGTTTAATATATGAAATATTCAAGCTTAAGGCAGTTTTTGCAGCCTTATCAACTTTATCATTTCCACTAATTCCTGTATGACCAGGAAACAAGGAGAGAACAATAGTATTTTCTTTACATAGAACATTGTATTTATTTATGGCTTGAAGAGATGAAAGTGAATCAGAAAATATAATAAACTGTTTTTTCACAGAATCTTTAATGTAGTCCAATGCCAAATCAATGGCTTTAAGTTCAGCTGAAAAGATGGAGGCTCTGTTTGTTAATCGGCTCTTTGAGGTATGCTGTCCTTTAACAGCAGTTGCAGCCACGGTTTCTCCATCTTTAGAACCATCTGTATATATGTGACAATAATGATTGAAAGATCATTCGATTTCATTCAATTTACTTTGGAAGATAGAGGAGTCTGTTTCAGATTTTTTGTCTTTACAAAGTTCAAAAATGATTTTTGGCTTTTCCAAAGTCCATGGTGGTATTTCTGAGACTTTGTACTTAGCAATTAAATTAAGATCAATATTGGCTTTGGTTAATTTTGGTTTGATCCGGAGACCGAAAGTTCGAATAGTTTTAGGTTTTTTTATCAAAGAGAGTTTCATAATTTTGGTCAACAGTAAGACAAAAAGCAGGATTAGATGGATTTGAATGAAGTTTAATTGCATATTGAAGAGCCAGTATTTCACGTCTTCAATACAATGATGGTTCATTTGCCTCTACATAAAGACTGTCGGCAGGGGACGTACGAAACGCACCAAGGGCGAGTCGTAGTCCTTGGTTGTGTCTAGCATCAAGCATCGCTAAGTAAGACTTGCGAGCTGATCCATATACAATAGAGCCGTAGTCCAATTTTGATCTGATTAAAGATCTGTAAAGTCTAAGTAAAACTTTACGATCTGCACCCCAAGAAGTATTGGCAACAACTTTTAATAAATTTAGTGCTTTATTACACTTTGTCTTGAGATATTTAAGATGAGGAATAAAAGTAAGTTTACGGTCAAAAATAAGACCTAAAAATTGTGTTTCCTCAACAACAGGTATAGGTGTCCCATCTAACGTTAGATTGGGATCATCGTGATGTTTACGTAGTTGACAAAAATGCATACAATTTGTTTTAGACTTAAAAAATTTAAAACCGTTTTCATCAGACCAAGTCTGAAGTTTAATGAGGCATTGTTGTAGTTGCCTTTCAAATTACAAAATCGTCAACATATAAAGAGCTATCCAGACCAGGGTTTATACTCTTAACAATATTATTAATGTTAATACTAAAAAGTGTGACAGACAGAATACTGCCTTGTGGGACGCCCATCTCCTGTTTGTGAACATCAGAGAAGGTTGCTCCCATTCGGACTTGAAACTGTCTATAATCTAAAAAGTTTAAAATAAATGTAGCTAAACGGCCACGAAGGCCCATATTATGAAGATCTTTCATAATGCCATACTTCCACGTGGTGTCGTAGGCTTTCTCCAAGTCAATAAATACAGCGACTAAATGTTCTTTCTTTATGAAAGCCTCCCTAACAAACGATTCAAATCTAACTTAATGGTCTGTAGTGCCCCTTTGGCGTCGGAATCCACTTTGATACTTAGTAATTAAGTTGTTGGATTCCAAGAACCAAACGAGGCGACCATTAATCATACGTTGCATGGTTTTACAAACACAACTTGTCAAAGCAATTGGACGGTAATTAACTGGATCCGTGTGATCTTTCCCAGGTTTGGGTACCGGAATAACGATAAGTTTCCAGTCACCCAAACAGAGTTAAATATATCAAGTAGAATTAATAAAGATGATTCGGGTAAATGTTTTAAAAGTTGATAATGGATATCGTCAGGACCAGCTGATGTATCATGTGCCTTCTTTAAGGAATTTTTCAATTCACTCAAAGAGAACTTCTTATTATATTTTTCTGAATTATTTGATTTGAAGTTTATTTTCTGCTTTTCAGTCTGATGTTGATGTTTTAAAAATTTTGGATTGCAATTAGTGGTAGATGAAATTTTTGAAAAAGTATCTGCCAAAGTATTAACGATGTCTTTGGCAGATGTGGCAGTATGATTTTCTGTTTTTAAATGGTAAACGCAACCTGGAGTACCCTTACCGTTGATTTTTAGGACCGTGTCCCATGCCTTCTTTAGGGAAACACGAGAATTAAGCCTAGAGACGTAATCTCTCCAGGACTTTCTCTTACTCTCCTTAAGAGAACGTCTTGCTTTTACACGAAACACTTTAAAATTGTCTAAATTATGTTGTGTAGGTCGTGAAAATAAACTGACTTAAAGTTTTTTACGATCCTTGACTACATTATTGCAGTCATCATTATACCATGGTTTTTGAGGGCGTTTTGGATTTGTTGAGGTTTTTGGGATAGCTTTTTCTGCAATACTGTATACTATTGATGAAAACTGACCAGCAGGATCATCTGTATCGTTAAATAAATCAGGTTTTAACTGTTCTTCGCAAAGAGATTGGAACAAATGCCAATCTGCTTTGCGAAGTTTCCATCGTTGATTTCTATCAAGAAGTGGTGGTCCAATATTTTCAAGAAATATTGGATAATGGTCACTCCCGCAGAGGTCATCACCAACACTCAATGAAAAGTCTAACAAAAGTGATGGCTCACAAACTGATAAATCGATGGAAGTTTTCGATCCAGAAGCAGGATGTAAATATGTATGAGATTTATTATCATTATAAAGACATAGGTTATTTTGATTTAAAAAAGATTCAACTGAATTACCTTTATCATTAATGTCTTTACAACCCCATATGTAATTGTGGGCATTTAAATCCCTCAACACCATAAAAGGTGATGGCAATTGTGCAATGAGCTCATCAAGATCCTTCGGATCAAGGGTTGCACTTGGTGGTAAATATAAAGAGCAAAATGTAATAACTCTATGCATTGTAACACTAACTGCAAATGCTTGCAGATTAGTGTCTAATGCAAGAGTGCTGTGCGGGACGTTTCTATTGACAAGAATAGACACGCCACCTGTTGCTTTTTCACCTGTATCACAAATTGTATTATATAAAAAAATACTGTTTAAAAGTAGTTTCATCATTTGACTTCAAAAACGTTTCTTGAAGACAAAATGCAATAGGGTTATGTTCGTTTAAAAGTAAACTAATCTCATCATCATTTGGTTTTAAACCTCGACAATTCCATTGTATTATTTTATTTGAATTTGAATCGTTCATTGAGGTGGGATAATATGATCTATTGGGGCCTTCATTTTCACGACCTTAATGGAATCCGATGCTGCTTCATCGATCTCCATATCAAGGTGTGAAAATTTATTGTGCAACAGTATAGGGTCATCAGACTTTTCCAGTTGCCTCCTTGGAGCACACAATTAAGCAGCGGCCATATTTATTTTTCCAGCCTTGCGTGAAGAACTCTTGGTATTACCAGAGCTCGCAGATGACGTGCTCTTAGCAACACCAGAAGTCGCTGAAGATGAGCTCTCGGAACCACCAAATCTCAACGCTTTTGGTGAACTCGGAACATTCCCCGAGTTCACCGACTTTGACGTTTTCTGATCAGTTTCAGAAACCGTCGTTTTTTTTATTATTTTTAATGACTGGCTTAGGTTTTATGAATGGTTTAACAGTAGAGGATGTCTGAGTATCAGATGTAACACGAGATGTACCAGGAATAATAGAAATATATGGTTTGGGATTTTCATGTAGCCAGGTGATGTCGGCTGACCTTCCATACATCTTGTTGATTTCTTCTCAACAATTCACTCACATCAGCATATGATTTGCCTGATGGAGTTGATGGAGACTGACTTTCAACAAGATGTCTGGCTTCAGGAAATGAATTTTTTTTTTGTCCAACTTGATTTTTTTGGAGGAATTAAGTGTGTTGTGTGGTCGAACCTCTACCGGTATTTCAACAAAGTTTTTGACAGACAGTAAAATGTCTGAATGACTCTTTTTTAAACATTCAATCAGAATTTTGCCGGATTTTAATTTGATCATCTCTCGTGGTTCACCAGCAAAACCAAGTATTGCCTTGTGAATCGCAGAAGGTGAAAGCTTTGTAACGGGTTTTAATTCATCTGTTGAATATATTGTCAAAAATCGTGGCCAGTTTATTTCATTGAATTCGGCATCTGATTCAGTCTCTGTCGAATCGTGTCTAGCACGCTTGTGCAAAGACTGAGCAGAAACAGGTCTATTTGGAGTATTGTTTTGGTGTATTTTTTTGGAAGCCATAATGTGTTTGTGTCTGTTTCGTTGTTCACGTTTCTCACCCGCCTCGGAGCCAAACAAGGGGACACAAGCTGTGGATATCCGACAGACATGATGCCAAGAATACGTGAACAATATACTCCAGCAACGCAATACACGAGATCCCGCATACCACCAAATGGATGTAAATTCAAGTCCCGACAAGACAAGAACCGCACCAACATCCATCTAAAAATGGCATACGTATAACCATATAGTATTTCAGTTTACAAGATTAGCCTAGCCCATAAGCCATGACAGTTTTCAAGGATTTGGAAATTAGATTACTGGAAGTTTATTCATTGAAAATTAATATAGACAAGTACATGAAAATGGAAACAATCAATGGGGATGAAATAATGGAGAAAGGATGATACATGACAAAATATAATCCAAGAAAAATATCATGACAGACCGATTGATCAAGACCTGGCCCATTAGATCTCCCGTCTTGACTTGAAATCCGGACCAAAGTGGTGTGTTGCGTCGCAGACTCCTACGGCGCTCAACCACCAGGACTCCTTCATCAAACCGCACGGGTGGCCACCCACGGTCAACAGGTGGGTTCCTTTTCGGGGAGGATCTTACCCCTCTGCTTGGAACGAGCAGTCGGCAAATTCTAATCCCTACTGACAGGTGGAATATTGCAAAAGAAAAACGTGTTATTCTGTCACAATAAACAATTAAAAAAACTACAATTTGAAGATGAATTTGTATTTAGTGTAGCTGAACACTTGTAATCTGAGTATCAATTCCCTAGTAGGAAAAAATGAACTAGTATATGGAAATGTCATTCAGATTTTGATATCAGTCAAGAACCGTTATCTTTACTAGATCTATTACTGTCAAAGACATTGGTGATGGAATTACCGATTTGTATAAGGACAACCAACGTTTTTCTTCTTTATAAAAATAATCATTTTGCATTTATTAAATACAGATATTATCAATTTTTGAAAACATATTTTAACGAAATATGTACACTGACTGTTTGTTTATGGAAGTACGGTCAATAAATGATGCAGTATTCAAAAGACATAACCACCATACTCGTAACATAAAAGACATAACCACCATACTCGTAACATAAACACGTAATTAAGTTAGATTTTAGGTAACTTGAATATGCGCAGTAAGCACTTTAATACGATATTCATAATTAGCACAATACAAGTAACCAGAAGTAGTTTTCACTGACTGCGAATGGTCAGTGGCTAATCCTCAATAAGATAATATAATCCTGCCATTCTCTTAGAACCTACCTCACTCTTCCTCACGTCCTAACAAAACATAACTGTGCAATTAGAGTAACCCGAATATATCGTCTCACAAATGTGGCGTTGCATGACAAAGAACATAAGCAATGCATTTTGTATTTAAGATGTATCGATTACCGCAATGAAAAGGTCAGTATAGTGACGAATATTATACGAAAGTATACGAAAATATTAAATTGTTATTCTGATATATGAGATAGATTTACTCGTAAATATTGTTATTATAAATATTCCAACCCATACATGTATTTGGTTAATTGGCATTGGCTGCCACAATTGGGTAATATGTGAAATGTAGGTCGCATGTATTTTTGACGTTAACGAACATTCAACAGTCTTAAATGGACACTTTTTATAACGAAAACTTCAAATATTGTGTACTGACAAGTTTTATGGTTCGTTAATGTAATTTTGTAATTTACTGATTGTTAAAACAATTAGCTGACAGTTGTTTAAGGACCGCCTGATCAAGTATAGTTTTATGAGTTCACACAAGTTCAATTCAGTATGTTTTGAGAGATAGACTGAACAGAACAGCTAACCGGCCATTATCCAATATCTTCGACAAATTATTGAGTAGCGTTATTAAAATGTCTATCCGAGATACACAGATACTATGTAATGATCTTTACATGTTCTTTCTTATTCAAGTCCAAATTTAAAGGTTATTACTTTGCTACGTTTTGAGATATAACATAAAATGTCAGGTACATAAAATGTAATGTGGTGGATAAGCAGTTCAGTATATGTATCGGGATTGTAAGTACAGAAAGTTAGCTGTATTCTAAACTAAGGTACCGAGCTGGATAGATGTAAAATTATAGTAAAATAAAATATACATGTATACAAAAAAGCCACCAGCTGAGCTTTATATTTGTTTTTGTAACATCGGTACAAATAATTGCCGCTATAACAGTTGAAATAAAATATTTGATAGCAAAATATGACATGGAGCACACGATAAAATATAAATGAAAAACCCTTACTTGACAAAATATTACAGATACTACAGGTCGATTGGCATCATTAATTGTCGATGACATGGCCTTTGCATGCAATTAATTAAGTATACAAGCTTATCCTATTACCTTGTGTTTCCCGATTTGTGACAATAATAATATTAACAGACTTGCCTATGAAACAATTAACGCATTATCCTCACAGTATTTGTGCAAGGGACAAAAAACTATCAGTTAACCTGACCATTACTTCCTTTGATACTGAAATGTTAGCCACTTCTGAAGCACTACTATCTCCGCAATTAACCGATAACTGTCCCACTTGAATAAGCGGTGAGAGTCCAATGACGATGCCGTATATCAAATGATCACGATTGAAAATCAGACTCTAGAAGTTTCTGTAATATGACGTAAGTGTTCATTACATTCCAATACAGATTGATAATATGTTGAAACCATGATATGCTATTCTGTTCATTGTACAGGTTAACGCCGCCTAGAATGAGATCTAAATTCGGCTATACCTTGACGTTTTTTTTTCATAACATGTTTATATAGAGGATCAACGTAACATTATAGCATGCGATTAGTGTGAAAGCAATATGAACATTCTGTGTTTAAAAAATACAAATACGCGATGATTGAATGAAATAAAACACGTAAACCTATATTCGAAATGAATAACCTTATAATATATTCTAATTGAAACATATATTTTGAAATCTTAT
This sequence comes from Panopea generosa, assembly GCA_029582155.1. Classification (NCBI taxonomy): domain Eukaryota; kingdom Metazoa; phylum Mollusca; class Bivalvia; order Adapedonta; family Hiatellidae; genus Panopea; species Panopea generosa. The sequence goes on from CM055896.1 coordinate 90,089,153, forward strand.
GTATGTGTTAGGTATACATATGTGTATGGATTCGTTAGTGTGGTTGAACAGTCATCATCCATATGATTTATTATATGTTGTTTCATATGTTATTACTTTTATTTGGAATTGATATACAGATCCGAATTATTATCAAATGATCATCTGTTTCTGAAAGAAGCGCTTTTGCTTGAAGTTTTCAACAATTTCTCGGCTTTCTAAGTGTGTTGCATATACATGTAATTTCCAAAAAACGTGGAGAAATCGACAACGCAGAAGTGGTACATTTATTAATTAATCAAAAATAAACTGTATAATAAAACATATATGGATAAATGACATTCAAAGTAATCAGCCACCACATTAGCACGAACACACTTGTTATAACATAAAATCATAATATTATGTACAAAGTGATTTGCAACAGAGGTCTCAGTAATCGAAGAGTCAAAAGCGAAATAATTGTGGAAATAAAACCTGGTTTTCGAGTGCACCAAACAATTTTATTTTCCCTGTAGATCTCACAACACAGTTGAACTTTGTTCTGCGCGAAATAAGGTCTAGGCGTTCCGCCATAAAAACAAAATACATACACATGTAATCTTGTTTAATGTATACATCCGCACAATAACTGGTAGTTTGAACTGCCTGACTTTGTATTAAAGATAGTTCAAGGATACCCTTACACCGATGATTTCTTATTGTAGTATATGCTACGCCAGCTATTGCTTGACTCATCTGCAGCAAGAAATATCTCAAACTAAATTACATATGACTGTTTATTTAGTACACAATGTTTGGTACCAGTACATAGAAGGTAATGCGAGACGGAGATGAAATGTTCTGAAACGAGAACACTATATGGTACTAATAATTAAACGATAGTATTATATAACGGAATGATATCGTTGACTTATATATTTGCCATAATATGTGTTAATGCACGGTACTTTATTCGAAGTCCTCAAAATCTGTTTCGGCACCTTTAACAATCTGTATTTGTCTGCTTTCTGAAAATACATTTTTTATTTGAAAAATGTATGTATGTTTGTTATTGTATTGCTGTAAGTACAAACGCTGTCTATCAGAATTATACAAAAGCTTGTAATGACATACGATATGACAAAAGTACACGTTATAAATTAGGCGTCATCTACATCTGATAAAACTGTCTAAAACATTGGTATAACTTACATTTTAAAGCAATTCTACAAGTGCTTACCATGTGAAACAGTTTTTATATATTACTCAGAATAAAAACATGTATCACTGATATTGTCATATTGCAAAATGTGGTGTTGTTTATTTTCTCCTTTCATTTTGTTTACTCTTACTATTGAATAATACCATGCTGTATTTGACTAAATCAATGGCATGTTAATTAATTAACCGAAGAAAAGTTACTTTTCGAAAGTACGAGCGCATGCTGTTGCTTGTTAATAACATCACAATCAGATACTCTGCTACAATGTCACCTGGTGTTAGCAATCATTTTAAGCTTAGTGAAACATCGAGATGTAAAGAAGAGTAACAAATCTGAAACATCATAAATAAAACATACAATAAACACAAGAAAGTGATATAATATTGGTACGAACTCAGAAACTCTCTCTGTGGGATGTCCATATGCTGACACAATGGGACGGCCTGGGTTGCCAGATTTGTGCATCTTTGGAAGAAGATAGAACCGCCCGACTTTGGAATTCTCAGGAAGTAAATGCTATGTATTCTCTTCAGTGATGTAGCCATTATCGAACATTCCATTAACAGTTATTGAAACCTTTTCTGCGAATTCAAGTGTGGGATCATGATCTAACTGAATGTAATAGGATTGGTCATTCAGTTGTCTTTCAACCTCGGAAATATAATTGTCTCTGTCCATCACAACGACCACTTAGCCTTTATAGGCTGGTTTTATTATAATATCAATTCTGTTTTTAAGGCACATTGTGTATTTTTCTAAGACTTTGATACTTTGTTGTGATGGTTTCACTTCGGCTGAAAGGATGCAATATCATTTCCGACACTTTGAATAAATGTTTCAAGTTCTCTGGATTGTCTTGGTGGCTGCCATTTACGTTTTAGTTTAAATTGTGTGTACTGAACATTGGTATTTTCGGCTAATGCCAGTGAATTGTTGACGTGATCTATGCCCGATGGAGAGATATTTGACTGCGACAGACCACCTTCAAGTGATTGCGAAATGATGTCATCTGCTTTACTGTTGTCATATTTTGGTTCAGGTTTAGTAAAACGTGACTTTAGCCGTAGACGTCTACTAAATGATTTGGAATCTTCTACGAGATTAATTCTGTCATAAGAGACTGGTCTTGGGCAAAAGTTTAAACCTTTGGATAGTAAAGACATTTCTGCATAAGTGAGCTGAGTGCTAGACAAATTGATTACATTTTTGTTGGATTGAGGTACCAAAGTACACTACTTATTTGTACGCTGATATCGTCGATTACGTCGTTTAACTTTTTGTTTCGGGTGTGTTACAAATGGTTCCGTGTTCTGTATTATACCTAGCGCCACTATATATATAGTGTCCGTTGACCTGTGAACATTTAGTAGTCGTACACATTGTGCGTGTGGGAGTTGTTCCCCTTTGTTTTGTTCTCTCCATTTGTTCGTTCATTGAACGCTGCATTTAATAAACATAAAGTCTATCCCGTATTCTTGTTTACTGGCGTAGTCTATCGAGCTTCTTGTTTCTTTTGTTATATAACTCATTTTCTTCCCTGATGAATTTGTTTGTGATTTTACCGTAAAGCGTGTTGAATGTCGACAAGTTTGTTGACTTTAGGAAATGTTCTAATATTCGATTTTACCGACGCTATATCAACCGCTCTGCGATTCTGCAAACACAAATGACTTTATGCAATGTGGAGCACAGCAATTTTAGATAGGTGTTATCAATAGTTGTTCATATCGTTTATGAAACAACAAAGTGATAAGGAAACTGCTTTAATATTGTATATTAATAGTGTTCATATTTACACAGTATACGGCAATCACAATTGACGGTTTATTCCATTTATATACAGTTTTGATTTCATATTCAGTCTATAATAAATGTCGGCGTACAAAACCGTCTTAACGCAATTGTCTGCAGTTCTATTTTTAACCGCTCTGCCATTCTGTAACAAGACTCATTTCTGTAAACGCTACCTCTGCTTTATGCAGGTCACAATAAGTTTAACTACTTGTTGCCAATATATGCTTCTACCTTTTCTAAAAACAACAAATGTATGGAATACTACCGTCATATGAGTTATTGGTGCGTGGTTGCGTGCATTTGTAGTGTATATAGTTGACAGTTTTAGTTTGTAATATTTTACAGAAATTTTTTCAGTCTGTCTGCAGTATTTTATATATAGAAAATTGTTTATTCTTGTGTTGTTGTTTTGTTGTTTTCTTTTTTTTTTGTATCCTCTGATGAAGGCGTAAAGTCGAAAGATAGCTCAAGACATCTCGTTATAAGTTTTAGCACTGTAAAATTGTAATTCTCTCTACTGTATTCACTATTTCTACCATTTATGTATCCTTCGCGGATCCGGTGCTCCTGAAAGGTGTTTTGTTAGAAGTATGATTCTCACTTTCACACACACACATATATATATATATATATATATATATATATATATATATGCGTATATCATCACTTGTTCTGGAGATATCTTCATTTACACTGTCTCATCTTATGATGAACGTCGAGTAAGTGCGGGCTGCACCCGTTAACTTACTTTTAACATCCCAAGTGGCATCTCTTTCTACTGATTGTTCAAAAGTGGCGATATCTATTGTCAGATTGTCTTTAAAAATGACGGCCATTATCGAGAATATATTATTTACTGAGTTGAATGTGTGAACAAAATCATCACTATTCTATTTATGTGCAATAACATGCAGGGACGCGGCAACATCTCGTCGCTGGATGCAATTATGACAATACTGGCTGAAATGTTTCTGTCCCACAAGCATACTCATGATGGATTCTCATAATCTCAAATTCATTTTGTTTATATATGTGAATATTTTCTTCTTTCAGTTGATTTGCCTGAACAGACACGTATTGCTTAATATTAATAATTCCATACTTCAAGTTTCACTGCACATTTGACTTTTGTTATTTGTCCTACATTAAATACGGTCTAGGATTTCCACGTAAAAAACAGTCACATAAAATATTGTTTAAAGTAATTTTATTTCATAGCAGAAATGTATTCGCACATAAATATGCACACTGACTGGTACGTCGATCAGATTGTGTATAATAAAGACAGTGCAGTGACACCCTAATATTTTCTGAAAAAGAAGTCGTCAAATGCTCATTAGTTATATGCGTATGTTAAAAACATATACGAGTCATTTTGTCAACACCAGTGATGTCTTAATGCAGTATTTGCATTGCCATATTTTCTTCAAGAATTCGCAGCCCCTATGAACCATTATGAAAATATTTCAAATGAAGTTACATAGGACTTTATTTAAAGTACAATAATCATACGGTAATTAGCCGATTTGTCTGATTCCCCCCAAGTAATTTAAGTACATTATATTCATTTGAACAAAAGCAATAGTATGGTACATATTATAATTATATGAGCAATATTTTACTGTTTAAGAGGAATACTTATTCTCAACACTGTGTCATAATTAAATATGTACAACCATGTGTTTATACATCTTATAGGTCTCACTAAAGAATTGCCTGCCTTAAATGACGGTAGCATGATTCTTACGCCCAAGAAATTAGAGCTAGGTAAAGCAGTTGGGCAATTTTTTTGTTAAAAATACATAAAATGTCATATTTCTTTGTGGATATGGGAACATCGTAAACTTTTCATGGTTTCTGCAAAGTTTGAATGACATTTGGAACTGTTTGATGATGCGTAGTGATACACTGCAACAAATGGGTCAAAAATGAAGGGGTACCATCAAACCATCGAAATTGTGAAACGGCAACCCAATATATTCTTTCTGCATAATTGGACCAACAGAGGACTATCTATGGGAACAAGGCGCTTTTAGAACCATTGGTAATGTATCCAGTGTTCAAGAAGTGCACGTCTCTTTATGTAGAACAGTACAACACTACTTCTTGTGTGAGACGTTATACATCTTATGCATTTATATTCTGCTTTTACTTTAGTTGTGGGAGTAATGAGATAAGCTGCTTCGTCATTATAAATGAGATTTATATAAACTCATATTGAAATAAAGGGGTAACGCGTGTATATTGCAAAGCATAATTTTAGCATGAAACATATGTTACGTAATTCCAAGACCAGATTTATTCCCCTGATGATATAAACTACTTTAGATATGTATTACTAACGCAATTCAGTATGATTACAAACGCCTCAGAAAACAACAAAAACGAAGACTTCATACATATTGAACTAATTTACAGCTATAAATAAGATAGTATATTCCCCCAAACGCAGATAAAACATGTTTATCGTTCGTTTGATTGTGTGTGTATTGGTGAAATCAATGCATTGAATTTGATGTAATGTTCATCAAAGTAGTACAGCAGTATACGTCATTCAAGATCAAAGCTGTTGCAGACCGTTCGAGAGCTTGCTAACATGTACACATCATGGAACTGTGATCCGCACGCCAATCTAGAAGCCTGGTTTTAAATGCAGTTTGTATGGGTAATTACAGCTAATATTTTCTACGGGAAATTGATATGGAAATGGTCTAAGATTTTGACTTTCTTCCTCATTAGGAAAAGCTATTCTTAAAATTGCAATTTGCGAATGTGTAGTTGATAATCGGAAATGAAACCATCCTGTGATTAATGAATGCCAAAAGACAAGGAACAATTCACATAAAATGGACTTCAAATCGCTAGAACCTTTCAACAATTAAAAGCCTGCACGGTTATCAGTTTAGAGTACATTTAAAAAAACATAGTATTGTTTCTTTACTAAAAATAAACATGTTTAAAGTATCGAGCTGTGGCGTTTCGCATACGTTTTCAAGAGAATATTTTCTTCTAAGATGACGATTTCTAACTTTACGCAATCGTCAGTAACGTGCATAGCCGCCGCGTACAGGGATAGCAAGTTATTCTAGCAGATTGGCTACTGGTTGGTCCAGCTTCTATATATATTGTAGGTGTACCCACAGTAACAACTCCAACCGCACACGATACGTGACACTTAACCTGTTGGTTAAGTTATTTTAATACTAAAGCGATTTAGCAATTGTCTGTAGACTTATTTACACTAACCTGCTTATATACACTATCAATTTAACTCTATGTTTATTCTCCCCTATGTACACGTAACCAACTATATACAGTATCGATGTAACTCTATGTTTATTCTCACATATGTACACGTAACCAAATATATACAGTATCTATGTAACTCTATGTTTATTCTCCCCTATGTACAAGTAACCAAATAAAAACAGTATCGAAGTCACTCTACGTTTATTCTCCCTTATGTACACGAAACAAATATATACAGTATCGATGTCACTGTATTTTTTTTCTCCTCTATGTACACGTAACCAAATATATACAGTATCAATGTAACACTATTTTCATTCTCCCCTAAGTACACGTAATCAAATATATACAATATTGATATAACTCTATGTTTATTATCCCTTATGTACACGAAACCAAATATATACAGTAACGATGTAACTCTATGTTTATTTTCCTCTATGCACACGTAACCAAATATATACAGTATCCATGTAACTCTTTGTTTATTATCCTTTATGTACACGAAACCAAATATATACACTATCGATGTAACTCTATGTTTATTCTCCCTTATGTACACGTAACCAAATACATATAGTATCGATGTAACTGAATGTTTATTCTCCCCTATGTACACATAACCAAAAATATAAAGTATTTATGTAACACTATTTGTATTCTCCTCTATGTACACTAAACCAAATATATATACTATCGATGTAACTCAATGAGTATCCTCCCTTATGTACACGTAACCAAATATGTACACTACCGATGTAACTCTTTGTTTATTATCCCTTATGTACACGAAACCAAACATATACAGTATCGATGTAACTCTATGTTTATTCTCTCCTATTTACACGTAAACAAATATATACACTATCAATATAACTCTATGTTTATTATCCCTTATGTACACTAAACTAAATATATACAGTATCGATGTAACTCTATATTTATTCTCTCCTATTTACACGTAAACAAATATATACACTATCAATATAACTCTATGTTTATTATCCCTTATGTACACGAAACTAAATATATACAGTATCGATGTAACTCTATGTACACGTAACCAAATATATACAGTATCCATGTAACTCTATGTTTATTCTCTCTCTCCCCCCCCCCCCCCCCCCCCCCTGTGTACATGTAACCAAATATATACACTATCGATATAACTCTCTGTGTATTACTCCTTATGTACACGAAACAAAATATATATTATATCGATGTAACTCTATGTTTATTCTCCCTTATGAACACGTAACCAAATACATACAGTATCGATGTAACTTAATGTTTATTCTCCCCTATGTACACGTAATCAAATATATACAGTATTAATGTAACACTTTTTTTATTCTCATCTATGTACACTATACCAAATAGATACAGTTTTGATGTAACTCAATGATTATCCTCCCCTATGCCCACGTAACCAAATATGTACGCTACCGATGTAACTCATTGTTTATTATCCCCTATGTACATGAAACCAAATATATACAGTATCGATGTCACTCAATGATTATCCTCCCCTATGTTATCGTAACCAAATATATACAGTATCGATGTAATTCTATGTTTTTCTCCCCTATGTACACGTAATCAATATATACGGTATTGATGCAACTCTATGTTTATTCTCAATTTAACAAATAATTGCAATTGTTTCATTCATCAGGAATATAAGTTCTGCCTTCAGCAGGATGTATTTATATTTAAAAACATCAATGCAGATCATAAGGCAATTATATTCACCTAAAGCAATACTCAGTTCCATAGCGCAGAAAAAGTTTATATTGAATATATGCATTATATTATCAAACCACTCACTGGTATCTTTGTTTACTTTTAGTACATGTGTTAATTATGTACTGTATATATGCTTACGTCAAAAGTGGAATTATATTATGTGTAAAATATTATACAGTGTTTATTTAGTGTTGTGTACATCAGATAGCTCCATCGTTTCAGATGGAAACAAATGGCTGTAGTAAGAAATAATGTTGAGAAAATTGTGACTGCAGTTACAAAACATGAAGGAATTTATGCCTTCTTATTCACCAATGCTTACAGTCCGTTCCGGATCAATACGTTCCTTTTTTGTCTTTAAATATTTTATTTCTCATAATACATATACATTCAAGTAAATAGCAACACATTGTACATAACACAATAAGAATGATTAGCGTGGATATTATACTAGCATGTTAAGATATATAACTGATATACAAGTCTATTTAGACTTTTTTTATATGTCAACAATAATATGGTAAGTGTTTTTATAAAAAAGCATTGTCACAATGGTCTTTACTAGTATAATATATACTTTATGCATTAATTGAAAAATAAGTTGGTGTTTGTAGACAGTAGATAATGGAGAGTAGATAAGAATTAAAAAAGGAAATGGAGTTTAAGATAAAAAGGAGGAATAATCGACAATCTTAGTCTGAAATCAGTTTGATGACGTCATTAATACAGTTGTAATTTTTTCCATTTGCCGTTATGTTGTTCAAGTTTATCTATTGTCGTTGCTATTATTCTTTCTATGTTTTCAATATGTTTTAAATATTTTATAAAATTGATAAATATGGGAATTGTTTTTGCATACTTATTTTTGTAGATAAAATATTTAGCATAAATCAGTATAGTATTTAACAAGTTTGAATAACTGCTCCATTCAACATATCCAAGAGATATTATCATAAAATTCAATTTTATTGTAAACTGCTTTTCATTAAGATTTCCTTCAAGATTTGTCCAAAAAGCTCTAGAACAATGACATTCCCAAACTAGATGTCTATTTGTTTCAACATTCATGGCACAAATATCACATAAACCTGTATTACATATGTTGCTTTTATACAGGAATTTGTTGTTTGGTACAATTCGCATAATATATTTGTATTGAAAAGCTCTTATTTTTGTATCAATTAAGAATCTAAAAGGTACGGTGTGTACAACATTCCAGTTAATGTTCCTACTTTCTGATTCCCATTTGATATGAGGTTTGATAATATTGATATTGTTAGTGTTTTTTAATTGTCGGTTGTATAAAACAACTCTTCTCCTATAATATCCCCATGTCGGTAGGGATTAGAATTTACCGACTGCTCGTTCCAAGCAGAGGGGTAAGATCCTCCCCGAAAAGGAACCCACCTGTTGACCGTGGGTGGCGACTCGTGCGGTTGGATGAAGGAGTCCTGGTGGTTGAGCGCCGCAGGAGTCTGCGACACCAAAACCATACTCCAAATAGACCTGTTTCTGCTCAGTCTTTGCACAAACGTGCTAGACACGATTCGACAGAGACTGAATCAGATGCCGAATTCAATGAAATAAACTGGCCACGATTTTTGACAATCTCTTCAACAGATGAATTGAAACCTGTAACAAAGCTTTCAACTTTTGCGATTCACAAGGCAATACTTGGTTTTGCTGGTGAACCGCGAGAGGTGAAAAAATTGAAATCCGGCAAAATACTTATCGAATGTTTGAAAAAGAGTCACTCAGACAATTTACTTTCAGTCAAAAACTTTGTAGAAATACCGGTAGAGGTTCGACCACACAACACACTTAATTCCTCCAAAGGAGTCATTCGTTCTAGGGAACTGGAACAATGCACTATTGAGGAAATGAGTGTTAACCTGAAATCACAGGGGGTCTCAGAAGTGACACGAATCAGTACCAAGAAGGATGGCATTGTTAAATTTACAAATACTTGTCTTAACTTATCTTAACGTTCAATAACCCCAATCTTCCAAAAACAGTAAAGATCGGATATTTGTCTTTACCTGTTGATCAATTTATCCCAAATCCACTTCGGTGCTTTAATTGTCAACAGTTTGGACATCACCGAGAAAGATGTAGACGAGATGCCGTGTGTGCTCGATGTGGTGAAACAGGGCACACCGACTTCACGTCATGCACTAAACCCGCCCGTTGCATTAATTGCAGTGGGAACCACGGGGCTTTCTCGCGAGATTGTCCAAAATGGAAATTTGAGAGGGAAATACTAAAGATCAAGTTGGAAAAAAAAAATCATTTCCTGAAGCCAGACATCTTGTTCAAAGTCAATCTCCATCTACTCCATCAGGCAAATCATATGCTGATGTAAGTAGAATTGTTGAGAAGAAATCAACAAGATGTATGGAAGTTCAGACAGATATCACCTGGCTAAATGAAAACCCCAAATCATATATTTCTATTATTCCTGGTACATCTCGTGTTACATCTGAGACTCAGACATCCTCTACTGTAAAACCATTTATTAAACCCAAACCTGTCATAAAAAATAATAAGAAACCGACGGTTTCTGAACCTGATCAGAAAACGTCAAATCGACATTCCCCGAGTTCACCAAAAGCGTCGAGCTCTGGTGGTTCCAAGAGCTCGTCTTCCGGTAGCTCTGGTGTTTCCAAGAGCTCGTCTTCAGGTGGCTCTGGTGTTACCAAGAGCTCGTCTTCAACTACCTCTGGTGTTGCCAAGAGCTCGTCATCTGCGAACTCTGGTAATACCAAGAGTTCATCTTCACCACTTAAGGCTGGAAAAATAATTCTGGCCGCTGCAAAATTGTGTGCTCCAGGGAGGCAACCGGAAGAGTCTGATGACCCTATACGGTTGCACAATAAATTTTCGCACCTTGATATGGAGACCGATGAAGCAGCATCGGATTCCATTAAGGTTGTGAAAACGAAAGCCCCTATAGATCCTATTCTTCCACCTCAATGAACGATTTAAATTCAAATAAAATAATACAATGGAATTGTCGAGGTTTAAAACCAAATTATGATGAGATTAGTCTACTTTTGAATGAACATCACCCTATTGCATTTTGTCTTCAAGAAACATTTTTGAAGTCAAATGATAAAACTACTTTTAAACAATATTCTTTATATAAAACAATTTGTGATACAGGCGAAAAAGCAACTGGTGGCGTGTCTATTCTTGTCAATAGAAACGTCCCACACAGTACTATTGCATTAGACACTAATCTGCAAGCAGTTGCAGTTAGTGTTACAATGCATAGAGTTATTACAATTTGCTCTTTATATATACCACCAAGTGCAACCCTTGATCCGAAGGATCTCGATAAACTCATTACACAATTGCCATCACCTTTTATACTTTTGGGGGATTTTAATGCCCACAACTACATATGGGGTTGTAAAGACATTAGTGATAAAGGTAATAAAATTGAATCTTTTTTAAATCCAAATAACCTTTGTCTTTATAATGATTAAATCTCATACAGGATCGAAAACTTCCATCGATTTATCAGTTTGTGAGCCATCACTTTTGTTAGACTTTTCATGGAGTGTTGGTGATGACCTCTGCGGGAGTGACCATTATCCAATATTTCTTGAAAATATTGGAACTCCACTTCTTGATAGAAATCAACGATGGAAACTTCGCAAAGCAGATTGGCATATGTTCCAATCTCTTTGCGAAGAACAGTTAAAGCCTGATTTATTTAACGATACGGATGATCCTGCTGGTCAGTTTTCATCAATATTATACAGTATAGCAGAAAAATCTATCCCAAAAACCTCGACAAATCCAAAACGCCCTCAAAAACCATGGTATGATGATGACTGCAAGAATGCAGTCAAGGATCGTAAAAAAGCTTTAAGTCAATTTAATTTACGACCTACACAACATAATTTAGACAATTTTAAAGTGTTTCGTGCGAAAACAAGACGTACTCTTAAGGAGAGTAAGAGAAAGTCCTGGAGAGATTACGTCTTTAGGCTTAATTCTCGTACTTCCCTTAAGAAGGCGTGGGACATGGTCCGAAAAATCAACGGTAAGGGTATTCCAGGTTGCGTTAACCATTTAAAAACTGAAAATCATACTGCCACATCTGCCAAAGACATCGTTAATACTTTGGCAGATACTTTTTCAAAAAATTCATCTACCACTTATTGCAATCCAAAATTTTTAAAACATAAACATCAGACTGAAAAGCAGAAACTAAACTTCAAATCAAATAATTCAGAAAATTAGAATAAGAAGTTCTCTTTGAGTGAATTGAAAAATTCCTTAAAGAAGGCACATGATACATCAGCTTGTCCTGACGATATCCATTATCAACTTTTAAAACATTTACCCGAATCGTCCTTATTAATTCTACTTGATATATTTAACTCTGTTTGGGTGACTGGAAACTTCCCCGAGTCTTGGAGGGAAGCTATCGTTATTCCGGTACCCAAACCTGGGAAAGATAACACGGATCCAGTTAATTACCGTCCAGTTGCTTTGACAAGTTGTGTTTGTAAAACCATGCAACGTATGATTAATGGTCGCCTCGTTTGGTTCTTGGAATCCAACAACTTAATTACTAAGTATCAAAGTGGATTCCGACGCCAAAGGGGCACTACAGACCATTTAGTTAGATTTGAATCGTTTGTTAGGGAGGCTTTCATAAAGAAAGAACATTTAGTCGCTGTATTTTTTGACTTGGAGAAAGCCTACGACACCACGTGGAAGTATGGCATTATGAAAGATCTTCATAATATGGGCCTTCGTGGCCGTTTAGCTACATTTATTTTAAACTTTTTAGATGATAGACAGTTTCAAGTCCGAATGGAAACAACCCTCTCCGATGTTCACAAACAGGAGATGGGCGTCCCACAAGGCAGTATTCTGTCTGTCACACTTTTTAATATTAAAACTAATAATATTGTAAAGAGTATAAATCCTGGTGTGGATTGCTCTTTATATGTTGACGATTTTGTAATTTGTTACCGTTCAAAAAATATGAAAACTATTGAAAGGCAACTACAGCAATGCCTTAATAAACTTCAGACTTGGTCTGATGAAAACGGTTTTAAATTTTCCAAGTCTAAAACAAATTGTATGCATTTTTGTCAACTACGTAAACATCACGATAATCCCAATCTAACGTTGGACGGGACACCTATACATGTTGTTGAGGAAACATAATTTTTAGGTCTTATTTTTGACCGTAAACTTACTTTTATTCCTCATCTTAAATATCTTAAGACAAAGTGTAATAAAGCACGAAATTTATTAAAAGTTGTTGCCAATACTAATTGGGGTGCAGATCGTAAAGTTTTACTTCGACTTTACAGATCTCTAATCAGATCAAAATTGGACTACGGCTCTATTGTATATGGATCAGCTCGCAAGTCTTACTTAGCGATGCTTGATCCTATACACAACCAAGGACTACGACTCGCACTTGGTGCCTTTCGTACGTCCCCTGCCGACAGTCTTTATGTAGAGGCAAATGAACCATCGTTGTATTTAAGACGTGAAAAACTGGCTCTTCAATATGCAATTAAACTTCATTCAAATGCATCTAATCCTGCTTTTAATCTTACTTTTGACCCAAATTATGAAACTCTCTTTGATAAAAAATCTAAAGCTATTCGAACTTTCGGTCTCCGGATCAAACCAAAACTAACCGAAGCCAATATTGATCTTAATTTAATTGCTAAGTACAAAGTCTCACAAATACCACCATGGACTTTGGAGAAACCAAAAATAATTTTTGAACTTTGTAAAGACAAAAAATTTGAAACAGACTCCACTATCTTCCAAAGTAAATTTAATGAAATCAAATCGTCTTATAATCATTATTGTCACATATATACAGATGGTTCTAAAGATGGAGAAACCGTGGCTGCAGCTGCTGTTACAGAACAGCACACCTCAAAGAGCCGATTACCAAACGGAGCCTCCATCTTTTCAGCTGAACTCAAAGCCATTGATTTGGCATTGGACTACATTAATGATTCTGAGGAAAAACAGTTTATTATATTTTCTGATTCACTTTCATCTCTTCAAGCCATAGATGGCATGAAAGATGATAATCCTCTTGTTCTTCAACTTTTAAATAAATACAATGTTCTATGTAAAGATAATACTATTGTTTTCTGCTGGCTTCCTAGCCATTCAGGAATTCGAGGAAACGATAAAGCTGATAAGGCTGCAAAAGCAGCCTTAAGCTTGAATATTATTACTTTTAAACTGCCTTTTACAGATTTTAAATCTCATATTAATAAATATATTTTTAGGTCATGGCAGTCCTCTTGGGATCTTGCTATAAATAACAAATTACATGTTATTAAACCAAAACTTGGCGAATGGCATCCTAGCAATAGGTGTATTCGTCGAGAAGAAATTGTATTAGCTCGGTGTAGAATTGGGCATACGCGCTGTACACATTCATATCTTTTAAAACGTGAACCTGTTCCAGAGTGTGTGCCCTGTTTTGCACCGCTTACTGTGAAGCACATACTGATCGACTGTGTGGACTTTTCTCCAATGCGAGAAAAATACTACAGAGTCGACAGTATGAATGAATTATTTGATAAAATTGATGTTTCACATATATTTGGTTTCCTTAAAGAGGTTAAGCTTTTTAATCATTTTTAGTACAATTATTATATCATTGACCTTGTTCACTTATTTGTTGTTGTTTTTTTGTTTTTTTTTTCATTTATTTATTTGTAAACAGTTTTAATAATTTTTTAACCGTATTTATTTAATATATTTTTGTCATCATAACGTCCATTAATCTTTGCGCGCACAAAATGACCTATTTATGTGTCGACGTGCCGTAAAACACCATTCATTCATTATTTTTGTGTCGAAGTAGTTTTGATAAAATAGTGACTGATAAGCCTTATTATGCTGGGTATTTCTTAATATTTTTGCTAATGGTGTAAATCAAACATGTTTTATACCGGTCGATTTCATAAATAAATAATATATATATACGTCACCTAGCATCAAAACTTTTTATTATCATTTAGTGATAGATACATGTTACATTTGTAACCGTAACTGACATTTAGTTACTTAAGTAACATTTGTAACCGTAACTGACATTTAGTTACTTAAGTAACATTTGTAACAGTAACTGACATTTAGTTTCAAAGAATGTACATGTATTAGTAATTGCTGTTACATTG
The DNA here is from genome assembly GCA_029582155.1 of Panopea generosa. NCBI lineage: Eukaryota > Metazoa > Mollusca > Bivalvia > Adapedonta > Hiatellidae > Panopea > Panopea generosa. The sequence continues at coordinate 90,104,312 of CM055896.1, forward strand.
GTAGTATAATAAATGTATAATAGTTGTAACTTTATATTTAACTAAGTTAAGAATATAAAAAAATATGTAGAAGTGAAAAGTCATAAAAAAATCATAGTATGTCATAGTTAACTATGTTAACGATAAAAACATAATTAAAAACAAAACATACTACAAATTATGTAATAAAAAAAAAAGCAATTTACATTAAAAATAAACGGATTGTTATACCCACTGTTACTCCATAACCATTCCTGTACGCCTGTATGATAGTGTTTGTTGCTACAGAGGCATTTCATGATCGTAGACGATTTAATATGTGAACACTTGAACACGTACTTGATTGTGATAATAAATGCACTCAAGTTGTATGCTTTAATTTAATATTGGTAATAAAATTAAAACATTGTGTAATTTTATGTTTATCTTATAAAGCTTATTATTTGAGATAAAATTAAGCAATATGCAGGGATCAAATGGTCGTTTTTGAAGATTTTTATCGTTAATTTTCTTACAACCATTGCCTTATCTTCCATTATGTATTGATAACAACGTTATTAGTGCTGCCTGCGATAAGAGTATTTAGTTAAAGATAGTTTCACAGCAGTAATTTATGAAAACTGATGGAAACGATTTTATTCATGATATTGAATTTCATTTCTGCAGTGCAAATATATAGTTCTAGTATGCACATGTTACATTTTGGTATTTTCACCAAAACTACAAACTATTAATAGGAAAAAATATGACATATGTACATATCATAGTTTCTATTTTTGAAAATATTCATACCGTTAAATATAATATTATATTGTCTCATTCATTATTGTATTTCCGTACTAATTTTCTAGTGTTACATTACATGTCGGTTTTACTTATTTGGTGTTTTTCAATGAATGAGGTGTTTTCGAATTTCGTATATGATATTGTATATGTTATTGTATATGATATTGTTCATGAACTTGTATATGATATTGTAAATTATTTTGTATATGATATTTTTTATGATATTGTTTATGATATTGTATATGATATTGTAAATTATTTTGTATATGATATTGTTTATGATATTGTTTATGATATTGTATATGATATTTAAAATTATATTGTATATGATATTGTATTTTATATGATAGTGTATGTGATATTGTATGTGATATTGTATTTGATATTGTATGTGGTATTGTATATGATAGTGTATATGATGTTGTATATGCTATTGTATATGATATTGAATATGATTATATGTTGTTTATCTGAATGACAAATGTAATAATCCAATATAAACTGTATATCATTTATGAATTAAGCCATTTCAGGTAGAAATTATTAAAGAATAACAACTCATTTACGTTATGTAATAAAGCTGTACATTTTGGATTGATTTGGTGAAAATTAGTTCAACATTAGAATATTCCAATTTAAACGTGTTTTTATTTTAAGTGTAATAAGTATGTTCAAAAGTGCACCAAAATGATCGCCATGCATGTATCCCTGATCCCTATTTGCCGGAAAAGCTGCACATTGGTGCAATTGGATACTTGACACGGCTGAAGCACGCATGCTCAAAGTTAAGCTTCGCCAATAAAACGATAATTCATCTCTACGGATACTGTTGTTAATAAGTATAAACAGTTAATCGTTATTTAGGCTAAGTTAATATGTCACTAAGTGTAATGAAGAAATTCTCAACTTCACTTATTCTCAACGATAGACCATACATGTAATAAGACTGTGTTTAGCATATAGTGTGTATATTTAGAAACACAAGAAGGTAACACTTATAGCATTATAATTTCCGTTGTAAAAACAAGTAAATATGACATTGTTTACTCTATAAATAACTAATACATGAAAATGGTGTTAAATTTAAAAACGTCAATGCTAGATGTCTGTATGTTTCCTGAGCATACATGCTGGACTATGCGATATAGTATACTGTCATCCGAGGCCGAGTGGTATAATGACCTCTTGCCTCTAACAGCGGAGGTTGAGCCAATCTCGGTATAAAATGTGTGTTTGGAGAAAGTTTCCCAGTTACTTGCAGAAGGACGATAGTTTTACTCAGATTCGTTCTGTGTTATTAGTCAACAATTAATTAATTATGCTACGAATGCCCTAGCATATGTTAAAATGGCGCTTACCCTGTTCAATTCAGCTATTGTATATTGTGGATCGATCGGAGAAATATTTGTATTCCGTTGGACATGTTTTGCTTTGAATTTCCACGTACTGCAATGAACGCTATCGTTTTTTATACTGGAACATTTTCCTAAAATTGTCTTTATAATCATTATCAAAATGTCTTAGAATTATTGACTGAATACACACGTGCTCGTATAATGCCAATTACACAATCATCTTTGATACCGATACTAGACAACTGTATGTAAGCCATGGGAGAGATGAAAAAGCCACATGCAAGTTATCAAGTTGAAATTAACAAGCGCTGTATTGGTTATATCATGTGAAAATAATATTTGCTAATGATGATTTTATATATATGTTAAATATTCAACATACACACACACAACAGATTAAAAGCAGGACGGTAGTGCAATATATATAATGTTGGCCGTTCACACATAAGGTTGTGGGTTTGATCCCCTGTTCGACCCGATTCATTTTAGAAAAAATCAAACAGTACTGGTTCTTCTCAGGATGTTGACTCGGGGAGCGTCTCATATTAACTTTCAAATTCATTTTCAATTAAATTGAAATGAATAAGTATAAACTAAAGTTTAAAATTATTTAGCATGTGTTGCACGTGGAGTGCGTCGTCTTACAACGTCTATACACTATACTATTAATAATTTTGTATAAGGATACAATTCCTATAAGAAACAATTTGTAATGAATACAGAAAACAAGCCACATTCGAAATGGTGTGGAAACTTACTTTTGTACAATTTAGTATATCTTGTACAACATTTATTCCGGACGTTGTAAAATTGAAGTTCCTATTTAATGCCTAGCTTTCATAAGAGTTTCATATCGGTATGCAAAGGGTTAAATTAATTTCTTATTTTTTTCGACATCAATAAATCATCAGTCTTTCATAAGGATAAGTTATGAACTTTGTGATGCAATTGGTTAAAACAGACACTGATCATATCTTATACCCAATACGGCATCTGGACAGCTTTTACAACAATCACACACTGTTCCGTGAAGCATGTGATCTAATATGATGGTGGTGTCCCTGAACATGTTTCGTGTTTAACTTCACTTGACAACAAATGGAATCGCTTCAAGTTTTAAAAGCGTGTCGATTGTATTTGTTAAAACAGTCTACAGAGCAATTTACAAACTACAAATCAACACGAGCTACCGTAACGCTTAGCAATGGATGGACTTCAAACATCAATCACCTCAGATATCATCGTAGTTCCGCCCATAATTACATAAGCTGTCAGTCAAATGACGTTTAACACTAAGCCAGTTATTGTTCATTAAGTAAAAAAATAACAATTTAGAAACACCTGTCGCTCCGTGTGATCGCTGCCTTTGGGTTTCCTAATTATTAAATTTGTGCTTAATGAACATTAATTATTACTAGTTCTTCACAAGACGACTTTGCCCAAGTTGCAATAACTTGTTTAACAATCAATGGGAAATATACATGTTTAAAGTGTTCCTTTACCATTAATGAAAAGCCAGATATCTATCCTGGAAAATGTTTTTTTTTATTATCTTTTTACGATAATTACGCGTTTCTGGAACATCGCTATAACCACCGCGAATCACAGGGCCTGGAGGAATAATGTCTATGTTTTATGCTTGAGACCAAAAAATTGATAACCAATGTAGACTATAACTGGAAGTAGTGTAATAAACGATGAATGCAAACTGTAAGTCATTTACAAGATTGATGTTTTCCAGAAAATGTAATAAGTGATACAATATAATTGACATCCCTCCTTCGGGATATATATCAATGTGGAGATATAATTTATTATGACGTATTTATCGTTATGTGCCGTCTCACAAACGAAGCTTCTCGTTTTAATATAGTTTTACAGCTTATACATTCATTTTAAACATGTGAACCTTAAACCAAGACTACTGTCAAACTATTACCGTTAGTAAGATTAACAGTAAAAATATTTAAATATGTTTTCTAATATGGCCATTTTAAAAAAGCAAACCACAAATTTTACTTATTTGGAATGGCTTTGACATAATCAATGTCACATTATGCTGTTGTCGGAGCAGTGTCTCGAGCATCCTACAACTCATGCTCGACATAAATTGTCTAACTGTCGATTGGAATAAAGAAAGACTGGGTATGTTGCAACCATTCATCGGATACAGGTTAAGTTTTATATTAGAGTCGAATGGAATAGATGAACTAAAAGTTTCTATTTGAGTGTAGAAGCTACATAATGTGTCAAGTATTTAATTCCATACCTGATATCAATCAACGATTATTTTCTTAGACTGAACAGTTACCACTGCATTATTTAACATGTAATTTACTCTAACACACACTCAAACAACCCAAGTAATTGAATATCCAAATAAATTACATATAAATTATATTCTAAATGCCAAATTTTTGAAAATCAAGTGAGTTTTTTTGGGGGAGGCCGGGTTATAAAGTAATGTTACTATGCTATAATAATCCAACATATTCACAGCACAACATTTTTATGGTTCAGAACATTGTATGTCACCGTATTTTGCTAATTATCTATAATACATTATTTATTCACACTAACTTGCTTGCCATAGAACTAACTATTAGTGATTGTATTATTAAACACAGTATGAAAACTGATTCCAATGGAAATGTTTTGGTCTCAGATATATTACAGCAACCATCACAATTCGTGCCCCGATACATTTCTCAAAATATGATCTCCTGAGCTATAACGTATCAGACTGTTTCATCGTATACAATAACCACTGTAGATGTTTGCTTCCAAATATATACGGCAATAAACGCAGCAGTTCAAACTATCCAATGTAATTCATCTACGCAAATATAAGACAGTGTTACTGTAGTACAATATGTTGCTAGTATAGGTTTCAAGGCGTTATAAACTGGTCGACAGAATGTTTTTAGTTTTAAAGCGGCATAACAAGTATATGAATGACAAAGCTTTTTGTGAATTATCATGACCGTCGATGCATTTATAACTACCAATACATCTCTAAAACATGATTAAAGTGAGTTTAAATAGAATATTCTAAAACTCTGATAAACAAATTAATTGTTTTCTTGACGGAAGTTATCTTAAAAGGTCCAATTCAACCAAATTTACTCGGAATTTTCCGTCTCCATGTGGTATTAGAACGGTCGCTAGATATATCCACATATATAAATGGATATATGGATATTATTTTTCAATTTTTGGAACCTTTTTTTATATCATAAGCCATTTATGGATAACTATAAGAATAAAAGTGTTGTTAGGGAATGAACACAACAAATATTGTTCTTGTAACGGGATTCAAGCTCAGAACGACCGAGCGACAGTACGTGGATATAATTACTATGCTATGTGGGAATAGATCAAGATTGGTAGTTTAACTGAAGGTTGAAATTAAAACGCTTATGCGGATTAATTGCATTATGCCCGGCCATTTCCTGAGGTTTACAGATATATCAACTAAATTATTAACGTTATCCCTTAGGTCAAAACTAATTCAAATATCGGCGATAATAGCGACTTTAAAAATCTGTTATATGACGATATAGAACATTATTTTGCACCAGGCATAATGCAGAGGATAACAATTTATACTAAATATTACAAATATACCATTGTTTTATTGATTTGAAAGACCGTATGTGTGCTTTATTGTTTGAATTGTTACTTTAAATTGGATATAAACTTGATTTAAATTTTAAGAATATGGATGCTTTAAGAATATGGCTCTGAATGTAGTTTAAAATTGTAGTGCTTGGTACCAATTCTTTATATAATACGATTTTGCGATATTTTAAATCAGAAACAGCCACACCCATAAGTGATTCATATGCACATTCTAGTCTAATAATGGAATCATAGGATAACGTATTTATTAAATGACTGTATATAAACACATTATGCATATACATTTTCGATGAAGGAAAGCAGTATTCAAGCTAATTATTCACCACAGACACAACGCCACAAATTGTATTGGACATCAAAATGTATATCCTACACATATGTAGACACGGTGCCAACATATGTTAATACAATGGAGTGAACACCCGCCAGAGACATGTGATTTGTCTACGATTGGTGAAGTCGTCCCCCATGTTTTACGACAAAAATGAAGATTGCTGTGGAGTGATAAACTACTGACTTTATTTTATATTTTTCAAATAACTTTTGAAAGTGTTATTTATCCACACTTTTGCGATCATTTACATACCAGTAAAAGTCAGAAATCGATTGTATTATTTTAAATGAAAATCATGTCACATAGTGAAATAGTGAAGTATAGAATATAGTTTTTTATAGTGTGTAATGACAATAACGCTATTACAATATCGTAATAGTAAAATTTCGAACACAGCTAACGTAAATTGTGATGACTGTAAAAATGTTTAAATTATAGTATTAGAAGAAACTTAATACATTAAGGCTATACAATCATTGCAGAACTGCATTTTACTTAAAACAAAAAAATGATATGTTTAAACTCCATTTGATATCACGTTCGCCTAAAGAAACACTGTAGCTCTATATTTGTGTCCTCTTTGAGCAAGGTTCGATCACCCCTTTGTTTTTATCTTTGATCGTGCTTTTTCATAAACATTTGTTAATTGTCTGTTGACAATGGTTTTGATTATAGTAATAATGCCATAAGTGCTATACTCACGTTAACAACTTGACAAGAGAGGTTATGCAATTATCCGTTGAATTTAATGCTGCATTTATTGTTTTGTGGTCTGAAGACATTCATGAAAAACGACTTCATGTGTGTTTTATATGCCCAAATATTGACTGAGGTTTTATTAAATGTAAATTTCTAGAATATATTTCCATACATAAGCGAGAATTTACAAATTACCATATCAACTTCCTGTAGAATCTACTAGCTGTATCAAATTAGTATTGTATTTAAAGTAAGGCTTCTAGACAGGTCATATATGGTTACATGGTCTGCAACGTCAGCTAGTGAAAACACTGACCTGAAATGACGAATTGTGGTGTTTTATTATGATAGGTATTGTACATATACATCATATACAACATATACCCCTTATACATACTGTACATAAAAAACATTGATACATATTGTATATAATACACCACGTATCTCATTTACGTATTGTATATATACACTATGCAACTGATAAACATATAATATATTTACAGCATGTATCCCATATCCCCCCCCCCCTGTCGGTAGGGATTAGAATATGCCGACTGCGCGTTCCAAGCAGAGGGGTAAGATCCTCCCCGAAAAGGAACCCACCTGTTGACCGTGGGTGGCGACCCGTGCGGTTGGATGAAGAAGTCCTGGTGGTTGAGAATTCTGCGACGCAACACACCACTTTGGTCCGGATTTCAAGTCAAGACGGGAGGTCGGATGGGCCCGGTTTTGATCAATCGGTCTGTCATGATATTTTTCTTGGATTATATTTTATCATGTATCTTCTTTTCTCCATTATTTCACCCCCATTGAATTTTTCCATTCTCATTTACTTGTCTATATTAACTTTTCAATGAATAAAATTCTAGTAATCTAATTTCCAAATCCTTGAAAATTGTCATGGCTTATGGGCTAATCTTGTAAAGTAAAATACTATATGGTTATACGTATGCCATTTTTAGATGGATGTTGGTGCGGTTCTTGTCTTGTCGGTACTTGAATTTACATCCATCAGGTGGTATGCGGGATCTGATGTATTACTTTGCTTGAGTATATTGTTCACGTATTCTTGGCATCATGTCTGTCGGATATCCACAGCATGTGTCCTCTTGTTGGGCTCCGAGGCGGGTGAGAAACGTGAACAAGGAAACGGACACAAACACATTATGGCTTCCAAAAAAAGACACCAAAACAATACTCCAAATAGACCTGTACCTGCTCAGTCTTTGCACAAGCGTGCTAGACACGATTCGACAGAGACTGAATCAGATGCCGAATTCAATGAATTAAACTGGCCACGATTTTTTACAATATCTTCAACAGATGAATCAAAACCCGTTACAAAACTTTCACCTTTTGCGATTCACAAGGCAATACTTGGTTTTGCTGGTGAACCACGAGAGGTGAAAAAATTGAAATCCGGCAAAATTCTGATTGAATGTTTGAAAAAGAGTCAATCAGACAATTTACTTTCTGTCAAAAACTTTGTTGAAATACCGGTAGAGGTTCGTCCACACAACACACTTAATTCCTCCAAAGGAGTCATTCGTTCTAGGGAACTAGAACAATGTACTTTTGAGGAAATGAGTGTTAACCTGAAATCACAGGGGGTCTCAGAAGTGACATTAAATTAGTAACAAGAAGGATGTCATTGTTAAATTTACGAACACCTTTATATTGACGTTCAATAACTCCAATCTTCCAAAAACAGTAAAAATTGGATATTTGTCTTTACCTGTTGATCAATTTGTTCCAAATCCCCTTCGGTGCTTTAATTGCCAACAGTTTGGACATCACCGAGAAAGATGTATACGAGAAGCCGTGTGTGCTCGATGTGCTGAAACGGGGCACACCGACTTTGCGTCAAGCACTAAACCCGCCCGTTGCATTAATTGCAGTGGGAACCACGGGGCTTTCTCGCGAGATTGTCCAAAATGGAAATTTGAGAGGGAAATACAAAAGATCAGGTTGGAAAAAAAATTTCATTTCCTGAAGCCAGACATCTTGTTGAAAGTCAGTCTCCATCAACTCCATCAGGCAAATCATATACTGATGTGAGTAGAATTGTTGAGAGGAAATCAACAAGATGTACGGAAGTTCAGACGGATATCACCTGGCTAAATGAAAACTCCAAATCATATATTTCTATTATTCCTGGTACATCTAGTGTTACATCTGAGATTCAGACATCCTCTACTGTTAAACCATTTATTCAACCTAAACCTGTCATAAAAAATAATAAGAAACTCGGGGAATGTCCCGAGTTCACCAAAAGCGTCGAGCTCTGGTGGTTCCAAGAGCTCGTCTTCAGGTAGCTCTGGTGTTACCAAGAGCTCGTCTTCAACTACCTCTGGTGTTACCAGGGGCTCGTCCTCTGCGAGCTCTAGTAATACAATTTGTGATACAGGTGAAAAAGCAACTGGTGGCGTGTCTATTTTTGTCAATAGAAACGTCCCGCACAGCACTCTTGCATTTGACACTAATCTGCAAGCAGTTACAGTTAGTGTTACAATGCATAGAGTTATTACAATTTGATTGTACACATCTGCCAAAGACATCGTTAATACTTTGGCAGATACTTTTTCAAAAAATTCATCTACCACTAATTGCAATCCAAAATTTTTAAAACATAAACATCAGACTGAAAAACAGAAACTAAACCTTAAATCAAATAATTCAGAAAAATATAATAAGAAATTCTCTTTGAGTGAATTGAAAAATTCCTTAAAGAAGGCACATGATACATCAGCTGGTCCTGACGATATCCATTATCAACTTTTAAAACATTTACCCGAATCCTCCTTATTAATTCTACTTGATATATTTAACTCTGTTTGGGTGACTGGAAACTTCCCCGAGTCTTGGAGGGAAGCTATCGTTATTCCGGTACCCAAACCTGGGAAAGATAACACGGATCCAGTTAATTACCGTCCAATTGCTTTGACAAGTTGTGTTTGTAAAACCATGGAACGTATGATTAATGGTCGCTTCGTTTGGTTCTTAGAATCCAACAACTTAATTACTAAGTATCAAAGTGGATTCCAACGCCAAAGGGGCACTACAGACCATTTAATTAGATTTGAATCGTTTGTTAGGGAGGCTTTCATAAAGAAAGAACATTTAGTCGCTGTATTTTTTGACTTGGAGAAGGCCTACGACACCACGTGGAAGTATGGTATTATGAAAGATCTTCATAATATTGGCCTTCGTGGCCGTTTAGCAACATTTATTTTAAACTTTTTAGATGATAGACAGTTTCAAGTCCGAATGGGAACAACCCTCTCCGATGTTCACAAACAGGAGATGGGCGTCCCACAAGGCAGTATTGTGTCTGTCACACTTTTTAATATTAAAATTAATAATATTGTTAAGAGTATAAATTCTGGTGTGGATTGCTCTTTATATGTTGACGATTTTGTAATTTGTTACCGTTCAAAAAATATGAAAACTATTGAAAGGCAACTACAGCAATGCCTTAATAAACTTCAGACTTGGTCTGATGAAAACGGTTTTAAATTTTCTAAGTCTAAAACAAATTGTATGCATTTTTGTCAACTACGTAAACATCACGATGATCCCAATCTAACGTTAGATGGGACACCTATACCTGTTGTTGAGAAAACAAAATTTTTAGGTCTTATTTTTGACCGTAAACTTACTTTTATTCCTAATCTTAAATAGGTTACTTGAGGAGATGGGATGTGCTCGAGTACTGGTTAATCCCAGGAAACAGTGGTTATGTTAACTGATCGTCTGTTAGCCCTCGATGGCATAAAAATGACGCTAAATATTCAATCAATCAATCAATCATCTTAAATATCTTAAGACAAAGTTTAATAAAGCACTAAATTTATTAAAAGTTGTTGCCAATACTAATTGGGGTGCAGATCGTAAAGCTTTACTTCGACTTTACAGATCTCTAATCAGATCAAAATTTGACTACGGCTCTATTGTATATGGATCAGCTCGCAAGTCTTACTTAGCGATGCTTGATCCTATACACAACCAAGGACTACGACTCGCCCTTGGTGCCTTTCGTACGTCCCCTGCCGACAGTCTTTATGTAGAGGCAAATGAACCATCATTGTATTTAAGACGTGACAAACTGGCTCTTCAATATGCCATTAAACTTCATTCAAATCCATCTAATCCTGCTTTTAATATTACTTTTGACCCCTATTATGAAACTCTATTTGATAAAAAACCTAAAGCTATTCGAACTTTTGGTCTCCGGATCAAACCAAAACTCACCGAAGCCAATATTGATCTTAATTTAATTGCTAAATACAAAGTTTCACAAATACCACCATGGACTTTGGAAAAGCCAAAAATCATTTTTGAACTTTGTAAAGACAAAAAATCTGAAACAGACTCCACTATCTTCCAAAGTAAGTTTAATGAAGTCAAATCGTTGTACAATCATTATTGTCAAATATATACAGATGGTTCTAAAGATGGAGAAACCGTGGCTGCAGCTGCTGTTACGGGACAGCACACCTCAAAGAGCCGATTACCAAACGGAGCCTCCATCTTTTCAGCTGAACTCAAAGCCATTGATTTGGCATTGGACTACATTAATGATTCTGAGGAAAAACAGTTTATTATATTTTCTGATTCACTTTCATCTCTTCAAGCCATAGATGGCATGAAAGATGATAATCCTCTTGTTCTTCAACTTTTAAATAAATACAATGTTCTATTTAAAGATAATACTATTGTTTTCTGCTGGCTTCCTAGCCATTCAGGAATTCGAGGAAACGATAAAGCTGATAAGGCTGCAAAAGCAGCCTTAAGCTTGAATATTATTACTTTTAAACTGCCTTTTACAGATTTTAAATCTCATATTAATAAATATATTTTTAGGTCATGGCAGTCCTCTTGGGATCTTGCTATAAATAACAAATTACATGTTATAAAACCAAAACTTGGCGAATGGCATCCTAGCAATAGGTGTATTCGTCGAGAAGAAATTGTATCAGCTCGGTGTAGAATTGGGCATACGCGCTGTACACATTCATATCTTTTAAAACGTGAACCTGTTCCAGAGTGTGTGCCCTGTTTTGCACCGCTTACTGTGAAGCACATACTGATCGACTGTGTGGACTTTTCTCCAATGCGAGAAAAATACTACAGAGTCGACAGTATGAATGAATTATTTGATAAAATTGATGTTTCACATATATTTGGTTTCCTTAAAGAGGTTAAGCTTTTTAATCATTTTTAGTACAATTATTATATTATTGACCTTGTTCACTTATTTGTTGTTGTTTTTTTTCATTTATTTAATTGTAAATAATTTTCATTTATTTATTTGTAAATAGTTTTAATAAATTTTTAACCGTATTTATTTAATATATTTTTGTCATCATCACGTCCATTAATCTTTGCGCGCACAAAATGACCTATTTATGTGTCGACGTGCCGTAAAACACCATTCATTCATTCATTCATTTCCCTATTCATCGAGGTGTTAGACAAGGCTGCCCTTTGTCCCCCTATTTATTTATTACTTGTATTGAACTGCTTTCTTATGAGATATCAATAAATCCTAATATAAAAGGGATACCCATAGCTGGGAAAGAAATAAAAAAATACTCTTTTTGCTGATGACACCACTTTTCTAACTGATGGTTCTAAGAAATCGTTCGAAACCCTTATATATACTTTGGATGAGTATAGCAACGTTTCTGGTTTGAAGCTTAACATCTCTAAATGTAATGTTTTAAGGGCAGGATCATTAAAAAATACCCAAGTAAAATATATGGAAAATAAAAATTTTAACTGCTCCTCCGAACAATCAAAAGCACTTGGAATGGTTTTATGCACAAACAAAAATGACCTGTTTAAATTAAACTTACTACCAAAAATCGAGTCAGTCAAAAATTGTTTAAAGAGCTGGCAACACAGAAAACTTAAACTTCTTGGGAAAATTACAGTCGTCAAATCTTTTGCACTTCCAAAATTAATATATCCACTTACTGTCTTGCCAAACCCTTCAAATAACATAATAGCTGAACTATCTGATATAATGTTTAAATTTATTTGGGACAACAATCCCTATAAAATTAAAAATTCAACAATAACTCAAAACTATGAAAAAGGAGGATTAAAAATGATTGATTTAATCAAATTTATTCATTCTCTTAAAGCAAGTTGGATAAAACGCTTACTCGATGAAAACAACGGGCCATGTAAACATATATATATTCATCAACTAAAAAAATTTGGTGGCACATTACTATTCGAGTGTAACCTAAAATTGGAAGACATACAAAAACTATTTCCGAAAAATATATTCATTCAAAATATACTTGTTGCATGGGGAAAAATAAATGTAGCAAATGATAGTACAATGGTTGGAAAGTCAGTTATATGGAATAACTCTGATTTAAATGTGAATAATACAACTTTTTTTTATAAAAAATGGTATGACAAAGGAATAAAGTATTTTGAACATATATTTGATTACAGAATCAAACAATTATATTCCTTTGAATTTTTCTCATTTCTCTATGATATTCCAAGGACTGACTTTCTCAAATATTTATCCTTAATCTCAAATATACCAAGCGCATTGAAAACAAAACTTAGTAACGAAAAAATAAATGTTATAAACACAAACGACATGATAAATCAATTAAAACAAACAAAACATGTGAATAAACTATTATACAACCATCAGCTAAATAATGAAAAACATGATGAAATTATCCAGCAACAAAAATGGACGGAACTCTTTGTAAATGAAACATTAGAATGGAGTGAAATATACTATATGCCTATAGTTTCAACAACTCATACAAAATTAAGAAACTTCCAATACAAATATATTCTTAGAATTGTAGCAACAAACACTAAACTGTTTAAATATAAAATTGTGAGTTCAAACTTATGTGATTTTTGTAACATGGACAAAGAGACAGTAAATCATTTATTCTGGGAATGCCCTTTTACACAACACTTTCGGTCAAACTTAAAAATGTTATTAACTAATATGAACACTCCCATAGAACTTGATCTAAAAAATATTACCATCGGTATTCTTGGAAATCATAAAAACAAAAACGCCTTGAACTTCATTATTATTTGTGCAAAGTATTATATATATACAAACAAATGTAAGAAAACCATTCCCAGCTGCGCCAGTTTTCAATTTTACCTCAAAAATCAAATTGAAATTGAAAAAGAAATAGCTTTGAAATACGATAAATTTCACTATTTTACAAATAAATGGAGATTTTTAATTTTTAATCCTTAACAACTGATTCGTTATAAACACAAACAAACTAACTTAAACGTTCAATTTTACGCGTATGTCTGCTAAGACTTTTTTTCTATTTTACTTACTCATCTATCGTCTTATTTTACTTCAATTTTTTTTCTTTCATATATTAAATAGAAAAATATTTTTACACTTCTTATGGATAAGAAAAATATGTATTGTTTGAGATTGAAAAACTATCTACTATTCATTTTTTGCTTTAAAAAAGAAGATATATGCTATGTTGTGTTACGTAAATGATTATATGTGTGTATTATTATATTATTTGCTCTGTGTAATATATGACTGAATAAAATATATTTAAATGAAAAAAAAAAGAATTTACCGACTGCTCGTTCCAAGCAGAGGGGTAAGATCCTCCCCGAAAAGGAACCCACCTGTTGACCGTGGGTGGGGACCCGTGCGGTTATATGAAGGAGTCCTGGTGGTTGAGCAGAAGTCTGCGACGCAACACACCACTTTGGTCCGGATTTCAAGTCAAGACGGGAGGTCCGATGGACCCGGTCTTGATCAATCGGTCTGTCATGATAATTTTCTTGGATTATATTTTATCATGTATCATCCTTTCTCCATTATTTCACCCCCATTGAATTTTTCCATTCTCATATACTTGTCTATATTAATTTTCAATGAATAAACTTTCAGTTATCTAAATTCCAAATCCTTGAAAACTGTCAAGGCTTATGGGCTAATCTTGTAAAGTCAAATGCTATATGGTTATACGTATGCCATTTTTAGATGGATGTTGGTGCGGTTCTTGTCTTGTCGGGACTTGAATTTACATCCATCGGGTGGTATGCGGCATCTGATATATTACTTTGCTGGAGTATATTGTTCACGTATTCTTGGCATCATGTCTGTCGGATATACACAGCATGTGTCCCCTTGTTGGGCTCCGAGGCGGGTGAGAAACGTGAACAACGAAATAAACACAAACTCATTATGGCTTCCAAAAAAAGACACAAAAACGATACTACAAAACGACCTACACCTGCTCAGTCTGTTCTGAAACGTGCTCGACAAGATTCAGTGGAGACTGAATCAGATGACGATTTATTAACTTCAACTAATTGGCCAAGATTTTTAACAGTTACATCAACAGATCCATCTAGACCAGTAACAA
The DNA here is from genome assembly GCA_029582155.1 of Panopea generosa. Classification (NCBI taxonomy): domain Eukaryota; kingdom Metazoa; phylum Mollusca; class Bivalvia; order Adapedonta; family Hiatellidae; genus Panopea; species Panopea generosa. The sequence goes on from CM055896.1 coordinate 90,119,512, forward strand.
AGCTTTCACCTTTTGCGATTCGCAAGCAAATACTTGGTATTGCTGGTGAGCCGCGAGAGGTGAAAAAGCTCAAATCTGATAAGATTTTGATTGAATGTCAGAAAAAAAGTCATTCTGACAATCTCCTTTCAATAAAAAAAATGTGTTGACATACCTGTAGAAGTCCGTCCTCATATTACACTCAACTCCTCCAAAGGAGTCATTCGTTCCAGGAAACTGGAACAATGTACTGTTGAGGAGATTAGTGTCAATTTGAAACCACAGGGAGTTTCGGAGGTGACCAGAATTAATACCAGGAAAGATGGCAATATAAAACCGACTAATACCTTTATTCTTACGTTTAATTCTCCAAACCTACCAAAATCTGTAAAAATCGGTTATATATCTTTACCCGTTGACCTTTTTATACCCAACCCGCTTCGTTGTTTTAACTGTCAACAGTTTGGACACCATCGAGAGAGATGTAGACGAGATACCCTGTGTGCTCGCAGTGGCGAACAAGGACACACAGACTTCTCGTTTTGTACAAAACCCGCCCTTTGCATTAATTACACAGTGAACCACGGGGCTTTCTCGAGAGATTGTCCAAAATGGAAATTAGAACGCGAAATTCAAAAAGTTAAATTACAAAATAAAGTATCATTCCCGGAAGCCAGACGTCTTGTTGAACTCCAATCTCCATCTGCTCCTTCAGGCAAATCATATGCTGAAGTGAGTAGAATTGTTGAGAAAAAGACCACAAGATGTATGGAATTACAAACTGATATTACCTGGCTTAATGATAATCCCATACCATATATTGCTGTCGTTCCTGGTAATTCTAAAGTCTCATCTAAGACTCAGACTTCAACACCGGTAATTAAACCAACTTTACAACCTAAACCTAATATGAAACAAAACAAGAAAAATCTGACATCTATTTCTGATAAGAAATCGGCGAACTCGGGGAATGTCCCGAGTACCCCAAAACCGGAGAACTCGGGGAATGTCCCGAGTTCCCCAAAACCATCGGGCTCTGGTATTACGAAGAGTCCAACTACTCAGCAGAAGGCTAAGATACATCAAGCCACTGCCAAATTATGCGTAACAGGGAAGCAACCGGAAGAGTCTGATGACTCTATACGGTTGAAAAATAAATTTTCCTACCTTGATATGGAAACCGATGATGCATCATCGGATTCCTTCAAGGTCGTTTAGTTAAAAGTCCCTTTAGCACCTATACTTCCACCTAAATGAACGATTCAAATTCAAATAAAATAATACAATGGAATTGTCGAGGTTTAAAACCAAATTATGATGAGATTAGTTTACTTTTAAATGAACATAACCCTGTTGCATTTTGTCTTCAAGAAACTTTTTTGAAGTTAAATGATAAAACTACTTTTAAACAGTATTCTTTATATAATACAATTTGTGATACAGGTGAAAAAGCAACTGGTGGCGTGTCTATTCTTGTCAATAGAAACGTCCTGAACAGCACTCTTGCATTGGACACTAATCTGCAAGCAGTTGCAGTTAGTGTTACAATGCATAGAGTTATTACAATTTGCTCTTTATATTTACCACCAAGTGCAACACTTGATCCGAAGGATCTCGATCAACTCATTGCACAATTGCCATCACCTTTTATGCTTTTGGGGGATTTTAATGCCCACAATTACATATGTGGTTGTAAAGACATTATTGATAAAGGTAATAAAATTGAATCTTTTTTAAATCAAAATAACCTAGGTCTTTATAATGATAATAAATCTCATACATATTTACATCCTGCTTCAGGATCGAAAACTTCCATGGATTTATCAGTTTGTGAGCCATCACTTTTGTTAGACTTTTCATGGAGTGTTGGTGATGACCTCTGCGGGAGTGACCATCATCCAATATTTCTTACAAATATCGGACCTCCACTTCTCGATAGAAATCAACGATGGAAACTTCGCAAAGCAGATTGGCCTATGTTTCAATCTCTCTGCGAAGAACAGCTAAAGCCTGATCTATTTAACGATATGGATGAGCCTGCTGGTCAGTTACCATCAATATTATACAGTATAGCAGAAACATCTATCCCAAAACCCTCGACAAATCCAAAACGCCCTCAAAAACAATGGTATGATGATGACTGCAAGAATGCAGTCAAGGATCGTAAAAAAGCTTTAAGTCAATTTAATTTACGACCTACACAACAAAATTTAGACAATTTTAAAGTGTTTCGTGCAAAAGCAAGACGTACTCTTAAGGAGAGTAAGAGAAAGTCCTGGAGAGATTACGTCTCTAGGCTTAATTCTCGTACTTCCCTTAAGAAGGCGTGGGACATGGTCCGAAAAATCAACGGTAAGGGTACTCCAGGTTGCGTTAACCATTTAAAAACTGAAAATCATACCGCCACATCTGCCAAAGACATCGTTAATACTTTGGCAGATACTTTTACAAAAAATTCATCTACCACTAATTGCAATCCAAAATTTTTAAAACATAAACATCAGACTGAAAAACAGAAAATAAACTTTAAATCAAATAATTCAGAAAAATATAATAAGAAGTTCTCTTTGAGTGAATTGAAAAATTCTTTAAAGAAGGCACATGATACATCAGCTGGTCCTGACGATATCCATTATCAACTTTTAAACATTTACCCGAATCGTCCTTATTAATTCTACTTGATATATTTAACTCTGTTTGGGTGACTGGAAACTTCCCCGAGTCTTGGAGGGAAGCTATTGTTATTCCGGTACCCAAACCTGGGAAAGATATCACCGATCCAGTTAATTACCGTCCAATTGCTTTGACAAGTTGTGTTTGTAAAACCATGGAACGTATGATTAATGGTCGCCTCGTTTGGTTCTTGGAATCCAACATCTTAATTACTAAGTATCAAAGTGGATTCCGACGCCAAAGGGGCACTACAGACCATTTAATTATATTTGAATCGTTTGTTAGGGAGGCTTTCATAAAGAAAGAACATTTAATCGCTGTATTTTTTGACTTGGAGAAAGCCTACGACACCACGTGGAAGTATGGCATTATGAGAGATCTTCATAATATGGGCCTTCGTAGCCGTTAAGCTACATTTATTTTAAACTTTTTAGATGATAGACAGTTTCAAGTCCGAATGGGGACAACCCTCTCCGATGTTCACAAACAGGAGATGGGCGTCCCAAAAGGCAGTATTCTGTCTGTTACACTTTTTAATATTAAAATTAATAATATTGTTAAGAGTATAAATCCTGGTGTGGATTGCTCTTTATATGTTGACGATTTTGTAATTTGTTACCGTTCAAAAAATATGAAAACTATTGAAAGGCAACTACAGCAATGCCTTAATAAACTTCAGACTTGGTCAGATGAAAACGGTTTTAAATTGTCTTAGTCTAAAACAAATTGTATGCATTTTTGTCAACTACGTAAACATCACGATGATCCCAATCTAACGTTAGATGGGACACCTATACCTGTTGTTGAGAAAACAAAATTTTTAGGTCTTATTTTTGACCGTAAACTTACTTTTATTCCTCATCTTAAATATCTTAAGACAAAGTGTAATAAAGCACTAAATTTATTACAAGTTGTTGCCAATACTAATTGGGGTGCAGATCGTAAAGTTTTACTTAGACTTTACAGATCTCTAATCAGATCAAAATTGGACTACGGCTCTATTGTATATGGATCAGCTCGCAAGTCTTACTTAGCGATGCTTGATCCTATACACAACCAAGGACTACTACTCGCCCTTGGTGCCTTTCGTACGTCCCCTGCCGACAGCCTTTATGTAGACGCAAATGGACCATCATTGTATTTAAGACGTGAAAAACTGGCTCTTCAATATGCAATTAAACTTCATTCAAATCCATCTAATCCTGCTTTTAATCTTACTTTTGACCCAAATTATGAATTTCTCTTTGATAAAAAACCTAAAGCTATTCGAACTTTCGGTCTCCGGATCAAACCAAAACTAACCGAAGCCAATATTGATCTTAATTTAATTGCTAAGTACAAAGTCTCAGAAATACCACATAAGACAAACAATCTGAAACAGACTCCACTATCTTCCAAAGTAAATTTGATGAAATCAAATCATCTTACAATCATTATTGTCACATATATACAGATGGTTCTAAAGATGGAGAAACCGTGACTGCAGCTGCTGTTACAGGACAGCACACCTCAAAGAGCCGATCTTTTCAGCTGAACTCAAAGCCATTGATTTGGCATTGGACTACATTAATGATTCTGAGGAAAAACAGTTGATTATATTTTCTGATTCACTTTCGTCTCTTCAAGCCATAGATGGCATGAAAGATAATAATCCTCTTGTTCTTCAACTTTTAAATAAATACAATGTTCTATGTCAAGATAATACTATTGTTTTCTGCTGGCTTCCTAGCCATACAGGAATTCGAGGAAGCGATAAAGCTGATAAGGCTGCCAATGTTCATGGCAGTCCTCTTGGGATCTTGCTATAAATATCAAATTACATGTTATAAAACCAAAACTTGGCGAATGGCATCCTAGCAATAGATGTATTCGTCGAGAAGAAGTTGTATTAGCTCGGTGTAGAATTGGGCATACGCGCTGTACACATGCATATCTTTTAAAACGTGAACCTGTTCCAGAGTGTGTGCCCTGTTTTGCACCGCTTACTGTGAAGCACATATTGGTCGACTGTGTGGACTTTTCTCCAATGCGAGAAAAGTACTACAGAGTCGACAGTATGAATGAATTATTTGATAAAATTGATGTTTCACATATATTTGGTTTCCTTAAAGAGGTTAAGCTTTTTAATCATTTTTAGTACAATTATTATATTATTTACTTTGTTCACTGATTTGTTGTTGTTGTTTTTTTTGTTGGTTTTTTTTTCTGTTTTTTTTTTCATTAATTTATTTGTAAATAATTTTCATTTATTTATTTGTAAATAGTTTTAATACATTTTTAACCATATTTATTTATTATATTTTTGTCATCATCACGTCCATTAATCTTTGCGCGCACAAAATGACCTATTTATGTGTCGACGTGCCGTAAAACACCAATTCATTCATTCATTAATTCATTCTCTTTCAATGTGTTGTATATAAATAACATTCACTACATATGCATAAGTCTCACGACAATTACATTGTTACAGGAACGTTCGAATACTTTATGTAGCATACGCAAGTTACAGCAGAATAATACATGTATTATGTGAAGTGGTGTATCCTTGAAGGAATGATACTTTAGTATGATTACATAAGCAATAAGCGAATACACAATTTTTATATTTGAATAGCATAACTTATACTCACGAATTAAAAAGTCTGTCTGCATCATGATACCCAGTGTTGCAGCGCCTCAGGTAGACACCGTCTCGGTATGACTGGTAAATTGTTGACAACGACACCATAAAACAACGACTGAACATGGATACCCAACACTATAAGCTTGTCATGAGCTTCTCACGTCGGTGGTTATATTCGTAATTGAAGTCTACACAAATTGTTATCAACTTGCGTTACAGATATAAGTTATTTCTTTGCAGATTGTAATTGACACAGTACAGCAGCTTTTCAATTGAGTTGTACTGTCAACGGAATCCAGACTATTTTTATAAACTATTTGCTTATTTTTACTGGAGGCAACTTCACAAAATTTATAGTAATTGCGAAAAATATAATTAAAAATTTATGAAATATTATCAAGAAAACATGAGTATCATTCATAGGACGCAGTCGCCTAACCACATTAAAAGAGACTAATCTCTTACAAACCGGCAATATACAGAAGTGTATGGCCTTCAACACAGTTATGGTCAGTCAAGAAAAATAAATAAAAAGAAACAGGTGATATGACTGTTGATAATCTAGAACAGCGAGATATCGTATGAGAAAGAACGGAGATAAGGACAGTGATCCGCCAAGTATCCCTTTAAAACTGTATTAGAATTCGCCATCATTGAGTATTGAGAAAGGACAGAGATAAGGACAGTGATCCGCCAAGACTTTATTAGAATTCGCCATTATTGAGTATTTAGCATTTGTAATAATTGAATACTTAAAGAGAAAATCAAGATGTCAAACTCTAAAGTGGCTACAGCCAAACAAGCAGTTCTGAAAATATTAAATAATCTGAGCCTCTTTTGATCAAGTTATTGATATGTTTTTTGTTAATAAGTTTGAACAGTTACAAGAAGCTTGTGGTGTACACAACAATAACAAAGCTTGATTATGTCGTTTGCATCTCGCCGATTTAAGACGATGAACGGTATGCCTCAATTTCTATTGTTACAATAAAAGCTATGTAAATAATTTGTGTTCAAGATGCTCTGATTGCTGTGTCTTTTAATGATACGTCCCCTTTCGCATATGTATTATAGCCAATAAGCTGTGAATTGACAAAAGTACATACCTATAAATATATAGATAAGGGGATATGCGCGAAAAATGCCATGGCGTCACCATTACGGTATAGCTGTCACATGCTCCTTGTATTCCAGAATATCATTTAGGCGAAAACAGAACTTCCTCTAAAATGCTGTATTGTATGATTTCGCTTTTTGCATGAATTTAATATTGTTTTTTATTAGCTCGTAAAAAAACTTGTTTTGAGATATTGAAATATTAAATACATTTCAGAACGTCTGAGTGTGTATGTCTGGAATTATAATTTACCGTAGAATCACAGGAATATATGACCTAATTATCTGATTTGCGTATACCATAATATAAACGACATTATTAGTTATTTGGTCTGTTACTGACCCACTACGGGTAAATGGGGAGTCTGTGGAATTTATAGGGGGCGGGGCGTCAGCCGAGACCCCCTATAAATTCCACAGACCGCCCCCCCCCCCCCCCCCATTTTTCCGTAGTGGGTCAGTAACAGACCAAATAACTGATTTATTTCATCGACCACCTTTCATGAGCATAAAAATTGATATTGTTTCATTTCATTATTAAAGTGGTGGGTGGGGGTGGAGTCATTTTAAAAATATAGTTATTTAAATAATCAAAAGAAATTACTGATATTGTTTCATTTCATAAAAAAAGTACAACTCACAATTTTAAACAATTTTAATGTTTTAAAATAACGTAATATCAATAAAAACTTAACGAAAAATAAAGATAATAATAAATAAAGTAATAACATAATAACTATATTACAGTTTTAACTAATTCAATGTACTTTTCAATCACCACAGCTTTAACCATTGAAAACTAAACTGTCTCATTAGATCGCACATATTTATCGCAGTCAATAAAATATGATGGAGTTTCATCCAGAGCACGTGTTATGCATGTTCTAGTTATTTATTAATTTTAATGCTGTTTATCCATGTAACCGTACAATTGTTGAACACGGGCGGTTGTGGCGTGTAATTTTGAACTGTTTCCTTTTGTAGACTCTTTGTCGTTTCGATAATTCTTTGTAAGCTCATCATGTATTTTCTTCACATATCTAAGTCCTGTCTTTGAATCGGTTTCAATTCGGAAAATTTCCTTTGTCATGGTATGCATGTTTTCATTTCCCCTCCTGCAGAAATAAAGTCTTACATCAAAATGAACCTAATTGAACAGTCCTTGTGGTGTGAATATTTTAATATGCAGTCCTGAATACAACTTCTGTATTGTCCACTTCTGATATTACTGGATAATGCACAACTTCACCTTTCCCTGCTCTTTTCAATTTAACCAGAACAGCTTTGAAGCAAATGTTGCTACCTACAAATTTGGAGTCCTTTATTAAGTCAAACCTCTTATTGAAGGGTGGATTTTTTAGGTGTCGGTTGATTCCATGACGAATTCTCTCCATCGAATTAATTTTGTACGTAAACCCATCAGCACGGCGAAGGTCCATCCAAAAGCGACCAAAAGTTTCGTCCAACTCAACCTCCGGTAATTCTTAAAAATCCGGATTTTCCCCCTTTTCTGACAAATATTCCTTCAGAATTTTGGCCGCAAATTTATTAGCCTTTAAAGTCTTCCCCGCGTTTAGGTTTATACTTCTCTCTTCTTGTTCTGATTCTGATGTTTTTTTCAAATCTTATTCTGGAAGTCATTCTATCATTGTTTTCATCTGACGACAATTTGACAGGTCAAGGTCGGCAAGGGGAATGCACTCGCATTGTACTTGACTATTGTCACGGTCGCCGTGTCAATACAGACAGGCCAACTAAACAAAATTTACAGTTGTAATATTGGTAGTGCTTTCCGTGATTTTAGGATGAACAAATGTGATTTTGAAGGAAGAATCGATGAATGGCGGCCATTTTGTCGACTATTGACTTTAAACTGACCCACTATAGAAATTAGGGGGTCACCACTGACTGCTCTTGTTCAATGAAATCGCTAGTTTCTAGTGGGAGGTGAAATAACTGTTATTAATCCGATGGCTTTATTCACAACCTGTTCTCTTCTATATAATAGGAATTTAAACACTTATAACTGCTTGTATTAGTATTCATCAAACGATAATAAGTTTTAAGCCGATGCTAGGGTGGTGGGGGAGCATACCTTGATGGGTGTTCCATTACCACTTATGCAAAAACACAAAACAACATACAAGTTTGAATTTTTCATTTATTGGACATATTTTGTGCTTCCAAACAAGGGCTCATTTTTATATCTTCTCACACATATATTAGTTAATAAATCAATATTTAAAATTGACTATGCAAAAGACAAAAAATCAAACGGTTCAATTCTCGCTCGTAACCATTTTCGATAAAAATACAATATAACAGGTAACACATAATGTCAACGTTAATTCCCACATACATATTTTGAAAACGCATGAACAATGTGACAGTGCTGATTGACCTATAAGTAGCGGGATGACGGTGTCATGAATACAGAGTCTGCGGGTTTGACCCCCGGCTTCGACCGCTGACCTTTCAAAAAACATCTCGCAGTACTTATTCTACGCAGTAAGTTGTTCATATAAGCTTGTTATAAACTTTATAATTTTGGATAAATGGAATTAACGTAGTAAAAAATCCACCCTGTCCAATTGGAATTCTTATATTCCAGTTGGCATTAGTTTCCAATTGGAAATAACGATTTCCAAGCGGTATTTTCCAATTCGAAACACACGTTTCCGATGGGATGGTAAAAGGTCCAATTGGAAGATTCAATTTATAGATTCTATAAATAGAATTGTTCAATTGGAATGTCAACAATCCAATAATATTTTATGTACGAGTTGAATAGGAGCGTGTGTATGCGTGAATCGCCTTAAAAATATAGCAATCGGACGAAAAAGACTAAATGATTGGAAAAAATATAAAAATGATAGAAATAAAGTTAACAATTTAAAAAAAACATGCATAAGAAAACTTTTAATAATCTGGAAATGAATATTACAAATCTGCAATGCACTGACAGGCGTGGCTTTTTGAAAATTAGACATTTTGTTAAAAACAACGGTTCCTCGACTAATATTCCACCGCTTATTGAAAACACCATGCATGGTGATAAATCATTCTATATATCTAACGAAGAGAAAGCAAACTACTTAAATAAATACTTTGTTTCTACATCCACGGTAGATGATCAAAATGCTTTTTTGCTTAATTTTACTCGTAAAACTGAAAATTCACTTTCAAGTATTATTATATCAGAAAAAGAAATAATTGATGTTATCACCATACTGATCGTAAACAAACTTGTGGCTATGATTTGATAAGTCATAAAATGTTAAAAGGAGTTGCACAATCAATATCGAAACCACTGGCTATTCTTTTTAATCGTTCTCTTAGTGAATGTACATATCCCAAAGTATGGAAAATTACCAATGTCACACTGTTATATAAAAAAGGTGACAAGTCAGATGTTTCAACGTACAGACCTGTGTCTTTTTTAAGTTGTTGTGGCAAGCTTTTTGAGACACTCATTTTTTAAAATATGTATAATTTCCTGTATGATAATAATTTAATGTATAAATATCAATCAGGCTTTTTACCTAAACATTCAACAACATACCAATCCATTGACATTTACCATCATATTTGTAAAACATTTGATAGTAAGCAATTTGCATGCATGGTAGTTTGTGATATATCTAAAGCTTTTGACCGAGTGTGGCATAGAGGACTACTTTTTAAACTTAAAGAAAACGGTATAAATGGAAATCTTCTTAAGTGGATTTCTCATTACTTGAATAACAGATCTCAACGTGTCGTCATTCAATCATCAGAATCTAAATTTAAAAAACTAACTGCAGGTGTACGTCAAGGCTCTGTCCTTAGTTTGACCAGACTCTATGCAGATGATAGCTCATTATACTATTGAAGATATTGAAGGTATTATCAATCATGATTTATTACATATATCGTGTTGGGCCAACCAGTGGCTGGTTAATTTTAATTCGAACAAGACAAAAGCTGTGTTTTTTACTTAAGGAATTGTGACTAACATCCTAAATTGTTTTTAGTGACATTCCTCTTGAATATTTTCAATCGCATAAACACTTAGGTGTAATTTTTGATAATGATGGAAAGTGGAAAACACATATTGAAAACATTCTTTCTTCAGTCCCAAAGGCAATAGGGGTCATGAGAAAACTAAAATTTAAAGTCGGTAGAAATGTTCTTAATCAAATGCATTTTCCTATGTGCGTCCTATTGTATAGTATTCATTTGAAGTTTGCGACGGTTGCACTGAGCACCTCTCAGACTCCATAGAAAAAAATCAGAATGAGGCAGCACGAATTACAACTGGTCTCACACGATCTGCATCATTAGAAAAGTTATACCAGGAATGTGGATGGGAGAACTTAAATAGAGACGTGAACTCCGAAAGAATTATTTTATGTTTAAAGTACGAAATAATAATGTCCTTTCCTATATTAATGATTTAATTCCATCATATGTTGGTGAGACAACACAATACCAACTTAGAAATAGAAACAATTTTATTATCCCACACTGTAGAACAAATTTGATGAAAAAATCCTGTAAACCTTTATCCATTTCTTTGTGGAATTCTTTAGATAATGAAATTCGAACCTCGCCTTCACTGATGGTTTTTAAAAAACAAATCAACACAAATCACAATAACGGTAATATACCTTTACATGTTTATCATGGCCAGCGGCATTTGTCTGTTTTACATGCTAGGTTAAGAAATAACTGCAGTAATTTAAATAATGACCTTTATATAAACAATCTAAAATTCAACCCATTCTGTAAATGCAGTGATACAATTGAGGACGCAGAACATTTTTTCTTTAAATGTTCCATTTATAGAAATCAAAGACTAATTGTTTCACCATCTTTATGTTAAAAAAAATATTATTTGGCGATAAGAGTTTATCTTTAAACGCGAAAAGAAAATTGTTGAATCAGTACATAATTTTATTAAAAAAAACAAAAAGATTTAATGATTAATAATGATTAAGTTCTACATATTTGTTTTTATTAAGTTTGCAAAATAGTAAAACACGTCAATGTTGACTGCTGCTTCTGTTAAAATTACTTTTCATGAGCCGCAGGCTGTTAGTGGGAGGTGCCAAACAGATGAGAAGTGAATATCAAAATAACTGTATATAAACTTTGTTATGTAGCAACTAACTCGCTCTATCTCTTTCTTCTTCTTTTCTCTCTTCCTCTCTTTTTAAAAAATACTCACCTAAATATTGTTGTTGTTTTTTTATCTTTTCCATAATATTTGTCAACTATTTTGGTTTTGTAATGTATTTTATGCTATGTTAAAAATGATTATTTAATCTGAAGGGGAAGGACCGAATCTAATGTTGGCAGAACTTGTGGCCTAACCCCATTTCATGTAAAATGATGAAAAAAAATATGTTTAAACTAAACTAAACTTGTGAATGTGGGCAAGAGCTTGTATGTGAGTGCAGCGTTAATGCTTGTGTTAGTGCGTGTGTGTATCCGTTTGATTGTGAGTGAAGCGTACGTGCGTTTGAACGTTTCTATATGCAGCATGCGCGTGAATGCATGGGCGTACATAAAAGTGCATTAAAACAAGAAGTAGTAATGACGATAGCAAACACTAAAGAAGCATTTATATGTGTGCGTGCGGCAGCAGCAGTAGTAGTAGCAATATTATTAGTAGTAGTATTAATATTAGTATAAGTTGTTGTAGTAATAGTGGTAGCAGTAGTAGTAGAAGTAGTGGTAGTAGGTAGTAGTAGTAGTTGTAGTAGTAGTAGCAGTAGTAGTAGCAGTGGTGGTGGTAGTAGTAGAAATAGTTGTAGTAGTAGTGGTGGTAGTAGTAGTAGCAGTGGTGGTGATAGTAGTAGTAGTGGTAGTAATAGTAGTAGTAATAGTAGTATTAGCAGTGGTGGTGGTAGTAGGAGTAGAGATGTAGGAATAGTAGCGACGGTGGTGATGGCGGTAGTAGTTGTATTAGTAGAAGTAGTGGTAGTGGTGGTAGTGGTAGTAATGGTGGTGTTTGTTGTGGTTGTAGAAGTGATAGTGGTGATGGTGGTAGTAGTAGTAGTGGTGGTGGTAGTAGGAGTAGAGTAGTAGGAATAGTAGCGACGGTGGTGATGGTGGTAGTAGTTATATTAGTAGAAGTAGTGGTGGTTATGGTGGTGGTTATGGTGGTGGTTGTAGTAGTAGTAGTAGTAGTAGTAGTAGTAGAAGTAGTAGTGATATTAGTAGTAGTAGTAGTGACGTTGGTGATGGTAGTAGTATTAGAAGTGGAGGTGGTGGTGGTAGAAGTAGTAGTAGTGGTGATGGTGATGGTAGTAGTAGACGTGGTGTAAGTAGTGGCAGTAGTAGTAAAAGTAGTAGTGATGGTGGTGGGGGTGGTGGTAATAGTAGTAGTAGAATTGATCGTTGTAGAAGTAGTAGTAGCAGTGGTGGTGGTGGTAGTAGTAGTAGTAGAAGTAGTGTTGGCGGTGGTGGTGGTGTTAGTAGTAGTAGTATCAGTAGTAGTGGTGGTGGTAGTAGTAGTAGTAGTAGTAGTAGTAGTAGTAGTAGTATTAGTAGTGATTGTAGTAGTGGTAGTAGTAATAGTAGTAGTGGTGATGGTGGTGGTAATTGAAGTGGTAGTAGTGGTAGTAGTAGTGGTGGTTGTGGTGGTGGTAGTAGTAGTTGAAGATGTAGTAGTAGTAGTAGAAGTAGTGGTTTTAGTAGTAGTAATATAAGTATTAACAGCAGCAGCAGCAGTATTATTATTATTAGTAGTAGTAATAGTAGTTGTAGAAGTAGTGGTAGTAGTAGTAGAGTAGTTAATAGTATTAGAAGTAGTAGCAGTGGCGGTGATGGTAGTAGTAGTAGTAGAAGAAGTAGTTGTGGTGGTAGAAGTAGTAGTTGTAGTAGTAGTAGTAGCAGTAGTAGTAGTAGTAGTAGAAGAAGTAGTAGTAGTGGTGGTTGTGGTAGTAGTAGTAGGAGTAGTAGTAGTAGTTGAAGTAGTAGTTGTAGTAGAAGTAGTAGTCATAGAAGTAGTAGTAGTAACAGTAGTTGTATCAGTATAAAATAGAATTAAACAAATCATATATAGTTATGAATCTATAACCATAACAAGTTTCAATGAATGCATACTATTGAACAAACATGTCGACTTATCTCGATCGATAGCAGATACATTGTTATAACGAACGTCCTTGAATGCCAAAAAAAAACTTTGAGTGATATCTTTTTTATGTCCCACAAAAAATTTGTTTTGGGTGGCATATAGTAATCGCAGCGTCCGTCTGTCCGTCATTACGTCCGTCCTTACGTCCTTCCGTCCGGGATTTTGTTTCCGGGATTTTGTTTCCGGCCTGTAACTTTGTCATGCATAGATGGATTTTGTTGATACTTGCTACAAATGATCAACATAACATGACGAGGTGTTGCGAGTAAGACCCACACCAATATCTCAAATGTCAAGGTCACAATTTGACTTTGTTTGACAAAACTTTTGAGTTTGTGTGAGATTTCGTTTCCGGCCTGTCACTCTGTCATGCATAGATGGATTTTGTTGATACTTGCTACAAATGATCAACATAACATGACGTGTCGCGAGTAAGACCCACTACCGTACCTCAAGGGTCAAGGTCACAATCTGACTTTGTTTGACAACACTTTTGAGATTTCGTGTCTGGCCTGCAACTTTGTCATGCATAGATGGATTTTGTTAATACTAGCTACAAATGACCGACATAACATGACGATGTGTCGCGCATTACACCCACAATCCCATTTCAAAGGTCAAAGTCACAATTTAACTTTGGTTGATGACACTTTCAGTCTGATTGAGATTTCGTGTCAGGTTTGAATATTTGTCACCTATGGATAAATTTCAAAAACACTTGGCACAATTCATCAGCATGACATTACAAAGTGTCACATGTAAGACCCACATGCGTACCTCAAAGGTCAATGTCACACTTTCAGTTTGTTTGACAACACTTTCAATCTGTGTGAAATTTTTTTCTTGTCCAATCTATAACTTTGTCATCTATGGATATATTTTCAAAATACTAGGCTAGTTGATAAACATGACATAAAATTAAGTGTCGCATGTGAGACCCAGAACCTCTCATCAAAGGTCAAGGTCACACGTTCAATTTGTTTGATATTGCGTGTCTGGTCTGTGACTTTGTCTTTAACTTGGCTCAATTTATCAAGATGACATGTCGACGTGTCATAAGAGAAACCTAGACACTGTCACACTTTGAATATGTATGACAACACTTTGAATCTGTTTGAAATTCCATGTCTGTCTTATAACTTTATCATGCATGGATGGATTTCAAAAACACTAGGTTCAATTTATCAATTGACCAACAATTGATCTGTAACTTACATTAAGGGATTTTAAAATAGCTTGACACAAGTGATCAGCATGTCATGATAATGTTTCACCTGCATTTAACTGTTGAAATACCCAGACCATTACATCAGATGTCAAAATCAAGGTTACACAAAGGTCAAGGTCATGCTTTAATGTAAAAAAACATGGAATTTCATGTCTAGTCTGAAACAATAGTCCATTACCTTTGATATTCATATATACATCGCTACCTATTATATCATATAATGTTATTTTTCACAGACCATTTGCGGGGCATGTGACACTTAACAGTGACATTTCTTGTTTTTCAAACGTTTGTTTGATAAAACTACAGCCCAAGTGCTTTACATTACCAAAATGAAATCCATTAATAACACTTCTCCATAGTCCTATCTACTCACACTTAATAGCTAGTCTAGTGAGATTTATTCACAATTATATTATCCGATCAGGTCAATCTCGTATTTTTCATCAAATTATATATCCGCCCGACTTATGCCATTTTACTCAGCGGTTACTATAAATTTGAGAAAATATAGCGACACATTTCTGTATTGACAATGATAACATCAATCTAAACAAGGTCTTTCAAAACTAACCCGTTTATATATGGCCATCCTCAATAACGTTTTCCAATTTATGTTCACTTACAACTGGTGAAATGCGTGCGTACTATGCCAGAAGAGATGTTATCGTGCAAAAAAAAATATAAACGGTTAATCGATATTTGAAGGATGCCGTGGCTCCATCACAGTGGCTCCAACGAAGAATGTTTCATAGCAACCTGTTCTTATAAACGATGCTATTATAAGATATTAGTATCGTCGTCTCGTATTTTGAGCCCGTGTTTATTTTTGATTATTTGGAATCATAGAGATCCTTTCATTTGTCTTAAAGAATGGAACACTGATAAAAACACCATTGTGGTAAAGGCGAGAGTTGTTGTATTTTACTTTAAGTTATATCGCAGTAACAGACTCAATTGAGCCAAATACGATGTTTTCATTTCCTTGTCAAGTACAGTAGGGTTATTTTCTTAAATTAACTTCCCATTTTCTATTTTATTATCGGTTGACCAAAGAAGGTTTCTTTGGTTAATTTATTTAAAATGATTCAAAGTCCAGGTTTAGGAGGGGGTTATGGTCTCATCAAAATCGCATGACATTCGATATTTTTTAAAACATATAATTATGTCGTTGTAACATAGCGACCAATCCAGATATAGTACATTTCATAATTATTAATTCTTCCATAGAATGTAAACATTAAATAAATAATGTTTTATAAATAAATTAAATAACTGATTATTAGAGTATGTATATAGCTGAAATAGTTAATGCCCTCGAATGTTTGAGAAATAATGCATTGTTGTAAATGTTGATGGTTTTATCCATTGGATAAAGTAACCGAAGTAAGTTATTAAGCTCGGTGTAACAGCTTAACCCAGGATATATTTAACCGTGGGATAACTTTAACCACATGTATAACTTACCGGCTTTACCTACTATCGAACCATGTGGCTCAGTCGTTTTCGAGAATTTTAGAAAACAGTAACATCGCAAATATGTAATTCAATAACGTCAACACTTTTAAAATTGTGTTTGGTTATCAGATTAAGAATATATATGTAATCGCAGAAATTGTTGCGTATGCGTCTCATACAACAATTAATTTTGTTCTGTTTTATATATAGAAAATTCACTTCTGGAACACTGGATCCATTACCAATGGTTCAAAATGTGCCTTGTTTCGATAGATAGTCATCTGTTGGTCAAATTACGAATCAAAATTGACCATGTTGCTTTTTCACAATTTCGATGGCACCCTTTCATTTTTGACAATTCCGCCCATTTGTTGCAGTGTGTCGCTGTACATATTAAAAGCTTCATCAAACAGTTCCCCATGTCATCCAAATTTGGCATTAAATCATAAAAATGTTCCAATGTTCCCATATGGACAAAGAAATATGACATATTTTGCATTTTCAAAAAAACAAAAATGCCAAACCGCTTAACACAGCTTTAATTTCTAAGAACCTTGCTACAGTCATGTAAGGTTGGACATTCTTAAGTGAGACCTATAGCACCGTAATACATGTTTTATGAAAAATAAACTCGTGAAATGTGTTTGTAGGTGTGTCGTGAATCATTTTCAATAGAGTTATCTCTTCTGGTGAGAATATAACAATTAACAATATTACCCAAGCAGATAAATAGTATAATCACTCAATTCAATCGGAAATGTATAAGTACAAGGTCAGCAATAATATAAAAAAGTATAAACTTTATAGGTGTCCTTGTTCTAGGTTGAGAAGTCACATAATTTAATTGATAAAAACATATGAGCCATGTATTGCACGAACCATCACCAATCACAAACTGTACCCTTCTGTATACCATGCCTACTTCTCACACCTGTCTCTACAGCGATGCATTTCAATGGTTATAAAACATTCCTGTTGTGTCTCCCTATGATACAGTATAGTATATTACATAAATGTAGCCATTGATATATTGGCTATATAGAAAAATATGAATATAAACCATGAATGAATAAATAAAATTGATGTGAAAACTAAAATAATTTGCTGACAGTTTTGTGCTGTTGACAATATTAATTTTGTTTAAAAAAACAATTTTTATTTGACATGAAGAATTATTAAATCGTTACGACCTTTCTTAAAATATGTACGTAATATTATTATCATTTAATGCAAATATCTAAATGTGATCTTTGGAATGAATGAATGAATGAATGGTGTTTTACGGCACGTCGACACATTTGTGATCTTTGTAAGGGCAATTCTTTGTCTATATGTAATATTAAATGAAGCATATTCTGAGATCATTTCAATAATTTGATCATAAGGACGTAGTTCACAAAGATCGTTAAATGTTTTCGCTCCGCACAATTTGTGGAGATTACATCATAGATTGACACATAGTGTTATTGGATGGGCAAAACAGAATTAAATGTTCAGTAACCGATTCTGTAGTTATTTTACATTTCGGAAAACTAGATATGTATTTACGTGTAAATAATTTATTCACTATGAACATTACCGTTCTGCAGTACGGTAAATAGTCACGATACAATTGACAGAAGCGCCATATACTGCTTTGGGCGATTTCACTATTTATGCATAGAAAGGCACCAAGACTGTCGTTTTAAATAAGCCTATGTGTTTAAATTAAATTCTGCGTTTTTAAGTATAGCTTGTTTTAATCGTTTTTTCTATTATCTTAAACCAGGAAAAGATGCACTTGAAAGACATTCGTTCAAAACTTCGTTCAGATTATATTTTCCTAAAATACGGTAAATATCTTGGATATAACCTAATATTTTACTACGATTTGATATGTATTGTACAAGCCTATTAACGAATATTGTTTTTATCCTAAAGCCACCACTTATACTGCATAATTGACCAAATAGTATTAGCTTACGCTTGTCTATTTAATATTCTATTTGCATAAGGCCAGTTCCTGTTAACGCGATATCAGTTCTTGTCAGTTTTGGTAATGATTGCATGTATTTTACACATTGTACGTAAACTCTTTCAAGAGATCGGATTTGGGTGTCTGTTATTGAGTTCCATAGTTCGCATCCGTACAGAGCTCTAGAGATAACAACTGTTTCATATAAATGTTTTGCAGTAATAAGATGCAAATCATCTTTATGAACGCCACAGTCGGCTAACCCAAAATATGTCTTGCGTAATTTTGTACATGCCTCTTTAATATTAACGTTTAGGCGCATATCTCTACTACAAATTACACCATGATGTACATATTTATAAGCTTCCTAAACGTTTTCTGTACCTATTTGCCATGTCCTAGAAATGTTTTGAAAGTCGGAACTGCTTTCGTTGAATACAACAACGTTACATTTATTTGCATTATATGTATATCTTTCCCGAAAGGAATTTTCGTGACATAACATAATTAGTTCATCTAAACCTTTATTTGTAAGTAAGCTAACGACCATATCGTCAGCATTTGTTGGGCATCCATAGCTATTTATTTATTTATTTTAAAACAGTAGTTTGGTGCATCTGATATATTCATTAAATCGTTAATTAATACTATATATAAGTATAGACTGAGAACTTGACCTGGTCTGGTTCCTTGTAGTATGGGGAATCAGTCAGACGTTTGGCCCTGTGATTTAACGTAACTAAAAGCATTTTCGAACATGTTTAAATTATTTTAAAAACGGTCGTATTTATTCCTGTATTATATAATTTCAGCATTAGAATGCTATGGGGTACGACGTGAGCAAAGGCCTGTTTGACGTTAAGAAAACATGTGTATAGTTTGGATTTATTTTCTTTTGCAAAATAAATACTTTCACGTAGAAGAAATGACGTCATAACACAGTTAACATTCTTTTAAAAGCCGCTTTGCAATAAGTTTAACTTAAGGTTATCGGAGTTTCCTGTGATATTTAGTAAAACTTTTTTGTATAGTTTTAATACAGTTGAACATAGTGATATTGCCCTATAGCTATTGGGATCGACTTTGTCTTTATTGTCCCCTTTATATATCATTATTATTATACCTTTTTCATTTTTGTAGGTACGTGCGAAAAAAAATTTGTTAATAAATGATAAAAACAATGGTCCACAGTACATAATAATCAATGTCGTTTCCACAGGATTTTCCTTTTTACATGATACCAGAGATTGTTTAACCAATGTTGTGTTAATTTTGATATCAACGCATTGAATTTTGTTCAAATTGGATATACTATTCGACAACTCTTCTTCGCATCTTAATGCATACGTGTTATCAAAGTTGTCATTTAACGAGGGAGAGTATAGATCTGAAAAAATATGTTTTCTAGCCATTATTTATATCAGAGGTGTTTTCACAAGATACCCCATTAAAATTCATTTTAAAAGCTGCTTCCGATATTTTAGGGGTTTTTTTTTGCGTTTATTAATTAGTTTCAAAAACTCATTGCGGTCTATTTCAGCCGCGTTGTTGATTTCTCGTTGTAAGCTTGAAATATAATATTGAACGGTCATACGATGCATTTTACGAAATTTGTTTTTTATATGTTTATAATTAATATAACTTAAAGTGTGCTTACTGCAGGGGCGATTTTCATTTAGCCAATGTACCCTTTTAACATTAATATCATTATGAACAGTTGACAATTCACTATTCCAGTAAGACTTGATATTTGGTGTAAATACTGCCTCTGGAATGTATTTATTTGTCGCATAATTAATAACATGAACAATAATAGTATATAACGAATCAATTGCTTCCGTCGATAATATTTCAGATGAAAGTGCAGACTGTTAACTTTCGTCTGTGTTTAAAAGATACAATATTTATCTATATTATCTTGTTTTACATTTTGCCAATTTATATTATGATACTTTTTGCATGAATGAAATATATTTGAAATATAGCATTGCAGTTTGGACGATGAGTTGATACTTTTAAGCAATTATCATCTAAAATAAAGCATGATGTTATATTTTCAATATCTTTTGATTGTATCAAAATATGATCTATGAGAGTTTCACGGTCACTATTGTATGGCATGTTACTAAATTCAGCACCAGTACAAATATCAATCGCATTTACAGCTATTATATTTTTGTTGACCAATGAGTCTTCCATAATTTTCCCACAGCTATCAAGTTTAAAAGGATATTGGTATTTGAAGGGAGTTCCGTATTATAATCACCCATTACACAGAGCTTACCATTCGCACCATATAAATTAATGACAGTTTCTATATCTTCTATATATTTTTCATACGTTACAATAGAATAAGTTTTACAAGGTAGCTACATCTGAAATACATAAATAAAATACCCGGGATTAAGCATAATTTGCATACCTAAAATATATCTACTTTCTAAATGTAACGGTGATACAGTATTATTCAATCGTTTGTTCCAAAATACACAAATCCCTCCTTTTACAACTCGTCTGTAGCTTGTACAGACAAGGTCTGGGTCAGAAACAGAATGACTAGTGTATTTGTTATTAATGCAGTCAAGGAAGTGTAAGTCATGACTAAAAAGCCAATGTTCAGACATACCGCAAATATCTATAGAATATAAATCTAAAAAGTCACTTAAGTAACCAGCACTCGACATTATGCCAGTCGTGTTCCAGGTGACTATGTTAAGAGATCTATTATTTGCCATGATTATTGAATATTGTAATCGTCATCGAGTGCTGAATAACGGTTGTGATCAGTATACTTGTAATCATACCAATCATTACTCAAATACTTTGTCGTCTGATGATGGCTCCAGGGGGACCAATCATAATTTGCGTCGTTATCAGATTTTTTGCTTAAATTGTACGATTGATATGAAACCCATGGCTTACATGTTAGATCCTTCGGCCAGAAATAACGGTCATCAGTCATGTTACAGGCGTTCTCGTTATCTTCAACATTGATACGAATTACAACCGAGTTTCCGTATCTTGGTTTTCTGAATTTTTTTACTTTTGTGACTTTTGGGCCACGTTTTGTAATATAATTAGTCATTACAGACTCTGTAATCGACGATTGAACCCCCCCCCCCCCCACCACATAGAAGCAATTTGTACGGCGTCTAACGTATTTCTCAAAGTCGCTGTCATCGTCCGTACATGTTCCCGCCTCGTCAGCGTTATGAATGCTGTGGAAGCGCTTATTAGATTAGGCGATTTCTTTATTAATGCCACCAATTTGTTTTTCTAAGATTACGCTCGCGTTGTTCAGTGGATTGTTTGGGTTTTTTTTTGCTTGCGCGGTTGTCTAGATATAATAGTTGGAATTATCATATCTGTATGTCATGTGTAACCGAGGGCTCGGGAACAGGTTGCAATACATCAACATTCAATGGTTTTTGTTTTTTGTTTATTGTGCCATTATTTCCTGGGCTGACATGGGATTGGTATGGTTGACTATTGCATCCTGTTTCAGACACATGCGGTGTATTAACACTATTACAACTACTACAAATGCAGAGTGATGATTTTATGTTTGTTAATACATCTGCAAGGTTTAACACATTAACTTGTAGTTTTAATACACTCTCTGAGTGTTAACATGTCAGTTTTCAAGCTTTTCATATCTACCGGAATTTTCGATTCAATGTCAGCTATGCAAATTTTAAGCTTTATCTTTATCAGTT
The DNA here is from genome assembly GCA_029582155.1 of Panopea generosa. NCBI lineage: Eukaryota > Metazoa > Mollusca > Bivalvia > Adapedonta > Hiatellidae > Panopea > Panopea generosa. The sequence continues at coordinate 90,141,388 of CM055896.1, forward strand.
ATCAGTAGATGACGTATTTGGTTAAAATCATTGTACCTCACGTTTTCAGTGGCTGCATGGCGTTGTTTCATAAGCAACATGTCAGATTGTAAGCATGTCGTTGTGTCTTTCAGTTGTTGCATTTCTGCACGGCACGCACATATGTCGACGGGTTGTGTCTGTGACTGGGATCGAATAATTGATCGCGGCACAGAGCTGGAACGCGGTGTTGTTTTTGAAGTACTTATGAGTTCCTTTAGAATCGAGACGTCGGCACCTTCAATAACAGTCAAAATCGGGTAAATATCATTCGCTTAGTTGACGGTGGCTGAGTCACCTTGTCGTGTATTTTATCGGCGTTTCAAATCAAATGTGACGTCAAACTTGCGAATGGCATCAAACAGCAATATGCGGGTCTGATCCAGGTTAGATTCTGATTGGTGGTAGTCTACGTATAAGCGGTCGATGAACAATGTGCTTGGGAGCTCCCTCACAAGTTCCAAAATCCGGTATTGTTCGGTAAGATCTCCACAAGAGTCTTGGAAGGCGTTTCCGTCAGTAAAATCTGCACATGAATTTTGGAAAGTTTGCCCGTAGGTAACATCACTACATGAGTTTTTGAACAGTTGTCCTGCAGTAAGAGTCTGTCCTGAGTCATGGTAAATTTGCCTAGTGGCATGATATAAACTTTCAACTGGTACTTAATTTCGGTAGTATTCGACAACAAAACAGGCGTCAGTTCCGTGAACGTCGATGTATCGTGTCCATCTTGTATATCCATAGTTACCAGGTTGATATAGGGTCGTGCACTACGATCAGGCTTAACACTTTCTGTATTATTAAACGTTGATAGGGTCTTCCTGCAGCTAAATTCGCGGGTTTACCTAGTAATACAATACAATACCACTGTAATTTGTAGCAAATATTTCACACAAAAGAGTATTTTACAAGGCTATATATCACTATGATCCTCAAAACAATTGAAGTTGCTTTTTTTTCCAATTTTCGTTTATAACGAAGACACAAAATAATATTATTTGATAAAAAAATATCATAGTAGAGCCAGATTTCATGCACATCTACATATGTTTTTTGTATTGAAAACCTTAGTAAAATCTAACATATCCACGGAGAGAAAAGAGTGTGACTTCCCGCTCACCACAAGTAAAAATAGGATTACTGGCATATGCATAGGGAATATTACATACGTGCTGATTTATTAATGTATTCAACAAGATAGCAAAAACTATATCAGGCAAAGCTCTGTATAGTTTTACTCAAGACGTTGATGAATTAGCCAGAACATGAGATTCTTTTTAATCAAATACCTGAGATAAATGACGCATTTAATATCTCTATTTAAAGATATATTTATAACGAAGGAGTTCCAATTTGTTATAAATAATACTATGTGTATGATAGTTATTCACAGATTATCGTATTGTGTTTATCATGTACCAGATGTTCTGTCAAATAGTAGAATAACTTTGCTTCTAACGTTACGTGCACCTCACAAGTTATATATTTATGAATAGCACACTTATATGTATACATTTCTCCAAATATTACCGTTAAAATACCGCTTTTAATACTTACAATGCATAAGGTGCAGATCATTTCTATTTGAAACAATGTACCAAGCATTTGTTAGACAATGCGTATATACTGGTTTTAATAAAAGTACTTAAATTCGAAAGGGTACCAGATGTACTGTAACACATGTCTCCAAGAGCTGCCTATGCATTATAATGTTGTTTGCTCTAGTTATCATTCTGCAATGATTGAGAAGGTAACGTGTAGGTATGATTCCATTCACATTTCCTGACACACATTCAATGTATGTAATAAAGTGTATTTGATAGTTGTATAATCATAAAAAACTAGTCAAGAAACGTGTTTGTTTACAACAACCAAACTTCAGTTAAGCAAAATATGCATTAAATAAGAAAAAAACACAATTATAGTTCATTTAGAATATACCAAGTAATAAAATATATTTATAGAAGAGAATGAGAGAAAGAGACTTCAGTGAATTTTCCTCTACCGATTCATTCTAATACAGGGGATAGGTGTTACACATGTTCGTGTTTATTTATACAATACATTCAATAGTAATTATTTTATATATCTAGGATCATATAGAGACGCGACGGCGTAATATTGGTTTATAAAAACATAGCATCGAATATGACAAAATCATAGTTTATTGTATTGTTGGTACACTGTTTACTCTGATTTCAATTCATCTGAAGCGATTTTTAATAAAAAAATTCGATACAAACATACCATACATTTATCAACCTAAACTTCAGTCTTGACAACTGCAATTCATTCCGAGCTTTTAAAAGCTTGAAATATAATTATCGACCATAACTTATATACTATGGAATTACATGCAACACATCTGGACAGGGTGGACACATTTACATACATGCAGTGATAGCTTCATATTCCATAGTATATAAGTCATATGCAATATATGTAGGTGAAACAGGATCCTGGATCCTATGCTTATCATCAATAACTTCTTTCAAATTAAGTGGCAGGCGATAGCCAAACACAGCAGCTAATATGTCATATGTCTCTATGTATTTCTTTTTCAAAACCATATGCCAAAATAGAGGATTTTGATTCCGATAGTGTAACTTGTACTCATTGTAATTGAAATGAGTCCTGTCTACGTAATATGGGTTTTGTTTTTATTTATACCTTGTGTTGATAAAATAATATGTAATTCTATTATAGTTTATAATTATTCATTTTAGGTCGATTGTAAAGTAACTTTAGAGGTTGTTTGAACAGTTCAAGACTTAGCTTCCTAGATAGAACCAGTATTACGTTTGAGGTGTTATTGTTGTAGACAGTTCTGGATCGAATCTGTAACCTTTAACAAAGGAATAAAGTATTTTGAAAATATATTTGACTACAGAATGATACAATTCTACTCCTTTGATTTTTTTTTAATTTGTCTATGATATTCCAGGACTGACTTTCTCAAATATATATCCTTAATCTCAAAATTACCAAGCACATTGAAAACCAAACTTAGCAACGAACATAACACTGTAGGCAACATGGCCACCAGTAAATCTGAAATAACAAAACATTGTAGGAAACAATGACACCAGTAAATCTGAAATAACAGACCATTGTATGAAACAAGGATACCAGTAAATCTGAAATAACATAACATTGTAGGCAACATGGCCACCAGTAAATCTGAAATAACACAACACTGTAGGCAACATGGACACCAGTAAATCTAAAATTACACAACAATGTAGGCAACATGGACACCAGTTAATTGGAAATGACATAACACTGTAGGCAACATGGACACCAGTAAATTGGAAATAGCATTACACTGTAGGCAACATGGCCACCAGTTAATTGGAAATGACATAACACTGGAGGCAACATGGTCACCAGTAAATCTGAAATAACATAACACTGTAGGCAACATGGACACCAGTAACCCTGAAATAACATAACATTGTAGGCCACATGGCCACCAGTTAATTGGAAATAACATAACACTGTAGGCAACATGGCCACCAGTTAATTGGAAATAACATAACACTGTAGGCAACATGGCCACCAGTTAATTGGAAATAACATAACAAATGCTATAAACACAATCAACATGATGAAAATTAAAACGAACAAAACATGTGAATAACTATTATACAACCATTTCCTAAATAATGAAAAACATGATGATATTATCCAGCAACAAAAGTGAACGGAATTCTTTGTAAATGAAACATTAAAATGAAGTGAAATATACTATGTGCCTATAGTTTCAACAAATCGTACAACAATGAAATAACGTCCAATACAAATATATTCTTAGAATTATAGCAACAAACACTAAACTGTTTAAATATGGTGTTTTCAAACTAATGTGATTTTTGTTACATGGACATAGGCACAGTAAATCATTAATTCTGGGAACGGCCTATTACACAACACTTTGTCAAACTTAAAAATGTTATTAACTAATATGAACACTCCCATAGAATTCGATCTAAAAAATATTACCTTCGGTATTTTTGGAAAAAAAACAAAAATGCCTTGAACTTCATTATTATTTATGCAAAGTATCATAAACAAATGTAAGAAAACAATTCCAAGCTTCGCCAGCTTTCAATTTTAACTTAAAAATCAAATTGAAATTGAAAAAGAAATAGCTTACGAAACCAAATATATACAGTATCGATGTAACTCTATGCTTATTCTCCCCTATGTACACGTAACCAATTATATACAGTTTCGATGTAACACTTATTTTATTCTCCCCTGTGTACAGGTAACCAAATATATACAGTACCGATGTAATACTATGTTTATTCTCCCATATGTAAAAGGAACCAAATATATACAATATCGATGTAACTCTATGTTTATTTCCCCTTATGTACACGTAACCAAATATATACAGTATCGATATAACACTATTTTTATTCTCCCCTTTGTACAGGTAAACATTAGTAAACGTGATAATTGTAATTTACATTTGGTTTTCTATATAAATAAACATTGAAAGTATTGGAATATGTCATGATAACAAATTTTTTTTTTATTATTTGTAACATTGATGATTTATTGTTTTTTTATTCAATTACATTAAACGACATACATATATGGAAAGAACGATAATCGTCGCAAAGGACAGTTAGATATTAATTTATACAAACGTGTATAAAAAAAATAATACCGTCAATGATAAAATAAATGATAATTACACCAAAGTATGTTATCTATTTTGTAAAGTTAAATTACACCCGCCAGTAATAGAACATCGCGTTCATATTTCTTCTTAGTGGAAACGTTAGTCTTTGTTAATGATCGAGTTAAAATATTATCAGGAGGTCGCCAACAATCGATAGTGGCAACACATTTCTGTAATGTCAATCAAGTTTGATTGCACTGTTCATACTAATGTTTACATTTCATTTTCCCGGCTTGGCAAAATTGCATTTTTAAAGAGATCAAAGATATGTTGTACGAATTAATGTCACCTTGTTGATCTGCCCGTAGTTTTATTAATAACCGTAATCAATAAGTTTAAAGTAACTATAACGCAACAAGACTATTACGTGTTCACATGAACATATAACATTTGAGGAAATGGTTGAATTCTTATTATTATATTATAATATATATTTAATATGAAACATAGTTTTTGTCTCACCGCGACGAAAGAGAGACGAGATAAAGGTGTTGCTTTTCCGTCGACGGCGGCGTCAAACATTTATATTTAGCTCCAACGTTAAGTTTTCGTTTTTACACTATTTCCCAACAAGTACAAATGCTAAGACACTCATACTTGACTCATAGTTACATCTTACACCCTGCATCACATTATATACTTCAGATGCTGAGTGTGACCTACATTTTATGGTCCATTGACATTGTTTGATGCTGAATTTTGCATTTAACTCCAACGTTAAGTTTTCGTTTTTACACTATTTCTCAACAAGTACAAGTGCTAGGACACTCATACTGGATCGTAGTTACAACTAACACCCTACATCACATTATATATTGCAGATGCTGAGTGTGACCTACATTTCATGGTCCATTGACATTGTTTGATGCTGAATTTTGCATTTACCTCCAACGTTAAGTTTTCATTTTTACACTCTTTCTCAATAAGTACTAGAGCTATGCCACTCAAACTTGGATCATAGTAACAACTAACACTCTGCATTATATATACTGCAGACGCTGAGTACTTTTCTTTTTTTATTTATTTATTTATTTTTTTTTTTTATGTTTTTACTTAGAAATATATATATAGATATATATATATATTTTTTTAACATTTTTTTTTTAACATTTTTTTTAATAAGTTTTATTTAGATTTGTTTGATTTTTTTTATTCATTTTTTTTTAAATATGTTTTATTCAGAAGTACTGGTTAAAGTTTTGTGTGCAACTACCATCAAGTTCATATCTCAAAATTCACTTATTTATTAACAATGTATTTGATCGGCACTTCACACAATTCTTCCTACAATATTTCTTGTCATTTAACCTACTACATTAACCAAGTTAACTTTTGCATGAATATAATATTTAAATATATTTCTCTCCCATGTGTGTATTAACGGTCAAAGCGGACACGGCGAGACATATCATTCCGCGGAATTCTTGTGTTTTCTAAGAAATACAAGTTCCCGTCTGTAACGTATAATTTATTCCATAAGACATGTCGCTGTGCCAAAATACATCATATTATCTGAGTGGATGTTTGGAGTCTTCATAAGTCAATTGAAACACCCAAAGACTACCGACAAATGTAGTCTTTGTATAATAACAATTTAGGGGCAGCTTAATTATTTTGATATTAGTTATTAAACCATCATTGTATTTTTCATTTAAAAAGTGTGCCACCGCTATTTATGTAAATATTTACTCATGGTAAATATCACACTTAAAGTATCGCATAAGTAGATTCAATAAAGGTTGTGCCTTTCAGATGACGTGATCAAATATTCAAGTAGAACTAACCATTCAACGGATGTAACCTCTATAGCCACGTCATTGTTACACGTGTTAAGTTTCCATTACATAGTTAGTTGAGATGCTGTTGTACTGACTGTTATACGTCCAGTTGTACAGACATATTGGTATGCTTACATTATGTATTAATATGTTGTTAGACATTTGAGTCTAGCCTTCAAATTTAAATACAAACGTGTATAGCCAATACTGTATACAAACACTAAAGATATCACATTTTATTTTTTCAACTGTGTTTGATTAAATTTTATTGGTCAGAAAGCATTTATTTCATGAGTTATTGCTCCAAATTTCATTTTGTACATTCACTAGAGCTGACGAGAGTTGTCACAGATACTTTTTTATGTATTACAACAATGTACAGTTCTACTCGTCCATAATGGGCATAGAAAGGGAATACAGAATAACAAATTGTTGTCTAAGAACTTTACTGTACCATATAACGTCAACATAAGAAATACTACTAAACATGTTTCCAAACTGTGGTGGAGCGATACAGAAACAAGCAGACATACTCCTAGTAAATGCTAGAATTTCTATTCCGTGATTTGTATTTAGCGTTAATTTGCTTTAAGATCATCACTAAAACCGGCAAATATCATTTTTAACAGTTTTACTAAATTGAATTGAATTTCAAGTTTTTTGATGGGTTTATTTGACTCACTACTCTTGCCAATCATAAATTTATAACATTAATGTATGCATTCGTTTAACATTGAATACTTTCCTTTTATTTTTTTTTTTTATTTTTGTTCAACATAGATTGCACAATTTGGCTTCTTTTTTTAAAAAAAAATGATGCTAGTATACCTTCCTGACATCACGCTTCTATCCCTGAACATAACTCCTGTGTCGGCCCATGTGTATCAATACAATATAATGATTAATGATTATATACAGAAATTACGGAAACCATTTCAACCAAGTTGCTGATGTATTACTTTGCACTGCATAACTGTCTGGATATAAAAACATCAGTTTTATGAAAACATCTATTGAATCATGTGTACTGGCGCTCCGTTAACTAAACTACAAAATGTGAATTTTCTGTTAGTTACTTATGATACTCACATAATGGTTGTTATATTTCCATACCTTAAAAATATTTCTTTTATTTCAACATAAAGAAATGATAACATACGAGATTCAATATAAATTATTTTCGTTGTATAAACAGTGCAAGTAGTAATACCGATGCTCTAAAGCGTGTTCCTGACTTTATACATTCAGATATTTTGCAATACTTTACACAATAGTAACGTTCAGGCCATTGTTATTAGTTTACAGTGTTGGTTATGTTTATCCCTTGACTGTAATTACATTTAAACGTTCAATGATTGCGTGAGCAATGTCAGGAACTTTGTTTTATCAATTATACATCGCTTTGTTGAAGCCAAGTGAGATGTATTTGCATCACTGGTTTTAATAAAGACAGCTCAGAATGTCGCAGGGCTGTGCATATTTATTTATTCGTATAAATTCAATCTAATTGAATTATAGTTATTGAGCTGAATCTGAAACTCATTATCTGAAGTATAGCAAGTAGTTGGTTTTTTTTGTAACGGCCATAAATGTTTCTATGCTAGTGATATATATTTCGATCTCATTTAATTTTGCTCGTAAACAGAACACCGCTAATGCCAGTGCCATGCTGGAAGGGATATTGCGTATTTGCGACTGAATGGCGATTGCTATTATTTTTCATGCTCACCAGTTTCGCGCACAAAGGGAAGCGACTTTGTCGAGATCAGCCAGTGTCACTACATACTATTATACATGTACTACAGCACTATTTCTGATGGCACACTTATTATGAATACGCCTGAAATTGGTCTCTTATATTATATTCAATAACCGATATATGCCTACTGGTATAAAAAAAATTATAGCAATTTAATCTAAATATAAAATGTAATAAAAATCTTAATATTTATACAAATATGCTCATTAAGTATAAAAGCGTCAATTTTGCAACTGCATTGTACTTAACGATGGCATACAGTAAGAGCTATTTGTTTCGCAAATTACGCGGTAACATGTATTTTCGTTTTTGATTGTCATTAGAATAGGTATCAGAGATTATTTTGTGAGGTTTTTAGAAAATTTATCGGTACACCAGTAGGAACGCGAGCGGCTATGGGAGTGATATTTGTCAAAATGACATTCACATTTTGACAGAAAATTGGTGAAAAACACATGCCTTATTAAAATTGTGAAAATAGTAGTTTTAACTGAAAGATCGTTCAATTTGTCATTTTCCTCCCATACCGGATTAGATAGAGATTATTTTAATACCAGCAATTTATTTTCGGGATGCATAATTAACATTGCTATACAACGCGTAAATCGAGTCCACAATTGACACCTTAAATTTCACTTCTAAACAGAATGATTTAAAAAAAATCGGTCATTATACCGAGAAAAAATTCCGAAAACATCAGCAGATAGATCAACATCTCCTCTAGCGACAGGCAAAATTTTTAAACAAAAATCAGGAAAAAGCATTTTTTTTGTTTCACCGAAAAACAGATTTATCACTATTGCACTTAAGAATTGTGAATCGAGCGATTATTAAAAAATCGACTCATCTATAACAAATGATATTACTTTTTCAAAAATAAAATTATTCAATTCATGTTAATTGCAATAAATTGTGAGAAAATGTTCCATTCCGCCAATATATACATTGAAAGTGATTATGTCAATGCTTTATCTTTTGGATCGAATAACGTTACGTTGCTGTCACGAGACGTTTAGAAAAAAATGACGATTTTTTTTTATGGCTAAAAAATGTCCAAAAGTTAAAGTCGGATAAAAAAGATATTTAACAGCGAGAAGGCCAAATACCATTCTAAACCTTGATTGAACTATCCTGAATCATTAAGCAATTATTAAGGAAACTCAGGGAAAAAACATTTGTTTTTTCCGAAATTCAGTTTTGTGACCGTCTTTGTCACGATAATTTTGCAATAAAATCGGCATTAAGAAATGAAGTAATGTGAAAAATCCGGGTTTTTGTATTTCTAATAAAGTTGTGAATTGAAAAATGATCATATAGTATACATTACCCCATTGCTATTTACTTACGTGTAAAAACAAGTTTTAAAATAACGATAAAACTGTTAACAAATTATGTTTCTTCAGATGACTGGCTGGACACAGTTGGATTTGCATGGCTTATATCTAAAAATGCCCGTTATATATACATAAAATAACTCACATTTTGTAATAAATAACAGTGCATTTATAAACTTAATATAAATCTGAAACTATCTCCTTTAAAGGAATTATATTGGCAAGTAACACAAACACGCTGTTAATCCAGCCTTTTCCTGTATGCAGTATGCACAAAATAATGCTTATGTATTTAAGTATAACCTTTATTTACTTGAATGTTATCAAATTAACAGTAATTGAATATTGGCCAAAACTTTAATACGTCCCGCAATAAAGTATTGCGCAATGTTTACATTGAACTCCGTAAACCTCCCGAACAAAGCCCCGAAAACGAGATCGGGAACGAGTCTTCACGATGTTATCCGACGATTGATCGGAAACCCGAAAGCGGTTCGTTGAAAATGGTGAATGTAAACAAAAACAAAAACGCGGCTTCAGAAAGCCGATGTTTGTAATAAAGAGGTTATGCATTTAGACACTTTAGACGCGATTATCTCTAAGTTATAAGTGTATCTTCATGCTGGGCATGTGTATTTAGGACAGGGAAGTATGAATGCTTGTAGTGCACATTCATCGCAAGAAAGCGATAAATAACGTGTAAAATAAAAAAATAAAAAATTAAATAAAAATATCAATGTTATAGGCTTAATAATGTATGTTTTCACGAACTATTTCAATAATCAATGCAATGATATTACACACTATTTCAGTAATCAATGAATTGAGACCAGTCGTCTAAAAGCAGCATTTTTTATGGTAGTGTAGGTCTAATAATTATTTTATTTTACACCAATTTAAATTGTGTTAATTGCTGTCCAGTGTTAGCATGGATTCATTGCACAACTTTCATCAACAGTATCTTACCGTTCCGTGGATTTACAAAACTGTTAACCAATACCAGTGACCTTTCCAAGTCACTGCTAACACCATTTGCATCTTATCTCTGCAAGTCACTAACAACTTTCCCACAAATCAAAAGGTAGGAGAATCAAGGTTGTAAATTAAAATGAACGACAGAGCATCATAGAGAATGTGCAAAGTTACTGTCTCAAAAATGTTTTTAAGTTTACGAAGGCAGCCTGTCCCTGTTAGCTGCTCAGTAGGTAGTAAGTCCGACTACCAAATCTGGGTCGTGAGTTTTAATCCCCAGCCGGCCAGTCTCCATGTTGATTGATATACAACATTACGCCTCATTGTCATGTGTTGTTGTATGCTGTTTATCTAAGCTTTCAACACTGTGTCATTTATATCGCAACAGTTTAGAAAGTCTATGAAATTTGCAATATTATGGTTATGTTATTATGTAAGTCTGGTGTCGATGCTATAATATATTAAGCAGCTAGACAATACAGGGTGATCAGAAATGCTAACATTGTGCCTGTGGTTCATATCAGCTAAAAGGTGACGGAAAAGCAATTTATTTTGTACTTTTAATTATTTATTTTTACATACGACTATAAACATTACAAGAAACAAATACAGCTATCAACAAACAAATACAATCTACAGTATATACAAACAGTTAAATGACAAGTCAGTCATGTTTAGTACCACAAATGGTGATTATTAATTACACCAGACTATAAATAGTTAAAAGTAAAAGAGTCAGTTTAAGATGAAATATTTCGCTGAATAAAATAAGATTATGTCAATTCCAATGACGTTTGCGTATGTTCATTTGTAGTCTTTTGATGGCCATATTGTTGACAGACAAACACGTAGACCAAGAGGACCTCAATTGCTCTACTGACAAAACATGTACATGTTAAATATCTAAGGTGTAGTTCTTGAACTTTCAGAAAAAAACTTTATTTTTTTTGTTTACCTAAAGTGTGCGTATAAGCCATGTGGCGGGCATTTGAGGTCAATCACATCGGTTCAATAACCACGCCGGTTCAAGAACTCGTCTTGATCGTGTGGTTATATAACTGATGTGCAAGTTTGTCTACAAGAAAAGGTTTAATAGAAGGACAGACGGACGACAGACAATTTATCATGACATAAGCCCTGGTGGTCTTTGGCACAGCTAAAACCTGATCACTTCACGAAAATATAATTTTGTAAATTTCATAATTGTACCCTATGTGGATAATAAATTCCCTGTACTGAAATAAAGGACTAAGTCTTAACTATATTGACTACATGATACGTCACATCTCAATATAATTAAAATAATCACTTGAATAGATAATAAGAGCAGTCAATAACACATTGCCTTTGATTATTAAAATCATCTGTCACAGAACTACCAACTTTGATTGAGACTGATGACCAATCCAAGTAAACAAGAATTGTCTTACATAACAGAGAGGACTCTTTATACTGCTAAACCTTATATGAAGTTTCAATCTAAAGCATGTAGTAGCAACTGCTTAGAACTAAACTTAGACCATAGCTTCTAAGTCAAACAAGGACAATAATTTGTAAAAATCTGACAAGAGCTACACCACTGCAAATTAAACTTTACATAAAGTTTCTATCAAATGCGTCGAGTGGATGGTAAGATATGAACTTGATGGTATTTGCATGCAAAACTTTAACCAACATTTCTAAGTCAAACAAGGGCCATCATTTGCATTATTTCTTAGCAAGAGTTATATTACTTAGTTATTGTGGTAGGTGTGATGACTGGGATGTTTTGTGTGACGTTTCAATCAAGTACATTGAGTGAGTGGTGAGATATTAGGTTGATGGTGCTTGCAAGCAAACTTTAACCAGCATTTCTAAGTTAAGCAAGGGCCATAATTTGCATTATATTTAAGCATGAGTTACCTAACCTAGTTATTGTAAATGGTTTGATGACTGGGATGTCTTGTGTGATATTTAATCCAAATACATCGAGTGATTAGTGAGTTACAGCGTACATGCAAAACTTTAACCAAGATGTGACGCCAACTGCGACGCTTGGGCGAGTAAAATAGCCCTCCTTATACTTCTTCTAAGAGAATTCACTGTTTTCACATACAAGTGCTCTTAAGTAAAAAACAGGAAGAAATTCTGAAGAATATTTCTGAAATTTAACAATTCTATCCCTTTTTCGGCCTTGCTGACCTCTTTTGAATATTAAATCCCTTTTGTTAGAACTACTGTAATGACTTATTATGTTAATGTATTAAACATAATATTCAACCTCAAGATTACTAAAATGATAACTAAAATTGAATAGAATACAAATCAAACACTCTTTAATGGGCTCCTGTAAACCATAGCAGCTTTATTTAAACAACCTTGAAAACCCTATTAATAGTGTTTTATCAGTTTTTGAGAAGATTTTCTCAATGCAATCCTTTTAAGGGTCCCTGCCGACCACTTATGGATATTACATACTCTATAAAAGACCCAGTCTCAATTGTTATGACTAAACAAGGATCCAGATATCAATATAATCAAAAGTAATTAAATCATGAAAAAGCTTTTGCGAAATTTTGTTAAATAATTCAAGCACTATGGGAATACAATTACTGATAGTCAATTACTGGGGTGCCCCTGTGCTTAAATGGCATGTGGAGAAAGCTGGTGCATATATTAAAAAAAGTTTCAAACAGACCTGGTTTCTAGGGAGACATATGCTGTAGACTGCATTAGGCCTAATGGAACTGAGGGGCCTCAAGTGTTATAGCCAGATTAAATTCGGTGCCAATGGACAGCTTACTACATATTTGTAACAGGACAGATAAAATATTCAGCCAGTCTGGTACTCAAAACCATTCGATTCCAAGACAAATGCTTTACCGACTAAACTTGCGGGACTGCATACATGTATCTGCATACATGAATTTCGCTCATAACAGGTTAAGAACACACTGTGACAACGTCCCCGACAAACTGGAATTCTTCCCTGACTAGAATCCAGAGAATCATGTGAATACTTCTCAGAATATATATAAGTAACAGTCCCACATTGTGCGACAATGCAAAAAGGACGACTGAATGAATAGTGTTTACGTCACGTCGACACATAAATAGGTCATTTAGTGCGCGCAAAGATTAACGGACGTGATGATGACAAAAATTATTAAATAAATACCGTTAAAGATTTATTAAAATTATTTACAAATAAATAAATGAAAATTATTTACAAATGAAAAAACTGAGAAAAAACAACAAAACAAAACAGTGAACAAGGTCAATAGTATAATAACTGGTACTAAAAATGATTAAAAAGCTTAACCTCTTAAAGCAAACCAAATATATGTGAAACATCAATTTGATCAAATAATTCATTCATACTGTCGACTCTGTAGTACTTTTCTCGCATTGGAGAAAAGTCCACACAGTCGATCAGTATGTGCTTCACAGAAAGCGGTGCAAAACATGGCACACACTCTGGGACAGGTTCACGTTTTAAAAGATATGAAAGTGTAAAGCGCGTATGTCCAATTCTACACCGATCTAATACTTCTTCTCGACGAATACTCCAATTGCTAGGATGTCATTCGCCAAGTTTTGGTTTTATAACATTTATTATTGATAGCAAGATCCCAAGAGGAGACTGCCATTAACTAAATATATATTTATTAATTTGAGATTTAAAATCTGTAATAGGCAGTTTAAAAGTAATAATATTCAAGCTTAAGGCCGCTTTCGCAGAGTTATCAGCTTTATCGTTTCCTCAAATTTCAGTATAGCTTGGAAGCCAACAGAAAAAATAGTATTATCTTTATATAGTACATTGTATTTATTTTTTATATTAAAAAGTGTGACAGAAATAATTCTGTCTTGTGGTACGCCCATCTCCTGTTTGTGAACATCAGAAAGGGTCGTGCCCATTCGGACTTGAAACTGTCTATCGTCTAAAAAGTTTGAAATAAAGTTAGCTAAACGGCCCCGAAGAACCATATTATGAAGATCTTTCATAATGCCATACTTCCACGTGGTGTCGTAGGCGTTCTATGAAGTAAAAACATACAGCGACTAAATGTTTTTTCTTTATGAAAGCCTCCCTAACAAACGATTCGAATCTAGCCAAATGGTCTGTAGTGCCCCTTTGGCGTCGGAATCCAAGTTGATACTTAATAATTAAGTTGTTGGATTCCAAGAACAAAACGAGGCGACCATTAATCGTACGTTCCATGGTTTTACAAACACAACTTGTCAAAGCAATTGGACGGTAATAATCTGGATCCGTGTTATCTTTTCCAGGTTTGGGTACCGGAATAACGATAGCTTCCCTCCAAGACTCGGGGAAGTTTCCAGTCACTCAAACAGAGTTAAATATATCAAGTAGAATTAATAAGGACTATTCGGGTAAATGTTTTAAAAGTTGATAATGGATATCATCAGGACCAGCTGATGTATCATGTGCCTTCTTTAAGGAATTTTTCATTTCACTCAAAGAGAATTATATTTTTCTGAATTATTTGATTTAAAGTTTAGTTTCTGTTTTTCAGTCTAATGTTTATGTTTTACAAATGTTGGATTGCAATTAGTAGTAGACGAATTTTTTGAAAAAGTATCTGCCAAAGTACTAACAATGTATTTGGCAGATGTTGCAGTATGATTTTCAGTTTTTAAATGGTTAACGCAACCTGGATTACCCTTACCGTTGATTTTTCGGACCATGTCCCACGCTTTCTTAAGGGAAGTACGAGAATTAAACCTAGAGACGTAATCTCTCCAGGACTTTCTCATACTCTCCTTCAGAATACGTCTTGCTTTTGCACGAAACACTTTACAATTGTCCAAATTATGTTGTGTAGGCAGTAAATTAAGTTGATTTATTGCTTTTTTACGATCCTTGACTGCATTCTTGCAGTCATCATTATACCATGGTTTTTGAGGGCGTTTTGGATTTGTCTAGGTTTTTGGGATAGAGTTTTCTGCTAAACTGTATAAAATTGATGAAAACTGACCAGCAGGATCATCCGTATCGTTAAATAAATCAGGCTTTAACTGTTTGGAATTGGAATATAGGCCAATCTGATTTGCAAAGTTTCCATCGCTGATTTCTATCGAGAAGTGGAGGTCCGATATTTTCAAGAAATATTGGATAATGGTCACACCGCAGAGGTCGTCACAAACATTTCATGAAAAGTCTAACAGAAGTGATAGGTCACAAACTGATAAATCGATGGAAGTTGTCGATCTTGTAGCAGGATGTAAATTTGTATGAGATTTATTATCATTATAAAGACATAGGTTATTTTGATTTAAAAAAGATTCAACTTTATTACCCGTACCATTAATGTCTTTACAACCCCATATGTAATTGTGGGCATTAAAATCCCACAAAAGCATAAAAGGTGATGGCAATTGTGCAATGAACTTATCGAGATCCTTCGGATCAAGGGTTGCACTTGGTGGTAAATATAAAGAGCAAATTGTAATAACTCTATGCGTTTTAACACTAACTGCAACTGCTTGCAGATTAGTGTCTAATGCAAAAGTACTGTGTGGACGTTTCTATTGACAAGAATAGACACGCCACAAGTTGCTTCTCACCTGTATCACATATTGTATTATATAAAGAATACTGCTTAAAAGTAGTTTTATCATTTGACTTCAAAAACGTTTCTTGAAGACAAAATGCAATAGGGTTATGTTCATTCAAAAGTAAACTAATCTCATCATAATTCGGTTTTAAACCTCGACAATTCCATTGTATTATTCTATTTGAATTTGAATCGTTCATTTAGGTGGAATAATAGGTGCCAGAGGGGCTTTAGTTTTTACGACCTTGGTAAAATCCGATGGTGCTTTATTGGTCTCGATATCAAGGTGTGAATATTTGTTGTGCAACCGTACAGGGCCATCTGGCTCTTCAGGTTGCTTCCCCGTGACACACAATTTGGCAGAGGCCATATTTATTTTTACAGCCCTACGTGGTGAAACCGAACTCTTGGTATTACCATAGCTCGGTGGTTTTGGGAAGCTGGGAACATTCCCCTAGCTCTCCGGTTTTAAGGAAATCGAGTCATTCCCGACTTCTCCGGTTTTGAGGAACTTGGAACATTCCCCGACTTTGCAGATTTCTGATCAGAAACATATTTAATATTGTTCTTATTGTTTTTAAGATAACGTTTCGGTTGTATAAAAGATTGTATAAGACCAATGTAGAGGTCTGAGTCACAGATTAGACCTTGGAATTACCAGGCATAGAATTAGTAGATGGCATTGGTTTATCATTTAGCCAGGTGATTTCAGATTGTATCTCAATACAGCTTGTTACTTTTTTCTCTACATTTCTACGCACTTCAGCATATGATTTGCCTGAAGGAGCAGATGGAAATTAGATGTTAACAAGGCGTCTTGCTTCTGGAAATGATATTTATTCTCCAGCTTAATCCGTTAGACCTCGCGTTCAATTTTCCAGTTTGGACATTCTCTAGAGGAAGCCCCGTGACTCCCGTTGCAATTAACGCAACAGGCGGGTCTTGTGCACAACGAGAAGTCTGTGTCTTCACCGCATCGGACACACACCGCGTTTCGTCTACATCTCTTTCGATGATGTCCAAACTGCTGACAGTTAAAACAACGAAGAGGATTTGGAATGTACATGTCAACAGGTAAAGACAGATAACCGATCGTTATAGTTTTTGGAAGAACTGGGTTATTAAATGTCAGTATAAATGTGTTGGTAGGTTTAACAATGCTATTTTTCTTAGTAGTGATCCTGGTAACCTCTGAAACTCCCTGCGATTTCAGATTTACACTCATTATCTCAGCAGTACACTGTTCCAGTTCCCTTGAACGAATGACGCCTTTCGAGGTATTGAGTGTAACATGAGGATGGACTTCTATCGGTATATCCACAAATCGTTTAACTAATAGTAGATTGTCCGAGTGTGATTTTTTTAAACATTCAATAAAGATTTTATCTGATTTTATTTTCTTCACCTTTCGCGGTTCACCGGCAAAACCAAGTATTACCTTGTTAATCGCAAAAGGTGAACGTTTTGTTACTGGTTTATTAGCATCAGTTGAAGACATGGTCAAGAATCGTAGCCAGTTCACGGTATGTATATCATCATCTAATTCAGTCCCAACAGAATCGTGTCGAGCACGCTTGTGTAAAGATTGAGCAGGTATAGGTCGATTAGTATTGTTTTGGTGTGTGTTTTTTTAAGCCATAATGAGTTTGTGTTTGGTTCATTGTCCACGTTTCTCATCTGCCTCGGAGCCCACGAATAGTATACATACTGTGGATATCTGACAGACATGATGCAAAGAGTACGTTAACAATATACTCCAGCAAAGTATTACATCAGATCACGCATAACACCCGATGGATGTAAGTTCAAGTCCCGACAAGACAAGGACCGCACCAGCATCTATTTAAAAATGGCATACGTATAACCATATATAATTTTACTTTACAAGATACGCCCATAAGCCATGACAATTTTCAAGGATTTGGAAATTAGATTACTAGAATTTTATTCATTAAATAAGTAGTATAGACAAGTAAATGAGAATGGAAAAAGTCAATGGGGATGAAATAATGGAAAAAAGATGATACATGAGAAAATATAATCCAAGAAAAATATTATGACAGACCGATTGATCAAGACCGGGACGATCCGACCTCCAATCTTGACTTGAAGTCCGGACCAAAATGGTGTGTTGCGTCACAGACTCCTGCGGCGCTCAACCACCAGGACTCCTTCATCCAACCGCACGGGTCGCCACCCACGGTCAACAGGTGGTTTTTTTTTCGGGGAGGATCTTGCCCCTCTGCATGGAACGAGCAGTCTGCAAATTCTAATCCCTACCGACAGGGGGGCAAAAAGGTCGAAAAGAAACTGCAGCCAGTTAAATTGAGCTTAAGCTGACATATATTGTTGTACTGTGACAATTTATTCCCCACAAAATAGAAAATTATCTAAAACTTTATTAAAATTAACGATATTTCTTCCGAAAAACATACACGTCTGTTCAGATTCTGTGTTGGCAACTTGCACCCCCAAGTCTGCCCCTGTAGATCAAATCCTGTTTCACACCTTTTTCTTGGAACATATGAAAGTCACAGTCCGACATTGGGTGCCAATTTAGATACACGACAAGAAAAATATGAAGCGATTCATGGACTTGAACCTGTGATCGTTTGTTAACTGTAGGAATAATATAACAAAACTATAGCAATCGTCTTTAACACAACCGAATATGCTTTTTAATTCATTTGGTCGCCTTTTTCGTTTTCAAATGTTCCTTTACTAACAGAATAGCAGATAGTGATAATACACACACACACACACACACACACACACACACAGACAGACACACACACACACACACACATAACATAGGAATCGTTGATATATGTCAGAAAGCATCTGATATAATGTATGACTATCAAAGATCCGGGATGGTTATTAGGGCGGAAATTTGGAACTATTGATTCATTCATCATACAATAAAATCACACATTAGCTCTCATATTACGTGCATTATATATATGTCCTTTATATAGTATGTGAGGAGTCATGAATCCTTAACTGGATCCTACTCATATAAAGCTATCAGTTCATGTATATAAATTTGTCCACCCTGTCCATATTTGTTACATGTAATTTCATAGTATATAAGTCAACGTCGACGCCAAATTTTTTGGTTTGGCAGAGTCCTTGATAAAGTGTATATGGTTTGCATTGTAGCTAGGCGCGCTCGCCGTAGTCTGGTCTGTATATTTATGTGTTGGTTATTCACAAATAATTATCTCTATATATATATCATGCATTGTGAATGAGCATATGAAAAGATCCAAATAAAATCGTAAATTCCGTTGTTGTAAATTTAATAACCTCACTTTATGAAATTAAATATATATAAATTAACAGTATCTCTATGATCCAACGGGTTTATAAATATGTTTTTTATATAGCATGTGAGTAGTCATGAATCCTTGGATCGATCCTATTCATATAAAGCTATCAGTTTATGTACGTAAATTTGTCTACCTTGTCCAGATGTATTGCATGTAATTCCATAATATATAAGTCATGGTCGGCATCAAATGTATTAGTTTGGCAGAGGCTTTGGTATTGTGTCTATGGTTTGCAGTGTAGCTAGGCGCGCTCGCCGTAGTCTGGTCTGTATATTTATGTCTTGGTTATTCACAAATAATTATCTCCATATATATATCATGCATTGTAAATGAGCATCTGAAAAGATCCCAAAAATCGTAAATTCTGTTGTTGTGAATTTAATTTTCTCCCTGTATATATATATATATATAAGGAAATTGTACCACCATTACACATTTACAATTTTTAACAGAATGTTGATCTTCAGGATCAAGTAAAACACCACATATAGCTATAATACAATGGACTGGAAATATTAGCATTGGTAAAACACATAGAGTTACCTTCTACCAGTAGAGATAGTTTGGATTAACCCTTTATTAAGATGACCAATCGTACATACATTATGTAACCATTTTCTCAGTAAACAGGGAGAAGTAATGTTATTTTCATCACACACGATATAGTTCTGATTTATTTAAGCAAGATAACTGAGGTTTTTCTACAGAAATCCAAAACACACATACTATGACCGCCTGTGCGTTCTCATTTCCGACAATTAACTGAAGATTCATGAAATGCAAATTTTGGAATACTATCAAATGAATATGGGAGGCAAGTTCTTAACCCATTTCCATATCAATTTCCCGTAGGATCTACTAAAAGTAATTTCGAAGAAGAATGGCATTTCAAATCAGGATTTCTTTCAGATGTGAGAATACACCTACCACCACGGGTATAACGACACTCAGAGCTGGAACGCACACAAAGAACGCGGAGTCAATATTTATGTCAACAAAATTGGATTCATCATCAGAATGGAATCGGAAAACGAAACTGATAATAATAAACGATATGTTATAAACGAGAAAGAATTCATCGTAGACATGTTTTTGTCAGCTTTCTTTGAAGAAAATAAAGTGAAGCGTGATAGGATAGCGTGCCTTCCTTATTTGACACTATAATGTGTTGCCATAAACGAAGCGTAATATACATTGGATGTCAAAATAATGTATCTACCTGTGTGACTAACTCGTATATTGACGTCCGCATCGTGATTATAGAAATACCGAAATGCAATATTGGAGTGTTTGACGGAATGTTATCAAACTACAGTACCGCCTTATAATGTTAATGTGCAAAACTAGTATATTTTTGTAACAGTGATATTTACTCTGTGATCCGACTATCATCACCCCCATTTCTGTAAATGAATCGACAAGAACATGTGAAACCCTAAACCCAACATCAAAAGTTAATTTTAATTTGAATCAGTGTTTCTACTGTAATAACGGTGACCGATTTATTGAAAACACAATGATTGTCTTAAGTCTCCTTTTAATTTACGTTTTCATGAGAACATATACGCACAATAAATCACGCCAATAACTATTTGAATTACAATTTAATATTTCCACTGTGTTAATATCTTCTTAATGCAGTTTCTGATTTAGACGAATAAACCATTTGGTTTAATTCAATGGCGATGGTTAGATATCCACAGTTCAAATAATCCACTTCTTTACACAATCATACATAAAATACACGATTATAGTTTTATCTATATTTGTTATTAATTAATCCTAAGTGCGGGTCAATCTCATCTTCTCTATATTCGGCTACACTTTCCATTTGCATTACTTAGAAAGTTTCCCACGTACAAACTAATAAAGTAACTCTCCATCGATGACTTTCATCAAATGAATAATTATAATGCATGTAATGTCGTATATAAATTCTGACAGGATATTTTTCAATTAATATAATACTATAAAAGATTTTCAAAGAAAAACATCTAACACAAGTATTCGTGCATTATATATATTGAATCCTTTCGAATGCAAACATTACCAACCAGATATTAGAAAATAGAAATAAACTAAGTTAACATTGTGCAAGTTATTCTGCTGTAGATGTTATATCAAGCAGCTATATAAAAAAAATGTTTAATAGTTCAATGAATATTAACCAGTATATAATTATGAACAAAATAGAGGATAACATAAATGTTACCCGAAAAAAATCTTCATTCGTGAAGTAAAAATCCCAGTCACACAGATATAGACATATTGTGGTAAATCTTGTTCAAGCAGGTTCTGAAACTTACTTATTTGTTGTCATTTACTCCGCTCCCGCCGTCGTCGAATGTAAAAAATAAGTATTTTTGTTTCTGCGAAACGGAGAGAAAAGCATGCAAAATTGAATTACGTAAACCAGAAAAGTATAATAATAAACCGGTACATATTTCAGGTGCCCTACATTTAGTTGATAAACATTATTCTCTTGACTTAATGGATATTGATAACCATTGTAATCACGTTTTTTCCAGTGTATCTTGTCAATGAGTGCATTTTGGTGATCAAACACTTTTATAAAATAGAATAATTCAATGCTTAATTTAACTGTAACTTCAATATAATTGTATCATTTAACTTGACTCCGGAATGAATTCAGTACAAGTCCTTTTAGATTGTGCTGTTACATTTCTATGTTTTATTTGCTTTTGAGAGAAATTCCAAAGTTTCATATTGCTACATATTGTATGTTAACGGCAGTACATCAAATAGAAAATATTACTTTACATTTTATAGTGAACAAAAGTGACTATTTATTTAAAGCCACTGAGGCAATGCTTTGACATGATAATTTCGAAGTCAGTTGTTTTTAAAAACCAATGATTTTGTTTGATATTTTTATATAGTTTGGTATACTTTAGAAGCAATTTGCGAATACACACCTTTACTAGTTGATTAGCATGTCTTCACTCTACACTGGAAATATTGATTTTGCACAGGACGCCTTAATCTGCGCAAATTGTACTTTTAACTTAAAATGTAATATAACAATATATTGCAACAAGATGGAACAATTGGATTATTGTTAATTATACTGACGGATTGAAAAAAATGTATATACTTGAAGTGTTTAAAACCATGCATAAAATGAATATTGAAACATTGTCAATGCCGCCTATTTTATTAAGAAATAACTTGTTACAATTTACAGGACTTTGTTGACTTCAAGGTAATCATCGACATAATAAAGGCGTTAATGAAGCATATTATTCGAAATCATATAGCAACAGCATGAACTGCCATTTAAACTCTAGACGTAGCGAGAATAACCCTCTGTTTTAATACCATATATGTAAAAGCAATCGTCATCATTAACGACAAAACCGTGTATGTGTGAGGGCTAAACTTCAAAATCGGGTTTTGAATCAAATGAAATCAAAAATGATATTTTATAGTTTGCTAATCATAGAAAGTAACTTCATATATTGACTAATACAATACAACATATATATATATTTGTGCAGCCTGTATTTGTAGCTAATAATAAGATATTTTCGTCACCCACTGACACGGTTTGCATCATAAACTTCAACTATTTCCGCATTCAATTTTATATCATCATATAATAATTGATAATTGGCGGGAACGTTTGTTTACATTGTCTCGATTCATGCTTTGACGAGATTGATAGAACGTGGTTAGGTTTACCTACCCGGTAAACTGCTTAAAACTTGCCTATGGCGTCGTTTGCTTCTGGCCGTTTTAATACGTTGGATCCTAATGTTTCTATTCCTATAGTTATAATTACAACTAGTATGTATATCATTTGTGCTATGCTGCTTCGATGACTAAATGATGCGTGTCCTTTTGATTATTTGTGTGCATATATTTATGTGTTGACATTATCTTTTTTTATAACCAATAATCTATGTATTGATAAAATTACATACATATACCTCTAAATATTTTAGAGTATGGGGTTTGCGCGTAAAATACACTTGTTTCACCGTTACAGTAAAGCTGCCACATGCTCCTTTTATTCCAGAGAACACATTTATCCGTTATACGGTTCCTAGAAAATTATAGGTAGCCCAAAGGGAAATATAATGCAGTGTTTTTCTAGCTTCACGTAATATAAATGCCATCTAACATGCGCGTTATTGACAGTATGATGTGACTATGTAGTATAAACTGTACGAGTATCATTTCGGCAAAAACATAACTTTCTCTGAATATGTTGTGTACTATGGCATCGCCTTATTGCATGAATTTGATATTGTGCGTATGTCTTGCATTATAATTTACCAGAATATCGCATGACTAGGTGACCTAGTTATCTGATATGCGTATACCATAATACCAACGACATACGTTGCTTTTCCGACGACGGTTCATGACTTGTTCACTCATATCTAACATTAAATGAACCATTTTTAATTGCGTTTATTAATATTTGTATAACCATTACTAGTTAAAGCCAATGCTAGGCTATGGAGCGTGAGGGTTGTTGCATGTTCTATTACCACCCATCCAAAGACACAATACAACATTTTCTTTCATGAGATGCGTTTTGTGTTTCCAAGGAAGGGATCTTTTTATCGTAATTAAAATGATATCTTCGTACATTTATATATATATAGTTCATAATTATATCTTGTAAAATGGTTAAAATAAAAAAGATAAAACTGTACAAATCATCTGTTTTCCGTTGAAAACCCATAAACACTGTGACAATACACTTCATGATATTCGTTTTTGATGATTTTTAGCGGGATTGTAGTATCGTGAATATAGTGTTTCCCGCTTATATTTGGGTTTGCGGGTTTGATCCAAAGCTCAAACCGTTGATCTCTGAAACCAACACCTAGTACTGGTTATATGCATTGAGTAGTTGATAAAAGATCTGAGCTTACTTTGTAATCCAACTAAACTAAAATAGTACTGACTAAATCACAGTAATTTGTCTATAACCAGTACTAGATTTAATGAATGGATAATATTGAATAAATGCCGACTCATCTCGATCACAGATTAAGTTTGATATCGAAGTAGACTGCACCGAATACCAAAAGAAAACGTTGAGTTAGAAAACTCTGTAGACGCTTATTAAGAATCGTTTGGTAATTTATATTTATATTTATATTCAGATCCATGAATTCAAGCCGAGTGTTTTTTTTCATACCAAACGGGAAACTACAAAATAGTCCCATCTATTCACATTTAATAACCAGTCCAGTGACTTACATTTACATTTAATAACCAGTCTAGTGACTTTTATTCAAATTTATATCCGTTCAGGTTAATCTTGCATTTTTGCATCTTATAGTATTTCCGCCCGGTTAATACCATTTTACTCAGCGGTTACTATAAATTTGAGGAAATATGGCGGCAAATTATTGTATTTAAAATGATTACGTGATGCTAAACGAGGTAGTTCACGACATACCAGTTGATGTATGGATAACGTTTTCCAATTTATATTCACTTACAACCGGCTGACGGTAAAGCTTGCTGAAAATGCTTACACATTACGCTAGAAGCGATGTTTACGTGCAGGAAAAAATATAATATATATATTAATTGGTATCTTCGATTTATGCAGGATTCTGCGGCTC
Source organism: Panopea generosa (assembly GCA_029582155.1). Classification (NCBI taxonomy): domain Eukaryota; kingdom Metazoa; phylum Mollusca; class Bivalvia; order Adapedonta; family Hiatellidae; genus Panopea; species Panopea generosa. The sequence continues at coordinate 90,166,444 of CM055896.1, forward strand.
AGTCACAGTGACTCTAACAAAGAACTCTACTTAGCAACATGTTCTTATAAAGAATCTATCAGGCGTCCGTTTAACTTTTAGTCATATTGCAATAACAGACTCAGTTGAACTAAATATGATGTTTTCCATTCTAAATGGCGATATGTGCTTAAAAAGGATGCTTTTTACAGAATTCCTTGATTCATTTTTTTTTTAAAGCAATGTCCAGGTACGGAAGAGGGTAATGGTTTCATAAAAAGCCACACGACATTCGGGATTTTTATCGTTATTTTGTTGTATCAGAATGATCAATCAAGATATAGTCCGTTTCATTAATTATTGACGCTTATATAACTACTCTACTCGGGCTATTTTCAATATATCAGTCATAATATATCAATATGTATGTCTTTAAAATAACATTCAAAGATAAAGTCAAGTTTACAATCATAATGATAATAAAGGAAATGAAATTGCAAACCCTGATTTAGTATATGACTTAAATTCAATCCTTCGATAATATGCTGAAACCACACTATCATACTGTCCGAAAAATGATGCCACATCTCAAAATACATTCATGTTACGAACCTACCAACACAGCAGCCTCTTACTCTGTGTTGGGTTTCCATTATTTTTAGAAATTGAAAGTAATATTATATCAATGCCATAGACTTGAATAAAAACCTTGTAATAATGAATTAGTGCCTGACGTATTTACTTTGCCTTTTATAATTGTTTTCCGTTTTGTTTGAAAGTTAATCATACTTTTCGGTGCCATCAAGGGCTAATAGACGACCATTTAACATAATACACCTTGCTTTGGTAAACTCAAACTTGAGAGTACACTTATCTCTTTTAGGAAAGTATAATTGTCAGCCGTGAGAGACGACTGGTACTGGAAAAACGGCGTATGTTAACTATCACGGAGAATATAGTTTGACGGGGATTCGAACTCACGACCACGAATTGATAGTCCGCTACCAACAGAGCTAAACGGGCCCAAAGTTATAGTAGTTATATTTATAAAAGCTTTCATTAAATCATTTGAATTGAATACATTTCATCTTCCATGAGTGTCTCAGCCATATTTCAGTTTGTTACACTAGAAACTCGAGTATAAACAGTTCTCACTTCTATCTATGAATACAACAGTATTATCATGTTTCAACGTTTTATCTAAAAAAAGTGTTTAAAGCCAAAATTACGTAATACACATGCATAAAAAACAATTGTAGTTAGATCTAAAACATACATATTTTTATTTTTAAATAACTCCACCAGTTGTTATTTGTGCTAACCTCGGGGTAGTTTGGATCTAGTAACAGCAGCTTAACCAAATATTGTTTACTAACCCAGTTTATATTGTAACCACGCGGTAACGTTAATCACACGTATGACTTACCCACTTTACCGACAACTGACCTCATGTGACTCGTATGATTTAGAATATGTCGCCATTTTCAAAAATACTGGCATCTAAAATTAAATAAGTTCATCGCTTTTAAAATTGTTTTTTATCAGATTAAGAATATATATGGGATGGGATAATGTTGCGTAGAGCTCTTTTTAAGACATGTTACATGATTGATATTCTCGCGGTTTTTAATGAAGCAGAAAAATAACGCGTCTTCGTGTTTTTTATAGTGTGTGCTAGACATAACGAAGAGTGACTTTCTTTAATGTTAGCAGAACATCTCCGGTCATGTTATTTTAGTCACGCCCCCCTTCTCGTGAGGATCAATCAATCAGCAATTTAACTCCAGCAGACAAATAGTATAATATGTTAATCCAGTCGGAAATGTATTATCAAATTCTTAATGCAAGTTCAGCAATAATATATTGCATACAATTTAAAACGAGTACAGGCGTCCTAGTCATAGAGTGAAATGTCACATCATGAAATTATGTAAAACTTATTAGCCGAGTATAACTTCGATCAGTCGCCAATCACAAAATATACCATCTGTGTGAACCATGCCTCCTTATCACACCAGATTTTCATATCAATTGTAATAAAATAGTCCTGCTGTGTCTCTCTCTTCCTAATTAATTAACTATTAACTATTTATGTTTAAGACGAGTTGAAAATAATGCTGACGGATTGATATTTATCGTTCACATTATTCCATTCTCGAAACAAACAATCATAAAATACGAGATGGTTACTATGGATGTTTACGCAATTAATCAATTTAATGTATGAGAAAAGAGAAATGATATAGCGTACAGACCAATAAAATAGGAAGCTTAATTTAGCTCATCAGTGGCGCACACGATTTTCCACTCATTGAATGCTATTAAATAGAAATCGCGATAGCATGATTGTATTCGAACATTAAGACAATTAGGCGTATTTGAAGGATTAACTGACATGTGACGAAACTTTGTTCATAGGGAATATTACATGAGTGCTGATTTATCAATGAATTGATTTAACCAGATAGCAAAAAATATATCAGGCGAGGCTGTGTATAGTTTTACCCAAGAAGTAACACTAACGTGAGATTCTTTTTAATCACTACCTGAGATAAATGTCACATCTCAATTTCAGGATATCTCTATAAGAACGGACCTCCAACATGTTATAAACAATACCACGTGTATAATAGTTAGTCTCAGTAATCGTATTGTGTTTATCATATACCTGATGTTCTGTCAAGTTGGAGAACAACTCCGCCTTTTACGATAACATTTTACACAACCATAGTTTCATAGTTATGAATATAAAACATACATAAATGCATCACTCCAAGTATTACTGTTACATTTATATTGGGTATGTAATATGTGTGTATAGAAAGATCACACAATAAAACATTGTGTAACATGATTTAGTCTATAAATACTTACAATGCCTTAGTTGCAGCTCATTTCTATTTGAAACAAGGCATAAAGCATTATATTTTATTCTTCATTAAATCGGTGCAAATACAAGTGAACTTTATTATTCAGTAATGTCCTTTATTTCTCAACGTTAGGCAAGACGTATGTATTGATTTCAATATGGAAGTGTGCAAGATGTACTATTACACTTGTCTCCTAGAGCTGCATTTGCATTATTATTTTGTCGACTGTAGTTATCATTCCGACTTACACTTATTGAGAATCATCTTGCAGGTAAGATTTCCACTTTTATTCAATTTACCTGGCACACGTAGAATATACGTAATATAATATATGTTATATTAGCATTACTATCATAGTTGGTCAACAAACAAGTATATTCTAGGCATCAGGCGTAAGTACTTAAAAACATACTATATAAGCTTAATTTTCATTCTTGATAACTGCCATTAGGTTAATATCTTGAAAGTTTGTAAAATATAATGTATTACAATGTCAGTAAATTATTGTTTACAGAAATGCGTTAAGCCAATTTGGACTTTTTAGAAAAAATAATCAATTATGTGTTTTGTATATTTAGATACCATACTTTAGTTTTCCTTTTAGAATGGGCGATTGAATTGTCCTAAATACCCGAAATGCATGCTGCGTCCAAACAAACCATTTCACATGATACAATGAATCAGCGCTGCTATATCAAACTAATTAAACTATAACCCAATACATTTCATAAATATAATTCACTAACATATACAATTCATTCAAGTATATTATCATAACAAAAAAGAATACGGTACTAATAGTATTTTGGTATATCGCCTTATAATCTGAGTATGACATTTCACATATGATCCTGTCAATGTGTAATAACAACTACTTTCTTCTGCTGTATGTATTATCACGGTTATATTTTAAAAAACATAAATCCACGTTAATTTAAACATTAGGGAAAGATTTGATAAAATCAATGATATAAAAGCAATATATATCATATCATTTCCTTACGGAGTACATGGTTACCGTTATTACTTTGGAGAACCCAAACAATTGCTAGTTGCAACTTGTTTCTGAAGCATGTGCAAATAAAGTGCGATTGACACCACTTTGGTTAACGTTTACATTTAATTATCTCCGGTTTTGGAACATTGTAGAACTTTAAGAATGTACCATTTAAAATACACGATGTAGACATCTTTGTTGACTGGTCAAGTATATTAAATGGCAACTTTATAAAACTGATAGGTAAATTATTACAATTGCGTACATGATAATTTTACAAGGTTCAAGTCGGTTTTACAGTTAGCTAACATTCAGTTGAAAATATAAATAACACTTATAGTTTAAGATGTCTCGCCTATCAGTTCACGAATTGATCCAACTGTACTTAGTCTGAAAGAAACAAATGTAACCTGAAGAAATCGGTGCAATTTTCTACAACAACATGTGTTATTTTCTAGAAATAAGTGTTTAAAAAAGTCGTCTATAAACAATTGTTTTTAATTTAGTGATTGATTTTAGTGAAACCAATTACGAATTTAAGTTTGACAGCTGCGCGTATAGAGGTCAATACAAACAGCATACCGAGACACGAAAATGTAAGAAAATGTATCAGTTCATACAATGTATACCTTTTCTCTATATGATTTGTCTTTGTCTTAATTTCCAGTTTAATTAATACGTGTAATGAGATTGGTCTACAGCATTGCTTCCTAACCCAAACTTGATGTTTACAATTTGAGTAAAAAATTGGTAAAACTAGAATGTAAGGCCAAAATATTGTTCAGGAATTTGTTTAGGAATTTTATAAATTCAATAGTTCTATGGCATATTTCACTTAAGTTACTGTACAAATACAAGAAATGCGTTATTAGGTTTATGTTATAGATATCGCGGAATAATTAAGTGAATACATACATGTACATGTAAGAAGAAAGAATGGGTTCGACTTTTGTTCAATACAGCTACTTAGGACGTGAATAAAACTATTATACTTTGTCATTCCTACATTCGCTTTTTCTGATGTATTGTTAAATTAAATCTCGTAATTTTTAAGCAGGTGCTTTTTAAGATAAAATTGTTACGATTTAAAATATTGTACCACATTTTATAGAGAATCTAAATATAAATTTACTACATCCTATATTATCTCTCGTAGATTTGTTCTCTTTCGAAGAGATTGAAAAACCAGGCAATTTATTGTTTATATCAACGGCAAAAGTACAAATAATTTAAGTTTTGTTATTTCGTACATGCATTATAGTTACATTTTTGTTAAAAGTCAAAATATAATAATTGATATATCACAAAGGCATTGTCATCAATTGTAATCAACCATAGTGTCCGGGCAACATATGTATTGTAATATTTTCGCAACCAACTTTTTGTTTGGTACAATATATGTGGTTTCTTGATACAAATTTTTTGAATAATGGTATATTTCATTTGTTCATTTGCGAGGAAATAAAGGGTTGAAGCATATGAATGTTTATGCATACAACTCTTGCTTCAGAATTGTTTTCTCATTTGTATATATGGATATATATGAAGCAAAATATAGAAAATCCGTTATAATATGCCAAAAATCCACAAAAAAGGAAGACAGAACATTTCAGACAAACTTGAATTGTATCTTATAGATTTAATATTTTTTATAGTTTTTAATAGTCATCAATTCAGACCGACAAAGGAAAGCAACTGTACCGAGTTGCCGCAATGTTTGACCGCAGTCAGTCTCTACTCAAAAAAGACATTGAAGAGCGCAAAAAAGCAGTTTGCAACAAATAATAAAGGTTAACACCGGAACGGGTACATGCATACTCAGAATCAATCGACGACAGAGTTATATCTTGCATCCAGTGCCACTTAGCATATTTTACCTATAGCTATCGTCTTTAATAAGGATGGGTTTTTGTTTTTACTATGTTTCCGTCATATTGTGTTAATACAAGTCATCATGTTACTAATGTGTATTGAAACTGGTCATGGTCGACCTGCTCCATGTGGGCCCGGCTGTACGTCATCACTTTTGCCATTAACCCCAGCATGTTGCTAGAAAGTGGCATGATTAAACCTTTCGTGCATAGTTTGGTGAGTTGACCGGTGTGTTCCGTGGACCACATGTACCGCCATGCCCTAAGCAGTCAATCAAATATCCACATGAAAGGGTTCGTGCCTATTTTCAGGGAGATAATGAAAGCTTGATTGATTTGTTTACAAATTACAGCTCCAATAAATGTCACAGTGAAATATTGTTGTATGTGGTGTCGGGCCTATATAAACTAGGCGTTTTGACCAGAGAAAGAGTCTCTCACGGAGTGGGCTCTTTGGTCAGTCGATTGGCACCTTGCTATATGTTGCTAAGAATTAAAAATACTATTTGTAAAACCACGTGTTTGTTCGAAGTATTGCCATAGTAGTACAATATTGTCACGTGATTCATTTTCAGTTTGCCGATTTATATTGCAAGTTGATGTATCAATAACATTTTTATACAGTGTTAACCCCCATATGTATTATATACTGTACATTTTGTTGATCTGTTGATTATAATTAAATTTACGGCTTTTGTGATTCCGTGCACGTCGTGAGAGAAACGTCTCCTATCATTTACGCATCCTTTGTAGAAGTCACGTGGGTGCATTTGCAGCCGTGACACATATAAACATGATTGAATGTTGCTGTCCAGTTGACCTGGTTATATATTAGAATTATATGGTTGATGGATTATTACCACTATACATGTTATATGCCAAGTGACAAATCTTGTAACTAGAGGTGTATTGCTTAATATCATGTATTGTTTTCTAGCCGATAGAAGATATGTACACAACATCAATAATTGAATGACTACTAAGATGGTATCAATAAATCGATAACTTTGAAGTAGATTACGCAACACAAATATGAATATAGCACACTTATCTATTGACTTTCTTCATGAGAGGAAATATGTCAAATACTAAACCTGTATGCAACACACTAGCAATTAGTAGCTGTTATTTAAGAATAACGTCTTGCCGTTTTCTTAAAAATATGGTTGGCTAAAACAAACACAAGACAAAAATAATGCAAATAGTTATATATTCAAATATACAATGATTTTAAATAAATCCGATGTTATTTAGAATTTGATATTGTAAACACAAGTATCTATATAAGGAATAACTAGACATTATATTCAATAAACAATCAGATAAAAAATTCGCAAACTGCAATGATCGCCACATCTCCCAAGGAATTCTGCGTTAACTTAGAAATATCGACTATTTTCGTGTCAACTAATTACAGACGAAGGTATATATAACATGTCAGGAACATCCTCAGCTTTAGACGCAGTAATATCTAGATGTGTGAGACACGATGAGAGATTTGACCTTACAGAAGTACATGTTTATTAGCTGAGGATTGTAAGCACGTCATGTCGACATCTGCCAAGTATACAGAGTGTTACAGAAACTAGTAAAATGTATGTATGCATTACATTGCAAACGCGTACTTAATATATAACGTATCACTATTATTGTATATTAAATGTATATGAAGGGTACGTTACATTTCTTGGTCTTGATCTTGGCTCTTACTATTGTCTAAGTTTGCTCATAATTTCTCATTTGGTTAGCGACGATAATTTTTTATACAGTGAAGGTCATGTGCAAGAAAGATTATAGGTTAGCTTTCCTCGTTAACTGTGGTTTTCATTAGGGTTGAATTTCAAGACCTCTTTCATTTTTAATTTACGTTACTGATGCCAGCAGTGATGCTGTAAAACAGTGTCCATTCTATTTGTCTCAACTACTAAGTTGCAGACAACCCCTAGTTTAAATATATTTGGAAATGGCAATATTGGTCAGCTATCAACATCAACTAAATATTTTGATGCTATTAAAGACTATCTTGGCAAGATGTGGCTTGCAATTCGTATAAAGCATATCTCAAAATCACAATTATGTATAGAATACCCGCATACAAAAAAATCTATAAGTCGTAGCCCATATTCAAATGTATTTCGTCTACGCTCGCTCTTTCAATTGCTCTGGCTTGTCTTAAAGATTAATAAATAGTCTTAAGATCGCACATAATAAGATGGTCAGATTCGTTTTAGACTTGGAACAGAGGTCACATATTGGCCTCGAACATGTTATATCCCTAAAATAAGTATTTTATACCAAGTTTTAAAATTTCAAATGGTATAAGCCCCCCTAATTACCTCTGATTACATGGGTGAGAAATTGCTACCGGCGTCATCTATACATAATCGTTCCAAATTTAAAGGTCGAAAGTTTTGGGGGTAAACACGTTTTTATATGCTGGATGCACTTGATAGCACAGGATATCTCAACGCATCAAAACATTTAATAAACTGGGATATTTCAATAATGACGCCAAACACCACTTGTTTAGCACTTGACATTGTTGCATAATCGACTCAACAACTCTTTGTATACATAAGTAAATTTTATTCACTTAATTATAAAGTTCTTATAAGTTCAAAGTCACTAGCTAACATTTTTAACTAACCCTAGTCTAACTCATGTTACTCTGACAGTGGCTAAAACTTAACTCTGGCCTTTCTCTGTTAAAACCAGTCTCTGAATGAATAAACAACTTTTCTATCATTGGACAATTCATTTCTACATTACTATTGGTCAGTAAACTAATTATCGATCTTAAAGTTCAACCCACAACATTAACTTGTCAACAATGCATCAAGATAACCTTAGGCTATCATTTATATCCGGTAAACTGTCATCCTATCTCATTAAACTGTCATAGATTCAAGATTCAAGATTTCTTTACTTATACATATAATGTTTCTCAATGCATACATATATCAATATATATTTATTAATGTCAAATGAAGTATTTTCAATTCTAACATCTCACTAGTATCCCATAATGTTACATTCCTTCCATATTTAAAATAAAACATATATTAACTAAATTAAATATATTTTCCTGTAATGTACTCAAATTATTTTTTGATTACACTTATCTCAGTTCTGCCACAGACCTGAATATGGTAACTGGCAGAAATTAAGCAACAATTACTTTCTCTCTGAGGTGTCAAACATAGACTATGCCTCAAACAGCGGTATGCCAATCAGTGATAATTCTCTAATTACTCTAGAATTTCCTGGTTTGATTTCAATCAAGATATGAAAATTAGTTCTTGCTATCTAGTTAGTATATATATTTTCCAAATTCTGGACCTTATCATAAACACTTAGTTGTTTAAGACAGATGTGCACAGATATACACTGAAGTAAGATTTTGCAATAATTTCTGATTGTAAATTGTTTTTATTTTTAAACTTTGATTAGTTTCTAAACTTGTGACAATTTATATACATAGCACATTTTTTTCGTTTTTGTAATATTCTAACATATGTTGTTACATTTATCTATATGTACAATGTTATTTATACTGATTCCACTTTTTTATTTCATACCATTTTTATTATAATTTTCTACCTTGTTCTTCCAAACTTATAAAACTTATATTTATTATATAAATATTATACGCCCATATCAAATAAGAAAATATTTAATAGATGAATATATCTAAACTTCTATTTCATACTCTACTCACTACTTTAATACCAACTTGAAAACGGGAAAGTTAAATTCGTGTAACTAATAAACTCAATCAATACTATCTTACTTTGCAGCGTATAGTTATTTTTGTTTTGTTTTTTCATTAACTTGAGGAGTCTCAAATTAAATATAATCATCAAGATTGGAATTATAATTCCTTCGGACTTTATTTGATTTGTGCGTGATTTGACATTCTTTACACATGCATAAAAACCACAAAAAATGAATTTAATCCTATAATAAACTTAGATAAAAACATTGTCCATAAATATCGGATAATATCCAAATGGATATTTAGTTCAAAGTTAAATTGAATATCACAAAATCCTGACGGTTTTTCGTTCTGACTGGTAAAATATCTAGACAATGACTGTATCCAAATATTTGTTGTGCTAGTTTATTATGTATGGATCCCTCGAAGTGTCACATGTAAACAAGTTTCAGCTTTCCAATCAGATGTTGCGGGAAGCGAGATAGCCTTTAATCGCTCTCTTGCTAACCAACAACCCTCAGAGACAGACGTTTGAGGTAATTCTCAATAGTCAATTCAATTCAATATCAGGCAAAAAACATTTTTAATGTGAAATACTGCGTTATATTATTTAACTATGACAATATATGAATACTATCAATCAGAGTCGCACTTACACATGGTCATGTAAAATTATCAAGATAACTTGGAAACATAGAATTTAATATACTATATTTAACTCAGTACAATAAGTATGTGTCAAAATATCTAAAAGAAGAAAACACAAATATATATAGATGTATAATATGCGTTTATTATATAATATAAACATATACAGAGATTTTATGTTTTTGATAAACTTGATAATTAAATCATTTTTGTCCCACTGGTCCAGCAACAGGAATGAACTACGTTGGGCCATATTACACAATATATAGCAAACGAATCATTCACACATTCTATTACACAAATTTAGTATAAAACAAAATTAAATGCGGGTCATTGGGTGTAGTACATACAAGATTCCCGAGATTCATATGTTTTTAAGACAGAACTGTCAATGAATGAATATTATCCACAACAACACAATTCACGTGCTGTTCAACTGTAATACAATACGGCACTTGCTTTTATTATACATGTAAACGATATTAAGTCACATGTTGTGGCCGCCGATATGTAAGATCAAGGATATTTGGAATTATTTCTGTACAAATCGTGTTAAATTATGCTGAATAAATATAAAACAGAAAGCTGGATATATTACAGTGAATTCGATTTGGATTAATGGCAGTATGTGAGTAAATTATATTACTGTTAAACTAATTATTTATACATATGACGTACATGTTTGATTGAAATTGAAATCCTTCGGTCAGATTTTCACGTTTCAACATCGCAAGGTAAAATGTTTAGCATTTGTATTGACAATTTTTAGTTTTGTTTTATAAATAATGACTTATTTTTTGTTATATATCGGCCAGTGACGATAAATCTTTGGAAGACATGTATTCCTTATATTACGGTACATAGGGCTAACTACAATAAAGTGGTATTCACCTTCAATAACATTCATGCTGCAGTAAATGCATTTACGCTGGGGTCGTTCTATTTTTCTAAATCTACCTTCTTTTAAGCTTATGTGCAGAACACTTTAGTTAGTCTAGTTAATGCAAGCCTATGACTATCATTTATAATACACTGAATATTTTTGTGAATACCAAATTATTCTTAATGTTTTGTATGTAATTAATCTAGTTTAATCCTTTAGTGTAACATACCATGTTTGATAATATTGATCATGTTGCTTTCTATCAATTTAGATTTTCATACCATAAATAATAAAACCCAAGATCATTTGATATGTATTTAAACCCCAATGCCTATGGCGATCGGATATCACAATTGTAGTAATTTAGATATTAAGAACTTGGCATTGAATAGTATTATGTGACAGCAGGTTATACAAGAAATTGACATTATGCATTTAAAGATAATATGCTATAAAAATGTATGAATATACTAAAAGTTTCAACGAATATTTTCATAAAAAACACTTCATAATATTATCGTGACATATCAATTCAATAACCGGAGCGTAATTTTTGTTTTTTTTAATTTTACTTAAAATGTACTTATGGAAGCGTTTGTAGTCAAACCACGCTGGTTTAAAATACTTCTAGGAAATGTTGTTGTTATATTACTGCTGTGCAATTGTGGTTAAAACACAATGATAAAGTGGGTGCTATTGCGCGTACAACGTTTTCCCAATATAACTCCATGTAAAACCATTACCCCTGTAGCGGCCCAAAATTGAACCCCAGGGACCCGACTTTTACAAAACTTTTAGGAAACTTATCTAAGGTCTAAGGTCTAGGTCTTGAAATTTTAGAGAAAATGTCGTCATTCTACTCTTATAATTTACAATCCATGCTTTGTGTGTACAAAGAAAACACATCAGAAAATATTTATGAACTCAAGACAAATAGTTCAAGAAAAATAAAAAAAACATTATATGAGACTTGTATAGCAGTAATTGCAAATTGTAATTAAAGAGAGATATTATTGAAAGCGTATCTTACCCTTAGAGTGTATATGTCCAAAATGTATGTAACAGAAAACGAAAGGAACTATTTCTAACTAGATTAACAAGATGCGCAACATTTTGGCTGACCTACCGTAAGACGAAAAGGTAATGCATTCGATGAAATGTATATGCATATATGAGCAACATACGTGTATATTTTATTTCAAGAAAATTATATTGATCTTAAAGCTTATATGTGTGTCATTTCAAAAAGTTGAGGAACAAAAAAATAGCAATTTATAAACATATAAATCAGGCAACTCTGATTGGAAAAAAGTCGAACGGAGCATATAATAATATAATGTTTAAAACATAGGCAATTGTAAACATTGATGATAGCTGTTGTTAAACTATATTGAAGAAATTTACCAGCCCAGTAATTGAATATATTTATTGAAGAACAAGCAAAGTGTTGAGGCGGTACACAATGTCTATCTCTAGACAATAGTAGGGATCAATATCTCAATTTATTACAATACTTTAACATTTATGTTTTTACTCTTTTCCGAAAGTATTTGAGTGTATTACTTTCAGATAGTTTATCTAGAATCTTTATTACCTAAGTATGACAACTGGTTCAACCATTGTCGTATGATAAATGTCCCCTCCTGACAGCTCAAGGATATTGGCATGTCTGGTAATTGCATGTATAATTTAGTACACATAGCTATACATATGCTGAAGTTAAATATTATCTTCACGATGGAAATAACAGACGGACCTAAATGGCAATTTATTATAATGAACATATGTATTAATTGTATGATATCACAGCTAAAGGACCACAAGGAACATTTAAGAACATATTATCTTCAATGAATAATACCACATTATCATAAATAATTGCATAGCGGTTTATATTCGGACTACACATCGTCATAAGTTGGTTAGGCATATCGTGCAGACAATAAATAAAAACGCTCCGGTATCTTACCATATAACTGTAAAATACCAATATAAATTATTATACTGAATAAACTGGCAATTGCACTTATCTTGAATGAAAAACAGACTAAGGTATAACTTAGAATAGATAAAATTCTATGACTAGTTTACTTAGATTTATTCTTATACTGGGTGATCATTTATAGAAGAGGTTTCACTGATTAAATAAAATACTTAATAACACATTGATTGATATCAATCAATTGCCATTGGGTGAAAACTCAGAAGGTGTTCTGCTTACATTGTTTTAATTATTTTAGATTAAACAATATTTTTTAACTTTTGAAAATTCAATATAAAACAAAATTTTCGAAACGACTCAACTTATATCATTTAAACCAACGACCTGTTTTAAATTATGACAAATCACTCATTTGTTATGGATATATGATGCAAACGTCATTTAAAATTTATATTAACGTCACGTCCAACCAGTTAAACGAGATCGTAGCACGTTGGAATTCATTCCTTATATTTCACTTCTACATTATAACATGTATTGCCGTATCGTATAATACGGACTTTAAGATCGATTGTAGTAATTTACTTGAGGACACGGTTGATCACATAACATAAACAGCATGCATACATAACATTACTTAACATCAGATGATTAGGAAACAAAGATAATAATAAAATAAAAATACATATTTGTTTTTGATCTTGTTTCATCAAAGCAACTAATAAAACATGAACATGTTAATTTTCTCCCTTAAAGTTTATGAAATTAAATATATATGAATTCACTCTATCTATATGATCCAACGGGTTTAAAAATCTGTCCTTTATATAGCATGTGAGTGGTCATGAATCCTTAACTGAATCCTACTCATATAAAGCTATCAGTTCATGTATGTAAATGTGTCCTCACTGTCCAGATGTGTTGCATGTAATTCCATAGTATATAAGTCATGATTGACACCAAGTCATGATTGACACCAAATTCATTGGTTTAGCAGAGGTTTAGCAGAGGCCTTGATATTGTATTTATGGATTGCATTTAGCTAGGCGCACTCGCCGTAGTCTGGTCTGTACATTTATGTCTTGGATATTCACAAATAATTATCTCCATATATATATATCTATATACATTCTCAGAGGTATTGTATCAGTGGTATTATACAATAGAAAGATATATTTATTACGATAAATTGCCATTGATGTCCGTCTGCTATTTCCATCATGTAAATAATATTTAACTTTAAAGTAAGTGTGCACTAAATTATAGATGGCTTTACCAGACATGCCATTATCCGTGAGCTGTAAGGAAAGGGCATTTATCATTTGCAATGCTGGAAACAGTTAATATACTTTGGTAAAAAAGGTTCCAGATGAATGGTCTGGAAGTAAGATACTCAAATACTTAAAAATAAACAGTTTAAACATAAACGTTAAATAATTGTAATACAATGAGAAATTGATCCCCACCAATGTCTATGGACAGACATTGTGTACCGCCTAAACACTTTGCTATTTTGTTCAAATCATTTTTGACACCCAATTCATTTGTTTGGCAGATTCCTATTCATTTCTGAAGGAAGGTCTCTGTAAATGTGACGTGTAATTGCGTATTATTTTATATGAATCATGTCAATTCCCTTGTGAATATGTTGTTTGAATGCATCAGCTGCTGTTGACCAAACATTTTATTTTATATGCTTCATTTGTTTCTAGCGAAATCACGTATATCTTAATTTATGTTCACCTTGCCTAATAATGTTATAATATGGGAAAGTCATTTTGCAGAAGAGAACCAGGTCATATGTTCGGTAATTACCAAGGTAGGAAAAGGAAATAGATAAATACAAATTCCACGATGAGTTTTACCAATGCGCTATTTTAATGACATTCATTGAATTTTATTCATATTTTTATATGTGATTTCGTTTCACAATCACATGACATGACGCTTTTTTGTTGTCATTCAGAATCATTCGGTCATATGTATTCATATTAAATTAATTTCTTACTCCGGAATATTTAGTCTGTTAACAGAGAATCACGACTATTTGGTCTTTTAACTATTTTTAGATATACATCTGAAACAACTGTCAGAGTACACAGACCACTAGTTGTATGCAGCTACCTCGCGTGATCTTCAATAACATACATGATCACAAACAAAACGCAAGTAACGAGACATTTAAATGACATGAGAGATTTTTCATGACAACCCATGTACAATCGTATGGGAGGGCAACCAGGTCAAAGTTCTATTCCGCTATTATACAAATCATAATTTCAAATGTTATTACTATTGATGCTGATATTATTTTCGTGACTGTCTTTTTAATTGTGGTACTTTATATATGTCTTCCTGATCGTTGTCTTTTTAGACAATCATTTCTTTTAATTTGTCGTGTTGACTTTACTATCCGACACTCACAATCCGGTGTGTATAATGGCTCTGGTGCGTATATTTAATACCATTGATATATATATCTATATATCTTTTGCACCAGAAAATGGATCTAACAATGCAGATAGTACTGTATCTTTTTTTCTAAATCAGGTGGGTCCAATGACGTATTGCTCCAGTAAATTGATCTAACAATTGGACCTCACCTGATATTGAATTATACAGTATTTTCTGCATTGTAGATTCATTTACTGGTGCAGTCCGCTATTGGACATCACCTAATATAGAAAAATACAGTGCGTTCTGCATTGTTAGATCCATTTACTAGTGCAATCCGCCATTGGACCTCACCTGATATAGGAAGATACAGTACGTTCTGTATTGTGAGATCCATTAACTGGTCTACTCTGCCATTGGGCCTCAACTGATATAGAAAGATACAATACTTTCAGCATTGTGAGATCCATTTACTGGTACAATCCCCATTGGACCTCAACTGACTGGTTCAATCAGCCATTGGATCTCACCTGCTATAGAAATAGTGGTTAGGTTAACTGATCGTCTCTAAGCCATCGATTGCATAAAAATGACGCTTAATATTCAATCAATCAATTTATTTTAGAAAACTTTGCATTCCGTCATGTCTGCCCAAGTTATATAGTGTTACGATGGTTTCCAACGACTACCAACGTAGAGGTCTGACTGAACGACTTTTTACAAGCCATTTTTAAATAAATATAGGCCCTATATTCACGAGGGGTAGACATACAAAATACAAATATGTCCTCATATTAAGGAGAATTAACACATTCCACTCAAGTATATATATATATATAGATCTATATTTATATGTTTATTGTTGTTATACATGCATGGTAAGAAATATTCAATCGCACTTACGACATGTACAAGAACCATAAAAAAGGGTATCAGTGCTCACAGGCTAGGGTCTACTCACCTTAAGAGAAATATATAGACAGAAAAAATAAACAAATTTCTATCGTTTGAACCAATGTTTTTTGTGGCTACTGAAAATTGTGTTTACTTTAAATTCTCTCAGTGCATCGTATGCTTCTAGGACGGTACGGAATTGTAGGAAGGTCATCATGCTACCATGATTAGCGCATTTTGAATTTATAGATCCCTTGAAATTAAAGTTTCCCCCAACTTCCCTCTAACAATAATCTTCGTAAATCAAATGCTTCGAAACTGGGTGCAAGCGCCTGGATAAAACGGCAAAAATCAATGACTTAGCATGGTTCTTTTCGGGTATTGCGGCCTTAGGCCCGATCACAGATTGGCTTTCCCAACTAAATTTTTAACGCGACACCGTTTATAGGCAGTGCTAGCAAAACTTGGAGGAACAGGTAATTGTAGTTTCGCAGTCGAATTACGTTTGTCGGAATACGATTAAGAGTTAAGCGGAAAGCGAAATGGCAAACAGAAACCGCATATTACACGTAACAATAAGCACTTCGCAACTGTTTTATCGAGTATGACGAACAAAGCAATGCGGAATTAAAAACACAGGTGTTACAGCATTGTATGGTTTGTTAACAAAAACACAGAAAGGCAGTTGTATTTAACAACTACAGAATAAGTAACAAGCAGAATAGAATTTTGACCTGGTAGCCCTTCCATACAATCGGACTTGTATGTGTGCAGTTGGAGTCTTCAGCACCGATCAGTCAAGTTAAGAACGCAAAATTCCAAACCATTGTTTATCCAATGCATTCTAACTGCAAGCATGTGATAAATTACATTACAGTATAACACATTATATCAGACATATTATAATTATGTTTTTCCAGTAAATAACTGATATGATTTTCAATCGATGTTCCTGCCAAATATATTCAGTTACATATTTACGTTTCTTTCATAGGACACAACGTATATTGCTTGGTATGAAAGCAGTATCACTATAAAATAATAAATAAATAAATAATTATAAATTATAAAAGTGTATGCGTTTCATTCCTTTTTCCGCTTGTACCTATATTTCGTGTCTGAGTGAACTGATATTTAAATGAGCTTACTTCTGTGTACTTGTCTGCCTAGTACTTCTTTGTACTTGTCTGCCTATTGATAAGTATAATCCTGCATTGACAACTTTCTGGCTTATACATCATCCAGATGTTTTGCTGCGTCTTTTATAAAGGTATTATTTTATGTCTACTATCGCCAGGAATCATCACTACTACAAATACTATACGACACAAAGTCGATAGATGCTGTTTATTCCATGAATGTCATGCAAACAAATTAAAGTTTATATGCTAGTTGATGAAATAATTACTACTCAATTGTTTCTCCACCCGTTCAATAACACAAGCAAATGTCAGTATTATTACAACTGATCGAATCTGTTAAGATATGTTCAAAACAGTGTGTACAGAAAATATCGATTTAACTTTGTTTAAAATCAATATCATTAACTAGATATGATATCAACTGTTTCACAGAATAGTTGATATTCCTTATGCAACATCGGTTTTCAGTAATTTTGAAAATGAAGGTGCACTCAAAACACAAACATATATCATATATTAAATAACAATGACACATGCAGTTTAATATAATATATCTTCGACAAGAACATTTATAATAATTGATATTTTTTGATAATTAAACGAAACATTGTCGTCAACCATATAGTAGCAGCGTATAGTTCGGCCATACAATTATAGCATGTATCGTTAAGATAATTGTTTGCATAGGAAAGAGACATACAACAGTGAGTTCATGATTGTTAACTTAGGTTATATCTCAATGTTTAATAATGAGCTTGGCACGGAGGTTGTCCATATATCTGTCTAGAGCAGCCTAAAGCGGAATAATATTAATCATAATAAATCATGGGAATGGTGTAAAAGGAAATGCTATTGCTATGTTGCATATTATTTTATTGATTTCCTTTTATATGTTCGGCGCATGATACTACTTTTGCTCAGTCTATTTTATATATTCATAATGTTATGAGTATTTAACACTATATTGTATTTCTTTCAGACAAAATGTCCTTGCGTCTTTGTAAATTGTTCTACTAAACATTGTGACATTAAAGATGCAATCCTTCACCGGCTATCAGAGTTAAACATACATATAAATACGATTTGCAGTATCTTATGTTTAGAACAAAATATTTGCTCTAAAACTAAACTAAATAGTATATACAACACAAGGCTTCGATAAATCGGATGGACATTTCACATTTATCAATATTTTATGACAATAAGTATTTTATTCTGAGGATTCCTCAGATAATTCTAATAGAGGCACGGTCCTTCTGCGAGCAAATTACGAAATTCCTCACTTGAAGCAATCAATTATATATTATGAAATAGGTATTACCTAAATAATAGGCAATCAAACTATTAGTGAAATCGGTTTGTCTATAAGGAAACGGTAAGCATATAAATGCAAACTTATAATTAGTTACCCCACCTAGATATGCGTAGCATAACGTTTTAAGACTACAGTTTGATTTTAAATTATTACATGTCGCACTTTATGTCCCATTTCGGTACGATTAATAAGACGCTAATGTATTATGTAATATATTAACGAGTGAGTTTCTGACATTAAGTTAGTGTTCTTTTTTAAAGAGTTTCTCAATCGTATGACCATTTTAAAACATGTTCTAGAACTTAAATTACTCGAAATTAAACATGTTTCATTTCTCAAATTCCTGCTCATAGAATATAAGGGTTTTCCCCATGGAGGAAAACTATAGCTTCCATATCACATGAGAGTTTTAAAGGCTCATTAAACTTCCGAAACGGTCGTTTTTAGTTTTAATTTAAGTGAGTTTTACTCTTCCAGATGATAGAATACATATTTATTTGATCACTGAGAGACTTTGCAACGAAAAAATTAAAATAAAGCACATTATTAGTACATACTTAAGAACGGGTTTTGTTTACAAATTAATGTTCATCTCCTTCCGATAAACACCATCAGCAGAAAACGGAAAGCTTATTTGGAAATGCGTCGGTCGGTAATATATGATCAATTCACTTCAGAGAGAAACATAGTTTGGGAAACTATAGGGGATGCTGTTAAAAATTAAATAACCGCTAGTGGTTAAATAGTTTTTAAGAACGTCCCCTTCATTCCCCTCAGTGTATTAATAAACTGGAACCCACGAGCACGTAAGCGACGAATCGTTCATATTAAAAAAAAATATATATTTTTTTTTAAAAAAACTGTACTAAACTAACCACCCTTGGTAGCCTCTCAATATTGACTGCGATAAAGTGATTTGTGACGTAATAGCGCGTGCGATAATATCACGCGTATATGCAAGGGAGGATCCTGAGCAAGAGTTACTTGACCAAACTAGTAGTCCGTACTCATTGTTTTTCAGTGCGTATGATAATATATAACACACTACATTCGATACAGTTTTATTGCCGACATTAATTTTATATATTTTAAACAAAGAAAACCATATAACGATACATAATATTAGTGAAGCCATAACTTTTTCTAATTTTATTAATGAATCTCTTATCTAATGGTCTTAATCCACACACTACCATTGCAGTATTCATTTGTGTACTTCCGAACACTGGCGGAGGGACGGTCGGAAAACAAGCGAGTCATTACGGAATTACAAAAAAAATGTAAACAGTGGTTAAAAGTTCGGTCCGCTCGTCTAAGAAACACACATTTCGATCGAATTTATTTATTTTCTCGATTTTTTAAAAACAGTCACTAAGGGGTCTACAGGAATGGTTTTAGCAATACTATAAACACATTTAATTACAATCATTTTTGTTATTATCAAAAATTGTTCATTTCGGAAGTTTAATGAGGCTTTAAACATGACCTGCAAAAATCTTAGACCATATCAAGTTTGTAATCCATGATATATATTTTCATTTTCACGTCTACAAAAATATTCTACAACTTAAATTCGTTGTAGGAAACCGATAAAAAGAGATAGACATTACTATATATTTATGACATCATGTTTAACTACACGAAAAAAGATAATAATTATCTTTGAAATGAATTATTTAAACAAGCAATGTGCCGACAGATTAACATGTGTATTTTCTTGAGGTGAATATCTCGTATATACCTTCAGTATGTACTTTAAAATGTCTATTTCTTTTATATGTAATTGAAATTTTTTGCGTTAAATACGCAATTAAAAAGAAAAGTATTTTTGTGATGAAGGCCATCATTTGACTGAGATGAATGGGAGAAAAAAAATCATCATGAGTTTAAGCATGTGGGATAGAAAAATCACACTGAGGGGTCAAAATTACATGCAGAGAGTGAAATTATTCTTTACCTTATGGATGGACCCATGATAGATTCTTATAATATTGCCTGTTCTCCATTTCAACCATTATACGTGAAGAATCAAAATAGTGACCGTTGATAGTACAAATATCCGTTGATTACGATATTTTCAACGATGTTTGGAGTCTTTCAGAAAAACAATGGTTATAAAAAATCGAGTTTGTTTGCACTATATACAACGAGTATTTACTTCCAATTCCCGCATTGTCATAAAATTCACTAACCAATTACGGTATTGTTATAACATTCACTTACCAATTAACGGCATTGTTATAACTTTCACTAACCAATTACGGCATTGTCATAACATTCACTAACCAATTGCGACATTGTCTAATTCACTTATCAACTTTGTAATAGTCATAACATTCACAAACAAATTGCGTTATAGTCATAACATCATAACATTCACTAACCAATTGCATAATAGTCAAAACATCATAACATTTACTAACCAATTGCCTAATAGTCATAACATCATAATATTCACTGACCAGTTGCGTAATAGTCATAAAATCAAAACATTTAAACATTCACTAACCAATTGCGTAATAGTCATAACATCATAACATTCACTTACCAATTACATAATAGTCAAAACATCATAACACTTACTAACCAATTGCCTAATAGTCATAACATCATAACATTCACTGACCAGTTGCGTAATAGTCATAACATCAAAACATTTAAACATTAACTAACCAATTGCGTAAAAGTCATAACATTCACTAACCAATTGCGTAAAAGTCATAACATTCACTAACCAATTGCGTAATAGTCATAACATTTACTAACCGATTGCGTAATAGCCATAACATTATAACATTTATTAACCAATTTCGTAATAGCCATTACATTCACTAACAAATTGCGTAATAGTCATAACATTTACTAACCGATTGCGTAATAGCCATAACATTATAACATTTATTAACCAATTGCGTAATAGTCATTACATTCACTTACCAATTGCATAATAGTCATAACATCATAATATTTACTAACTAAATGCGTAATAAACAAGTGCTTAATAGTCTTAACATCATAATATTTACTAACCAATTGCTTAATATTCATTACATTCAATTACCAACTGCATAATAGTCATAACATCATATCATTTACTAATTCATTGCGTAATAGTCATAACATCGTACCATTTAATCATTTACTAACCATTTGCATAATAGTCAAAACATCATAACATTTACTTACCAAATTTGTTATAATCATAACATCATAACATTTACTAACCAACTTCGTAATAGTCATAACATCATAACATTTACTTATCAATTGCAGTATAGTCATAACATCATAACATTTACTAACCAATTGTGTAAAAGTCATTATATTCACTAACCAATTACGTAATAGCCATAACATTCACAAACCAATTGGTAATAGTCATAACATTCACTAACCAATTGCATAATAGTCATAACATCATATCATTTTCTAACCAATTACGTAATAGCCATAACATTTACTAACTAACTGCGTAATAGTCATAACATCATACCATTTAATAATTTAAAAAAACAATTGCGTAATAGCAATTACATCATAACATTAACTAACCAATTGCGTTATAGTCATAACATCACAACATTTACTAACCAATTGCGTAATAGTCAATCATATCATAACATTTACTAACCAATTGCGCAATAGTCATTACATTCACTAACCAATTACGTAAAAGTCATTACATTCACTAACCGATTGCTTAATAGTCATAACATCTTAACATTTACTAGCCAATTGCGTAATAGTCATAACATCTTAACAGTTACTAACCAGTTGCGTAATAGTCATTACATTCACTAATCAATTGCGTAATTGTCATGACATTCACTAACCAATTACGTAATAGTCATAACATTCACTAACCGATTGCGTTATAGTCATAACATCATAACATTAACTTACCAATTGCATAATAGTCTTTACATCATAAAATTTACTAACCAAATGCGTAATAGTCATTACATTCACCAACCAATTGCGTTATAGTCATAGTTTTCACTAACTAATTGTGTAATAGTCATTACATCATAAAATTTACTTACCAAATACGTAAAAGTCATTACATTCACTAACCAATTGCGTTATAGTCATAACATCATAACAGCTACTAATCAATGACGGCATTGTCATAATAACCAGTTACCAGTTATAGTATAATTGTAATCCAGTGGTAGAAATCGAACCCCGGATTGGAGGGTCATGCGTTCGATCCTACGCCACGGCTATGTATAGTGACCTAGAGAAAGACATTTTTCAGCATATGCTTAGTAATATTTTTTTCAGGAAGACTTAAGACGTCGTTTGTTAAGTTGTATTAACTTAATATAAAAAATATCTAATGAATAAAGTATATATATATTTCAAATAGTGAAATTGTTGTGTTTAATAATAATAATTATGACTACTGCTATTTGACAATAATAACGATGTTGTTTCTCATAAAACCATAACCTGCAGAAAAAGGTATCTCCCAGAAGAACGAACAACCTTATAAAAATAGTAGTCATAGTTGTTGATAATGCGATTGCATGCCGATTTATCGAATTTTACAAGAAGGTTTTGAAGATTCCTCTGAGAAACTGATCGATTTTCTTGCCGTTGTAATTACTTGTCATGTCTGGTTTATATCCAGGTCTGAATAGCTTAAAATTGCAGGCAAATCGTTGATATAAATGCTAAGTGGTACATCTAGTTTCATTCCGACTGTCATTGAAAGAAATGTGTTTATACAACACAATCGATACTGATACGGCGTTTAACAAATGTAACTGTGACAGTTTGCATTTCAAGGAAAACTTGTTAAATTGACCCCTCAAATCAATACTGAAAATGCAGTAGAATATCAAATCTAAACGTTTCTATTTAAGGCCACAACTTGCCTGCACACGAAATGGTATTTCCAATATTATTGAATCTCTTTTTATGCTAATTGTAAAACTTTAAAGATATGTCACAGTTATTGCAATAGTTATGAGAGCTTGCAGTGGCACATGTTATATCACCCCTCTTGACCAGGACCCGAGTCAGAAAACGATCACGTTATGTTACTTTCATTCCATTCCATGGACGCTTTCTTCTGGCTAGCATTTTATTATTTTATCATATCGGTTATTACAGCATTGACCACTGCATTCATGTTACATGTACGTGTACATTTTACATACATTAAGACATGATTTTGTAACATGATTGTACGTTGATAGCTATATTGCAGTCATGTAAATCTCATTCTGATAAAAATGGTTAAAATAAGTAATTCAGTATATTTACAGTAAACATGGTTTTATTTTCTACATTTAAGTCACATTAAACATATGTCTTAACTAATGAGGTTATTGAAAAGAAAGGATGTAAAATGTTACGTATTACACTATGTCAGCTTCGTTATTTGTCCTGTGATACACATTTACACATACTCCGCAAATCAATACATTCCCAATATTGTGAATAGCATTTTGTCTGATTCTAATTACGATACGTTCTTCCTCACTTCCAGAATCTGACAGCACTGTCAAGGGAATAACGTCTTGTTGACCTTCCATCTTATCAATATTCATGAGATGGCCCTTTTTTATTAACCAATAACAATAAATTTCACATTCAGAGTATATCAAATCAAGCATTGAGTTTTACATAAAAATGCTTTTACAGAATTAGTATTGTGCATATATGTACTAAAGTACTAACTACCATCGCTAATACTTTAACAAAATATCAACGGAAAAGTGAATATTCCAAAATAATCCATATTTCGATTGTTTCCACAATAAAATGGTGCACAAGCAACGTTGATCATGTGCTTACTTACCATCATGTGAGGATGTTTTTATGCAAGAATGCATATATGTGAATCTCTTTTGTTTATCTATAAAATACATATATATTGGTTTCCAAATTGTAAAGCAAACTTTACTTGAGACGGATATTGATGTTTTACGAGGCCTATTTCATTGTCATTTAGCAAATATTTTATATAAAAGACAGGAATGCTTGACAAGGTTTAGACTTATATAAACATACTATTTATAATTCAAATGGATGGACGAACGATATGCACTTCGTTCAAAATTAATTGCATCATGTCTTATTTAGCATTTATTAAGTACTTACTGAATAGTCAGCACGTTCCAACAACTTTTTTTTATCTGTTTTATAAATACAAACACTTGTCTAGAACTAGACAATATATACCAATCTTTATACACATAGAGATAAATGCAAAATTGATTTTATTTCGAGTTTTAATTTCCCCCCAGTTTAGGTTGGAGACATAAAATGTTTTTGTCGTAAATTAAATTGCCGTTGCAGTCTAAGATACGTAGTTATTTCAGCTAAGTGTGCGATTTTTTAACGCATTCTGATCTGTTACATTTTCAAAGTAATATATGTGTATTCTAATTCCAAGCATCGTGCATCTCACTTTGTCCCCGTAAACGAAATTACTTTTATTCATCAGTTTAATACAAATATTAATATCCAGAAACTATTTATAATATGCAATTATAAATTATAATAATAATAAAACATGAGTTCTGTCAGAAAACACTTTTATATTTACACTGTTGCTAGACAGTTACAGGTAGCCCAAGGGGAAACATAATACCCTGTATTTCCGGCTTTATGTGAAAAAAATGCGCTTTATTGACTGCATGATATATAATTGTGGTTTGGAAACAAAATCAACAGTATCGTTTTGATGACAATACGAATATCCTTACAGCGATATAACAAATTTCTTTTAACATGTTATGCAGTATTATCGCCTTATTACATGTATCTGATATTTCTTTTATTAGCTCGTAAAATATTTGTTTTGAGACGTTACGATATTTTATATATTTCCGAATGTCTGAGTGTATGGCACTGTATAATATGATTTACCCGAGTATAACATGACTTGATTACAAGTCCGACTTGTTAACGTATATACAAGATTTATTAAATCACGTTTAATTGCGTTTATAAGTATTCGGAAAATGGTTAAAAACAGTTCTAGACTAGGCGATGTGAGGGGTAATGCATAATATATTACCACGTATGCACAGACTCAGTAGAACATAGTCTGATTTTACCAAGAAAGGGAACATTTATAAATAATTGTTATATATAATGAAAACCTAAAGTTTGGTCAGTTAGAAATACATTGGAATTCCAATCGGGTACATTGAAAGCCGTATGTGTGCCTAGATAAGGCATTGATATTTTGAAGACGCAGTCTTAAATTGAATTTGTATTTGTAACACACAAAATTGGTCATTAAATAAAATATATCAATTGTCATACTAGTGATATCCGTCATCATATATCGTTCTTATTTCAATGTAAGGAGATACTTTACCGACTTCTTAACTTTCAAGAGGAAATGTATGTACAGTGATGACCTGTGAAGAATATTTAAATTTTGTGGTGCAATATCCCATCATTTATACAGTTTTAATTGTCTAACTAAACAAATAGTGCTTTTGTTTATCAACTGACTGTTTTACATAAAAGGGAAATAACTTTCAGCCAGACTATAGATTAAATCCAAAAATCGGTTGAAGCAACACTATAAATTTCGACAAACATAGTTAAATTTGAAAAGATATTGAATTTTTATTGTGTATTATAGTTCAGCTTGCATGTAAATACATACTACTAACTTGTGGAGCTCAGTATAGTACAATACTTAAACTGTGAAATTCTCGCAAGTACCTATAGCATTTCTATAGTACCAAACGGTAATAGGTAACGACGATGTAGTTATTTCCTACATAATGTTCGGCATCAGATGACCATTGAAAAAACAATATTACACTGACCAGTGTATGTTTGCTGATTTATTTCCGATATATACATTGAAAACTGAATATAGTAATCGATCTGTATGTAGTTTGAGCTATGTCACAATTACAAAAACACATTAAACGTCGACATGTGTTTGAGAGTGGGTGATGAACACTATGTATGTTGTGCGACAGCAATTACCCTGGAACTAATAAGGGATCTCACTATGTTATTCAGTTATATCTATTTCTCATATTTTGATAAAAAACAATAGTTATGTGGAGTTATCGATCGAATTTAATTATTTACATTTATTTATTTTAACGACAAGTCAATATGTATATGGTTGCAACAGTATTCGTCAATTTTCATGAAGCTAGTGCAGGGTAATTATATATTATCAAAATTTATTTTCTTTAAGTCACCAATATAGATAAGTGCTGATATCATTACTTTTGCATACCGGATCAAGATATCTGCATTTTTTTTTTTATTTGATATTTCTGTCTCACTCTAGAACTGAAATAAAATGCTCGCATTGTGACATATGACTTAACGTAAACAAAATATGACGTAAATCATAGTAGTTAACGTCTAAAAGCGATCGTTGTAAACACTGTAATGATGAATAAAGTTAAAATAAATGCTCAATGTTTAATTTGCAAGAACAAGAAACCTCCATGACTTGTACTTTTCTACCCACATCAGATGTTTACAATCAATTTACATGTTCACATTTATTTATTTCGATGTTAAAATCGTATGAATTGGAATGTCCTATCTAACAAGAATAGTATAGTTTATAAAATGTCGTTGCATACAGGCAAACGTATTACATATAACTATAATTCAAGCAGCTAGTTAACCCAATGATGTGATACTCGTAGTAAGGCTTGATATGAATACTGAGCTTAAAACTGTTTGTGCATGGGATGAAAACAAATTTAGTGTTGTTTGAATGTGAATGTATGGCTGCCTTGATGTTGTTGTTTGTTTTATAAATATTAACTGAAGATGCCTGGTTTAATTCTATTATATAAGACAAAGCATAAGAATATCAAAAATAATTCATATACGAATACAGTGATAGTAAATAAGATAATAATACGAATGGCATATACGATATACATGCATATTGCATTGATGTTACCCTGCATGGGAATGCTAACAGTTTAAAATAATCTAAATCGCAGTTTTTTGTCAACTCAACTTGATCAATTAAAGTGGAACTGGCATTGAATGGAAACAACAAAGAATTGGGTGATAAACAATCCTATAGGTTTATTTATCTGAACTGTGAGGTAATTGATATTTATGTTCTATAAAAGCCCTAGTGCTTTGTCATACCGAAATAAAAAAAACACATAAAGTACTTCGCAATAGTCCCATCCATTCACATTTAATAACCAGCTGAGTGACTTGTATTCACATTTTTGTCCCATCAGGTCAATCTCGCATGTTTTCATCAAATTATTTTCGCCCAGTTTATATAATTATACTGGATGGTAACTAAAGAATGGACAATATGGCGTAAAATTTACTGTATTTAAATGGATATTTTACATAGCTCTATCCTTATTTTCACTTACAACCACTTGATGCTTAAGTGTGCTAGAAATACTTGTGTTTTGTACCAGGAGCGATATCAACGGGCAGAAAAATATAAAAATATGCAGAATATGTTATCATCAGAATTAGTTAGTAAGCATACCAGAAGTACTACTACGTATATTTCGTTGGTAAACCCTTTAACCCTTTAACTCCTCAAAAGCGATTCATCCTCGACATATTTCATGTGATTTTGAATAGATATGTTATATCAACTTAATTTTTTTAATTTATTTACTCTGTGGAAGTATTATAATGTATGTGGTGCATTACATGGAAATAAAATAGTATTTAAGAAACCTGTTAAACGAAGTTGCACATAAATCAAGCCAAATCATTTATTTTTTATTGTTATACTTCTTGATTGATATTGGCACTTGCATTGTCATATTTTCTTAATACCGTAAATGTATTTGGCGTCTACACAAACCATTCAAACAAAGAACAAACAATGAAATGTTTTATTTCATTGAAACCAATCTCTACAAATTTGTCTTTACTCATAAATTTCGGAAACCTGACTGATTTTAATTCCCACTTAATGTTTACTTGATACCTTGAAAATACTTTCAGGAGTGTCCAATTGATTGTCTGATATATTTGTTCAAGGAGATCATTTGTTTTATTTGCGTTTGAAACGGTTATAGGTGACCCAACTGCTCAATATTTCTACACTGTTTATGATAACTACAGTACTTAAAGCGCCAAATAAGATATTTGAAGTTTAAAAAATCAATCAATGAAACATAGAACAAACGAATTAAGTGGAAAGGAATGAAACACAAATGCGACCGCAACATTTTATTTGAACAGTAAATATCAATTATTTGCAAAAAACATTTATTGCGTTTCATAAACATTACCACTGACATCACTCTAGCATGATTTTAGACATCATCTCTTGTTATTGTTTTGTTCAGCAATGGTTTCTTGTTTGTCGATTGTGTACTAACGGAAACGAGTATGGTGTCATAAAAGATGCAAACGATATTGCGCTACATTCCAGTTTGTTTTATTTTAATTGTAACATTCTCTTCACAGGAGATAGTGTGTACTATTTATCGTGCATCGCTCTTAATTCCATGGGCTACTGTAGCACCGTATCAAGCTTATGCATTCATAAACTTATCATTATTTACGTATCGTGTAGATAATAACTTCAGCTTTGTGTACAGACAGTACCTTGGTATAAAAACGACAGACAAATATTTTAGAGTAAAAATCTCCTTAAATTTAGAACATCGTTCGTATGTTAACAAGCAGGTAATATTGTATCGCTTATTCGGTTTTGGAAATGTTTCTCTCATGTTCCGACGAACCGCTACAACAATAACTAATACACAACTAAAATACGCAACAAAACAATAAAAACAATACATTAACTGTATCAATATCGTATAATGTTGATATTCCGAAAAAAGTACACATTCATGGATGTCATTTAAAGAATATAAATTTACCTTATTATATTTCGTATAACAAAATTTTGTTTATACGCAATTAAAGGGTCCACCGTGACCGAGTGTTCTAAGGCACCGTCTCGAGACCACTTTCATATTGTTAAGATAATGGGTGAGTATATTGAATTAAAATGGGATCTTCTGTAAGGCGACTGTGTCTATACTGGATTAAGCTGTAAAACAGCCGAGCTTGAAAATTTGTTGAACAATTTTGTTCAAACTATATAATATATATTTTTTCTTCTTGCCTCATGATAAACTTCAACCATAAAAAAAATATTCTTATATTTAGAAATCATACAGACAAAATAATCATACAAATCAACTATATATAGTATAATGTTTGAAACCCTGTGGTGTTGAACTGTTGCCCAACACTATTTTAAATGATACCAGCTGTTCAGATAACGTGTCTGGACAGCATATCTTTTAGACTTGTCTCAAACATAAAACAAAACTGTATGTCTGGAACACTACTCAATTCCAGCATACAATATACCTGTATGCTTGAAGACTGTTTCAAACCTCAGTCTTAAAACTAACCTAAAGCACATGAAACATAGCCAGGTTTCAGCACGAAACTAACTTTATATGTTTGAGAACGGTTTCAAACTAAGCGCATTAGACTAAACAAATGTGCATGAAACAATCCCCAGTTCCAGCACAATAGCTATTTCTATGAGTTTCAAACACCAACATATAGCTAAAAAGATGTTTTTTGTCGCAATGCACTCTCTCTCTCTCAGCGCAATTAAGCTCCTCCGAGGTTTCAAGTACACTTTGAAGCTGAGAATCACAAGCAGACTTCTTGCAACGTGCGTCGAAAGAAATTAGTTAAATATTGTATTGCTTTATTACGAAGCAGTACACCGTCCTATTTTATACCAAAACACTCTGACCTTATATTCAGGTAAACACCTACTTTTCAATTCATGATGATTATTCTTATCATGGATTATAATTTTATAATTCATCTTTTTATGATTCTTTCTTTTAAAACTGATACTTGATATACTATTGTATAATAATAGCGAAAGAATAAAGTTTAATACCTTTTCATACAATAATTGCTATATACAGACACTGCTATAAAACAAAGACATTTTTTTGACGAATATTGTCGCTGATGTAGGTGCAAGTCTCGCTCTGTCCAATAATAATAATCTAGTTTAACGGTTAAGTTTAGGGATTCCGATCAGCACACTATCTAATATTATCGCCTTAGTTAGCACACTTGTTACGGGTATGTATCAGAGACAAAACCATGAAAGCAAGTTTAAATATATTGTGCAGCAACACGTAATACATAACTTAATATTATCTGAATATGGATATTACAACACGCATGCTACATTCGAGATTCAATAATACAACGAGTGATATAAGTATAAAATTAAATACGTTTACTGTATTCCATTGAAGAAGTACTAGATTCATGCTATGTATGACCTTGATAGACAATCATAATTTCATGTCAGTGTTTTTGAAAGTTCTTACTTCTTTTATATACTTTACACTATTGATATCTCATCTGATTTATTCTCTTTACATCTATTAAATACTATTTTGTGAGTGGTTTGGTATAACAAGTCTATTGACCCTCTGACTATTCCTTTGTAAACTGTAATGCACATTAAACGTTATAAATACAAATATATTATAGCAAATTACTATTGTTTATATATAACCGGTCACACGAAGATCAATATCGCCCATTTGTACTTTTGATCGTGCTATTTCTTGATGGGGACAAACTTTAAATTGCTAATTGCAATACGCTTTTCAAATGAGTGTCAACAAGGTTTGATTGACACTATCCTTGTTAAAGATTACATTTAGTTATAACCGCTTTCGGAACATCGTAACATAATAATTTTATAACTAATATATATAGATACGGTTCAAGTGTAGAGCTTTCCAGCATGGATGGGTAAGGTTCAGTTGTACACATAACTAACATATATAGATGCAGTTCAAATGTAGAGATATCCAGCATTTGTATGTTAGGTTCAGTTGAATACATAACTAACATATATAGATACGGTTCAATTATAGAGATATCCAGCATGGGTAGGTAAAGTTCAGTTGTATACACATTACTAACATATATATATATATATACGGTTCAAGTGTACAGATATCCAGCACGGGATGATCAGGTTAAGATGTACACATTACTAACATATATAGATACGGTTCAATTGTAGATACATCCAGCATGGGTAGGTAAGGTTCAGTTGTACACATAACTAACATATATAGATACGGTTCAATTGTAGAGACATCCAGCATGGGTAGGTAAGGTTCAGTTGTATACATAACTAACATAAATAGATACGGTTCAATTGTAGAGACATCCAGCATGGGTAGGTACGGTTCAGTTGTACACATAACTAACATATATAGATACGGCTCATTTATAGAGATATCCAGCATGAGAAGGTACGGTTCAGTTGTAGTTGTGCACATAACTAACATATATAGATGCGGTTTAAGTGTACATATATCCAGCATTGGTTGGTAAGGTTCAGTCGTACATAACTAACATATAAAGATACAGTTCAAGTGTACAGATATCCAGCAAGGGTAGTTCAGGCTCAGTTGTACACAAAACTAACATATATAGATACGGTTCAAGTGTAGAAATGTCCAGCAAGGTTAGGTAAGGGTCAGTTGTACACATAACTAACATATATAGATACGGTTCAAATTTACAGATATCCAGTATGGGTAGGTAAGGCTCAGTTGTACACATAACTAACATATATAGAACCGGTTCAAGTGTACAGATATCCAACATGCATAGGTAAGGCTCAGTTGTACAGATAACTAACACATATATATATATATATATATATATATATATTTATATATACGGTTCAAGTGTATAGATATCCAGCATGTGTATTTAAGGTTCAGTTGTACACATAACTAAGATATATAGATGCGGTTCAAGTGTTGAGATATCCAGCATTTGTATGTAAGGTTTAGTTGTACACATAACTAACATGTATAGATACGGTTCAAGTGTACAGATATCCAGCATGGGTAGGTAAGGTTAAATTGTACACATAACTAACATAAATAGACACGGTTCAAGTGTACAGATATCGAGCATGGGGTGATCAGGTTAACTTGTAAACATAACTTACATATATAGATACGGTTAAAGTGTACATATATCCAGGATGAGTAGGTAAAGTTCAGTCGTATTCATAACTAGCGTTTATAGTGGAGATTCAATTATACACATAACACACACAGCCAGGTATGTCTTAATCATACAAATACCTAGCATTAATGGGTAGTGTACAGTTGCACACCTTGCTTACCTTGATAGATAAAATTCAATATATAATGCAAATATAAACAGTGAACAGAAGAAACCTACATTGTAATGTTGCACCCAATTATTTAAGTAAAGTTGGTAATGAATTGCGATAAATACTGAGTGCTTTCAAATTATTTCTTATTCAGTGCCTTGTTGTTGTAATGGCTTGTATGTACGGATGACCATACTACTTTCATGCCTGCAGCCTTTACAATTACAATGTGAAACGTATGTGTTAAGGTTTCACACGTATATAGTCATGTGTCTGACCAACATTTAACATTACTCTACAACAATTACTGGATGCCAAACAATAGACAAATCTGATTCAACTTCTACTCTGAACGTGAGTTCCTTAAGAGACGTTGTATTGGTCAGAAAGCAATCATTGCACCAAATGTCATAACTTACATTCCCTACTGCAGACTAGAGACAAATACTATTTTATACATTAAGCCAGTTCATAGCTGTGATCAGAATGTAAGCAAAAACAACAAAATGCTGTCTTAGATATTAAATTATACTTCATTACGTCAACATTAAAGCTATTAAACACTGACACATGTTTCTTGAAGCACAGTTTGATAGACACATTGTGACGCAGACTTGCACTCACTAATCTTTAAGGTGGTTTCAAAGACTTATTTTCATAACCACACGTAAATGTTAGCAATGACATATGATAATACGGTATAATATTTCGCTCCAATGTTTAGCATTTTGTCTTAAATAACAGTTCGGTTAAAAACCCGTAGTTTGTTCTAGTGCTTCCGAAACCAAACTAAACAGATAAACCTTTTTTGCGCAACTTGTATAACTAGAATGTCAGATTTTTAGAGTGTTTTTTAAGTGATTTAATATTGCTATGAACTGATTCAATGGTCAGGACAAACTTAGTTTATTAATAAAAATGTTAATTATGGAAACAAATGCATTTAAAAAGTACAATTTTAAGCGATTGTAAATTTTCATATGTATAACCAACGGCACAATAGCGATTCATTGTGCACCATGTCGATGAAAAATTAAATTGATTTAAAGAGTACAAATCAAATTTATTTAAAAGCAAATTATGGTCATAAAATACTTATTTTATTAATATTGATAATTTGTAAATCAGCTATAGGAATTGAAAACATTGCTTTTAAAGTTATTTTAAGTTTAAATCGACATTGCACCCATTGCATCCATTGCGCCGAAAAATCACATTCCGTGTTTTAGTTATACACTTTTGGAAGTATTAATTGTAAAAAAATATATTTAAATTCAATACATACATATAACGTTATTTATTGGATATACTTCAGACATTTTTTTTAAAGCATATTTGCTATATGTAATTATGCAACTTAATTATAAAATAAACCAATGGATGTAAATCTAATCTAAATAGCGCACAAAACGTCTGTATAGAGCATTATGATATCAATCAAATATATGTTTGTAATGTAAAACTAAGATCTCTTTCGTAGCTCATTTATGTTACATAAACTATCTACGGTATGTATATAAGCAGAGGTAAAGTGTGTTCAAATGTGCCGAAAGGATATATGGATGAATTTTTGTATGCAACAGGTAATTATTGTCATGGATTGTAATGTGTGAAGTAATTTGTAATGTTTTTTTTTTGTTTATGCAAATGGACAGGTTACACTGTACAACATAGGATGGACAGGTTACAATGTACTACATAAGATGGCCAGGTACCATTGTATAACATAAGATGGAGAGGTTACAATGTACAACAAAGGATGGACAGGTTACAATGTACTACATAAGATGGACAAGTTACAATGTACAACATAAGATGGACAGTTTACAATGTGCAACATAAGATGGACAGGTTACAATGTATAACATAAGATGGAGAGGATACAATGTACAACATAAGATGGACAGATCACAATGTGCAACACAGGATGGACTGGTTACAATGTACTACATAAGATGGACAGGTACCAATGTACAACAGGTTACAGTGTATAACATAAGATGGAGAGGATACAATGTACAACATAAGATGGACAGGTTACAATGTACAACATAAGACGGACAGTTTACAATGTACAACATAAGATGGAGAGGCTACAATATACAATATAAGGTTAATAGTTTACAAAATACAACATAAGATGGATAGGTTTCATTGCACAATTTAAGATGCATTCTGTTTCGGAACATTTTATTTGTCTTCTGGGAAATACCCTTTTTCCATACAATGTTGAATTTTCAACCTTGAAATTGAAAACAAAAATCATAAGCACCGAAATATGTTCTACAACATTACTTATTACATAGTTTACTAGATATACCCTATACTTCGCTCATTACACACATGAACTTATTTTAAAAGTTATCAATGCTATTATAGACACCAAACAATATCAGAATTACATTTCGGTTTTAAGACCTTGGTCTCTTGGGTGTTTATGATAAGATTGATGTGCATCAGTACTTGTATATTACTACTCAAACAATATAACAAATAAGACACGGACACAATGATTCAAATCGTCAAATTTGACCGGACTATATTCTAAAACATTTAATGGCTGAAATGATATACCGCCTTGAGACAAACTCGCTGGAAGACGCTTGTCTTGTACAAACAAATGTCGCAAAAACATCAATTTTGAAATAAATTAATTTTGTGACATTACCTGTACTCCATTAATATACTGAGATCAATGTTCTTGTTTGTTCCTTTTTATTCGAGTAAATCGTTCCCAATAATCGGTGTCCAAACATGACAGGACATGCAATTATTTATTTTCCAGTTTAGTTTTCAACAATAGGCAAACTAAAATCGCTTCTTTATAATCACCAATACATTGTCATTAACAGCATATAAAAACGTATTATAATCATACTAACAATATATGCATCACTCATTCAAAGACTACTACTCCCTCTATTACACTCCTCCATCGACTACTTTATAAAACAGTAGGAAAAAGAATCGACCAGTCGTCGGTAGACTACTTAACTATTTTATCCACGAATTAAAACAGCTTGATGACACATTTAAAAATAGGAATACTGTTAATATTCTGTAAAGTAAGCATGTGTAAATATATCGGTAACAAATAACCCACTCTACTAAAGATTAACTGTTTATATCAACATTGAATGTGGATTTGAGTGTTTTTTTATTATTTCCTGTATACAATCGCGTGGAAAGTTCATTAGTTTGAAGAAAAAAAGGCTATAACAAGACATGTCTTCATTGTAAAATAAACTGAGTTTGGAGAATTGTATCAGAGATAAATCTAATTTTTTACAGCTAACCAGTACAATGAAGTGTCTGGAATTTTACTGAGACCAGTAAAAAATTACCGGCATTTTATTTTTACTACGGTGTTTTAAGTATATCTGACGCATTTTAAGTATAACATCTTTGTATCCGTCAGTAGCTCTTTGATCTATTAACAAGCCATACATCGCTCTGGAATAACCTTCTGACACAGAACAAGCCATACATTTCTATAGCATAACTATCTGAGACAGAACAAACCATACATTGCTGTAGAACAACCCCTGAGACAGAACTAGCCATACATCGCTGTAGCATAACCATCTGAGACAGAACAAGCCATACATAGCTGTAGCATGATCATCTGAGACAGATCAAGCCATACATTTCTGTAGCATAACCATCTGACACAGACCAAGCCATACACCGCTGTAGCATGATCATCTGAGACAGATCAAGCCATACATCTCTGTAGCATAACCATCTGAGACAGAAAAAGCCATACATCACTGTAGCATGATCATCTGAGACAGATCAAGCCATACATCGCTGTAGCATAACCATCTGAGACAGAACAAGCCATACATCATTGTAGCATGATCATCTGAAACAGATCAAGCCAGGTATCTATGTGGAATACATTTCGGAGACAGAGCAAGCTGTACATCGCTGTGGATAACAATCTGAGACAGAACAAGCCATACATCGCTGTAGTATAACCATCTAAGACAGAACAAGCCATGCATCGCTGTAGCATAACCTTCTTTGAACTCTAAGTGATAAATCAGCATTATCTGTGACAACACAACCTTATAAATATCAGTTGCAAAAAAACAATTGACGGCAAGGATATAACCGCATTGAAACAGTGTTTAGTCAGTTGAAGAAAGAGAAGTTAACTTAATAAGCTATGCTTTCATTCCGATAACTTTTTATTTTGTATTTATATAAGTCATGTTGTATAGTTTAAAAAGTAAAATATGTTTAAACATGTGGGAAACGTCTTGACATTGTTGGTTGCGAAATTTTGTCCATTATATAAAATGGATCCGTACACATAAACTCGAAAAAATATACTATTTAATAATCTGCATTATATGTACAATGTATTGCATGTGTTTAACCTAAAGATTTATTATCAATATTATCTGACCTGGCTAACTCATTCGGTAGTGTTTCTGACCGTCAATCAAAATATTGTGAGTTCGAATCCAAGCCTTATCACAGCCACTATGGCGACGGACCATGAACCTTGTTCCATAGCCATCAGTCCCTCATTTCTGATTTTGGGAAAATTGTTGGTAAATTGCAGCGATAAGGTTTGCCTTATGCTCGTTAACGAATCCTAGGTACGCTACCTGGTTTTATATAACTGAAAGGCTCAAACAACGAAACAAACTAAAACTAAACTAGTATTATCAAATAGTGCATCTTGAAAACAAAATTGTTTATAGGGTCGCTCTATATATTTATACTGTTTTGTATTTCTTCATTCAGTAACGTATACGTGACTGTAGTATGCTTTTATAACACACATAGAGTGTTAAATGTAAAGGTAAGGTCAGTTTACCATCCCTGTACACATTTTACGTAGCATGCATCAATTGTCGTTCGTTATTACGAAATATGTAATGTCTGCAATACTTTTCTTTTTATATATCTATGTATATGAATATATTAAATTGTAACTGTCAAATAATAAACTTGTTTTATACAAAACAATAGAAATAAACAACTATTATTGATGAACAATATGTTGCCGCTTTTGGCAAATTTTTACTTTGCTAAAACACAAGTATTTCTTTAAGAATTAAAAAATGCAAATAATTCTATATTACATATCAGGATTCCTACAGTTTATAGAGTTTTGATATAAAAAGCTAACCTGTTTACGGACTAAACAAATTAATATACAATTAAAGAAAAAAAAGCATGACAATCCGTTTTCTTTAAATGATCGGTGTATATCCCACAGAATTCTGCGTAAGCTTAGATAGAAACATTGACAATTATCTGACGATGGTATATAGCATGTCAGGAACATCATCTGCTGTGGACGCGGTAATATACAGATGTGTCAGACACAATGAGAGTTGACCTTACAGAAGCACACATTTCTGAAGTAAAGATTGTCGGCATGTTGTATACAAACTATACATGTGTATGCAGTGTTACATTACATAAACTAGTAGATTGCCCAATGTAAAACAAACGTAAGCTTATTCAGTATATAAAATAATCATACTACATACTACACACATATATCATCAGATACATGTAACTTGAGAACAGGAGATCACCACATTTTACAGTCAATAGCAAAACTGACACTGGAGGTTTATAATCTGGAGAACGGGTGCTTTAGACCATCCTCTTTCCTCCACCGTCACATTTGAAAATTGGGCAGTGTAAATCGACGTAGCCCCGCAAGAGTACATATGGTATTTAAGGCATGAATATTTAGCATTATAAATAATTGTCATAGATTGGAGGTGCTGATGGAAAATATCGTCCCGAAGGATAACTGTTTTAGCGGTGACGAGGCTCAGTAATTATTCTTAGTCACTGAATTCTCCATCCGCATTGAGAACCCTATGAAAGATACATTTTCTTGCATACAACACGAAATGTGTTTTTTTTTAAAGATATCTAATCGGGTCTATTTCATAGTACCGCAAGGATATTATAGCATTTCTCAATGAATAGGTCTTTGCGCGAGTTATTTATGCATGGCGTTACGCAATAATATATGTCGTGTACTAAAAGTTTAAGCTGAACCGTATAATACAGATGATTTTTGAAAGGTAAATATTTAAACGGTTGCATTGATGTTCTGGCATAAACTAATCTTAGGAATAAAACATACAAATAAGTTTAAACAATTAAGGTATCCCACGTATGGGGGGTTTCATTATTGAGGAAAATCATATGTGTCAAATTAAATGTTATATATATAAATGATCCACTCAATATTGATGGTATATAACTGATACCGCCTATGAGTTATTATTTCCTTTTAGAATTATAAAACTTTTCGCCTAAATTAAATTTACTGTCTACTTTACTAACATAATGGCGAATATCAAAAGCGTCTTTTCAAAGCAGTCGTACTCTTTACTTCAAAATGATAAGTCTGATTCATTGATCTACTCTGACTGATAACTGGTAGGTCATAGAATCAGACTCAAGATGTCGTAAACGCTCATGTGAAGCGAGAAAAATGTGTATCTCTCGTGCATGGATGTACAAATGTTGTCCGAAATAATGACATTGAGAATAAAATTTGCTTCATGAATGATTCATTGGATGGAATAAACATTACACTTTATCCACTTTATTGCTTCATTTATTACTGGCGTTTATATTAGATAGCAGTACCGTATAGTCAAACCGCGTTTATTCATAATGATTATTTTTTGTTTCTTCCAAAATGTATGAAATCCAGACATTGTTAGATGTCAATTGTTGGTGAAAAATATTAAAATAGGTTACTTCTACGAAATAAAACACAGCCGGAAATGTAGAAAAAAAAAGAAAAACATTCCCAATTAAAAAATTATCAATAATGAGTTTTGATGTCTATTTTCACTTTTTAATTCGCAATTATATAAGTATAAAACTTCATCATACTCCTGTGATTAGCAAAATAATCAGTTAATATATATGGGAAATGAAATTGTGTTGTTGTTGTAAGAAATGGATGGGGTTCGGTATTAAATTGTGTTTGGACAACTGTCTGCTATATTTAATAATTTAGGTGTACAAAAATGGTACTTGTGCGGCAAGCGTTCATTACCTTGTTTAGTTATAGTACGGCATTTACCTTGTAAATCAACATCATAATCAAAATGCCATCTATAAAGTGGTATATGCATATATAGACATATATAACACATCATATAGGTTTTGGCAAATTGATAAAATGATTTATATGCAACATTCACGTTTTAATTATTGTTATTGGAGCAAATTTGGCTCTTATTTCTTTTTTTTTAATTTGGCTCATAACTTTCGTTTGACGAACTGGTAAGCGGCTATTTATTCTACAGAATGTTTATTATGCACCAGTAGGTTTATTATTACCAAGCGGTTGCTCTTAATAAAATACAATTCTGGCATACTTATAGAAATAATTACACTACTTTTTCTAGCTGAGCATGGATACCATCTTAGCCAGGGACATTGACTGATTAATATTTACCAAGTGTTGTGTGCCAACAAGTGTTTTATTGAGATTAAACGTGTCTCTTGATTATGCTTTGGCTATTTCTTGAATGCACGTCTTAGTTAATTTGTACAGAATGAAGCAATTGGACAGAACCAACGTGTATATAATATTTTTAAATTATAGTATCATAATCATCAATATTCTTTTTTTCTGAAGCAATTTGTTAGTTGCAACATACTACTTATTAGTATTAACGTTGTAAAAAGCTCAACATATCCTTTTATCTCACCCCATGACATACATATAATAATCAAAAGTTACATTTTCAATGTAATACTATTTCATTATAACTCAAATCTCTTTATATATGCCAATAAATACATGTATGTAGTATCAGGTGTATGTATACACATATATAGAATGATTGAAACAAGACTATGGCATGTCAGGGTTTGTGATATAGACACTCCTGATATCATCTAATAATACAGCGTCGACTCAGTGACAGCACGCTGATATCAGTTACCATAATGCAATCACGTCTTACAGCCAGGAGTAAACCGATTGATTAATGTTGATACTCATGGAAAAAAAATTTCGGTTTAAACACGGAAGCCTTTTAAACAGTGTATCTAATTGTGAGTCAAATAATTGAGGATAATAATATTTGCTTTTTATCTTAAAATTTATATATTTCATTTTTTTTTTGTTTGTTAAATATTCAAACTGATCAACATGATGCCTTTAGTTTGAAGTAAGTTTCGCGTCAATGATAAGTCATAAAGCCTCGTTCTATGTATTTATTAACGCGTCTTTCAAATTACCGACCGCATTACATATCGGCTTAAATACGCATACTATGCAAATGTTAATGTGTTAACATATTTCATATACCTGGTTTTATTTTGGTTGTTGCGCTCATACGATATATTTATTACAAATAGTATTCTAAACTTATTTGCAATTCCAAATGCGACTGCGAAATATTTTACCTTGCTCCGTTTGTATGGAGATGCCATTTAGGCTGGGTTATTTGCTACCTAAATAAACATCTTGTAATTAAAATGTTTATTAAAAGTTATCTTTCTTCAAATTGTCATATAAGACGGTTGTTGGTGACTTTGGTCGGTAGAATATGTATTTGTATATGAGCGAAGCCTTAGACAACTTAAGGTAAACTATGTATATATTATATTTCTTATAAAGGTGAAAAAACAGAAATTCGATTGTTTTAAATATACAAAACTTGCAACTCTTGATACAAAAAATGTAGCAGGACAACTGTTTTCGAATAGTCAAATGATAAATGTCCTCTCCTGCGGATAATGGTACGTCTGGTAAGGGCATTAATAACTTAGTACACATAGCTATACTTATGTTGAAGTTAAGTATTATCTACACGATGGAAATAATAGATATGATGGGTAATTTATAATAATACATGTATGTGTCTGTTGTATAATATCACTGCTTAAGTACCCCGGAGAATATTTCAGAACATATAATCACCAATAAACAAATACCATATCATGTAGACAAAATTACATAGTGGTTCAGACTCGGAATAAACATCGTCATAAAGAGGTTAGTCATATCATGCAACATATTCTGGTATTTATAAGAAACCTGATGACGTAATATTGAATAAAGAAGGAAATATGAAAATTAGGTAAAATACAACAAATTTACACGCACATTTTGGTAGTTATATACATTCGATACTTTATTTAATCATATGTATAATTTCTGTTTGAAAAAGGTGTGACTAAAGGTCTTCAACTCATGAAATAAAATGTTATGTTGCATTGTTTGAGATTTGAACTCGGCTGAAAGTCTAGAGAGGTAAGCCTAAGACAAACAATACAATACGAAAAAGCTTAATTTCTTTCCGCGGTCACAATACTGTATTTTAACACCCTTCAGAAATTTCCTGTGATTTTATTGTTTGGTGCTCTTAGATTTGCGGGTATGAAAAACTACATATACCGTCGGTAAAATCACCACAGTTTCGTGTTCTATGTATTGCTAGGTCATTTCTTTACAACGTCGCCGAAAACA
Organism: Panopea generosa; assembly: GCA_029582155.1. NCBI lineage: Eukaryota > Metazoa > Mollusca > Bivalvia > Adapedonta > Hiatellidae > Panopea > Panopea generosa. The sequence continues at coordinate 90,208,718 of CM055896.1, forward strand.
ATGTAAACAGTAGTTAAAATGGTTTGTAAACAATAGATAAAAATGGTTTGTCTATTTAAATTACTATTTATTTGTAAAATGTTAAAAATATAAAGATATATTGAATATTTGGATCAGTTTGTCGATTTAGCTTGATTTTACCTAGAACTACTTTGATAGCGCATCATTGATGATATGCGTCATTCGGCTAAACGGTTAGTTCAATTTAAACGCTAATCGCTTGAGTAACTTGGTTCAACGAGCGAATTTTAATGATAAAACGTATAAGTGCGTTAGAATAGGGTTAAGTATACTGTAATTTGGAAATTTGCGACCGTATATGGGGTTTTTAATTTCAAAATTACAGTATACTTAACGCTATAATAAACTACATTTTAACAATATATTTAATCCATCCTCTACCATTAATACCCATTATAATGAAAACTGTGCCCTCTATCTGGTACAAAAAATACAAAATCTTGTTTTAAACACAGCACATATACCATTTTTCAACAAACCATATAAAGCATTATTGTACATTTTTCTGGCTTGCTTCGATGTTCTGTCAATATATCATATGACAATATATATTTCATTTTTACATTCGATAATATTTCAGAATGTACGCGTTTCAATAAGTTAAATTGAATTAATAAAGTCTAATCAAATTAAAAACAAGTACTATATGTATTAATATTAACCTTTCCAATCATCATCCGAAGTATTATGCGGCAGGCAAAAGCTAACAAATCACTATTAATATAAATGTCATTGTTCAAATTGTTATTCACATAAATGCGAACACCGTGGGTTTGATGCACGAATATAGTAAATATTCCATTATAATTTTAGATTAATGTAATTAATTGAAACGTGTGGTTCTTGATGAGGTAAAGAACTATTCGTACATATTTCTATAGAAGGTATATCTTTGGAAATGTAACGTGGAATAACATTTTTATTTTTTTACGCTTTCTCATTTAACAATAACAAAATATTGATATATATATCCAGAAGGTCTGACCATTTAAGCTAATATTTGACAAAGTCCTATGTATCATATTGGAACATGGGCGTGTAGGTTTTTCATAAGTATCACGTATATTTCATCTGGTATTTTTTTTTTAAATAAAAGCACAGAGCAGCACTTTGTTTGATCAGTGAAAATATTAATCACATGTTATGCTTTATTTTTTAAACTACAATTTTCAAACGGATCGACAATACTGTGAATCTGTTGCTCATACAAATGTGTAAGTCTACATTATTGTGTAGGCATGATATATTGCGAAAACATGTTTATAGACATTTTTAAACAATCATAATACATTCCTTTTCAGTCATTTTTATATATATTATATAATGAATCAAATCATAATTTGACGTTTCAATCAATGGATTAAAATATGTCACACTCTGTTCAAAAAACATTAAAAATACACCATTACTCCCTTACGTATATATTTAAACACATATAAATGTAACAATGTATATCAAACGTAGTGTGGTTATATTTTCTTTCGCATATTTCGAACTCCTGCACATTGCATACCATTTTCCTGACAAAAGCAATCAGTTACATTTTTTTTTTAAATGGACACAATTAGTGCCTGTGATAATGTTTGGTGTGCAAGCAGAATCAATATGTAACTGAAAGTAAATAAATGTTTATATAAAAAGTGTTTAAGCGATTCATTCCTGCCTACCACTTTTACTTAGCTTTCGTGAGTGAGTGATACATAAACCATATTGTGTGTGATTATCTACATGGCGATGCGTCTTTTTCTGCCTGCCTCTATATTTTCATCTTGGCACCATACTATGTTAAATTCCTATTTTATTTAATTCAAGGTGTTATATAGACGAGAGATATCGCTATATATACAACATATGTACAATAAGAAACGTTAATTGAGGCTACCTTTTGTGATTAATAACCCTGTTTGCATGATGCAAATAAGTGATTGTTTGTACGTTAGTTAGTGAAATAGTTATTCGATTAGCTATTGTTCCTTTCCGTCATATTGTAGCGACGAATACCATAATTATGACAACTGATTGAACTGTTTGAATTGAAATATTTTGTTTAACTGTACATAATATATATCTATTTTTTTCTCGTCGATATATTCAATTCTTTTAACTATTGCATATATTTCACGGAAAAATTAATGTACGTTATGTAACATCAGTTTTTAGTGATTTCAAAAACAAAAGGGTAAAAACGAACAAAAATTATATAATGTATTCAATAACAGTGACACTTGTAGCATTTTCCTTTTCAAGAACGTAATCATATCTCTTTTTTTTTTTTTCAGTTCACGACACTTTTTTTAAATATCAATCATATAAAACCGTAACATATAGCCACCACATTATCGCTTGCATAAGAAAATACATAAAACAGTGATTTCATGATGTGTAACTTCGGCTATATCTCAATGCTGATAATGAGCTCGGCACGGAAATGGTCAATATATCTGTCTAGAACAGCCTACAACGACAGAATATTAATCATAATAACTCACAGGAATGATGTAAAAGGAAATGCGATTGCAGTATATATAACAGTTTATTTAGTGTTCCCATATTCTCGCATCCGTTAAAGTGATTTGCATTTATTGTAACTATCCTATTTATATTTGGCGAAAAATTATGTGTTTGTACATTTATATAGTAATGAGTTCGTGCGTCTATGTGCTTAGAGATACCAACACGCTTAACTGGTTATATCAAATACGAAATTAGCTTCGGTAATGGCGAGTTGAACGTGTTACACATTGTTTAAATATTCCATCATTCCGTTTGTTACATGTCATGGATGACAGAAAGTATGTTCGGAAAAAACGAATACAGTAAACTGAAAAGTTCTAAATTTTACTTGACTTCATTAGCTCGAAATAACTGTTATGAGTAATTCTGACTTGTTGTATGTTACAACAGGCATATTGAATGAGGCAGCCGATTTTGTTTCAATTACAAAATTAACATCAGATTTACCTCAAATATTTTGCTACTTTTAATAACATTCCAACACTTGTTATGATATCTGTATATGTTGCATATATTAAATTAACACATATTTTATGGTAGTAGGAGAAAGGCATAGAGTTTGTTTGCACATGCTCTATAAGTGTTTATATCGTGTTTTGTATAGCAGAGAGGAGTGATAGTATCCTAGACAATTTTCAACACGCTAGATGTTATATATATATCACATAAGATCTCAGTTTAACCCTCACAGAAAAACAGACACGCTTTCTGCGAGTCAATTGTAAACTTTACAACATGTAGTAATAATACATTAAAGTATATTATGAAATATGTGTTGTCTTATTAATGGAGAACACATTCTTCATTTGTTCGCACTTGTCTATGCATACGTTGTGTTTGTATCTTATATCGCTCAGCAAAGAGGGGTACTTGAAATGTGATTAAAACATGTTAGAAACATTAGCGTTGTATATGGCATCGAATAGTTTAGAAAATCGTTTTGGAATCTATATATAAAAATAGACTTTTACGAGTAATTTCATGTATAACCGTTTCGAAAGGGACACACCCAAAATAAGCAACACATAATTAGTGTAATGTAATTTGTATATATAATTGTCTATCCCACAAAAATAAACATAAAACAGTGTTATATGACTACAGTTCAATTCTTAAACTACATGACTTGTCGTATTTTGCGTCCCATTCGAGCATTAGTCTCGGACCGATTCATTAGTGTTTGTAATGTATGCTATATACTAATCGGTGGATGAGTTACTTATTTTCAAGATTTGTCTCAATCGATATCAGCACTTTTCATGCAATTGCTTTTAAAACTTGAAATACCTTAACTTGAAACATATTGCATACTGTATATTTTATATATTGTCTGATCTATTAGGAAATTCGGATATATTATGATAATCTATAATAAAACTTTGACGTATACTTTAATTAGTAATTCAATCGTTTTGTGCACTCATTGTTGTATTAAGTTGACAGTCACAGTACAATTAATCTAGTTAACACTATTGAATTATATATTAGTTGTAGGTATTCACTTACGAATCAAAATTGGACCATACCATTTAATTACAATTCACGGAATAGCCATAACGTTCGCTAGCTATTTATGGCATGGTCATAACATTCGCTAGCTATTTACGGCATGGCCATAACATCCGCTAGCTATTAACGGAATGGGCCTACCATCATTCACTAACCAATTACGGCATGGTCATAACATTCATTTACCATTTGCTACATGGTCATACCGTTCACTAACCAATTACGACATGGTCATACCATTCACTAACCTATTACGACATGTTCAGACCATTCATTAACCAATTACGGCATATTCAGACCAATCACTATCCAATTACGGCATTGTCATAGCATTCACTAACAATTTACGGCATGGTCAGATCTTCACTTACCATTTACGGCATGGTCAGAACATTCACTATCTAATTAAAGCATGGTCATAATAGTAACTAACCAATCACGACATCATCTTAACATTCACTAAGAGTTAATCATTAGTTTAGTTGAAACATGTAACATACTAGAGATGTCCTCAAAACTTGAGTGTAATATTCGATAAATCAACATGCACGCGCATTATCAACGACGACGAATGTTATCAACACCTTTTCCCGATATTGGAATGAACCGATAAAAGATGATAAAATCGGTAAGTCTCTCTTCAACCAACATCTTTTTTTATTTGAAATATTCTGAATAAACCATCATTTCTAATATCAACTTGTGCACATTTAGCTTAATTGAAATTATTATGGAACAATATGCTAAAGTCTATATGAAATGTAAAATAACTGTTTTGAAAGCAGTTTTACACAAGTTTCTAATGTTTTTTTTTTGCATCCTTTCCACATGATTTGTTAAACGTATTGACTTTATGCTTTATTGTTAAATGTATGCTAAATATATATACTTATGTGAATAAAATATTGTTTAAACTAATTTATAAACATAACAATTGGAGTGATAATCAGGTACACGGACATATATTTTCAACATTTTATACTTGTGAAAAAGCACATTCAATGTATTACTAATTTGCTTTTAATATAATAATTACTATGTAAATTAAAACGCATCTTAACAATTATGCCAATAACTCAACAGCAAGTCAAACTCTGTTTATTTAGAAATTTGAAGTTGTTTAGTTTACACATATTAATAAACATAAAAGTTATAGGTATTTGACAGTAGGAATTAATTAGGTTAAGTCTTCTGGTAACACAATCTTCAGAATAATTTATCTCCAAAACCATAGAAAGCAGAATATATAATATTCATCGCCGTTGATAATGCGCGTGCATGCCGATGTTTCGATTTTTAAAAGAATGTTTTGAAGATTCCTCTAAGAATCTGATCGACTGACCTGCCGTTGTGATTATTTGTCATGCCTGGTTTATGCCCATATCTGGATAGCTTACAGTTGCAGACAATCGTTGATATAAATGTTAAGTGGACCAACTTGTTAGATTCCGACTGATATTCAAAGAACTTTGTTTATACAACACAATCTATAATGATACGATGTTAAAATATATAATTGTGACAATTTGCATTTCAAGGAAAGCTGATTAATGTGACCCATCAAATACAATACTGAAAATACAGTAGCATTTCAAATCTTAACGACTCACTAGTAATTCACAGTTTCCCTAAAATCAGCGAATTTGTTGTTACAATAATTTTTAATCCGTGTTTTGCAATTACAACGAATAGTTTTGCATGTTTTGGAGATTGAGTTTCAAAACAAGTCTGTGCTTCCAATCATGTATCATTCTATACAAGCGTTCATTACAGAACTGACCTTTACATTTATACTACAAAAAAAGTCATGTTCTTGTACATGCTGCATACATTAAGGTTGTTTACATAGTTGTAAATTAGTCGTACCAGTTATATTAACAGGACATTTTACCAGAACAAAATCCTTTACCATAAAGATTCGTCCGTGTCCAGAGGTTTAATGTTTCGTATCAATAGCACATACCTCTCACATCATATGCCTTATATAACCTGAAATGTGTTGAAAATGGTGTTCAATCCCATTAAAAACAATAAATGTCACTGGTTAGTGCAGCATGCCCCACAAATGTTCTAAGAAAATAACGATATATTCTATAATAAGTAGCAATGTATCCATGAATATCAAGAGTCATGGACTGACGTTTCAGACTAAGATACACATTTTCATTGTTGTTTTTTTACATTATAGTATGACCTTGACCGTTGTTTAACCTTCACTTTCACATTTTATGTAATGGTCAAGATATTTCTACAGGTAAATGCAGGTGATACATCATCTGGACATGTTGATCACTTATGTCGAGCTATTTTAAAATTCCTCCATGTCAAACAAAGTTACAGACCAGACATGAAATATCAAACAAACTGAAAGTGTGACCATGACCTTTGGGGTAAGGTTCTTGGTCTTAACGCGACACTTTGTCATGTCATGTTGATCCATTAATAAATTGAGCCAAGCGTTTTTCAAATCCGTCAATTTAGAATAAAGTTACAGACGATACTTGCAATCTCAAACAGAGATGTTAAACTGTCAAAATATTGTTGAACAAACTCAAAGTGTGACTTTAACCTTTGAGGTACGGGTCTGGGTTTTACGAGCGACTCATCGTTATGTCATCTTGATCAATTGAGCCAAATTAAATACAGCATTACAGTCCAGTCAGGAAATAACCATCAAAATAAAAGTGTGACATTCACCTTTGAGGAAAGGTTCTGGGTCTTACAGGCGACATTTCATTGTATCAAGTTGATCAACTAGGCCAAGTGATTTTGAAATTTATCCATATAGGTGACAAAGTTTCAGAACTCTCAAACAGACTGAAAGTGTCGTAAAACATAGTTAAATTGTGACCTTGACCTTTGAAATTGAAGTTTGGGTGTTACATGCAACACGTCATATGAATATGTTGATTATTTGTAGCAGGTATTTAGAAAATCATTCCATGCATGACAGTCACCAGCCGATCACGAAATCTCACACAAATTCGGTGTTGTCAAGCAAACTCAAAGTATGACCTTGACCTTTGAGGAATAGGTGTTGGTCTTACTGGCGATACGTCGTCACGTTATGATGATCATTTGTAGCGAGTATTAACAAAATCCATTTATGCATGACAAAGTTATAGGCCGGACACGCAATACTGGAATGACGGAATGACAGTGAGACATACGGACGGACGCTGCGAGTACTATTTTGGGATGCATAAAAATATCATAAAACAGTCATTATAAATTCAGTATACGTTTTAACAAATCTGCATTTATGTTAGATGTTGCATATTACACTGTTATTCTATGTAAGCTTCAATTTTTTTTCTTTGATGAACCAATCAGAAAGTGTTCTGTTATAGGCTCTACAATGTGACCGAATATTTTGTAAATCAATAGATTTTGCAATATTGTGAATAGCATTTTGTCTCATTTTAATTACGATACGTTCTTTTTCACTTCTAGAATCTGACAGAACTGTCAAAGGAATGATGTCTTGTTGACCTTCCGTCTAATAGATATTCACGAGATGACACTTTGGTATTAACCATTTACAATCAGTTTCAATTCAAGCAATAAGTAAAGTTTTACATAAAGTTAAGTATTTAAGAATAAGTATTAAAGTAACAAGTATCATTGGCAATACTTTAACAAAAATGTGTTTATACCAAAATAGTCTATATTTCTATTGCAAATGTTGCATAAGTTACGGTGAGCATCTGATAAATGAATAACAATTTATATAAGCAAGATTGTGAATCTGTATAATTTACTTAGATTAAAGCATATATATCTATAAAGTATATAGTCGAGATTATATATTGGTTTCTCAATTGTAAACCAAATTGTATCTTAGACTGATAGTGTTGCATTAAGGGATCTAACGTTTTTTTTTGGCGCAATTCTTTACTTTTGACTTTTACATATATGAACTGACTATCTGACATGGTTTACCCTTATAAGAACATATCAGTTATATTAACTAAATTGAACGGATCAACGCGCCTATATACTGATAACATTTCTTGTTGAAGCCGAGCATTCATTAAGTTCACAACTAACGGAGTAGTAGTCGGGGTCTTTATACTAGTTGGATAATGTTTAATAAAATACAAATACTTGTCATATACATTCTAGACAGCATATACAAATGTTTATGCACAAATCGTTGAAAAGAAAATTGATTTTTATTTCGATTTTTATTTTAATTAATGAAAAAAAAGATATAATTATTGTTGCAGTTGAAATGTGTTTGCTATATAAGATCGTTTCACCAGTGACGCATGTGTTTTGTTTTTATTTCATTATTGATCTGTTTAGTCAGAATGCTGAAATTTTTAATTGGTTAATTTTAAGCTGTAAATTAATAGTTATGTCTTGCATCTCCCCCCCCCCCCCCCCCCCTCAAACACTTAATGGTTTAAGTTGGAAAAAAAACATCCGTTCCGAGAAACAACTATAACGACGGAAATGTATACTTTATTGAATTTCAACAAAAGCAGTTATTTGAAGGAAAGAAGTTTTCACTCCGAAAAAAAATAACCATGGGTGCTATCTTGTATTTAACTCAAAGATGTGTTATAATATTTCTCGACCCTAGGCTAGATAGATGGCAGTTATGCAAGAAATAAATTTTGTCTATTTCTGCTCATAAACTATTCGGGTTTTCCCCATGGAGGAAAACTCTATCTCCCCTGTGACGTGACAGCTTTTTCACATGGCCTGACGAAAATCTGGGACAAAATTGTTTTTTGGCAATATATTTCCTTATCCACAAATGGTAATCAGATCCATTTTCATTTTAACGTCTACGAATATATTTTAGTACTTGATTTTGTCATAGGAAGCCGTAACAAGAGATAGACGTTATGTCAGATGACGTCAACGTATATATCTATGACGTGTTGCTTACCTACAAGAAAACGTTCAGAGTAAAATTTATATTTGAAGTTAATTATTTAAACAAACAATTTGCGGAGAGATAAACAGGTGTAATTTCTGGTGCATACTTTTAGAAAATTCTAAAAGTATGTCCATTCCCTTATATATATGTGAAACTTTGGGCGCATTTAAAAAGTAGAATATTTTTGAGATGAAGGTCATTATCGAAGAGATATCATTTGGTTGAGATTAATCGGAGAAAATTGATTATGAGTTCATCAATAGAAAAACCTCGGCAGAGACTCGTCCCTGTATGTAATGCGTGTGTGTGTGTGTGTGTGTGTGTGTGTGTGTGTGTGTGTGTGTGTGTGTGTGTTACATTTATGTCTGGTTGTTCACAAATAATTATCTCACTGAAACGAGAATTATCTTCGTCCTCAGTAAACGAATCAGTCAGCAACCCTGAAAAGAAAAACAAGCATGGTTCTGTGCTAGTTGATATATTAATCATACCAGAGTATGTACCCGTTCATCTTGCAGACTCTGACTTTGATAAGATATCGTCAATGTTTAAATGGGCTTTAAAATCGGAAATCGAGCCACTCATCAAGTCGATCTTTAGTGAAGTAGCCCATTCTTTGCACGAACAGATAGTTCAATTGGAGCAAACAAATCAAGTGTTAAACGATGAAGTAAGGCGCCTCACTGACCATGTAGACAAGCTCGAACTAGCAAGTGATACAGCCGAACAGTACAGTAGGCGTAATTGCCTGCGCATAGTAGGTGTTCCTCAATCTAACGATGAAGTCACTAACGACATCATCACGCACATTGCGGCCGAAATCAAAGCAAATATATTTCCAAGCGACATCGATAGATCTCATAGAATTGGTCAGCCATCCGGTTGGACAAAGCCCAAATCTATCATAGTGAAATTTGCGACTTACCGTGCACGCAACAACTTCTTCATAAAGAGAGGCGCTCTCAAAGGAAACGAAAATTACAGTAAGGTTTATATAAATAAAGACCACACATCCGACTTGTTCAAATTACCCAGGAAACTCTATAAGGACAAACGTATACAGAAGTGTTGGATATATGACGGAAGCGTTTTTGTCAAGGATCAAGCCGACAAACAACATCTCATCAGCGCCTTACGTGACCTAGACCAGTTTGCATCATAGTTGTGTTTACAATGAATAACAGCGTGTAACGCAAACTTCGTGGAACAGTATATTTTACTACTATAAACACTTTGAATAGTAACTTTACTGCTATCAAAACTTTGTCCCGTGAGTGGACTAGACGTGGTATAACAGTCAATTTTCTCTTCGATTTGTGTTGACATGCAAAGAACAATATATTTGTATTATATAATCGATATATGCTTCTAAATATACATGATATAGCTTTGGTCAATATACATTGTCTTTAATTGTAACCTTTACTTCAGCTACAGGCATTTGCCTTATTTGAAACTTGGAAGTGCTTGTATGAACAAAGACTTTGATAGAAATCTATAAACATTGTAAGTCCTTGGCACGAAACCTAGATACGCATTGTCTCAATTATTATAAAAATTACATCCTGATATCATGTTTCTTAAATTTATGTATATTAGCCATTACCATATAAACTGACTGACAATACTGACATACACTGTCAATGTCTCTTCAGTGTTACTTGGTAGTGTTTGCTTTGTTGTGGTTTTTTTTGTTGTTTTTTTTTTGTTGTTGTTTTTTTGTATATAAATTGTATTTGCTATATTTTTGTGTATTATCTTTCTGTTTCCAAACACCTTTGACCCAAAAGATATTTATAAAATTAAGTTTTATTGAGAAAAAAACACACACACACAGAAAACAATTACTTATTCATTTTAAACTAGCTTTCATCTGATATACACTGGATTAAAAGATGACATAATTTATTTTTTTTATCTTAAATGTATACAACTGTGTAGCTTTCTGTGTATATATGTGTATGCGTATGTACATGTGTGAATGTTTAATAATGTACGGATGGATCAAGTAATTTTGTGATAATTATCGTTAAATATTGTGTTGGAAAACATCTGGTTATTATGCTATTAAACGTTATAACGACGTATGTCATTTCATAAATTATTACATATATATATATATATGTGTGTGTGTGTGTGTGTGTGACAATTGTGTATGTAAGTTGTTCGGCTTTATGTTGGCTATCCTTACAACAGGTTATATGCAAGTTATGTGTTAATCAATAGTATATTTGTCAAAATTATCGAAGTAATGTTAGTAATTGTCGTCGGTCCGTCCGTACAGTACAGTAAATCACGTACAGTAACCATGAGTTAATACATGATATTCATTCTCGGCTAGTAATTTTCGCGTCAACAAATGTAGTTGTCCGTCCGTACAGTAAGTTTATGTCAAGAATGCATAGCACAATTAATAACTATGTAACGTCTGCTCTATGTCGTCTTCAGTTCTCCAGTACAGCAAACCATTTGTTTGACTGAACATTTAAAACACACTTTTTCCTTTCGAAATTGTCAAACTTCAATTAGCTCCAATTTTTTTCATGAATTTGAGTCATCATGATTGAATTCATTGTATGCTTTTCGATATTTACTCTTGTTAAACCGTTTAACGGTTCGACCTTCAACAACTGTTTGTTTTTATGTTTCCATTGTTTGTCTTTCATGGGGCGGCTCTACCATAGGCATATACTTTTCAGATTGTTTAACTGATTGTCATTTCACATAGTCTATATTTCACCCAGTGTAACTAATTCATTTTTTATAGTTCCAGCATTTTATGGTTCAAGGGAGACAACACTGTCTTAACCTATATTTATCTATACATGAAAGTCATACAGGTATATCCTAACTGTAAAGTATTGGAAAACAATTAATTACTTGTATAGTACAAAATAGTAAACCCAAACTGGTTTAATGTACATGTTGTTTTGTTTGTATATATTGTTAACTGAGTTAGCTTGGGCATGACAGATTGGCAAGTGAGCGATGTGAGTTAGTATATAGTTTGGGAGTGACATTGATTGACAAGTGAGTGATGCAAGTTATGCCACACCCAGCACTGTATGCATACCCTTATCCCCAAACTAACAATCTACAGCATTCTTCCTCTAGACATCGACAAAGACACTAAATATATTAATAGTATATTTTGTCACACTCCAGGCAGAAATAATAAAACTGCAAAGTTTTATTTATTTGATCAGAATATCCTGGCTCTTTGACCCTGAGTATACTGTAATAAATCTGCAATTATAACAAGAACCATGGAATTGTTATTACCGAATACCTTCCAACCCCGGTTACATTAGGCGCCCAACGAGGGACTGTGACTGATATATATTCCGAGAAACATTTCACATGATTCTCTGTTATCTATGGAAATTCGGGACGAATTCCATATTTGTGGTGGAATATGTCACAGTGTGTACGTAACCTACTAGGAGAGGAATTTATGTAAGCGGTTCAGTTAGGTCAGACGGTAGACCATTCGCCCTGTAAGCGAAGGGTCCCGGGTTCGAATCCCGGACTGGCTGCATATTTTCTCGTCCTGTTACAAATGGCGCTCAACGTGATTTAATTGCAGACAGAAGAGCCAGGATTGATCTGATAGTTTCCTACCAAGAATGCAGCACATATGATGTAATGAGGATGTAGGCCTACCTGCCTACTTATCCGGTGTATTATGGATGGACATAAAGTGTTTAAGTGTTTTTATGGCCATTCCATATGTGCACAACTGATTGTTGTATAGAGCTCTATTTAAATTTTTTTCAAGTGAAGTGTTTTTCACCAGTGTTTTTCACGAAGCAATATATAGATTATCTGCCGGTATATGATATCTACTTCTCGAGAAGTTATTGTCGTGTTGATGAACTCTGGTGACAGAGGTCAAGCTGGTTACCAGTGAAAGTATATATGGTTGTGTGACGTGTGTACATGTACATGGACGCGGGAAACAGCCAGTGAACTACGGTGGAGTGGACCATGTAATTTTGTGTAGTGGATAGTGGGTGTGTGTTTTTTAAAGGATTTTGGAGAGCCGTAAGTTAAGTTTTGAATTAATTCATTCAAATATATATTTATTTACACTCTTATTATGTTTATAATACCTTTTGTACATGCATTACATTAGATTTGATCATTTGGAATTCTGACCCAGTTTTGTCTGTTTTCCAGGTTATGTCTATTTTTAGACTAGGTTAAATATCAGCTGTTTTGGTTGATATATAGGTCAAATCAGTCTCATTGTTTTGGTTTTGATTACATATTTCTGATGTTTTGTTGAACAGGAGATAGTATAGATGAGTGTTTAGAGTTGTAAATGGTGAATTACAAACATTAGCTGAATAAGTTTGAGCTCTCAAGTGAATTAGACACAATGAGTATTGTAGTAAACTGTATAAAATATAGATCAGTGAATTTTTGTCAAGCGAAGTGTCATTCAGAATGAACGCTATATTTACTAGTATGAACACTTCATTGTAATAAATTCAGTGTGACATTCAGTGAAAATATTTTTGTGTGATTATAAGTATACTTATGTAATGAAGAGTGATATATATATATACTGCTACAAGTGATGAACTCTATTTAGATTTAAGGGTGATTATTATATTATTGAATTTGATATATATACTCAAATCTAGTAATCAAACTTTCTTTTAATATTATAGATTTGACTGGAAACTGTGGTGATTAATGTTTTATACACCGAGCATAGTTATGATAACAGATAGATAGTGTTGACATATAGATAGAATGTCAATATAGATAGTGTCGACATATAGATATAGTGTCAACATAAATATAGATTTGACATATAGGTATAGTGTCAATATAGATATAGTGTTGACATACAGATATAGTGTCAATAAAGATATAGTGTTGATGTAATTGTATAAGTGATTACATATAAATAGAGTGTTCTAATTAAGGGTTATATAGAACATATCAGAATAATAGTGTTTAAGGTATATTTTGAAATTTTTTCTAGTTACCACATATAAGCTGGTATACTGGTTCAGTTTAGGTGTTTATTTACTGACTTGACTTCTCGGTCTGCTTAATTAACCCCTCACTGCACCCTTTACTTTCAAATCCCATCACAAATCTGCACTTGCATCATCACGAATGAGAGAGACGGAAAAAAAGGTAATTATAGTAGAATAAGTGTCTTGTGTATGTGTATTTGATGTGTTTTATATGTGTGTTATATGTGCTTGCTTGCGATTGATATCATACAGTAGTTTGGATCTTATTTTCAGAAATTAATCAACAGTTTCTATTTTATTTCAGATTTAAATTTTCTCGTCTATATTTTTTTTCAGGAAATATTATTTCTATTAATTTTCATTGAGAATTTCAATTGTTTTCATGCAAATAACCTTTTCCATTTACTACAGGTGTAGTTGTTTAGTAAATTAAGTGTTTCACTTGATGTGTATTGATTTTTTCAGGCAACATATTGTGTGTATTTAATTGGTTTGTTTACATGCTATTGTGTGTGTAATTTGAATGTTTATTTCTTTCAGCAATTATTAATTGACTTAGTTTCAGGACATTTAGAGTTAGTTATCAGTTTTCGATGTTATACATTTCTCTGAATATTATTATTTCAGGCTTGTGAACTCTACTGAGAGAGTGAAAGTTTATTTAACACAGTTTAAATCAAATTTTTATTTCAGAATATACATTTTGTGTTATTTTACATTATTTTTATACTATAATCATGTCGTCAAAAGAAGTAAATACTTTGTCGGAGGAGGAAATGTTGAAACGTCTGGCTTTGAAGTATAACTTTACGCCAAAGGCTAGCACACCAAAGACAGGATTTGCTGCCGTATCATTTCTGATGAAGGATGACGGTGCAAGACCCAAACTAGGAAAGTCCGACTTAGAAACAGAAGATGCTGATACTTCTTTTCATTTACCACCTGTGAAGACAGAATCATCCCATCTCCTTCATACGACAAGTATGCATCATAGTGCAAACGCATCTATCCCGAGAGTACCATTTTTCTCAGGTGATGAGCCAGCCCAGAAGGGAGATGTCACCTACATTGAGTGGAGGTTCGAGATCAGGTGCTTGTTGGGAGATGAGGAACTTAGCCCCAGCGTACTGACACAGGCTATTAGACGGTCACTGCGAGGTACTGCAAGAAGGATGTTAATCCCACTTGGAGAAAAGGCGTCGCCAAACGACATTTTACAGAAACTAGATGCACTCTTCGGCGACATTGCAACAAATGGCATGGTCATGCAGGAGTTCTTCAACTCATTTCAGCGCCTAGAAGAATCTGTCACTGCTTTCGGCTGTAGACTGGAAACACTTCTCCAGACTGCCATTGATAACTGTCATCTTGCCAGGACTGCCAAGAATGACTTGATGCGCCACAAGTTTTGGACATTACTGCAGTCGGATCACCTCAAGGCACAGACCAGGCACAAGTATGACACTCTGTGCAACTACGATGAACTTCTACGAGAAATTAGGATTGTAGAGAAGGAGATAGCCGTCGGTGTGAACCCTGCTGTTAAGAAAGCCCATCATCAGCCAGTATATGCAGAGACAGAGAGGAAAACCGCACCACTACACCAGACCAGCTATCCAGCTTGGAGAAGAGGTTCCAAGGGAAATTAGACTCGATGCAAAAAAGGTTAGATAGCAAGATTGATGACAAATTCAACATGATCTTGCAGAAACTTGAAATTACCTGGTGATGATCAGACTGGTCAAGGTTACAGTAACCAGAGAAGGGGTCATGGTAATGGCAACTACAATGGAAACCGTTACAACAACCAAAGAGGTTACAACCGTGGAGGTTACAACCATGGAGGGTACAACCGTGGTGGCAACAAGAACCGCAACTACAACCAAAGACAGGGTGATGGTAAAGATGGAAACAACAACAGCGAACCAAAAGACCAACCGCCTCTGTAGAGTGTGGCCGAACAGAGGTAGGTGAAAGTGGAGGCCAGAAGTTTATAGAGCGGTTGATTGGATGTTCCAACGAAGGAGATGTGGTAGTTCATAGGAAGTCCACCAGAGGGCTTAAAGATAGCAGATCCATGATAACTACAGTGTCCGACTCATTTTTTCGTTCGTTGGAAGATCAACAAGAGTTACTTTCCTTGGATACTCTAGGTTTAGATGTATCTACAGCGGATGGATCCAGCCTCAACTATAGTGGATATTTTGAGTCCCACATTAAGATTCCTTTTTTACAGGATTGTGAGATGCAGATCCCTATTTTAGTTGTTCCCGATACACATTTGAATAGGAACTGCCCTGTAATCATGGGAACCAATGTTATTAGGATATGTAAAGAGACAGCATCAGGAAAGACAACTCAGATACCAGCGGAGTGGAAGATTGCTATGGATAGCATTAACTGTGTGTCATACTGATGTGTGTCATGTTGACCATGGCATAGCAGAAGTGGTTACAGAGAACCTCAGCACCTCAAGCAACTATACAGTATGCCCCAGAGTTGTGAAACTAGGTCAACATGGGTCTGTATCCAAGATTTTGGTGAAGGTCTGCAACATGTCAGCAAAGATTATTACACTACGACCGAAGTCAGACATATGTCAGATCAGTGAGGTCAAGGTCGTTGATACTCTCACTTCCAACAGAGGTAGCCAACCCACAACCAAGGACAGCAGTTTTCACCACTCGAAGAATTAAGCGTGAAGATAGATGCAGAGACATTAACAGCAGAGCAACTTCTACGTGCCAAGCAGGTCATTGGGAATTGGGAGCACATTTTCTCAAAGAATTCTTTAGATATAGGGCATACAGACATAGTGAAACACAAGATTGTGTTAGAAGATGAGCGACCCTTCAAACAGCCCTACAGAGGGATACCCCCTGGCATGTATGAAGAAGTAAGACAACATGTTAAAGAGATGTTAGAAATAGGTGCCATTAGAGAGTCAGATAGCCCATACTCGTCTAATGTAGTCTTAGTAAGGAAGAAGGACAACTCACTGCAGTTTTGCCTAGATTACAGGACCCAGAATTCTAAGACTAGGAAAGACGCCTACATGCTACCAAGATTTGATGGCACCATAGATACCCTGAATGGAGCTCAGTATTTCTCGAAGTTAGACCTAAGAAGTGGGTATTGGCAGGTTGAGATGGATGAGAACTCCAAGCAGTACACTGCCTTTTCTGTTGGAAACCTTGGATTCTACGAATGCCATCGGATGAGCTATGGGCTATCAAATGCGCCGGCCACATTCCAACGACTGATGGAGAAATGTATGGGAGAAATGCACCTTAGAGACTGCTTGATCTTCCTGGATGACATTCTCATATTCTCGAAAACTTTCGACGAACACATACAACGTCTTGAAGGTGTGTTTTCGAGATTGGAACAACATGGTCTGAAGCTCAAACACAACAAGTGTGAGTTCTTCAAAAGTAGAATTACCTACCTTGGACATGTTGTCTCCAAAGATGGGGTAGCGACCGATCCAGAGAAGACGGCAGCAATAAAGGACTGGAAGCCACCCACTAACATCAAGACTCTGAGACATTTCCTCGGATTAGCAGGATACTACAGGCGGTTTGTGAAGAACTTTTCACAGATAGCTCAGCCACTGAATGCCCTGCTGGAAGGTCATCGAACCACAAAGGCCTCCAAGAGGAATTCCAAGAAGACAAAGAAGAAAGCTGCAGAATGGAAGTGGGATGAGGCTCAACAGCTAGCTTTCAAGACACTAAAAGAGAAGTTGACTACGCCACCTATCCTAGCATATGCTGATTATACCAAACCATTCATCCTTCATACTGATGCCAGCGGATCTGGATTAGATGCGGTACTATACCAGAAGTTCGAAGGATTAGACCGGGTAATTGCATATGCAAGCCGTGGACTACGACACAGTGAAAAGAAATATCCGGCACATAAACTGGAATTCCTGGCACTTAAGTGGGCGGTGACCGACAAGTTTCATGACTACCTGTACTCGAACACTTTCGAAGTAGTCACTGACAACAACCCCCTCACTCATGTACTGACAACAGCAAAGTTGGATGCTACAGGTCACAGATGGGTTGCAGCGTTAGCCAACTACAACTTCTCTATTGTCTATAGAGCTGGAAAGCTAAACATAGATGCAGATAGCTTATCGAGACTACCACAAGTTGTTCCAGATGTTGTTAAAGCCAATTGCCACTCAGCAACAGCCTCTGTTCCATTAGCAGATAGTGTTTCAGACGTGAACACCCATCACCTGGCCAGTGTGGGTGTGATCTCCTCTTAAAACATCAACCAAGTTGATTGGACAAAGGAACAAGCAGCTGACCCAACAATTGCTAGAGTGATAGAGCTTGTTATAAGCAGTTCTCACCCGAGGAAGGAGAAGTTGAGGAGAGAGACCTCAAAGGTACAGAAACGTGTCCGCGAGTGGAAGCGACCTTATCTTGAGAACAGTGTTTTGTACCGAACTGCGTATTAAGATGGACAGCTTCAAACACAACTGGTAGTACCACAATCATACCGTGAGCGTGCACTCCAAGGAGTTCATGATGACGTGGGACATCAAGGAAAAGATAAGACATTGTGGTTAGCGAGACAGAGATTTTACTGGCCTGGACTTGAGACAGATGTCAACAAAACAGTAGAAATTTGTGGACGCTGCATAAGACGTAAAACTCCAGTCAAGCCAGTAGCAGAACTAGTGCCTATCCACACAACTCGACCAATGGAGCTTGTCTGCATGGACTTCCTGTCACTAGAGATGTCTAAAGGAGGCTATGAACACATCCTAGTCATAACGGATCATTTTACGCGTTACGCCCAAGCCATACCATTTCGTAACAAAACAGCCCTGTATGAAAGTTTCTTCAGGTTCTACAGCTTTCCTGAAACACCACACAGTGACCAAGGTCGGAACTTTGTTGGCAAAGTTATACAGGAGCTCTGCAAAATCGCAAATAAAAAAGACGAGAACAACGCCATACCATCCCCAAGGCAATGGATCAGCAGAGCGCTTCAACCAAACCTTACTTAAAATGCTTGAAACATTGGAGACGAAGCAAAAAGAGGACTGGAAATCGTACATTGCGCCCCTAGTCCAAGCTTATAATGCCACCAGGAGTGATTCAACCGGATTTTCGCCTCACTACTTGATGTTTGGATGGCACCCCAGGCTCTCTGTTGATGTTTACTTAGGCACAACACCAGAAGCAGATGAGACCATTGGAGACCCCAAATCATACGCCAAGAAACTGAAGAAAAGACTGGAATTTGCATATGGCGTAGCAGCTAAGGAGGCAAAGAAAAATGCAGCCAAGAACAAGACATATTATGACAGAAAAGTGAAAGATTCAAAGTTGGATGAGGGAGACAGAGTTTTGGTGAGGAAAGTGCATCTTCAAGGGAAGCAGAAATTGGCAGACAAGTGGGAAGAGGATCCAACTCGCGATACCAAATATGGATATTCCTGTTTACAAAGTCAGGAAGGAAGATGGAACCGGCCCAGTGAGAACACTGCACAGGAATCTCCTTCTACCGTTCACTTGTATTCCCCCAGTAACCCTACCAGAAGAACCATCAAAATGTTATAGAAAGAAGGGTCAACCAAGAAATGCTACCCCTGTACAGAGCAACAGCAGCACAGAAAGCAGCACATCTGACTCGGAACCAGAGAGATGGTAATTACCGGTCAGAAGGAAGATACAAGTTCACCCAAATCTTCCACTTAGCAGCCACAGCAGCACAGGGAGCATCGATACATGTGTCATACCGAATGTCAGCAACTCGGTGAAAACCATGACGCTGGGGTGAGTAGCTCACATACAGATGGTACCATGGCGCCGAGAGAATTATCCTCTTTTGGAGCAGACGATGCCCACCTGATTCCTGATAGTGACAACCCAGATGTTGTGACTGCAGTAGATAATCAGCCACCAAGAAGATCCGAAAGGCAGAGAAAACCACCTGATCGGCTTGGCCATTGGGTTATGCAGCAAAACGGAACTGTCCCAAGTGAAGAGATTTATGTTTAAATTTCTTCTGTGTTTTTTTTTATTTTTAATGTTGAGGAAGTTATTGCGATAAGATTACTTCACTGAAATTTCTTGTATTGATTATATTTCTGTACATGTATAACAGAAGTCTGTGTGAAAATGTTAATTTACCCATTATAAATTTATTTTTCAGCAGTCTACTTGAAAATGTATCTGTTTTATTTCAGATTTAAATTTCATGAGGTATTTAGACTTTTTTGCTGAAGTTATATTATTATCTGCAAAGATAAAATATATTTATATAATCAACTGTTTCTTTCAGACCAGAAATAACTTAATATTCATTTTTTAAATTTTAGAATATTTTTTTATTATGTGTTTTGTTTGATACAATGCCAGCATTCAATCAGTTAATGTCGAGGACGACATTTCACAAAGCCCGGAAGTATGTCACCCAGTGTTACTAATTCATTTTTTTATAGTTCCAGCATTTTATGGTTCAAGGGAGAAAACACTGTCTTAACCTATAATTATCTATACATGAAAGTCATACAGGTACATCCTAACTGTAAAGTATTGGAAAACAATTAAATTCTTGTATAGTACAAAAAAGTAAACCCAAACTGGTTTATTGTACATGTTGTTTTGTTTGTATATATTGTGAACTGAGTTAGCTTGGGCATGACAGATTGGCAAGTGAGCGATGTGAGTTAGTATTTAGTTTGGGAGTGACATTGATTGACAAGTGAGTGATACAAGTTAGGCCACACCCAGCACTGCATGCATACCCTTATCCCCAAACTAACAATCTACAGCATTCTTCCTCTAGACATCGACAAAGACACTAAATATATTAATAGTATATTTTGTCACACTCCAGGCAGAAATAATAAAACTGCAAAGTTTTATTTATTTGATCAGAATATCCTGGTAAGATCTGTGATATTGTTTTTTATTTATTTTAAAGAGCCGCGTTAATAATGAAATATTGTAATTTGTATTGTGAAGTATTGTGTAAATGTTCTTGTTGTTTTAATGTGTATCTGAATGTTATGTTATATATTACAGGCTCTTTGACCCTGAGTATACTGTAATAAATCTGTAATTATAACAAGAACCATGGAATCGTTACCGAATACCTTCCAATCCCGGTTACATATATTTTTGTACTACCCCACAGGTAATGATGTAACTGCGTGGAGAATGGCAATCGGAAGTTTTAACAACAGATCTAATTCAATTATAAAATGTCAAGTTTTCAAACATACCTCATTATTTACGATTGTACTTTCATTTTTGTTTGGGTTTAAATTGAATGTAACATATTACAGTTATATGTTTTTTTTCTTATTTATCCGTGACTGCACTTTAAACTTAAATTTTAGTCATTACGTTACTAGTCTTGATGTCAGGCGATATTTCCGAAAATCCTGGACCGTGTGAAAATCCAAGTGAAATATGCAAAGGTCTTTCAATAGCTCATTTAAAAATTAGGAGCATTCGCACAAAACTAGATTATTTGCTTGATTTTGATATTCTTTGCTTTACAGAGACCCACCTTACTGATGACATCAAGAACGAATCTCTTTTACTGGACGTTTTTTTTTCGACCCTTTGCGACTGGATAAGACTGCATTCTCAAGTGGATTGTTGACTTATGTTTCAAACAAATTAGTTGGTAAACGATTGACATGTTTAAACAATCCAGCTATTGACTCAATGTGGACAGATATTAAGTATAAAGGAACCACAGTGATATTATGCAATGTATATCGACCACCTAATTCAAATGTTTCATTTTGGGATAATTTTAATATTTCAATAGAAATGGCCCTTGATATTAACAAAAATCTCGTTATTGTCGGTGACTTAAACGTTGACCTTTTAAACCCTTATAGTCAACACCTTAATAATATTATGTTTTTAAATAATCTACGCAATGTTATAACCGAACCTACTCGAATACAAATTCAACGGCCACATTGATAGATCCAATTATTATATCTGATTCTATTAAATCATTATATGAAGGAACTATAAACGTACCCTCTGAAATAAGCGATAATAAATCTACTTTTATTATTTTTCCTTTTACTGTTATTTTAACTCCTGTAGTTAAACGTAAAGTATGGTTTTATAAACGTGGAGACTTTGATAAATTGAATAACAGAATCTTAAATACTAATTGGGCTTTTATTGAAAATAGTACTATAGAATATGCATGTTCACAGTTTACTGACTTAATTTTAAAATATATGGACGAGTGTATTCCGTCCAAAGATGTTACTTTTCGACCAAATGACAAACCTTGGTACAATTCAGAAATAAGAACACATTCCAGAAAACGAGATAGACAAAGGCAACAGCTATACGGACGCAAAAAACAGAAGATTGGACAAAATACAGACATTTTAGAAATAAGGTTAATAACTTAAAAAAATATGCCAACGTACAATATTTTAGTAATATTGAAGAATTTATTGTAGACAGTAGTGAGACTAATCCTGAATTGTATTGGAAATTGCTAAAACAATTAATTAGAGTAAATAAAAATTGTGAAACTATTCCTCCATTAAAAACGACATTAGATAACGGTGAAGAAAATACTATTTTGACGACATCGACAACGCAAATAGTTTAAACAATTATTTTGTATCAATTCCATCAATAAGTCATGAGCAAAACAATACTTAATACCAATTTGTTCTCTTAAAACAAACAATACACTAACAAATATCAAGATAACTGAAAATGAAATTAAGGATATTATAGATTCCTAACAAATCAGTTGGAGAAGATAAAATCAGTCATAAACTTTTAAAATTAACAAAAAAATGTATTTCTAAACCATTGGTTATCCTTTATAATAAATCACTAGAAGTATGTTAATTTCCAGAATTATGGAAACATGGTTTAATAATGCCACTATTCAAAAAAAGGAAACACTAATACCTCGTCTAATTACAGGTCAATAACACTTTTGAGTTGTGTTGGTAAATTAATGGAAATAGTTGTTTACAAACATATCAATAATTTTTTTTTGTAGCAAATAACTTGATATACAAGTTTCAGTCAGGATTTTTAAAAGGTCATTCAACTGTTTATCAGTTAATCGACATCTACCATCAAGTTTGTTTAGGTATTGATTTGGTCAATTTAAATGCATGGTTTTCTGCGACGTTTCCAAAGCATTTGATCGTGTGTGGATAAAAGGTCTTCTCTTTAAGCTAAAACAAAACGGTGTTAACGGTGATATCCTAAAATGGACGGGAAGTTATTTAACCGGACGTCAACAAAAGGTCATTGTAGGTTTAAGTCTGTCCGACAGTCAGGCAACATCTGCTGGAGTTCCTCAGGGTTCTGTTCTGTGGCCATTATTCTTTTTAATTTATATTAATGATATAGCCGAACATTTACTAAGTTTTACTAGAATATTTGCCGATGATACATATCTTGCATTCACGGCATCTAATATAACAGATATTGAAGGAATTTTAAATTACGACCTAAGTATGATTTCAGATTGGTCAAAACAGTGGTTAGTTAATTTTAATCCAAATAAAACAGAGGCAATTTTATTAACTTTAAAAAAAAATATTATGTATCCTTCTTTGGCGTTTAATAATACTAATGTCAAGTTTGTAGATCATCATAAACATTTAGGACTCACATAAAGCAACGATGGAAAATGGCATGAACATATTCATAATATTTTACACTCTGCATCAAAGTGATCGAAAATTGGTTGTGTTCGAAGTTTTGTTGTCAAACCTAAAACGTTGTCAATTATGCAGACTTAACTCTGTACCAGTTACTTATGACAGCATTGCTCAGAAAAGGTTAGACGAATATGTGTATGTTGTGCGTCAGAACAGTGACTGTGGACATGTCAACAGAGTTGCCTATGGCAAAAACACACCATCAAAGATCTAAAAGAATGCCCTGTTTTGCAGCCAACACAAAACTAGGCCAGGTAAGATAGTATTGATGACTGTCTGTTGTATAACGTTGATTTTTTTATTAGAATTGATAGTAATTAGTTGCGATGAAACTGTTTAATTATCCAGAATTTAAAAAATGCTGAGATACATATATATACATATTTTTTTTTTTGCTAGACTTTGATTGATGATTAAATATATAGAATATCATTTTCGTGCCATCGAGACCAAACGGACGATCAGCTAGCCTAACCACTCTTTACGGGATCCTGGAAGCTTAACATGTACTCCAGTACACCCATTTCTAAAAGTAGTTGATAACTTTCCCACATCAATCAGCGGTGAGAGACGAATGATATTGATAATGAGACACATTGTCTCATATCAACAAAATACATAAAACTAAAATGTAAACAAGTAGTAAGAATTGTTTTTATAAACATGTAGATACAATGATATAAGATGTAATATATTGCAGTTAGAATGTTGTGTATGTTGATTTCAGTAATCCAGTTACACTGAAGACAGCGATTCACTGTCGGCTCTCTACTGTCTGGAGGTCTGTCAGGTCAATACACAGAGTAAGCCATGTTTTCCTGTCGGGCAAGAAGTGCAATGTTCTGTGCAGTAGACGCTGAATGGCACACACAAGACTTTGAAAGTTTAACATGTATGTATTTAATAATTTTTAATTGATTAATTGCATTGAATTTTACGCTGTTTTTAACGTGACAATTGTTTTGATGTCCTTACATGTACGCAAGGAAATATATAGAGCTATACAAGTCCACGATGTACATAGTCATCGAGTTTTTGTAGATATGCAATAGTTTAACCAGGACTAGATACCCATTATCTGTCATCGTCTTTCTGCCATATGTTCTGTTATAGAATGCAGTCAGATAATCTGTGTAGATGTTAAGTTTCATATTAACAATCAATACAAAACTTCTGGGCTACCTGTTAATGAAAAACTCTCTTTAATGAATTGAATTGGTTTATACCAACTTATTTTAGCTCGATTGCGAAGAAAGCTCTGAGCTTTTATTAAGCACTCTTGAGTCCGCTTCCCGAGTAGAACCAGTACTGCGTGTTGCTTTTTCATAGGCACTTGGTCGAACTGGGGATCAAACCCGCACTCTTTGGCGTGAGCTGCCAACATTATCCACGAAACTACCGTCTCACTTTGAGTATTTTGAGAATTTGTGTTTACAACAGTGAGGTCAGTCATTTTGGGACATTAGGATGAGCAAAAAATGACATATGAAGAAGATAAAGAGAAAATAATAGTATTCAATTATAATTCACTTCTTGAAAATATTAGCTCAAAACAGTCTCAAATAA
Organism: Panopea generosa; assembly: GCA_029582155.1. Taxonomy (NCBI): domain Eukaryota; kingdom Metazoa; phylum Mollusca; class Bivalvia; order Adapedonta; family Hiatellidae; genus Panopea; species Panopea generosa. The sequence continues at coordinate 90,233,919 of CM055896.1, forward strand.
TAACAGTACTTTATTCTGTATTTGTAGTACGTGGTGGACTGATGCCACACATTACATCTATGATAGCTGCAGTGGAAGTTGAGTCTTCACAATCATTTGCCACCTATGTTAGACCAGGATTGCCTATACCATCAGAAGGTTACTGGTATAGTGATGATGATTCTGAAACCATGAGAGTCAATGGTAATAGTGTGAAACCAGTCTACATTCAAAAGCTATCCAGAAACTTTGTAAATGACTGGAAAAGAATTCTAAAGTCGTATTAGTCGTTTACAATGGAAGATGATTTTATTATCCAGTGATATATGACGTACCAACAATACAGAGCAATTGTCAAGAGTGTATCAGGATTAATTATTCCCTGACAGTGTTAAGGAAACAGTTTCCAAATCATTCACATAAAATGGAAGACCTTGTGAAATTGCTGTGCGATATCAGCTACAGGGCACAAAATGCCGATTCGTAGTCACTTGGGCAACTCCTGAAATAACTGACACCGAAAGAGCTCCTAACCTACAGTTTCGCTCCAAATGAAAACAATTTATAAACATTCTGGTGAGAATAGACTGAGAGGCAGATTTCCTGCCAATAATGGTGATGGTGTACCAAGGGTCACCAAAGTAAAAAAGTATTAGATGAGTTTATATCAAAAATGGCTATATATTTCAAACAATGACTCTTTATGACTTGAAGTGTGTGTGTCAAGTGAAGGGGTGGGGGTTCTATTCTGTTATACTGTTAATGTGAACTTTTTTACATAGTATTAATATTTAATAGTTTATGTCATACTATGTTTGTTTTGAAATTGACACTTTTCGCAAGATAAATAATTTAAGTGTTTAAGCACGAGAATAAATCCGTGTAATGGGGTTGGGGTGGGTGGGGTTCTGATTCCATGTTCTATTTTCACATAAAAAGGACATATTATTGCTTTTATGCTATTTCTGTATAATGTGGGAACATCTTTATTTCAATAATATTTGTCATTATAGTTTTTGTATATAAACTTGGAAACATTAACATTACTTTTAAGATAAACATTTATTTCTACAGAAGTGCCGATTATGAAATTTGGACCCTATCATATTAAAAAAGTTATTGAGAAAAAACCGGATGGTAAAACTTCCTAATCTTTTGATATCATCTATGGAATAGTATATATATAAAAGTTAGTCATGTAGTATTGATGCCCCAATAGAAGAATGGATTCTCTACACTTTTATTTTAGAACAACTTTTTTCAAAACTATCAAAAATATGGATTTCTCCTGTCCGCTATAATACAAATGAGTTCATTTTAGATTATTTTTTTTCAATTTAATGTTGCATGCTCATATAATTTCTTAAAACATATGCTTTTAGAATACACTGATGGTGAAAAATGTAAAAAAATATTGAAAATTAATAAAATTGTAGCAATTTTACCTATTTTGGACTTTGAAATTTTTTTGCGGCCTTTTGAAAATGGGATATGGTAAAGTAAATGTGGATAACTTTTTTTTTAGACGGTAAAAGTTTCTAAAAATTTGGAAATTAGTCAGTGATATTATATAGTTAATAAAAATAAAAGGCTTTAAAAGATTTGAAATATAGCCAATTACGGTCCCACTACCTTAAATCTTAGTATTTACCTTATGGTGGAGCTCCTCATTTAAAATCAGCATAGGAAACGTATATTCAAACAATACACCCTATTTCATGTTTAACCCCTTCTTCCAGTATGAATATGTTTTATTGCCATCTTGATTGCTTATTTGTAAATAATACGTTGTTGGGAAGGGCCGATTTTAATGTTGGATAACTTGTGGCCCAACCCTTTTGCTATCACATGTATTTGAAAAAGCAATAAAATATATATCTCAATATTTACTACTCAAAGTTTGCTAAGCACCAAATATTTCACACGGCATCGTAAAATGTGTATGTGATATTTTGTGATAATATTCAGAGATGCACTGAGATGGTTAGTATTGCCTAGACTATACAGATAAGCGTGCTACGGTATGAGGAAGGCCAGGGGAGAGATTCCATGCAGCCAACATTACTGAGCATGACCGCTATGGGGCGGTTCCGTGATGGTCTGTAGCGGGATCAGCTGGGATCGACGTACAGACCTCATTGTCCTTGATCGGGGTACACTGAATGTCCAGCAGCATAGAGATGAGATGCTGGATACCCAAGTCAAATTGTCTGCTGGTGCAATGGATGATTTGTTCAATCTAATGGACGATAATGCCCGTTCCTATGATGCCCATGCTGTCTGGGAGCACCTACAGAGGGATAGGATTACAAGTCTCGACTGGCAAGCCCGATCCCCCGATCTCAATCCCTTCGGGCATTTGTAAAATGAGTTGCAGCTTGGAATTTAACCCAGTCAAGTCCAGCCAAGAAGTATTCAGGAGCTTGGTGCCATACTGGTCCAAGAATGGAACAACATCCTACAAAGGACCATTAGGAACCTTATAGGGAGCATGAGGAGGCGTTGCCAAGCTGTTACTAACAACAACGGGTCACATACTCGATATTAATCCCATATCAGTTAGCTCTGTCAGTTATTTAAGCAAATTTAGAATATTCCCTATTTTATCAAAAATCTCTATTTTCAATGGTTATCTTACTCAAAAAGTTAAAACTAACGTAAAACACAAACTAACTCTAAATAATTTGCCTACATCATAAAAGAGAATATTAAATGACAAGTACAAACAATTTTCATAACAGTATTGCAACTATTACGTAAAATATGTACTTGTTATACGGTTTTGCTAAACAATATATCCAATTTTTCATGCTGTATTGTTTTGTTTTTTATTTATTTATTTATTTATTTATTTATTTATTTATTTATGTATATAAAGTTATTTGTTTTTTTCAAGATTGGACTTTTCTTAATATATTTTTGTTTTGTGTTTGTGTTTGTTCGTCTAATTCATTTGTTTTATTGTTCCAAATTACTTTTTTACTTACTGATTATAAATCAATGCTTTTCATCTTCAATAGAATTACTTGAATAAATAAATCATTTTTGAACATCCTTTCTTTATCTTTAAATTACATTCAAAATGCAGTTTTCCATCGCATGTTCCACCGACATCTTACTTTTCGTCATATAGTAATGTTTTCACAAGCTGTGTTATTTTCATCAAGTAATCTTTTGATCCAACTGGCTTTTACGGATAAATAAATATTTTAATATCAATCATTTTTAAGTCGCTTTCATGATATTCTAATGTCAAAATGCTTCACCTGATTTTATAAGGTTTAAAATCTCAAATACAATCAAAATTTTATTTGACATTCTTGAGATAGACCTTATCATTTCTAAATAATAACACAACTAAAGTGGAAATGTATTGAAAATAAAGGTATGATAGTTTGTGAATTATGTAAATATATAGAGATTTTAAATGGTATTGTATAATTTGTAAGAACTATATTACCCACAGAATCTTCTTGCATATTATGAGAAACTAAAAATAAAACTTTATGTGCAAAACGATTATCTGGTATCAGTAAAAGTGTAACTCCAACACGGTGTTTGCTGTTACATGTCTGTTGTTATTTATCTTTGATGTGGATTGAATACGATATGTGATGCAGCACGTATTATTAATTATTTAGACGTTTTATTTACTATTTCTAGTATGCGTATCTTCTTACTTTAAACGGCATAACTGGTATTTTCTACTCTTTTAATTCAATAAAAATATGGATGATTTTAATACTTAGTATAAATTGTAGCTGTCTGGATTTAAATATCACTGTTTATCGTCAAAAACATATAAAATCACTCTTGAATTACACCTGACAAGCGGAAAAATGTTAGTACTTTAGTGTATTATAACATCAGTTATATCCGTAAAGTTCGGACATATCCGTAACGTTCGGACTTTTCCTGGAACCATAGATTAAACGCGAGTACGGAATTAAGTTTAAACTCAGATTGATACAACGGATATGTTTATACTCCTACATGTATTTTGACTCGGGCGAATCGGTTCGAATCCCGTGAAAAAGATTTTTTATTTCGCTAGCAACACTACTACAAATAAATTGGAATTTTACGATAATGCAGTTAATTTGCATATTAGAATTACTGGTCGGTGAAACTGGATTCAAAAACAAGAATTATTCACTTTTAAGAGATGAATAAGCCGTTATGAATGCATCAAAGGCTTTGACATGTCATTCACCGGTATGCCGGTTATGCCTCTTTTAAACCAGCGTGAGAATTGGACTTTTCGAGATGTCCATGAAATAGTTCCAGCATTTATAAATTAGTAGAGACAACAAGTCATCAAAATCCTGGTAAATTACGCCGCTTTCACTGTTGCATTTGTTCGCCTTTGTGCCTGGTAACACATACTCGTAATTAAGATTTTGACATGGCACAGCTATTAAATCACCAGCCACCATGTTCTTTTACAGGTGGAACCAGTTATGCTTAGCATCGAACACGTGACGTATCACGTGACTTGTCAACACTCTAATGTTGTGTATGGGCATTTGCCTAATATGTTAATATATATTGTCAAACAGTCTATGTGATATTACAGACAACTGGATTTTATAGAATTTTGTTCCTATAATGTAAATAGTAAAAACTATTCTCTTTCTGATTTTTTTCTCAAAAACATTGATATTATTAATACATATTATCAACTTTCGATAATGTGTAGGTATTTAAATTTATATTGTGTTTTCGTTGCCAATATGTTTAAATAACGTATTAACAATAATTTCATTCTTACTTGTAGACGAAAAGTTATATAATTTTTCAACATCTGTGTAATTATATGATCTTCATTTGATACGTAAACGTTGTGTGTCTTTATTAAATATGTTTAATAACATATAGAACACAAAATCAAATTCAAACATTGTTATGTTAAAAATCATTCTACCGAAACTGTTTGAAGTTTTGATATTCGGTCTATGTGTCCATATCGAAATCGGAGTTTAATCTGCATCACCAAACACAGACTTTGACGTCTCGCTTCACATAACTGTATTGTAATGTAAGAACAGTATTTAAACTAAAACACTACTGACATTTAGTTTATGATACTTGCACATTATTATACTACAAAATGGTTCGGGTTTCGTGTTACATGTATGAATGTGTACAATAAAAATAATGTTTAAAGCATGAACAGGTGAAAAATTTATTCTACATGAGTTGTTGGATTTACCTGGCGGAATAATTTTAAAACAACTAGCCAAGGCATTTTTTTCTAAAGCAAAATAATTAGCTTATCTAAAAAACATCTTAGTTTACTACATTTTCATATGTGAATACATTCATTTTATGGTGGAAAAAAAAACAACTACTTTAAACATTTTCTGATTAAAATTTAACTATTTATTTAAAAGTCATGAACGCACTGAAATTATAATAATTTTAAATATTTGTTTGATATTATATAAGACTAAACGTAAGTTTAATAAGCGTGAATAATATAAACTATGAAAGCAATGTTTTTAATCATACTAATGGTGCTGTAACAAAAATGTCAGTTAAGCTAGAGTTCCATAAGTTATTATAAATATCAATAATTGTTAACCCATCACGTACATGTGGATACTCAGGTAAACTACACTTTGCCGTAGCGGAGGGTCGTAAGTTCGATCCTTGGTCCCAGGCTCTACTGTTGCACTTAGCGTTTCATACATGTATGATAAGTATTAATAATTATTTATCCATAGCAATGATATTTTTAAAAAATAATTTGGATCTACTAAATAGACATGTCCATGTTGATAGGAAGAGTATTGCAAATGTTTGAACCCAAATAATGATAATAATTAAGTCTAAATTACACAGCGGTGTTTTTAACGAATCTCAACGTGTGCATACTAGTTTCTCCTTACCATCATTTTACAAGTTTTTAAAGACAGATTTTGTTTGAAGCTATAGTATATAACACCACCTTGTCCTGGGTTATAATGTGATGTAGTACCAGGTGACGCGTAGTTACCATTCAGGTTGGCAAGCGTACATCCGTTATACCACCAGCCGCCGTGATCTTTTACAGCACAGTTGCTATTATTATCTCTGTCATACGTCGAGAATGGGTATCCGTTGTTGTAGGATAGACCATGTATGGTAACACCTGGGATGTAGAAACATACTTATCATAAGTAGTTCTAATAATGAATACGAATGTTTATATAACCATAAAGCGGTACAGTAACTGTAGACAAATATCCTTAAAGTGACTTTCCATCATCATAATTATAACTTATGTAGAAATAACCGGTAGCTAAAATTGCCAAATACAAAGGAAAACAATAAATGTGTAATACAAATGTCTAACAGGGGAAGAAGCATTTAAAATGTAAAGTCAATACAACAATATAAACAATATTAATGCATAACATATTTATAAATAGGTAAAACAGAATACGTGAAAACACTGGTTTCCGTCTCAGAACAATGAGTAGCAAATATGTCACTTGGAAATGTGAACTTGTAACCGTTTTATCATCACTATTACGACAACGGAATGGTTTGCAAAACATTCTTTCGGGTCATTCTTGATAAAAAGCAAAATGCTTTAAATTCATTTAATCCTGTTATTGTTTTTTTTATTCATTCATATGCTTGTTCAACGTGCTGATATAAGATACGCTGATACATGATCAACTTTATTTACTACAAAATGTAACTATATGAGGCTCAATCAGATTGGAATGGTAATATATTTGTAATATTGAATACAAAGTTAGGTGTGAATTGCACATGTTTGTAGCACATGTAAATTCAACAATTTGTGAGCCGCTGCAACACCAAAAACAACGCCATAAAATGTATTTAACAAAATAGTGTTCAGGTTATTGTCGTCCACCCATAATAAAGTAAAAGTGGATATCATGTTTGAGCTAAATAAATAAATAAATCTGAATCAGTTGCATACAAAGTAACTGACATTGTGATTTACTTTTAATGAAACCTATATAAATGTTAATAAAACAAACATATTCAAATGGTGACATTATTCCTGTGTATGTAATTTTAATTACACATTTAGTTTAATCCTAAGCGCTTACTGACTTATAAACCTTGCCAATATGTCGATACCTAAAATAGGTCACAGTTCAGTATTTCCACTTTTAGTGAACACTTTACTTTTTTACACACATTATGATTACCTGGTTTACAATTACAATACAATATTCAAATTTAAACTTTGTTTCAGTCTACACATTCCCGGTTTACTTTAAATACATATTGTGAAAGTCTCACTTCGTACTAAACCGATGTTGTGGTTATAAAGTAATCAAAACTGTGTTGGATTTGCGCTGTAACTAACTGTAATATTTGTTTTGATTTAGAAATAAATAAACCTTGGCGCTGGAATAAATCTTTGCATAATTTCATAAACACGGACTGTAATTTTACCAATCAATATATCGTAGATCTGCATTCAAAATATAAGTTAGAAGTATGAATATGATTGTCAAGTCAGGTATGAGATTGTAGATCAACATTTAAAATATAAGTTAGAATAGGGGCATAGCTTAAATGTTGATTCAGGTCTGAGATCGTAGATCAACATTCTATATAAAAGTTAGAAATAGGAATTTGATTGCCGAGTCAGGTCTGAGATCGTAGATCAACATTCAAAAAAAAAGTTAGAAGTAGGAATCTGAATGTCGAGTCAGGTATGTGATTGTAGATCAACATTCAAAATGAAAGTTAGAATACTGGCATAGCTTGAATGTTGAGTTAGGTCTGAGATCGTAGATCAACATTCAAAAAGAAAGTTAGAATACTGGCATAGCTTGAATGTTGAGTTAGGTCTGAGATCGTAGATCAGCATTCAAAATAAAAGTTAGAAGTAGGAATTTGATTGCCGAGTCAGGTATGAGATTGTAGATCAACATTTAAAATATAAGTTTGAATACGGGCATAGCTTGATTGCCGAGTCAGGTCTGAGATCGTAGATCAACATTCAAAAAAAAAGTTAGAAGTAGGAATCTGAATGTCGAGTCAGGTATGTGATTGTAGATCAACATTCAAAATGAAAGTTAGAATACTGGCATAGCTTGAATGTTGAGTTAGGTATGAGATCGTAGATCAACATTCAAAATGAAAGTTAGAATACGGGCATAGCTTGAATGTTGAGTCAGGTCTGAGATCGTAGATCAACATTCAAAATAAAAGTTAGAAGTATGAAATTGATTGCCAAGTCAGGTCTGAGATCGAAGATCAACATTTAAAATATAAGTTAGAGTACGGGCATAGCTTAAATGATAAGTCAGGTCTGAGATCGTAGATCAACATTCAATATAAAAGTTAGAAATAGGAATTTGATTACCGAGTCAGGTCTGAGATCGTAGATCAACATTCAAAATAAAAGTGAGAAGTAGACATTTGATTGTCGAGTCAGATCTGAGATCGTAGATCAACATTTAAAATGAAAGTTAGAATACGGGCATAGCTTGAATGTTGAACTAGGTCAGAGAACGTCGATCGTAGAGGGACACGATCTTCTTTGTCATACACGGAATATTAGTTTACTTTTACTTGAAGATATCCACCTTACAATGTCATAGAAAATAATATATACTAGCTATTATGCTAGATAACCAAGTATGTAATGAAACGCAACATTTGTATTCATTTTTCTATTTGTCTGTGTGCTTTAAACTCACAATCTAAAATATAAGGGTAAATAACAATATATTGTTTTAGTTTGCTCATTGCAAATTCAGAATCCACATTCAAATAATAATTTCTTCTTTGAAAGTCAGCGTGAAATATGGAGATTCAGCGCTAATTCAAAGCATAGAAAGGGAGAATACTTTTGAACTTAAGTTGTAAAGTACAGTTTGACTTTAAAATGTGATGTATAGATCATTCAAATATACATTAAAAACAATGACGGTATAATTTTAAGAATGTATCAAGTCAATTTGTTACCAGAAATGGTTCAGTTCGTATTGTGTATGCATAGTCAAATATAAAACGAACTATGGGCTATGAATTCCAAACGGCTTTTCATATAAATTAATGTTCAATTTCAAATACTGATATTTTCGGTATTTTTGATAATAATTAACGTCACGCTGTTTTGACGTAAGTTTGTGGAAAATTGGAAAAGATCAGCTTGAAAACTTAAAATTTCATAAAATGAATGTAGTAAGAGAGAAAGTTTAAATACAATTATGCAATTAATGAGCGTAAAGTTAGTTCCTTATTCCTTACTCTTTAACACATTTTAGAATAAAGACCCAGGAAATACATTTCTCAGTTCCTTATTCCTTATTCAATTTAAATAGTAATACTCACTAATTAACTGATTTCAATATGGATAAACGATTTTATAAAAATAGTTGAACACTGTTCAATGTAATTATTGATTGAGCAAAGCTTATTCGAAATCGGTAATGATACCAAAATAATTGTTTTTCAATATATGCATATTACCTAAAATACAGGATAAATCTTGGCGCAAAATAAAGTCTACTTAGTTGAAAAATACGCTTATAAACTATAAGATAGATATGATTTAAAAATGTTGGTTCCTTATTGGCCGCGAATAAGGAATAAGGAACCAGTTTCTTATTCCTTAATCCGAATAAGGAATGAAATTTGTAACGATTTTACACAATATTAAAGTATAATATTTAAGCAATAATGCTACTAAATGGGATATAAGGTAATGTTAAGCTCATTTTGAACAATTGTGATGATAATTAAATATTTAAAAAAAATCATTTCCAACCACCCACCACCCACCATAGGCTTTTATCTATTTTTATCTATATTTAATGAATTATTTCATTTTTTATTTTCATTTTACTAAAGACGTTCATTGAAATGTATCCAATAGTATTGTTTATGGTAATTAAACACATATATTAGACTCGTTCATCTTGATAAATATTTTAGTTGGAGGAGTGGGGGAACGAAACTGCAACCCCTGGGATCGCAGTCCAAGGCCGTAACCACTAATCCGCTCTTAGTTATTTTTTTTATTTACCATCGTGCTTTTACCATGAACTGGTATGGCGTATTGATGATAATTTTATATTCGTCGCCACTGGTTTCCAATATGGGCGACACATCCAGAGGAGTATAAGTAATTTTAGATTTTTCGTAGGATAATGTAGAGATACAAAATACAATTTTGTAGCGTCCCTTCTTCTTTTAAATGTCCGGTGTAAGTCTCATCCGATATTTTTAGTTACAGGTGTGCGGTATTTTAAGTAAGATGTGCGTGGGGATCGAAAAATTAAGTATAAAGCACAATTATGAAGCTAAATTGAGCGACATTTCCTCACACCTTGTCGCAAACAATGTTCAATGTCACAAGCGTTACTCAATAGTAAAAAATATCAACGATGGTAAAATGACCGGGTAAATCGCGATAATTGCAATATCGATCTTGAAGTTCCATTTCAGATCATGGTCGAAACTCAAATGTATTGAAATGAAATAGATATGAATATCGATGTTGAAAATCGATGTCAGATCTAGGTCAGATATGTTGATATGTAAAAATAACATCGATATCAGACCTGGCTCGATATTCACCCGTTCGATATTGAATATCGATGACGGATCTAGGTCAGATATGATGATATGTAAAATAACATCGATATCAGTCCTGGCTCGATATCCGCCCGTTCGATATTGAATATCAATGTCGGACCTAGGTCAGATATGTTAATATGTAAAAATAACATCGATATTAGACATGGCTCGATATTCAACCGTTCGATATTGAATATCGATGTCGATTTATAAAAATAGCATCGATATTAGACCCGGATCGATACTAACCAGCTCCACAATGAAATCAGATATAGGTCAAATTTAAATAGCCTGACAGAAAAAGAAATACATATCAATATCAGACCTGCTTCGTTATTCGCCGGCAAAATATTAAAAACCGATGTCACACCTTGTTCGAAATTCTCATCGGTTACATTTTCATGGCAATTCAAAGACATATTTAATTAAACATCCAGTTCATAATACAAGATTCAAGTATCACGAACGTCAGTTATTTGCAAATTGTAATATGTATACAGGAAAGGACTTATAAAGAGACAAAATGCATTCACTCACGTTTTGTCAAGCTTGCGTCAATCTCGTTAGTAAAATTTGCATACTGTCACTAATATGAACACAATCTCATCCTCACACAACATAATTTCATTCATTTTCTTTAATTCATTTCCACTTTACTTTTCTCAATCTCTCCTATCCCCACCACCTCACCATATGATACCACTATTTCAATGCCCCAATCCCATATTGCATCTTATTCTTTCTTTATCCCGCCTAACATCCACTGACTGACTGACTGACTCATTCAATTTCACCCACCAACCCATCCAGACACTCACTCAATCATTTACTTATCACTCACTTGCTCACATGACATGTCAGGGTAAACATTGTAATTGACTCATAATTGACATTATAAAGACAGAAAAAAGGATCAGTGACAGCATGAAACAGATCAATAATTGTAGAGCAGGATAATGGGAGAGCCACATGGAAAGAAAGAGACATGGACAGGGCAGGAACAGGGACAGAGACTTTTAATAACTTTTAACTGATTATCCTTGAGTAATAGTATGTGCATTTTCGGTTTATTGACCCCTAGGGAGATTTAATGATACTGCCCAGCGGGGTTACTTATAACATCGATAAATAAAGATTTTTATTCTTGTGTTTTGGTTCGGAACAACAGTAACTGGACAAAAAAAATATGCAGCGAGTCTGGGACTCGAATGCAGGGCCTGTCGTTTACGGGCGAATAATTTAAACAAAATTTACTGCCTTAATGTGTACAATATATTCCAGCCATAAGTTCTTAACAGCATTAGTTACAGCTCTTCCCATAAATAATTGATACAGAAATACAACATGATAAAAATGGTACATTAAACACAAACGAAGGTGTACAATTTTTCTTCTGGAATCAAGAAATATGAGGGAAAACTCGTTATGCCGCAACAATCATCACCAAGAATGTTGCAATTAACTTATCACAACTATCATCTCCCAACACGCATCTCACAATCCCAATATGTATTCACCTAACATTCATCTCACAATCCTCATCTCACAACTATCATCTCCTAACACGCATCTCACAATCCCAATATGTATTCACCTAACATGCATCTCACAATCCTCATCTCACAACTATCATCTCCTAACACGCATCTCACAATCCCTATATATATTCACCTAACATGCATCTCACAATCCTCATCTCACAACTATCATCTAACACGCATCTCACAATTCCAATATATATTCACCTAACATGCATCTCACAATCCTCATCTCACAACTATCATCTCCTAACATGCATCTCACAATTCCAATATATATTCACCTAACATTCATCTCACAATCCTCATCACACAACTATTATCTCCGAATACGCATCTCACAATTCCAATATATATTCACCTAACATGCCTTTCACAATCCTCATCTCGCAACTATCATCTCCAACTCGCTTCTCATAATTTTGATCCCACATCTCACAATTATCGTCGCCTAACACGCATATCGCAATCCTCATATCACAATAATCATCACCTAACACGCATATCGCAATCCTCATATCACAATAATCATCACCTAACACGCATCTCACAATCCTCATCTAGCAACTATCATCACCTAACACGCATCTCGCAATCCTCATATTACAATTATCATCACCTAGCACGCATCTCGCAATCCTCATGTCACAATAATCATCACCTAACACGCATATCGCAGTCCTCTATCACAATAATCATCACCTAACACGCATCTCACAATCCTCATTTAGCAACTATCATCACCTAACACGCATCTCGCAATCCTCATATCACAATTATCATCACCTAGCACGCATCTCGCAATCCTCATATCACAAATAGCATCACCTTCCATGCAGCTCACAATTACCATCTCACAACTATCATCTCCTAACATGTATTTCACAATCCTCATATCACGAATATCAAAACCTACCACGCATCTCGCAGTTTTCATCTCGCAACTATCATCTCTTAACACGCATCGCATAATTTTCATCTCTCAATTTCCCGTTTGATGAAGGTAGGGAGGAGGAAGGGAGGCGATCAAGCGGTGACGTTAACCGGTATACGGATACTGTTCCCGTCCCTTACCCGTATTGTATATACTAGCATACAATATATTTTGAAGTTATGTGTAACTGACATTATGTTTTATACTTTGTAAATAAAACTGAAATGCTGCTTATCTTCACGGTACGGTAATTACTGAGGAGGGGAGCTTCTATAGTGGCCAGTCCAAGTGTAACAGTGAGGCAATCACGCGGCGGTGGCAATGAATTTAACTCTTGTATTTTAAGGAGGGGAGTCTATCAAGCGGCGGTGTCATTTACCCATATACGGGTACTGTTTCCGTATATTACCTGTTGGAATGAATGTACGTGTTGAAAGAGTCTAATTAATATGAATACTCACAACTGAATATATTCCAACGCTGTTATAAATAGGATATGTTTTTTTAACAAATTGTCAACTATATTCACAATGTTAATGTCAATTTCAACATTGCTCTACATCACATTTTCATCATAATTGCTTTAATATCAAACGTTTAAATTTTTAAGGATCATTGTGAATTTCAAGTTACTTGGTCAGAAAAGTTCCATTTATTATTCGACATTTTGGGCAGTGTAGAATGAAGGTACAAGATGAAAAGCCTAATAAATGTTTTTCATTACCATAAAAATACTATTAAATGCATTTCAGTGCACATTTGTAGTAAAATGAAAGTTTAAAACAATCGAAAAAAATAGGTTTACACCTTTTAGGGGTAGGATATGATATATATTTTTTTAATTTTCAATAATCATCACAATTGTTCCAAATGTTTTATTTTGTTGTATTGTTTCTTAAATACCAGATGTTTAAAACGTTAAGAATCGTTATCAATTTCCATTCCTTACTCGGATTGAATAACGAATAGGAAATTGATTCCTTATTCCTTATTAGTGGTGAATAATGAACCCAATTTATTTCATATTTTTAATATTGAATCTTCCTGAAATTGTATCAGCATATGTCTCGGTTTGCTGAATTCATCATGCAAAAGTTTTCATTCTATACTGGATGCATAACCAAATTATCAAACGGTACCAGTTATAGTGCCTTATTCGACTTTTTGGAATCCTGTCTGAATTAAGATACAAGATAAAAGAGCTTAATAGATGTGTTTCGTTATCATTAAATACTATTGAATACATTTCAACGCACATAATAATTATGTAGTAAAGTGAAAATATTGAAAAAAATCGAAAAATCTAGGTATACGCCTAATGTGGATAGGATAGTATTGAATATTTCTTCTAAGTTATATTTTAAGTAATATTTTTCTTACAATTTTATATATAAGTAGACTCTGAGATATATTATATATTTTAGGTTTCATGAAAGTATTGAAATATAATTATTTCCGGCACCTTTACCGATTTCGAGTTGCTTTGTTTAATCAATTATTAAACTTACATTGAAAAGTGTTCAAATACTTCTATAAAAACAGTTATACTTTATCAAAATTACTATTTTAGTTGAATAAGGAATAAGAAACTGAGAAAGTATTTCACGGTCCTTTTTCGAAAATATTATGATTACGTGTTGAGGAGGTATGTGTGTGTATGTGGGTCAGTGCTTGTGGGCATGCGTGCACTAATGCTTTTGTATGTGAGTGAAGCAGTAGCAGTAATAGTAGTAGCAATAGCAGTAGTAGTAGTAGTAGTAGTACTAATATCAGCAGCAGAAAGTGTTGTTGCACAACAGGAATATATGTCATAACAACAACAGCAGCAGCAGTAGTAGTAGTAGCAGCAGAAGTAGTAACAGCAGCATTAGTAGAATTAGTAGAAGCAGCAGAAGTATTTATTGCAGCAGCAGAAAGTGTTTTGCAGCAGCAAAATAGAAGTTATACCAGCAGCAGCAGCAGAAGTAGTAGTAGTAGTAGTAGTAGTAGTAGTAGTAGTTGCAATAGTTGTAGCAGCAACAGAAGTAATAGAAGCAGCAGCAGCAGTAATAGTGCAAGTAGTAGCAGAAGAAGTAGTATCAGCAGCAGTTGATGTTGTTGATATTGTTGTTAATTGCTGGTGTTATTGTTGCAGTAGTAGTAGAAGTAGTAGTAGCAACTAACGTCAAAGTAGTAGCAGTAAAAAATGAGTAGTAGTAATAGTAGCAAAGCAAGTAGTAGTAGCAGTAAGAGCAACAAAAGTAGTAGTAGTATCAGCGGCAATAGTGGTACCAGCAGATAAATATTTGTAATAAAAAAAAAATATATAAGTAGTAGCAGCAGAAAAAGTAATAGTAGAAGTAGCAGCGGAAGTAGAGGCAGTAGTAGTAGCAACATAAATAGTAGTATAAACAGTAGAATAAGTAGTAATATCAGCAGCAGAAGTAGTAGTAATAACAGCAGCAGAAGTAATAGTATACGCAGCAGAAGAAGTAGAATCAGCAGCAGATGAATAAGTAGCAGTAGAAGTAGCAGACGACGTAGAAGCAGCAGAAGTAGTAGTAATAGCAGCAGCTGGAATAGTAGTAGCAGAAGCAGAAGTAATAATATTAGCAGCAGCAGTAGCCATAGCAGCAGCTGTAATCGTGTATTTTGCTGTTATTGTTGGCTATTGCTGTTGTTATTGCCGTGGAAGCAGTCGAAGAAGTAGCAGCAGCAAACGTCGTAGTAGTAGCAGCAACAGCAAAAAAACAGTAGTTATAGCAGCAAAACAAGTAGAAGCAAAAGTAATAGCAGCAGCAGAATAAAAAACAACAACAGCAGTAGTAGCAGCAGTAAAAGTAAAAGTAGCAGTAGAATCACTAGAAGGAGTAGTATCAGTAGTAGTAACAGAATTAGAAGTAGTAGAAGCTGAAGTAGTTGATATATCAGCAGCATAAGTATAATGTTTTACAGCAACAGAAGTAGCAGCAGTAAAAGTAGCAGCAGAAGTAGTGATAGTAAATAAATAGTAGTAACAGCGGCAGAAGTAGCAGTAATATCAGCAGTAGAATTTGTAGTATTAGAATTAGCAGAAGAAGTAGTAGTAGCACCAGAAGTAGAAGTAGCACGGAAGTATAAATAGTAGTAGCAGCAACAGCAAAAGTTGTAGAAATAGCATCAGAAGAAGTAATAGTAGCAGCAGCAGAAGTATAAGTAATAACAGCATCAGAATAAGTAGAAGTAACAGCAGCGGAAGTAGTAGCCGTAGCAGTAGCAACAGCAGAGTTAGTAGCAGCTGCAAAAGTAGTAATAGTAGCAGCAAAACTAGTAGTAGTAGTTGTATCAGTAGTAGAAGTAGCAGCAGAAGTAGGAGTAGTAGTAGCAACAGGAATAGTAGTAGAAGCAGCAGATGTAGTTGTTATATCAGCAGCAGAAGTATCAGTTTTAGCAACAGCAGAAATAGAAATAGCAGCATAGGTAGCAGCAAAAGTAGTAGTTATATCAGCAGCCGAAGTAGTAGTATTAACATCAGCAAAATTTGTAATAGCAGTAGCAGCAGAAGTAGTAGTAGTAACAGCAGCAGAAGCGGTAGACGTAGCAATAGCAGCAGAAGTAGTAGTATCAGCAGTAGCAGCAGTAGCCGTAGTAGCAACAACAGTCATGTCACAGTTGTCCAGATAACAGTAGTATATTATCAATGATATGCTTAATATGGTAAATACCCATTTCTTTAATGCAATACCTGTTCTCGATTCTGACGATATAATTCAATTGATCCATAAGTGTGAGCTATAAACTTAAATTTAATACTGAATAAAATTATGTTATGTTATGTTATATTTTTAATAATCCTAACATACTTTCGACGGGCTCGTTCAAGGGTATAACACTGAGTGTCTTTGAGATAATTTCCAAGTTCACTCCGATATTACATATTGTATTTCTCTACAGAGTTATACCTTTCTTTACTGAGGGTAACACAATTCCTGCGGTAAAAGTACTCTGTATCGGGTTCGAAATATTACAATATCCAAGAGTTAAACACCTTTTCTAAGTAAATATCTATCTGTACATAGAGTAACATTTGCATGCTGCAGACAGGAAGAGTTTACTAGTTCAAAATGCGAGGGTAAACGCATTATAATACATACATACTGAAGACAGTAAGGGTTAACTAGCTCTAAACGCGAAGGTAAACCAATTGTTATACATACATACTGCAAACAGGAAGGGTTTACTAGCTCCAAACGTGAGGGTAAACCGATTCCTATATATACATACATACTGACAACAGGAAGGGGGTACTAGTTCATAAGGCGAGGGTCAACCAATTCCTATACAAACATACTGCAGACAGGAAGAGTTTACTAGTTCCAAACGCGAAGGTAAACCAATTCTAACACATACATACTGCAGACAGGAAGGGTTAACTAGCTCTTAACGCGAGGGTTAATCCATTCCTATACAAACATACTGCAAACAGGAATGGTTTGCTAGTTCCAAACGCGAGGGTAAACACATTCTTATACATACATACTGCAAACAGGAAGGGTTTACTAGTTCCAATCGCAATGGTAAACCCATTCCTATACAAACATAGTGCTAACAGGAAAGGTTTACTAGTTCCATATGCTCATTCGTATACATACATACTGCAGATAGGAATGGTTTACTATTTCAAAACGCGAGGGTAAAACCCATTCTTATACATACAAACTGCGACAAAAAGAGTTTATTAGATCTGAACGCGAGGGTAAACCCATTCTTATACATACATACTGCAGACAGGAAGGATTTTCTAGTTCAAAACGCGAAGGTTAACACATTCCTATGCATACATACTGCAAACAGGAATGGTTTACTAGTTTCAAATGCGAGGGTAAACTCTTTTTTATACCTACTGCAGATAGGAAGGGTTTACCAGTTTAAAACGCGAGGGTCAACCCATTCTTATACATACAAACGGCAGACAGGAAGGCTTTACTAGTTCCAAACGCAAGGGTAAAGCCATTGTTATACATACATACTGCAGACAGGAAGGGTTTACTGGTTCAAAACTCGAGTGTAAACCCATTCCTATTCATACAGACTGCGGACAGGAAGGGTTAACTAGTTCCAAACGCGAAGATAAATCCATTCCTATACATATATACTGCAGACAGGAAGGGTTTACTAGATCCAAACGCGAGGGTAAACCCATTCTTATATATACATACTGCAAACACGAAGGTGTTGTGCCTGACATTTCCGCCGAATACCTGATCCAATGCAACTTCATGGATACGGCAAAACACCTGTTTACAGGTAAAAGCGCTGTCAGTCATATATTAGGACGATCCAGTCTATTACCTAATTGGATAGTAAACGGTTACCATGCTGCAAGGCCAACATTATTCGTCCTGGAACTCTGAGACGAGATATAAAAGTACATGTTACTCTGTCAGAGAGTAGTTCCGAGTTGAGTTCCTAGTGAGAGTTCTTAAGTTTAGGAGTTCTTAGCTATGGGTTTGTTACTCTGTCAGAGAGCAGTTCCGAGTTGAGTTCCTAGTGAGAGTTCTTAGAGAGTTCTTAATTTTTCGGAGTTCTTAGTTGGTCATGGGTAAGTTGTGGCAGTTAGAAGGGTTTAGAGAATCAGTGGGATGCTGGGGAAGTAGGATTGTGGAACTATGCATACTTAAGGGCTGGGCTTAATTAACCATTACACGGTTATGCAAGTTATGGAATTATATTAATATGTAGAAACTTAACACTATACGATCACACATTAGTTGTAGAACTATATTAAATTGTAGAAATTTATTTTTTCTTGTGATTCCTTAATCACTACCTCCGTACATCGTGTTACAGGGTTTACTTGTTCAAAAGGCGAGTATAAACAAATTCTTATACAAACATACTGCAAACAAGGAGGATTAACTAGTTTCAAACGCGAGGGTAAACGCATTCTTATGCATACATACTGCAGACAGGAGGGGTTTTCTAGTTCAAAACGCGAAGGTAAACAAACTCCTATACATACATACTGCAAACAGGAACGGTTTACTAGTTTCAAATGCGAGGGTAAATTCTGTTTTATACATAATTCAGATAGGAAGGGTTTACCAGTTTAAAACGCGAGGGTAAACGCATACTTATACATACATACTGCAGACAGGAAGGGTTTTCTAGTTCAAAACGCGAAGGTGAACCCATTCCTATACATACATACTGCAAACAGGAATGGTTTACTAGTTTCAAATGCGAGGGTAAACTCTTTTTATACATACTGCAGATAGGAAGGGTTTACCAGTATAAAACGCGAGGGTCAACCCATTCTTATACATACAAACGGCAGACAGGAAGGGTTTACTAGTTCCAAACGCAAGGGTAAAGCCATTCTTATACATACATACTGCAGACAGGAAGGGTTTACTGGTTCAAAACGCGAGTGTAAACTCATTCCTATACATACAGACTGTGGACAGGAAGGGTTTACTAGTTCCAAACGCGAAGGTAAACCCATTCCTATACATACATATTGCAGACAGGAAGGGTTTACTAGATCCAAACGCGAGGGTAAACCCATACTTATATATACATACTGCAAACAGGAAGGTGCTGTGCCTCACATTTCTACCGAATACCTGATCCAGTGCAGGATAAACAAATTCTTATACATACATACTGCAGACAGGAAGGGTTTTCTAGTTCAAAACGCGAAGGTAAACCAATTATTATACATACATATTGCAGACAGGAAGGGTTTACTAGTTCAAAACGCAAGGGGTAAACCCATTATAGTACATAGATACTGCAGACAGGAAGGATTTATTGCTACGTATTTTATTAATTTGATTTTAGTTTCTTTCAATGCAAATGGCAGCGTTGAATTGTACTTGAAACCTAGGAAGAATGTAATTGCATAGCGAGGAAAGTTCATAACGAGAAAGATTTTTTCTGGCTAAAGGCGTTGAGAAGGTTTGGCAGTTGAAACGTTCAACAATAACTTTTGTGCTTTGGTGTGAAGATGTTAATATGAAACCGTTCTTAAACATGTAAGTTTAGCTTTTATACTGGAACTGAGCAATGTTCCATGCCTAATGTTGGTTTGAGAATTTTTAATTTTAAACAATTCTCAAACATATGCTGTTCATATGCTGTCTTAACAGCTGGTCTCAATATATAAAACAGTGTTGAACAAGAGTTAGTCCTGCATTGCTTAGTTGAATCATTATACTGTATAAAGATGATTCGTTTGTTCATTTATTTGAATCCATTTTATT
The DNA here is from genome assembly GCA_029582155.1 of Panopea generosa. Taxonomy (NCBI): domain Eukaryota; kingdom Metazoa; phylum Mollusca; class Bivalvia; order Adapedonta; family Hiatellidae; genus Panopea; species Panopea generosa. The sequence goes on from CM055896.1 coordinate 90,254,156, forward strand.
TTTATTGATATTAACGAATCATGGAACAAAAAGCCTGAAGAAAATGTATATATTATACAGTTTGAACGATATTTAAACATAATAACAAGATCCAGTGAAAGCATAGCCTTGGAATTTGTGACGAAAGAAAAAACTCTAATGAACTTTTATTTCTTGCTATTAACATGCAAACTTTAACAGTCATAGGATTTAAAAAAAAATGATAACTAAAAGATGAATGATAGTATTAACATAAATGTTAAAAAAAAAATATAGTGGACAACGTATCCAAGAAGTTAACGTTGTTTCAAATAAATATATACCTGATTATAAGGTGAGAATTTTCTGGTAAAGATAAAATGGATTACGGCTCTATGAGCAGTACGTATTGTCAGATTATTTCAACACAAGTTGCAAGGGATCTGCGCGAAAACTGTAACGTCCAAATGAGCTTGAAACCGCAGAGTAGCTTAATTGCGTTGAGTGAAAAAATACAATAAAGACTGACGATGGGAAGGCTTGGTGTATAACACTAATGTTTGTGCTGTGTTTTACCATTATCGCAGAACTAACAACGAAAGCGTAGAATTTTTCTATACAGCTGTTATTCCTACTTTATTTTTACATCTATCGTTTGAACTTTAATGAATTCTTTTAACACATACATACGATTCAAAACATATTTCAAACACGACTACCATCTTAGAGCCCACCTATTTTGCCTCTCCTTTTCAAAACAGTTCCTACTCAAAACCCAGATGAACTCGCTTACACCCAAGACCTAACTGCCTTCAAAAAGCCCCCACCTATCTCTCTAAACTGTCCGCTGGTATCATGCAATCTGAATTGTCATAGAAGCGAAAACCAATTCATATACAAGTCATGTTTTTTCGTGATTAGCCAAGTAACGTCCTACTATATACAATTAACTACTTGTTGCCTCGCCTTAACAAGGACATCTCCAACATAAGTTTAGTATTTTGAGTTTAAATATTACATTATTAAACTAACAAAAACAATCAATTATTGAGTGACTATAAAACTGACTGTGAAACAGCTTGGACTAGCAATGTTCCATGAGCATCATGTTTTGGTATGCAGTTTTTAGTATGAAACCGTTCTCAAACATGACTTTTAACTTTTGTGCTGAAATTGAGCATTGTTTCATGTGCATTAGTTTATGTTTGAAGACTAAGGTTTGAAACAGTTATCATATAGTGTTGTCTGAACATCTAATCTCATAAAATAGTATTGAACAACAGTTAGTTCAACGCTACAGAAGTTTGAAGACTGCTTTTTATATGTACTACTGAACTTTCATAATCGGTCACATGGATTTATTGATGTTCTGTATCGAACACGAGTTTGTAAACTTTCTATTTTAATTTTTAAACTAATAAAACAATAATTAGGCATATTGTTGGAATATTTCATTTAAATAAGTATTTAACCGCTTTTTTAATTTCGATACCCGCAAAAATTCATTGTACGTCGGACATTTGCATGGATTAATGCATTCTCGATCCCATTGACCTTATGTGATGTATAAGTAAATACACAAGAAAACATCCACAACCTCAGATTTAATTTGATACATTTGTATCAGAACGTTAACATTATCCAAAGGTACTTTAAATTATATTTTCTAACAATACGTACAATGAATTTGTTCAATAGGTTTATATCAAGATATAAAGTTTACAGTCAAGGTTACCGATATGGAAGTTAAGTTGTGTAGATGATAAGTTGATCATATATTGGTATATAACTTCTAACATTGCCACAAAAGTTCTTGATTTTTGGAAAGCTTGGTGTATGGAACCTATAAGTGTAAATTTAGAAATGCAACTGAGCATGTTTCAATGTGCATAGTTTTGATTTGACGTTTTTCAGTTTGAAACTAGTCTCAAACATATGCAGTTCAGGCACTCTGTCTGAATAACTGGTTTAACCATGTAAAATACTGTTTAACATCATTTAGTCCATCACAATAGGGGTTTGAAACATGGCACTGTATATATAGATGATCGGTCTGATCATTTTATTGTATGCTTTCTATATAGTATTTAAATTCTATTCTTGTTTTGAAATCACAAATCATAAGACAAGAAGCCTGAGATACAATTATGTATTATATCGATTGAAGAATGTGGTTTTGCGTCATTTCACAGCTTAATCCAGTGAAGACACAGTCTGAAGTTCTTGTTTTCAGTTCAAGATACATAATCAAACGTCTTGACGACTCTCGTCCGGGAGATTTCTAATTAAATAGGAAGTTTAAAAAGCTTGAAGTATGAAGTCTGTTTTATATTTTATTGAGTGTTTGCTTGAAACATTTGTGGCCATCACATTTTTATTTAGTGTATTCACATTGTCATTGACTATGCCAAGTGAATTTTGATGGGCGAACAGATTAGACTCTCATTTTTAAAGTTGAATGCATTTGTAGAAGAAATGGTTTATAATTCGAGAAGAACGTTTGTATGCAAAAACGAAATGATGAAAAAGTGACTGATGTAGATGGAACTGCTGGAAAAAAGAGATGACACAGCTTGCTGAAAAGAAATTCGAAGCACGTTGAGGTACGATAACGCCAAACAAATCTTTATATAACTATACTTCATCATACAGACGCATGCGTTGACCAAACCGTGAACATGCGTTCAAAATATTACCTAGGCAACGTTCTTAATTCAAGAATAAAATATGTTTTCTTTGGTATAAAGAGAGTCATATAGCTCGCGACTGTAAAGATAATTATAAAAGAAAAGTAAGAGATGCTGTATCATATACAAACAAATGTTTGAGAAGGGAAATGCCATAATAGTTATTAATGACCGGTCTGGAATTGTCCAATCAGCCAATATTGAGGTTAGTATATACATCTCATCACCTAAGGGATAATTTTAGAATAGGTAGAGAACGCTAAAACGTATGATAAGAGTTAAAACAAGATATGCGGATATGCGAAAAGTTAAAAAGACATGACCACGAAGGGAGGTAATAAATAAAGAAACGGTATGAAGAAAGAAGTTTAGTATATGTTTTTTTTCAACAAAGTTGGAAAAACGAAGTAGTTTGATGAAACATATTGTTTTCGAAAGCGAGTTGTTACATTGGCTCAGGATTCTAACAGAATTATACATTTAACGTTCAGGCAATAACAACTACAAACATTGTGTGTGCCGATTGTTTGAGAAGGCAGAGAGCACAATGTATTTTATGTTCTTCACAAATTATTTAGTTTGAGTGAAAGCAGTTTTAAGAATAGGGTCTGTAAAAATAATATGTTTGTCATATATAGATAACGTCTGATTATAACTTTAGTTTAATGTTTATTATTTGTATGCAATAATATAACATGTAAAGATATCATAAACATGAACGATAGTATTGTAGTAAATGATTAACATAAAATTGACACACTATTTAATAGTAAACATTTCAAAGTAAATGTTTACCTGAACATATGGTCAAAATTATATTTGGTACAGACATAATTATATAATCACCTTATCCTGCTTGCCAAAATGACTAATTTAAAGAGCGAGGGGAAATACAAACTTATACATACATGGTACAGACAAAACGGTGTGCTGCTGCGTGTTACAGCAATTATTTGTTTCGATAGAAATCTGCGTGAAGTTTCCAGCGTCAAATTGTACTTTAAACCTCGGAGGAGATAATAACGTTGGCAGTGGGTTTGTGTGGTGAATTCCTTCTTGCTATAGGCGTTGGAAAAGCTTTGCCATTTGAACTTGTAAGAATAAAATTTATGCTTAAATTTGGGATTGTTTCGTTAGTTTAGTTTGACGTTTTTAGTATCAAACCGGTCCCGAAATATACGTTTAACTTTTTATGCTGGAAATGAGCTTTGTTTCATTCGCATTTGTGTTTGTTTAAAACATTTTCAAACATAAAAGTAAAACACTTTACTGGAACTTAGACTTGTTTCGTGCGCATAGTTTTAAGTTAAGGTTTTCAATTTTTAAACAGTTCTCAAACATATGCTGTCCAGGCACTTTATCGGAACAGCTGGTTTCACCATGTAAAATAGTATTGAACAATACTTAGTCCAACACTACAGGGGTTTCAAAACCTGTCATTTTGTATAGATAATTTGTTTGGTCAATTTATGTTTTTTTCATATATTAAAATCATTTCATTTTGTTTAAAATTAACTAATCACAAAACAAGAAGCCTGAGAAAAATTGATATAGTATACGGTTTAAACAAAATTGTTTAATATAGTTTCAAGCTAGAATGTTTTCCAGCTTAATCCAGTGAAGACACTGTCGCCTTACAGAAGAGATCCCGTTTTAAATTTAAGATACTTGGCCAATCATCTATGGCAATTCGTATACTTCAATAACTGGTGTTAAAAAGTGACTTTTATTGGATTTTCAATTGTATCTGTATATTTGCTGTTTGTTTATTTCTATAGTTCTTGCATTCACGTAAAATGCATGTACCATACTCCATACTGTTCCTGCGATCCTTATGTTCCAAAATGTGTGTATGAAACGCAAGGTTGACATGCGCATAAAGGTAGTACCATAGTTGCTTTGCATTTAAGCGTTTCTAATTTTATTGAGTGACTGTTTTTAATATTCGTTTGAGAATTGGTGATATTAATTGTATAAAGCGGATTAACTTTGAATAAAAGAAAAAATAACCATAACACTATTTATAATCGTATGATATAATTATTAGTATTTAAAAGCCAGATAGTCACTTAATCGCCATTTCAGTACATAACATATCATGAGAAACATATATTGTCTTTAAAACATTTCCAGCTAAGTTGGGCAAAGTGTGCTCGCGTTTAACCTTGCATGATATGTCAACTAGTTCATTTTGTTAAAATTTAAAGTGAGTTTAAGTCTCTAACCTGCATAAACATGTCATAAATTTTCAAATTTTGATTGGATTAAACCTCATGTAAAAATCAAAGTCCCTTTGGTTAACCCCATTAGACCATAGCCGCTTTATTTGAATGAAGTGCAAACCCATGGGCATATAAATCATTTACACTAAATATGAACAAGTTTGGATTATTTGTTCATGAGTAAACGATATTTACAAATTACATTACTATTCCTTTTTCTGCCACTGCTTACCCCTATGAATATTTAAACCACTTTAAAGCATTCAGTTCCAACTGTTATGATTAAATAATACTCCAGATATCCGATGAATTTAATAATTCATAAAATAAATTATATATATATTATTGTCTGTTTTCCATATTATTTCTTAGTAAATATCAACCTTTTTACTGGTCCCAAATATACCATTGCCACTTCATTTGATCAAACCTGAAATTACTACTCTTTACGATTATTTATTCCAAATATGAAAAATGACTGGTCGTTTCTTGAGAATAGGATTTTTTAAAATTCACAATAGTATCCTGATTTGAGCCCCTGCTCACCTGTTATTTATATTAAATACCAATTAAGAATCAAGTCTCAAATTTTATGACTAAACAATGTTTATTACTCAAGATTATTAAGATATGACTTAAAATATTTGAGAAAAACAGAATGCTCCAACGTAAATATGGATCGGAATGAACTGATAAAGAAAAGAAAATCAGTGGAGTCTCTTTCTTTTTTTCCTTGTCTTCAACCAATACTCTCTTTTTTATTTTTTTAAATTTTCTCAATAAACCATTATTTCTTTTATCAATTTTTGCACATTTGGCAAATTGAAATTATTTTGGAACAATATGATAAAGTCTATAAGAAATGTAAAAAGATGGAAGCAGATATACACGAGCTTCAAAAGCTTTTTTTCTGTATCCTTTCCACTTAATTCGTTAAACGTATGACTTTAGGCTTTATTGTTAAAGTATGCTAAATATATATACTTACGTGAATAAAATTTTGTTTAAACTTAATATTAAAATTCCATTTCTGTACCCCAATATATCCTATGATGTTATTTGTCCAAACTTAAAACTCCTATTTATAGAGATCATTTAAACAAAATATGAACAACTTTGGCTCATCATTTCTTGAGAAGAAGACTTTCGAAACTAAACAATGACACTTGACATAAACTGAATCTCCCAACATTCGGGCTGTGTTCTTCTTAATATGCAGATTGTCTGATTTTAACTGTTGTTGAGGTAGCGACGCCAAACAACAACATACACCAGCAACATTCCATTCTATATTTAAAATATTTTGGAAATGTTATATCCCAAAAATGCTATTTGGATTACTTTAAAAATTAAGTTAGATTTAGTATCAAAGAACAATCTCATAGTGAGAAGTACCGTGCCATTTACTTGTATACTGTTTAGTTAGATTATTTTTATATCAGTTACAACTTATTATACTGTGCGTTGCATTTTATTATGTGCTCTACATAAGTGGTACATGTTTTGTAATACGACAGCTTCCAAAAACCGAACAGTTGTCCTCCAAAAGCCTATGTAATTACAAATTTATTAAGTACTTGTTTGATACGTAAAGAACCTTATTCTCAAGAAGAACATGAATAATATGTATTTCATAAAATCTACGATGACATATAACATACAATGTATTGATGGAAAATCAATTTTCCATGACGAATGTTACGATTTTAACAGCGTAAGAAACTTATGTTGTTGTGACATGAAATGTTGTGCAGATGTTGTGAAGATGAACGATAGAAAATGTGTTGATTAATTGGGATAGTTGAAAATCTATCTAAAGAATGTTAAATTTGAAAACTTGACTTGTAGCGCTTTCATTTTATTACGATAGAATACGATACTGTGCATACATTTAGTGCCAATAATATACAAATAAGAAGTTGCATTTATATAAGTATATATATTGAAGTCCAATCTTCAAATTAGAAACCAGTACGTATGACATAACCGCTAGTATTTGATAGGTGCCATAAACTAAATTTCTCAAGATACTGTGCCATAGATCAAAGTTGTCACGGATCAAACTATAATAGTGATATAGTTTACGTCTCACACAAGAATTAATTTTGTACTGTTCTACATATAGAGACATGCACTTCTGGAACACTGGATACATTACCAATGGTTCTAAAAGTGCCTTGTTCCCATACATAGTCCTCTGTTGGTCCAATTATGCAGAAAAAAACATGGAGTTGACCAGGTTGCTTTTTCAAAATTTCGATGGTTCGATGGCACCCCTTCATTTTTGACAATTCTGCCCATTTGTTGCAGTGTATCACTACGCATGTTTAAAATGTTATAGCATCATCAAAACAGTTCCCAATGTCATCCAAACTTTGCAGAAATCATGAAAATATTCAATTGTTGCCATATGCACAAAGGAATATGACATTTTATGCTTTTTTAACAAACAAATTGCCCAGAAGCTTTACACAGCTTTAATTTATTTGGCGTAAGAATCTTCCTGCCGTCATGTAAGGTAGATAATTCTTAAGTGAGACCTTTAGGGAGTCAACAAATGTATATGATATGTACCTTCAAGAAGTCATCGTTATGAAATATAAAACATATCACTGATAATAATATATAACAAATATATTTTACACTCGAAATGATAGTTATAATTAACAGTAGAAGAGATATTTAATCATATAAAAAGTCAATATGAATGAATGATAGTATTGACTATTTTCTAGAGGATAATAAACATACTTTTAAAATGTCGAGTATTATTTAGTCACGGACGTTGCAGTGATTCTATAACTAATATAAGATGACAATTATAACGTTCAAAAGAATATAAATAAACAATAAAAGGAAATGATATATAAATACAAACTAATAAAAGCAGGTAATGTATCAAATACTGGGAATGTTCCGGACAATCAATGTCCATAATGTACTCCTCATGTCTTTAACAGTTAAAGAATGGAACATTTAACGTTTTCTCTTTCATTCCCTCCTTTCTTTTGACTTCAGATTTACATGTATGTACAGATTATAATTCTAATGTTCCGTCTTACGAGACATTTTGTTTTTTATACAGTTTCAGGGACCATGTATCTGATTAAAAAAACCCAGAAGAAATGAACATCAAAAACCATTTTTTTCCTTCCAGATAATTTAAAATTAGCCTGAAACTTCACACTATGACACCATATAAACCCAATATGACTACAAAATGAATGAATCTAGAGTATTGCTGTCTAAGTGTCCAGGAATAAAACTAAACGCGGATAAATAAATGACGAACTAGTACAGTTACATATAAACTTTTAGCTTAAGTGACCCATGGTTGCCCCGCATAGGACCCGTTCTTAAGTTCAAAACAAACTCTCACATAGTGTGCACGATCTTTTTAACATTTTTACTTGTTCGTGCCCTCTCATGTCTACTTGACAATACAAGACATTATTTACCACTTAAATAGTGATAAGTGTAAATAACAAAGGTCGACAATGACACTAAATATCCGAACATGTAATGTATGTGTTGCAAACTGCATACATAATTTAAAATCACAAATCACAAATATTTAAAAACTGATACTAAAAATCTTCCTCGATTCACGCTCAGAATTTAGGAGTTAGTCTCGCCATCTCGGTGTCGGTATAATGTGACTAGATAGGATATCATACTATGTATATGCGGCAAAATACTGGTAGAGGTAGGATACCGTATATAGTACACATCGTTGCGACATGACAGAAATATTGTTGAAAGCGACACTAAACCAATGAACAGCACAAATGAATGCATTCCGTCGAGCTTTCCAAAAGAGTTGGTTTAATAAAATCATGTTATTGTAAATTAATAAACAACATGATTATTAAACGAACGATACGAAGAAAAAATGTAATACCTATTATTTCGGTAAACAGATACTCAAATGTCAATTGAACTATGGGTAATGTTATAAAAATGCATAACGCATTTAATAATGAATAATCGACTGAACTATAATTAATATTATCAAATAAAGCGTGACTTATAAATCATTAACAACTACCAAAAAGATAATTACACAACATGTAGTTCCATCTTAATTATACACAACCAACAATATCATATTTTTAGAAAAATGACCAAACACTCACTCCTATTTGTCTTATTTCATTTTATTATAAATTTACTAGCTGTATTTGTGAAGTTATAAAACGGATACACTGTTACCACTGGTTACCTGCCGTCCCCGATGACTGTCCTATATGTAGTGTGTATCTGGCACCTGACAGAGAGAAATCCTGGAATGTCTCGTACGCAATATTTCCATCAGCAGCCTCTAAGTCTAGTCTAAGCTCATTATGTCCATGTGATGTCATTTCTTGTATGCTTGAAAGACCTTTAATATTAAATATATAACGTTTAAGTTGCTATGTACGTATTGGTGTTTATATATAAATGGTCAGCTACCATTGAGGCGAGCTCTCTGTTTGGCTGAAAAAGGTATATGGATGCTCAGCGAATATATTTTTGTCATAGTAAGCTTATGTCTGGTTGGATGAAAATGTAAAATTAGCAGAGGATCATAATTAAATGTAAGTTTATTATGTTTGTGCCAATAAAACGATAATACACGTCAATACACGTTAATACACTCTAATACATGTTAATACATGCTTATTAACGTTTATACATGCTAATTTACGTCCAAACACGGTGATACTCGTTCATATACGTTTGTACACGCTTATACATGTTCATACATGTATATACACGGATATACACGGTACTACGTGTTTATACTTGATAATCCACGTTCATACACGTTAATATACGTTTGTATGCGCTAATACATGTTCATACATGTATATGCACTTTTATACACGATACAACGTGTTTATACATGACAATTCACGTTCATACACGTTAATATACGTTTGTACACGCTAATACATGTTCATGCATGTATATACACGTTTATACACGGTACTACGTGTGTATACATGATAATACACGTTCATACGCGTTAAAGCACGTAAATACACATTCATACATGGCCGTACTTTTTAAAATACAAATAAAAGCATTGTATATCTGCCAGTGAATGAAATTGTATAGTTCCGTCACTTAAATGTCCTTTGTGAAAATAGTACATTGAATTTTCGACCCGTCACAACATACCTCTTTAAAAAAGGGAAGCCTAATGTCAATAATTCAGCAATCTATTTTAAAAGGGCTGCGTTTTAGTAAAATAGGTGAAATATAATATGTCCAAATGGCCACCGGATTCGTAAAAACAATATTTACCACAACAATAAAAAATAAATAAATTAAATGATAACGCTAATATCGGACGAAAATATTTCATAAACATGCATGTTCACGTAAACAGGAATATTTGATATTAATGGTACGCTCAAGCTTATTACAGAATAATACAATAGATATCCATTTACAAAAATAGTATATGCATGGAATATTAAAACGATATAAAACTATCCGCGTTGCCGCTACACAGTTGATGTTTGGATTTTTATCTGAATGTTATTTTATATTTAACAGCAAAAGCTAGACTGTGATTTGTTATCTAATCAACAGGGCATGGCCGAAGACGAAACGCATTTTAAATTTCCATTCATCCGAGTCAACCACTATATTGATCTGAAGACCTGTCCAATGATAGCTATACTGCTACATATTTTTTTTTATAATATGTAATCAAATTATCTGCAATAATGTTGATACGGATATGCAGATATAATGTTTGTTTTGGCCTTTTTCAACTCTACCTTGGAGAACGTGGTCTGATTCATAATTGACCAATTGCGTTCTATGCAATGCACCAATATTTTGACAAATTGATAAATGTTCCTGTATGTATATGTTTTCTAAATATAACATATCATCTATTATGCATTTTGTTATATATTCAAATGTGGTTCGCCTGCTGGCAAGTCAATCAAAAAACTTAATTACCTAACCAAAATTCCCCATGTACGTCGCCAAAACCATGTTCGTAATCACTAAAATTTCGGTAAAAATCAACACTTCCGTTAAATCTGTGTTGAAATACCTGAAACAATTAAAACATGTCCGGGTAGCGTAACGATACGCTGTCAATTGTCATGTTATTACATTTTGTTAAGGTGTTGTGTGGCGAGTGTAAACAACTCACACCGTATTTTAACTCTGTATTGGCTGGGTTGGCTTAGTCGGTAGCTCGTCTGACTATCAATCTAGCTATAGGATCGTAAGTTCAAATCCAAACCAGGCCACACTATCCCTGATGATTGATATACATTATTTAGTCTCATTGCCATTCGTCTCTCACCGCTGTTCCACGCGAGAAAGTTTCTTGCGGAGATGGGTGTTATTGAATAATGAGTAACCCACTAGGATCCTAGGAAAGAGTGGTTAGGTATACTGATCGTCTGTTAACTCTCGATGACATAAAAATGACACTTAATAATCAAAGAAACAGTTTTCAAGTCACGCACTGCCTTCCGCGTTCTTAGAGATAATAATTCCGCTTAAGCCTTTGTTAGAGGGGATGGTCATTCGATGATATATTAACCCGTAAAAATCATACCAAATTAATACCTAATCAACAACCACGCAGAAAATTATTTTCAAATGTATTTTCACAGCTCGTTTTATTATAATTTACTTATAATTATGTGGTGTTTTTAACATCCCGGTCAAAAGTTAACATCATGTGATAATTTACTGGAATTTACTACGAAGAGCATCTTCTCTACGAAGAGCATTATATTTACTGAAAGTTAAAATTCTTTGCAAAAACTCGGTTAATGTGGTAATTTTTTATACATTCACATTCACATGAAAAGTCACTAAAAGATGATGGAAATCTCAATATGTTGTTTAAAGCATACTATCCGGAACTAACATCACGCCCCGATATTGATATCGATAAAGTGTCTTTTAGTGATAAAAAAACCCGGAGAACATAACGGACCTTGGCCATAAACACTTTTCGTGCTTGCTGTCTTTAGAAGATATTGGTCACCAAGCTATGAGCCATTTAATTAGAGAAAATATAAATCGTTCTGGTAATTTTACTGTAAGCTTTATTTTTAACGTTCTTTAACGTTTATATGATAAAGTTAATGCTTGATTATGCTGCATGGGAGATAATTAATATATACTCAGCAAAAAATGAACATTACTCTCCATAAACTGGTCATTTTCAAAATCCTGTTTGAAACACTACACTGACATTGGTATGGCTGTTTCAGTTGATCATTTTGTTACAAATCTGTACTTCATTGGACATTTGAAGTGTAGTTTTGTACCCCTTACTTAATGATAAAGTGGACAAAAATAACGTTTTTTAACTGAAACTGAAATTTGCATTATAATTGTTGCTTTATAAGTTTGTTTTCTAACTAATTTTAGTGAGGCATAGTGGTGAAACAACAAGTAAGTAAGAATTACAAGTTTATTCTTTATTTTTAAAGGGTGACTCGATTGGCAAGGTTATTCTTTCTTGAGGCCCTCTTAATACAAGAACATTATATTACAAAATCCACACAATTATGTTGTTGTTTTTTTTCAATTGTTTGATTAACAACATTTATGTGTATGTAATGCACATTTGTGTATCTACCTCGGTAGATTCCTGCACGTGCAAATCATGCAAAACAGGATTTTTACAGCTGGGTTATTATCATTTGTGTTTAAATAAAAAAAACTTTTCATAATTCAATCAGACTGACGGAAGACTGACATGTTTTATTAACATCTAAGTTATAAATGTAGAAATTAAAAAAGTAATTGCACTTTAAACAAAGTAAAGTTTCTTTTTTTTTGCTCAGTATACTTTACATATAAAATGTCATATTTTGTCTAATGATCCGAGTGATGCTTTTTGTAAACTTACCGTCCAGCCCCCGCCGTCAGTGTTCATGTCACAATACAAATGTAGGAGGCCTGACCCTGCCCATACAGAATAAACTCCACTTTGTGCCCCGCTATCCAACTGCTTGATATCGTAACAGTCTGACGGACCTGTAATCATATGCTCAAATACAAATATGTATTTAATAATTGATAAAAGTTAAAAAAACGTATTATGATTACTATTCGTAAACAAGCCACTTACATAAAGTTATATAGTAACGATGTGTAATGATTAGGGTTAATGATCAATCTTAAACAAAATGCATACGAAAGTAAAAATGAATAATTAAGTTAATTCATATGGCATTGCTCGTTAGGCAGATGACTAAGTAAGTTATGTTGGTTTGTTGAGTGGATAACATTTTACCAGGTCATATTTATTGTAAATATTTCATTAATCAAATATTACATTGACCACTTATATAGTATTGCTCTACTGAACAGCTTAAATGTACATATCCAAGTTGTATTTATTGTCTGTTATCAAATAGATGATGTGATAAGGATCATCTTGATAATGTAAGTGTACCATGCGAGTTATCCGTGTCAGGTTATACTCGAGTTTAATATTGATAAATATGAAATGTTCTGTCACATGTATACACGACTCTGATATTGACCAATTGACGAACACGACAGGCGAAAGAAAACATAATATAGTTAACGCCCTTTAAACGCAAGCGGTTATTATATCAAATCTAGTTATAACATGAATGATAAACCAAGATAAAACATTCTTACTGCAATATACCATAGTTGTAAAGTCACACATCATTGTAACATAGTTGTAAAGTCGTTAATATAGAGTTGTCTATCTTGAAACTCTTGTATGTTTAAAGCATAATAAAGTTAATACTTTCGGTTTGACAAGCATGGCGTTTGGGTTGATATTTTGCATGGTGTCAGAAGTGGGATGAAAATCGAGAAACATCGAAGACTACACTTTGAAATACGGGGAGATATTACAGTATTTGATTAATAAATTACCATGTCTAGCAAAGGAATCAAGACGTTGCCAGACTTTAACCCAACATACCAGAATATATGCGCACAAGAATAACAATTGTATAAGCGTGATTTATTGGTGCCCCTAGATACATTAGGACTGGATGACAAGCCAGGAAAACGAAAGGTAGGCATGTTGCTAGTCAATATAGGACGTGATGCTATCAAAATTTACGATTCGTTCACATGGGCGGAAGCTGTAGCGGCCGATGGCGAGCATGAAATCACAGGGCACCCTGGCGAAGACTGGCATAATTTGGACAGTGTATTTGAGAAATTCGACAGGCATTTTGGTGTGCAAAATAACCGTAATATCAAACGGTAAGAGTTTTTAAATACAAATCGAGGTAAGAATACTATCATGGGATATATTTCCGAATTGAAACGCCAAGCAGAACTTTGTGTATACGGAGACCGGAGAGAAGGACTTCTATGCGATATGGTTATTAATAGTGTTGATGCCAGAAAGTGTTCTGAGATACCGGCAGCTGATTTAACGCTTGATAAGTTTATTCAAATATGCCGTCAAGTTGAACTTACCGGTGCACATTTACAAACACTTGTGTCAACCCAAATGTGAATTATAAACGTCGTACACATCGACCAAGAAGTACAACAAGGAATGGACAGCCGCGAACAGGTTACCAAGGTAAATACAAATACTGTAAAAAGTGATGTAAACATAATGCATTCGAAATTGTCCAGCTTTCAATAAATTTTGCGACAATTATTGACAGAAAGGCCATTTTGAATTACCAAACACATGCAGAGGGCATCAAAGCCATAGTTCATTATATAAATGCACAGAAAGAGGATTTAATCGGTTTAGAAGACACCCTTAAGTGCATTATGAAGGTCTCACTGAACAATTACCTCCCTTACATGACGGTAGCAAGATTATTACGCCCAAGAAATCAGAGCTGTGTAAAGCGGTTGGGAATTTTTTTTTTAAAAATGCATAAAATGTCATATTTCTTTGTGCATATGGGAACATTGGAACATTTTCATGATTTCTGCAAAGTTTGGGTGACCCTGGGAACTGTTTGATGATGCTATAACAGTTTAAAGATGCGTAGTGATACACTGCAACAAATGGGCAGAATTGTCAAAAATGAAGGGGTGCCATCAAACCATCGAAATTGTGAAAAAGCAACCTGGTCAACCCCATGTTTTTTTCTGCATATTTGGACCAACAGAGGACTATCTATGGGAATAAGGCACTTTTAGAACCATTGGTAATGTATCCAGTGTTCCAGAAGTGCATGTCTCTATATGTAGAACAGTACAAAATTAATTGGTGTGTGAGACGTTCAAGAACCAGATCATTTTCGGTAGACGCTGGGAGTAAACTGCATCTTTGTGATTCAGATTTACTTTCTTTTTCAAAATATGTCACTTACTATGGGAAATAATGTATTTGAAACCTCTAAATGGAAAAATAAATGTATTTTTGTGAAAAATGGATGACTTTGAGTGAAATAGAGAAGTGTCATACAGGCAAAACCAAACTTGAAGCTAAAACAGTAAAGCAAATAGGGCAATGGGACTGAGCAGCTGAAAATTTGTCATGGAAATGTTGGAATCAGGATTTATTCAATTCAATGGAAGGAACACAAAGTGAGATCATCTATTAAACTGAAAAAGAAATGATCATGTATGCAAATATGCTTTGCTTCATCATGTGATAAGACTTGATTTTAGCCATCTGTCTCAAAATCCTGGCTAAAATGAATAGAAGTTTGCACTTAAAAACACTTGAAAGTCACACAGAGAGACAGTGATGCTAATATATCACAACAAAAGCATGTCTAGAGCATTCACTGCATCCAGACTTCATGATTCATGTAAGTTAAACCATTTTTTTGTGTTAGAAACTCATTATTTATGTATAATTCATACCCCACCTACATAAAAATGGTAACATTTGTCGCGATACTGTTTCCACTCTTTAGCGCATGCTTTTTGACAATACGGTTTGCTCGCGTATGAGCAATACTGTTTTTATGTCGCTGTTTATCAATTAATATTATATTGATCATGAATTATGGAGAAATTTCCTGTTTCATTGTTTTGTCATTGATATTTGTTATCAACAGCTCTGTATCCAGTTTTCAATATACCGACCGCCAAACTGTCGCGTTTCATTTTAAGGGTATGGCGTATGACTGCCATTTTTGTTTTACTGTCATTTTTTTCTCCTCAGTGTTGATATTTATGCGGCTGGGTCTGGCTTATACACAGTATTTACCTACTCTTGGACATTCAGTTAAATTGTAAAATGCGACTTCTTTGAAATGACGCGAAACAGATTCGCGTAATAATTTCTCAGCGTTTAGTTAACCTGTGCTTGAAACTTTTGTACCATCATCTGATTTCTTTCGGTTGTTCTTCTTACTTTTTTTTCAAATAAAAATACATGATGCTTGCTATAGAATATAGATTTTTCTCATTGAAGATGATGTTTTTTCACTGTCAGTTATTGAATGTGTACAATATTTTTCTCCACATTCAACAGTTTAGCATTCTCCAATATGACAATTTCTAATTTTCATATAATTATTGCAACAACTCTATTTTAACTGCCCATTTTTTATGCCAGTTTTGGAAAATCTGTAAAGTAACGAGTCATCTCGCGACAAGTATTTCTTATCGCGGTATTCTTTGATGTATTTATTTCAAACTAATTTGTGGTAAAGAGATGCGCTTTAGCAAACCATCTTTTTGCAATGAGCTTATCTGTCCAGCCAAATATGCTGTATCCATATTTTGTCTCATTTTCATTCATCATTTCATTTTCTTGCTTTAAAGTGACTTTCATGCACACTTTACTTTCATTTGCTATTTTTATTGATAAAATAAACAAAATAGTATTGGAATTTAATATATGCCTAATAGATACCTCAATTGGTAAGGGAAATATTCATAGTTGATAATGAATCTAATGCATGTACACAAGTATGTTATTCATTCATGTATTGAAAAAGGGGGCATGGTTAGTGTCAGTGACATGCAAATTATTGCTGGGCACCTTCAAACATTAATATTTGTTTGTTATAAATATAAAAAAAAAGTCAAATATATAGTTTTGCAACAAAACAGAGCATTATTTGAAGCAAAAACAACTATTTATCCATATATGGTCATGTATTTTGACACTTAAGTTATGTAATGTTGCATATACAATAAAATGAATATGCAGTCAGATAGATACACTATAGGAGCCAATACAAGGACATTTTCAAAGTATTTCTTTTTCTAGAATTATTTTTATTAAGGTACAATGGCTAAAAAATTTTGGCAGTTTTTCCTGTTTTCGAATCGTCCGAAACTGATTAATGCATGTGAGACCGCCATCTTATTTTGGTGCATGAATTCGAAAACAGTTGCGCGATGAATTCAAAAGGCGTATTTTTATATTTAGAAATGGTAAAGGTTTGTTCGACAAAAATTTCAGTCAAATGTCGTGACAATTTCTACTCTTCAAGGTCTCACTGAACAATTACCTCCCTTACATGACGGTAGCAAGATTATTACGCCCAAGAAATTAGAGCTGTGTAAAGCGGTTGGGTAATTTTTTTTTTAAAAATGCATAAAATGTCATATTTCTTTGTGCATATGGGAACATTGGAATATTTTCATGATTTCTGCAAAGTTTGGGTGACCCTGGAAACTGTTTGATGATGCTATAACAGTTTAAAGATGCGTAGTGATACACTGCAACAAATGGGCAGAATTGTCAAAAATGAAGGGGTGCCATCAAACCATCGAAATTGTGAAAAAGCAACCTGGTCAACCCCATGTTTTTTTTCTGCATATTTGGACCAACAGAGGACTATCTATGGGAATAAGGCTCTTTTAGAACCATTGGTAATGTATCCAGTGTTCCAGAAGTGCATGTCTCTATATGTAGAACAGTACAAAATTAATTGGTGTGTGAGACGTATGAGGAGGAAAGTGACAAATTATCACAAATGTTTTATCACAGCAGAAACATTCAAATCAATGACAAAGATCAACAAGATGTAATAATAAGTGGATTAAGCGATAAGCAACTTAAGGCATTTGGCAAGATAAGTCTACTTTTTAAATATAAAGACATGGAAAGAATTAGAGAATTCCACGTAATAGTCTAAAATTTAGTCGAATTGCAAAAGTAAACAATGTACACACAGCAACAGAAGAAATCCTCTAAGAATTCAGTGATGTTGGAGAAGAAATCGGATGTCTTCCCGGGGATTATGAAATTTAAGTGGACGAAACAGTTGATCCTGCACCGATACCAGTACATGTTGGGACCAAGTTAAATCGGAGTTAGACCATCTAGAAAAATGTGGAATCATAACTGACCTCATCAAATTGGTAAACAGCATAGTTTGTGTAAGGAATAAAAACGACCGTGTGCGGATATGCATATACCCTACGGATCTCAATAAAGCAGTTTCTAGAGAGCATTATCCAATGAACAGCATTGAAGATGTTGTAACAGGGTTGCATGGTAACTAGTATTTCTCGATTCTAGATGGTAACACGGGGTACTACCAGATTAAGCTGACATGTTAACCACATTCAATACACCTTTCGGGCGATATAGATATCTGCGCATGCCAATGGGTTTAAAGTGCTGTGGAGAAATATTCCAGAAAGAGATAGAGTCTCAATTTGGAGGCGTAATTGGGTTGAAATTGTTGTTGACGACATATTGTTACATGTACAAACATTAGAAGAACATAGTAATATGCTTATAGGCGTACTAAACAAAGCAATTACTATTACCTTGAAACTGAACAAAGCCAAGTGTGTGCTCATTAAACCAGAGATAGATTATGTTGGCCATACGTTAAGTGGATAGTGGCTGAAGCCAACAAAGGAGAGGTTAAAGGCTATTGTAGAAATGAAAGACCCTGAGAATCATAGTGAACTAGAGACAGTGCTAGGCATGTTAGCATATGTAGCGAAGTTTATACCATGTTTAAGTGAACTGAACGCGCCGTTGAGAAAATTAAAAACACAGGAAAAATGGAATTGGACCGACAGAACAAACAAGCATTTGAAAATGTGAAAGCGGCATTAATATCAACAGACGTGCTGAAATACTTTGATGTAACAAAACCAGTTACGGTTACAGCGGACGCATCAACAAAGGGTCTAGGGCAGCCAAATTACAGGAAAACGGAGTGATACCTAATGCAGCCAGGGCATCAACGCCAGCAGAGCAGAGATACGCTCAGATAGAGAAGGATATGTTGGCGGTTGTTTTTGGATGTCAACTGTTCCACAAACTAATATATGGTAAAACAGATTTAACAATCGAATCAGATCACAGGCCTCTTGAGAGTATCTTAAAAAAGTCGACACATAAAGCGCCAATGTGGATTCAAAAGATGATACTGAAGCTACAGCCGTATGAGTTCAACTTGATTTATATCAAAGGCAAGGAACGTGGTTTTGCAGATTGTTTGAACAGACTACATGTAGAAGAGGCTTGAGAGAACATCCTAGATGATGAAATGATGGTATTAACCAAGGAAACTTTGTCTTGCTGTGATCACAACAAACTAGTAGAATCTAGTAAACGAGATGAGACACTTCAAATACTAAAGCAAGTCATAAGTCGAGGATGGCCTGATAAAAAATGCGACATTTCACTCGAAAGTATGCAGTTCAGGGATTTTCTAAACGACTTATCAACAAATAATGGTATAATATATCGCGGTGAGCAGACAGTAGCTCCAAACGAACTAATGGCTTCGACGTTAAAAATCATTCATAGCTATCACGGAATATTTTGTTTTTCACAAGTTTATATTCAAACGAAAGAGGATGCAATATATCATAGTTGTAAAGTCATCTATCATTGTAACATAGTTCTAAGTCGTTAATATAGAGTTGTCTATCTTGAACCTCTTGTATGTGAAAAGTATAATAAATATTGTACTTCCAGTTTGACAAGCATGGCGTTTGGGTTGATATTTAACACTTACCTTGTTTATTATTTTTATTCTAAAAATTGCATTATTACAGTACAAATCTAACAAATTGATTGTGATAGACTTATGGACTCACTAAAATAGCAGATCTGGGATAAAAGTATATTCGATATCAAAAACTTGCGTTTTTTAAGTCGGTAGGTAAATATTTCCTTGATAGAATAATGAAGAACAGTTCATTAAAAAAATGCATAAAAATCTGATATTATTCATAATGTTCCTGGTCCCAATAAGTGTACGTTCTCATCTAAGCAATGGGACTAAGTAAAGTTATTGAAGATTATTAAATATCATTATCTAGTATTACAATTGACAATTAATACTAGAAGCTTTTTTCGATAGAATCACTTAGTACATATCTATAGCAAGGCAGGGTTAAATGCTTATAGTTTATTTCTATGAATGAGTTCGTAAATAGACGAAACATTGATATCGTAACTGTTATATTATTGTATTTTGGAATTTTTATATTATATTAATATTGATGAATTGGTTTACTATTTGCAGTTAGAATTGCAAAGGTCACATGTATCATATTAATGAGATGAGATGACAAGATAATAAGCCCCAGATGCCTGTCATTTAAAAATGTGTATTAGATATGGGCGTGTTTAATGTGGAGTTGGTAATTAAGAATTTGACTAACGAGAAGATACGACTTATATAGTAATGAGTTGATCATTGAGAAAATAAGGTTTTAGACATTTTTAGTAATGTATAGGTTAGGGAGTTTTAAAAAGCCATTGAACAAGTTAAGATGTATGATGAGAATTGGAACTTTGGTAGAGATAAAAGCAATTGTTGAGTTGTTGAAGTATATAAACATGTGAATAAACGGAGTTAAATAAGGCATACATTGAAAGGAACTGAACACACCTCCTTTCTTGATATGTATGCGTATTTGGCTATATGTGTGTATTTGTGCATGTGTACTTCTGTATGCATTCCTATTAGTCTCCCTTACGTCTGTCTGTTTGTCTATCTTTATACTAGGTCACTGTGGGCATGTATGTCTCTCTTTTTTTCTCAATCGCATTCTATTTGCCGTTTCGTTTTCATCTAATATATCAATAATTTGCTTTAAACAAACTCGGATATTCCAAAGTTGCATGATGATCACCGATTTTTACTTTTGAAATGTTTACTAGTGTGTTGCATACATATATATTCAAGTTTATTTATGATGACTGCCTCTACGTATATACTGAGTTTACTTTAGCCTAACAATTTGTAAATGATTTATGTTAAACCTCGTTGTTTTCTATCGACACATTGATATTATCAAAGACAAACGATATTATTATTAGACATTTTAAACGGCAATAATCATGTGCGATCTCCATGCATGGTGGTACCTCCACATTTTGTTGTATTACACAACTCCGCTCCGTGGCGTTTACCATCACAGTCTCTACCAAGAAAAGATGGTGCCGGATTATCACATGCCCGGGATCGAGTTCTTGTGCCAGTTCCACATGTTGCACTACATATACCCCATTGCGTCCATTCAGACCATCCACCATCTAGTATAAGAAATATGTAATGCTTTTTGTTGACAGAGTTGATCAAAATATTCTTTATTTTTATTTATTACTTATTTCGGCGAATAATTGATATATTATTATACTAAAAACTAGAATGCTATAGTCATTTTGTGTTTAAAAACAAAAAAGCTTTAATTGATAAATTAATCAATTTAGTTGTTATGATGAATTCTGATAATTCTCAACCATCCAGTCAAGTTTATATAATACCAGAGTTTCATATAACCTTGTATTTAAACAATAACAAAGCGGGGTAGTGCAATGTGTGCAAGTATATTGTTGATTGCTGTGGGTCGATCTCCAGCTCAATCCCGATGGCCACTCAAAACAACAACACTCAGTACTGGTTTAATCCAGGAGGTGGTTTGATGAGAGGTTCTTTAAAACCTGATAATACAGGGATACCTTTAGCAAAATATGTATGTAAATTGAAACTATGCTTTGCCGAAGTTGTGATCCAGAATATTCTTAGACGGATATTTATTTTTTGAAATCATATATAACAAACCATGTTGTCGGTGGAATTGCTGAAAGTAAAATCTACAACGGATTAATGTCAGATATTGTTTAAACATGTTGTACTTCAATATCTAAATAACACAATATAACATGTAACATAATATAAACTATAAGAATAAGTGGCTTCAGCTTCTTGGAACAAAATATTGCCATTTCTCGGACAAACAATTTAAATCAATACTGGAAAATCCTATAAAAACTTGGTTAAAAATAAAAGTAGATTCAAAACAATTCCAATACTGAAAACAACACTTACCGACAGGTCCGAAAATATATGCTTATCAGACAATGAAAAGGCAATTTGTTTTTCAATACGTTTTATTGCTCTATCTCTAACGTGGATGATAGAGAGTCAACACTACCAGAACCGAACAAACGGACAAACATAACAAATAATGACATAACTAAGAAAATTGTAAATTCTGGGTTAAATTTTAAAACCATAATGTATTTTATTTAATAAGTCTAAGTTCGTGAGGAATATTTTCGATGCAACTGAAAACATGTATAGTTTGTTATGCCTCTTTATAAGAAAGGCGACTCGTTGTGTGTGTAAGTATATATGTATAATTATCTTATTTATGAGAATATTTTATATTCTAGACAATCAAGTTTTGTAACTGGTCATTCCAATGTACACCAATAATCGACATATATCACCAAACTATTAATCAGTTGTTTTTTAAATGAACACTTGTAATGGTCTTTTGTGATATTTCTAAAGAATTTGACCGTGTTTGGCACAAAGGACTTCTATCCAAACTGCAACAATATGGTATAAATGGCAAAATCTTAAATTGGCTCAATAATTATCTTTCATATAGGAGCCAAAAGTTGTTTGTCGGTACATCCTCTTCCCATACAATATCCGTCAATGCTGGTGTACTGCAAGGCTCTGTCCTCGGTCCATTACTATTTTAAATCTACGTAAATCATATAGCAGACAATTTCATATTTGTTTGCGATGACTCTTACTTAATAGGCTCTGCTATAAAAATATCAAATTTCGAAGGTATTATGAATCATGAACTAGTTATGTTATCTGCCTGGTCAAAACAGTGGTTAATCACGTCCAATCTCTTGAAAACTGAAGCAATATTTTTAACATCTCGAAATAATTCACTATTATTGGAAATTTCCTGTAACATTTGTTGACAATCACAAACACTTGGGCTTTACAATCAGTAATAAGTGTAAATGGCACACTCATATTTAGAATATAATACAATCTGCATATAAAAGAATTGCCATGATGAGAATAAAGTTAAATTTAAGATATGTAGGGACTCTCTTATCAAATTAAAACATCATGTATTCGCCAAGTCTTAAAAACGCCTCGGTAGTGTGGGATAACTGTATCTGGAAACAAATCAAAACAAAGCTTCCCGAGTTGTTATAGACACATTAAGATCAATATCAATTTCACAATTATTTAAAGGAATGTGCTGGTTATCGTTATCAGACAAACGACAATACCAAAAATTAGTATTGGCATATAAAATATGGTGTGACACCAATCTACTAGCTAGATTTATTTCTGGAAACAGTTAGCAACAGAACTATACACAGTCTTAGAAACTCGAAAGATCTTGATATCATACCCAGACAAATTGAGCTCTCATTACATCAACAGTCTCGTTATGGAATCAACTGCTTTAAGGGAAGAACTGTCATTATCAGTTTATAAACGAAACATTCTAAATATTTGTTTTCAACCAGTTAAAGTTCCAAAATACTTTACCCACGGTATACGAATATTATCTGCACAGTACCCAAGACTTAGAAGTAATTCTATTAACTTAAATCGTGATCTTTACAATAATCATATAGAAATGTATCCAACATGTATCTTTACACATGGAGAGGACGATGCAGAACAGTACTTTTTTTAAATGCATTCTGCTTGAGCAACAAAGAATTATGCTGTTTTTAAACAAACGGTTGTTCCTATCTAATCAATGCCTAAAAGCTGTTGTATGGATCAGACGATCATTCATATGAAGAAAACATATTCCTATTCAAAGGTGTTCAAATTTTCAAGAAGATTCCAATAATTTCGATAGAGTATGTTTTTTTCTCCCCTGACTCTGTAACATATATCACAACAAGATCAATCGCGTGAATATCAGTGGCCAACTAGATAATACATATTTTTTTCATATATGTATATCTTCTAATAGTTCCATATTTAAAATTCGAATTATAAATTATTGTGGTTGCCACATTTCAATTTCAATATTTCAATACACATTCATATGTGTGATCGTGTTGGTACGTATGCGAGCGTGTCTGTGTGCGTTCATGAATATGTGTGCTTGAGTGCGTGCGATCCCACGATGTTTTTCAGTATCACACTTAATGTTGTTTATATTAACCTGCTATGAATATACTTTCATTATCCCTAAACCAGCTTTAAAATTGCAAAATATAGTTGAAAGGGAATGGCTATATCTATGTTGAGAGGATTTGTGGCCAGACACTTTGCTTTAAATTGTATTTGACTTATATGTATGATATATTGTAATATGTGATTTTATGGCAATAAAATATGTTTAAACTAGTAAGTGGATTGAAATGTTAACATGCTAATAAATGTAAATCCGCGCCATACTGTAACAGATAAAAATATTGCAGATGTCAAATGAACTTAATCATTCGAATTAATAAGTTTGTTTTCTCCCAAATACTGTGTTTGGGTACTAGTTATGGTTAGATAAAACATTTGTGTAAACATATCCAATAGAGAAGGTTACTAAAGTAGAAGATAATCGCTCGCTTTCTGCTCATCATTTAGAGGATGAATATTTCTAGTACTGTTTTGATCAATAAAAGTATGATATATACATATTTGACTGTGTAAGGAAATATGACGGGATTGCGGTCTACGTTCATAAGAGTATCCATGTGCACAAAACATTGCACTGTTGCATGAAAGCGATTTCTTTCTGTAGGCAATGGTCGCATTTATTTATAATGCTGTAAACTTATTCAAAATATTGTTTACGGAGAATTATAATATATTTACCTATACAAGCTGTTTTAAAACATATACGATCGTCACTCATGTCGCCTAAGCAAGGATTTCCGTCAGATGACGGAAATGGGTTGTTGCAAAAATGATAACGGTGCTGCACACCAACACCACAGGTTTTACTACATCCTCCCCAAGATGACCACCGGCTCCACAGACCGTGTCCTGTAATAAAAAAAATTATTATAGCGTTGTTTCAACAAATGCATTATTGTGTATCGAATCATGTAGGCAACATGAAAATAAAAGAAAACATGAATACATAACTCTGTATATGCACGATTGGTAATATGTGTATACAAGTAAAAACACAATAAATGTACCATATCAGTTTAATTGGTAATTTGATCAGACTCGACAAGCTTTAACATGTTTATTCTTCAACTAAACCTCATCTTGTCGAAGATTTGGACATTAAACTGGACCAGGGCTATATATAAACGCTAATCTAGTTTATAGACAAAATATAGCGGGGACCATCGATTGAGCATGTTTAGTAACGTGTATAACTCTTTTATGCAGCTTCAACATCAATTTGAGTAAGTATTGTTGTCAATAGGTTTATGTTTCAAAACACTTGCTACATATATTTGGTTGTTACTATAAAATATTATGGCAACGTAAAGAACAGTCTGAAACAAAATGCATTAAGATTGGTAAAACATGACATAGTTAAATATACTATTATATAACTAAACGTGCAATGGCGGATACAATAACGTTTTACATACTAAGTATGAATTGTGACCAAATATTAACATTTAACCAATTTAGCCTTACTTGGACACTCTCTGAGAGAACAAGATGCATATTCGTTGGATTCACCAACGCAATCAAGTCCTCCGTGACCTGGTGCTGGATTCGTACAGGTCCGTGTTCTTGTCCTTTGACCTGTTCCGCAGGTAACGTCACAGCCTCCCCAATTGTTCCAATGTGACCATGCGCCATCAGCTTTATTAATATCAGAAGATATAATCCAGAACAAATAGTTTCATAAGAAAGGTACATGTATGTTAGAATAATAAATACATGTTAACTGACATGTTAATATCTATCAATTATAGCGTGATATGTACAGCAAAAAAAAGTCGTATGTGATTATAACTTTAAGAAAAATGTTAAACTAACAAGTTCACATAAGTGCTATCCTAATACTGGTTTGTAAAAATCACTAGTATGTATGTTTCAATAACATACTATGTGTTCATAACGATATTATCAAATACAATACGCCTGACATATTATTAAATAAACAAAGAAACACATTTACCAAAATCACACAGTCCACAAAACTTCCTGCATATTGACTGGGCGTGAACGATGTCTTTGCATACATCAAATGCCGAGTCGATCGTAGCGCAATCGAATTTCGGATCATCAGTACATGGTCCGTCTTGATTCACTAGTGATTATTTTTGTATGAATTACAGCAAATACAATTTTATAGAGTTTGCATAATGTATTATTGCTGACAAATAATATATCATCTGATAAATTTTAGAAGTAACATTACGAATATTACTTCAAACAGAGCGTCGGTATTGTAAAGGTGCCATTGACACCAATGAAATTTTTTCATGACATGTTTTATTTAATCTATAGTTTGGTAAACAACAATGTTAACATATTCCGAGTGCTGAGTATAAACAACACATAAACACACCAATTTACATAATAAACATTTGCGACGTTCAGCCTATTTCAGTCAAGCGACGATATCCGTCATATTAAGAATTGTTCATTTTCACCAGTATATTAACGTTATTCAGAGAATTTGAAAATGAAAAATGACACCAAAATGACACAGTTTGAAAAGCCCCTTTCATTTTATGAAGGACAATTTTTTTTTCTACAACTTTGTCCAATTATGCAAATTGAAAAAGTATAATACATTCTGTTTCGCCATTGACTGCGACAGCGTAGCTATGCAAAGAAAACTGACACGTCAGGAACAATAATTATACTTGCGTTTAGTTTGAAGTTTAGATATCTAAATTAATGACGGCAGTTTCAGGTAACATCTTTGGCTTACGAACATGGACCAAATATACAATTGGTTATGCATATAACATATTTAATATGTTAAGTAAACATACATAATGAAAGCGTCTGGTACCCGTAATGGAAACCAAGTTGGTTAACAATGGTCTTAAATGTATTTTATACCAAATGGTACATTATGCAGCTTTTAAACTATATTTTTATTTAAAATAAAGCAACAAGTAATTGTGAACAAGCACAATTACTAAGAATCATTCCATGAACAACGCACCTGTATCACCACACAGTTTTTTATTGCATCCATCAAATTCACAACATTTGTTACATGTTGTTACTGGAATGGAGCGTCCAACAATCTGCACCGGGTCGACCGTTGTCACTAACTGGGAACATTGCTTGAAATAATCGAAATGTTATAATTATGAGCGCGCATCTATTTGGAATATAATCTATCGGTTTAATAACTAATTTCATATACGAAATATTCATATATTGATTTTATTGTGTTAGTTGTGTTACATAGAAAATTTTCGTTTTTTTAAATGACCCATCTATCTTAATTTAAATAGATTATTTCCGAGTAGAGTGCAAATGTTGAAATAAGGAAAATATATGTTAATGCACATTAGTGTTAGTTAAGTGTCCCCAACAATTAATAAATGTTGATAAATGTCATATAACACTAACTATTAGGATTTCTCTTGAGATTTGACATCATTTTACAAATAAACAACACCCAAAAATTGTAAATTAAACAGTGCAACACACGATACCTTTGAACACTTTTTGAACGTTCGTAATATCTATAAACTATCTTAGCTGTGTTATAAAACATTTCAATTTTTGTTGTATTTTCGTCTTTCATTAACTTAAAATATCCTATCTATATCGTTTTTCTCATTTCATGTTGTCTAACTGTATTTAAAAAGTGCATTCGGAAATTATCACACTTCATCCTAAAAATTATATTTTCAACACTATCAAATATTATTGTTATGCATATAGCTTCGGCATATGTTGAATTATTGTGTCCAAAAGCGTCTTATAGTTAGGATTGACATTGTAATCTGATAAATATTGATGTTGTGTATGTGTGTATGTTACTGAAATGTATGTACTAAATAAAATGTTAATTATATTTTTAAAGAAATAATCGATTGGTATAAACAAGCAGTATTATAAATAAGAACGGTCTTGATAATTTAAGTATAAATAACATTACAGATCTAGACAGGCATCCCAGTTCATATGTGGTACTGTTCCCCATCCCAGATGCATGTACAGAACATAGCTGGAAATATAAATCATACAGTTAAATGAAACTATTATTCTATTTTCTTATTAAATCATAAATTATGTATTTTATCCTGTTAAATAAGACATACATGTGGTTAAACAATATAGTGTCATTGTCTCCTGAACCAAGAAAGTGTCACATTAACCCTAAATAGCTTACCTGTGACATACCAAACAACGTAGTTTTGCCGTATTGTCAGACCAAAACTACAACTTCACATTATTTATGGAATTCAGATATATTTTAAGATTTCCACAGACAGTTGTATGTGTTATTAAGACACAAAAGTATGAGGGAGCTAGAGTGCGCCCAATACCAACAATTTATGCCTTCGATATATTGGTAACATATGTTTTGGGAGTGCTGCGGATCCGCTGAAATCTACAGTTAATTTACATAAGGCTAAATATTGCAATATTTATTAGCCATAAATCTGACAATATTTATTCGATTCGGACAATTCGAAAATTTTAAATAGATAGTTATACAGCTTGGTAAATATTCAATAAAAAGCCGGTAATAATAATTAATTTCTAATGATTAAATTGTGTCATGTTGTTTGTGTGAGTATCTTAAAACTAAAACGTGATCTTCTGTAATGCGAATGTGCCTTCAGTGGATTAAACTATGAAACAATCTTACTTAAAATTGTGTTAAACAATTTTGTTCAAATTATATGATATATACACTTCC
The DNA here is from genome assembly GCA_029582155.1 of Panopea generosa. Taxonomy (NCBI): domain Eukaryota; kingdom Metazoa; phylum Mollusca; class Bivalvia; order Adapedonta; family Hiatellidae; genus Panopea; species Panopea generosa. Next base: position 90,283,002 of record CM055896.1, read on the forward strand.
CCATGTTTCTTGCCTCATGATTTGTGCATTTTAAGCAAAAATAAAATGATTCTAATATTGAGAAAAGATAAAAACAAATAAATGGTCAAACACATCTCCTACAAAAAGTATAATTTTAAAACTCTTTCAAACCAAAACCTTCAAATCCAAGCTAATGACCTAAAACAAAGTCCTGTCCTAAAAGCTAAACTGTATGTTTGAGATTGGTCTCAAACAAAATTCTGCCAAAACTAATGCGCATGAAATAATACCCAGTTCAAGCACAAAAGTTATTCCTACAAGATTCCAACTCAAGTCCTCCCAAAGCAAAAAAGAATCTTTGTCGTGATGTATTTTCCGCCCAACGCAATAAAGCCCCTCCGAGGTTTTAAATACAATTTGACGCTGAAAATTTATAGCAGACCTGCGTTCAAAGAAACTATCGAAATATGATGTTGCTTTAATGCGTTCTGCTTTTACGATACAGCTATTCATCGTCGTCACCGGTTTCCCATATGTGCGATGCCTCAAGAAGAGTATTAGTTATTTTAGATTTTGGACGATAATGCAGAGATACAGAATACCCTTTTGTAGAGTCCGTGGTTCTTGGCGGTGTGGAGCACCGATACATGGGACTTAGATTTTTGGAGGATCGAACCTGCGACACCTTGGTTCGCAGTCCAAGCTTTAAGGTCTAAAAGACTTGATTACTGATCTGCTCTATATATTTGTACAACAAAAATCCGACGTTATGCACAGAAAAATTGAAAAGCACTTACTTTGAATTGGTGTTTAACTCATGACTATTTTGTCAATTATATTATCACTCATCTTTTTATGATAAATTATTTTTAAAACCTATACGTGTTATACTTGTGTATAATATTAGCGGAACAATATAATTTATTACCTCCTTTTATAATAATTGCTATACAATGACATTTATGTTATACAATAACGACATTATTTCGACAAATTCGTCTGAAAAATGCATTATGCATGTCTGTCTCTATCCTATCTATCTCGTGACCTGCATGATATTGTCAACCAAACAGAAAAGTGTCTAGGAAACATAAAATGACATAAGAGTTGAAGCTTTGATTTTCAATTTGTATATTATTTGGAAATAATATATGTATACGAAATAAAATAGTTTAAAATAAATGTGCTTAAGACTGCTTGCCTCATTGTCCTGACACAGTACCACTGTATGACACTGATCGATGCTGCTTATATTTGCACATCTATAGCAGTCAAGTGCGTCTGAAACAAATAGGCTGTATAGTACAAATCAATGACTTAAGTCTGAAAACAGTTGAAAAGCACTCTCTTAAACAAAGTATGCAATCTCGATTTCTAATTTTGATTTTTGAAACAGTAAAACAACGATAGTGGTAATGTAGCAATACATTAGTGTTTGTTGGTATAGATTTTAAACAAAATAGTAATTTATTCGATTGTTGATTTGATGTGCGTGATGTTGTGTCTTAATACTAAATAACATATACATCACACATATATAACACATATCTAACACATAATTATATAACAAATATCAAATTTCAAATATCGTTAAAAGCAACAACATTCAGTATCAAATAAGTGTTGCATGAATACAGCAAATTGACACAATGTAAGACTTTTCTGTGCAACAAATAGAACAGTTTAAGAACACGTTACTGTGAATGAAAATATGTATACATACAGGTAGAGACGATCTGCCATACACAAAATGTTATCCAGAACAAATACATTGTGTGACTGAAATAAATACAAAATAGTAATGCTATTGTATATTACGTTCATTTATGAAAATGGTGTCACACGAAATTTCATTTTTCCTACATAACAATTTTCAACAAATAATCTAAGTTTATTCTTTAGCCACGCAGTGATTCCACTTTACTCAGAATATAATGGTCTCCTATACATTGTATAATTGAGGCTCAACTCTATTGTTTTCTATAAATGTTTAGTGTTAAGCATATGTTATGCCAGCTCGAAAGTCCATTTACTACGGCGTCCTCCATTTTTAATATTTACCGTTTATTAATACACAATAATGAGATAAATCAGCTTAAAGTATAGTTTATAAATAAGTTATTGGTTCCATATGTATCATCGACATGCAATGTATCAATCATATTTCGATACGTTAAATATTTACAATAACGAAACAAGAACTAACCCGACAAGTGCTTCGTCTGGATTGACTTATGTCCCATTCGCAATCTCACAAGTGTTATCTAAACTTGTCTACATATTTGACCTAAAGGTTATTATCGTGTCTCAAACTTAATATTAATAGTTTGTGTTGAATTGAATATAAGAGAACAATTGAGACCGACATAAACTGCGCAATAATCAAATCCAAATAGATGAGAATCTTATTAAATATATTAAAGGGAATATATCATGATTTTTCAAACTTTATATATTGGCTAAAACATATTTTCCAACATATCATACCTACATATACTCACTGACCCCCTATTGCCACAATGATATATAGTTAAACATGCAAAAATAATATATTAAAAACTTAGGCACCTAGATTAGACTAAAATAGACATCACGCTTAAAAGTCCAACATATTTTGTGACGTATTAAGTGAGTCATGTAATTTCATTTTGATTTCAATTTGATTCGTTAAACAGGAGCGGATTCAGGATTTAGTTTAGAGGCCGCAACAAAAAATCTGAACGAGCACACCTGTTTTTCAGTAAAACATAAGTGAATTTTAATAGAAGGTAGGAGTTTGTGAGGAGAGGGATTGGGGCGTACGCCATCGGTTTTTATTTATTAATGATAATAAGAACCATTTATTCATTTTAATAATTATTTAATTTTTAAGACATTTATAGCGTTTTGTTTTCAATATATTCCCTTTAAGCGTGTGAAAAGATCATAAAATGATACAGGAATTTGCACTGCAAGAGCCCGTCTCTCTAACGTTTGTAAGTTAACGAACATCTTACTTAAAGTGTAACTTTGTAGTTATTAATTTTTAAGCTTTAAAAAGGTATTCTTTCTAAAATTTGCAAAAATACTGCTCAAATGAAACGTTTCTATATGTCATAATTTGTTAGTACATTATACTTAATACTTACGAAGGTTTGTGAAACGGATCCCATATAACTAGGGAAATCAATACCTAGTAGCTTCATGTTCCAATTACAATAATTTGCTACAAACCTGACCTGTTGCTCGTGACGTCTTGTCGTGCTGCATGGCTACGAGTACGTTAAATAATGATGTGATGACCGGCGATGTTGCCCGCTGCATTTTTAAATCAAGTTTTAGCATCTATTAGCGTTTTGCCCCTGGCCATTCTAACCCTAAAGCCTTATTTTTGTAGCATTATTACTGTATTTTAATAGACATTTCATGTTTTATGTATTACTTGAACACACATTTACTGCTGGATTTGCATCCACTCGTGTGGTTTCCCGTTGTACATATTGAGGTTAGTGTTGAGTATTTGCAATTAAAAGTTTCCTTAACACAAAGGGTACATTCATAATAGTGTTTGTATTAGTACTGGCAATAACCATCATGGAAAATGACAAATGGCCAACACGGGAAGGTTCGATTCCCCGGGATCATTTGCAAGAAAGACTCAAATCCCTTAAAATTGGTATATATAAGCACTCGTCAAAGATGATCAAGACAACGAAAGATATGCGGGATCGTCCATTTAGTATACAGATTATCATTGTTCTACTAGCAGTGGTTTTGAAATATTTTCCATGCAAAAATATATAGGTAATCTTAGAATAACCTGTTTTATTGTATGTGTATAGTGTGCCGACGATACGTTTGCGTTTCTTACAAAGCACTGTTTATTATGTCATAGCTGTTAGTCGAAATAAATCCACTTCCACTATGGACTCGTCTTGCTTTTTTCCCGCCACACTGCCAATTTATCTATTACACATTAATGAAGGTCAGGTCATATTTACTTGATCTTAAACAAGGATTTCTTGGTGTGAGCATTATTCAACCTTTTTGGGGTATAATGCACGAAGATACCTGAGTATTCGTTATTAATGTTATTTTCAGTAATTATCTTAGTTAAATAATTCTAGAACGAGACATTATAATGATGATTTATCTCCAATGAAATTGGTCACATCCATTAAAGCCTCATTAAACTTCCAAAATGCACACTTTTTTATAATAACAAAAATGATTGTTATTAAATGTGTTTACAGTATTACTTAAACCATTCCTGTAGACACCTTAGTGACTACTTTCAAAAAAGCGAGAAAATAAATAACTTCGATCGAAATGTGTATTTCTTAGAAGAGCGGACCGAGCTTTTAACTTTTGTTTTCATTTTTGTTATTCCGTAATGACTCGGATTCTTTCGGACTTTACCTCCGCAAGTGTTCGGAAGTACACAAATGAATACTGCAGTGGTAGTGTGCGGATTAAGACCGTTAGATAAAGGGTTCATTTACAAGATTAGAACAGTCATGGCTTCACCAATATTATGTATCGTTATTGGGTTTTCTTTTTCTTTTTTAAATATTTTGATATCTACAATAAAACTGTATCGAACGTAGTACGCATAATATTGTTTATACGCACTGAAAAACAATGAATAGGAATACTAATTTGGTCTAGTAACTCTTGCTCAGGATCCTCCCTTGCATATACGCGTGATACTATCTGTATTATAGTCAGTCACTTCAAATATTAATTATTGTATTTTATTTAGTTTGATAATGTAAAAATTAAACCCAATATAATACTGGTGTGAGAGATATTTCTATAGGTACATGCATTAGTCATTAAGCTGTGGAGGTCCTAATTAGTTTGAACTTTTGATATATTACACTGTCAAAAGTTCGCGTACAGCAGGCTATAAATATGGATAGTTAACATGTTTTATTGGAATTTAGCGACTAGAGTCGACATCTATGCAGGAAGTATACCTGATAAACAATGACTGTTATGTCAAGAATTTAGTGGGTTTAGCTCTGAAGGAGCGAGGAACTTTGGCAGGCGAGATGAAAGGTCGTGTTTTAGTTTAGATCAGTTAGACGTTTGCAGGCGAGATGTTAAGTCAAGTTTAGTTTAAGGGGAGAATTTTACTTTGGGATGCGAGAAGGTTAAGGACCGTAGGATACTTTGGTAAGTTTGTGGGGGGGGGGGGGGGGAGGGGGGTTAAGTTGCATGCTTTGATTGAGATAATGGTTGGTGTTTAAGTAGGAACTGATACTAAAAATGCGAACGTGTTTTGAACTATATTTAAAAACGTGCATATGTGTTTATTTTTTTTTTTTTTTTTGAATGGGGTTTAACGCCATTTTCAACACATTTCAGGTTATATATGGCATATCCAGTTTTACTGGTGGAGGAAGACCTCAGACTGAGTCAGACTGAGTAGAACCACCGTCCTTCCGCAAGTAACTGGAAACTTTCTCACATAAAGTTTTTGGAGCGAGCGGGACTCGAACCTACGACCTTAGCGGTGAGAGGTAAGTGATCTTGAGACGGCGCCTTAGACCACTCGGCCACGGAGGACCCGCATATGTGTTTATAGAACTTAATGAAGTTTAAATGACAGTTGTAACAATGTAAGAAATAACTATATATAGAAAGTCCTGCTTTCTGTTTTGGTTATGTGATGATGATGATGAAACATATCGCACGCGCTATTACGTCCCAAATCACTTAATCGCAGTCAATATTGAGAGGTTACCAAGGGGGGTTTGTTTAGTACAGTTATCAAAAAAGTAATTTTATTTTTAATTAATATGAACGATTCGTCGTTTACCTACAGTACATTAGCTCTTGGGTTCCAGTTCATTAATACACTGAGGGGAATAAAGGGGATGTTCTTAAAAAATATTTAACCGCAAGCGGCTATTCAAATTTTAACTGCATCCCCTACTGCTCCCAATACTATGTATCCTTCTGAAGTAAACTGATCATATATTACCGACCGACGCGTTTCCGAACAAGCTTCGTTACTCTCCGTTTTCTGCGAAGGTGTTTATCGGAAAGAGACGAACATTAATTTGTACACAAAACCCGTTCTTAATTATGTACTAATAATGTGCTTTATATCTATTTTTGCGTTTGCAAAGTCTCTCAGTGATAAAAAAAACATGTATTCTATCATCTTGAAGAGTAAAACTGATTTAAATTAAAAACGACTGTTTCGGAAGTTTAATGAGCCTTTAATACTATTATCTTCTGTATGAAAGCAAAGGCGTATGTGACGGGGCGGATTGACTTCTCCCGCAATGTACAGTTTGGGTGAGTTTGGCGGGGCCAGTATATATATATATTGTCACAACATTTATTTTCATTAAAACCGTGTAAATAAACGATGTAGCTGCAAGATATATATTAACACTGTACAGGATACACTAAGTATTCCTGGCCATACCGAATCCAGTACTAGTGATAATACTGTAAACAACTGTGTAAGAATGAATTCAAGACAACCATTCATTCACTAGATTATTTTGACAGGGTTTACGGTACATGCGTACAATAAGGTGTTATTAGAAATTTAACATTGTTAACGCATTGGTAATTCACTCAGGCTCTACAACAAAAACATTAAAACAAACGAATTGAATGGAAAGAAATGATACACAAATGCGACCGAAACATTATATTTGATCAGTAAACCATAATTGTTTGTATACTAGACGAAATTGTGCAACATTCGAGTTTGTTGAATTTTAATTGCAACGTTCTCTTCACAGAAGATACAGACTACTATTTCTCGTGCCCCGCTCTTCAGTTCACGGGTTACTATAGCAACGTATCAAATAAGTTTATGCATTTACTTATTTACTCATTTACTTAAAGACAGTATCTTGGTATAAAAACGACAGATGAATATATTAAAGCAAAAATCTCCTTAAATTGAGATCAACATTCGTATGTTATCTGGAAGGTAATATTGTGTCGCTTATTCGATTTTGGAATTGTTTCTCTCATGTTCCGATGAACCGCTACAACAAAAAACTAATACACTATTAAAGTACCAATCAAACAATAAAAACAATACATTAACTGTATTAATATCGTATAATGTTTATATTCCGAAAAAAAACAACACATTTATGGATGGCATTTAAAGAATATAATTTACCTTATTATTTTTCGTATAATAGAATTTTGTTCATACACACATGAAAAGGGTCCTCCGTGACCGAGTGTTCTAAGGCACCGTCTCGAGATCACTTTCATATTGTCGCTGAGGTTGTAGGTGCGAGTTTCGCTCTGTCTGATAATAATCAAGTTTGACAGTTACGTTTTGAAATTCCGATCATCACACTTTCCAAGATTATTGCCTTAGTTAGCACAATTATCACGGGCTTTTATAAGTAACAAAACCATAAAATCAGGTTTGGTCTCAATACATTACCTATTATTAACTGAACATGGATATTACAACACGCATTTTACTTTCGAGATTCGACAATACTATAAGTGCTATAAGAATGATTAAATACGTTAACTGTATTGCAGTGAAAATAAACACTAGTTTGATGATATTGACAACATGTAAGACTATGATAAACAATCGTAATTTCGTGTCAGTGTTTTTCAAAGTTCTTACTTCTTCTGTATATTTTACACTATATATATCTAATATGATTTATTCTCTTTACATCTACTAAATACTATTTTGTGAGTGATTTGATGTTACAAGTCTACTAACCCACTGAAAATTCCTTTTGTATACTTTAATGCACGTTAAACTTTATAAATACAGATCAATAATATAAAATTACTATTGTTAATATATAACAGGTCCCACGAGGATCACTATCGCTCATGTTGTACTATTGATCATGGTATTTCTTGGTGGAGACAAATTTTAAATTGCTAATTGCAATACGCTTTTCAAATGAGTGTAAAGAAGGTTTGATTGACACTATCTTTGTTAATGTTTTCATTTAATTATAACCACTTTCGGAACATCGTAACAATCTAAAGGATCACAGGTACATGTATAATAAACGATTTAGTTGACCGACCTGATAGATTCATTTGTGAAATTGCACTACCATTGTACTAATTACTAATGTAAATAGAAACGGTTAAAGTGTACAGATATCCAGCATAGGTAGGTAAAGTTAAGATGTACACATAACTAACATATGTTGATACGGTTTAACTGTACATATATTCAGCGTAGGTAGGTAAGGTACAGTTGCACACATACCTTACATATATAGCTGCGGGCTAAGTGTACATATATCCAGCATGGATAGGTAAGGTTCAATTGTACACATAACTAACATATAGAGATACAGTTCAAATGTACAGATATCCAGCATGGATAGATAAGGTTGGGATGTACACTTAACTAACATATATTGATAAGGTTCAAGTGTACAGATATCCAGTATGGATAGGTAAGGTTCAGTTGTACACATAACTTACATATATATATGTATATATATATATATATATATATACGGTTTAAGTGAACAGATATCCAGCACGGATAGGTAAGGTTCAGTTGTACACATAACTTACATATATAAATACGGTTCATGTGTACAGATATCCAGCATGGAAAGGTAATGTTCAGATGTACACATAACTAACATATATAGATACGAATCAAGTGCACAGATATCCAGCAGGGACAGGTAAGGTTCAGTTGTACACAAAACAAACATATATGGATACGGTTTAAGTGTACAGGTATCCTGCATGGATATGTGTGGTTCAGTTGTACACATAACTTACATATATATATATATATATACGGTTCAAGTACTACCATTGTACTAATAACTAATGTATATAGATAAGGTGTAAGTGTACTTTAGAGTGACCTCCCTTGGGGATCGTTGTTTATTTTCTGCACGGAGAATTAAAAAACTTAAAAGTGAAATTAATAACATTTTCAAGTTACAGGTATTTTGAAGACTTCATGTATGACATTTTGAATATACTTTTTATCTACGTATGCCATAAATTGTGATAAAAAATCAGTACTTTGCTTTTGTGAGAGCTAATTCAATTTTACATAGTGAAATAGTGACCAATCACCCGTATCAAGCGGCTATAGATTATATAAGTTATTTATAGAGATAAATAGACACTACTAGACATTACAACGTTCAAAAATTTAGTGAGGCCCGTCATGGGTGTTTCAATTGAAATGTGGCGCTGTAGAATTGGGTGCTTTTCTCAGCCTGTAAAATGTAAAACAGCATTGCAGGTATTGATTGTAAGTCGTTCCTGTGTATCTCTGAGTATACGGATTGAATTATTCCTTCTATTGGCTATGCACTGTGTAGAACAGAATCCCGGACCTAATGGGGATAATCTGCGCGGTGTTGGTGGACGTCGTGGTAAAGCTAGAGGCCAGGCGAGAGACTCTGTTAGCGCTCAAAGAGGTCCTGATTATTTCTCCCAGTCGTCTGACACGACACAAACACGAAGGTCTACACGTCTTTTTAATGATCAGCCAGCATTAAGCTCATGGCTTAGAACCCCACAACCGCCGTCCAGTCCAAACTCACTGAACGCTAGTTCCTCACAACGTTCGCCCGAATGCAGATCTAATAATCCCTCGAGTGCAAGCAGTATGGATCTAGACTATGAACAAATAGAGCCACAACTGGATCATGATATAACCGTTCGACCTAGTCAAAATGAAAACCTATCAATGACTATACTACTTGATATACAAAAGAACTGTCAGAATTTAAATAAAAAGTTTGATAAATTGGAAAAGTCAGTCAATGACCTTAAACAAGAAAAAATAAAAAGCTACATGACCAAAATTTAAAACTAACCAAAACTGTTAATACCCTAGCAGTCAACGTCTCGGAATTGGAATTATCTGCGAAAGAAACATCATCTTAACTAGACCAATTAGAAGGTCAATTAAGAAGACAATATTTACAGTTCTATGATATCGAGGAATCTAATAATGAAACTTGGGAACAATCAGAGGAAAAAATAAGAAATTATATTAAAACTGAACTTAAGATCGATGAACCCAATATGAGTATTGAGCGTGCCCATCGACTTCCAGGGAAAAATAAACCACGGCCTATAATCGTTAAATTTTCGTTCTATAAGGACAAAGATCGTATCATCAAGCGTTATCGTGAAATACGTAAATCGGTGCGAGAAGCGCGGCCTAGTGATAACGTCGATAGCGTCAACATTGGAGCAACAGCAGGTGAATTATCCCGTGTGTGAGTGAGTGAGGACTTCCCAGACAGGGTCAGGAAAATGAAATCTGAGTTGATTCCATTCCTAAAGGAATCTGTTGATAGTGGAAAAAATGCATTTTTGCGTTATGATAAACTCGTTGTCAACGCATACGTTTACGATGAAACGAGAGAGCGTCCTGTTCAGGCGTTTAAATAACGCGTTGGCCAAAGCCCCTGTGTTCATGATAAAACATTTATTTACAATGAACAGTTTCCAGACTCCAATATTGTTAACTGTTCTGAAAATGTTTCTATCATCCATAATGAATTGTTGACTGAAACGCGTCTCTGCGATACCCAATTGAAAAATGATGATATTCATTCAGAATTTGTTAATAATGCTGGGGATAATATTCAGATAAAGTCACTTTATCTTAATATATGCAGTTGGAATATCGAGGGTCTTTTAATATATCAAAATGACATTGAATTTCAATCGTATGTTTCATCCTTTGAAATAATTAGTTTATTTGAGACGTGGACTGTTCAAGATGATGCGATTGATCTACCCGGTTACACTCATTTCAGTTATTCTCGGCCGCAAAAGAAGTCAGCAAACCGAGGCTCTGGAGGTGTTTCAGTATATGTTAAAGACTTTTTGATAAAAGATGGACTTGTTCAACGTATTTTTAATACATTCACAGAATGTGTTGTTTTATTGTTTAATTGTTCATTGTTCCATAATGTAAATGATATTGTCTTTATTTTTACATATGTGACGCCTGAAAACTCACCTATTTATGATGAAAATGACAATATTGGTATTGAAATAATAAGATTAATAATATAATCGCTGAATACCCTAATGCAGAATTGTTCTTGTCTGGTGATCTTAATTCTAGAATTAAAGATTTTAATGATTACATTCCAGATGATGATATTTCATATATATTTGGTAATGATGTTGACTACCCGTCTGACAATTTTTCGACTCCAAGAAAATCTAAAGATGAAAATTATAATCGTTTTGGTTTGTCGTTTTGAGTTATGTTGTACGTACGATGTTCATACTTTTAATGGCCGTCTATTTAGTGATATGGATGGTAATTTTACATGTTTTGCCATCAATGGGGCAAGCATTGTTGACTATATGATAGCTTCATCCAGCTTATTTAAGTTTATTACTGATTTTAAAATTGGGGATAAGGATTACTCTGTACATTTCCCCCTTCATTGTCAGTTTTGCTTTAAATCTTGTTCATATAACCAGTCCTTTAATAATATTGATAGCAAAAATATAAATGGAAAGAGGAGCTAAAAGATGATTTTTATGTTTTGTGATAATTTCCGTTCCTTTAATGAAATAATAAGTAACCATAATGATCGTTCTCTCAGTTCATATATACCTGATTTTATTGATGTTTTTAAAAAGGCCGGCGATAATATGAAATTAAAGTCTAATTGTAAACAATACAGTAAAACCCAATCTTCGTGGTAGGATCATGATTGTAATTCTGCTAATGTTGACAAATCACGAGCACTACGATATTTTATAATTACGAATGATAGAAAAGACGTTATTACATATAAAACAAAAAGGAATCATTTTAAATCCATTTGTCTGAACAAAAAGGCTCTATTAGCTAAGAAAAAACGGAACGAATTAGTTAGAATTAAAAAAATCTAAAGTGTTTTGGAAAACATTAAAAGGAAATTGTAATAAGCAAAACAATGATTTTACACCAGGAAAGTGGTACGATTTTTTTAAAAGTTTATTTATTTCAAGAGAAAATGACGATGATGAGCATCACGATAATATCTTTGAAAATACACATTACGATTCTAGCAGCCTAAACGAACCTATATAATCAAGAAATAATCGATAGTATACGTCATTTAAAATCTAACCCTTCTGGAGGCCCTGACGGAGTATGTATAGAAATGTATAAGTATACACTTAATGACATATTGCCGTTTTTAAATCAACTTTTTAATGAAATATTTGATTCAGGTTCGTTTCCTGAAAATTGGAGCGAAAGCATTATAACACCATTACATAAAAAAGGTCCAGTAAATAACCCAAATAACTATCGAGGCATTTCACTTATCGATTCCCTATGTAAAATATTCTGTCACATATTAAGTAATAGATTAACTAAATGGTGCGATACTTTTGGTGTCATTGCTGAGTCACAGGCAGGATTAAGAAAAAATATACAACTATAGATAACATATTTACTTTAATGGCTTTAGGACAAAAGTATCTTTCTAAGAGAAAAGGACGTTTTTATTGTATATTTGTTGATTTTGCTAAAGCATTTGATAGTATTCAACACCAAAAACTATGGAATGCTTTTACAAGTAAATGTGTCGATGGAAAGTTCTAAATAATTTTACAGTCTATGTATAGCAAATTAAAATCATGTGTTAAGGTTAATAATGGATTAACTGAGTTTTTCCCATGTAACATTGGAACCAGGCAAGGCTGTGTGGCCAGCCCCATAATCTTTTCTATGTTTATAAATGATTTAGTTATATTTCTACATTCTAAATGTGATCGTGGTATATTTGTTTCTGATGATATTAATGAGTTAGTAGCCTTAATATTTGCTAATGATGTTTCAAGTTTCTCAGATACTGTTGTACATCTTCAAAGACAAATTAATTATATTGAACAATTCTGTGCATCTGTTGATATGAAAATTAATCTCGATAAATCAAAAATTGTTGTTTTTAAAAATGGAGGCATCGTCAAGCTTACAGAAAAGTGGACTTATTGTGGAGAAACTATAGATGTTGTCAAATTTTATAAATATTTAGGTGTTCACGCCAAAATTGCTATGGTCAAAAACGCAAAAAATGTTAGCATTGCAAGGTATTAAGTCTGTTGCCTGTATATTTAGATTTCAACGTAAATTTGGACATCTAAATTCAGTACATATGTTTAAAGTATTTGATTCTATGGTCAAACCTATACTTTGTTATGGCTCTGAAATCTGGGGATACAAGTATGTTGAAAAAATTGAAAAAGTGCAAATCAAATTCTGTAAACAGTATTGTAATTTATCACAAAATACATCTGATATTCTAGCGCTAAGAGAATGCGGAAGATTACCGTTATGTATAACTTATATTCCCAACTGTGTAAAATTTTGGCTAAGAATTATACGTATGGAAAACCATATATACCCTAAACAATGTTATAAAATGCTAAAACAATTAGATGAAGCAGGCAGAAGAACTTGGTCTAGTCATATTAGAGAATTACTTTTTACATATGGATTTGGATATGCTTGGCTTAAATCTCTGCATTATAAACATTTTAAATCTCATCTGTATTCAGAATCATACTTAGACATTGATTTATCATATATTTTAAGAAAAACGTTGTCAAATTTTCGTTGTTCGACCCAATCTTTAATGATCGAGAAGGGAAGACACTTATCAATAGATAAAAATATAAGATTCTGTCCTATATGTATGAAAAATAATATTTCTGTAGTCGAAGATGAGTTTCACTTCTTCTTTGAATGTAATGAGTATGAAAATTTTAGACAAACTTTTTTCAAATCTAATTGGTTAAGAAATAGATCGCTTAACATGTATTACATAATATTTAGCTTTAAATATGAGAAAAGCATTGTCAGTATTGCTAGATATCTTTTAAATGCTTTTAAAAGAAGAAAAAATAAATTCTAGATTTGCCGATTTAAAGAAATATTAACAAGAGTAAACTACTGTATTATTAATAAGACAGTATTTAAATAGTTTCACTTTATTTTGAATTTAAATGTTCATTATAGTGTTCATTTTTGTTTTATATATAACTACATTTATTTCAAATCATATATCTTCAAAAATATATGTTACATCTGTTACTTTATAACACTTTTGAAATGCTTAAACCTGAAATGATCCAATACAAATGTTATTATTTTTGGATTGATATGGCATGTTATTAGCTTATATTCACTTGAATATGTGAATTCTGTAATATTGACTTGTATAAGTGTATAATATTCAATTTGTGTTACTCTATATGATGTATTTACATGTTGTTTTTTGGGACGGAGGCCTATATTACTTAATAAAATATGTCTATGTCTATGTACAGATATCCAGCATAGGTAAGTAAAGTAAAGTTGTACACATTACTAACATATATTAATACGGTTTAACTGTACAGATATCCATCATAAGTAGGTAAGGTACAGTTTATACATAACTTACATATATAAATACGGTTCAAGTGTACAGATATCCAGCATGGATAGGTAATGTTCAGATGTACACATAACTAACACATATAGATACGAATCAAGTGTACAGATATCCAGCAGAGATAGGTAAGGTTCAGTTGTACACATAACTTACATATATAGATACGGTTTAAGTGTACATATATCCAGCATGGATAGGTAAGGTTAAGATGTACACATAACTAACATATATAGATACGAATCAAGTGTACAGATATCCAGCAGGGATAGGTAAGGTTCAGTTGTACATATAACTTACATATATAGATACGGTTTAAGTGTACATATATCCAGCATGGATAGGTAAGGTTAAGATGTACACATAACTTAAATATATCAATACGGTTCAAGTGTACAGATATCCAGCAAGGATAGGTAATGTTCAGATGTACACATAACTAACATATATATATACGATTTAAGTGTACATATATCCAGCAGGGATAGGTAAGGTTCAAGTGTACACATAATCTACATATATAGATACGGTTCAAGTGTACATATATCCAGCATGGATAGATTAGGTTCAGTTGTACACATAACTTACATATATATAGATACGTTTCAATTGTACAGATATCTAGCATGGATAGGTAATGTTCCGTTGTATACATAACTCACATATATAGATACGTTTCTAGTGCACAGATATATATCCAGCATGGATAGGTGAGGTTCAGTTGTACACATCACTAACATATAAAGATACGGTTCAAGTGTACTGATATCCAGCATGGATAGGTAAGGTCCAGTTGTACACATAACTAACTTATATAGACACGGTTCAAGTGTACTTATATCCGGATTGGATAACTGAGGTTCATTTGTACACCTGACTAACATACATAGATACTGTTCAAGTGTTCAGATATCAAACATGGATAGATAAGGTTCGGTTGTTAACATAAATAAAATATATAGATACGGTTTAAGTTTACATATATCCATCATGGTTAGGTAAAGTTAAGTTGTACACATAACTAACCTATATAGATACGGTTCAAATGTACAGATATTCGGCTTGGATAAGTGAGGTTCAGTTGTACACATGACTAACTTATACAGATACGGTTCAAGTGTACATATACCAAGCATGGATAGGTAAGGTTCAGTTGTACACATAACTAACATATATAGATACAGTTCAAGTGTACAGATATCCAGCATTGATATGTAAGGTTAAGTTATATTCATAACTAACATATATAGATCAGGTTCAAGTGTGCATATATTTAGCATGGATAGGTAAGTTTCAGTTGTACACATCACGTACATATATAGATACGGTTCAAGTTTACATATATCCAGCATGTATAGGTAAGGTTCAGTTGTACCCATAACTTACATGTATAGATACGGTTCAAATGTACAGATATCCAGCATAGATAGGTAAGGTTCAGTTGTACACATAACTAACATATATAGATACGGTTCAAATGTACAGATATCCGGCTTGGATAAGTGAGGTTCAGTTGTACACAAGACTAACTTATACAGATACGGTTCAAGTGTACATATACTAAGCATGGATAGGTAAGGTTCAGTTGTACACATAACTAACATATATAGATACAGTTCAAGTGTACAGATATCCAGCATTGATATGTAAGGTTCCGTTATATTCATAACTAACATATATAGATCAGGTTCAAGTGTGCATATATTTAGCATGGATAGTTATGTTTCTGTTGTACACATCACGTACATATATAGATACGGTTCAAGTTTACATATATCCAGCATGTATAGGTAAGGTTCAGTTGTACCCATAACTTACATATATAGATACGGTTCAAATGTACAGATATCCAGCATAGATAGGTAAGGTTCAGTTGTACACATAACTAACATATATAGATACGGTTCAAATGTACAGATATCCGGCTTGGATAAGTGAGGTTCAGTTGTACACATGACTAACTTATACAGATACGGTTCAAGTGTACATATACTAAGCATGGATAGGTAAGGTTCAGTTGTACACATAACTAACATATATAGATACAGTTCAAGTGTACAGATATCCAGCATTGATATGTAAGGTTCCGTTATATTCATAACTAACATATATAGATCAGGTTCAAGTTTACATATATCCAGTGTGGATAGGTAAGATTCAGTTGTACACATAACTAACATATATAGATATGGTTCAAGTATACATATATCCAGCATGGGTAAGTGAGGTTCAGTTGTACATATAACTAACATATATAGATAAGGTTCAAGTTTACATATATCCAGCATGGGTAGGTATGGTTCAGTTATACACATAATTAACATCTATCAATACGGTTCAAGAGTACAGATATCAAGCATGGACATGTGAGGTTCAGTTGTTCACATAACTACCAAATATAGATACGGTTCAAATGTACAGATATCCAACATGCATATGTAAGTTTCAGTTGTACACATAACTTACAGATATTGATACGTTTCAAGTGTACAGATATCCAGCATGGATAGGTGAGGTTAAGTTGTACACATATCTAACATATATTGATATGGTTCAAGTGTACAGATATCCAGCAATGCTTGGTAAGGTTCAGTTGTACATATAACTAACATATATAGATACGGTTCAAGTGTACAGATATTCAGCATGGATCGGTAATGTTCCGCTGTATACATAACTAACATATATAGTTACAGTTCAAGTGTACAGATACCTAGCATGGAT
The DNA here is from genome assembly GCA_029582155.1 of Panopea generosa. NCBI lineage: Eukaryota > Metazoa > Mollusca > Bivalvia > Adapedonta > Hiatellidae > Panopea > Panopea generosa. The sequence goes on from CM055896.1 coordinate 90,300,080, forward strand.
AGGTAAGGTTCCGTTGTATACATAACTAAAATAAATAGATACGGTTCAATTGTACAGATATCCAGCATAGACAGTTAAGGTTCAGTTGTACATATAACTAACATATATCAATACGGTTCCACTGTACAGATACCCTGCATGGATAGGTAAGGTTCAGTTATACACATAACTAATATATATAGATACGGTTCAAGTGTACAGAAATACAGCATTGATATGTAAGGTTTCTTTGTATACATAACTAACATATATAGATACGGTTCAAGTGTAAATATATATTTAGCATGGATAGGTAAGGTTCAGTTGTACACATAACTAACGTATAAAGATACGATTCCAGTTTACATATATCCAGCATGGAAAGGTAAGATTCAAATGTACACCTAGCTTATATATATAGATACGGTTCAAGTAAACATATATCCAGCATGGATAGGTAAGATTCAGTTGAGCAAATCACTATCATATATAGATACGGTTCAAGAGTACAGACATCCAGCATGGATAGGTAAGGTTCAGTGGTACACATCACTTACATAAATAGATACGGTTCAAGTATATATATATCCAGCATGCATAGGTAAGATTCAGTTGTACACATAACTAACGTATATAGATACGGTTCAAGAGTACAGATATTCAGCATGGATAGGAAAAGTTCAGTTGTACACACACATCACTTACATATATAGATACGGTTCAAGTATACATATATCCAGCGTATATAGGTAATGTTCAGTTGTACGCATTACTGTAATATATAGATACGGTTCAAGAGTACAGATATCCAGCATGGATAGGTAAGGTTCAGTGGTACACATCACTTACATATATAGATACTGTTCAAGTATAGATATATCCAGCATGGATAGGTAAGGTTCCGTTGTACACATAACTAACAAATATAGATAAGGTTCAAGTTTACATATATCCAGCAAGTATTGAAATGTTTAGTTGTACAAATAACTTACATATATAGATACGGTTCAAGTAAACATATATCCAGCATGGATAAGTAAGGTTCAGTTGTACACATAACTTACATATACAGATACTGCTCAATTGTATATATTTCCAGCATGGATAGTTAAGGATCAGTTGTACACATAACTTACATATAAAGATACGGTCCAAGTGTATATATATTCAGTAAAGATAGGTGAGGTTCAGTTGTACACATAAGTTACATAGATAGATATGGTTGAATTACAAATACATCAAACATGGATAGGTAATGTTCAGTTGTACAAATTACTATTTTTTTTATATTTGGTTTAAGTATACATATAGCCAGCATGGGTAGGTGAGGTTTAGTTTTTCACATAACTACAATATATAAATAAGGTTCAAGTGTACAGATATCCAGCATGGATATGTACGGTCAAGTTGTAAACATAACTAACATATATTGATATGGTTCAAATGTACAGATACCCAGCATGGATAGGTGAAATTCAGTTGTATACATAACTAACATATATAGATTCGTTTCAAGTGTACATAATGAATGAATGAATAAATGAATGGTGTTTTACGGCACGTCGACACATAAATAGGTCATTTTGTGCGCGCAAAGATTAATGAATGTGATGACAAAAATAATTATATTTAATAAATATGGTTAAAATTTATTAAAACTATTTACAAATAAATTAATGAAATTATTTACAAATAAATAAATAAATGAAAACATCAAGTAAATATAGGGAAATCAACGATATACTAAATCATTTAACCCGTCAACGGGTTTTAAACTAAAAATGTTTAATCAGATTAACCTCTTTTAAAAAGGCAAGTATACTGGTTACATTAACTTTATCAAAAAGCTCTTTCATACTATCAACCCTGTAGTACTTCGCTCTCATTGGAGCAAAGTCAACACAGTCGATAAGTATATGCTTAACAGTAAGCGGTGCAAAACAGGGCACACACTCTGGGGCAGCTTCACGCTTTAAAAGATATGAATGGGTACAGCGGGTATGCCCTATTCTGCACCGAGCTAAAATAACTTCTTCCCGACGAATAATCCTATTGCTAGGATGCCATTCGCCAAGTTTTGGTTTGATATAATGTAACTTATTATGTATGGCAAGATCCCAAGAGGACTGCCATGAACTAAAAATATACTTATTAATATTACATTTAAAATCTGTAAAAGGTAGCCTTATCAGCTTTATCATTTCCACTTATTCCTGTATGACCAGGAAGCCAGCAGAGAACAATAGTATTTTCTTTACATAGTACATTGTATTTATTTAAAAGTTGAAGAACAAGAGGATTATCATCTTTCATGCCGTCTATAGCTTGAAGAGATGAAAGTGAATCAGAAAATATAATAAACTGTTTTTTATCAGATTCATTAATGTAGTTAAATGCCAAATCAATGGCTTTAAGTTTAGCTGAAAAGATGGAGGCTCCGTTTGGTAAACGGCTCTTTGAGATGTGCTGTCCCGTAACAGCAGCTGCAGCCACGGTATCTCCATCTTTAGAACCATCTGTATATATTTGACAATAATGATTGTAAGAAGATTTGACTTCATTCAACTTACTTTGGAAGATAGTGGAGTCTGTTTCAGATTGTTTGTCTTTACAAAGTTCAAAAATGATTTTTGGCTTTTCCAAAGTCCATGGTGGTATTTGTGAGACTTTGTACTTAGCAATTAAATTAAGATCAATATTGGCTTCGGTGAGTTTTGGTTTGATCCGGAGACCAAAAGTTCGAATAGCTTTAAGTTTTTTATCAAATAGATTTTCATAATAGGGGTCAAAAGTAATATTAAAAGCAGGCTTAGATGGATTTGAATGAAGTTTAATGGCATATTGAAGAGCCAGTTTGTCACGTCTTAAATACAATGATGGTTCATTTGCCTCTAAAGACTGTCGGCTGGGGACGTACGAAAGGCACCAAGGGCGAGTCGTAGTCCTTGGTTGTGTATCGGATCAAGCATCGCTAAGTAAGACTTGCGAGCTGATCCATATACAATAGAGCCGTAGTCCAATTTTGATCTGATTAGAGATCTGTAAAGTCTAAGTAAAACTTTACGATCTGCACCCCAATTCGTATTGGCAACAACTTTTAATAAATTTAGTGCTTTATTACACTTTGTCTTAAGATATTTTAGATGAGGAATAAAAGTAAGTGTACGGTCAAAAATAAGACATAAAAATTTTGTTTCCTCAACAACAGGTATAGGTGTCCCATCTAACGTTAGATTGGGATCATCGTGATGTTTACGTAGTTGACAAAAATGCATACAATTTGTTTTAGACTTAGAACATTTAAAACCGTTTTCATCAGACCAAGTCTGAAGTTTATTAAGGCATTGCTGTAGTTGCCTTTCAATAGTTTTCATATTTTTTGAACGGTAACAAATTACAAAATCGTCAACATATAAAGAGCAGTCCACACCAGGATTAATACTCTTAACAATATTATTAATTTTAATATTAAAAAGTGTGACAGACAGAATACTGCCTTGTGGGACGCCCATCTCCTGTTTGTGAACATCGGAGAGGGTTGTTCCCATTCGGACTTGAAACTGTCTATCATCTAAAAAGTTTAAAATAAATGTAGCTAATCGGCCACGAAGGCCCATATTATGAAGATCTTTCATAATGCCATACTTCCACGTGGTGTCGTAGGCTTTCTCCAAGTCAAAAAATACAGCGACTAAATGTTCTTTCTTTATGAAAGCCTCCCTAACAAACGATTCAAATCTAACTAAATGGTCTGTAGTGCCCCTTTGGCGTCGAAATCCACTTTGATACTTAGTTATTAAGTTGTTGGATTCCAAGAACCAAACGAGGCGACCATTAATCATACGTTCCATGGTTTTACAAACACAACTTGTCAAAGCAATTGGACGGTAATTTACTGGATCCGTGTTATCTTTCCCAGGTTTGGGTACCGGAATAACGATAGTTTCCCTCCAAGACTCGGGGAAGTTTCCAGTCACCCAAACAGAGTTAAATATATCAAGTAGAATTAATAAGGACGATTCGGGTAAATGTTTTAAAAGTTGATAATGGATATCGTCAGGACCAGCTGATGTATCATGTCCCTTCTTTAAGGAATTTTTCAATTCACTCAAAGAGAACTTCTTATTATATTTTTCTGAATTATTTGATTTAAAGTTTAGTTTCTGTTTTTCAGTCTGATGTTTATGTTTTAAAAAATTTGGATTGCAATTAGTGGTAGATGAATTTTTTGAAAAAGTATCTGCCAAAGTATTAACGATGTCTTTGGCAGATGTGGCAGTATGATTTTCAGTTTTTAAATGGTTAACGCAACCTGGAGTACCCTTACCGTTGATTTTTCGGACCATGTCCCACGCCTTCTTAAGGGAAGTACGAGAATTAAGCCTAGAGACGTAATCTCTCCAGGACTTTCTCTTACTCTCCTTAAGAGTACGTCTTGCTTTTGCACGAAACACTTTAAAATTGTCTAAATTGTGTTGTGTAGGTCGTAAATTAAATTGACTTAAAGCTTTTTTACCATCCTTGACTGCATTCTTGCAATCAGCATCATACCATGGTTTTTGAGGGCGTTTTGGATTTGTCGAGGTTTTTGGGATAGATTTTTCTGCTATACTGTATAATATTGATGAAAACTGACCAGCAGGATCATCCGTATCGTTAAATAAATCAGGCTTTAACTGTTCTTCGCAGAGAGATTGAAACATAGGCCAATCTGCTTTGCGAAGTTTCCATCGTTGATTTCTATCGAGAAGTGGAGGTCCGATATTTGTAAGAAATATTGGATAATGGTCACTCCCGAAGAGGTCGTCACCAACACTCCATGAAAAGTCTAACAAAAGTGATGGCTCACAAACTGATAAATCGATGGAAGTTTTCGATCCTTTAGCAGGATGTAAATATGTATGAGATTTATTATCATTATAAAGACATAGGTTATTTTGATTTAAAAAAGATTAAACTTTATTACCTTTATCATTAATGTCTTTACAACCCCATATGTAATTGTGGGCATTAAAATCCCCCAAAAGCATAAAAGGTGATGGTAATTGTGCAATGAGTTGATCGAGATCCTTCGGATCAAGGGTTGCTCTTGGTGGTAAATATAAAGAGCAAACTGTAATAACTCTATGCATTGTAACATTAACTGCAACTGCTTGCAGATTACTGTCCAATGCAAGAGTGCTGTGCGGGACGTTTCTATTGACAAGAATAGACACGCCACCAGTTGCTTTTTCACCTGTATCACAGATTGTATTATATAAAGAATACTGTTTAAAATTTGACTTCAAAAAAGTTTCTTGAAGACAAAAAGCAATAGGGTTATGTTCATTTAAAAGTAAACTAATCTCATCATAATTTTGTTTTAAACCTCGACAATTCCATTGTATTATTTTATTTGAATTTGAATCGTTCATTTAGGTGGAATAATAGGTGCCAAAGGGGCTTTAGTTTTTACGACCTTGGTAGAATCCGATGCTGCTTCATCGGTCTCCATATCAAGGTGTGAAAATTTGTTGTGCAACCGTACAGGGCCATCTGGCTCTTCAGGTTGCCTCCCCGTGACACACAATTTGGCAGACGCCAGATTTATTTTTCCAGCCCTACGTGGCGAAACCGAACTCTTGGTATTACCAGAGCTCGATGGTTTTGGGGAGTTCGGGACATTCCCCGAGCTCTCCGGTTTTGAGGAACTCGAGACATTCCCCGAGTTCTCCGGTTTTGAAGAACTCGGAACTTTCCCCGAGTTCGTAGATTTCTGATCAGAAACAGATTAAACATTTTTCTTATTGTTTTTAAGATTAGGTTTTGGTTGTATAAGAGGTTCTAATACCAATGTAGAGGTCTGAGTCTCAGATGAGATCTTGGAATTACCAGGCATAGAATTAGTATATGGCATTGGTTTATCATTTAGCCAGGTGACATCAGTTTCTATCTCAATACACCTTGTTACTTTTTTCTCTACATTTCTACTCACTTCAGCATATGATTTGCCTGAAGGAGCAGATGGAGATTGTATGTCAACAAGGCGTCTTGCTTCTGGAAATGATATTTTTTTCTCCAGCTTAATCCGTTGGACCTCGCGTTCAATTTTCCATTTCGGACATTCTCTAGAGAAAGCCCCGTGGTTCCCGTTGCAATTAACGCAACAGGCGGGTTTAGTGCACGACAAGAAGTCTGTGTGTCCCGCTTCACCGCATCGGGCACACACCGCGTCTCGTCTACATCTCTCTCGATGATGTCCAAACTGTTGACAGTTAAAACAACGAAGAGGATTTGGAATGTACATGTCAATAGGTAAAGACAGATAACCGATCTTTATAGTTTTGGGAAGAACTGGGTTGTTAAATGTCAGTTAAATGTGTTGGTAGGTTTAACAATGCCATTTTTCTTAGTAGTGATCCTGGTAACCTCTGAAACTCCCTGCGATTTCAGATTTGCAATCATTTCCTCAGCAGTACACTGTTCCAGTTCCCTGGAACGAATGACGCCTTTGGAGGTATTGAGTGTAACATGAGGACGGACCTCTACCGGTATATCCACAAATCGTTTAACTGATAGTAGATTGTCCGAGTGTGATTTTTTTTAAGCATTCAATGAGGATTTTATCTGATTTTATTTTCTTCACCTCCCGCGGCTCACCGGCATAACCAAGTATTGCCTTGTGAATCGCAAAAGGTGAAAGTTTTGTTACTGGTCTATTAGCATCAGTTGAAGTAATGGTCAAGAATCGAGGCCAGTTCACGGTATGTATATCATCATCTGATTCAGTCCCAACAGAATCGTGTCGAGCACGCTTGTGTAAAGACTGAGCAGGTATAGGTCGGTTAGTATTGTTTTGGTGTGTTTGTTTTGAAGCCATAATGAGTTTGTGTTTGGTTCGTTGTCCACGTTTCTCACCCGCCTCGGAGCCCAACAAGGGGACACATGCTGTGGATATCTGACAGACATGATGCCAAGAATACGTGAACAATATACTCCAGCAAAGTAATACATCAGATCCCGCATACCACTCGATGGATGTAAATTCAAGTCCCGACAAGACAAAAACCGCACCAACATCCATCTAAAATGGCATACGTATAACCATATATCATTTCACTTTACAAGATTAGCCCATAAGCCATGATAGTTTTCAAGGATTTGAGAGTAATATTACTTATATATATATTCATAGAAAATAAATAAAGACAAGTAAATGAGAATGGAAAAAATCAATGGGGATGAAATAATGGAGAAAGGATGATACATGATAAAATATAATCCAAGAAAAATATCATGACAGACCGATTGATCAAGACCGGACCCATCCGACCTCCCGTCTTGACTTGAAATCCGGACCAAAGTGGTGTGTTGCGTCGCAGACTCCTGCGGTGCTCAACCACCAGGACTCCTTCATCCAACCGCACGGGTCGCCACCCACGGTCAACAGGTGGGTTCCTTTTCGGGGAGGATCTTACCCCTCTGCTTGGAACGAGCAGTCGGCAAATTCTTATCCCTACCGACAGGGGGTTCAAGTGTACAGATATCCAGCATAGATAGGTAAGTTTCAGTTGTACACATAAATTACATAGATAGATACGGTTCACTTACAAATACATCAAACATGGATAGGTAAGTTTCAGTTGTATACATAACTTACATAGATAGATACGGTTCACTTACAAATAAATCAAACATGGATAGGTAAGTTTCAGTTGTACACATATCTTACATATATAATGAATGAATGAATGGTGTTTTACGGCACGTCGACACATAAATAGGTCATTTTGTGCGCGCAAAGATTAATGAATGTGATGACAAAAATAATTATATTAAATAAATATGGTTAAAATTTATTAAAACTATTTACAAATAAATAAATGAAATTATTTACAAATAAATAAATAAATAAAAACATCAATTAAATACAGGGAAATCAACGATAAACTTAATCATTTAACCCGTCAACGGGTTTTAAACTAAATATGTTTAAACAGTTTAACCTCTTTTAAAAAGGCAAATATACTGGTTACATTAACTTTATCAAAAAGCTCTTTCATACTATCAACCCTGTAGTACACAGTCGATAAGTATATGCTTAACAGTAAGCGGTGCAAAACAGGGCACACACTCTGGGACAGCTTCACGCTTTAAAAGATATGAATGGGTACAGCGGGTATGTCCTATTCTGCACCGAGCTAAAATAACTTCTTATCGACGAATAATCCTATTGCTAGGATGCCATTCGCCAAGTTTTGGTTTGATATAATGTAACTTATTATGTATGGCAAGATCCCAAGAGGACTGCCATGAACTAAAAATATACTTATTAATATTAGATTTAAAATCTGTAAAAGGTAGTTTAAAAAATGCAATATTCAAGCTTAAGGCCGCTTTCGCAGCCTTATCAGCTTTATCATTTCCACTTATTCCTGTATGACCAGGAAGCCAGCAGAGAACAATAGTATTTTCTTTACATAGTACATTGTATTTATTTAAAAGTTGAAGAACAAGAGGATTATCATATTTCATGCCGTCTATAGCTTGAAGAGTTGAAAGTGAATCAGAAAATATAATAAACTGTTTTTTATCAGATTCATTAATGTAGTTAAATGCCGTATCAATGGCTTTAAGTTCAGCTGAAAAGATGGAGGCTCCGTTTGGTAAACGGCTCTTTGAGATGTGCTGTCCCGTAATAGCAGCTGCAGCCACGGTATCTCCATCTTTACAACCATCTGTATATATTTGACAATAATGATTGTAAGACGATTTTACTTCATTAATCTTACTTTGGAAGATAGTCGAGTCTGTTTCAGATTTTTTGTCTTTACAAAGTTCAAAAAGGATTTTTGGCATTTCCAAAGTCCATGGTGGTATTTGTGAGACTTTGTACATAGCAATTAAATTAAGATCAATATTGGCTTCGGTGAGTTTTGGTTTGATCCGGAGACCAAAAGTTCGAATAGCTTTAGGTTTTTTATCAAATAGAGTTTCATAATAGGGGTCAAAAGTAATATTAAAAGCAGGATTAGATGGATTTGAATGAAGTTTAATGGCATATTGAAGAGCCAGTTTGTCACGTCTTAAATACAATGATGGTTCATTTGCCTCTACATAAAGACTGTCGGCTGGGGACGTACGAAAGGCACCAAGGGCGAGTCGTAGTCCTTGGTTGTGTACAGGATCAAGCATCGCTAAGTAAGACTTGCGAGCTGATCCATATACAATAGAGCCGTAGTCCAATTTTGATCTGATTAGAGATCTGTAAAGTCTAAGTAAAACTTTACGATCTGCACCCCAATTAGTATTGGCAACAACTTTTAATAAATTTAGTGCTTTATTACACTTTGTCTTAAGATATTTAAGATGAGGAATAAAAGTAAGTTTACGGTCAAAAATAAGACCTAAAAAGTTTGTTTCCTCAACAACAGGTATAGGTGTCCCATCTAACGTTAGATTGGGATCATCGTGATGTTTACGTAGTTGACAAAAATGCATACAATTTGTTTTAGACTTAGAAAATTTAAAACCGTTTTCATCAGACCAAGTCTGAAGTTTATTAAGGCATTGCTGTTGTTGCCTTTCAAAAGTTTTCATGTTTTTTGAACGGTAACAAATTACAAAATCGTCAACATATAAAGAGCAATACACACCAGGATTTATACTCTTAACAATATTATTAATTTTAATATTAAAAAGTGTGACAGACAGAATACTGCCTTGTGGGACGCCCATCTCCTGTTTGTGAACATCGGAGAGGGTTGTTACCATTCGGACTTGAAACTGTCTATCATCTAAAAAGTTTAAAATAAATGTAGCTAATCGGCCACGAAGGCCCATATTATGAAGATCTTGCATAATGCCATACTTCCACGTGGTGTCGTAGGCTTTCTCCAAGTCAAAAGATACAGCGACTAAATGTTCTTTCTTTATGAAAGCCTCACTAACAAACGATTCAAATCTAACTAAATGGTCTGTAGTGCCACTTTGGCGTCGGAATCCACTTTGATACTTAGTCATTAAGTTGTTGGATTCCAAGAACCAAACGAGGCGACCATTAATCATACGTTCCATGGTTTTACAAACACAACTTGTCAAAGCAATTGGACGGTAATTAACTGGATCCGTGTTATCTTTCCCAGGTCTGGGTACCGGAATAACGATAGCTTCCCTCCAAGACTCGGGGAAGTTTCCAGTCACCCAAACAGAGTTAAATATATCAAGTAGAATTAATAAGGACGATTCGGGTAAATTTTTTAAAAGTTGATAATGGATATCGTCAGGACCAGCTGATGTATCATGTGCCTTCTTTAAGGAATTTTTCAATTCACTCAAAGAGAACTTCTTATTATATTTTTCTGAATTATTTGATTTGAAGTTTAGTTTCTGCTTTTCAGTCTGATGTTTATGTTTTAAAAATTTTGGATTGCAATTAGTGGTAGATGAATTTTTTGAAAAAGTATCTGCCAAAGTATTAACGATGTCTTTGGCAGATGTGGCAGTATGATTTTCAGTTTTTAAATGGTTAACGCAACCTGGAGTACCCTTACCGTTGATTTTTCGGACCATGTCCCACGTCTTCTTAAGGGAAGTACGAGAATTTAGCCTAGAGACGTAATCTCTCCAGGACTTTCTCTTACTATCCTTAAGAGTACGTCTTGCTTTCGCACGAAACACTTTAAAATTGTCTAAATTATGTTGTGTAGGTCGTAAATTAAATTGACTTAAAGCTTTTTTACGATCCTTAACTGCATTATTGCAATCATTATCATACCATGGTTTTTGAGGGCGTTTTGGATTTGTCGAGGTTTTTGGGATAGATTTTTCTGCTATACTGTATAATATTGATGAAAACTGACCAGCAGGATCATCCGTATCGTTAAATAAATCAGGCTTTAACTGTTCTTCGCAAAGAGATTGGAACATATGCCAATCTGCTTTGCGAAGTTTCCATCGTTGATTTCTATCAAGAAGTGGTGGTCCAATATTTTCAAGAAATATTGGATAATGGTCACTCCCGCAGAGGTCATCACCAACACTCCATGAAAAGTCTAACAAAAGTGATGGCTCACAAACTGATAAATCGATGGAAGTTTTCGATCCTGAAGCAGGATGTAAATATGTATGAGATTTATTATCATTATAAAGACAGGTTATTTTGATATAAAAAATATTCAATTTTATTACCTTTATCAACCCCATATGTAATTGTTGGCATTAAAATCCCCCAAAAGCATAAAAGGTGATGGCAATTGTGCAATGAGTTTATCGAGATCCTTCGGATCAAGGGTTGCACTTGGTGGTAAATATAAAGAGCAAATTGTAATAACTCTATGCATTGTAACACTAACTGCAACTGCTTGCAGATTAGTGTCTAATGCAATAGTACTGTGTGGGACGTTTCTATTGAATAGATACGCCACCAGTTGCTTTTTCGCCTGTATCACATATTGTATTATATAAAGAATATTGTTTAAAAGTAGTTTTATCATTTGACTTCAAAAATGTTTCTTGAAGACAAAATGCAATAGGGTTATGTTCATTTAAAAGTAAACTAATCTCATCATAATTTGGTTTTAAACCTCGACAATTCCATTGTATTATTTTATTTGAAGTGTTCATTTAGGTGGAAGTATAGGTGCTAAAGGGACTTTCAATTTAGCAACCTTTGAGGAATCCGATGATGCATCATCGGTTTCCATATCCCGATATGAAAACTTATTATGCAACTGTACAGGGTCATCGGACCCTTCCAGTTGCCTCCCTGCACAAAATTTAGCAGTGGCCAGATTTACTTTTCCAGCCCTACGTGTAGAATTTGAACTCTTGGTATCACCGGAGCTCGACAAAAACGAGTCCTTGGCACCACCAGAGCTCACAGAATACGAGCTCTTGGTGCCACCAGAGCTCGATGTCTTAGGTGAATTCGGGACATTCCCCGAGTTCACCGATTTTTGGTCAGATTTGTTATTTAATGTTATAGATGGTTTAGGTTTGATAACTGGTTTAAATGTAAGTGGTGAGGAAGTCTGTGTCTCTGAGGAGACTTTAGACGTACCAGGAATGGTAGCAATACAAGACGTTGGTTTTTCACTTTGCCAGGTACTGTCGGTTTGAGTTTCCATACATCTTGTTGATTTTTTCTCAACATGTCTACTCACATCAGCATATGATTTCCCTGATGGAGTAGATGGAGATTGGAGTTCAACAAGACGTATGGCCTCCGGGAACGAAATTTTGTTTTTCAATTTAACCTTTTGAATCTCGCGTTCATGTTTCCATTTTGGACAATCTCTCGAGAAACCCCCGTGGTTCCCTTTGCAATTAATGCAAAAGGCGGGTTTGGTACATGACGAGAAGTTCGTGTGTCCTTGTTCACCACATCGAGCACACAGAGCATCTCGTCTACATCTTTCTCGATGATGTCCAAACTGTTGACAGTTAAAACACCGAAGAGGATTAGGAATAAAAAGGTCAACAGGTAAAGATATATAACCGATCTTGACATTTGTTGGTATATTTGGGTTATTGAAAGTAAGAATAAAGGTATTGGTCGGATTCATATTGCCATCTTTCCTGGTATTAATCCTGGTCACCTCTGAAACTCCCTGTTGTTTCAAATTAACACTCATCTCCTCAACAGTACAGTGTTCCAGTTCCCTGGAACGAATGACTCCTTTGGAGGAGTTGAGTGTTATATGGGGACGGACTTCTACAGGTATATCTACGAATTTTTTCAAAGAAAGTAGATTGTCAGAATGACTTTTTTTTTGACATTCAACCAGAATTTTATTAGATTTGAGCTTTTTTACCTCTCGCGGTTCACCAGCAATACCAAGTGTTTGCTTGTGAATCGCAAACGGTGAAAGTTTCGTAACAGGTCTGGTTTCATCTGTAGATGTAATTGTAATAAATCGTGGCCAGTTAATATTTGATATATCTTCATCTGATTCAATCTCAACAGAATTGTGTCAAGACTGAGCAGGTACAGTTCGAGTAGTAGTTTTTTTTTTGGTGTGTTTTTTTTGAAGCCATAATGAGTTTGTGTTTGGTTCGTTGTCCACGTTTCTCACCCGCCGCGGAGTCCAACAAGGGGACACATGCTGTGGATATCCGACAGACATGATGCCAAGAATACGTGGACAATATACTCCAGCAAAGTAATACATCAGATCCTGCATACCACTCGATGGATGTAAATTCAAGTCCCGACAAGACAAGAACCGCACCAACATCCATCTAAAATGGCATACGTATAACCATATAGCATTTCACTTTACAAGATTAGCCCATAAGCCATGATAGTTTTCAAGAATTTGAGAGTAAGATAACTAATATATATATTCATAGAAAATAAATATAGACAAGTAAATGAGAATGGAAAAAAAGCAATGGGGATAAAATAATGGAGAAAGGATGATACATGACAAAATATAATCGAAAAAAAATATCATGACAGACCGATTGATCAAGACCGGGCCCATCCGACCTCCCGTCTTGACTTGAAATCCGGACCAAAGTGGTGTGATGCGTCGCAGACTCCTGCGGCGCTCAACCACCAGGACTCCTTCATCCAACCGCACGGGTCGCCACCCACGGTCAACAGGTGGGTTCCTTTTCGGGGAGGATCTTACCCCTCTGCTTGGAACGAACAGTCGGCAAATTCTAATCCCTACCGACAGGGGGCTTACATATATAGATGCCGTTCAAGTGTACATATATCCAGCATAGGTAGGTGAGGTTCAGGTGTACACATAAATTACATAGATAGATACGGTTCACTTACAAATACATCAAACATGGATAGGTAAGTTCCAATTGTACACATAACTTACATATATAGATACGGTTCAAGTATTCAGATATCAAGCATGGATAGGTAAGTTTCTGTTGTGAACATAACTAACATATATAGATACGTTTTAAGTATACATATATCCAGCATGGTTAGGTAAGGTTAAATTGAACACATAACTAACCTATATAGATACGATTCATGTGTATAGATATCCAGCTTGGATCAGTGAGGTTCAGTTTTACACATGACTAACTTATATAGATACGATTCAAGTGTACTGATATCTAGCTTGGATAGGTAAGGTTCATTTGCACAAATTACTAACATTTTTATATATGGTTCAAGTATACATATATCCAGCATGGGTAGGTGAGTTTCAGTTGTCCACATAACTACCATATATAAATACGGTTCAAGTGTACAGATATCAAGCATGGATAAGTAAGGTTCAGTTGCAAACATAACTTACATATATAGATACGGTTCAAGTGTACAGATATCCAGCATGGGTAGGTAAGTTTCAGTTGTTCACATTTCTAATATATATAGATACGGTTTAAGTGTACAGATATCCAGCATGGATAGATAAGGTTCCGTTGTATACATAACTAATATCAATAAATACGGTTCAAGTGTACAGATATCTAGCAAGAATAGGTAAGGTTCTGTTGTTCACATAACTAACATATATTGATACGGTTCAAGTGTAAATATGTCCAGCATAGATAGGTGAGGTTCAGTTGTACACATAACTAACGTATATAGATACGGTTCAAGTGTTAAGATATCCAGCATGGATAGGTAAGTTTTAGTTGTACACATAACTAAAGTATATAGATACCGTTCAATAGTACAGATATCTGCATAGATAGATAAGGTTCAATTGTACACATAACTAACATATATAGATACGGTTCAAGTGTAGAGATATCCAACTTGATAAGTAATGTACCGTTGTATACAAAATTAACATATATAGATACTGTTAAAGTGTACAGATATCTAGCATGAATAGGTAAGGTTCTGTTGTACACATAACTAACATATATAAATACGCTTCAAGTGTACAGATATCCAGCATGGATAGTTAAGGTTCAATTGTACACATAACTAACATATATAAATACGGTTCAAGTGTACAGGTATCCAGCAAAGATAGGTAAGGTCCAATTGTACACATAACTAACATATATTGATACGGTTCAAATGTATAGATAACCAGCATGGATAGTTAAGGTTCCGTTGTATACATAACTAATATAAATAAATACGGTTCAAGTGTACAGATATCTAGCATGAATAGGCAAGGTTCTGTTGTACACATAATTAACATATATAAATACGCTTCAAGTGTACAGATATCCAGCATGGATAGTTAAGGTTCAATTGTACACATAACTAACATATATAAATACGGTTCAAGTGTACAGGTATCCAGCATAGATAGGTAAGGTCCAATTGTACACATAACTAACATATATTGATACGGTTCAAATGTACAGTTATCCAGCATGGATAGTTAAGGGTCGGTTGTACACATAACTATAACATATAGATACGGTTCAAATGTACAGATATCAAGCTTAGATAGGTGAGCTTCAATTGTACAAGTTACTAACATATTTAGATACGGTTCAAGTATACAGATATTCAGCATTGGTATGTAAGGTTCAGTTGTACACATAATTAACATATATAGATACGGTTCAAGTGTACAGATATCAAGCATGGGTTGATCAGGTTAACTTGTAAACATAGCTTACATATATAGATACGGTTTAAGTGTACATTTATCCAGGATGAGTAGGTAAAGTTCAGTTGTATACATAACTAGCGTTTATAGTGGAGATTCAATTATACACATAACACACACAGCCAGTTATGTCTTAATTATACAAATAACTAGCATTAATGGGTAGTGTACAGTAGCACACCTCGCTAACCTTGATAGATAGAATCCAATATATAATGCAAATATAAACATTAAACAGAAGAAACCTACATTGTAATGTTGCACCCAATTATTGAAGTATAGTTGATCATTTAAATGCGATAAATACTGTGTGCTTTAATTTCTTTTTTACTCAGTGCCTAGCTGTTATAACGGCTAATATGTACTGATGACCATACAATTTTCATGCCTGTAGCCTTTACAATTACAAGTTGAAACGTATCCATTTCCAACGTATAGCATTTTATTTTGAATACATGCAACACTTCGGTTAAATGCCCGATGTTTGTTCGATATGTTCTAGTGCTTCCGAGACCAAACTATATAGATTAACTAGAATGTCAGGTTTTTATAGCGTTTTTGAAGTGGTAAATATTGCTTAAAACTTATTTAATGGTCAGAATATGCATAATATTATTTCATTACTAAAAGTTTATTATTCAAATAAAGGAATTTAAAAAGTACAATTTTAAGTTATGATTAATTTTCATATTTATAACCAACGGCGCAATGGCGATTCATTGTGCGCATTGTCGATGAAAAATTAAATTGATTACAAATCAAAGTCATTTAAAAGCAAATCATAGTCATAAAATACTTATATTATTAATATTGATTGTTTGTAAATCAACTACTAGTATATGAATTTCAAACATTGCTTTTTAAGTTTTGATCGGTATTGCAGCCATTGCATCCACTGCGCCGAACAATCGACAGTGTGTATTTTAGTCATACCCTTCTGGAAAAATATAATCTAAAGTTAATACTTATATACAGCGTTATTTCTCTGTCTATACTTCAAACATGTTAAAGCATTCTGTTTCGGAACATTATATTTGCCTTCTGTGAAATACCCTTTATCCATACAATGTTGAGTTATCAACTTTGAAATTGAAAACAAAAATCATCAGAACTATGTTCTACAACATAACCTATTACATACTTTACTAAATTTACCCTATACTTCCTTATAACACACATAAACTTATTTTAAAAGTTATAAATGTAATTACAGACATAAACAACATCAAACAATGTCAGAATTACATTTCGGTTTTAAGGCGTTTGTCTCTTGGGTTTTTAGGATAAGAATGGTGTGCAACAGTACTTGAATACTACTATTCAAACAATATAACAAATAAGACAAGGCCATATTGATTCAAATCGTCAACTTTTACCGGACTTTATTCCACACCATTTTATGGCTGAAATGATATACCGCATTGAGGCAATCTCGCTGGAATACGCCTGTCTTGTAAAACAAATGTCGGAAAACAACAATTTTGAAATAAATTAATTTGGTGACATTACCTGTACTCCAGTAATAAACTGAGATCAATGATCGTGTTTGTTCCTTTTTATTCGAGTGAATCGTTCCCAATAATTGGTATCCAAACATAACAGGACATACAATTATTCATTTTCCAGTTTTCAACAACAGGCAAACTAGTATCGCTACCTTATAATCACCTATTCATTGTCATTATCAGCATATAAAAACGTATTATAATCAAACTAATAATATATGTATCACTCATTCAAAGATTACTACTCCTTGTATTACACTTCTCCATTGACTACTTTATAAAATAGTAGCAAAAAAAGTCGACCAGTCGCCGGTCGACTACTTAACTACATGTATATTATCCACGAATATAAAAGAGCTTTGTTACATGTATAAAAATAGGAATACTTTTTAAGTTCTGTAAAGTAAGAATGTGTAAATATATCGTTTACAAATTATCCACTCTACTAAAAATTAACTGTTTATATCCACGTTCAATGTGGATTTGAAAAATTTTTAATATCTTCGGTATACAATCGCATGTAAAGTTCATTAGATTGAAGAAAAAAAGGACACTAGAAGACATATCTTCATTGTAAAATAAAATGATTAGTTTGGAGAATTGCATCAGAGATATATCTACTTATTTTACAGCTTACCATTACAATGAAATATCTGGAATTTTATAGTGACCAGCAAGAAATTACCGGCATTTTATTTAGACAGCGGTGTTAAAAGTATATCTGACGCGTTTTAAGTATAACGTTTTTGTATCCGTTAGTAACACTTTAATCCATGGACAAGTTATACATCACTGTGGAATAACCATCTGAGAAAGAACAAGCCATACATCGCTGTAGCATAACCATCTGAGACAGAACAAGCTATACATCGCTGTAGCATAACCATCTGAGACAGAACAAGCCATACATCGCTGTTGCATAAACATCTGCAACAGAACAAGCCATACATCGATGTAGAATAACGTTCTGAGACAGAACAAGCCATACATCGATGAAGCATAACCATCTGAGACAGAACAAGCAACATATCGCTGTTGCATAACCATCTGAGACAGAACAAGCCATACATCGCTGTGGAATAACCTTCTGAGATAGAACAAGCAATACATCGATGAAACATAACCATCTGAGACAGAACAAGCCCTACATCGCTGAAGCATAACCCTCGGGGACAGAACAAGCCATACATCGCTTTGAAATAACCTTCTGAGACAGAACAAACATTATATCGCTGTAACATAACCATCTGAGACAGAACAAGCCATTCATCGCTGTGGAAAATCCTTCTGAGACAGAACAAGCCATACACGGCTGTAGCATAACCATTTGAGATAGAACAAGCCCTACATCTCTGTAGCATAACCATCAGAATCAGAACAAGCCATGCATCGCTGTTGAATAACCATCAGAGACAGAACAAGCCATTCATCGCTGTGAAATAACCATCTGAGAAAGGACAAGCCATACATCACTGTAGCATAATCATCTGAGACAGAACAAGCCATACATCGCTGTGGAATAACCATCTGTGACAGAACAAGCCATATCTCGCTGTAAAATAACTTTCTGAGACAGAACAAGCCATACATCGCTGTTGACAAACCATCTGAGACAGAACAAGCCTTGCATCGCTGTTAACAAACCATCTGAGACAGAACAAACCTTGCATCGCTGTAAAATAATCATCTGAGACAGAACAAGCCGTACATCGCTATAACATAACCACCTATCTCCTATATTGGAATGAACCGATAAAAGAAGATAAAATCAGTGAAGTCTGTTTTCAACCAATACTCTTTTTTTATTTGAAATATTCTGAATAAACCATCATTTCTTATATCATTTTTTGCACATTTGGCTAAATTGAAATTACAATGGAACAATATGATAAAGTCTATATGAAATGTAAAATAACTGTTATGGAAGCAGATTTACACAAGCTTCTATAGCTTTTTTCGGTATCCTTTCCACATAATTTGTTAAACGTATGATTTGATGCTTTATTAATAAATGTATGCTAAATATATGTACTTATGTAAATAAAATATTGCTTAAACTAATTTATAAACATAACAATCGGAGTAATAATTGCGTACACGGACATATATTTTCAATATTTTATACTTATTAAAGAGTTCATTCAATATATTACTAATTTGCTTTTAATAATAATTACCACGTGAATTAAAACGCATCTTAACAATTATGCCATAACTCATAAGCCTGTTTATTTAGAAATTTGAAGTTGTTTAGTTTACGTTTACACATATTAATATACCTAATATCTATAGGTATTTGACAGCAGGAAGTAATTAGGTTAAGTCTTCTGGAAACATAGTCTTCAGAAAAATTTATCTCCAAAAATGATAGAAAGCAGAATATATAATATTCATCGCCGTTCATAATATGCAAATATGCTGGTTTATCGAATTTTACAATACAGTTTTGGAGATTCCTCTAAGAATCTCATCGATTGACTTGCCGTTGTGATTACTTGTTATGCCTGGTTTATGTCCATATCTGGATAGCTTAAAGTTGCAGACAATCGTTGATATAACTGTTAAGTGGACCAACTAGTTAGATTCCGACTGATATTCAAAGAACTGTGTTTATACAACACAATCGATAATGATACGATGTTAAAAAATATAATTGTGACAATTTGCATTTCACGGAAAGCTGATTAAATTGAACCACAAAATACAAGACTGAAAATACAGTAGCATATCAAATCTAAACGACTCAATAGCAATCCACAGTAGCAAATTGGTTGTTACAATAACTTGAATCTGTGTTTTACAATCAAAACGAGTAGTTTTGCATGTTTTGGAGATTGAGTTTCAAAACAAGTCTGTGCTTCCAATCATGTATCATTTTATCTAAGCGTTTATTACAGCAATGACCACTGCATTTATACTAGGCATGTTCTTGTACATGCTGCATACATTAAGACTGTAATGATTGTTAACATAGTTGTAAATTAATTGTACCAATTATTTTGCAAGGACATTTTACCAGAACAAAAGACTTTATCATAAAGAGTCGTCCGCAGCCGAGTGGTTTGAAGTGCCGTCTCAATATCGCATACCTCTCACATCTAAGGTTGTAGTTTAGAATTTTGCTTCAAAATCTTTATGTGAGAAAATTTACCAGTTACTTACGGAAAGATGGTGGTTTTATTCTGAAGTCTACCTTTACAAATAAACCTCGATATGCCATATATAACCTGAAATGTTTTGAAAATGGTGTTAAACCCCATTCAAATACAAGAAATGTCACTAGTAAGTGCCGCATGCCCCAAATGTCCTGAGAAAATAACGATATATTTTATAATAAGTAGCAATGTATCCATGAATATCAAGAGTCATGGACTGACGTTTCAGACTCATACACACAATTTCATTTTTTTTTACATTAAAGTATGACATTGACCTTTGTGTAACCTTGACTTTCACATCTGATGTAAAGGTCAAGGTATTCCTACAGGTAAATGCAGGTGACACATCATAATGACATGTTGATCACATGGTTCAAACTATCTTAAAATCCCTCAATGTAAAACAAAGTTACAGACCAGACATGAAATATCAAACAAACTGAATGTGTGTTTTTGACCTTTGAGGTAAGATTCTTGGTCTTAACGCGACACTTCGCCATGTCATGTTGATCCATTACTAAATTGAGCCAAGTGATTTTCAAATCCATCCATGTATGATAAAGTTGCAAATGATACTTGCAATCTCAAACAGACTCAAAATGCTTTTGAACAAACTCAAAGTGTGACCTTAACGTTTGAGGTACAGGTCTGGGTCTTACGAGCGACTCATCGTCATCTTGATCAACTGAGCCGAGTTAAAGACAGCATTACAGACAATACATGAAATACCAAACAAAATAAAAATGTGACTTTTATCTTTGATGTAAGGTTCTGGGTCTTACACGCGACACTTCATCGTGTCATGTTGATCAACTGAGACAAGTGATTTTAAAATTTATCCATATAGGTGACAAAGTTTCAGAACGGAAACGAAATTTCAAACAGACTGAAAGTGTCGTCAAACAATGTTAAATTGTGACCTTGACCTTTGAAGTTGGAGTCTGGGTGTTATGCGCGGCACGTCGTCAGGTTATACTGATCATTTGTAACAAGTATTTGTAAAATCCATCAATGCATGATAAGGTTACTGTCCGGACACGAAATCTCACATAGACTCAATGGTGTTAAACAAACACAAAATGTGACCTTGACCTTTAAGGTACGGTCGTGGGTCTTACGCGCTACATGTTGTCATGTCATGCTGATGAATTGAGTCAAATGATTTTGAAATTTAACTAAAGGTGACAGAGTTACAGATCGGACACGATATCTCAAACAGACAGAAAGTGTCGTAAAACTAATTGTGACCTTGACCTTTGAATATGGAATCTGTGTGTTACATGCGACACGTCATCATGTTTTGTTGATAATTTGTAGCAGATATTTATAAAATTCATCTATGCATGACAAAGTTACAAACCGGACATGAAATCTCACACAGATTCAAAAGGTTGTCAAACAAACTCAAAGTATGACCTTGACCTTTGAGGTATGGGTGTGCGTCTTACTCCCGATACATCGTCATGTTACGATGATCATTTGTAGCAAGTATTTACAAAATCCATCTATGCATTGCAAAGTTACAGGCCGGACACGCAATACTGGACGGACGGACGGACAAACGGAAGTGATGTTGTGGGGTGCGGTTTTATATGTTATAAAAACATCTTTTTTTTTCATAAAACAAAACAAAACCTATTTTTGTTCTAACCCTAATGTCACAAACATTGAGATCCAACCCTAATGACAATAAAAAAAAATGAAAAAAGGTGAAAAAAAAGTAAAAGAAAAATGTGTAAAAATGGAATTAACCCCACAATGCCATTCTGTACGCATTTCGCTACTTGTGGGGTTGCATTTATAACATGTTGCATATTACAATGTTATTCTATGTTAGCTTTATTATTTTTCTTCGCTGAACCATTCAGAAAGCGTTCTGTTATATGCTTTGCAATGTGACCACATACTTTGTAAATCAATACATTTGCAACATTGTGAATAGCATATTTTTTTTCTGATTCTAATTACGATACGTTCTTCTTCACTTCTAGAATCTGACAGAACTGTCAAAGGAATGTTGACCTTCCGTCTAATAAATATTCATGAGATGACACTTCGGTATTTACCATTTACAAACAGTTTCAATTCAAGCAATAAGTGAAGTTTTACATAAAGTTAATATTTAAGTATAAGTATTAGAGTCAAAATGAAGGACAGTTCCTGAGGGAAGTTATGGAAATAAGAAGGAGACTCATCCCCATAATGAAACAGGCACGCGAGCAGGGTAAGGACGCGTAAATCAGTGTTGACAAACTGTTTATTAACAAGACTTTATACAAAGAAAATCAATAGGACCCATGTGAGAGTGTTTTAAAGTGTTTAACTTGGAATGTGGAAGGACTAACTGTACAAAACGATCATTGGATGACTTTGTGGATATTATAAATAATTATGACATAGTATGTTTATCTGAAACTTGGACAAATAAAGACTCAAATATTGATATTAAAGGTATTAGTAACCCAATTCACTCGTACAGGAAAATGCAACATAGAAAAACAAGACGGTCCAGTGGCGGCATAATTGTGTATATAAAAGATTGCTTTAGAAAAGGTGTAAAAGTTGTTAAAAATGATATCGATTGTTAAGTATGGCTGAAGTAAGATAAATTGTTTTTTTTTCATATTGAAACTTATATTTATTTAGCATTAACCTATATAGCGCCAGAAAATTCGCTTGCGCATAATATGTATGAAGTTGATATATTCAGGCAAATTGAAAACGACGTAAACAATTTCCATGATTTTGGCAAAATATTCATTGCAGGTGACACAAATAGTAGAACGGGACATAAATGTGATTCCATTGTCAACGATCGTAGCCTTGACAACGATGACGTATTTGATAGCGATATATCATTGTCCCGGGCGTCATGTGATTTTAAATCTAATCGATTTGGGGAATACTTGCTTCTACAAATATTCGAATAGTTAGTGGGAGATTACACAGTGAAAAAATATAGGTAAAATGACTTGCATGACATATAACGGAGAAAGCGTGGTCGATTATCTGTTAACCTCGTTACCTAATTTCAACGACCTGGCCGATTTAAATGTACACGATTTTAACGAGCATTCAAATCATGCACCGGTCTTCTTTTCATTCAAAATAATGACTAGAATGGAAACAAAATTAAATAATTAGAGAACGTTTTACAAGTGGAACCCTAAATATAAAGAACAGTTTGTAAATGACGTCATTTCCGATATTCGTAATCTCGAGTATAGCTTAGCAGATGAGATAAACCAAGACGATGACACGGATGTATTAGTTAATAAATTTACCGAGTTCCTAAGCACAAAAGGGAAAAAGTATTTTGAGAAAAAATGTAACGATAAACGGTACGCATTTCTTATCGAAAGATCAAAAGAAACATAAATGGTATAACGATGAATGTAAAATTAAATATGAAATGTACAAACAGGCTATTTATAATTATAATATTATTAAAACCGATGAAACAAGACGCGAGGTATATAAAACGATAAAAGGACTATAAATACTATTGTCGAATATGTAAAATTAAATTTAATAGAGATTTAGGTAGTAAAATGAATGACATGAGACGTAGAAGTCCACGTGAATTCTGGTAACGTTTTAAACAAAAACCATCTAATCCAAGCCGCGAGCACATATCAAATGACGAATTCTACACTTATTTTAAATACATAACGTTAGAGTCAGAGCAGTATGAAAACGAGGATTGTGCTGAATTTGTAAGAGAATTTTGTGATAACGGTACTCATGAATCAACGTTTATGGAGCTCGATCGGCCGATTACTGTTGGTGAAATTATAGCTGCATCGAAACGTTTAGGTAACAATAAATCATGTTCGTTCGATAATATTTTATACGAATACTTTAAGGAAAGTATTGATGTAATTTCACAGCCGCTGGCTATATTGATCAATTATATATTAGATAAAAAAATTTTCCACGTAGTTGGTCAACTGGTGTTGTTATACCATTATTTAAAAAAGGGAACAACAACGGACCCAAATAATTAAAGGGGGATAACTATAACAAGTTGTTTTGCCAAGTTTTTCACTGTTATAGTTAATGAGCGATTAAAAAAATGGGCCGCCGGAAATGATATACTGACCGACGCTCAGTTCGGATTTAAACCCAATAATAGTACGGTGGATGCTATATTCATCCTGAATTCAATGATTGAAAAGCAACTTAGCAGTAAAAATAAATTATTCTGTTGTTTTGTGGACTTCAAAAAAGCCTATGATTTAATTGACCGAAATAGTTTATGGTTTAAATTAATTAGATCTGGTATAGATTGTAAATTATTCTCATTAATAAAATCCATGTATGATGAGGTGAAATTGTGTGTAAAACATTTGAATTCTTTATCAGACTTTTTTAACAGTGAAATACGATTGTTTCAAGGGGAGATAACTTCGCCCATAATGTTTTCACTTTTCCTTAACGATATTGAGTATTATTTACAACAAAATCTAGATGCTGGAATCATGTTGGAGTAGATTTCTATTTATCTTATTTTGTTCGCTGATGACGCCGCGCTGTGTTCGTTAACAAGGAAGGGTTTGCAAGATTCTTTAAATAATTAGAAAATTACTGCACGAAGTGGAATCTAACCGTTAACATTGACAAGACAAAAATAGTAGTATTCAAAAAAAGTGGAAATATTAACCAGGAACACATATGGACATACGCAGGCAAAATTCTTGAAGTAGTGAAAAGTTTTAATTATTCGGGTGTAGTCATGTCTGGAGGGGGTTCGTTCATGCCAGCTACCAATATTCTTAAAGGAAAAGCGCTACGCGCATTTAACTCTTTGTTCAGTATAACTAGAAATAAGGCAGTTCCCGTAGATATCATGTTTAACCTGTTTGATTCATATGTTTTGTCTATTTTAAACTATAGTTGTGAAGTGTGGGGCCACATTAAAGCAGAACATTTGAAAACTGTTCATAAAAAAATTGTAAACGGTTAATGAATGTGAAAATGTCAACAAACACTTTATCAATATACTCTGAACTCGGTAGGTTCCCTTTATATATAACAAGATATGTAAGAATAGTTAAGTATTGGTTGAAACTAAATAAAAATAAAAGCAAGAATTTTATTATAAATTCTATTGTATACAACCAGAGAAAAGAAATTGATAAGGACAATCGTATCATCAATTGGTCGTTTGTGGTACGCGATATTATACAAAACACTGGTTTTCACGAGATTTGGTTATATCCAGAATCAGTTAATATAAATAGTTTTATAACAGTTTTAACAAACCGTCTGAGAGACATATATATTACACAATGTCGTACAAGTATGGCATTGTGTTCTTCATTGTATTTATATAGCGAAATGAAGGTAACTTTTGAAAGGTCTTATTATCTAACTGTGTTAGATAACACCAAATATAGAAATATTATTGCAAAAATAAGATTGTCATTCCATAAACTATTCATTGAAACGGGTAGACATATGAATATTGAAAGAAGTCAGAGCAAATGCTCATTATGTACATTAGACGATATAGAGGATGAATATCATTTTATTTTGTTATGTCCTTTCTATACCGATTTAAGGAAAGCGTACATTCCAAAATAATATTTTAATAAACCAAGTGTTTTTAAATTGATTAATCTTCTGAATACAAATAAAAAAAACATTGTTGATAAAGCTAGCAATTTACTGTCAAAAAGGATTTAAAATAAGAACAGCTGCTCTTAAAGTTTGAGGAATTTAATGATTTGTTAACTTGTATTTGTTATCCTATTCATGCTAACAATGATCACTCTCACGATAAACTCAATTGACTATTTCTGACGCAATTCTTTACTTTTGACTAATACATATATGAACTGACTATATGACAAGGTTTACAATTATGTGAACTGACTATCTGACAAGGTTTACAGTTATATGAACGGACTATCTGACAAGATTTACACTTATACGAACATATCATTTATATTTGTTAAAATGAACAGATCAACACGCCTATATAATAATAACATTTCTTGTTGTAGCCAAGTATTCATTAAGTGCACTACTAACGGAGTAGTATTCCTGTTCTTTATACTAGTTGAATTATGTTTAATAAAATACACACACTTGTCACAACATTCTAGACAGCATATACAAATATTTCAGCACTTATCGTTGGAAAGAAAACTGATTTATATTTCGATTTTTATTTACAGAATTAATGAGAAGAAAGGTATAATTATTGTTGTCGTAAGTCGAAATACGTTTGCCATTTCAGATCGTTTCAGCAGTGAAGCATGTGTTTTTTTTACTTCATTATTGATCTGTTAAGTCAGAAAGCTAAAGTTTTCACTTGGTTAATAAATGTTAATAAATGTAGTCAATTAAAGGTTATGTCTTCTATATACTATCCCCCCAGCATTGTGTACTCAATTCGTTTTCGATTCATTGCAAGCAAAATTGCTTTGTAAAAATTGTCTCCAGTTAGATACAAATATCATAATCCAGATATTATTTCTATATAAACATAAAGTATAATGAAGTGCATATTCGCTGTCACAGATTGAACAGAATGACGTCAGCTTGCCTTTAGCCTTTTAAATTTAAGCTTGAAATGCAAGGGTAGTATTCACATTGCAAGGGTACACTAAAATGTCATCCGAGATTACTGACGTAAATTATGTATGTGAGAGGAGGCAATATTGAATTAAAGAACACTTAATGGCTTAAGTTGGAAAAAAAAACATCCGTTTCGAGAAACAACTATATCGACGGAAATGTATACTTTATCGAGTTTCAACAAAAGAAATTATTTGGAGGAATGAAGTTTTCTCTCCGAAATAAAATAACCATCAATGCTATTTTCTTGTATTTAACTCAAAGGTGTGTTATAATATTTCTCGACCCTAGGCTACATAGATGACAGTTATGCGAGAAATATATTTCGTCCATTTCTACTCATAGAATATACGGGTTTTCCCCATGGAGAAAAAATTCTCTCATCCATTTCACGTGATAGCTTTCTCAAATGGCCTGACGAAACTCTGGGATAAAATCGTTTTTTGTAATATATTTTCTTATCCACAAATGGTAATCAGATACATTTTCATGTCTACGAATATATTTTAGTACTTGATTTTGTCGTAGGAAACCTTAAAAAGAGATAGACGCTATGTCAGATGACGTCAACGTATATATTTATGACGTCTTGCTAACCTACAAGAAAACGTTCATAGTAAAATTTATATTTGAAGTTAGTTATTTACACAAACAATTTGCGGAGACATTAACAGGTGTAATTTCTGGTGCATACTTTTAGTATGTACTTTAAAATGTCCATTTGTTCATATATATGTGATACTTTGGGCGTTAAACACGCATTAAACAAGAGTTGTCAGAAGACAAAAAACCTCGCCGATGGGATAAAACTCACCACCAATGCAAAGATTGAGATTGGAGGCTAACACCAAAACGTAAACGCAAAAGTTTAACCTGGGTGTCTACAGACGAAAAATTAAGTCTTAAAGGGCCATAACTCTGTCAATGCAACCCAGAGTTAAGGTTCTTGTCTCTGTGTGTTTCAATGATGATGATGAGCACACATGCGAAGTTTCATTCATATTCAATGAGTGGTTGCATAGATATCTTACGTGAAAAAAAAATAACCTGAAAAATTAAGTCGAAAATGGCCATAACTGTGCCAAAATGCAACCCAGAGCTATGGTTCTTGTCTTTGTGTGTTCCATTGATAATGACAAACACACATGTGAAGGTTTACTCACATCCAATGAGTGGTTGCATAGATATCGTGAACTTAAACGCAACTAAACTCAAAGTTTAACCTGGGTGTCTAAGTCCAAAAAGGGCCATAACTGTGCCAGAAAGCAATCCAAAGTTATGGTTCTTGTCTCTGTGTGTACCATTGATGATTGTGAACACACATGTGAAGTTTCATTCACATCCAATGAGTGGTTGCATAGATATCTTAAACCTAAACGCAACTAAACGCAAAGTTTAACCTTGGTGTCTAAGTCCAAAAAGGGCCATTACTGTGCCAAAATGCTATCCAAAGTTATGGTTCTTGTCCCTGTGTATTCCATTGATGATGGTGAACACACATATGAAGTTTCATTCACATCCAATAAGTGGTTGCATAGATATCTTGAACTTAAACGCAACTAAATGCAAAGTTTAACCTAGGTGTCTAAGTCCAAAAAGGGCCATAACTTTGCCAAAATGCAATCCAGAGTTATGGTTCTTATCTCTGTGCGTTTCATTGATGATGGTTAATAAACATGCAAAGTTTCATTGACATCCAATGAGTGGTTGCATAGATATCTGAAACTTAAACGCAAACGTTTAACCTGGGTGTCTACAGACGACGACGCAGACGACGCCGACGACTACAACACTGGGGTCATGACAATAGCTCTCCTTGGACTTCGTCCCGGCGAGCTAAAAAGTAGAATATTTTTGTGATGAAGGCCATTATCGAAGATCTATCATTTGGCTGAGATGAAAATCAATCATGAGTTCATCCATATGGGATAGAAAAACATCGGCAGAACATCGTCCCTGCATGTAATGTGTGTGTGTGTGTGTGTGTGTGTGTGTGTTACATTTATGTCTGGTTGTTCACAAATAATTATCTCAATATATACTACTCAAAGTTTGCTAAGCACCAAGTATTTCACACGGCATCGTAAAATTTGTATGTGACATTTTTTTTATATTCTTTTTGGATATGATTCAGAGATGCATTGAGATGGTTATTATTGCCTAGACTATACAGATAGGCGTGCTAGTGTCTGGAGAAGGCCAGGGGAGAGATTCCACGCAGCCAACATTGCTGAGCATGACCGCTATTGAGGCGGCTCCGTGATGGTCTTGGCTAGATCAGCTGGGATTAAATTACAGACCCCATTGTCCTTGACCGGGGTACACTGAATGCCCAGCAGTACAGAGATGGGATTCTGGATACCAAAGTCAAAGTGTATGCTGGTGAAATGGGTGATGGGTTCATTCTAATGGACGATAATGCCCGTTCTCATGCTGCCGGTGCTGTCCGGGAGTACCTTCAGAGGGAGGGGATTGCATGTCTGGACTGGCCAATCCCTCGAGCATGTGTTGAATGAGTTGCAGTTTGGAATTTCACCCCTTCAAGTACAGCCAAGAAATATCCAGGAGCTTGGTGCCATGCTGGTCCAAGAATGGAACAACATCCCACAAAGGACCACCAGGAACATTATAGGGAGCATCAGGAGGCGTTGCCAAGCTGTAATTAACAGCAGCAACGGGTCACATACTCGATATGAATCCCATACCAGTTAGCTCCGTCAGCGTTTTTGGCAAATTTAGACAATTTCCTTTTTTATTAAAATCTCTATTTTCAATGGTCATCTTACATATATATATTATTGTGAATATGTATCTGAAAAGATCACAAACATCAGAAACTCCGTTGTTGTGATTCCAATTATCTCCGATTTATATAGGTATCACAACAACGGCACTTTCGATTTTTGGGGACATTTTCAGATGCACATACACAACGTATAATATATAATATTATATGGATATAATTATTTGTGAACAACCAGACATAAATGTACAGACCAGGCTACAGCGAGATTTGGTGTCAAACATGACTTGTATACCATGGTTTTACATTCAACACAGCTATTATGTATATAACAAAAGACATTCCATAGAATTTTATACGATGAACATATAATGTATTTCTATATTGTAATGAATGGAACAATATAATTATAAATGTCATGGAAATAGGAGTAATCAAATTGAATTCATCTTTTTCTTTGATTTGATAATAAACATTTACACATATGTTGGCAATAATTTATGATACTACTATTTTTAAAACTGTATCCAAAAAATCCAATGTGCATTCATATCAGATTTTATCATATACTTTACGGTGCAGAAGTGTAATAAACACATGACATATGTTTGATATTACCATATAGTAATATCACTGCCGATTTATATCTCGGTGTTTTCCGTATAACAAGGCTCTCATACGTAAAATGCCGAACTATCTTCCGACTTGCCCGAATATATATATGACGTCAATTTGCCATGGTAAAATGACGCTATTTTGATACGTTACGTCATACGATGACTGACAGAAACTAATATCGCCGATTAATTCTTGTTTTTTACAGAGCTGTTCAAACCGGTAAATAAATGGTATATGTAAACATTTCCTTAGTTATACGAGGTATGTCCCAAAAGTAATAGGACGACCCTGTCATTTTTGTATTTAGGGCGTTACATGCAAACAAATGGATCAATGGATAGATCGACGACACATCTGCTATTGTCATAAAACATCAAATCAACTTTCAGTCATCATTAAGTTCATGCAAAAGGCACCATAGTAACGCAAGTTCGGAAGTACGGGGGACTTTGAAATTATACTCCATTTAAAAAAACAATATTGCCTTGGAAAGCAGACAACTTCCTCAATATTGAGCCAAATGTTATGAAATAACAGTGGACGTAATATCAGATAATGTGCGAATGTCATTTAAAAATTTGACGTTATCGATAAACATTTTAGTATTGTGTGCAATTTTAAAGTAACAAGTGTGAATTTGAATAGTAAAGAAATTGGACGACGTCATGCCTAGAGTGGTAATTTGAAGCGTGGTAAAATTTTGTGTTGGGAGTATTATGACCCCACATGATACTCTGAAGTTTATTTCACACAACTCTTTAACATAAGGCATATCCTGGAGTCTTATCTATTGATAGTACAGACGAGTTTCCAATGGTGATACAAAAGTAACTGACCATCAGCGATCTGGACGACCGAAATCTTGTGTGGTTTTCCTGGGATTCAAGACAGATCTTCGTGAAAAGTATCGTGACATGTACCAGAAGTGGGTGCAGTACCACAAATAAATGTGTTTTACACAGCGGTTCATACTTCGAAAAAAGAATGACTTTCATTTGAATGTCAATTTGACGTCGCACAAATAACGTCAATCTCCCCCGTACT
This sequence comes from Panopea generosa, assembly GCA_029582155.1. NCBI lineage: Eukaryota > Metazoa > Mollusca > Bivalvia > Adapedonta > Hiatellidae > Panopea > Panopea generosa. The sequence goes on from CM055896.1 coordinate 90,331,245, forward strand.
TTGTAACATACGCATTTTTGACTTGACAAAATTAATGTTCAATGGTGGTGTACGATATTGAAATTTTGCAGGCTTATAGTTTAGATATTGAAAATTATCCATGCCAAGTTATGTTTAGGTCGAAACACTAAAAGGCATATTTCTAAATGCGTCCTGTAACTTTTGGGACATACCTCGTATGACAAACATAATTTTACATTCGTTCTCATTTCACTCGCAGAATGAATCGTTCGCATCAGAGATTTGAAACATTAAGTTCGTATTTCAAAGCAGTGTACATTTTCTACTAATTTAGATCGGTTTGGCTAAACAATATCTCACAATTTTCTTGCTGTATTGTTTTGTATTTTATTTCTTTATTTATTATGTATCTGTATATAAAGTAATTTGTTTTTTTTCCGGAAGATTGGACTTTTCTTAATATATTTTTGTTTTGTGTTTGTGTTTGTTCGTCTAATTTATGTTTGTTTTGTTCCAATTGATTGTTGTACTTATTGATTATAAATCAATGCTATTCATCTTCAGCAAAATTACTTGGAATAAAGAAATCATTTTTGAACAACATTTCTATATCTTTAGATTACATTCAAAAAGCAGTTTTCCATCGCATTTTCCACCGAAATTTTACTTTTCGTCATATAGTAATGTTTTGTAAAAGCTGTGTTATTTTCATTATGTAATCGTTAGATCCAACTGGCTTTTAAGGATAGATCAATCTTCTAATATCAATTATTTTTAAGTCACCTTCATGATAATCTAATGTCGAAGTGTTGCACTTGATTTTATCAGGTTTAGAATCCCAAATGCAATCAGAATTTGTGTATGACATTCATGAGATAGACCTTATCATTTCTAAAATTGTATCGTTAATATGAACGTTGTTCATACTGATCGGGAAACGTCTAAATAACAACACAACTAAAGTGGAAATTTATTGAGTATAAAGGTATGATAGTTTGTGAATTATGCTAATATATAGCGATTTTAAATGGCATTGTATAATTTGTAAGAACTATATTACCCAATGAATCTTCTTGCAAATTATGAGAAACTAAAAATAAAACTTTACATACAAAGCGATTATCTTGTATCAATAAAAGAAGTGTAACTCCAACACGGTGTTTGCCGTTAAATGTATGTAGTTACTTATATATGATGTAGATTGAATACCTGATGCAGCACATATGATTAAATATTTTGACGTTTTTTTTTCTAATTCTTGTATGCGTATATTCTCATTTTAAGCGGCATAACTGGTATGTTCTACACTTTTAATTCATTAGAAATATGGTATGATTTTAATACTTAGTATAAATATCACTCTCATTCCAGAAATTTGAGTTAGATCTGACAAGTGGAATAATGTAAGTACTTTAGTATATTATAACATCAGTTATGTCCGTAACGTTCGGACATTTCCGGTAATCATAGATTAAACGCGAGTACGCAATTAATTTTAAACTTAGATTGATACAACGGATCTGTTTATACTCCCACGTGTATTTTGACTCGGGCGATCCTGTTTTTTTTTATACTTTTTCTTTTAATTTCGCTAGTAACACTACTACGATTACATTGGAATGTTCGATAATGTTGGTCAGCAGAGCAGCTAATATACATATTAGAATTACTGATCAGTGAGTCTGGATTTAAAACAAGAATAATGCACGTTTAGGAGATGTATCAGCCGTTGTAAATGGATCAAAGGCCATGACATGTCATTCACAAACAAGTTTTTTCTTTATCCATAGATACCGGTTATGCCACTTTAAAACCAACGTGAGAATTGGACTGTTCGAGATGTCCATGAAATAGTTCCATCATTTATAAATTAGTAGAGACAATAAATAATCAAAATCGTGGTAAATTACGCCGCTCCCACGGTTGCATTTGTTCGCCTTTGTGCCTGGTTACGCATACTCGTAATCAAGATTTTGACATGGCACAGTTAATAAACCACCAGCCACCGTGTGCTTTTTACTGGTAGAACCATTAATGAATGGCATCGAACACGTGACGTATCACGTGAGTTGTCAACACTCTAATATTATGTATGGGCATTTGCCTAATATTTTAATATATCTTGTTGTCAAGCAGTCTATGTGATATTATAGACAACTGGATTTTATAAAATGTTATTCCTATAATGTAAATAATAGTAAAAATTATTATCTTTTTAACCTTTTTTCTCAAAAGCTTTGACATAACTAATAAATATTATCAACTTTCGATTATGTGTAACAATTTAAATTTATATTTTGTTTTCGTTGCCAATTTGTCTTAATAACGTATTAACAATAATTGCATTCTTACAAGTAGTCGAGTAGCTGACGGCATCGTTCGAACATCTTTTTTTCAATATCGCTGTGAATACATGATCTTCATAAGATACGTAAACGTGTCTGTCTATATTAAATCTGTTTTATAACATATGATATAATTAGAAAGAAAAAAAAACAAAATAAAACAACATTGTTATGTAAAAAATATCTCTACCAAAACTGTTTGAAGTTTTGATATTCGGTCTATCTATGCCATGTGTCGAAATCGGAGTTTTTTCTGCATCATCAAACATAGATTTCGACGTCTCGCTACACATAGTTGTATTGTAATGTAAGAACAGTATTTAAACAAAAACACTACTGACATTTACTTTATTATACTTGCCAATTATTGTACTACAAAATGGTTCGGGTTTCTTGTTACATGTACAAATGTGTACAATAAATTATAGTTTAAAGCATGCACAGGTGATAAAATACATCTGCATGATTTGTTATAAAATGAATTACTTGTATTGGATTTTACCTGGCGGATTAATTTTAAAACAACTAGCCACCTCATTTTTTTCTAAAGCAAGATAAATAGCTTTGTTAAAAAAGACACATCCTAGTTTACTACATTTACTACATTTGCATATGTGAATAAATTCATTTCCTGGTGGAAAAACACTACTTAAAACATTTTCTGATTAAAATTTAACTATTTATTGAAAAGTCATGAACGCACTGAATTAAATTACTTTATATATTAGTTTAATACTATATAAGACAAAACCAATGTTTGATTTATATCAATCAATTTTATCGACAATAATATCAACTATAAAAAAACACAATTTTAATCAAACTAATAATGCTTTAACAAGGACGTCAATTAAAACAGAGTTCTATAAGTTATGATAAATATTAATAATTATTAATCAATCACGCACATGTGCCTACTCAGGTAAACTACACTTTGCGGAGGGTCGTAGGTTTGATCACGGGTCCCAGGGTCTTCCTTTGCACCACGCCTTTCATACACTTTTGATAAGCATTAATAAAGTTGTATCCATAGCAATGACTTTTTTAAAAAAAATAATTTGGATCTACTTAATTGAATTGTCCATGTTTATAAGAAGAGTATTCCAAATAATGAATAAGTATTAATTACACAGTGGTGGTTTATAATCAGTCACAACGAGTGCACATTAGTTTCTCCTGAACATCATTTTACAAGTTTTTAAAGACTGCTGCTGTTTGAAGTTATAGTATATAACACCGCCCTCTCCGTAGTGGTAATGTGATGCTGTACCAGGTGTCACGTAGTTACCATTCAGGTTGACAGTCGCACAGCTATAATACCACCAGCCGCCGTGATCTGATACAGCACAGTTGTGTCCGTTATCTCTGTCATACGTTGAGAATGGATGTTCATTGTGGTAGGTTAGACCATTACCGGTATCACCTGAGATGTAGAAACACAATTATCATTAGTAGTTCCATATGTTTGATACGAATGTTTATATAACCATGAAGCGGTACAGTAACTGTAGACAAATATTCTTAATGAGACTTTCCATTACCATAATCATAACTTGTGTAGAAATAATCGGTAGTTAAAATTGTAAAATTTAAAGGAAAACAATAAATATACATATGTATAACAGGGGACGAAAAATTTAAAATGTATAGTCAATACAACAGTATAAATAATATTAATACATCACATATTTATAAATAGGCAAAACAGGACAAAACAGAAAAACGTGAAAACACTGGTTTCCGTCTCGGAACTATGAGTAGCAAAAATGTCATGTGGAAATGTGAACTTGTAAACGTATTATCATTACTATTAAGCCAAACGGCATGATTTACGAAGCACTCTTTCGGGTTGTTCTTGATTTATTCAATCCTTCTACTGTCTTTTTTATTCATTCACGTGCTTGTTTAACGTGCTCATATAAGATACGCTGATACAGGATCAACTTAACTTGCTACATAATGTAACTATATGAGGCCCAAGAACATTTGAAAAGTAATATATTTGTAATATTGAATACATAGTTCGGTGTGAATTAAACATGACTGTAGCACTTGTAAGTGCAACCATTTGCTAGCCGCTGTAACACCGAAAACAACGAAATAAAATGTATTTAACAAAATAGTGCGCAGGTTCTTGTCGTCCACCTAATAATAAAGTAAAAGTAGTAAAAGTGGATGTTGACTAATGTTTGAGCTAAATAAACACATCTGAATCAAGCGCATACAAAGTAACTGACATTGTGGTTTACTTTTAATGAAACCTATATTAATAGTGAATAAAACACACACAATTAAATGATGGCATTAATGGAAATGTTATCGTTCCTGTTTATATTGTTTTAATTACACATTTAGTTTAAAATAATAATTTCGACGTGGGAAGTCAGCGGGAAATACGACGATTCAGCGTGTAGAAAGGGAGAATTAAGTTGCAAAGTAGGAAAGTACAGTTTGACTTAAAAGTGTGATGTACAAATCAATCAAAGTTTGAAACATACTGATATTTTTCGGTATTTTTTATAATAATTAACATAACGCGTTTTGACGAAAGGTTATCAAAAATTTTAAAAGATCAGCATGGAAACTTTAACATTTCATAAATGTAGTAAAAGAGAAATTGTAAAGACAATTCTGCATTAAATGAGCGAAATTTAGTTCCTTATTCCTAACTCCCTATTCCTTTATCGAATAAGGATCCGGGAAATACATCCTCAGCTCTTTTTTCGTTATTGAACTAAGATAGCAATACGCACTAATTAACTGATTTCAATAAGGATCAATGATATATTTTATAGAAATAATTGAACATTTTCAATATAATTATTGATTGAACAATAATTCGAAATCGGTAATGCTACCAAAATAATTATTTTTACAATTTATGATTTTTATAACCTAGAATACATGATCAATCTTGGCGCAAAATGAAGCCAACTTAGATAAAAAAATACGCTTATATATAAATACGACTTAAAGAAGTTGGTTCTTTATTGGCCGCGAATAAGCAATAAGGAACCAGTTTCTTATTCCTTATTCAATCCGAATACGGAATGAAAATTCGTAACAATTCTACACATTTTTAACGTCTGATATTTAAGCAATAATGCTGTAAAACGGGATATAGGATAATGTAAACCTCATTTGGACCAATTGTGATGATAATTAAACATTTAAAACAGAATCATATCCCCCCCCCCCCCCCCCCCCCCCCTATCGAATTATTTCATTTTACATTGAAATGTATACAGTAGTATAGTTTATGGTAATTAAACACAAATATTGATAATAAGCTCTTTCATCTTGATAAGTATTTTAGTTGGAGGAGCGGGGGGACGAAATTGCGACCACTGAGTTCGCAGTCCAATGCCTTAACCATTAATACGCTTAAGTTTTTTTTTTTTTTACCAGCGTGCTTTTAATATGAACTGGTATGACACTGATGATATGACAATTTTATTTATCGTCGCCACTGGTTTCCCATATAGGCGACGCCTCCAGAAGAGTATTAGTAATTTTAGATTTTTCGTAGGATAGTGCAGAGATACAGAAGACCCCTTTGTAGCGTCCCTAGTTCTTTTAAATGCCCGGTGTAAAGCACCGATACATGGTACCTAGACTTTTGTTAAAGTCTCAGTCGAAAGGTCGAACAGGTAAGTATAAAGCACCATTATGAAGCTTAATTGAGCGACATTTTCTCACACCTTGCGCAAACAATGCTCAATGTCACAAGCTTATCTCAATAGTGAGAAAAAAAAACAACAATGGCGAAATGACAGGGTAAATCTCGATAATTGCCAGATCGATATTGAATTTCCAATTTAGATCATGGTCGAAACTCAAATGTGTTGAAATAAAATATATATGCATATCAATCTGAGACTTGGATCGATATCGCCAGTTCGATATTGAATATCGATGACGGATTTAGGTCAGATATATTGATCTGCAAAAAAATCGATATCAGACCTGGCTCGATATTCACCCGTTCAATATTGAATATCGATGTCGGATCTAGGTCAGATATGTTGATATATAAAAATAACATCGATATCAGACCTGGCTCGATATTAACCAGCTCCACAGTGAAATCCCATATCAGATCTAGGTCAAATTCAAATAGGTTGAAAGAAAAAGAAATACATATCAATGTCAGACCTTGTTCGAAATTCTCATCGGTTACATTTTCATGGTAATTCAAAGACATATTTAATTAAACATTCAGTTCATAATACAAGATTCAAGTATCACGAACGCCAATCATTTGCGAATCGTAATATTTATACTGGCAATGACTTATAAAGAGACAAAATGCATTCACTCACGTTTTGTCAAGCTCACATCAATTTCGTCAATAAAATTTGCATACTGCCACCATATATGAATACAATCTCCTCCTCACACAATCTAATTTCATCACCTAACATGCATCTCGCAGTCTTCATCTCACAACTATCATCTCCTAACACGCATCTCACAATTCTAATATATCATCACCTAACATGCATCTCACAATTCTAATATATCATCACCTAACATGCATCTCGCAATCTTCATCTCACAACTATCATTTCCTAACACGCATCTCACAATTCTTATATATAATCACCTAACATGCATCTCACAATTCTAATATATCATCACCTAACATGCATCTCGCAATCTTCATCTCACAACTATCATCTCCTAACACGCATCTTACAATTCTAATATATAATCACCTAACACGCATCTCACAATCCTCATCTCACAACTATCATCTTCTAACACGCATCTCACAATTCCAATATATCATCACCTAACATGCATCTCGCAATCCTCATCAAACAACTATCATCTCCTAGCAAGCATCTCGCAATCCTCATTTCACAATTATCATCAGCTAACACGAATCCTGCCTGAATTAAAGTAAAAGATAAAAGAGCTTAATAGATGTGTTTCATTATCATTAAAGACTATTGAATACATTTCAATGCACATAATAATTATGTAGTAAAGTGAAAATATTAAAAAAATCGAAAAATCTGGGTATACGCCTAATGTGGGTAGGAAAGTATTGAATATCTCTTCCAAGTTATATTTTAAGTAATATTTTTCTTACAATTTATTAGCGTATTTTATATATAAGTAGACTCTAAGATTTATCATATATTTTAGGTTTCATGGATGTATTGAAATATAATTTTTTCCGGCATCTTTACCGATTTCGGATTAGCTTTGTTTAATCAATTATTATAGTTACATTGAAAAGTGTTCAAATCAGTTATACTTTATCAAAATTACTATTTTAGTTGAATAAGGAATAAGAAACTAAGAAAATATTTTGATTACGTGTAGAGGAGGTGCGTGTGTATGTGTGTGAGTGCTTGGTTTATGCATGTGTGCGCTAATGCGTTTGTACGTGCGTGCAACGTAGGTGCTTGTGTGGGTGCGTTTGTATGCCAATCTGTGTGTGCGCGAAGCGTACGTGTGTGTGTAGATTTGTATATGCAGCATTCGCGTGCATGCATGTGCGTGCATACGTGTGCACTAATGCTAGAAGTAGTAGTGATGGTAGCAAAAACAACATATGCATTTATATGTGGGCGTGCGTGAAGTGTAGCAGTAGCAGTAATAGCAGTAGTAATAGTAGTAGTAGTAGTAGTAGTTGTTGTTGTTGTAATAATAGTAGAAGTAGCAGAAGAAGTAGTAGCAGTAATAGCAGTAGGTAGTAGTAGTAGCAATAGCAGGAAAAGTAATAGCAGCAGCAGAAGTAGTAGTAGCAGCAGCAACAGTACATGTTATTGTTATTAAAGTAGTAATATTAGAAGCAGCAGAAATATTAGTAATAGTAGAAGCAGTAGTAGAACCAGAAGTAGAAGAAGCAGCAAAAGTAGCACCAGTAGTATAACTAATATCGGCAGCAGAAAGTGTTGTTCCACAACAGAAATAGTCGTCATAACAACAACAGCAGCAGCAGAAGTAGTAGTAGAAGTAGTAACAGCAGCATAAGTAGAAGTAGTAGAAGCAGAAGAATTAGCAGCAGCAAAAGTATTTATAGCAGCAGCAGAAAGTGTTGTGCAGCAGCAAAAAAGAAGTGATACCAACAGCAGCAGTAATAGTAGTAGTAGTAGAAGTAGTAGTTATAGCAACATAAGTAATAGTAGTAGCAGCAGTAGTAGTACAAGTAGTGGCAGAAGTAGTAGTATCAGCAGTCGTTGATGTTGTTGTTATTGTTGTTAATTGCTGGTGTTATTGTTGCAGTAGAAGTAGAAGTAGTAGCAGCAGCTAACGTAAAAGTAGTAGCAGTAACAAAAATAGTAGTAGTAGCAAAACAAGAAGTAGTAGAAGTAAGAGCAACACAAGTAGTAGTAGTATCAGCAGCAAATTACTGATAATAGTAACAGTATCAGCAGCAATAGTGGTACCAGCAGATAAATATCAGTAATAAAATAATTAAAAACAACAAAAAGATAAGTATAAGTAGTAGTAGCAGAAGAACTAATAGTTGAAGTAGTAGAAGTAGCAGCGGAAGTAGAGGTAGTAGTAGTAGCAACAGAAATAGTAGTAGCAACACTAGAATTAGTAGTAATATCAGCAGCTGAAGTAGAAGTATTAACAGCAGCAGAAGTAGAAGTAAACGCAGCAGAAGTAGTAGAAGCAGTAGCAGAAGAATAATGAGCAGTATAAGTAACAGTAGTAGTAGAAGCAGCAGAAGTAGAAGTAGTAGCAGCAGCAGGATTAGTAGTAGTAGAAGCAGAAGTAATAGTAGTAGCTGCAGCAGTAGCCATATCAGCAGCAGGAGTCGTGTAATTTGCTGTTAGTGTTGGTTATTGTTGTTGTTATTGTTGTGGGAGCAGTCGAAGTAGTAACAGCAGCAAACGTAGTAGTAATAGCAGCAACAAAAACAGTAGTAGTAGCAGCATAACAAGGAGAAGTAGCAGCAACCAAGTAGTAGAAGTAGTATCAGCAGCAATAGTAATAGAAGAAGATACAGTATCAGCAGCAGTAGTAGTATCAGCAGCAAAATATTAGAAGTAGCAGCAGCAAAAGTAATAGTAGCAGCAGCAGAAAAACAAAAGCAGTAATAGAAGCAGCAGCAAAAGTAAAAGAGGCAGCAAAATCAGTATTAGGAGTAGTATCAGTAGTAGTAGTAGTAGTAGTAGCAGAATTAGTAGTAGCAGAAGTAGAAGTAGTTCTAATATCAGCAGCAGAAGTATATTTTTTTAAAGCAATAGAAGTAGCAGCAGAGAAAGTAGCAGCAGAAGTAGTGATAGAAGCAACATAAGTAGTAGAATTAGTAGTAATATCAGCATTAGAATTTGTAGTATTTAAATTAGTAGAAGTAGTAGTAGTACAGAAGTATCAGTAGTAGTGGCAACAACAAAAGAAGTAGAAATAGCAACAGAAGTAATAGTTGCAGCAGCAGAAGTATTAGTAATAGCAGCAGCAGAATTAGTAGTAGTAACAGCAGCGGAAGTAGTAGCCGTATCAGTAGTAACAATAGAAGTAGAAGGAGCAGCAAAAGCAGTAATATTAGCAGCAGAAAAAGGAGTAGTAGTTGTATCAGTAGTAGAAATAGCAGCAGAGGTAGGAGTTGTAGTAGCAACACAAATTATAGTAGAAGCAGCAGATGTAGCTGTAATATCAGCTGCAGAATTATCAGTTTTAACAACAGCAGAAATAGCAGCAGAAGTAGTAGTGGTAGTTGTATCAGTAGTAGAAGTAGCAGCAGAAGTAGGAGTAGTAGTAGCAACATAAATAGTACTAGAAGCAGCAGATATAGTTGTAATATAAGCAGCAGAAGTATCAGTTTTAATAACAGCAGAAATAGCAACATAAGTAGCAGCAGAAGTAGTAGTAATAGTTGTAGCAACAGAAATAATAGTAACATCAGCAGAAGTAGTAGTTATATCAGCAGCAGAAGTAGTAGTATTAACATCAGCATAATTAGTAATAGCAGCAGAAGTAGTAGTAGTAACAGCAGCAGAAGCGGTATACATAGCAGTAGCAGCAGCAGTAGTAGTTACAGCAGCAGCAGCAGTAGCCGTAGTACCAACAACAGTCATGTCACAGTTGTCCAAATAACAGAAGTCTATTATCAATGATATGCTTAATATGGTAAATACCCATTTCCTTAAGACAATACCTGTTCTCGACTCTGACGATATAATTCAATTGATCCATTAGTGTGAGCTATAAACTTTATTTTAATATTGAATAAAATTATGTTATGTTATGTTATGTTATAATTTGAATAATCCTAACATACCTTCGATGGGCTCGTTCAAGGTGATAACATTGATTGTCTTTGAGATAATTTCCAAGTTCACTCCGATATTACATATTGCATTTCTCTACAGAGTTACACCCCTCTTTACTGAGGGTAACACAATCCCTGCGATAAAAATACTCTGAATCGGGTTCGAAATATTTATGTTTGCAGCAGATAAACAGAGCCAAACTTGGCTGACAAAATATAATATCTTGTTTGTTTCATCAATGTCTGTATATAGCCATTAGTATGAAGGGAGGGAATACACTCTATTATCCGCTATTGATAATAACATAACATATATCAGTTTTAAAAACAATTCATATACAAAGATGTTTGACAGCATTAAAATCAATAATAGTGAACACAATATCCAAGAGTTAAACACCATTTCTAAATAAATATCTATCTGCATAGAGTAACATTTGCATGCTGCAGACAGGAAGGGTTTACTAGTTCAAAACGCGAAAGTAAACCCATTCCAATACATATATACTGCAAACAGGAAGGGTTTACTAGTTCCAAACGCGAGGGTCAACCCATTCCTATACACACATACTGCAGACAGGAAGAGGGTACTAGTTCATAACGCGAGGGTCAACCCATTCTTATACAAACATACTGCAGTCAGGAAGGGTTTACTAGTTCAAAACGCAAAGGTAAACCCATTCTTATACATACATACTGCAGACAGGAAGGGTTTACTAGCTCTAAACGTGAAGGTTAACCCATTCTTATACATACATACTGCCAACAGGAAGGGTTTACTAGCTCCAAACGCAAGGGTCAACCCATTCCGGTACATATATACTGCAAACAGAAAGGGTTTACTAGATCCAAACGCGAGGGTAAATCCAATCCTATACAAACATACTGCAAACAGGAATGGTTTACTAGTTCCAAATGCGAGGGTAAACCCATTCTTATACATACATACTGCAGACAGGAATGATTTTCTAGTTCAAAACGCGAGGGTAAACACATTCCTATACATACATACTGCAAACAGGAATGGTTTACTAGTTCCAAATGCGAGGGTAAACTCATTCTTATACATACATACTGCAGATAGGAAGGGTTTACTAGTTCAAAACGCGATGGTAAACCCATTCTTATACATACAAACGGCAGACAGGAAGGGTTTACTAGTTCCAAACGCGAGTGTAAACCCATTCCTATACATACAGACTGCAGACAGGAGGGGTTTACTAGTTCCAAACGCGAAAGTAAACCCATTCCTATACATACAGACTGCAGACAGGAATACACGATTCAAATTCAAATAAGATAATACAATGGAATTGTAGAGGTTAAAACCAAATTATGATGAGATTAGTTTACTTTTAAATGAACATAACCCCATTGCATTTTGTCTTCAAGAAACGTTTTTGAAGTTAAATGATAAAACTACTTTTAAACAATATTCTTTATATAATACAATTTGTGATACAAGTGAAAAAGCAACTGGTGGCGTGTCTATTCTTGTCAAGAGAAACGTCCCACACAGTACTATTGCATTAGACACAAATCTGCAAGCAGTTGCAGTTAGTGTTACAATGCATAGAGTTATTACAATTTGCTCTTTATATTTACCACCAGGTGCAACCCTTGATCCGAAGGATCTCGATAAACTCATTGCACAATTGCCATCACCTTTTATGCTTTTGGGGGATTTTAATGCCCACAATTACATATGGGGTTGTAAAGACATTAATGATAAAGGTAATAAAATTCAATCTTTTTTAAATCAAAATAACCTCTGTCTTTATAATGATAATAAATCTCATACATATTTACATCCTGATTCAGGATCGAAAACTTCCATCGATTTATCACTTTGTGAGCCATCACTTTTGTTAGACTTTTCATGGAGTGTTGGTGATGACCTCTGCGGGAGTGACCATTATCCAATATTTCTTGAAAATATTGGACCTCCACTTCTTGATAGAAATCAACGATGGAAACTTCGCAAAGCAGATTGGCATATGTTCCAATCTGTTTGCGAAGAACAGTTAAAGCCTGATTTATTTAACGATACGGATGATTCTGCTGGTCAGTTTTCATCAATATTATACAGTATAGCAGAAAAATCTATCCCAAAAACTTCGACAAATCCAAAACGCCCTCAAAATCCATGGTATGATGATGACTGCAAGAATGCAGTCAAGGATCGTAAAAAAGCTTTAAGTCAATTCAATTTACGACCTACACAACATAATTTAGACAATTTTAAAGTGTTTCGTGCAAAAGCAAGACGTACTCTTAAGGAGAGTAAGAGAAAGTCCTGGAGAGATTACGTCTCTACGTCTCACACACCAATTAATTTTGTACTGTTCTACATATAGAGACATGCACTTCTGGAACACTGGATACATTACCAATGGTTCTTAAAGTGCCTTATTCCCATAGATAATCCTCTGTTGGTCCAAATATGCAGAAAAAAACATGGGGTTGACCAGGTTGCTTTTTCACAATTTCGATGGTTTGATGGCATCCCTTCATTTCTGACAATTCTGCCCATTTGTTGCAGTGTATCACTACGCATCTTTAAACTGTTACAGCATCATCAAACAGTTCCCAGGGTCACCCAAACTTTGCAGAAATCATGAAAATATTACAATGTTCCAATATGCACAAAGAAATATGACATTTTATGCATTTTTTAAAAAAAACTTACCTAACCGCTTTACACAGCTCTAATTTCTTGGGCGTAATAATCTTGCTACCGTCATGTAAGGGAGGTAATTGTTCAGTGAGACCTTGAAGAGTAGAAATTGTCATGACATGTGACTGAATTTTTTGTCGAACAAACCTTTACCATTTCTAAATATAAAAATACGCCTTTTGAATTCATCGCGCAACTGTTTTCGAATTCATGCACCAAAATAAGATGGCGGTCACACATGCATAAATCAGTTTCGGACGACTCGAAAAGAAGAAAAACTGCCAAATTTTTTAAGCCATTGTTACTTAATAAAAATAATTCTAGAAAAAGAAATACTTTGAAAATGTTCTTGTATTGCCTCCTATAGTGTATCTATCTGACTGCATATTCATTTTATTGTATATGCAACATTACATAACTTAAGTGTCAAAATACATGACCATATATGGATAAATAGTTGTTTTTGCTTCAAATAATGCTCTGTTTTATTGCAAAACTAAATATTTGACTTTTTTATATCTATAACAAACAAATATTAATGTTTGAAGGTGCCCAGCAACAATTTGCATGTCACTGACACTTACCATGCCCCCTTTTTCAATACATGAATGAATAACATACTTTTGTACATGCATTAGATTCATTATCAACTATGAATATATCCCTTACCAATTGAGATATCTATTAGGCATATATTAAATTCCAATACAATTTTGTTTATTTTATCAATAAAAATAGCAAATGAAAGTAAAGTGTGCATGAAAGTCACTTTAAAGCAAGAAAATGAAACGATGAATGAAAATGAGACAAAATATGGATACAGTATATTTGGCTACGGTTTGCTAAAGCGCATCTCTTTACGACAAATTAGTTTGAAATAAATATATCAAAGAATATCGCGATAAGAAATACTTGTCGCGAGATGACTCGTTACTTTACAGATTTTCCAAAACTAGCATAAAAAATGGACAGTTAAAATAGAGTTGTTGCAATAATTATATGAAAATTAGAAATTGTCATATTGGAGAATGCTATACAGTTGAATGTAGAGAAAAATATTGTACACATTCAATAACAGACAGTGAAAAAACATAATCTTCAATGAGAAAATCGATATTCTCTGGCAAGCATCATGTATTTTTATTTGAAAAAAAAGTAAGAATAACAACCGAACGAAATCAGATGATGGTATAAAAGTTTCAAGCACAGGTTTTCTAAATGTTGAGAAATTATTACGCGAATCTGTTTCGCGTCATTTCAAAAATGTCGCATTTTACCATTTACCTGAATGTCCAAGAGTAGGTAAAAACTGTGTATAAGCCAGACCCAGCCACATAAATATCAACAATGAGGAGAAAAAAATGACAGTAAAACAAAAATGGCAGTCATACGCCATACCATTAAAATGAAACGCGACAGTTTGGCGGTCGGTATATCGAAAACTGGATACAGAGCTGTTGATAACAAATATCAATGACAAAATAATGAAACAGAAAATTTCTCCATAATTCATGATCAATATAATATTAATTGATAAACAGCGACATCAAAACAATATTGCTCATACGCAACCAACGATATTGTCAAAAAGCATGCGCTAAAGAGTGGAAACAGTATCGCGACAAATGTTACCATTTTTATGTGGGTGGGGTATGAATTATACATAAATAATGAGTTTCTAACACAAAAAATGGTTTAACTTACATGAATCATGAAATCTGGATGCAGTGAATGCTCTAGACATGCTTTTGTTGTGATATATTAGCATCACTGTCTCTCTGTGTGACTTTCAAGTGTTTTTAAGTGCAAACTTCTATTCATTTTAGCCAGGATTCTGAGACAGATGGCTAAAATCAAGTCTTATCACATGATGCAGCAAAGCATATTTGCATACATGATCATTTCTTTTTCAGTTAAATAGATGATCTCACTTTGTGTTCCTTCCATTAAATTGATTAAATCCTGATTCCAACATTTCCATGACAAATTTTCAGCTGCTCAGTCTCATTGCTCTATTTGCTTTACTGTTTTAGCTTCAAGTTTGGTTTTGCCTGTGTGACACTTCTCTATTTCACTCAAAGTCATCCATTTTTTCACAAAAATACATTTATTTTTCCATTTAGAGGTTTCAAATACAGTATTTCCCATAGAAAGTGACATATTTTGAAAAAGAAAGTAAATCTGAATCACAAAGATGCAGTTTCATCCCATCGTCTACCGAAAATGATCTGGTTCTTGAACGTCTCACACACCAATTAATTTTGTACTGTTCTACATATAGAGACATGCACTTCTGGAACACTGGATACATTACCAATGGTTCTAAAAGTGCCTTATTCCCATAGATAGTCCTCTGTTGGTCAAAATATGCAGAAAAAAAACATGGGGTTGACCAGGTTGCTTTTTCACAATTTCGATGGTTTGATGGCATCCCTTCATTTCTGACAATTCTGCCCATTTGTTGCAGTGTATCACTACGCATCTTTAAACTGTTACAGCATCATCAAACAGTTCCCAGGGTCACCCAAACTTTGCAGAAATCATGAAAATGTTCCAATGTTCCAATATGCACAAAGAAATATGACATTTTATGCATTTTTTAAAAAAAAATTACCCAACCGCTTTACACAGCTCTAATTTCTTGGGCGTAATAATCTTGCTACCGTCATGTAAGGGAGGTAATTGTTCAGTGAGACCTTGAATCTAGGCTTAATTCTCGTACTTCCCATAAGAAGGCGTGGGACATGGTCCGAAAAATCAACGGTAAGGATACTCCAGGTTGCGTTAACCATTTAAAAACTGAAAATCATACTGCCACATCTGCCAAAGACATCGTTAATACTTTGGCAGATACTTTTTCAAACAATTCATCTACCATTAATTGCAATCCAAAAATTTTAAAACATAAACATCAGACTGAAAACCAGAAACTAAACTTTAAATTAAATAATTCAGAAAAATAAAATAAAAAAATTGAAAAATTTCTTAAAGAAGGCACATGATACATCAGCTGGTCCTGACGATATCCATTATCAACTTTTAAAACATTTACCCGAATCGTCCTTATTAATTCTACTTGATATATTTAACTCTGTTTGGGTGACTGGAAACTTCCCCGAGTCTTGGAGGGAAGCTATCGTTATTCCGGTACCCAAACCTGGGAAAGATAACACGGATCCAGTTAATTACCGTCCAATTGCTTTGACAAGTTGTGTTTGTAAAACCATGGAACGTATGATTAATGGTCGCCTCGTTTGGTTCTTGGAATCCAACAACTTAATTACTAAGTATCAAAGTGGATTCCGACGCCAAAGGGGCACTACAGACCATTTAGTTAGATTTGAATCGTTTGTTAGGGAGGCTTTCATAAAGAAAGAACATTTAGTCGCTGTATTTTTTTACTTGGAGAAAGCCTACGACAACACGTGGAAGTATGGCCTTATGAAAGATCTTCATAATATGGGCCTTCGTGGCCGTTTAGCTACATTTATTTTAAACTTTTTAGATGATAGACAGTTGCAAGTCCGAATGGGAACAACCCTCTCCGATGTTCACAAACAGGAGACGGGCCTCCCATAAGGCAGTATTCTGTCTGTCACACTTTTTAATATTAAAATTAATAATATGGTGAAGAGTATAAATCCTGGTGTGGATTGCTCTTTATATGTTGACGATTTTGTAATTTGTTACCGTTAAAAAAATATGAAAACTATTGAAAGGCAACTACAGCAATGCCTTAATAAACTTCAGACTTGGTCTGAGGAAAACGGTTTTAAATTTTCTAAGTCTAAAACAAATTATATGCATTTTTGTCAACTACGTAAACATCACGATGATCCCAATCTAACGTTAAATGGGACACCTATACCTGTTGTTGAGGAAACAAAATTTTTAGGTCTTATTTTTGACCGTAAACTTACTTTTATTCCTGATCTTAAATATCTTAAGACAAAGTGTAATAAAGCACTAAATTAATTAAAAGTTGTTGTCAATACTAATTGGGGTGCAGATAGTAAAGTTTTACTTAGACTTTACAGATCTCTAATCAGATCAAAATTGGACTACGGCTCTATTGTATATGGATCAGCTCGCAAGTCTTACTTAGCGATGCTTGATCCTATACACAACCAAGGACTATGACTCGCCCTTGGTGCCTTTCGTACGTCCCCTGCCGACAGTCTTTATGTAGAGGCAAATGAACCATCATTGTATTTCAGACGTGAAAAACTGGCTCTTCAATATGCAATTAAACTTCATTCAAATCCATCTAATCCTGCTTTTAATCTTACTTCTGACCGAAATTATGAAACTCTCTTTGATAAAAAACCTAAAGCTATTCGAACTTTCGGTCTCCGGATCAAACCAAAACTAACCGAAGCCAATATTGATTTTAATTTAATTGCTAAGTACAAAGTCTCAGAAATACCACCATGGACTTTAGAAAAGCCAAAAATCATTTTTGAACTTTGTAAAGACAAAAAATCTGAAACAGACTCCACTATCTTCCAAAGTAAATTTAATGAAATCAAATCGTCTTACAATCATTATTGTCACATATATACAGATGGTTCTAAAGATGGAGAAACCGTGGCTGCAGCTGCTGTTACAGGACAGCACACCTCAAAGAGCCGATTACCAAACGGAGCCTCAATCTTTTCAGCTGAACTCAAAACCATTGTTTGGCATTTGACTACATTAATGATTCTGAGAAAAAACAGTTTATTATATTTTCTGATTCACTTTCATCTCTTCAAGCCATAGATGGCATGAAAGATGATAATCCTCTTGTTCTTCAACTTTTAAATAAATACAATGTTCTATGTAAAGATAATACTTTTGTTTTCTGCTGGCTTCCTAGCCATACAGGAATTCGAGGAAACGATAAAGCTGATTGAATATTATTACTTTTAAACTGCCTTTTACAGATTTTAAATCTCATATTAATAAATATATTTTTAGTTCATGGCAGTCCTCTTGGGATCTTGCTATAAATAACAAATTACATGTTATAAAATCAAAACTGGCATCCTAGCAATAGGTGTATTCGTCGAGAAGAAGTTGTATTAACTCGATGTAGAATTGGGCATACGCGCTGTACACATTCATATCTTTTAAAACGTGAACCTGTACCAGATTGTGTGCCCTGTTTTGCACCGCTTACTGTGAAGCACATACTGGTCGACTGTGTTGACTGTTCTCCAATGCGAGAAAAGTACTACAGAGTCGACAGTATGAATGAATTATTTGATAAAATTGATGTTTCACATATATTTGGTTTCCTTAAAGAGGTTAAGCTTTTTAATCATTTTTAGTACAATTAGTATAATATTGACCTTGTTCACTTATTTGTTGTTGTTTTTTTTCATTTATTTATTTGTAAATAATTTTCATTTATTTATTTGTAAATAGTTTTAATAAATTTTTAACCGTATTTATTTAATATATTTTTGTCATCATCACGTCCATTAATCTTTGCGTGCACAAAATGATCTATTTATGTGTCGACGTGCCGTAAAACACCATTCATTCATTCATTATTCCATCATCAGAATCATCACTTGTGTAGAAATAATCGGAAGCTAAAATTGCCAAATACAAAGGAAAACAATAAATATATGCATTATGATATGTCTAACAGGGGACGAAGAATTTAAAATGTAAAACCAATACAACAGTATAAACACTATTAATACAATACATATTTATAAATAGGCAAAACAGGACAAAACAGAAGACATGAAAACACTGGTTTCCGTCTCGGACCAATGAGTAGCAACAATCTCACGTGGAAAAGTGAACTTGTAAACGTTTTATCATAACTATTCAGACAACGGCATGGTTTACGAAACACTCTTTCGGGTCGTTCTTGATTAAATGCAAATTTTTTTTAATTTATTTTATCCTTCTTGTGTTTTTTATTTATTCATATGCTTGTTTAACGTGCTCATATAAGATACACTGATACAGGATCAACTTAACTTCTACATAATGTAACTATATGAGGCCCAAGAAGACTGGAAAAGTAATATATTTGTAATATTGAATACATAGTTCGGTGTGAATTAAACATGACTGTAGCACTTGTTGGTGCAACCATTTGCTAGCCGCTGCGACATCGAAAACAACGAAATAAAATGTATTTAACAAAATAGTTTTCAGGTTCTAGTCGTCCACCCAATAATAAAATAAAATAGTAAAAGTGGATGTGACTAATGTGTGAGCTAAATAAACAAATCTAAATCAGTTGCATACAGAGTAATTGACATTGTGGTTTACTTTTAATGACACCAATATTAATTGTTAATAAAACAAACATATTCAAATGACAACATTAATGAAAATGTTATCATTCCTGTGTTTGTAACTTTAATTACACATTTAGTTTAAACCTAAGCGCTTACTGACTTATAAACCTTGTCAATATGTCGATACCTAAAATAGGTCACAGTTCAGTATTTCCACTTTGAGTTCATATTTTACTTTTTAACACACCTTATGATTACCTGGTTTACAATTACAATACAAACTTCAAATTTAAACTTTGCTTCAGTCTACACATTCCCGGCTTACTTTAAATACATATTGTGAAAGGCTCACTTCGTACTAAATAGATGTTGTGGCTTTGAATTATTCAAAACTGTGTTTGATTTATATTAAATATAGCCACGCTGTAAATTACTGTAATATTTGTTTTTGATTTAGAAATAAATGAATCTGGGCGCTGAAGTTTGCATAATTTCATAAACACGGACTGTTAGTTTATCAAGCACTATATCGTATCATTCAACATTCAAAATTAAGGCTAGTAGTAGGAATTTGAATGTCGAGTCAGATCTGAGATCGCAGATCAACATTCAAAATAAAAGTTAGAATACGGGCATAGCTTGAAAGTTTAGCCAGGTCAGAGATCGTTGATCTCAGAGGGACACGAGCGTCTTTGTCATACACGGAATATTAGTTTACTTTTACTTGAAGATATCCACCTTACAATGTCATAAAAAAAGTATATACTAGCTATTATACTGGATAACCAAGTATGTCATGAAACGCAACATTTGTATTTCTATTTGTCTGTGTGCTATGAACGCACGATCTTAATAATAAGGGTTAAAAACAACATATTATTTCAGGCTGCTCAATGCGAATTCAGAGTCCATTTTTAAATAATAATTTCGACTGGGAAGTCAGCGGGAAAGTACGGAGATTCAGCGCCAATCCAAAGTGTAGAAAGGGAGAATATTTTTTAACTTAAGTTTCAAAGTTTGAAAGTACAGTTTGACTTTAAAGTGAGATGTACAGATAAATCAAAGTATAAATTTAAAACATTGACGGTATAACTTACAGAATGTATAAAGTCCATTTGTTATCAGAAAGGGTTCAGTTCGTATTGCGTATGCATAGTCAAACATAAAACGAACTATTGACTATGAATTCCAAACGGCTTTTCAAATAAATTAATGTTCAATTGCAAAAACTGATATTTTCGGTATTTTTAATAATATTTAACGTATTTAACGTATCGCTGTTTTTACTAAATGTTTTGGAAATTTGGAAAAGATCAGCCTGAACAGTTTTAAATTTCATTAATGTTATAAAAGAGAAAGTTTAAAGACACTTGTGCAATTATTGAGCGTAAAGTTAGTTCTTTATTCCTTACTCTCTATTCCTTTTTCGAATAAGGAACCAGGATATACATCCTCAGTTCCCTATTCCTTATTGAATTAAGATAGTAATACGCACTAATTAACTGATTTCAATAAGGATAAATTAAATGGGACAGAGAGTAATGTTAAACTCATTTGGAACAATTGTAATGATAATTAAACATTTTAAAAAGTCATATCTTAATCCCACCCCCGCCCCCTATACACGTATTTCTATATCTATCGATTTATTTCAAATTTTTCATTTTACTTCAAATGTGCATTGATGTATCCAACAGTATTGTTTATGGTAATTAAACATATATATGTTGAATGCGTGGTCCAGTGGTAGAGCACCGAACTCATGATCGGAGGGTCGTTGGTTCGATCCTCCGCCCACGACTATGTGTGGTGTCCTTGAGCAAGACACTTTTTTGAATATGCTTATTATTGGTTTTACGGAAGACTTCGAGCGTGATTAGCCTAAGTTGTAAAAACTTGTTTCACAATCGAAGTAAAATCAATACGTTTAAAATAACACATATATTAGTCTCTTTAATCGTTGTAAAAAATTTAGTTGGAAGAGTGTTGTAACAAAATTGCGACCCCTCGGTTCGCAGTCCAAGGCTGTAACCATTAATCCGCGATAAGTTTGAATTCTTATTTACTTTTAACATGAACTGGTATAACGATAATGATGATACTTTTATTTCTCGTCGCTATGGGGACGCCTCCAAAAGAGTATAAGTAATTTTAGATTTTTTGTAGGATAGTGCAGAGATACAGAATACCCTTTTGTAGCGTCCCCAGTTCTTTTAAATGCCCGGTGTAAAGCACCGATACATGGGACCTAGACTTTTGTTAAAGTCTCATCCGAAAGTCTGATAAGTATTTTAAGTAAGAGGAGCGGCGGGGGAGGGTGGTGGGGGGTGGTCGAACCGGTAAGTATAAAGCACCATTATGAAGCTTAACTGAGCGATATTTTCTCACACCTTGTCGCAAACAATTCTCAATGTCACAAGTGTTACTCAATAGAAAAAAATCTACGATGGCGAAATGACCGGGTAAATCTCGATAATTGCCAGATCGATATTTAATTTCCATTTCAGATCATGGTTGAAACTCAAATGTGTTGAAATGAAATAGATATGAATATCAATCTCAGACCTGGCTCGATATTCACTCGTTCGATATTGAATATCGATGTCGGATCTAGGTCAGATATGTTGATATATAAAAATAACATCGATATCAGACCTTGCTTGATGTTCACCCTTTCAATATTGAATATCGGTGTCGGATCTAGGTCATGGTAAGACATATTTAATTAAACATCCAGTTCACAATACAAGATCCAAGTATCACGAACGCCAATAATTGGCGAATTGTAATATGTGTACTGGCAAGGACTCACGTCAATCTCGTTAGTAAAATTTGCATACTGCCACTAATATGAACACAATGTTATTCTCACACAACCTAATTTCATTCATTTTCTCAAGTCTCTCTCCATTTCTACTTTTCTTCTCTCAATCTCTCCTATCCCCAACCATATTATACCACACTCACTTTCTCTCTCTCACCATGCACTAACCCATTAACTCACTCACTTATTCATTCACTCATCACTGACTCACTCACATGACATGTCAGCGTATTCATTGAAATTGATTCACAATTGACATTATAAAGACAGAAAAAATGTCAGTGACAGTCAGAAACAGATAAATAATTATAGAGCAGGATAATGGGAGAATCATATAGAAAGCAAGAGACAGGGACATAGACAGAGACGTATACTGAGGCAAATGCAGAGGCAGATGCAGAGACAGGTACAGGGACAGAGGCATCAGCTTTAATAACTTTTAACATATTATTAGCAGGAATAGTATGTGCTTTATTGGTTTATCGACCACTGGGGAGATTTTATGATAATGCACAGCGGAGTAACTTAGAACATCGATAAGTAAAGAAATATTTATCATTGTGTTTTGGTTTGGAACAACTGTAATTGGACAAGAAAACTATGCAGCGAGTCTGATACTCGAATGCTGGACCTTTCGTTTAAGGGCGAATGATTTAAACAAACTTTACTGCCGTAATGTGTACAATCTATTCAAGCCATACGTTCTTAATAACATTAGTTACAGCTCTTCCCAGAAATAATTGATACAGAAATACAACATGACAAAAATGGTATATTAAAAACGAACGAATATGTTTAATTTTACATCTAGAGTCAAGACATATGAGGGAAAACTCGTTATGCCGCAATAATTATCAACAGGCATTTCGTAATCCTCTTATCACAACTATCATTATATTCTAACATGCATCTCATAATTCCAATATATCCAATCCAAGTGTGACGTTTCCATACCAAGAAATAAGAGTTGGGGAAGGAGGCGGTCACACGGCGGTGGCGATGAACTAAACTCCCGTATTTGTAGAAGGGGAGTGAAACAAGCGGCGGTGCCGTTTACCAGTATACGGGTATTGTTTCCGTATATAACCTGTTGGAATGAATGCGCATGATGAACTAGTTTAATGAATATGAATACTTATTACAATTGATTTAGAATATATTCCAACGCTGTTATAAATAGGATATGATTTTTTTCAAATTGTCAGCTATCGTCACAATGATAATGTCAATTTTAACATTGCTCGACATCACATTTGCATCATAATTACTTTAACATGTTTTTAATTACCATAAAAATACTATTAAATGCATTTAAGTGCACATTTTTGGTCAAAATGAAAGTTGAAAACAATCGAAAACAATAGGTATACGCCTATGGGGAGTAGGATGTGAATTTTTCTTTAATTTTCAATTATCATCACAATTGTTCCAAATGTTCCATTTTGTTGTATTGTGAGACGTTTAAAACGTTAAGAATCGTTATCAATTTCCATTCCTTATTCGGATCGAATAATGAATAGGAAATTGATTCCTTATTGGCGGCGAATAATGAAACCAATCTATTTCATATTTTTAATATTGCATTTTCCTGAAATTGTATCAGCATATGCCTCAGGTCGGTGCAATTCATCATGCAAAAGTTTTCATTCTATACTGGATGCATAACCAAGTTATCAAACAGTACCAGTAACAGTGCCTTATTCGAATTTTGGAATCCTGTCTGAATAAAGATACAAGAGAGCTTATAGATGTGTTTCATTATCATTAAATACTATTGAATACATTTAATAATAATAATTATGTAGTAAAGTGAAAATATTGAAAAAATCGAAAAAATCTGGGTATACGCCTAATGTGGGTAGGATAGTATTGAATATTTCTTCTAAGCTATATTTTAAGTAATATTTTTCTTACAACTTATAAGCGTATTTTATATATAAGTAGAACCTAAGATTTATCATATATTTTAGGTTTCATGAATGTATTGAAATATAATTATTTCCGGCATCTGTACCAATTTCGATTATTATATTTACATTGAAAAGAGTTCAAAAACTTGTATAAAATCAGTTATACTTTATCAAAATTACTATTTTAGTTGAATAAGGAATAAGAAACTGAAAAAGTATTTCATGATCATTCTCCGAAAATACTTTGATTACGTGTAGAGGAGGTGTGTGTGTGTGTGTATGTGTGTGAGTGCTTGTGGACATGCATGCACTAATTTGTTTGTATGTGAATGAAGCAGTAGCAGTAATAGTAGTAGCAAGAGTAGTAGTAGTAGTAGTAGTAGATGTAGTAGTAGTTGCAATAGCAGGAAAAGTAATAACAGCAGCAGAAGTAGTAGTAGAAACAATAGTAGAAGTAGTAGTAGCAGCAGCAACATTTCATGTTATTGTTATTAAAGTAGAAATATTAGCAGCAGCAGAAATATTAGTAATAGTAGAAGCCGTAGTAGAAGCAGAAGCAGAAGTAAAAGCAGCAGCAATAGTAGCAGCAGCAGCAGAAGTAGTACTAATATCAGCAGGATAACACTGAGTGTCTTTGAGATAATTTCCAAGTGCACTCCAATATAACATATTGCATTTCTCTACAGAGTTACACCTTTCTTTACTGAGGGTAACACAATTCCTGCGGTAAAAGTACTCTGAATCGGGTTCAAAATATGTATGTTTGCTGCAGATAAATAGAGCCAAAGTTGGCTGTCAAAATATAATATCTTGTTTGTTTCATCAATGTCTGTGTATAGCCATTAGTATGAAGGGGGGCAACACACTCTAGTATCCGCTATTGATAATATCATAACATATATCAGTTTTAAAAAATAATTGTTATACAAAGATGTTTGACAGCATTAAAATCAATAATAGTGAACACAATATCCAAGAGTCAAACACCATTTCTAAGTAAATATCTATCTGTACATAGAGTAACATTTGCATGATGCAGACAGGAAGGGATTACTAGTTCTAAACGCGAAGGTAAACCCGTTCTTATACAAACATACTGAAGACAGGAAGGGTTGACTAATTCCAAACGCGAGAATAAACTCATTCCAATACATACATACTGCAGACAGGAAGGGTTTACTAGTTCCAAACGCGAGGGTCAACCCATTCCTATACACACATACTGCAGACAGGAAGGGTTTTCTAGTTCCAAACGCGAGGGTAAATCCATTCTTATACACACATACTGCAGACAGGAAGGGTTTACTAGCCCTAATCGCGAAGGTAAACCCATTCCTATACAAACATACTGCAAACAGGAATGGTTTACTAGTTCCAAACGCAAGGGTAAACACATTTTTATACAAACATACTGCAAACAGGAAAGGTTTACTAGTTGCAATCGCAAGGGTAAACCCATTTCTATACAAACATACTGCAAACAGGAAGGGTTTACTAGTTCCAAACGCGAGGGTAAACCCATTCTTATACATACATACTGTAGATAGGGAGGGTTTACTGATTCTAAACACGAGGGTAAACCCATACATACATACTGCGACAGGAAGAGTTAACTAGATCTGAACGCGATGGTAAACACATTCTTATACATACATACCGCAGACAGGAAAAATGTTCTAGTTCAAAACGCGAGGGTAAACTCATTCTTATACATACAAACGGCAGACAGGAAGGGTTTACTAGTTCCAAATGCGAGGGTAAACTCATTCTTATATATACCTACTGCAGACAGGAAGGGTTTACTGGTTCAAAACGCGAGTGTAAACCCATTCCTATACATACAGACTGCAGACAGGAAGGGTTTGCTAGTTCCAAACGCGAGTGTAAATCCATTCCTATACATACATACTGCAGACAGGAAGGGTTTACTGGTTCAAAACGCGGGTGTAAACCCATTCCTATACATACATACTGCAGACAGGAAGGGTTTACTAGTTCAAAACGCGAGGGTAAACCCATTCTTATACATACAGACTGCAGACAGGAAGGGATTACTTGTCCCAAACGCGAGGGTAAACCCATGCTTTTACATACATACTGCAAACAGGAAGGTATTGTACCTCACATTACCAACGAATACCTGATCCAGTGCAACTTCAAGGATACGGCCAAACACCTGTTTACAGGTAAAAGCGCTGTCAGTCATATGTTAGGACGATCCAGTCTATTACCTAATTGGATAGTAAACGGTTACCATGCTGCAGGGCCAACATTATTCATTCTGGAACTCTGAGACGAAATATAAAAGTACATGTTACTCTGTCAGAGAGTAGTTTTGAGTTGAGTTCCTAGTGAGAGTTCTTAAGTTTCGGAGTTCTTAGTTAGTTATGTGTTTGTTACTCTGTCAGAGAGCAGTTCCGAGTTGAGTTCCTAGTGAGAGTTCTTAGAGAGTTCTTAAGTTTCGGACTTCTTAGTTGGTTATGGGTTAGTAGTGGCAGTTAGTAGGGTTTAGAGAATCAGCCGGATGCTGGGGAAGTAGGATTGTGGAACTATGCAGACTGAAGGGCTGGGCTTAATTAACCATTATACGAGTTATGGAATTATATTAAGATGTAAAATCTTAACACTATACGATCAGGCATTAGTTGTAGAATTATATTAAATTGTAGAAATTTAGTTTGTCTTGTGATTCCTTAATCACTACTTCCTTACGTGGTGTTACAGGGTTTACTTGTTCAAAAGGCGAGGGTAAACACATTCCTATACATACATACTGCAAACAGGAAGGGTTTACTAGTTCAAAACGCAAGGGTAAACCCATTATTATACATACATGTTGCAGACAAGAAGGGTTTACTAGTTCAAAACGCAAGGGGTAAACCCATTATTATACATAGATATTGCAGACAGGAAGGATTCATTGCTACGTATTATATTATTTTGATTTTAGTTTCTGTCAATGCAAATGGCAGCGTTGAATTGTACTTGAAACCTCGAAGGAATTGTATTGCGTAGCGAGGAGAGGTCATTACGAGAAAGTTTTTTTTTTGGCTAAAGGCGTTTGGAAGGTTTGGCAGTTGAAACGTTTAAGAATAACTTTTGTGCTTTGGTGTGAAGATGTTAATATGAAACCGTTCTTAAACATGTAAGTTTAGCTTTTATACTGGAACCGAGCAATGCTCCATGCGTATACGTTGGTTTGAAATTTTTGAATTTGAAACAATTCTCAAACATATGCATTTCATATGCTGTCTTAACAGCTGGTCTCAATATATAAAACAGTGTTGAACAAGAGTAAGTCCTACATTGCTTAAGTTGAAACATTAAACTGTATAAAGATGATTCGCTTGGTCATTTATTTGAACCCATTTTATTTTGTTTGATATTAACAAATCATGGAACAAAAAGCCTGAAGAAAATGTATATATTATATAGTTTTAACGATATTTTAACATAATAACAACATAATAATCCAGTGAATACATAGACTTGGATTTCGTGACGAAGGAAAGCAAACTCTAATGAAATCTTATTTCCTGATATTAACATGCAAACTTAAACAGTCATAGGATTTTAAAAAATAATTGATCACTAAAAGATGAATGATAGTATTAACATAAATATAGTGGACAACGTATACAAGAAGTTACCATTGTTTCAAATAAATATATACCTGTTTATAAGGTAAGAATATTCTGGTAAAGTCAGAATGGGTAACGGCTCTATGAGCATTACGTATTGTCAGTTTATTTCAACACAAGTTGCAAGGGATCTGCTCGAAATCTTCAACGTCAAAATGAGCTAGAAACTGCAGAGGAGCTTAATTGTGTTTAGTGAAAAAATAAAAATACAATAAAGATTGACGCTGGGAAGGCTTGGTGTATAACAATAATGTTTGTGCTGTGTTCTACCATTACCGTAGAACTATCAACGAAAACGTAGAACTGTTCTATACAGCTTTAATGTCTACTTTATTATTACATCTATCGTTTGAACTTTAATGAATTCTTTTAACACATATGTACGCTTCAAAACATCGTTCAAACAAGACTACCATCTTAGAGCCTACCTATTTTGCCTCTCCTATTCAAAACAGTTCTTACTCCAAACCCAGATGAACTCGCCTACATCCCTGACCTAACTGCTTTCAAAAAGCCCCCACCTATCTATCCAAACTGTCCGCTGGTATCATGCACTCTTATTTTTTATAAAAGTGAAAGCTTATTCACACACAAGTCACGTTTTTCAAGAGCATGCTGGAAAAATATTCGGTAATATTAGAATTAGATACACGTTTCGCTCTCGACAGCCCGTCACTCATCAGAAGTTTGACCTCTAAGCTCTCGTGATTAGCCAAGTACAGCCCTACTATATAAAATTAACTACTTGTTGTCTCTCCTTAACAAGGACATATCCAACATAAGTTTAATATTTTGAGTTTAAATATTGCATTATTAAACTAACAAAAACAATCAATTATTGAGTGACAATAAAACTGACCGTGAAACAGCTGGGACTAGCAATGTTTCATGAGCATCATGTTTTGGTATGAAGTTTTTAGTATGAAACCGTTCTCAAACATGAATAACCTTTGTGCTGAAGTTAAGCATTGTTTCATGCGCATTATTTTATTTTTGAAGATTTAGGTTTGAAACAGTTATCATATGGTGTTGTCTGAACATCTCATCTCATAAAATAGTATTGAACAACGGTTAGTTCAACCCTACAGAAGTTTGAAACTTGTTTTTTATATGCACTACTGAATTGTCATAATCGGTCACATTGATTTATAGATGTTCTGTATCGAACACGAGTTAATAAACTTTATATTTTAATATTTAATTTAATAAAACAATTATTAGGCATATTGTCGGAATATTTCATTTAAATAAGTATTTAACCGCTTTTTTAATTTCAACACCGGCAAAAATTCATTGTACGTCGGACATTTGCATGGATTAATGCATTCTCGATCCCATTGACCTTATGTGATGTATTAGTAAATACACAAGAAAACATCCACAACCTCATATTTAATTTGATGCATTTGTATCAGAACGTTAACATTGTCCAAAGGTACTTTAAATTATATTTTCTAACAATAAGTGCAATGAATTTGTTCAATAGATTTATATCAAGATATAAAGTTTACAATCTAGGTGACCGATTTGAAAGTTAAGTTGAGTAGATGACAAGTTGATCATATATTGGTATATAACTTCTAATATTGCCACAAAGGCTCTTGATTTTTGGAAGGTTTGGTGTTTGGAACCTATAAGTGTAAATTTAGTGATGCAACTTAGCGTGATTCAATGTGCATAATTTTGATTTGAGATTTTTCAGTTTGAAACTAGCCTCAAACATATGCAGTTCGTATGCAAAAACGAGATGATGCAAAGTGGCGGATAAAGATGGAACGGCTGGATAAAACGTGGAAGTACGATAACACCAAACAGGTCTTTAAATAACTATATTTCATCATACACATGCGTTGTCCAAACCGTAAACATGAGCGTGATTTTCAGTTGTATCTGTATAATTTGCTGTTTGTTTATCTTCATAGTTCTTGCATTCACGTAAAATGCATGTACCATTCTCCCTACTGTTCCTGCGATCCTTATGTTTAAAAATGTGTGTATGAAACGTCAGGCTGACATGTGCATAAAGGAAGTATCGTAATAGCTTTGCATTTAAGCGTTTCTAATTTTATTGAGTGACTGTTTTTAATATGCGTTTGAGAATTTGTGATATTAATTGTATAAAGCGAATTAACTTTGAATAAAAGAAAAAAATAACCATTACACTATATATAATCTTATAATATTGATATTATTATTTAATAGCCAGATAGTCACTTTATCGCCATTTCAGTACATAACATATAATTAGAAACATAAATTGTCTTTAAAATATTTCCAGCTAATTTGGGCAAAGTGTGCTCGTGTTTAACCCTGCATGATAAGTCAACTAGTTCATTTAGTTAAAATTTAAAGTGAGTTTAAGTCGCTAACTTGCATAAACATGTCATGAATTTTCAAATTTTGAATAATTTAAACCTCATGTAAAAATCAAAGTCCCTTTTGTTAACCCCATTAGACCATAGCCGCTTTATTTGAATGGAGTGCAAACCAATGGGCATATAGATCATTTACACTTAATATGAACAAGTTTGATTTTTTTTGTTCATGAGTAAAAGAAATTATTCCTTTTTCTGCTACTGCTTACCCCTATGAATATTTAATCCACTTTAAAGCATCCAGTTCCAACTGATATGATTAAATAATACGCCAGATATCCGATGAATTTAATAATTTCTAAGATATATTATATAAATATTATTGTCTCTTTTCCATATCATTCTTTCGTAAATATCAACCTTTTTACTGGACCCAAATATATCATTGCCACTTCATTTGATCAAACGCAAAACTACTACTCATTACGATTATTTATTCCAAATATGAAAAATGACTGGTCGGTTCTTGAGAAAAGGATATTTGAAATTTCACAATTGTATCCTGACAGAGCCTATGCTGACCTGTTATTGATATTAAATACCAATTAAGAATCAAGTCTCAAATTCTATGACTAAGCAATGTTTATTACTCAAGATTATTAAGACATTACCTAAATTATATGAGAAAAATAAGTGCTCCAACGTAAATATTAAAATTGCATTACTGTACCCCAATATATCATAAGATGTTATTTGCACAAACTTAAAACCCCTATTTATAAAGATCATTTAAACAAAATATGAACAACTTTGGCTCAACATTTCTTGAGAAAAAGACTTTCGAAACTAAAAAATTACACTTCACATGAACTGAATCTCCCAACAGTCGGGCTGTGTTCAACTTAATATGCAGATTGTCTGACTTTTACTGTTGTTGAGATAGCGACGCTAAACAACAACATACACCAAAAACATTCCATTCTATAATATTTAAACTATTTTAGAAAGTTTATATCCAAACAAAATGCTGATTGGATTAAATTGAAAAGATATTTTATCGCATAAAATGTCAATATAAATTGATGATTGTATCGACTATTCTCTGAAGGAATAATAAACATACTGTTAAAATGTCGGGTATTTACTTAGACACGGACGTTGCAGTGATTCTAATATATGACGGCAATTATAACATTCAATAGGATATAAACCAACAATTAAAGAAAATGAAATTATAAATAAAAAGAAAAAAATATGAAAGCATTTAATGTTAAAATTGCTGGGAATGGTTCGGACAATCAATGTCAATAATGTACTTTTCATGATTTTATCAGTTATAGGGTGTAACATTAATCATTTTCTCGTTCACTTCTGTATTTCTTTTGACTTCTGATTTACATGTATGTACATATTATAATTCTTATTTTCCGTCTTACCACCAGACATTTGTTTTATTTTACAGTTTTAGGGACCAAGTATTTGATAAACAAACAAAACAACAGAAGAAATATACAGCAGAAACAACTTATTTTCTCAGATATAAATGAGCCTGTAACTTTACACTATGACACCTATATAAAACCAATATGACTACGAAAAAAATGAATCTAGAGTATTGTTGTCCAAGTTTCTAGGAATAAAACTAAACGTGGACAAATAAATGACAAACTCATACAGTTACATATATACTTTTAGCTTAAATGACTCATTGTTACCCGGCATACAACCCGTTCTTAAGTCCTCTCACATAGTGTGCACTGAACAATTCTACTTGCTCATGTCTACTTGACAATACAAGACGTTATTGACTGCTTAATTCGTGATATCAATAGCAGTGGTCAACAATATATATCCGAACATGTAATGTATGTGTTGCAAACTGCACAGAGAATTTAAAATCAAAGATTATCCATTTCCAATAGATACTTTCCGACTAAAGTTTGCCGTGAGATATATTATTTGATACATTTATAAAAAAATATACACTGAACATTCAAGTACGGTCGATAGTCCTAGAGCCAAAAGCTAATTTGCATTATTGGTGCATAATAACTGTATCCATCTAAATACCTTTGTACTAGTCTTCAGACGTATTATCTTCTTATGGCGGATCTAGCGATAGGTAGTTCATGTGTATTCATATTTGTTTCCAACATTAAACAGACTAGTGTAAATATTGTTCAAAAGAAACAATAAAATTCCATCAATTCAGAACAAACATATGTTTTGAGAAATTATTATATTAGTTGTGTTTTTCTGACATTGAAAGGTTGCAGCAAGGTGAAAATACGTCATATGTATTTGCACCAAATATACTTTATAGAATAATTAAATTTCATTTTGTGCTTCTGTTTGAGAAAGGTTGTATCTTTATTTGAACGATATCACCATACATTCACTGATATGGTGCCCGAAATTCTATGAGTATATTTGCTAAATATAGCAAGTATATTAGGGTTTGGGCCCAATATATGTGGTTATATAACATTATTAGTATGCTAATCAGCCAATACCTTGAATAATAGAATCATTGAAGCCTTTGTAGGATGTATGAGGTGATGGGTTTTCAGCTGATGTTTTTCATAAACAACCAATTTAAATACATTTGCTCTAATTCTTCCATGAGGTTTATAATTAATAGAAACATAAATTTGAGCTATCATTATTCTGTGAAACGCATTATAAGACCCTTGTTCCAGATTGATGGATCTGTCCGCGACGATCCGACCAACTGTGACAAATTGCGTCAATACATTTGATTTTGCGCCGCGTCTTTAACTATAGAATTGTAATAATGAATGAAATGTTTTTCGTGACTAACTTTTAAGCGGTTTATTTCCACTGATAAAATAATGAACAAAAAGGTTAGATCATGATAAGTTAATAAATACGTCGGACCAAATGTTTTAAAATGCGAATCCGTTGTGAAAGGATGAATAAATCACATTTTTATGTTGCTACAACGGATTGTGCACGTATACAACTTTCGTTTGTAATTTAAGCTGGAGACAGTATGAACAAATATGTGTTAAATGATTCAAAGACGTGGACCGGGCTTATAAGTGTTAGTTTGACGGTAAATTCGGTGAAAAATGAGAATTTTCCATTCGGTGAAATGAGAAAAAGTTTCCCTTTAACTTCCGGGTAGTGATTATTTGTAACAAAACAGTTCTTAAACCTTCCTGCATGTCCATGCATGAATGCCAACTAAAATCAATGATAAAAAAAATCTAAAAAAAAATCTTTCATTTTTTCCCCAACTTTTATCACTCACGCGGAATGAGCAGTCTGGCAAAATACATCTTTTGGCGTGAATAACTTGTAAGCAAATGATTTCCACTGATCAAGTAATGAACAAAAGAGTTAGATGAAGTAAGTGGTTAGCGAAATACGTCAAGCAAAATGTTTTACAATGCGAATCCAAGGCGAAATGATGAAAAAAATATCATTTTTATTTTGCTGGAACGGGTTGTGCACGTGTACAAGTTTCATTTGTAATTTTAGCTGAACACAGTTTGAATAAAAAATGTGTAAAATGGTACATGGAGTTGAACTCGGCTAATAATTGTTAGTTTGAACGTTAATTTGGTGATAAAATGAGTATTTTCCTTTTGGTGAAATGAGAAAAAGTTCCCCTTTAACCCTCGGGTAGTGATTGTTTGTACAAAAAAACATTTCTTCAGACTTCCGGTATTTACAACTGTGTAATTGTACTAAAATAAGTCTAATTTTAGTCCAGCTGTCTATATACTTATTACATGTTGATGAAATAACTCAAAAACCGTTATAGATTCCTTCACGGTCCTTTCTATAAAACAACTTAGTGGTTAAGTACTGTTTTTGCTATTTGGCAGTTTGTTACGCCGCGATGAAGGAGAGACGAAATTAAGGTCTTGCTTTTCCAGCGACGGCGTCAAACATTAATATTTAGCTCCATCGTTAAGTTTTCGTTTTTACACTATCTCTCAACAAGTACAATTATTGCTATGACACTCATACTTGGATCATAGTTACAACTAATACCCTGCATCACATTTTATACTGCAAATGCTGAGTGTGACCTACATTTCACGGTCCATTGACATTGTTTGATGCTGAATTTTGCATATACCTCCAACGTTAAGTTTTCATTTTTACACTATTTCTAAATAAGCACACTTTTTTTTTAAATATGTTTTATTTAGAAATACTGGTTATTTTTTTTTTTTTTTTTTTTATTTAGAAATACTGGTTAAAGTTTTGTAAGCAACTACCATGAAGTTCATATCTCAAAAATCACTTAACGTATTTGATCGAAACTTCACACAATACTTCCTACAATTTGTCTTAGTCATTAAACCTACTACATTAACAAAGTTAGATAACTTTTGCATGAATATAACATTGACTTTTTTTTCCACCCATGTGTGTATTAACGGTCAAAGCGGACACGGCGAGATATATCATTCGCGGAATTCTTGTCGTTTCCTATATCTTTATTATACAAGTGAAACTATTATCAACACTTTCTGATGAGACTGATACATGGTCATAATAATTTGCTACTTTAATGGCACACCCGCCGTTCAGTACTTTAAGTTCTTTGATTTTTTCGTAAGACAGTGCAGAGATACAGAAGACCCTTTTGTAGCGTCCCTAGTTATTTTAAATGCCCGGTGTAAAGCACCAATACAATGGATCTCAACTTTTGTCTCATCCAAAATACTGATAAGAATTTTTAGTTAGCGGAGCAGGGGAGTCAAACTGGTAAGTGTAAAGCACCATTATGAAGCTCAACTGAGCGATATTTTCTCACATCTTGTCGCAAACAATGTTCAATGTTACAAGCGTTACTCAATAGTAAAAAATCAAACGATGGCGAAATGACCAAATAAATCTCGATACTTGCCAGACCGATATTGAATTTCCATTTCAGATCATGGTCGAAACGCAAATGTGTCGAAATGAAATAGATATGAATATCAATCTCAGACCTGGCTCGATATTCACCCGTTCGATATTGAATATCGATGTCAGATCTAGGTCAGATATGTTGATATATAAAAATAACATCAATATCAGACCTGGCTCGATGTTCAGCCGTTCGATATTGGATATCGATGTCGAGTCTAGATCAGATATGTTGATATATAAAAATAACATCAATATTAGACCTGGCTAGATGTTCACCCGTTCGATATTGAATATCGGTGTCGGACCTAGGTCAGATATGTTGATATATAAAAATAACATCAATATCAGACCTGGCTCGATATTCACCAGCTCCACAATGAAATTCCATATCAGAGCTAAGTCAAATTTAAATAGGTTGACAGAAAAGGATATATCAGACCTGGTTCGATATTCGCCGGTAAAATTTTAAATATCGATGTCAGACCTTGTTCGAAATTCGCATCTGTTCCATTTTCATGGTAAATCAAAGACATATTTAATTAAACATCCAGTTCACAATACAAGATTCAAGTATCACGAACGCAAAAAAATCCGAATTGTAATATTTATAGTGGCAAGGACTTATACAGAGACAAAATGCATTTACCAACGTATTGTCGAAGCTCGCGTCAATGTCGTTAGCACAATTTGCATACTGCCACTAATATGAACACAATCTCATCCTCACACAACCTAATTTTATTCATTTTCTCTAATCTCTCTCCATTTCCACAATACTTCTCTCAATCTTTTCTATCCCCGCCGTCTGACCATATATTTCACTGTCCCAATCCATATTGCATCTTATTCCATCTTTATCCCGCCTAACTCCAGCACCCACTCATTCACACATTCACTCACTCACTCACTCATTGAAATTGATTCATACTTGACACTATAAAGACGGATAAATGGTCAGTCCCGACAGTTACAATCAGATAAATAATTATTGAGCAGGATATATGGAGTCACATGGAAAGACAGGGACAGGGACAGAGACAGAGAGCGTGACAGAGGCAGAGGCAGAGGCATAGACACAAACTTTGATAACTTTTAACATTTTATCCTAGAGGAATAATATGTGCTTTCGTTTATGGGCGAATCATTTACTCAAACTTTACTGCCGAAACGTGTACGACAGATTCGAGCAATAAGTTCTTAATAACACTATTCACGGCGAATAAGGAATCAAATTAGTTAATATTTTTAAGATTGCATCCTCCTGAATAATATCAGCATATGTCTCAGATCGGTGGAACTCATCATGCAAAATTGTTCATTGTATACTAAATGGTTCACCAAATTATTAAAAAGTTCCAGTTCCAGTTCCAGTTCATAATTCGAATTTTTAATTCCAGTCCAAATGAAAATGAAAGAGTCTAATAGATACATTATTGCTTTAAAACGTTTAGAATCGTCAGAAATTTTCATTCCTTTTTTTTGCATTGAATAAGGAATAGGGAATTTATTCGTGGCCGACATGGAAACAAAATATTTTGTCAAAATCTCTAAGTTATATTTTAAGTCATAATATTTTTACAATTTATAGGCGTATTTCTTAAAATAAGTAGACTTTATTTTTCGTCAAGATTGATGATATATAGTAGGTTTCATGAATGTAATATTAAAAAAAAATTCCGATTTCTGATCAGCTTTGTTAACTCAAGTTTACACTGCAAAGTATCTCTATAAAAGCATTTATACTTAATTGAAATTAATTGAATTAGTGCGTATTACTATGATAGTTAAATAAGGAATATGGATGTGAGAATGTATTTCCTTGTTCCTTATTCGAAAAAGGAATAGGGAATAAGGAATAAGAAACTAACTTTACTCTCATCTGCAATTGTAACTCCAGAAATGTAATTAACATAAATGAAGTTCCGGTACATGTAATCTTAATATTAATTTACTATGAATAAAAATTTAAAATGTTTGCTGAAAGGGACACTATGTTACCACAGGTTACCTGCCGTTCCTGCTGACTGTCCTATATGTAGCGTGTATCTGTCACCTGACAGAGAGAAATCCTGAAATGTCTCGTACGCAGTAGTACCATCAGCAGCCTGCAAGTCCAATCTCAGCTCAGTTTGACCATGGGATGCCATTTCTTTAACGTATGAAAGACCTTTAATATTAAATATATTATGATTAAAGTGTTGTATATGTATAATTATTTATACATGAATGAGATATTGATCCCTGTTAACTCAATATTGTATTTTTTATTTTAAACCTATTTATTTTACTTCGAATGTGAAACAAGTTGTTACAACATAAGTACGCTCGAAGAATTGTATCTTTTAAACGAAAGATGAAATCAGCTTATTCATAATAGTAGATAAACTAAAAAAATGCCGTCACAATGATCAGACGTGATTTACCACTTTTAGTCACTATGCAAAGATATGACTAGTTACTGCTAATCCTACAACAAACGAATCGGTGTTTTTTTAAAGACTGACGCAATTGCCTCTTTAGTGATATCGATACTTGCGCAGTTATATATTTAAAATTTCATAAATAATATATGACATTATAATTGGAAGATACGGGCATAGTATGTAAATATGCGTGGCAAACATAGTGTAAGCTAATAAACGTTATATAATCAAGGAAAACAAAAGTTTGACAATCATCTATTGATAGCATCAATCTAATTCAACAAAATAAGTCTTTTTAGTAGATGGAAATATTATTATCGTTACAAAAATGTGAAAATAATAGACATACAATTTAAACTAATACAACAAACAATCAAGTAATAAATGCCTAGTTTAATGTATAATAGACCAACACACTGCAGTGTGACTTTAGTAAAGTACGTCGCATATTTCTAAGGAAAAATATATTAAACCAAATTTTGAAGGAGAACATAAATGTAAGATGCATTCAACACGCATGTACATTAGGAATATCTTACACTTGATTTATACAGTCAATGTCAAAGCTGTACTCAACAAAAAAGAGACTTATAACAAATGGTATAGTTGTAATATTAAAGACGTTTCTGCGGGTTGTTACTGTGCATCGCTACGCGCATAATTCCTTTCTGTTACTTTCAGTTTCGGGGTCTATTGTCGCCGTTTGGTTAATTAAAAGTCGAGTCGCATTAGGATATTTACAAAGCGAAGTTTTTTCATTTCGAGATGTCAGAAATGTAAATTTTGTCAAGGAAGCGATCGAAAAGCACGGAAGAGTATATTGTTTTTTCGTTCTAAACCACCAGAAGTGCTTGTACATAACGAAGTCGAAGAAACAACTACGAAAATATAATCAATACTCGTAATGGTAACATTTCGGATAACCCATTTTTCGGATATGGATCATTTGTGAATTTGTTCCAAAGTGCTAAATACATAATGAATTTACCTGAAACAATATTATTCATACCGGGATGTAGAAAAGGAAGAATAAATCTTGAATTTTGATATTTAGCTGACCTGATGCATGTTAAAGTTTGGTATTGAAGGACCATATGGAAGACACTTATATGGGTCAACGTTATACATAAACTGTATATGTGGAAGTATAAGAACAGTGGAAACAAACAAGACACATCAATTAAACAGGAAAAGTCCAATATAATTTGACATCAACACAAAGCAATTGAGTATAAGGTTAGTTGATGTTTTTTCATAACTCACTGATCAATATTAATGTATCACATAAAATGATAACTTACTTTATGATTTCTAGAGATGAACAACTATAAAAAGTGATTCATTGGTTGAATATTTACATCATTTTCATGCCCACCTAACCACTGTTTCCGGGAATTAACCAGTATTTGAGCACACCCCATCTCTGCAAGTAACTGATAGCTTTCCCACTTGAATCAGTGGTGAGAGACGATTGATATAGAGACATAATGCTGTATATCTATCATCCTGGAGACTGTTGCCAGGCAGGGATTCAAACAGTATTCTTACATTGAGTAAATGTTAAAAATAAATTTATACACCGTCATGTTCTGTGTTTCCTGTTAAACAGAAAATCGTTACATGAATTATGAAAATAAGAAACTATTCAACACATTTCAGGAATGCTAAACAGAGGCTCATGTTACAGATGGATTGAGATGTCGGTGCTTTAAATACCTGTAGTGGTTTAATTAACTATGAAGAGACAATCAATATCGTGACATAGACAACATGTACAGAAACACTAAATGAAAGAGTGACAATCATCAAAAGAGGCCAATGGTAATTATTAATGTAATTTAACCATTTCAGCTTATTTCTACTATGGATTACAACAAAATAATCATGAGCACAACAGATGATCTGAGGGGTCTAAACCTGTGACTACTTGTTTGGCAAACCCATTATCCGTGCAAATAACTGACAACTTTCCCACTTGAATCAGTGATTAAAGATGAATGAACATGAGACACAATGTTGGAATTTGCATATATTTAAATCATCACAGAGACTGGCCAAGTGGGGATTTGAGCTTACAACCCCTTGACTGCTTGTTACATAACATAACAGTTTCATTCAGTAAAAAAATGTCCACATACATGTATGCAAGTTTATAACCATAAGATTTTGTTCAATGGTTTGAACATAGATATCATAACAGGAATTGCTGCTCAGTTATAGCCCTTGAGTTGTCAAACTATACCCATATATTGTGCTGTTTTATTAAAATACATTGTCGTTATTTTAGCCAGACCGATGAGCTCAGTCAGTAGAGCACGATACTTCCAGCTCAGGGTTGAGAGTTTGATACCTGAGGCTGGCTAACTTACAGTGCTAACTGTCATTCAGATGGGACTTTAAACTGAGGACTTTTATGATGGTGCTATACACCAAGCAAAAGAATTAGGTGAAACATATGATTAGGTTTCTATGATGATTGTTTCCTGCACTATCCCCCACAAACCTAAAAAGTCTAAACTGTTCACTCTTCTGTGTGCATCACCCAAATGAGAAACTGGTGTGATGTAAATTAAGCTTACACACAAACAAACATTGTCATTTATTTCTTTATCTCATATAAGCTTCCTTTAATTTTCAGTGATGAAGTCAGTCAAGTAGTACACCAGGACCAGGCAAATTTATTACAATATGTGTTGCCAGAAGAATGGATTGTGACAGTAAATCAGATACTGGGACCATGTTAACAAAAAGTATTCGAAAAACATATGATGTTTTTCCAGAAGACTAGGAAATGCACATATTATGAAAAATCAAGAACAATCACTACCAGTTCACCAGGCAGTGTTTCTAAAATTTTAATGACAATTCAAAGATTAAAGTTGGAAGTAGCCCAGTACAGGAAAAGAAATGTCAAGTTAATGTAATAATAATGGATGACAGTGCAACTACTATAGCCAAGATAAATACCAGAAAAAAATGACTTGAATGGACTCGTAGATAAAACTCTGAAGATATTATGTTGAGTAGCAGGTCACTGGTGATCCAACCTTGATTGACAGTACATGGATTTACCACTAGGACTCTAACATTTCAAACTTTTACAACTATTGATGTTCATCAATTACCCAGTATATATGAAATATATAAAAGCAATTTAACAGTAATTACATTATAAATTACAAATATTATAATTGCTATTTAGTGCATCATTTAGAAATATGAATGTTACTTCTGCAATGAAACTTCATTTATAAAAATAGCAACAGATAATTTTCACAATTTTGACAATTTTAGGCCATTTTATGAAAAGGGAAGTTAACATTTAGCACTGTAGCTTGGTAACAAGCAAGGTGACATGTATTTTTTATTTTATTTCATGATATTGTTTGTTGTTGTGCTTCTTTGTAGAAAGAATGAAACAATTCTCCACGTAGAACATTTTTTTTTTATTGAATTGGTATGAAAATGCATCGATTTCGGCCATTTTATGAAAAGGGGAGGTAACATTTAGCACTGTAACTTTGTAACAAGCATGGTGACCTGTATTTTTTATTTTATTTTCTGATATAGTTTGTAATAATGCCTCATTGTAGAAAGAATGAAACAATTCCCTGCATTAGAACTTTTTTTATTATTGAATTAGTGTCAAAATGCATCATTTATGGCCATTTTATGAAAAGGGAGGTAACATTTAGCTCTGTAACTTAGTAACAAGCATGGGGACATCTATTTTTTGTTTTATTTTCTGATATAGTTTGGTTTAGTGCCTCTTTGTAAAAAGAATGAAACAATATTCTCCGCGTTACAACTTTTTTTTATTATTGAATTATTGTAAAAATGCATCGTTTGCTGCCATTTTATGAAAAAGGGAGGTAACATTTAGCATTGTAACTTAGTAACAAATAAGGTAACATATGTTTTTTATTTTATTTTCTGATATAGTTTGTTAAAGTGCCTCTTTGTAGAAAGAATGAAACAGTTCTCTGCATTAGAACTTTTTTTTATTATTGAATTAGTGTCAAAATGCATCGTTTACGGCCATTTTATGAAAAGGGAGGTAACATTAAGCACTGTCACTTAGTAACAAGCATGGGGACATATATTTTTTGTTTTATTTTCTGATATAGTTTGTTATGGTGCCTCTTTGTTGAAAGAATGAAAAAATTCTCCGCGTTAGAACTTTTTTTATTTTTAAATTAGTGTAAAAATACATCGTTAACGGCCAATTCTATAATCGTAGAAATTTATGAAAATTACTGTATGAAATGTGAAACTCAAAAGAGCATCATGACTTTTTCTGTTTTAGATACTTTATCTTTTGTTACATGAGTGACAACAATGTTTTGTTGAAATATATCACTTTGTTAGTAAATTAAACAAGATTTATAACTTTCACCAATTTGCTGTTTTTTCTTTAAAAAATGTAAAACGGTGTAGTTTAAAAATAGTCATAGCAAAAAAACAAGCATGGGGACCTATATTTTTTTTTAGTGTTTTAAACTTGTCTGACTTCAAAGTACTTGTGTGCAAAATTTAAAAAAAATCTCCGCGCTAGAACTTACTCGAAGAAACGTCTTTAAGTGTAAACTTTGACTATTCCGATCATATCTGGTGCAAACTATCATTGTTTATCGCAAACATTCGCTATTATCGCCGATATTTGAATTAGAATTTACCAACTATATCGGGAAGAAGAACGTCATGATTCACAGGACAGCATTCAATTACCCAGTCATGGTACATATATGGAAAGATGCCAACATTTAAATTATAATGATGAAGTACCCACTTCAAAACTTAAATGGGAGAAAATCTATATTATTTCAGGAGAAACATCAAATACCCACTCAAATATATAAAACAAAGTTTAACCTTACAATGGTTTCGAATCCGTTTTATTTGACTCTCTATCTGACATAGTGTATCATATTTCTTTTCAATGCTTTGGTAAATCTTACTCACCAAAACCACATACTAAAACCAAGAAAACGCCGTGGTTTAATGAAAATTGTCGTAAAGCTAAATCGGAGTTTCTTAGATGTAAACGCAATCTTGCCGAACATACCTCTTAGGATAATAAACTGTCATTTTTATCAAATCAGAGTAAATTTTCCTGTGTAAACCGTAATGCTAAACGTAACTTTGATATGAAAGCGAAACGCAATCTTTCTAATTTAAGTAAAAAATTAGCCAAAAAGTTCTGGAAATATATCAAAACAAGAAAAAAAATAACCAAAACGATATTAGTATGAGCGACTTTGTTCATCATTTTACGTCAATTTCTTATTAACCTCATGAGCATGTAAACATGGATGATTATAGCCTAACTCGTGATGAGATCTTACGTATTTAAATGTTAGATGCTCATTTCAATATCGAAAAAATACAAAACACAATTTCTTCATTGAATAGAAACAAAAACGCCGATTATTCTAATAATGTGGCCGATTTCTTTATTTATGCGAATGATTTTACAAGTCCTTATTTGTGTACGATGTTTAATATGATATATGACTCGGGCATTTACCCCGAGGCTTGGTGTAACGGTATAATTGTCCCCATTCATAAAAAGGGAGATGTTTGTAATCCTTCCAATAAACGGGAGATAACATAAGTAAATACAATCGGTAAGATTGTTTCTCTAACGTGACTTCCGGAAGGAGAAAAAAATGTAAACAAACAATCGTTACATCAAATCAGTAAATAACTCGGAATTAACGATGTTTAGGAATTAATTAAAAGGACGAAGATAAGTTCTGGTAATTATATCTTTTCAAATTGACAACCTTAAAATATTTTAAATCTGGAGATATTTCAATAATATGGACGCCACTATGTAACTTTCATATAAGGTCATTCATGTACAGTGGT
The DNA here is from genome assembly GCA_029582155.1 of Panopea generosa. Classification (NCBI taxonomy): domain Eukaryota; kingdom Metazoa; phylum Mollusca; class Bivalvia; order Adapedonta; family Hiatellidae; genus Panopea; species Panopea generosa. The sequence continues at coordinate 90,374,589 of CM055896.1, forward strand.
AAAAGCACATATCGGACAATGATTGCAGATACAGATGATAAACGTTTATAACACTAATAGTTTTTAACAATGAACTATTGAGAAACAATTATGTAAACAAGTCACTCTCAGAAATTATTGAAGTATACTGTTCAGAAAAAGTTATGACACACATATTAAAGAAAACGGAAGTCATAGAATTAGACAAAAAGCGAAAACGTGACGAAAAGAGCAGCGTGAGTGATCTCGACAGTAGTGGAAGTAATACGCCTATAACATTAAGGAAAAAAAGATAGAAAAAGTAAACCTGCAAATACCAAGAAAGTAAAAGGTATCGAAAGCATAGAAGAGAGCACAATAAATATGGAAGACATAAGTCAACAATTATTAGACATTAATAAGAATTGATCAAAGGGATTACTCAAATGAAAGAGGAAGTACTGAAATCCGTTTTTCACAGAATTGAACTGTTAGAAAGTAATTTGTTTAAAAAAGATCAAGAAAATGATGAACTGAAAATGAAAGTAACAACTTTGGAACAGAAAAATCAAGAATAAAATTCAGACAACACCAGAATGACAAAAAACAATAACAGATACAGGGAGAAAAACGCAAGAAAAGCGAAACGATATTAAACAATACGGAAGACGTAACACTATCAGAATAAATGGAACAGACGAAATAAACGAATACGAAAGCACGCAACAAACGAGATCAGCAGTTTCTAAAACATTAAATTCAAAGATAAATGGCTTAAACTTGAAGCATGAATGGAAAACGACTGATAATTGTTCAATTTCTTTCTAGAATGACAAGAGAAAACGTATTAAAGAGCAAAAAAGAGTTTAAAGGCACTGGGGTGAAAACCTTACAGCTATAAATCAACACGTTTTTGCGTGTCTAAAGAAGAAAATGCCAGACGAAGTGGACAGTGTGTGGACCAGAGAAGGGCGGTTGTTTTATAAGAATAAAGTGGGAAACAAACATGAGATCAAGTATGGCGAATACCAGAAAGGGGTAGACCTTCCATGGCCCGCAGCATAGAGAAAAACTATATTATAAAATAGCTTTTTCCAAACCGTTTTGTTATCATAAAATTAAATTCTGTACAAATACTAACTTTTATTGGTGACTATACATGTACTTTATGAAGTGTATAACCTATACAGTGATGCAGCACGAAGTTTAACGATTTGCCACCGTTATGCTGTTGAATAACAATATACTTGTTAACCGGAGCATGAGCCACAACCACTGGTATTCAATAAACAAAGAACACTATTCGTATGGACACACTCAGAATTTAGAAATGCATATCAGTTATCACGGATTATAAAATGTTTGTAAAATGAAAGTAAATAATTATAGCATACCCGTTTCATTAGAAATTAAATTATAAAAAAAGATAAAAAACACTCTACATACGAGCGCTGTTATATATGTTATGAATATGCATGTACATGTAGGAGTCGTTAATAGCCTCTTTATTTTCTTCTTTAAGGAGATTTTGCACACGACATAATAACAAAATAATAATTACTGTTCAACTAATGTAGCATTTATTGTGAATAAATATATATAAATTTACAAGTAACAGAAACATTATAAAATATGATATGTATATGATTAATATCAGAGAGAGAGAGAGTGAGAGAGAGAGAGAAAGAGAGAGTGATGGTAGGTTATCTGAAAAAGTATATATTCAATAATAATATATTTCACATATTCATTAACATGTGAAACAAAGGAAATGTGCATGCACACAGATTTGTTTTCCGTTGTTTTTTTTTGCTTTTTTTCGGGATTATTAATCATTATTTGTATGTAAACTCTTTATAAATATCTTAAAAGAAGGGAAAAGTCAATATAAACTATTTATTTTGGATTATAAAAACGTGTTTTTATTAAACAGTAAACTATACCAATATAATGTTCCATATTGTTCTAGTAACATACAAATATAGTTTTAAAAAAAAACAAGGCAATTATATCTAAAATGGGCACATGTGAATACATATTTCACGTGCGTGATAAAAACAGAATATTACTACAGGTGTCGTCAACAAGCTGGTCAATAATACGAAGTGCACTGCCGTATGTTGAAAACTACACTCATGAAATTTGAACATTCCGCAACTGTCTTTGATATCATTTGACAAATTAGAAGCATGAAAATATTGTTTTCTATAGCATAAAGCACATTAATTTTTTATTGATGTTTTTTTCTTCCATTAACCAAGTATCAATAGTATAGTTGCTCTAATGTTAGGCCATTTGATTTAAATTACGGTTCATCTCAACCAACTGTACGAATAATTGAGGCCACATTAATATTGATGTAGCTTTAGTTAATATGTTTTCTTGTTTTAAAAGTTGTACATAGATGTAATAGTTGATTTTATGGCGTTTAATAATGCCTACTTAACAACAGGATTACACATTATACTAGTATTTCATGATTAAATGCAATACAAAACATTAATTATTATTATAGAACTATTCTTGAGTTTGTATTTGTGTGTGTGTGTTTTTTTTTAAATTTATGTAATATGGTATGTCATTTTTGTCAAAGTTTTGTTAAATGCTTTAGTTAGGATATCACCAAGCTTTCAAGTCATTATAATGTGAAAAAGCATAACAAATATTTTTGTAGTATAAACAATTGTTTTATTTGTGCGTGCGTGCGTGCGTTCGTGAGTGAGTGCGTGTATGTATGTGTGTACGCGTTCGTGCGTGGGTTAGTGAATGTGAGTGCGTGTGATGTAAGGGACGTACTTTTATTTGATATGTAATATTATTTTCGTTTTGAAATTTCGCCAAAAACAAATTATGTATCATTCTGTCTAACAGTAGTAAAATCATAACTATATTTTATAAGTAAAGGTGAACAATTCCAATGACTAATATTATAGGCAAAACTCTTTGAATTTTTTTTGTTTTTTTTTCTAGTTTGTTTTTGTGTGTGTGTTATATTTGTTAAGAAAAGGTCAGTCATCGTGTTTTTCTCTTATTTTTCTTTAATATATTACACAATGCACAACCAATATGTTGTTCGTGGTTGCAATAACATTATAAAGATTATAGATGATAAACAAAAGTTAACAGTGTCGATCTGCAAAAATCATTATGTCAAGTTTAAAATTTATACTGTACAATACCTGTATGTACTCAAAATGTACCTAGTGTACTTAGATTAATTTTCCTTCTTTGCCTCTTTTTTACTCAAATTGTATCATGTATTTTCAAACAACTTTCCCAGTTTATGGATAAACATATAGTACTGTATTATGAATTCATTCAATGTCCGGGGATTTAGTAATAAAGTTAAACGTGAACAGATGTTTCATTTGTTAAAAGATAAAACCAACGCAATATGCTTATTGCAAGAAACATACAAAACCACTGATACAAATAAAATATGGAAACGAGAATGGGAAGACGAAACCTTTTTCAGTGGAATAGTTCAAATAGCAAAGGAGTCGGTATACTGTTAAATAAAAAATTATCATACACAATTAATAAATACAGCGAGCTAATTGTAGGTCATTAACAAGCACTAGATATAAGTATAAATGAAAAATGTTTGACTCTTATTAATGTATACTGTCCTAATAAAAACGACATCATTACTGAACACGTAAGAAAAAAAAAACATTTGTAATTGGTGATGATTTCAACAATATTATAGAAATTGAAATGGACAAAAAAATGGTGGATGCGATACAAATAAAAATGTAAGACAAAAACTCAACTCTGTAATTGATACTTTAATTTGAGCGATATTTTGAGAATCAAACATCCTTTTCAAAAACAATTTACTTGGCACTCTAGCACCAAACCACCAATAATCTGCTGGTTAGATTATTTTTTAATTTCTCAAAATATAACACATTTTATTAAGCATTGTGAAATAAAACCCGGTTATAAATCAAACCATTCAGTAGTTAATATAAGTTTAGAATTTTTAAAACTTAGTAAAGGAGCAGGTATATTTAAAATGAACAAAAGTGTACTATTAGAAACAGAATATCAAACTACTATCAGAAAAAAGTATCGCAAAGACAGTTAACATAAAGATTCAAACCCAAATACATTATGGGGACTTGTCAAAGGAACTGTAAGAAATGAAACAATTAAATAGTCATCAACCAAAAAGAAAAAGGAAAGGGAAAAAGAAAGCCAAATTAATATCATAATAAACAAATTAGAAACAGAAATAGGAAAAACATCTGATAGCATAACGATTGCAATATTAAGAACAGAATTTGAAAACTGTAAATATGAACTAAATGATATAATTGACAATAAAAGAAATGGCATGATCATACGTTCAAAGGCAGACACAGTTGAATATAGTGAACGAAATACAAAGTTTTTTTGCAAATCTAAAAAGGAAAAAGTCAGAATCTCAAATTATATCAAGGCTAAAAGTAAAGGATGAGATAACCACAGACCAACATGAAATTCTTAATGCACAGAAGAATGTTATGCAAAACTATATAAAAGAAAAGAGTGCACAGAGACAAATTAAATTTTTTTTAACCACATTGAAAACCAAATGTGTGAAGGAAAGTTAACTGAATATGAATGTGCGATTGCTCTTAAAAAATGAATAATCAGAAAAGTCCTGGAAAAGATGGAATAACAACAGAATTTTATAAGATTGTTTGGAACGACATCAAGCAATTTCTTATCAACTCTTTAAATTACTCTCTTGAATCTAAAAACATGACTGCTTTGCAAAAACAAAGTTTAATAACATTATTACCAAAGCAAGGTTAAGATAATATTATGTTAGAAAACTGGCGTCTGATTAGTCTTCTAAATGTAGATCATAAAATAGCATTGAAAACCATAGCAAACAGAATAAAAAATGTTTTAAACTCAATTATAAATAAAACACAAACCAGATTTATAAAAGGGCGATATATTGGAGAAAATATAACAGTATTTAGTGACATTTTAGATCACAAAGAAGAAAATTAATTACCAGCACCCATATTTTTTTAAGATTTTGAAAAGGCTTTTGACAGTATTGACCATGAATTTATGTATAAAACATTGAAACATTTTAATTTTGGAGAAACACTCATAAACTGGGTACGACTCTTCTACAATGATGTACAAAGGTTGCCCATTATCCCCATACTTGTTAATCATTTGTATTGAACTCCTGTCATATGAAATATCAGAGAATAAAAATATAACAGGGGTCGTCGTAGGCAATTGTGAAATAAAAAATAGTATGTTTGCTGATGATGCAACCTTCTTTACTGATCGTTCAAATAAATCATTTGAAACGCTTATCAATGTTCTAGATAGTTACAGTAACATCTCCGGAATAAAGTTAAATACATCAAAATGTACAATATTAAGAGCTGGTTTGTTGAAACACACTAATATTACTGTTTGTCAAAAAAAATATCAGGAATTTTGAAAAAAACGAAAACGCTTGGAATAGTGTTTAGCAACAATACAAACGAAATGTTTGCACTAAATATAGTTTCTAAACTTGAAGAATTCAAAAATTGTTTGAAAAGTTGGCAACATAGAAAGCTTACTCTACTAGGAAAAAGTACTGTCATTAAAACATATGCACTTCCAAAACTGATTTACCCATTGTCAGTTTTACCAAACCCACCACAAAGTATAATAAAAACAATAATAAACACGATGTACGAGTTTATATGGGACTCAAAACTTGATAAGATAAAAAGGACAACACTAACACAAGACTATGAAAATGGAAGTCTAAAAATGATTAATATTGAAATGCTCATAAACTCTCTTAAATCAAGTTTGATAAAAAGATTACTTGATAACAACAATTTCGGTCAATGGAAAGTCATATATTCAAATAAACTCAATAAGTATGGCAGTAAACAGATTTTGAAAGTAACTTTGAAAATGTTTAAAAACGATAACTTTCTAAAGGAAATTATAATATCATGGATTAAAATTAACAAGTTTGATAGGAAAATGAACATAAATAAAGACATTTTATGGAATAACACAAATAAAACATTAAATCTTCATAGGTTTTGCTACATTGATTGGTTAGAAAAAAAGGAATCAAATATATACAAAACATATATGATTTTAGAAAAAAAAGATTTTTTAATTTCAGGGAACTTAAAACTTTATATAAATTATCTAGTTCAGAATTTCATGGATATAACCAATTAGTATCAAGCATACCTAACGAACGAATAGAAAGATTAAAAGACCAACCAACCGATACCCAAGACTATGTTAACCTATTAGAAAAAACTATTTTCAAGCAAACAAACAAATCAATTTTTATATAGGTATCAATTATAAAAATGAAAAAGAAAAATAATATTAAATCTGAAATAAAATGGGAGTCAGACTTTCAACATATTCAGTTGGACTGGAAGAAAAATACACTATTCCAATCAAATCTAAAATTGAAAAAAAAAAAAGAAACTTCCTATACAAATACTTGATGCGCATAATCCCAACAAATAAGTCATTGATGAAATTTAAAATAGTAAATTCAAACTTGTGTGCATTTTGTAATGGTTAACATGTTTTGTATCGTTTATGTAATAATATTGATACATTGGTGATATAAAAGTTGAATTACAAAAAAAAATAATTTTTGTCTCTAACCTTAAGAAACCGAATAAATAATTGGTGTGGAACCGAGCATGTTTTAATGACGCACAATTTGGTTTTCGTGATATAGTATCTACCACAGATGCAGTATTTATTTTATATTCTGTTATACAAAAGCTATTATCCGCTAACTCTAAATTATGATGTTTATTCATTGTTTATGAAAAAGTGTTTGGCACTGTTATAAAAGATGCCCTCTGGGCGAAATTATCTCAATCTGGTATTAGCTGTAAAATGGTACATATGATAAAATCTATATATAACAATGTTAAATCATGTGTTAAACTTTCATCGAATATGGATTTGTCAGAGTTCTTCCACGTCACGTTGGGTATAAACTTTATGTAATCAAGCCCTTGATTACTGACGGTGTTTGACAAAGATCCGTTAGATGTTAAAACAAAACTGTCATTATTCGATTACATGGTTGTACCAATTTTATAGTATGGAGCTGAAGTCTGGGCGTGTTTAATTATAAAGAAGTAGATAAACTTCAAACAAAATTTTGCAAGTATTTTTGGGAGTACGTCAATTAACGTCAAATTATGCTGTTGATGTGGAATTAGGGCGATTTCCATTAACTGTAATAAGTAGGGAAAGGTCGTTGAACTTTCAATTAAAGTTAATGAGTGATGTTAACTCACCTATATATAGCATTTATATTAACCAGTGTAATAACATGAATAGGAGTTGTTGGGCAAATCGGATAAGAACTATTATTGACAATCTTGGTTATTCGAATTTAACTAACGAATTTCGGACCAATGCCAATTGATTCCCTTTACTTAAATGGCGATTACGAGACCACTTTGTTCAAGAATGGAGTATTACGTAAAATTTGAAATACATATTTTGATATGAAGACTATTTTGACAAGTTTGAAAATGATTCTCTACGAAAGCAATATACGTGCTTAAAATTACGTTCACATTCTCTTGAAATTGAGACCGGACGATATAATTGTATTGATCGTGCTAAAAAATTATGTTTCTCTGTGGTGACTGGAACGCGCGAGTTGGTAACGGTACAAAGAAAGACTATATCATGTGTGTGATATTCTAGGTGACGATGGCTACTACCCAGATACACCGTATAATCGTGCGTCTATGGACAATACCTGTAATTCACATGGGTTGAAACTATTAGATTTGTGTAAATCAAATGCTTTACATATTGCTAATGGTAGACTTGGTGATTTAATTGGTTCCTTTACTTATGCTAATTATATGCGATCAAGTGTAATTGATTATTTATTATTACATGAACATGATTTTATGTGTATTGATAAATTCCTTATTGGGCCATTTTGTGAATGGTCAGATCATGCAGCGTTAAATGTTAAAATTGTATGTAATACAGCAGTAACAGAAAAAGCGTGATTATGTTTTTACAAAAATCAAATGGAATGATAATTTAAGAGACAATTTTAGGCGAGGAATTATATCCAAACTTCTACTCTTAAATGCAATTATCCAGTGTGTACATTTTAGCAATAGCGAAATGGTTAATAATTGTGTTTCATCCTTCTCGGAGTTAATAAATGACGTTTCACAGCCATTGTTTATTGAAAAATGAATTGTATTGTACTGTTAAATCGTTTAGCAAGATAGCTGATTGATTTGATTTTGAATGTAAGCAAGCGAAGCTATTGTATACTCATTTTGATAAATATAAAAGTAATAAAAAAAAATTATAGACTTAAAGTCGACTTATAAGACACTTATTAAAAAGTAAAAACGCTGTTACAAATATAAATGTTTTTAAAGATATTGAAAGAATACGTCACGGTAAACCAAAATATTTTTTGAAGCTTTTTACAAATAAAAATAAATCTAGTAAAAGTAATAATATTAGTAATGAAGCTTTTTATGATTGATTTTGTTTCTTATCTTAATGAGGAGTTTTCAAGCGCATCAAATGATGATTATGATTTAATTCAACTAATTGTTCTTTTGAAGAACTCGATATGCCAATTACTGTGTCAGAAATAGAAACATGTATAAAAAGTTTAAAGAAAAATAAAGCCTTAGCTGGTGACCTACTATTAAATGAATATTTTATTGAATATTGTGATAAATTGACTTCACATCTTGTAGATATTTTAACGGTATTTCTAATGCTGATCATTTTCCTGATAATTGGTCAGAAGCGATTATGGTGCTTAATAGTAATAAAAGTGTCCCGGACGATTTCAATTATGACAGGGGTATAAGCTCAGTCAGTTGTGAGTCTAAGATATTTACGGGTATTTTAAACAAGTGAATTATACATTGATTGAAAATAATAATATTGTGAGTGACTCTCAGTTTAGATTTAGACGTGAAAGATCGACAGTTGATGCAATAGTATTAATCTTTTACACAAATATTGTGAAACTTGGGGGTTAGAGGTGAATACTGCTAAAACCAAGATTGTTGTATTTCGAAAAAAAGGTCCTTTAAAAAGCGATGACTATTGGACTTTAAATAATCAACCTTTAGAAGTAGTGAATGATTTTATATATCTGGGCACATTTTTCAATTATACCGGTAACTATTCTTAATCAGGAAGCATTGGCTGGAAAGGGTCTTAACGTATTAAACATTTTACTGGTAAATACTTGTAAATATACATTGAAACCAAAAACTGTCTGTCAATTATTTGATGCCTTTGTTGGCTCAACTCTTGATTACGAAATATGGGGATTTTCTAAATCAAAAGAAATCGAAAGAATTCATTTGAAATTTTGTAAATATTAATTGAATGTTAAAAACCTCGACAAGTAATATGGGTGTTTATGGGGAGTTAGGCAGACACCCATTGTATATAAATAGATATGTTTGTATTCGATTAAATACTGGACTAAAATTGTTAAATCTGATAACATTTTAATTAAATATTTATATAATCTATTACTCATTGATTATAATAAAGGTAGTAAGAAATGGGTAAAAAACATCAAAAACCTACTGGAAGATGATGGATTTTCGTATATGTGGTCAAGTATTGATGATGCAAATTTGTTAAACTTCCATATTGGTTTTAAAGAGAGTACTAGATAATTTTAAACATAAATGGTTGAATGAAATCGAAAAAAAATGATTAATAAGTAAGAAATTTTCTACTTAATGAGACATGTAATTAGACAATAACAATAACACCATCAATAATTTAACATACAACCATTATTGCATCTTATGTAACCGTGCACACAGAGTGTTTGTTTTTAAATTAGTTTATGAAGTCCATTAAATAAAGTGATTTAAGACTAAAAACTGGCTTACAACTGACAGCTGAGAAAGGCGTGAAAGAGTACTTGAGAGTTTATGTAATACATTATTTGATATTGTTTAAATTCAGTTATTACCCTCGCACAGAACCATCATGTTATTAATAATTTGACCACTACAATGTACATTAGCTTAGGGAAATAATTACGGATCAGTATCTTAAGATTTTAAGCCCGATTTATTCTCGTTTGTGAGAGGTATCAGCTGCTATTTAACATATTTAATGCGGGTAAATCTATTGTAATTCTTAATGCTGGTAAATCTATTGTAAATATTTAATGCTGGCAAATCTATAGTAAATACTTAATGTTGGCAAATATATAGTAAATACTTAATACTGGTAAGTCTATATTACATATTTTATGCGGGTAAATCTATTGTAAATATTTAATGCTGGCAAATCTATAGTAAATAATTAATGCTGGCAAATCTATAGTAAATACTTAATACTGGTAAGTTTATTGTACATATTTAATGCGGGTAAATCTATTGTAATACTTAATGCTGGTAAAAATATTGTGAATATGTAATGCTGGCTAATCTATAGTATAAAAGTAATAAAAAAAATGTATAGACTTAAAGTCGACTTATAAGACACTTATTAAAAAGTAAAAACGCTGTTACAAATATAAATGTTTTTAAAGATATTGAAAGAATACGTCACGGTAAACCAAAATATTTTCGATCTTCGATTGCGGAACAAGTTTTTACAACTTAGGCAAATCACGCTCGAAGGCTTACTTGTTAGAACCAGTAATAAGCATATGTGGAAAAGTGTCTTGCTCAAAGACACCACACATAGCGTTGGCGGAGGATCGAACCCACGACCCTTCGATCATGGGTTTGGTGCTCTACCACTGGACCACGCGCTCCACCTAGTAAATTCTTAATGCTGGCTAGTCTATTGTACATATCTAATTCGGGTAAATCTATTGTAAATACTTAATGCTGGTAAATATATTGTAAATACTTAATGCTGGTAAAATGTTTTCCGTTTTCCTACCCCGTACCCGGCAATCTGATCTTATTCATTATTTTAAACAATAGTCATTAATTGTGTATACATAAGAGGCTAACTGCAATTATTTCGCTTTTTTGCCATAAAATAATGTTTCAAAAACAGCCTTATTTTACATTTTCACGCTCATGTGTTATCAATGATAACTGAACTATGCATTATTGTTGATACGATATTAAAAGCAGAAAGCGGAATAATCTATTTAGCGATCGTAGCCGACGCGCTCACAATTCCGTCGTCGGTGCAATATACTGCATTAACAATATAAATTATTCATAATATTCTTTCCATCTGAACGGAAATACAATGGGCGCAGAGAAAATGTGTGTGAAAGACGCTTACATGAAATACATTTATTATTTGTTATGTTTTGCAATATATGTGTGCGTATGTTGATGAGTCTACGTAATTTAATTTTACTGTGTTATTGAAAAGTTATTACCTAACCAAAATTCCCCATGCAGGTCACCAAAACCATGTTCGTAGTCGCTGAAATTTCTGTAAAATTCAACACTGCCATTAAATCTGTGTTGGAACACCTGCAATAATGAAACTTTGTATAAAAAAATGTCAACGTTGCATAACGATGCGTTGGTTATGTGCTGGATGACTTTGGTAATAAGATATCAAGTTCTTTGGATGAGAGGTGTTTTATTTTAGGAGTCATTATATGCATTACCACTTGTTTTTTTTTATAATTGTTACAGTTGTTTCTAAATATAAAAGAAATATAATACTAAAATTTGAATAGCATGACCGCTGAAATAAATTCATTATCAACAGTCGCAATGTGTTTTCGTTGTCAACACGATCGGTACCAATAAACTTTTATTACAGCACCGGGCAATACCATGGAGGATGCTATATGCACGTGAGAAAGATTTCCGTCAACATTTATTCTGTCAAAGCGACTGCTACATTCATTCTAAAATGTGTATAGAAGCACCACAGAAACGCAGATAAAACCAGACTTCAGAACGTCTAATATTTATATATCCGAGGTCGTTATCATTAAAAGGCAATGGTCACCCATGAATCAACCACACTAAATAAAATCTGACCTAATATTAAGCATCCTGTTGATAATAATTTATGTTTTCGTGTTGTTTATTTTTAATAATATTTGACGTGCAATACGGATACCTTATTGTTTTATTATGCAGCATGTATGTTAGTCATATTAATATACACATATTATATTGTTTCCTATTGTGTAGATACTTACTGTCCAGCCTCCACCATCAGTGTCCATATCGCAATATACTTGTATCAGCTGTGTGCGCAGTTGCACAGTATAAATACCACTTATTGCGCCAATGTCCCATTTCAATATATCGTAGCAGTCGGAAGGTGCTGTTATATATTGACATGGTAATTCAAACATTATAAGCGATGTTACAAGAAACTCAACTAAATATTGATTAACTTAGTAACCTAAGGACGATATCTATAGTGTTTGTCTTTTTTCTTCTTATGGATAGAATTTTATGAAACTTGTAGTACTTTAGTTTAATGCATGTTCATGCAATATCAGAAATAAAAAAAAAAGCACGTGTTACCGTACAGCTTTTTTGATATTACTTCCTCATAAACCCGTTTTTGAAAGTTTGCATATAAAACACTGTATAAGTGTACATATGACTAAATATATATTAGGTTTCCCGAATATTCCACAATACTAAAATACAAATAATCGAGTTCGTCCTTTTCGTGCTACACGTCATCTTCATATTTTTAGTGTTAAAACCTTGTTTCATGTGAGTGATACTATCTCAGACGATGAAACTAGTTTATATTTAACAATGTCCAAACCCATATTAAAGACATTTAACGTTTTGATAAACAATATATCTTATTAAGTTTTAGTATTTACCTCACAGTAGAGCTCCTCGTTTAAGGCCAGAATAGGATGAGTACATTTAAACAATATCCCACATTGCATTTACCTCTTCTCATCTTGATTGTTTTTTTTTTGTAAATAATGCGTTGTTGGGAATGGTCAATTTTAATGTAGGATAACTTGTGGCCAAACCTTTTTGCTATTTCATGTATAAACAGAACAAAAATCAAAAATATTGCAGTTTTTTATTTTTGTCTAACAGAAAATGCACTTTCGAGTGACAAATACTCTTTATACAACGATTAATCATTATTTTAACTATATATATATATATATATATATATAAAACGTGTCTTAAAGGGAGTATATTTGCATTTAATTCTCAATATGGTGTCATAAAAAACTGACATATTTTTAAATGTATGGCGTATAATTATATATTTCCGCTTAACAATATACGTCGGTTTTCAGAAGCTAAATCATTTGATTTGTTTACCTTTCTATTTTGAACGACTGCATTTATTATATTCTAATCAACAATCACAAAACGCGACGGTTTACATAAGTGTGTACAAATGCCTTGTTTACGACTATTGTTAACACTTACACTTCGGTAATGGTTATACTTTTTAAAAAAAAATGCATTTACTAGTACATAACAGCTGTATAAGGGTAGCCAATGAATCACGAAGAAAATGTCAACAACTTAACAAAACAATTGATTGTGATAAGGCAATACGTAAATTTAGAAACAAAAGCTATATTGTAACTACAAATCATAATCTAACAACAGTATTTAAATCAATGCATTGGCCAAATATAAATGTAGCTTTGACATTTGTCAATTATACATAAACCATATTGTCGATTGCTTTTCAATCGTTCCGGTAGTCGATATTTAGTGATCGTTAGTTTCACGTTGGTCATGATCGTCTCCATAACGTGTTTTATAGTTAATTTTAGAATACGACAAAGCTTATAAAACTGTATACGTTCGGTTTATGGAAATTATTCTAAAACACTTCGCATATTACATAGTAACTTTGTAATACACCAAATGTAAATTTGACACACTTCGAAGTAAACCTATACTGTAAGAATCTTAATATATGAAAGAAGTTTACTTGAATTTACATACCTCCACAACCTCCTGTTGAGCAAAGTTCCACCTCATGATCTTTACCGGCACAGTGTTTACCCAAAAAGGACGGAGTAGGATTGTCACATGATCGAGACCGAGTTTTTATACCGGCTTCGCAAGACGAACTACATGTGCTCCACTGTAACCATTCAGACCAGCCGCCATCTATTACACAAAATGTATCAGAAATCATTCAATAAGGGACATCAAAAACAAAACGTTCCAAAGTAGTCATAGATTTTAAGACACCATTGCCAGTTTCAATATATTCAAAAACCGGTGAACGTACACTTAGAGGTTTATGTTTTCTAAAATTGCTTTCACTTAATCGCAGATCGTCAATTTCATTCTCTTGAAAATATTTCAAACATTGAAAATAATAAAATGAATATCAAAATTCTTATATACATGAACTTTATTTTATATTGTCTTTATTATTCCCGGTGTTCGGATAAAACGGAACCGAAATAAAGGTATCAATGGTATTGACTCTAAAGCTTAATGTTTTTTCCTTAAAATATATAAGTATATAACATGGAGCAGGGGACAGTATTCAAAATGTTTTAGTCCAAGATGACTTCCAAATAGTTAAATTCAACATAGTGAGATCTGCAATTAAAATTTGATATTTTTCGTATTTGTGTGCAAAAAATACTGTTTATGAAGTTTATATGAGATTTATTATTAGATATAGGGTTATTATTTTATGTTGACGGGGTTGCAACAAAAAAGACAATGTGGACTATCTAATGTAGATCTTTATTTACACTACTAGTAAAGCATGTATTGCTATTGTACTAGCTGATATATCCTATAACCTTCACGACACGTGAGTACGCTTTTTGGAATTTAAAAATGCACCATTTAAATACAAGTAATTTTAGTCCAGATAATGTCATTGGTTTTTATATAAAGTTGGTATACTTTAAGATTGTCATCGCTGACTTTTACTGCAAAGATTTCATGACTAAGACTTGAATATTTGGTTATTGTTTCCCCTTTTACGAAGCCACTTTCCTAAATAATTCAAATGTTCAATATTTCGATAGATTCACACAAAATACTAATTTTTCATGAATTAAATTGATAAACAATTTGATTATCAAAGATCAGGAGAGAGATCAATTTTCTTAACTGAATAGTGCGTTGATATGAACCTATGTCAGATTGTAATACTTTTCATAAAAGGGTTGTAAATAAGCAATCTTAATTAAAAAAGCTTAAGGAACATAAACGCTATTCATTTTAATGTCAGACTAATTTTGAGTCCTTAATAACTGCAAGCATTTCAAATAACCTATTTCCAGTAGTTTATATATATCTATTAAAGCTATTTGATAGACGCATCACTTGATTACTTAATCTCTGTTTAAAAATGCTGAGAAATTTATAAGTGTCACATACGTTTTAAGCATACCAGACTTCATAAAATAAAAATGTGGATAATATACTTTTCACTTGTAAGACCCATTTTATTTTATTTACAGTTACGTCGCTATCCATTTTTATCATGTTGTATACTAATTTGATAAATTTGATATTGTTTGAAGAACTAGTGTTTAACCAATGTTTGATTATCTTTTAAAGTACATACAGTTTCACCATATATACATTTAATTTGGATAAAGACTCATAAGAGTAGTTTACAAAAGTTTAAATGTGTTGGTAAGTCATTTAAATACATGTTAAAATGAAAGTGTGAGAGGCACCCTACATGCTTCACACCCAGAAAACGCATCACTAAATGGGTTCAAATATTTTACTTTATATACTTTTACCTGAATTTTTCTAACACAAAACAGTTTTTCTCGGACCACAATGTTTGTCAATTTATACCACAAAATGTCCTTTACCACAAAATCAAAGGCTTTTTTTAAAATCAATGAAAGCACAATATAAAGTCCTCCACACCTTGCTTTAATATATGAAAGATAAGGCCATGCAAAATGGAAATGTTGTATAATGTGCTCATAGCTTTTCGAAAGCCTGTCTGGGCTTCAATATTAACTTTATGTTTTTAAGCCCAGTTAATTATTCAGTTATTAATCAATCAAGAAAACAATTTACATAATGTGCTACATCTATCAAGTTTACTGTAGCAATTGTTTTAGATTTTTCTACATTAAACAGACCATGGACATACAATGCACATTATGTTTACTACTGCCTTTGTTTTCAGCTGCGTTACTGCATTTGTGCATCTTGATACTGTTTCACTCCTGTCCAACTGTCTTCTTACATTTTGTATAATGTGAAAAGCGTCATAAAGTATTAGAAACATTGACACAACCATTACATACATTGGCATTTTTTTCAGCAAGTTTGCAAACAAGTTCACTTTCAGCTGAAATTTCAAGTGGCCTTTCAACGTTTTTTTTGTGTATTTAAAGTGTTAGGATATTTTCTTAGATATAAAAGTGGAATACTGACACGTCTATCTCTGGCACCTGTTGTTGAGACTGTTATAAGTGTACACGTCAACTCTGTGAACTTACGTAACGCTAAATGAGCTTGTTTGGAATACGTTGCCATTCCAACAGAATTTGGAGCATTTTAGAGATCGTGTATGGTATTAATTTGATGTTTGGACCTGACCCAGCGATCCAATTCATTCCATGCGCGTTCTATGACGTTTATACTCGGGGTTATAGAGACATTGCCACTGGTTTCGCGTGTATTGCAAATGACGTCGTGCCCATAATAGCTCGGTGACGCGCTGCCGGAAACTGATCAGTGCACGACCGACGAGCACGAATTGAAACACGTTTTTATGTCAAACGGTTTATGATCGTCTGTGCATGAATACTGACATACCAAGGGGTACGTGTTGCAAGTAAGAAACGATTACGTAGGTGAGTCAACGTAATATCGCGATGAGTACGTAACGTTGTTGCACGTTTTTTTATCTGTGCTAAGCAACGAATGATTACATGTCGGTGTAAAACATGTAAGTGTAAAAACGGATGTTACTTACTTGCAAAGTAAGGGGAAAAAGATGTTGTGCTCGGACGCATGAATACTTCGTAAAATTTGAAACAAATGTATAATTATTATCTGCAATTAAATTTTGATAGCCATGTATAACACGTTTTAAAATATGTATATTAACGAAAGAAATATTCAAACATACAAAGTGTAAAATTTTCATTTTGGGTCAGTGTACATATGTCATATTCATTATAATTGTGTTAGTTGATTTCAAGAAATGTCTAATAAACTACCGTAAAAAATATACCAATTTGGACGTTCTTCATATGATAAAAAAAGAAAAGATAAAAAAACATGTTACAACTTGTTGTCAACTGTGCTATGGAATGATGGAAAAGTTATATAGTCAATGTATCAAAAAAAGTGAAAAGTAAACGTTAAGAAATGAGTATGTCGACTCGTAGGATATTAAACAGACAAGTGCAAAAAGAGAAAAGGCTTCATCGGTTTAAATCACAAAATGTACTACTTTCAAGTGTTCAGTCTAAATTTTGGAAATATATTGAAATGTTGGTAAAGACTTTCCGAAAAATAAGTAAAACACTATGGAAGTAGTTTCTGATAATGATGATATCTTAGGGGATACAGAATCAGTTTTGGATAAATGGAAAACTTGTTTTTTCAGATATGTATAATGAAACATATAAGGTATGATCTAAACCGTCAGTTACAGATGCAATCTCATTAAAATCAGATCAACTTTAGCGTCAATACTCTATTCACAGTAGATCTGACGGCCACGCATATAGGGTCACCTCTGATTTGACCTTTCCGCCAACCAATCAGAGCATTGCTTTCAATATTTTGAAAGAGAAAGTACAAGGGACGTTCAAAAATAAATCGGACTTTTTCTCTAATGATATTATTATTTTCCTCAGGATAATAAAACTTACATAAATGTAATCCGCTTTCCATTTTGAAACTTTCTGAATAGTTGTATGCGCAACTAGGATGATACGTCCAAAGCTACGAACATTTCATTTACCAAAGTAACCATATGCGGCGCCCGTCGTTTTACATTCCTTAAAACGTATTAAAACGCCGTGCCAATTGCAATTATGGTTGTCCAAAAGCTTTAATAATCTGCTATATTGTAACGTAACGTCATAGTAACACGACTGTTAAATTTGACGTCATTTGCACTTAAAATAAAAACGTAAACTGCGTTTTCGAAGATTGTGATAGAAATATTTGCATGGAAATATTGCTTGATCGAAAATATGGCAAACATAAAGTTTTGCATTGATCTTGGAAAGACGCCAACGGAAACATATATGTTGATGCAGAAAGTACCACGCAACAGTTTTGTAAAACGTGAACTAGTGTTTAGGTGGCATAAGAAGTTTGCCGACGGACGATATTCATTGGAAGATGATAAGGGGAGAGGACGAAAGTCGAATATTAGCAATGACGTCGCGACTTCTGTTTGAGATGCACTTGATAACGGTCGACGATTGACAGTTAAGGCATTATCCATTAGGATCGGTGTTAGTGTGTGAACAATTTATACAATTCTAACGGAACATTTAATTTAAAAGATGTCCAAGGTACACGTACGGTGGGTGCCGAGGATTTTGAAGGATAACGAAAAAGAGCGACATGTGAAGGATTCTAAATACATTCTTGAGCGATTAAAAAAGAGAGTGATGGAGTGTGCCGGAACACGCATTAAGGAAAAAGCGACCAGGCATACCTGTTACACCAGGACAACGCACCGCCACATACAGCTGCATCGACACAGTTGGAGATCGATTTGCTTGGTTTCAGCTTAGTCGACCATCCACCGTATTCAGCAGAAGACGTGGCGCCATTCGATTTTTTCCTATTCCCAGTAATTAAGTTGCAATCGAAGGGCCGCCGGTTCTCATCCCTGTCAGAACTACGTTCTGCCACTTCAAATATTATCGCACAGTACAACCAGGATTAGTATAGAGACATTTTCGATAAGTGAGTAAATCAGCATCGTAAATGCGGGGCATACAATGGAAAATATTAAAAAAAAAAAGACAAGCAAGTTATTGAAGAAACCAACGTCGTTATGTATATCCACTGTGTGCACCGGGACTACCGGTGTGCCTGTTTTTAGACCGTGCTACTATATTGTAAAATGTTATAACATTATCAAATGTCTTTATTACATGTAGCAGAAAGACAACAGTTTTCAATGATGTATTTTTTATTGTATTGAATGGAATGATATATTTCATAGAGAAAAAGTCTGACTTATTTTTAAATGTCCCTCGTAGAAGTATATTGCTATCGAAAATATAAAATATTAAGCTGTATAATGTGGATTATCACGCGTTTATAATTGTTTACGACGAAAAATTCATTGCTGCGTCCATGATAAACGTAAATGATTTACAGAATTTTAAGAAATCGGAGAAGATACCGGTACATATTTTTTTTATACAACATTGAACGGTCACGATGCCGAATCCACTCCCAGAAAACAGCACTATGTGATCGATGAATGTATTATATGCAATGTCTCTGTCTCGGATGTAAAGTGTATCTATCGACGTCATGTTGTAAATTTCAACGAACTACGAATGTAATGATTAATCTGAATTGCTGAATTGTTACGAATATAAATTACATGAAAGGTCAATTTGAGGTGACCTCATATGCGTGGTCGTCAGATTTACTGTGCGTAGAGTATTGAAGAGAAAGTTCATCAGATTTTAATAAGATTGTCACAGACGCTTTTATATCGAGCTTCAATTCTTATATAACGCTGCAATAAGTACATACAGCTGTTTATAAGACAGTTGACACTTTACCGTCTGAAATATTTAGAAATGACACTGTTATTTCTGTTTTACATACATTATTTATTATAGACCTCGATCAACACCAAGAACCGAGTCTCAGTTTAAATGTTGTGACAAACCCTTATCAACATCAGAAACATATATCTATTTGAGACTTACTTACATGATTTCTTAGATAATAATGTTACTGCTAAAGTTGTCTGCTGGTAGAACACCTGACTTGTTAATAGCAAAATATAAGTTACTAGGTGGTATATCATTTAATGCATAAAAAGTTGTATTACTCAATGGTATGGTCTATTATTTCGTATGGGGCAGCCATCTGGTGAACAAGGAAATGTTCGTGTATAAAACGGTTCGAAATATTTGTTCTTTTTAGGAGTCAATTAATTCTCGCCAACAGCCGTTATATCTGGCGTTATGGGATGGCAACCAGTCTTAACTAAACAATGTTTATGTATTTCGAACTATAATTTGACAATATCTAGGATTAATAAACGTATTTTTGTCTATTGTTACAATAAAGGCAAACATAATTGTACAAATATGAGTTTAAGAGAGGGTGAATACTTGACACAAATTAATTTTGCTGATTTTACAAATATTAACCACTCTAAAACGAATGAATACTGTTAATACAGCTAGTATGAATCGATACAAAAATGACTGGTTAATATCAGTAAACACTGAAGATAATAATAAAAATGAGGGGGATAAAGTGCATACTTACAAATTGTTTAAACAAGTATTTGGAACTGAACATTATTGCAAACTTACTTTACATAAAGAACATAAAAAAGCGTTTGCATGTGGTGTTACACCAATTCGGTTAGAAACCGGAAGGTATGAACGACTGCCAATTGAACACAGACTTTGCCCTTTTTTGCAGTGATCAAGTTGAATCAGAAAAAAACATTGATATGCATTACAGAAATATATCAGATAAAAACACAATTACCAATACCTGATTTCTAATTCTTAGATATATATTTTTAAGCAAATAAACGTTGTCTTAAAATGTATATCATGATTGATATCGTTGTATATTTTATTGGAAATATTAGTAGTGAATGTTCAGTCATAGTTAATCAGGTCGTCCATCTGAAAACAGTGGATTAATATTTATAAATATAACTTATTTTTATACTGTAATAGACAAATGAATAAAATGAAGATTCATGTTCTTCTTTTATCAAGATTAACACTGGTTGTGCACACTATAAATAGTAAGTGTATTATAGTATGAATATATGTGTTGTTTCATTATTGTACAATTACTGTGATATTAAACTATTGCTGTCTTTATAATTCTGCAAAGAATGACAAAGAATATAATGACTGTGTAAATTGTATTATGTTCAATATTGTGTATGCTATGATGAGACTGTAATAAACGATTATATACTAAATCTAATAACATATTTCACAAATGGGCAGTCTTTAGATATTTCAACAGTACCCTTTATCCTAATATTTTACATATAATTCATGAGATAAAATAATAACTTGTCCTATGTGAAAAGCTCAACTGCACAATTTAAATAAACAATTACCTATACAAGCTTTTTCAAAACAGACTTGATCATCGAAAATGTCACCAACACAAGGCAATACATCACTTGGAGGTACCGGGTTATTGCACTTACGGTACCGACGCTGCATGCCAACACCGCACGTAACACTACATTGATTCCAAGCCGGCCATTGACTCCATTGGGCATACACTAATATAAATACACATGATGTTACATTTATACAAAACATATATCAAGGTAAGTCGTATGCTATTTTACTACATGTACCTTGTACAATACTTTTTACACTTTATACACTTATGTTAATTGTTGGAGTCCAACAAGTGAACTAATATCAAGTTAGAGTTGATATATAACGTTTAAGTAATGTTTTTTCTCCTTAATAACATAGTCCAATTAGCTCACAGTTATAATAGCAATTATTAATCCACATGTAAATGTATGTCAAACAAATATAAATAGCATTTGTTTAAAATAAGTTATTGATGAATATTTAACAATTATTTCACAAGGGTTATATCATAATTCCATTACACTGATACAATAAAAAAACACTTTTAGCGATACAATTTTCGGTATGAATTTGTCTTAGAATCAATCAGCAATTAAAATACCAACGTAAACAGCAACTTTTAAAAATCATTTGCTGTATGGATCATTTGAAAATGTGTTAAATATAAATGTAATCAATTTTAAATGTAATGATACACTAAGGTCAATAAAAGTGGTAGTGTAGAAGATGTCGTATATTTTCAAATTGAAAATATATGCAATGATTCTAAGATATGACTCAATGCCACTTAACATGATCTACCGTCTTAAATCGATATGAAATAGGATGCAACCATTATCAGTTTTATGCAACAACGAAAATACGAGGGTCATCCGATATATACTGCAACATTTCCGTTAACATTAACGCAGTTGTAAACAGTCCACTAACCTTAATAAAAACATTCGGAGTAATATCCGTCGTGGTCATTTACCGATTTCCGTCGACTGAGCAACGACTCTATTTCCGTTGCTGGGTAACCACCCCCACCTGATCGGCCATGGCAACTTTTAGTTTTTCAAAGCCCCCATACCGAACAGTTTGTATATTACCATTTAGTTTGGGGAATAGGTCATTATTACATGGACAAATGTCCGAAGAGTAAGTTAGTGGCGACGATTAAACGCCGTTCATCTTGGTCAGACGTCAAACTATGAGGTACTCCCTGTGCCGAAACCTTATGAAAATACCTAGACGATTTCGAACAACCGGAGGCTAATGTCAAGTTCCTTGGCTAGTTCTCCACATTTATATCTTATGTCAGAATATAAAGCTTCTTTCAATTTTTCTACATAATAATTGAACAGTGCGCTTACAGCTTTTAACACTCTCCTTGCCGCTTGACCCTTCTGGTTACTTGCAAATAAGATAGAAAATTATTGCAACAAACTTCCTGTAAGGCAATATGAACTTCATGCGCAATTTTATTGCAGTAAGACTCAAATTTAATGTAACGCTTCCGTCCGATGTGAACGCGGACATGACTATGTCATTACTGCCACGCGACTTGTCGTTCATATGACGTCGTAATGGATGACGTAACGGAAAGTCTAGTCATTTTTGGACTGTCATTGAACAATAAGTCCGCCAAGTTCTTAACAACTGAAGCAGTAGTTATCAAGAATCTTGAAAGGTTGCATTTTATATTGGATGACCCTCGTGGTTATAACGGATGTCTCTTGCTCAACTTGTTAATATACACGTAAATAGAATAGGTTGCGATGGATATGCAAGATAATCACGACCAACACATTTTCAAACTATTGATCAGCACGTCAATTATATATACGGTATATATATATTTTAAGTTTTTACTGGGTACTCATTAATCTTCGACAACATATTTGGTAGTTTAAACGCCCTTCTCCATACGGCTTTTCGTAAATGCGATATGACGCCGATTTAATAAAATGTATTGGTATCGGTTAATCAAGTATATATGGTCGGACACCGAACATTAATTTACGGATATACGCGAACTATTCATAAGTGGCAGGTAAATACTTACGGACAATATGCGTTTAAACGAAAAATAATATACTGAGTACGACTCATGTGATTAACTCGAAGTTTGGTTTGAAAAAAAAGAAAGTATTTGTTGATAATTGACTAATTGATAAAGAAAGAAGAATTATGATATAAACAGTTTCTTTTTTGTCACGAGATAAAATTACACTTTAGATTGTAGGAAACACATCCTTTATATATATTTTGGCTTACATCAAGGACTTATATCAAATGTAAACTCACCTGGACAATTTTTAAGGTGACATATTTCATAATCAGTTGAATCCCCCACACAATGGAGACCCCCGTGCCGTGGAGGAGGATTAGTACACGTACGCGTTCGTTTCGTGTGACCTGATCCGCACGTCACATCACAACTTCCCCAATTAGTCCAACTTGACCAAGCACCATTAGCTGATATAAAAAATATAATTGAATATAATAATATACATGCTCAGCATGGATTTCTTATGGAAATCAACAAATTCCAAATATTTTTTTTGCACTTAAGTTCATATGAACAGCAGAAATATCAATATACAAATGTCTATTGTATCATAAGCATATCAATAGTAACGGTTAATGAATAAATAATATTTGCGAAAAGTTTTAAGAGCACAATCTCGCCTGGTACCTGTATTACAATAACTACCTTTTGCATAACGCGTTATCTGTAGTGTAACGTACGTTACATGTATCATGTTTCACGTGCGTTTATTATCCCCACCCCCAACGCCGAAGGCGAAGTGGAATATGGTAATGGTCTCCGTACGTCCGTTCGTAGCAATTTTGTCCGGAGCGTAACTCCAATTTTTCAATTGATTTTGTTGAATCTTCACACAATGACATAAGGCATTGAGGGCAAGATCAGTGTAAAAGAACCATAACTCTTCCTTGCTTACCTTTTTAATTATCTCCCTTTATTGAATTTAATTGTCCGAAGCATAACTCCAAAAGTATTCAAGGGATTTTGTTGAATCTTCATACAATGACAGAAGACATTGAGAGAAAGTGCAGTGTAAATGAAACATAACTCTACTTTTCTTATGTTTTGAATTACATCCCTCTATTAATTTACACTTTTGTCTGGAGCATAACAGGACATTGAGAGGAAGTTCAGTATACAAGAACCATAACCCTACTTTACTTATTGTTTTAATTATCTTCCTTTATTAATTTTACACTTTTGTCCCGAGCATTGTTTGAAAACTACTTAAGGGATTTAATTGAATCTGCACATAATGCCTGAGGACATTGAGAGGAAGTGTAGTGTGCAGAACTCCTAACTCTACTTTGCTTACTGTTTGAATTACCTCCCTTTATTTAATTTAATTGTTTGTTGTCCTCTTATGAAGGCTTAATACCGAAAGCTAGCTCAGGGTATGTATTTATATGTTTTAGTACTGTAAAACAGTAATCCCGTCTTATGTATTTATATATCTGATGAAATTAGTTACCAAAGTCACAAAGTCCACAGAACTGCCGGCATATTAACCTAGCGTGTGATATTTCCTTGCAGACATCATATACAGTGTTGAGCGAAGAACAGTCAAACTTTGGGTCGTCAGCACATTGGTTATTAGCTAAAATTTAATATAAATTATGTAAGCATTTACATTATTCCAACAATAGTGTATATGTTTCAAAACTTACAATGCTTTGATTAGATACATATAGATATACTCTTTTTTACTGTTAAAGCACATGTTAAGTTAGGATACGAAATCATCTTAGTTATTTGTTCCAAGTTTTTTAACATTAACTCCAGTAATACATGTAATATCCTTTTTGAGAAGCAAAGTTTTGAATAATGCATTGCTTATTGTGATATAAACATATACGGCGACACTTAATTCACATCAACCCGTAAAGGTTTTTACTGAACACAGGCATTTAAGGGACATTGTGTTGGTGACTTGTCAATCATTACTTGATATTATTTTTCACCTGTCACGTTGATATAATGAATTTTCATTCTCCTTTCGGTATGACAAATTAATACTAATTATTACTGAACACAGTCTATTTGACATTACCCACTGATAACTGTGATTCTAATATAATTCAGTATTATTATTGCCTGTTGTATGTCGGTCCTAAAATGTTACTCTCATTTGAACTCAGAGTTGTAATAAAGTTTCGTGTGATGGTCCTTAAAAATACTATGCACTTTTACTCAGTGCTGTTGTGTTGTTATTACGTGTTGTTTGATGGCTCTAAAATGTTACTCAGCACCTATACTCAGTGTTGTTATTACGTGTTGTGTGAAGTTCCTAAAACATTACCCACTACTTTAACTCAGTGTTGATATTACATGTTTTGTGAAGGTCCAAAAATGTTACCCACTACTTGAACTCAGTGTTGATATTACATGTTTTGTGAAGGTCCAAAAATGTTACTCAGCACCTTAACACAGTGTTGTTATTAAATTTCGTGTGACGGTATAAAAAATGTTACCAAGCACTTTAATTCATGTTGTATTACTTTTTATATCAGTCCCTAAACTATTACTCAGCACTTTATCTCAATGTTAATATTAAGTGTTGTTAGACGGTCTTAAAATATTAACCAGCACTTTATCTCAATGTTGATATAACGTGTTGTATGAAGGTCTTCAAATGTTACCCAGCACTTTATCTCAGTGTTGTTATTACGTGTTGTGTGATGTCAATAAAATGTCACCCACTACTTTAACTCAGTGTTGTTATAACGTGATGTGAGACGTCCATAATATATTTCCAAGCACTTTATCTCGGTGTTGTTATTGCGTGATGTGAGACGTCCATACAATATTTCCAAGCACTTTATCTCAGTGTTGTTATTGCGTAATGTGAGACGTCCATAAAATATTTCCAAGCGCTTTATCTCAGTGTTGTTATTACGTGATGTGAGACGTCCATAAAATATTTCAAAGCGCTTTATCTCAGTGTTGTTATAACGTGTTGTGTGACGGTCCTAAAATATCACCCACTACTTTATCTCAGTGTTGTTATAACGTGATGTGGAACGCCCATAAAATATTTCCAAGCACTTTATCTCAGTGTTGTTATAACGTGATGTGGAACGCCCATAAAATATTTCCAAGCGCTTTATCTCAGTGTTGTTATAACGTGATGTGAGACGTCCTTAAACTATTTCCACTACTTTATCTCAGTGTTGTTATAACTTGTTGTGTGACTGTCCTAAAATATTACCCACTACTTTATCTCAGTGTTATTATAACGTGTTGTTTGACGTCCTGATATATTACCCAATACTTCATCTCAGTTTTGTTCTAACGTGTTAAGTCACGGTCCTAAACCCACTATTTTATCTCAGTGTTATTATAACGTGTTGTTTGACGTCCTGATATATTACCCACTACTTTATCTCAGTTTTGTTATAACGTGATGTGTGACGTCCATAAAATATTTCCAAGCACTTTATCTCAGTGTTGTTATTACGTGATGTGTGACGGTCCTAAAATATTACCTATTACTTTATCTCAGTGTTGTTATAACGTGATGTGAGCGTCCATAAAATATTTCCTAGTGCTTTATCTCAGTGTTGTTATAACGTGATGTGTGACGTCTATAAAATATTTCCAAGCACTTTATATCAGTGTTGTTATTACGTGATGCGTGACGGTCCTAAAATATCACCTATTACTTTATCTCAGTGTTGTTATAACGTGATGTTAGCGTCCATAAAATATGTCCTAGCGCTTTATCTCAGTGTTGTTATAACGTGATGTGTGACGTCCATAAAATATTTCCAAGCACTTTAGCTCAGTGTTGTTATAACGTGTTGTGTGACGGTCCTAAAACACCACCCACTACTTTATCTCAGTGTTGTTATAACGTGTTAAGTGACAGTCCTAAACTATCAGCCACTACTTTATCTCAGTGTTATTATAACGTGATGTGTGACGTCCATAAAATATTTCCAAACACTTTATCTCAGTGTTATTATTACGTGATGTGTGACGTCCATACAATGTCACTCACTACTTTATCTCAGTGTTGTTATTACGAGATGTGTGACGTCCATACAATGTCACTCACTACTTTATCTCAGTGTTGTTATTACGAGATGTGTGACGTCCATACAATGTCACTCACTACTTTATCTCAGTGTTGTTATTACGTGATGTGTGACGTCCATACAATGTCACTCACTACTTTATCTCAGTGTTGTTATTACGAGATGTGTGACGTCCATACAATGTCACTCACTACTTTATCTCAGTGTTGTTATTACGAGATGTGTGACGTCCATACAATGTCACCCACTACTTTATCTCGGTGTTGTTATTACGTGTTGTGTGACGGTCTTAAAATGTTACCAAGCACTCTATGTCATTGCTGTTATTACGTGATGTCTGATGTCCCTAAAATGTTACCCAGCACTTAACTCAGTGTTTTATAACGTGTTGTTTGACGTTCCTAAAACGTTACCCAACACTTTAACCCTATGTTTATATTATGTGTTGTGTGAAGACATTAAAATGTTACCCAGCATCTTTACTCAGTGGTGTTATTACATGTTGTGTGACGACCCTAAAATGTTACTCAACACCTATATTCAGTGTTGTTATTAAGTGTCGTGTGACGGTCTAAAAATGTTACCCAGCACTTTAATTCAGTGGTCTTATTACCTATTGTTTGACGATCATAAAATGTTACGCAACACCTATATTCAGTGTTGTTATTAAGTGTTGTGTGATGGTTTAAAAAATGTTACCCAGCACTTTAACTCAGTGGTCTTATTACCTATTGTGTGACGGTCCTAAAATGTTACTCAACACCTATATTTAGTGTTGTTATTAAGTGTCGTGTGACGGTCTAAAAAATGTTACCCGGCACTTTAACTCAGTGGTCTTATTACCTATTGTGTGATGATCTTAAAATGTTACTCAACACCTATATTCAGTGTTGTTATTAAGTTGCGTGTGACGGTCTAAAAATAGTTACCCAGCACGTTAACTCAGTGGTCTTATTACCTATTGTGTGACGATCCTAAAATATTACTCAGCACCTATATTCAGTGTTGTTATTATTAAGTGTCGTGTGAAGGTCTAAAAACTGTTTAACTCAATGTTGGTATTACTGTTTGTGTGACGGCCGTAAACTATTACCCAGCGCTTTATCTCAGTGTTGTTATGGCGTTTTGTTTGACGGTCTTAAAATGTTATCCACTACGTCAACTAAGTGTGGTTATTACGTGATGTCTGACGGTCCTAACATGTTATTCAGCACGTATATTCAGTGTCATGTGACGGTCTAAAAATGTAACCCAGCACATTAAATCAATGTTGGTATTACTTTTTGTATGACGGCCCTAAACTTTTACCCAGCATTTTAATTAAATGTTGCTGTTACGTGTTGTGTAACTGTCCTAAAATGATACTCAGCACCTTTACTCAGTGTAGTAATTACGTGTTATGTGACGGTCCTAAATTGTTACTCAGTACCTATACTCAGTGTTGTTTTTACATGTTGTGTGGCGGTCCTTGAATGTTACCCAGCACTTCAAATCAGTGTCGTTATTACGTGTCGTGTGAAGGTCCTCAAGTGCAATCCAGCAATTTAATTCAGTGATGACGTTACGTGTTATGTGAAGATCGTAAAATGTTACCCATCATTTTAACTAAATGAAGGTATCATGGTTTGTTTGACGGCCCTGAAATATTACCCAGTACTTCAAAACAGTGTTGTTATTACGTATTGTGTAACGGTCCTAACATTTTACTCAGCACTTAGCTCAATTGTTACCACCCTAAAATGTTACCCAGTACTTCAACGTAGTGTTGTTATTACGTGTCGTATGGTTGTTCTAAAATTCTACCCAACACTTTAACGAAGTGTTGTTATTACTATAGATTTCCTGAAATTCCTGAGATCATTTTTCTTTATACAAAAAACGATTACCTCTGAGGGCGTCGCCAGACACGAGTGAGGTGCTGCGTACATATTTAATCAACCCTCCACTTCAACTTCCATTGACAAGAATATTCTATTCCAAAGATTATTTTCAGTACGTATACACGTGCAAAGTATAATCTGTGTAAATATTGTTATGCGTACCTTGAGTGCATAGTTTCTTGTTGCAGGCATCAACTTCACAGCACTGAGTACAGTTCGTTTGCTCAAAGGAACGTCCGACGATCGAAACGGGTGAAACGGTCGTCACAGGCTGAGAGCATTTCTGAAGTAATTTTAGCAAGGAAACATACAACTACTATTTACAACAATATATGCATACATACGATATAGGAAACTAGCAAAAATATACCTACTGCATAGTTCAGTAGAAATAGTAAAACACTATAATTAGGTAATTATTTTGATTTGACGGTAATTTGATTTTACCATATTGACAATGAGAACATGTTTGACTGCTAAAAGTATCATAGTATATAACCAACATCTATCTCGACCTTCAAAATATGCCTTACTTGTACGCACGATTGACACTTTAACCTGCCTATATTAGTGGGTCCTTCGTGGCCGATATGCGCTATCGGTAAATGACCATTTATATCTCATTGCTTACTTTACGAGTCGAAATAGGTACAAAACTTAACGTGAGAAAATTTGCCAGGTTCTTGCGAGTGGATATGTTCTACCCAGATTCATTCTCAAATAATAAAACTACGCAATATATTTATACATATATATATTTCATATGTTAAAAATGGCCTTAAATTTCACAAACTATCAATGTGTGGTTATCCTTTATATGAAATGTCAAAGTATTGCGTATTTATATATATTTATGGATACAGACGAGACTACGGCGAGCGCGCCTAACTGCAATGCAAACCAAAGTCACAAGTCCATACCATTAATCAGCTCAATAGAATAGGTGTCAATAATCTTACCTATACATTATGGTTTTACATGCAATACAACTGAATTGGGCGAACAATATACATACATGCACTGATAGCTTTATGAGTAAGATCAAGTTAAGGATTCATGACTACTCACACACTATATAAATGACCTTTAAAGGCACTATTAAATATCAAATTTGAGTGTTTAATACATCTAATACGAATGTTAACAACAATAATGACATAATAAAATTGTATACTTTTATTTAAAATGTATACAAAAGTGGTTTAGATAAGAACAGTGTTTACATCATTAGACTGGCATCCCAAGGTGTACGTGGTTCTGTTTCCATCATAAGACGTATTTGCAAAACATTTCTGCAAACGGAAATAAACAGTAAATGTTATGTTATACAGCCGTGTAAAGTTATGTCTAATATAAGGTATTCTTTGAACATAATCTAATTTAATGTACAATTTTAGAATTGCACAAAGATAATTCCAATTTACAAGACTATGTATTCTCAATGCTAATTGCTATAAGTTTGATCAATCATTTTGGTTATTTATTGTATATATGTATATATTGTCAGATCTTAGAAAGAGGTTGAACGACACCGTAAAAGTAGTAAAGCAATATTTCTGTTCTATCTAACTTTATGCTTGGTTTTGTTTCTATTTTATCACTTCGTTTAAGATATCGTTTTTTTCCTTTTCGGCTGATTTGAAATACCAAATAATTAATGTTGTTTTTATCAATGATATTGAGATGCTTTGTATCCATCTTAAAAATATTATTTCTAAGACAGATATAGCGTGTTTTCCTAATCATACTGCCTTTGTAATAAATATTTAAACGAAATACAAGTAGCCTTTATTTGAAATGGAATAAAAACAATTATGACAATAACAATCGCTACTTTATAGTGATTTTAGAGTTCAATTGGATAGAAATGGTACGAATTTATATGGGTTTTTTTTCAAAACTTTACATTATTATTTGAAAAAATAAAAAAAAATATTTATGCCACAAATTCCATTTAAATGAAAACTTAGTTATTTCAAAATTTAACTTTGTTTTACTTATTTGAAATA
Source organism: Panopea generosa (assembly GCA_029582155.1). Lineage (NCBI taxonomy): Eukaryota > Metazoa > Mollusca > Bivalvia > Adapedonta > Hiatellidae > Panopea > Panopea generosa. Next base: position 90,405,743 of record CM055896.1, read on the forward strand.
CTGCCGCGGTTGTATTGTGATTTTGGTAATCTTGCAAATTTCAGTATAAGTAACATACTTAGTGTTAATGTACAATGTGATATATCTTACCTGATTGTCCGGACATAATACAGTATTGTGACATTCATCGGTGCTGCTTACATCCGAACACGCATAGCAATCCAGTGAAACTGCAGTTAACATTAAGCTGTGTTAAATTTGTATAATTAATGTTATAATCAATTTGTAATCATTACACAAATCCGTTTTAAGTAGTCTTTGATATATAATATATGTATTATTATTCATCTTAATGTCACCTAACATGTATATTTCATTTACATTTGTTTGTAATGTACAGATGTTGGACACTGAAAATCAACAGCTACATAACTGCTAACACATATATTCGATTGCAAACGCTATATCTTTCACGCAAAACAAGTGGTAATAAATGATATGTTAAACATCATCATATAAATAGTTTAGTACAATATATGCATGTGCATAGTACAAATACATACATGTACACGCCACCTTTAGAGAGATTATCGCCAACCAGTACAGATACATTGTGTTTCTGAAATAGGAAATAAAACGGTCATATTACAGTATGTTTGTCGGATAAATATAAAGATTGGTGTCATGCATGTTAACACACTAAGACATCCGCACTAATTAAAAATATCAAAATTCGTTATGTCTGTTTTGATGACTAATCTTAGCAATCGTTTTTTGGCGATTATATAAATCAAACATTTCTATCGAAGATTCATAACAGCTTAGTTTTAATATGTGATTAACTTAAATGTTTATGACCAGAAAAGTTAAAAACATAAATTTTCAAGATATTGAAACCGACAAATTATCAGAGCTTATCAAATTACGTACCTGATCAGTTCAGCGCTAGTTCTAAAATGGCAGGTGTTTTCGTAAACGTAGGTTTGTCTCTGATATCTAAATATCTAAATTTCACTTTCAGGTTCATTCCGTGAGTTTATTTCAAAATAGCATTTAATATGCGTGTCACAGATAAGATATCATGACAATGTCGGAATATATTCCTCTATTTAGCCATAGCCACTTTTTGAATTTCAGTTAAAGTTTTGCACTCTGCGACATTTTAGGTGTCTTATTTTGAGTTGTATCTATAAAGAAACAGTCACTATCTGCGGCCTAAACTTGAGACTAGAAAGTTAATCACAGGGGTTTATGTAAACTTAAATTGTGTTTCGTAAATATTCAATAAAGGCAATCACATATATACTAAAACTGGCTGCCCTAAAATCCATAGTACCATTGCTAGATTTTTGACGATATCCACTTTTTGCTGGCTGTAAACCCAAATGTACACAATACTCCTATATAAGTGTGAATGACTAATGAAAATAAGTTCAACTCTTGGATCTATTAGAACAGTATTTAAAGCTTATGATCATGACTAGTTAGCAGAAAATAGCTCACAACGATGATTTTGAAATACTTTAGACGTTAATGAACTATTATAAATTTAATAAAAAAAATAGGAATTAATGCGCTATTACAGCGCGCCATCTGCATATATTATCACGTCTTCGTGTCTTGACTGTGACCGAAAAGGACGTAGAGTAAACCAGTCACGCGGAGTTTGAAGTTGTGTAACCAAACTCTCCTGGGCTGGTTCACTCTACTTGATCGGAAATATACGTCGGCTGGCTGCTGCGTGTAGGTTATTAAGTGATGCAAATTAGGGAAAGTGTAAAATATGGCGGTACTGTTATCTTTAGCTTTTTTTTGTTCTTTCAGAAATGGTAGCTGGGCGGTGTATATTAACTTATAAAACGTATAAAATAAATAACCTTGATCGAAGTGTTTGATTCTTTAACGAGTGGTCCGCTCGTTTATAAGGTCTTTATTTACAAGTATCCCGATTGTATTTCGACAATCTCCGCCAATGTTCCAGATTACACACATCAATACACGTATTGTGATGTGCACATTATCTAGATTCTCAGATTCGGCAAAGCAAATATGGAAAACAGAGGGAGACATCACGTTATGCGCATTATGACATTACAATGGTAGAATACAAGACAACTTAACCCACTGAATATATGTATTACACAGTTGTGGCATAAAGAAGCGTTACATATTAGGTAACTTACCGCTTTTTTTTTAGAATAAACGGAATGCAGTTGTAGTGTGCGGACTAGACCGTTAGATAATGGATCCATTAGCAAGACTAGAAAAGTTATGGATTGACTAACATTATACATCGTTATTGAGTTTTCTTTTTGTTAAATACATATTGATGTCTGCAATAAAACTGAATTGTTTTCACGAGCGCTACATTATGTAAACGCACTGACAAACAATGGGTATCAAATAAAAGTTTGGTCCAATAACATTTGAACAGGATCCGCTCTCGCCTCTAGGATTGGTACTAGTTATCTCTTGCGCTATTACGTCACGAATAACATTACCGCTGTCAATACTGAGAGGCTACCAAGAGTGTTTTGTTTAGTACAGTTATTAAAAATGTAAATATTTTTTTTATTTCATATAATAATTCGTCGCTTCAGCGCAATAACCAAACTCGTGGGTTCATTAATACACTGAATGGAATAAAAGTATGTACTTAAAAACCGTCTAACCGCAAGCGGCTGTTTAATTTCTAAACGCATCCCTTACAGTCAGTTCCCTATACTTTGTTGTTCCGACAGACGTGTTTCCGAACAAACTTCGTGACTCACCGTTTTATGCCGAAGGTTTTTATAAGAGAGAGACGAACATTAATTTGTAAACAAAACATGTTCTTAGTTATGTACTTATAATGCACTTTATAATTATTTTGTCGTATGCAAACTTTCCCAGTGATCAAATATACATATAATCTATCATCTGGAAGAGTAAAACTGACTTAAACTGAAACTAAAAACGACTGTTTCTGAAGTTTTATTTTTATTTTTTATCTTGGAGAAGAATTTGGTATAGTCAATGCTGCTTGGAGTAGAGTTTTTTAAAAAATGTCCAACCTACTTCTCCAGCAAACCATCAGCAGTCCCAATGGCCAGGATTTCAGCGCTCACAGCGCTTTTATTGATATTTCAAACATAACACCGATTTACATGTAATTAATACTTTTCTTCGTTAAGTTAAATGAAACAGCCTCTTGTAAACTATTTGTTACCTCATGGTGGTGGTCACATTTTTCTAACATATTTAGCTATCAAAAATCTCGGCAAGTTTGAATTTGTCCAAACTCATCCCCGAAGTTGAAAATGACCGTTCATGAGTATACAGTCTTGAGAAATGAACGACGTAAGTATAATTAATAAATATGTTCCATTAATTAGTTGCGTCTTTCGTGTATATGTTGCCACATTTGCAAGATAATAGTAATACAGAAATATTTTTAAATTTAAGTTGTCATGTTTTATAGTGAGATGTATTTGTATATATGTATTTATGAAATGACGTGTGGAATAAGTACGATTACATTGAATTGATGTATCGATTATGAAACAAGTTACAACTCCAAATTAGATAAAACTTATGTTCTCTTCAATGACATATGCCTATTGCAACCGCGGCCTATTACAGAACAATGGTTATTGAAATACTTGTTCACATGCCTTATGCTATGTAACATGTGTCCTGCCACTGATGATGGCGTTCCCTTCCTCGTTCGATAACCACTTCTCTCAGTTTTTGAAAACGAACTCTTCATTATTTCACTCACTCATTCTCTCAAGTAACCACATTCTGGTCCACACATCCATTCACTTGCTAACGAATGACACGCCCTCACACGCGTACCCATACAATAAATGATTATAACGTGAACATGTTTAATCCGATGTATTGTTGTTTCATTAATGACAATGATTAACAATTGTGAAATACTATTTCAAACTCAAGCTCAAAGCAATATTTTCACAATAAAATTCTTCTATAATTTATTATCCATATATATTTGTATATTAGAAATAACATACAATGAATGAAATGCTGCTTCGGTATGAGTTTTGTTGATAAATTATGTAACAAGGAATGGCAATGCAGCTTTGATGTGAGTTTTGTTGATAAATTATGTCACAAGGAATGGCAATGCAGCTTTGATTTGAGTTGTGTTGATAAATTATGTCACAAGGAATGGCAATGTAGCTTTAATATGAGTTTTGTTGATAAATTATGCCAACAGGACACTCTTTAAAAGCGGTCAAACTTGATTTCGTTCTACATATTCAATTCGTATCTATCACATTCTAGATATATAAGTGTCTAAACAATAAAGATAAGCTGTGTATGCTTCAATGAAGATTGTAGATAATAGTCTACAACTACAAACGGACTTAATATTTAAAAAATTAGTGCCCTTATGATAAACATGTTTTTGTTGATTTACCTTAAAGGTATATTGTATATGTTTGTAAATGTTAAGAATTTCGGTAGTTTGTTATTTGGCTTTCCGTAATATTTCAATCACACTATGGTTGTGTCTACGAGAGAATGTTTTCAAAATGCAGCCACACTGATATTAATATATCGCCGAAATCTGATTGATTGAGCTTTTTATTCCTTCATAAATGTACGAGGGGTTATCCAGAAGTTCGTGGATAAATCTCATAATATAAAGAGGACATGTCGGATTTATTTGGAGTTTAAATGTATTATATTTAACATCACTTCAAACCGTACGCAAAATATAAAGAAAATATATAAAAGTTACATGTCTTTCAAAAATGTCATGTACGCCTAGCTGCCGCAGGTCAGCTTTACGTTACGTCGTCGCGACGTCAATTCATTTCACAAGTAATTTCCCTACTCTTGCCTGTCGCTCAACTCATACATATTAACAATCGAGGAACCCTTTGATCACTCTAAGGACTTGCCTGTTATTCATTCTTAATTACCATGTGCACTGTACCGTAACCTATACTTAGTTCACAGCATAGTTCATGAATATTATTAAGGCGATCCTTACTGAGGCACCTTTTACCACGTTGGTGATCCATTATTGGTTCTTGTTCCTCACTGTACTGTTTGTGCCATTTGAAGACTAGAAAACACACTACAAATAACATTCTCGGAGCCTTACTAAGCATATATATCACCTGAATCAGTGTTTTGTTGATATTGACACAAAACTGTATTTCCGCTCATTTTTCACCTTTTCCGCAGACGGAAGTTTTGCTTATTAACGAGTTTGCCTTTTTTATATAAGTTTGTTTAAACTCCTAACACTTGCGCGCCATACTATTACTGAAATAACCAATGTAAACATTGATGACGTGTCATCAATAATATATGATTTACCGCGAGTTTTACAGGGAAATCATTGTTATTTTTCAAATATTTATCTGTGAAATTGTTCAACACTTTCAGCTGCGGCACTAACCATTTATGCATGTTGCTATGGAGACCATAACATTATTATTAACATAAGAAATGCACTAAAAATCTGTACATCGATGACAAATACAACAAATCTTATCTGTGCCAAATATAGTGATGTACTTGCATGAATATGGATTTTATTCAATTTGTCCATGAACTTCTTGATAACCCCTCGTATACATTCAGTTACAGCCTACCAAGACAGAACCAGTCGAACATCCGCTATACAGAGGTAATATGACACAGGCGTATGACATGACATTACACCCAGTTACAGTTTACTGACAAAGTATAAGTGTGGTCATATCACATACTATGCCATCCAGTCTTATTTTACAGACATAAGACGAGTATGTATGCGGTTAAACTAAGACACTATAAAACTGATTTAATAAACTACTTACACGTGATATGATACCTCATTCATTCACAATTAACTAAACACACAGAACCGGTTTAATTGTGGTCACACTAAGACACTATTCGACACTAGTCTATCGCAGAACCTGATATATCCCAAATCAAGTCTATTAACATAGCAATTGAACGCTTCCTAAACTTTGACGTCATTCAAACTTTCGGTTGAAGCAAGTGACCAATAAAAGTACTCAAAAGAAGCTTTCCCAAACATTGCAATTTGACGAACCTAGCGGGGAGAGCTGGGTCCGTTCTATAGACTAATGCGATACACTGAAATTATATGCCGTGACGGATGATATGATATCCCTTCCATTCACTGTTCACCAGGTTAACTACACAGAATAATTTTGCTCTAAGTTATATACAAAATAAGGTCCAGTAGTTAAAAATCCACATTAAACATTGTTTTTAATATGTTTATATACTATAGCAGGAGCGTTTCTACGCATGAATATGTACATTTGACATTGACATTATATTACAACCAGTCACATGTTATCGCCACAACACAGGAGAATCTTCTGCGGCTAGACTCATGTAATATACCACTGTTACATGGCATGATACTCCATCCAGTTCCAGTTTAAGTCCCGCAATGCTGCAATACTAGATCACAGAAACATAACTTGATACGACATCCAATAACAGTTAAACACCAATAAATGTCAGGACTCTCCCGAAGCACCGATTGGAATACCAATCAAATATTGATTACATCAAGCCTGTGTCCGACAGTGTAAACAAAGTGACAACGTATTTTTTCTAAAAAAAAATACTAACTTCATAATATGTGTTTCAAACTGTTAAAACATATTATCAGGTACACAACTAATAACAAATACTACTTTAAGTAAATTGATTTGACAGACTACGCGTGTATATGTTATTAATGTAATTACAAAATCCCACTGGCGGGTTTGGCAACTAAAACTCCATTTTGTTTCAACAATAAGCATGTGTTTCCTTTTTTATCAGTTCTTAAACATTTCGTCTCAGCTATTTAAAAATACTAATACACGCATATAGCAAAGATAAAGAATTATTTATAATATAAGGAAGTGTTCATGTAAATAGTTTTTCTTAAGTTATTAATGTGTTTTGCATAATTAAACCTAGTATAGGTCTATATACCTTAACACTGTGCCCATAGTAGTGTAAATATAGCATATCAAAACTTACTGGTAGAGGAAGACCTAGGAATGAATCAAAGTAGAACCGTCTAATATTAGTATAAAATACTGTATTGCAAATAATAACTAACTGAGAACATTGACAATATATAATAACAATGATTATATATATATTGCTTTATAGTCACTCAACAATTGATTGATTTTATTAGTTTAATAATGTAATATCCCTCTGTCGGCAGGGAATAGAATTTACCGACTGCTCGTTCCAAGCAGAGGGGTAAGATCCTCCCCGAAAAGGAACCCACCTGTTGACCGTGGGTGGCGACCCGTGCGGTTGGATGAAGGAGTCCTGGTGGTTGAGCGCCGCAGGAGTCTGCGACGCAACACACCACTTTGGTCCGGATTTCAAGTCAAGACGGGAGGTCGGATGGGCCCGGTCTTGATCGATCAATCGGTCTGTCATGGTATTTTTCTTGGATTATATTTTGTCATGTATCATCCTTTCTTCATTATTTCATCCCCATTGATTTTTTCCATTTTCATATACTTGTCTATATTAATTTTCAATGAATATACTTCCAGTAATCTAATTTCCAAATCCTTGAAAACTGTCATGGCTTATGGGCTAACCTTGTAAAGTAAAATAATATATGGTTATAAATGGATGTTGGCGCGGTTTTGTCTTGTCGGGACTTGAATTTACATCCATCGGTTGGTATGCGGGATCTGATGTATTGCTTTGCTTGAGTATATTGTTCACGTATTCGTGGTTTTGCTTGTGAACCGCGAGAGGTGAAAAAATTGAAATCCGGCAAAATACTAATCGAATGTTTGAAAAAGAGTCACTCAGACAATTTACTTTCAGTCAAAAAATTTGTAGAAATACCGGTAGAGGTTCGTCCACACAACACACTTAATTCCTCCAAAGGAGTCATTCGTTCTAGGGAACTGGAACAATGCACTATTGAGGAAATGAGTTTTAACCTGAAATCACAGGGGGTCTCAGAAGTGACACGAATCAGTACCAAGAAGGATGGCATTGTTAAATTTACAAATACTTTTATCTTAACGTTCAATAACCCCAATCTTCCAAAAACAGTAAAGATCAGATATTTGTCTTTACCTGTTGATCAATTTATCCCAAATCCACTTCGGTGCTTTAATTGTCAACAGTTTGGACATCACCGAGAAAGATGTAGATGAGATGCCGTGTGTGCTCGATGTGGTGAAACAGAGCACACCGACTGCGCGTCATGCACTAAACCCGCCCGTTACATTAATTGTAGTGGCAACCACGGGGCTTTCTCGCGAGATTGTCCAAAATGGAAATTTGAGAGAGAAATACAAAAGATCAAGTTGGAAACAAAAATTTCATTTCCTGAAGCCAGACATCTTGTTCAAAGTCAATCTCCATCAATTCCATCAGGCAAATCATATGCTGATGTGAGTAGAATTGTTGAGAAGAAATCAACATGATGTATGGAAGTTCAGACAGATATCACCTGGCTAAATGAAAACCCAAAATCATATATTTCTATTATTCCTGGTACATCTCGTGTTACATCTGAGACTCAGACATCCTCTACTGTAAAACCATTTATTAAACCCAAATCTGTCATAAAAAATAATAAGAAACCGACGGTTTCTGAACATGATCAGAAAACGTCAAAGTCGGTGAACTCGGGGAATGTCCCGAGTTCACCAAAAGCGTCGAGCTCTGGTGGTTCCAAGAGCTCGTCTTCAGGTAGCTCTGGTGTTACCAAGAGCTCGTCTTCAGGTGGCTCTGGTGTTTCCAAGAGCTCGTCTTCAACTACCTCTGGTGTTGCCACGAGCTCGTCATCTGCGAACTCTGGTAATACCAAGAGTTCATCTTCACCACGTAAGGCTGGAAAAATTAATGTGGCCGCTGCAAAGTTGTGTGATCCAGGGAGGCAACCGGAAGAGTCTGATGACCCTATACGGTTGCACAATAAATTTTAACACCTTGATATGGAGACCGATGAAGCACCATCGGATTCCATTTAGGTCGTGAAAACGAAAGCCCCTATAGATCCTATTATTCCACCTTAATGAACGATTTAAATTCAAATAAAATAATACAATGGAATTATCGAGTTTTAAAACCGAATTATGATGAGATTAGTTTACTTTTAAATAAACATAACCCTATTGCATTTTGTCTTCAAGAAACGTTTTTGAAGTCAAATGATAAAACTACCTTTAAACAGTATTCTTTATATAATACAATTTGTGATACAGGTGAAAAAGCAACTGGTGGCGTGTCTATTCTTGTCAATAGAAACGTCCCGCACAGTACTATTGCATTAGACACTAATCTGCAAGCAGTTGCAGTTAATGTTACAATGCATAGAGTTATTACAGTTTGCTCTTTATATTTACCACCAAGTACAACTCTTGATCCGAAGGATCTCGATAAACTCATTGCACAATTGCCATCACCTTTTATGCTTTTGGGGGATTTTAATGCCCACAATTACATATGGCGTTGTAAAGACATTAATGATAAAGGTCATACAGTTGAATATTTTTTAAATCAAAATAACCTATGTCTTTATAATGATTATAAATATCATACATATATACATCCTGCTTCAGGATCGAAAACTTCCATTGATTTATCAGTTTGTGAGCCATCACTTTTGTTAGACCTTTCATGGAGTGTTGGTGACGATCTCAGCGGGAGTGACCATTATCCGATATTTTTTACAAATATCGGACCTCCACTTCTCGATAGAAATCAACGATGGAAACTTCGCAAAGCAGATTGGCCTATGTTCCAATCTCTCTGCGAAGAACAGTTAAAGCCTGATTTATTTAATGATACGGATGATCCTGCTGGTCAGTTTTCATCAATATTATACAATATAGCAGAAAACTCTATCCCAAAAACCTCGACAAATCCAAAACGCCCTCAAAAACCATGGTATGATGATGACTGCAAGAATGCAGTCAAAGATCGTAAAAAAGCATTAAGTCAATTTAATTTACGGCCTACACAACATAATTTGGACAATTTTAAAGTGTTTCGTGCTAAAGCAAGACGTACTCTTAAGGAAAGTAAGAGAAAGTCCTGGAGAGATTACGTTTCTAGGCTTAATTCTCGTACTTCCCTTAAGAAAGCGTGGGACATGGTCCGAAAAATATACGGTAAGGGTACTCAAGGTTGCGTTAACCATTTAAAAACTAAAAATCATACTGCCACATCTGCCAAAGATATCGTTAATACTTTGGCAGATACTTTTTCAAAAACTTCATCTACTACTAACTGCAATCAGTCAGGACCCACACGGTCATTTTAGTACGCAACCCTGCTCACTTAACGACAGCGTAGCAACGGTGAAAATAGTCCAGTTTCAGCATCGCAAGCTATTTTTGTCGCCATTTTTTTGGGGGTAAATTACGGGGGGAAATTGAAATTGTGGTCTCAATACCACGATTTCAGCTTGATGTTCGAATCGGAAATATTTATAATAATAAAAGAAATGCTGGAATACTTAAAAAATGTAGTATACTTGCTTTGTTTGGTCAAAATATCGATTTAAACCTGCACAAAGGCCACTTTTTATGCTCCACTGTTTCGCCGTTCTTGAAAATCGCTCATTTTCGATTCACGTTTAGGCTATTATACGAATGTGTTTTTTTCTTTTTTACATGTGCTATAAAATCAGAGCTTTTAGTAAGTCTGCCACATTTAAACTATTATTTATAACGACGAAAAACATGCACAATACTAGTTTTTTTAACACCACTTGCTCGATTTTTGCGGTGGTGAAAGTGTCGAGTTCACGCAGATCGATTCTATATGGGGGTCGTCTCAAAAGTAAACGGAAGGCAACATTGTTATTTGTTCCTTCCTTTTTTCTGTCAACCAAAGCGCACTTTATTGTACGAGTTTTTATAAAATAAATTACATCCGTTTTCAAATAGCTTCATTTATGTGGTAGACTATAGTTGCAACTAGCGTAAAGATATATAGAGCCTAATAATGTGTTTGATAGGTCAGGTTTGTTTATGAAACAATTAATAGAATAATTAAAACTGCATACTGTTTTGTACTCACCATTTAGAATTTAAAAAAAAAATATTAACAGTATTTTTATATTTTTTTTAAAAAGCCATTTTTTATAACAAAATTTCGTTCTAAAAGCTGTTAAAAAAATCTGTATTAACATCAAAATGTCTGATCTATGATATTGCATTGAATCAGTAAGTGCACTAAACACTGAATTGCTATTAAGTGTAAATAATGAAAAGAAAAATATCATTTTAAATATGCATGTACAACTGAGTTTTAACAGTAACTTAAATACACTCTTTATGTCTTTGGTTTAAGATGATGAACAAATTGGCCTAATTTATGAAACAATAATTTCAATATCCAAATGGTCTTTGCCTGTGCATTTTTCTTTTCTTTATTAAATGTATAAATATACACACTGAACACTCACAAGAACAATTAGTATATTGATATAATTGTTTTATTTAGCCTTATTTTTTCATTGTCTTAAAAAACTTTTTTTTTTTAATTTTCACCAATAGGATTTATTTCGTGAAGAAGCAGCCCAATGCATCAGTATTACTGATATAACTTTTTTCCTGTGCATGAAACTTTACTGAAAGCTTGATTTTATTTCTAAAGATATTTTAGCTTTCCATGACAAAATAATAACATTTTATTAAAATTCACAATTTTAACCAGTATTGGGTTTCTACTGGCCTCTTAGTATTGTATACTCCAGAAAAAGTCACTGTGTGGCCCATTGAATCAAAAGGGGGATAAACAAATTAACATTATTTTTTTAAGAGATTTACAAACAATATTGTGTTTGATAATTGTTTCACAAGCAATTGAAACACTACAATTAGGTTTCATTTTACTGACAACATTTAAAAATGTATACATAAAACAATTCCTACAAAAGATGATAGCAAGATCTGCCAGAGGGACAGCGCACTCGACTATTTCGATGCTGTTCTAAAATAACAGCTTTTTCAGGAAATAAGTACCAAATAGAAGACAAGTAAAACTCAGGGATGGAGAAATTGAACTATAATTATTGCTTATCTGTTAAAAATAAATTAGCAAAGTAATTCACCAACACTATTTATTTTCATTTTCAACAGTTTTTTTTTTTGAAAACAACAAAGGGAATGGATGACATATAGGCCTATGCACCAACTTCACCGCAGAGGACAAATACCGGTACAAGTTCATGAAAATGGATCTAAAGTTGAAATAATCTTGTACCAGCATGCATAGTTTATCACAGTTGGATCCCCTTTCATGAAAATAAAAAAAAAAGAGAAAACAAAGGATTAAATTTTACAGTAAAGAAGAGTTTTTTTTTACCACTCAGAGCGGACAAAAAAATATATTTTGCCCCCAGGGTCATAGTTTTTAACAAATTTGAGAGAGTACCACAAACGGACCCTATTTGTCAAACATCTAAGATGAAGGCCTTGTATTACAAACTTTAACCTGCTAAAAACAAAATTTCTAAGTCTAAAAGGGGTATAATTCTGCTAAAATGCAATCAAGAGTTATGGTTCTTATCTCTATGATTTTCCTAAAGGATTTTGAACACACATGAAAAGTTCCATTCATGTCCAATGATAGGATGATAAAATAAGTACCAAATCAAAAACTTTAACCTCTAAAAATCACTAACCAAAGTTTCCAAGTCCAAAAGGGCCATACCTTTGTAAATATTCAGTCCAGAGTTATGGTTCTTAATTCTGTGCATTCCATTGATGATACTGAACACACATGTGAAGTTTCATTCATATTGTATGAGTGGTTGCATAGATATTTTACCTGATAAAAAACTTTAACCTGAAAAATTAAGTCCATAAAGGGCCATAACTCTGCCAAAATGCAACCAAGATTTATGTTTCTTGTGTCTGTGTGTTCCATTGATGATGCTGAACACACAAAAACTTTAACCTGGAAAACCAACGCCGACGCTATAGCAAGTACAATAGCGCCCCCTACCCCCTATTCTACGTATAGTCGAGCTAATAAGTGAATTTACTATTTTCCCATAGTATTCATAAGCAAAAATCAAGGACCCTTTTCCGGGCTCCAATATATACTAACCCCTTCGTTTGAACAATAGTGAACCTCCTACTTTTACGATTTTTTCATTATGCTGAATACGAATGCATTCGACTCGCCAGTTCTTCAGAAGATTTTTGAAATTTCAAAATTTTATCCCTTTTTGGACCCCTGCTGGTTCATTTTGGATATCAAATACCCTTAAAAGGACTCAGTTTCAACAGTTTTGACTAAGCAATGCTCCAGACACCATATGAATATAATAATACCAAAAATGGATGAGAAAAACATAATTTTCTGTTTTCCAATACTATTTCTATGTAAATATCAGTCCCCTTACTGGGCCTCAATATACCCCAACACCTTCATTTGAACAAAATTCAAACTCTTCATCATTTATGCCAAATATGAACTAAGTCGGCTTATCAGTTTTGGAGAAGAAAACTTTTGAAATTTCAAAATTGTATCCCTTTTTGGGCCCCTGCTGGCCCCTTATGGACATTAAATCCCTTTAAAGAACCCAGTCTCAACTATTATTACTGAACAATGCTTCAGACAGCATTATAATTGGAATAATACCAAAAATGTATGAGAAAAAACATAATTTCATGTTTTCTCAAACTATTCCTACTTAAACATCAAAGTCCCCTTACTGGGCCCCAATACATCCTAGCCCCTTCATTTGAACAAAATTCAAACTCTTCATCATATGGATCATTTGTACCAAATATGAATGAATTTGACTCATCAGTTTCAGAGAAGATATTTTATTTTTCATATTGCTATCCCATTTTGGACCCCACCTGGATATTAAATCCCCTTTAAAGAACTGTCTCAACAGTTATGACTTAACATCGCTTCAGTCACTAATATGATTGGAATAATTAAACAAACTGAAGAGAAAAACACAATTTCCTGTTTTCCCTTACTATTCCTATGTAAACATGAAAGTCCCCTTACATGGCCCCAATATATCCTGACCTCTTCATTTGAATAAAATTCAAACCCTTCATCATATGGATCATTTGTACCAAATATGAATGAATTTGACTCAACAGTTCTTGAGAAGATTTTTGATAATTTATCCCTTTTTGGGCCCTTTATGGCTATTAAATCCCTTTTAAAGCACTTAGTCTCAACTGCGACTAAACAATGCTTCAGACACCATTATGATTGGAATAATACTAAAAAATGGAAGAGAAAAACATAATTTCCTGTTTTCCTATATAATTCCTATGTAAAAATCAGTCCCCTTACTGGGACCCAATGGACCCTAACTTGTTTATTTGAACAAGCTTGAAACCTCTTCCGGTACTCATAGGGATCATTAAAACCAAATATAAACAAATTTGGCTAGTCGGTTCTTGAGAAAAAGATTTTTAATTACTGTTAAAAATTTCCCTATATTAAATCGGTAAGTCCCTTGCACTTTCGGAGATGATTTTTGAAATTTTGAAAAATAACAACTGATTAGACCCTTAGGCAGGGTCAAGTTTGACCCAAGGGTCATCATTTGAACAAACTTGACAGCTTCATGTAACAATTCTTTGTCGTTTCAAGCGAAAGTTAACAACGGACACAGGGCTTTGCTCAAGTAAGCTAAAGGGGCCAAACTGAACCAACAGTCATGGTTTGAAAAAAAAATGAGGGAGCCTTGCAATAAATTTGGTGAAAATATGTAAAATGGTTTTAGAGAAAAAAATCATCTGAAGCAAAAGTTAACAACTAACGATAGACACAGGGTGATCACAAAAGCTCACCATAATCTCAGGCTAGCAAAAATGCATTCTTATTTAAGCATAATTATAATCATATATTCATTCACAAGTAGCACACATGTAAATTTTAGTACAACAGGTGTATTGGTTTCCATTTTTTTTTTTTGAAAGAGGTTTAATGCCATTTTCAACACATTTCAGGTTATATAATTATGGCATATCCCGTTTTATTGGCGCAAAAAGACCAACGAATGAATCTGAGTAGAATTACTGTCCTTCAGCATTCTCAGTGAGTCACATAAAAGCATTTTGAGCGAGCTCTACTCGAAACTAAGCGGTGAGTGGCAATTGATCTCGAGATGGCGCCTTAAGACTTCTCCGCCACAGACCCCTCTATTGATTTCAACAACTTGCACCTCATCGCATAAGCCCTCGTGACCTTTGGCCAAGAAAGCTAATAGAATCTAGGGTTCGGACCATTTTCGTTTAATACTATCATTTGAGTTGCTCTTTTATTTGGTCGTTTGAACAAATTTATATATGCCTTTTCTTAACAATATTTCTGTCATCTAACAGAAAGTAACATATTTCTCTCTTTTTCTTCACTGAGAAGACGGTACAATCCTAACATTTACTTATCTAATAAGTTATATTAATTTTGTCACATAGAACAAAGACTTCAATTTAAAGGAAACAGTAAGTAAGCATAATTTATCTTTATTGTTTTGACTATTTCCAAGTGACAAAATAAAGTCAGCAGCGCATTTATCATGTAATCAGCTAGATCTTCCTTCTGGAAATTGACCAGACCTGAAAATAATAAGATAATTATATTGGGAATGTAACTTGAAACTCAAGTTCTACCAGCACAATAAGTAAGCAAGTTTGATTGTTTGTACACAAAACTCCTATATATTTACTTTATATCTAAATATAAAACAAGAGGCCCAAGAACACTTGTTTTTAATATTAAAATGTAAAAATCCCTCAATGGCCAAGCCAAATGCCCTCATTGTATGAAACATAAACAAAATGACCACAAATAAATAGCATATAATATCTAAAACCAAAAGTACAGAGACATATAAAAATTTACAATCTTCTTGTGAAACCCCAGTTTCTCTCATTAGACACTCAATGTTGCTAAATCCTGTGATTGGTAATATCCAGTCTTCCACTGTTACATGAATCTGAAAAAAAATATTGTTAGCAAATAGATTTTTTTCATTTATAGACTATAATTCACCAAAGGTTTATTTACCTACCTCGTGGTATATTTATTTGATAAATAAAATAATTTCAGATACCTGTGAAAAATAAAATCTTAAATATTGAGATGTGAGGCCTTCATTCCCATTAAGATACATATATCAATTAGTCACAACTGTCATGAGTGTACAAACAAGAGCTGACAGCTAGAGTTATCTTACTAACTAAATTGAATAAGTCTCATAACTGCAACATCTTGTTTGAATTTTCAATCCAATACATGTACAAACTGCTAAGTTGTAGAATTTCAAAGTCAAACATTGGCCATAATTTGCAAATAAAATCTCACAAGAGTTATCCCACTTGATTTAGTTGGTTTCATATCTGCAAAGCCATACGTAAAGTTTCAATCAAATATATTGAGTGGTAATAAATGTTGCGATATGGACTTGACGGTACTTGCATGCAAAACATTAACAAGAATTACTAAGTCAACCAATGGCAACAACTTTCATAATATTTATACAAGAGTAGAATTGTTCCCTTTTGAGCTAAAAATCAATATTGACAATGTGAAGGTCAGCTTTGCTTGTAGCTTGTAGCATAAATTAATTTTAAGATTCAAATTAAACTATCATTTCATTACAGGTACAAGATTTATACATACAAATTTACATTTATTTTACAGTAGGTTAAGGCCATCCTTAAAAAAATATTTGTTTGCTGTTCTCTGACTCAGTATTTTTCATGTGGGTTAGGTAGGTAGGTAATTTTTTTTTTTTTTGCTAAATTTGGATTTTGCATAGTCATTTTAAAGAAAAACGGACAGAAATCATAAAAAAATTAAACGCTTTGAAAGTCAATATAAACATTTGGGTAGCTGCAATTTTGAGTGAATAGGTAGGAGCATGGCAAACATCTATAAAATCTTTATTTCTCTTTAAATGATAATCTTTTTGTAATCGTGCAACTTCAATCCAGTTAGTCAGAGTGAATGTAAATCTTTGTTTAGCTGAACTACAGTGGTGGTTGAGACTAGGGGTAGAGCATGATCTGCCTTGCATACAGATGGTCATGGGTTCAATTCGGAGTCATACAAAAGACTGGTAAGAAAATGGTATTTGAAGCTTCCTTACTTGGAGTTTAGTATTTAGAGGATAGTTCTAGGTCTGGTCACCCCAGTGTCAGTATAATGTGACTGGATGGGGAATCATACCATGTGTCTGCAGCATAACAAACCAGCGTGGCAACATTTACAGTACAATACTGTCTCCAATAGACATTGCTGTGATAATAATTTATTAACTTAATTTTTTTTAAAGTGATGCTAAACACCATACAACCAAATAAGATTAGCTTACCTCAAAGTGAACTTAAAATAAGCACTGACTACCATCTCAATATACATGCTTAGAAGCAATACACCATGGTTCGATGTGGCACTGTGAATCTTGCAACCTGAAAAGACATTTGAATCCTAATCTTCAAGAAATATGAGAAACTGCGCACCGACTAATTTTTTTATTTTTAATATCACGCTGTATTTTTAAAAAAAATGTTTGCCATACTTCCAACATACTCATTCAATACTGCAGCTACCCAAACGTTTTATCCGAAAGCTGCTGCTATCCGAAAGAGGGAAACTATTATCAATACCATCTGTTTTGTTGCACAGTTTGAATCAAAATTATGATTAATCAGAAGTTCCAATTCAATAAATTGATCAATACATAATTAAACATGTAAACTTGCATATTTTTCATAACCTGTAACCTGACACAAAAATTCAAGCTGTTGATAAGTGTTGTCCCAACTAAATTGTGCAATTTTACTAAACAACCGTTGATGGTGTATAAGTCAATTATTACTGAGTAAACTAATCACCCTTTTTAGATTGTTTCCGTGTACAGGTTTCAATTGAAATGATTTTAAAACTATTTCTTGCACAAGCCTCATTTTTGAACAAGGTCAATGTTCATTTGATTCACTGATTAAAACTGAAGTTCAGTGAGATATTTAGCATGCACTGGGTCTCACAGGCACTGCACATGGGACTGACTCTACCTCCAAATTCCAAATGATGGCATACTTTTACAGCACCCTGACTGAATAAGGCATAGTAGGACTGTTTGAAAAAACACTATAAATCTTTAAAAAACTAAAATCATTTTTAAAATGGTTGAAAAGCATCCCATTATCATTAATAAATAAAATACAAATGGTTAAGTACACTGTATGTGAAATCCACCAAAAACAAGCAAAATTGATATCTAAATTGGAGTGATTTACTAAATGAAACTACATTCTAAAATAGAGAACACTTAAACACTGATTGACGATCTTCGCATCGTCATTCAGACTCTTTCTAAGATAAACAATAATAAAATGTAAATCTGTGTTACAAATCAAATTGAAATCAAAATGAAATCATGCGACTCACTTAATATGTCCCAAAATATGTTTTTAAGCTGGAAATCTATTTTATTCTATCCTAGGCAAAAAGCCCAAGTTAGGAAATCCCTTTTCAATATATTATTGTGGTATGTTTAATATCAAATAGATATCCTTTTGACAATACAGGGTCAATGAGTATATAAAGACATGATATGGTGGAAAACATGTTTTTGACTATTTTGACATTAGGCTAATTTTATTATAAAATTAAGAGGATAAAAATAATTGTGGAAGGGGATTTCGTTTAGAATAGGTATTTGCAACATCTTTAATACAGTTTGACACAAATTCAATACAAAAAATGTTTATGATTCAAAGTTCAGAGGACAGTTATTTTGATTCTGGTAGAGTCTGTTTTGTTTTTATGAACACAATTCAGAGGTACAGTAACAGTACTGTAACACATAAATCATTTTTATAACTGACCGCTGAAAAAATTATTACAAAATATATACTTATAAATTACATTGATTGTGAAATAAATTCTCATGGCAAAATCAAAATAAATATCTCAAATCTAGTTATAAGCAAATACTGATCAAATAACTTGCTTAAACACACACAGAATTTCTAATAAGCATTGAACTCTTAATTTATACTAATTTATTTTAGCTCGATTGCAAAGAAAGTTCAAAGCTTAATTATATATGAAATCTCTCTTGAGTCCGCTTCCTGGGTAGAACCATTATTGAGTTTTATTTTTCGAGTCATCGGGTTGAGCTTGGGATTGAACCCACAACCTCTGGCGTGAGCGGCAAAACTCCAACCACAGTCACTACACTGCCCTGACCCACACATTGATAAAGTAAAACATTTAAAATGTATTTGTTTGTTTGTATGAGATAACCAAACACAGAATATATTACTTATATATTTATTTGTATAATTTTGAGAATCCCACATTCCATCAAACACTAAATAACATATTTTATGTATTAATTAATTACATTCTTAAATGGATTTCTTAAATAGCATTATGTATCAAAGTTCTTTGTACACCAAACGTTGAAAATATATCAGAAAAAGGGACCACTTTAATATCATTACTCATTGTGTACTATTTTGTAATTGCTTAAAGGGAATTTATTAGGATTTTTCTAAAAAATAAAAAATGCTATAAACATTTTTTTCCAATAGCTCATGTCTATATAATATATCACGTTTTGATGGATTTGATATACTAAACCATTCAGATTTTATTTATTTATGATAATGAGAGGCTTTTCATCTAATTTAAAAATAATTCTATTTTTTAAGACAATTATAGCGTTTTTTCCTGATATACTCCCTTTAAGATGGAGAAGCATCATTAAAAAAATCATTTATAAATTTCTTATCCATAATTTTTGTTATACTGATTCTTAACTTCTTTATCTTCAAATTGCTCAAAATGTTACTTTGCAAGACATGCTTGAGCTACCTTTATCAACACCAATATAAATTTTGTTTGCAGTAAATACCTCATTTTCTACATCTTTCTTTTTTCTGTTTTTTTCTTTTATCATGCTAATTCAAAGACAATATACTATTTCCCATTGACAAATATCAAAGACCAATTTAATGACATTTAGAAAAATTTTACAATATGGCTCCAAATGCGTCTCACTACAAAGTAACGCCCCCTTTTTCCCACGGAAAACAACTTTTTTCCATGGAAAACAAGGCCTATTTAATTTGCTTTTGAAATATTTTCAAAATGGTTCATAGTAGCTGTGATTTCTTGCTGCAGATGAGTAAAGCAAAAGTTGGTATAGCATATACTGCATTGAATAAGATATAACAGGTGTTAAAAAAGTGAGTTTTTTAGGATTTCCAACATATATGATATGCATGTATTTATGAGCATCTGAGGACTTATTGTTTTCAAAAAATCGCAGGGTGTCACTGCACCCTCTTTTAAAAAAAACCAACGTGGTCAACCTACAAGTTGTTGTGCATTTTTATGTGGTTTACATTCCTGCAATGAAAAAAAAATGACAAAAAAATTCTATGTGGAATTATTTTTTTACCATGGAAATCCTAGACCTTATTTTATATAGAACAAAATTCAACTGTGAAGTGAGACCTATATGGCTCAGTCTCTTATATTAAGAAGATTCAGGGAATTCATAACTGATACAGTAACAGGAATTTTACAACTAATTCACTTTCACCTTTAAGTTGTTAAAATGAAGTTGTATGGTTTGAAGTGACATATACTGTAGTTTTTTTTGTAATGTTACATTTCACCAATATTAGTGACAAGTATTGTAGATTTTACACTTAAGAAATTATATATGCCCAACATTGACTTCATTTCCACAAACACACACTTAATTTGTTATTTTTTCATCTACAAATTTAAAAAAAAAAAATCAAATGTAGTTTTATCATATGTAATCGCGTTGCAAAACTACCATGATGAATTTAATTTATATAAAAAACGAATGAAAACTAAATGCACTCAATACTTTTTCAAAAAATAAACAGTAAAACCAAAAAAATGCCTTAATGTTACTTTTGAGACAACCCCTTTAAACCATGCTTGGCTAAATTCAACGGACCAAGTTATCTTTATCAACACACTTATATTTATAAGCATTTAGCAATATATTTAAGTACAAAATGATGCATGAATAATACAACTACATTTGTATATTGAAACACCGTGTACTGATTAAGAAATAAATCGTTTTCCTATTGATTAAAAAAATATAAATTGAAACAGCTTCTCAAAATCGGCTTGCTTCAAATCACAGGAAGCCGAATTATTCGATATTTCTTTAACATATACTGGATTAAACTGTAGGCCTTCCATAACGGACATGAAAAACTATGTACAATCATCTATGTACTATAAACGAGTATTTTCATTTGTTTTTTCCGTCAAAAAAAGGAAGACTATTGCAGCCATTTCGATAATTCAGATCTGACGGCAATCACTGCTCACATGGCCGCATTAAAATTAATGTTTCTATTGAATTAAACGATTTAAACATGCACTTACCCTATTGTTTATAATAATCCATCATCATAAACTATTACAAAAGCATTCATGAGCTACTTTCTGCAGAAACAGCGAAGCAAATACGTATATTGTTGCTTCCGTCTTGTCAAAATATGTAAACAAAAATGGCGTGTCATCCAAGGTCAACAAACTGGGGTTCCCCGTTGTTCCATACAAAATTGTAGATCGAAATAATTTTTGACCAATGTGATATAGTTTTTATTTTATTAACGTATTTGATTGAAATAGCCAAACTTTTGTTTATTGAAATATGTTTGTTATAGTGATTTTTTGCATGGTGTCGAGGCTACTGTCAAATCAGCTGACAGCATTTCGTTGTCGTTGACAACACTTGGACGGGTACCATCTTTCAAAAGGCGCAGTGAAAATACGACTTTGCCTGGTATCTATTTTTTTTCAAAAACGGCAAATAAGGTATAAAACTATAGATTCTGAAAATTTAAAGAAAATTTGAAGATACCCATTTTTTGCTGCGCCTTTTGAAGTTTTGCCAATTTTACATTTTCAGAAAACGCCAAAATTACGAAACGTCCGACGGCGTTACAAATATAAAACCCAACGAACTTTGAATCAGTTATATTTATATATTGCATCATTATTCAATATATTTTGAAACATGAATTAAAATTTCGAGGACTTTAGTTATGTCATTATCTCAATATATTGAATTTAATAAGGTACTTAGAGTTCAATTAAAAAGCGCGCGCTCCTTTAATGGGACTTTTTTGTGTTAAACTACTGTACAAAAATGAGCAGGTAATTCGGTGAATCCACGTTTTTTTGTTCTCGTGGGTCCCAACTGAATCCAAAATTTTTACAACATAAACATCAGACTGAAAAGCAGAAACTAAACTTTAAATCAAATAATTCAGAAAAATATAATAAGAAATTCTCTTTGAGTGAATTGAAAAATTCCTTAAAGAAGGCACATGATATATCAGCTGATCCAGATGATATCCATTATCAACTTTTAAAACATTTACCCGAATCGTCCTTATTAATTGTACTTAATATATTTAACTCTGTTTGGGTGACTGGAAACTTCCCCGAGTCTTGGAGGGAAGCTATTGTTATTCCGGTACCCAAACCTGCTAGATAACACGGATCCAGTTAATTACCGTCGAATTGCTTTGACAAGTTGTGTTTGTTAAACCATGGAACATATGATTAATGGTCGCCTCGTTTGGTTCTTTGAATCCAACAACTTAATTACTCAGTATCAAAGTGGATTCCGACGCCAAAGAGGCACTACAGACCATTTAAATAGATTTGAATCGTTTGTTAGGGAGGCTTTCATAAAGAAAGAACATTTAGTCGCTGTATTTTTTGACTTGGAGAAAGTCTACGACACCACGTGGAAGTATGGCATTATGAAAGATCTTCATAATATGGGCCTTCGTGGCCGTTTAGCTACATTTATTTTAAACTTTTTAGATGATAGACAGTTTCAAGTCCGAATGGGAACAACCCTCTCCGATGTTCACAGACAGGATATGGGCGTCCAACAAGGCAGTATTCTGTCTGTCACACTTTTTAATATTAAAATTAATAATATTGTTAAGAGTATTAATCCTGGTGTGGATTGCATTTTATATGTTGACGATTTTGTAATTTATTACCGTTCAAAAAATATGAAAACTATTGAAAGGCAACTACAGCAATGCCTTAATAAACTTCAGACTTGGTCTGATGAAAACGGTTTTAAATTTTCTAAGCTAAAAAAATTGTATGCATTTTTGTCAACTGCGTAAACATCACGATCATCCCAATCTAACGTTAGATGGGACACCTATACCTGTTGTTGAGGAAACACAATTTTTAGGTCTTATTTTTGACCGTAAATTTACTTTTATTCCTCATCTTAAATATCTAAAGACAAAGTGTAATAAAGCACTTAATTTATTTAAAGTTGTTGCCAATACTAATTGGGGTGCAGATCGTAAAGTTTTACTTAGACTTTACAGATCTCTAATCAGATCAAAATTGGACTACGGCTTTATTGTATATGGATCAGCTAGCAAGTCTTACTTAGCGATGCTTGATCCTATACACAACCAAGGACTACAACTCGCCCTTGGTGCCTTTCGAACGTCCCCTGCCGACAGTCTTTATGTAGAGGCAAATGAACCATCATTGTATTTAAGACGTGAAAAACTGGCTCTTCAATATGCAATTAAACTTCATTCAAATCCATCTAATCCTGCTTTTAATCTTACTTTTGACCCAAATTATGAAACTCTATTTGATAAAAAACCTAAAGCTATTCGAACTTTTGGACTCCGGATCAAACCAAAACTCACCGAAGCCAATATTGATCTTAATTTAATTGCTAAGTACAAAGTCTCACAAATACCACCATGGACTTTGGAAAAGCCAAAAAACATTTTTGAACTTAGTAAAGACAAAACATTTGAAACAGACTCCTCTATCTTCCAAAGTAAGTTTAATGAAGTCAAATCGTATTACAATCATTATTGTCAAATATATACAGATGGTTTTAAAGATGGAGACACCGTGGTTGCAGCTGCTGTTACAGGACAGCACACCTCAAAGAGCCGTTTACCAAACGGAGCCTCCATCTTTTCAGCTGAACTTAAAGCCATTGATTTGGCATTGAACTACATTAATGAATCCGATAAAAACCAGTTTATTATATTTTCTGATTCACTTTCATCTCTTCAAGCCATAGATGGCATGAAAGATGATAATCCTCTTGTTCTTCAACTTTTAAATAAATACACTGTACTTTGTAAAGAAAATACTATTGTTCTCTGCTGGCTTCATGGTCATACAGGAATTAGTGGAAATGATAAAGCTGATAAGGCTGCGAAAGCGGCCTTAAGCTTGAATCTTTCATATTTTAAACTACCTTTTACAGATTTTAAATCTAATATTAATACGTATATTTTTAGTTCATGGCAGTCCTCTTGGGATCATGCCATACATAATAAGTTGCATTATATCAAACCAAAACTTGGCAAATGGCATCCTAGCAATAGGATTATTCGTCGAGAAGAAGTTATTTTAGCTCGGTGCAGAATAGGGCATACCCGCTATACCCATTCATATCTTTTAAAGCGTGAAGCTGTCCCAGAGTGTGTGCCCTGTTTTGCACCGCTTACTGTTAAGCATATACTTCTCGACTGTATTGACTTTGCTCCAATGAGAGCGAAGCACTACAGGGTCGATAGTATGAAAGAGCTTTTTGATAAAGTTAATGTAACCAGTGTATTTACTTTTTTAAAAGAGGTTAATTTGTTTAAACATTTTTAGTTTAAAACCCGTTGACGGGTTAAATGATTTAGTACTAATATCGTTGATTTCCCTGTATTTGATTGATGTTTTCATTTATTTTTTGTAAATAATTTCATTTATTTATTTGTAAATAGTTTTAATAAATTTTAACCATATTTATTTAATATGATTATTTTTGTCATCACATTCATTAATCTTTGTGCGCACAAAATGACCTATTTATGTGTCGACGTGCCGTAAAACACCATTCATTCATTCTATTTTCTCAAACTAAACTATTGGATGCCATATACAACTCTTATGTGTTTAACATGTTTTAACCACATTTCCTGTACCCTTCTGTGCTAAGCAATATAAGATACAAACACAATTTATTTATAGAAAAGTGCGAACAAATGAAGAATGTATTATCGACTATTTAGGTAACACATATTTCATAATATACTTAAATGTTTTAATTTTAACCTTATTTATTTAATATAATTATTGTTGTCATCACAGTAGTTAATTTTGCGCACACAAAATGACCTATGTATGTGTCGACGTGCCGTAAAACACCATTCATTCATTAATAATGTAATATTTTAAAGTCATGATATAATACTTACAGGTATGTGGAATATATCCTAGATAAGGCGAGACAGCAAGTAGTTATTAGTATATGGTAGGTCTGTACTGGGACAATCATTGAAGTTTAGATATCACTTCCAATGAGTGATGGACTGTCAACAGGATAACGTGTGTCAACTTTTATACAGAGACAACATGCTGCTCCTGTGTACACGTTAATATTAAAATATCATCTACTAAGCTATTGGCACAGGCTATATCTTTCAATACCTTTCTCATTAATCTACTAAATGTACTTTCGGCACATTCTAAACCAAATGACATCTTCTTAAATCGAAACAATCCTTTGGATGTTTCAAAGGAAGTCATATCCTTAGCTATTTCTGTTAAATGAACCTGCCAGTCTTAGAGAAACACCTAACTCCTGTCAACTTTGAAAAAATCTCTTCCATATTTGGCATAGGCTCTGCATTCAACACAGTAACCTTGTTAAGCTGCCTAAAATCTATACAAAATCTAATGCTATTATAGTTCTTTCTCAACAATACTACTGGGCTTGAAAATGGTGCATTTGAATGTTAAACTACTCCTGACTCTAACATTTTGCTTACTTCCTCGTCAACTGTTGCTAACGACTAGTATGGTATAGGATACCCTTTACATCTAACTGGTTCACTGGTATTTAACTTAATATCATGTTCATGAAAGAAGTGGTTTCTGGTATGTCAGTTAAAACATCAGCGAACTCCTTCAATACATGATCAACCTGCTTTCACGAGATATCTCCTGACATATATGAACATCTTCTACACTTTCCTGACCTCCTACATATGGACACCCTAATGGTATATCTACATCAATCCATTTTACCTCCGATTCATCTACTTTCCTGTCACCCTCACTTTCTATTACTGCAGCACAAACAACTACCAATATACCTCTACCTTCATTGCTACCTTCTACTCCCCTTTGATTGTACTTCTTCAACATATTAGCATGAAATGTCAATTCCTTACCATTCATATCAATCCTATAATCCATCTCGATTATTAACTTCAAAACAGTAAATTGACCTTTCCAATGCAAATATAACTTGTTGTTTACTTGAAGTAATACTAGAACCTTCATACCTTCTGTGAACTTTTTTGGCCTTGCCCTTTTGTTATAGTACTTCTTTTGTCTTAACTTAGCCTTGCCTAACTGCTCTTGAGCCATCTTACATGTCTCCTTAAGTCTTTCTCGTAAATCTACTACATACTGGTAAGTAGACTTTAACTCACTATCATTGACTTCTCAAGACCATAACTATTTCAATATACTTAACGGTCCTCTTACATATCTGCCATAGAGTAACTCGAATGGTGAAACTCTCCTGAGATACTTCTCTATACACAAATAACGTTGCATTAATGTACTTATCCCAATCCTTGGGTTGCTAACTACACATACTTTTCAACAATGTAACCAATGTATTTGCTTTTTTAAAAGACGTTAAACTGTTCAAACATTTTTAGTTTAAAACCCGTTGACGGGTTAAATAGTTTAGAATATCGTTGATTTCCCTGTATTTAATTGATGCTTTCATTTATTTATTTGTAAATAATTTCATTTATTTATTTGTAAATAGTTTTAATAAATTTTAACCATATTTATTTAATATACACACTACATGTGAGAAAGTTTACAATTGACTCGCAGAAAGATTGTCTGTGTTTCTATTAGGGTTAAACTGAAGCCTTGTGTGATATATATATAACGTTTAGTGTGTTGAAAATTGTCTTGGACATTTCCACTCCCTTCTGTTGTACAAAACAAGATATAAACACTTATAGAGCATGTGCAAACAAAAAGATGCCTTTTTCCTACTATCATAACATATGTGTTTTTTAATATATGTAACATATACCATAGAGTATGTTGGAATGTTATTTGAACTAGCAAAACATTTGAGGTAAATCCGATGTTAATTTTGTAATTAAAACAAAATCGGCTGCCTCATTCAATATGCGTGCTTGGTACAGGATTGATACATGCAACATGTAACAAATCAGAATTACTCGCGAACGTTATTTCGAGGTAATGAAGTCAAGTAAAATGTATAACATTTCAGTTTACTATATTATTTTATTTCCGAGCATACTTCTATTAAAGATTACAAACGGAACTATGGAATATCTGAACAACGTGTAACACGTTCAACTCGCCATAACCGACGGGTAGTTTCATATTTAATATAACCAGTTTAGCGCGTTGATATCTCTACCAACAAAGACGCACGGACAATTTGATAATTATTTTTGTATGAGAGAAATGAATTATGATGTTGTATTAACAAGTCATCACTTAATAAATGTATAAAAACCTAATTCTGCACCAAACATAAAAAAGGATACAATAAAGGCAAGTCACCCTCGTGACAAGATGGCGATCAGTTTGTAAATTTTATCTATAGCTGGAAATAAGATTCTACTATGTTTTAATTCGAAGAATATGAAGTTTTGACTTTTTGTTCAGTGCTATAAGCATGTGCGGTGGTAATTGCAATGAATGAATTTGTATTATGAGCATTTAATCAATTAATTTAACTTTGAACCTATTGGTTGCACGCAGTTACAGTAGTCTTGCTCTGATATAGTGATTGAAAACATTGCCACTGACGCACGCTCAAATGTCAAGAAGTTAATGCAGTCTTGCTAGGAATCTCGCGTTATTTAATGAGAGATATAGTGCTCAAAACAATTAAGGTGTGATATTAGGAGTAGTCCGATCACGTCAACACCAATAAACAAAAAGAAAAAAAAAGAACTCTCGTTTCCATTTGAACAGTTTGACATTAAAAAAAATAAACTAAACTACGCTTCAGACATGTCGGATATGGAAGCTACTCCTAAAGTAATTAACAAAAGTGTCCTCGGTGACCAAGACATTGATAAAATTGCAGACATTCTAAAAGGAACATTTGAGGAGAAACTAGAGGCCATCGTCAACAACATTATTGATGGTGTGGCTAAGGCCCTGCGGGAGAAAATGAAATCCCTAAAATGAGAGCAAAGAATGACATTCTAAAGGCTAGAATAACCCATCTTGAGGCTGAAGCGGATGCTTCCGAACAATACAGCAGGCGTAACTGTGTGCGTATCACAGGAATCAAGGAATTGTCTAATGAGTCAACTGACGATAAAAATATGGATATGGCCACTGCCTTAGAAGTAGATCTTTATATCCGTGACATTTGCAGGTCACATCGAGTTGGCAAACCATCTACGGGTTCGAAGCCCAAAGCAATCATTGTCCGGTTCACTTCGTATAGAAATCGCATGAGATTCTATCGTGCCCGAACGCTTGCGAAGGATCGTGGGTACAAGGGTGTTTACATCAATGAGGATTTGACAAGACACAGGAACAACCATGTATACAAGGCTCACTGTCTTGTTAAGACGAATCGTCTTCTGGATGCCTGGACCTCTGACGGCTCTCAACGCATGGTGACCAACAAGTTACAATTATTTGTATACGTTATATGTTGTTATTTCTACAAAATATTAACTTAATTTATTGATTCATTGGCTACCTAAAATGTACAAATATTCCTAATACAATTTTAATTGATTATCAATTTCAAATATTCGCTATCAGAATGTTGTTGCTAGTATAAAACTAAAACTTTGTCATTTTACATATACTACTTGTATACAGCCAGTGTTATGATGTCAACTTATATATACTACTTATATACAACCAGTGTTATGTCTACTTACATATGCTACTTGTATACATGATGTTGGTATTCGGCCTCCACTATGTCTACTTATATATGATACTTGTATACAACCAGTGTTATGTCTACTTACATATACTACTTGCTAACATGTTTTGGTATTCAGCCTGCACTATGTCTACTTATATATACTACTTATATACAACCAGTGTTATGTCTACCTACATATGTTACTTGTATACATGTTGTTGGTTGTGTTCGGCCTCCACTATGTCTACTTATATATGCTACTTGTATACAACCAGTGTTATGTCTACCTACATATACTACTTGTATACATGTTGTTGGTATTCAGCCTGCACTATGTCTACTTATATATACTACTTATATACAACCAGTGTTATGTCTACCTACATATGCTACTTGTATGCATGTTGTTGGTGTTCGGCCTCCACTATGTCTACTTATATATACTACTTATATACAACCAGTATTATGTCTACCTACATATGCTACGTGTATACATGTTGTTGGTATTCGGCCTCCACTATGTCTACTTATATATACTACTTGTATACAACCAGTATTATGTCTACCTACATATGCTACTTGTATACATGTTGTTGGTGTTCGGCCTCCACTATGTCTACTTATATATACTACTTGTATACAACCAGTATTATGTCTACCTACATATGCTACTTGTATACATGTTGTTGGTGTTCGGCCTCCACTATGTCTACTTATATATACTACTTATATACAACCAGTATTATGTCTACCTACATATGCTACTTGTATACATGTTGTTGGTATTCGGCCTCCACTATGTCTACTTATATATGCTACTTGTATACAACCAGTGTTATGTCTACTTACATATACTACTTTTATACATATTGTTGGTATTCAGCCTGCACTATGTCTACTTACATATACTTCTCGAATGTGTTTTGCTGGGATGTGGTTTGTTGTATTATAATCATTATTGTACAAAGTGTAAATTCCAGGCTTATGCATATTTGTGTTATCTTCTTGCCTTTCTATATGCTTCTTAGTAACATATTTATTCTGACATGTCTGTAAATGTACGAGTATCTTCTCATCTGGATCCCTTAAACCACTGCAAAAAGACGTAAAACCTATCCTTACATTTATTTATTGTTCAATGTATAATGAATAACCTTCTTTTACATACTCTATTCATGTATCATAACTTTTCTAAGTTTCTTAATATTTTTCAATTTTTGAATCATCTTGGAACGACACATGGGAAATAGGGGCATACGGCAATTGAATACTGTTACATTGTTACCTTCTTGAAGCCAAGAAATAGTGTCATGCTGAAAACCGTCTTGTTTTGTTACTACTGTTAAAGATATCATGAAAACCCCAATCAAGAGTACGGTTGCCGTCATGAAGCATTTCCAGCTGAATTTATGCCCATTGCTTTTTACTACATGTGTCTTATTATCGATCTACAACTCAGAAATTAAACTTTACACGACACTTTATGATATTCATGCGAGTGCAACACTAATATTAAATCGAGTTCATGGTTATTACATATCGAAGCGTTGCCCGTTAAGTGTTGTGCATTACGACAATGCTGTATTCTTACATCAGTGAATGCTTGTTACCTTTGGTGTAGTATGTACAGCTTGGTTATTTGTACTAGTGTTATTATCAGGAGATGTGCACCCTAACCCCGGCCCAGTCTTGACTTCAAAGTATAGTACAACTTCCTCATTTTCTTACTCTGCGAGTAATTCAATAGACCTGTCAAAACACTTGTCATTCGTTCACTTCAATGTCAAAAGCATTTACAACAAACTTGATATTCTACGTAACGAACTAAGTGATTTTGATATTCTGGCTTTTTCAGAAACTTGGCTCAACCAAACAATATCAACTCATGACCTTAATTTTGATTCCTTTTCAAATCCCGAGAGAAAATATCGTGATGATGGCAGTCATGTAGGTGTGTTGCTTTATGTAAAGAATTCTGTACATTACAAACGTAAAAAGGACCTTGAATCCAATGCAATTGAATTTATATGGATCGAAATTATTATCAAACATGAACATATATTATTTGGACTGTATTACAGACCCCCTAACACAGACATACACCACCATACAGTTATTGAAAATTCTATTCACCTTGCACTAGACACAAATAAACATGATATTATTATTACAGATGATTTGAACCTTAATAAGAATAACTCAAACTCTTGTTGGAAAATTATGTATATTTGTCAGCAATTTTCATTATATCAGTGTATAAATGAACCAACCCATTTTACAGAAAATTCATCTTCAATAATTGATGTTATTTTGGTAAGCAAAAACGATAGCTTATTGGCAAGTGGTGCGGGAGAATCATTACTTCAGCAGGATGTAAGATTTCATTGCTCTGTATATGGTTTTCTTAACTTTAAAAATATATCTAACAAAATCATTCACTAGACATATATGGAGTTTTGACAAAGTTGATTATGACAAATTGAGAAATTTAGCTCAAAATACAAATTGGATCACACACTATGACAATGACCAATAACACCAATGTACATGCAACCAATATAACAGCACATATAATAACTCTTTCTAAACAGTGTATTCCTAACAAACTTGTTCGAATCAAACCATTTGACCTCCCACGGATTAATACTTCCATAAAACGTATGATTCGCAAAAGAAAGCGTGCCTATCGTACAGCCAAGCATAGTAACTTATAAGCTCACAGGGCGAAATTTCGTAGACTTAGGAATGAAACAATTAACACTTTTCGTACAAATACAAATGCACATTTTAATAATTTATCAGATACATTTAAAACCGAACAAAAATCTTCAAAGAAATAGTGGCAAACACTAAAATCACTCATTTCAACAAACCAAAAAGAGTGCATACCACCTCTACAGTCTGGTGACTATTTAACAACGGATGATTTTGATAAGGCTAATGTATTAAATAACTTCTTCCGATACCAAATACTGATAAATGAGAACAATGTTCAAATCCCTGACTTAATTTTTTCCACAGATAATCATCTTGACTCTATCGTTTTATCACCATTTGAAGTCATACAAATATTAGAAACTTTACCACTAGGTAAAGCTGTAGGTCGCAATAGATAATCGTAACCTTCGAGAAATGGCAAATGAACTATCAGACCCCTTATTTTCTCTTTTCAATCATTTCTTACTCGAAGGAATTGTTTCTAATATATGGAAGGCAGCTAATATCTGTACGATATTCAAAGGTGGTGACAAGTCTCTCGTTTCCAACTATAGACCAAATTCACTACTCTGTACAATTGAGAAAGTTTTTGAAAAAAAAAATTAAACATGTATTCAACTTCTTTCGTGAAAATGATGTACTAACAAAAATGCAATCTGGATTTGTTCCTGGAGACCATATATAATTTCTGCTGCGATGCACTTGACTCTGGCAAAGAAGTAAGGGCAATTTTGTGTTATATCAGCAAAGCCTTTGATCGTGTTTGGCACAAAGGACTAATTGTAAAATTGAAGGCTGCTGGTATCACAGGAAATCTGTTAAACTGGCTTGAACACTACCTTAGTGATAGGAAACAACTCGTTGTGATAACAGGTGTCCAATCTGATTGGAATTACATTAAAACCGACGTACTCCAAGGCTCTGTATTGGGACCACTATTGTTTCTTCTATATATAAATGACATTGTAGATGATATCAATTCAAACAATTGTCTTTTTGCAGATGTCACAGGTCTTTTATTACAGTAGATAACCCTAATCAAGCTGCAACTACTCTAATTTCCGACTTGTTTATATCTAATTGGGCAGATAAACGTCTTTTCAAATTTAACCCCTTAAAATCAGAATATCTCTTGATTTCACGCAAGGTCAATTTCATAAACCATCCACCAGTTTTTATGAATAATCATATAATAACCGAAGTATACGATCACAAACATCTTGGTGTGTTCCTGTCAAATGACTTATCATGGCATAAACATATTGATTATATGAAAACAAAAGCATGGAACAGAATAAATATTATGAATAAATTTAAATATAGTCTTGATAGGGTAGCATTAGAAACTATATATACATCATTTATAAGACCCCTTCTAAATATGGAGATACACTATTCGATAATTGCACTCAATATGAGAAAAAATGAGTTAATCCAAAATGAAGCTACAAAAATAATCACAGGAAAAACCAAGCTTGTATATCTCGAACAACTATATAATGAAACCAAATGGGAATCACTTGGGAACAGACGTCGGAAACATAAACTTGTTTTAATCTACAATATGAAACACTACTTCACTCCTGATTTCCATTCTGGGCTGTTACCAACGATTGTTGATGACATCTCCAAGTATAATCTTAGAAACTCCAATAATATCCAAACGTTAAATACACGCTCTAATTACCATTATGGTTATTTCCTTCCTTCTTCTTTACAAAAATGAAACACTCTCACAGACGAAATACACAAACAGTTTGTGAATTTAAATATATTCTGAACCGCAATGCTAGTAAAGTACCAGAATACTACTATTACGGCGAAAGAAGTATTCAAATTCTGCATACAAGACTCCGAACTAAAAGCAATTCTCAATTATGATCTATTTTCAAAACATATATCAGAGTCTCCTCTGTGCTCCTGTGGCAACGTTGAACACGCTCAACATTGTTTTCTTTCACTGTAATGAATATTATAAAGCAAGCGAGTAGTGTATTACGGAACGCACTATGTTATATTTCAATTATTAAAGTAAAAACTCTTCTTCATGGAGATCAAAATGTCTCACTTGAAACAAATGTTCGTATTTTAATGCAGCACATTCGTATATTAAAAAAAACAAAACTATTTTAATAGATCACTTCAACTTCAACTATGATATTAAAAACAACTTGCCCTTGTACCCTACCCCATCTGTGTCGCCCAAAATTACTTTCATATTTTTTTTATATTTTAATATGAACATTATCATCTATATTCTATAACTATTTTACTAACTAACGTAAAAACATTATTTATTTGCATGCCAGCATGGTTATCAATCACAAAAAAGGCATTGTATAGATAGCGATATCTTTCGCAGATATAAGACCTTGAATAAAATAAAATAGGAATGTAAACATAGTATGGTGCTCAAGATAGAAATATAGAGGCAGGTAGAAACAGAAGCATCGCCATGTAGATAATCACACACAATATGGTTTATGTATCACTCACACACGAAAGCTAAGTAAAAGTGGTAGGCAGGAATGAAACGCTTAAACGCTTTTTATATAAACATGTATTTACTTTCAGTTGCATATTGATTCTGCTTGCACACCAAACATTATCATAGGCACTATCTGTGTCCATTTGAATAAAAAAATGTAACTGATTGCTTTTGTTAGGAAAGTGGTATGCAATGTGAAGGAGTTCGAAATATGCGAAAGTAAATATAATCACACTACGCTTGACAAACAATGTTACTCTCAGTGTTATTGAAATATATACGTAGGGGAGCAATGGTGTATTGTTAATGTTTAAAGAACAGTGCGTGACATATTTTAATCCACTGATTAAAACGTCAAATTATGATTTGATTCATTATACAATATATATATAAATGACCGAAAGGGAATATATAATGATTGTTTAAAAGTGTCTATAAACATTTCTTTCGCAATATAGCATGCCTATAAAATTATGTAGTCTTACAAATTTGTATGAGCAGCAGATTCACATTATTGTAAATCCGTTTGGAAATTGTAGTTTAAAAAATAAAGAAAAACATGTGATTAATATTTTCACTGGTCAAACAAAATGCTGCTCTGTGTGCTATTTTTAAAAAATGCTAGATGAAATATACAAGATACTTATGACAAACCTACACGCCCATGTACCAATATGATACATAGGACACTGTCAAATATTAGCTGAAATGGTCAGACCTACTGGTTATATATACCAATATTTTTGTTATTGTTAAAGGAAGAAAGCGTAATAAATAAAAATGTGACTTCACGTCATATTTCCAAAGATATAACTTCCAAAGAAATATGTACGAATATTTCTTTACGTCATCAAGAACTACACGTTTCAATTAAAAACATTAATCTAAAAATATAATGGAATATTTACTATATTCGTGCATCAAACCCACGGTGTTCGCATTTATGTAAATAACAATTTGAACAATGACATTTATATTAATAGCTTTTGTCTGTCGCAAAACACTTCGGATGATAATTGGAAAGGAAAATAGTAATACATTATAGTATTTGTTTTTCATTTGATTATAATTAATAATGCATTTTAACTTATTGAAACACGTACATTTTGAAATGTTAACGAATGTAAAAATGAAATATATATCCTCATATGATATATTGACATAACATCGAAGCAAGCCAGAAAAATGTACAATAATGCTTTATATGGTTTGTTGAAAAATGGTGTATATGCTGTGTTTAAAACAAGATTTTGTAATTTTTTGTACCAGTTAGATGGCACAGTTTTCATTATAATGGGTAATGGTGGATGATGAATTAAAAATTTGGTTAAAATGTAGTTTAATATAGCGTTAAGTATACTGTAATTTTGAAATTAAAAACCTCATATACGATCGCAAATTACAGTATACTTAACTATATTCTGACGCACTTATACGTTTTATCATTAAAATTCGCTCGTTGAACCAAGTTACTCAAGCCATTAACGTTTAAATTGAACTAACCGTTTAGCCGAATGACGCATATCGTCAATGACGCGCTATAAAAGTAGTTCCAGGTAAAAATCAAGCTAATTCGACAAAATGATCCAAATATTTAATATATTTTTATATTTTTAACATTTTACAAATTAATAGTAATTTAAATAGACAAACCATTTTTATAAAACTACTGTTTACATTGTTTTCGGTGACGTTGTAATCAAATGACCTAGTAAAACATAGAACGCGAATTCGGGTGATTTAACTGACGGTATATGCAGTTTTTCATACCTGCAAATCGAAGAGCACCAAACAATAGAATCACAGGAAATTTCTGAAGGGTGTTAAAATACAGTAATGTGACCGCGTACAAAACATTAGTTTTTTTTCGTATTGTATTGTTTGTCTTAGGCTTATCTCTTCAGATTGTCAGCCGAGTTTAAATCTAAAACAATGCAACAGAATTATTTTATTTCATTAGTTGAAGACCTTTAGTCACACCTTTTCCAAACAGAAATTTTAAATATGAATAGATAAACTATCAAATGTATATAACTACCAAAAAGTGCGTGTAAATTTGTTGTATTATACCTCGTTATCATATTTCCTTCTTTATTCAATATGACGTCATCAGCTTTCTGGCATGATAGGACTTACCACTTCATGGCGATGTTTATTTCGAATCTGAACCGCCATGTAATTTTGACTATTCAGAAAACAGTTGCCGTGCTTAGGTAGTTGTATAGAGTCTATATAAACTGCCCAAAAGTTATATACACATATACATGCTAATACAATTAAAAACAAAACAAACATAATTATGAGTTTTGTATCGATGTCAACGGTTATAGAACGGCATTATACAGCACATAGTCACATAGTTGGTTATTTAATACATATATCAAATTATTAGACTCTCGTTAATTTTTTAAATATGGTTCAATAACAACATATTTTATAAATGACTCATTTCTATTAATAATATATATATTTTTTTTGTATCTAGAGTTTTGCATATTAAAACAATCGAATTTCTGTTTTTTCATCTTTTCAAGAAATATAATACATACATAGTTTACCTTAAGTTGTCTAAGTCTTCGCTCATATACAAATGCATATTATACCGACCAAAGTCACCAACAACCGTCTTATATGACAATTTGAAGGAAGAGAGCTTTTGATAAACATTTTCATTACCAGATGAGTGATTTGGTAGCAAAGACCCAGCCTAAATGGCACATCCATACAAACGGAGCAAGGTTTCGCATTTGGATTTGGATTTGCAAATAAGTGTAAAATACTATTTCTAATAAATATATCGTATGAGAGCAACAACCAAAATAAAACCAGGTATATGAATATGTTAATACATTAACATTTGCATAGCATGCGTATTTAAGTCGATATTTATTGCGGTCGGTAATTTGAACCACGCGTAAATGAATTCATAGAACGAGACTTTATGGCTTATCATTGATATGAAACCAACTTCAAACTAAAGGCACCATGTAGATAAATTTGAATATTCAAAAAAATAAATTGAAATATATCAATTTTAAAGATAAAGCAAAATGTATTATACTAAATTATCATACTTATATAATTTCTTCTGCGATGCACTTGATTCTGGCAAAGAAGTAAGGGCGATTTTGTGTGATATCAGCAAAGCCTTTGATCGTGTTTGGCACAAAGGATTAATTGTAAAATTGGCATGTTCAGACCATTCACTAACCAATTACGGCATGTTTAGACCATTCACTATCCAATGACGGCATTGTCATAGCATTCACTAACAATTTACGGCATGGTCATACCATTCACTAACCATTGACGGCATGGTCATAATAGGGGTTGAAACCGAAATCGCCCGAAGGGAGAGTTCGTTTACGAACCCGTTACGGTATCACTCGAGCGACATCTAGAACTCGGTGAGAAGTGGTGCATTTAAAAAAAACAAGACGACCTTTAACCCATACGTTGCCTCGTGACTATTATTCCAAATAAAATAAAACTAACAAAATCTTGTTTCAAAAAAATTACTGTAATAATGATATTAAAATAATTAAGCTTTTTTGATAAATAAAATTCTTAGCTTTAGTTGATAATTAAAATACCAAACCAGACGACAAAGTCATCGCTCTGCAGTAGATATGTTTCGCAATGTTTCGGTCAAAGTAATTGAAGGTAAAATGAAAAATGTTCCGATTGCTGTTTATATTTTTTTTTGCGTTTTCAACAGTTAGCTGGTGTTATCAAAGGTAAATATACGTGTATAGATAATTGTTGCGTAGTATCGTATCATTTTTGTCCTGGAAATGGCTCTCAAAATAATCATGTCCATCTTGCGAGAGAAGAAAATAAATGAACAATTGTTTGATGTTTACAATTGTATGGTGCCGTAACGTATTTTCGATCATGACCTGAATTCGATCACTTCCGAGAATTATAAATATCGCTAAAGTGACATCGGTCAACCATCCAAGTGCTTATCTTGTATATCGTTGCTTAACCATGTCGCTGTAAAAGCTAGCTTCACAGAAAAGACTGTTGTTAGTGACCTATATGTACACTCACTACACTCTTCCCCGCTTTACCTTTAGGGCTTATACCCAACAGCACAGTCGGTGGCTTTCAGCAGTTCATTGCCATATCCCATCCCATTCCAAAGAAAGAGAGATTCGTGCAGGCGCAGGTTCGAAAGTTTATCCTTGTTGCCATTAAAGTAACATCGGTCACCCATCCAAGTACTAACACTCCCCTAACACTGTACATCGTTGCTCAACTTCCAATACAGTCAGTGCACTTTAACTACATCGCTGTAAAAGCTTGCTTAACAGCAAGACTGTTGTAAGTGACCAATGTACATTCACTACATTGGGTATGGTATTCAATTTCCTGCACAATTGGCAATATTTACAAAAAGTATCCACGTGGTTGATTGTTTCATCGGCAATGTTGGTGATATATATGATATTGATCAGTGTTTTGCCTAAAATTGTTTAAATTAAATTAAAACAAACTAATGCTAAATATTTATTACTCATTAATTCTTTTCAATTACATAATTATAGCATAGTTAGTACAACAGACCATAACTGGTTCTCACCTAACCACAATTGTCAGTGTTCTTGCTGTATATTTGGCGTGCCACATAACACTATACTAAATTAAGGTAAACAAAACCACTACCTGTTTTTTACACAAAATTAAAGTAGATGAACTGGTGGGTTGATGAAACCACCAACACCCGTGGGCCAAAGCATGTGAAATTGAAACTACAGTTGGACCCAAACTCACAGTGTGTTGAGAGAACATTTTATCTGTAGTTGTCATGGTGTGTGGCACTCAACATTTTACAAACATAAACATCTACCATATGTTTAAATATCTGTATTTGTCATAGTGTGTGCTGTGAAAGTTGCTAACCTAAAATGTATAGACATAAACAGCAAGGAATTATATAGAGATGAAAAGGTAACTAGGTGAGATTTTGTGAATGCTCATGCCAAATTAGTAATCCTTTGTGTGCTATTTTATCAACATTTAGTCAGGAGATGCAAGTTTCCTATCCTTCTATACGAGTCCTTGTAAACATCAACACTTTTTTTAATATCTGTAGTTGTCATGGTGTTTGGCGCGAAAGTAGCTTACCTACTTTTACCGACATAAACATCCCATATTGGCGATTACCCGAGAAGAGTGTTGATCTTTTTAGGTTCCAGGGGGATAGTGCAGGTTACAGATTAAAACCAACTGTATGTTTCTTCTGGTTCTTCAGTGTGCTCAGTGTATAGCACCGCCACATGGATCCTCGATTTAAATACCAATCGGAACGACTGTTTTTAATTGGCCAGCCCCGGGGATCTAACCCACAACCTCAATTCTAGAAGTTTTATGATTTACTGGCTGAGCTTATGGGGCTAATCAGCTAATACTGGTTATGCTGCCATCAAAACAGTTACAGCTATGTATTGTTGGACATCTTATTGAATACCGCCTGGAGATAATTGATCCAGAGTAGTGATTAACTGGTCAGTGGTAATTAATCCCCATGTGTATGTGCACCAATTAAAGTAATTAAAGAGACTAAACTTTTGTAAATGGTGACTTGTACAAATTTCTACTTGACCAGTGACTTGTACAGTTTTTTACTTGTTCAGAACATCTGGCTATAGGATTGCACAGGGGAAGGTATTTTAACAACATTATCAGGCATGGTACTAAAAGTCTAAATATAGTATATCTATACTAAATTTTGTCTATTATCACTGTTACATTGGGCATATATATATTCACATTCCTTGCATAATTGCGATGAGCAGGGCGTAACCGTTATCACTACTCAGAATTCATTTAGGCAGGGCATTATCACTACCCAAAATCCTAATTTTTGATAACAGCGCCGGGCAAGGGTTAATTGCATGGGGGAAAAAGTGTGCATGTGGAAGTTGATAATAATTGAACAGTGCCTTGTAGTGACAATGCAAGCTGCACTCTAGGTGTAATAATGAACAAAAACATTAAAAGGTATCGTAAGGTCTTCTGTATATTCCAAAAAGTAACATCATAGGTCTGAGTAGAACCTTTCAGGGGAAATTGGTCAACTCTAATAAATTGTATGTATATAGCTTGACTTGAACCAACAACTTCACATGTGACAGGTACCTGATCTTTAGCACTGAAGTGCTCTCAGTAATGGAGAGTTCACTCTTGAATCAAAATAAAACAAGTGGGGCATGTGTTTGCTGTGCTCCTTCTTACTCGCTAAAAATTGCAGCTACTTTAACTTTTTATTGCCTTTCAAAGCGTTAACTTTTTATTTGTTTATGATATCTGTCCATTTTTCTTTAAAATACTGAGTCGAGACACAGCAATCAAACATTCTTTAAGGATGACCTGGCCAAATATGGCGAACTAGCTTGGTCAATCTTGATGATAACAAACAATTGTATTGATACACATGGTGCGTCGGTATATTATAGTAGTTGATATAATAGTTATAAAACTTTAATTAATGATAACAGTGATTTAAATGCATTCTTTTTTTAATCGGGTTTAACGCCATTTGTAACACATTTCAGGTTATATATGGCTTATCCAGTTTTGCTGGCGGAGGAACTGTCTACTACTGAACTACTGTCCTTCCGCAAGTAACTGGAAACTTTCTTACATACAGTTTTTGGAGCAAGATTAAAACTTACGACCATAGCGGTGAGAATCAAGTGATCTTGAGATGTTGCCTTATACCACTCGGCCACAGAGACCCTTTAAATGCATTCAGTCTACCATAATGCCCTCAACTTTAATCTCAGTCGGTCTTTTTAGGTCACCTGAGACTTTGTCTCAATGGACCTTTTGTTCATCATCATGCGTCCGTAACAATTTACTTTTTTGAGTTCTTCTCA
Source organism: Panopea generosa (assembly GCA_029582155.1). Taxonomy (NCBI): domain Eukaryota; kingdom Metazoa; phylum Mollusca; class Bivalvia; order Adapedonta; family Hiatellidae; genus Panopea; species Panopea generosa. The sequence continues at coordinate 90,446,781 of CM055896.1, forward strand.
AAACCGTAACCGTTATTGTAATGATATATTGTATGCAGGTTTGGTACACACGGGTGAATCAAAATTGTGAAAACGGTCATAGTAAGGTAAACTTTGAAAATATTTTTCTCAATATAGGAAAAGCACTGGGAAAAAAATAGTGAGCATGATTATGGACATATATGGGTCATTTATAAAAATTGTGAATTGCATGTCCCTGGGTCAGACAGTTTTGCTCTTGGAGTGAGGCCTACTTTTCTAAATTTATATAAGAGAAATTGACAAAAAGTTATTTCTTACGACTGAATAGATTGATGTGAATGTTTTTTGGATAATCAGATGACTGATAAGGCCCATGGGCCTCTTGTTTAAAAACATTTCGGGGTTCAAATTACCAGAACACTTCTGTCACTAACTCGGATTTTGCTCTCTATTTCCGGGTTCAAATTATCAGTTACGAAGCTAGCAGACATGTTACGGCTGAAATGACAGGGGTGCTTCCTTATGTATTGACAGGCGTGAAAATGATAGCTGGCCCTAACGAGCTGGGATTACTACTCATGACATATGTTTGATATAGACATAGAGTAATATCACTGCTGATTTATCTCTCAGTGTTTTTACTAGGCTCTCATACGTAACATGCCGAACTGTCTTCCCACTTGCCCGAATATATACATGACGTCAATTTGTCATCGTAAAATGACGCTATTTTTAGATGTTACGTCATACGATGACTGACGGAAGCTAATATCGCCGATTAATTCTTGTTTCTTACAGAGCTGTTCAAACCAGTAAATAAATGATAAATGTAAACATTTCCTTAGTTATGTGACAAAAATAATCTTACATTTGTTCTTATCTATTATTGGATTTATTGAACTCGTTGGCAAAAGAATGATATGTATTATTATTTCAATCGAAGAATGAATGATTTAGTGTTTCAACGTCTTATTGCAAAAATCACAGATATTGGAAGCATCAAGTTTGTATTTCAAAGCAATGTATACTTTCTACTATTTAAGATCGGTTTGGCTAAACAATATCTGATATAAGATATCTGTATATAAAGTTATTTGTTTTTTTCGGAAGATTGAACTTTCCTTGATATATATTGTTTTGTGTTTGTGTTTGTTCGTGTAATTCATTTTATTTATTGTTTCAAATTGTTTTTTTACTTATTGATTATAAATCAATGCTTTTCATCTTCAGCAGAATTACTTGAATAAATAAATGATTTTTGAACATCCTATTGATATCTTTAGGTTATATTCGAAAAGCAGTTGTCCATCGCATTTTCCACCGACATTTTACTTTTTGTCATATAGTAATGTTTTCACAAGCTGTGTTATTTTCATCAAGTAATCGTTTGATCCAATTGGCATTTAAGGATAAATCAATCTTCTAATATCAAACATTTTTAAGTCGCATTCGTGATAATCTAATGTCGAAGTGCTACACTTGATTTCATCAGGTAAGGAATCCCAAATGCAATCATATGACATTCATGATATTGACCTGATCAGTTCTAAAATTGTATCGTTGATATGAGCATTTCTCATACTGATTGGGAAACGTCTAAATAATAACACAACTTAAGTGGAAATTTATTGAATATAAAGGTCTGATAATTTATTAATTATGTAAATATATAGATATTTTAAATGGTATTGTATAATTTGTAATAAAGATGGTACCCACCGAACAATCTTTTTGCAAATTATGAGAAACTAAAAATAAAATTTTATGTGCAAATCGATTTTCTGGTATCAGTAAAAAAAGTGTAACTCCAACACGGTGTTTGCCGTTACATGTCTGTAGTTATATATCTTTGATGTAGATTGAATATCTAATGCAGCACGTATGATGAAATATTTTAACGTTTTTTACTATTTCTATTATGCGAATATTCTCATTTTAAGCAGCATATCCGGTATTTTCCACCCTTTTAATTCAATGAAAATATGGCATGATTTTAATACTAAGTATAAATTGTGGCTGTCTGGATTAAACTATCACTGTTTATCGTCAAAAACACTTAGAATCACTTTTATTCCAGATATTTGAATTAGACCTGACAAGTGGAATAATGTAAGTACTTAAGTATATTATAACATGAGTTATATCCGTAACGTTCGGAAATTTCCGGGAATTATATTTTAAACGCGAGTACGGAATTAATTTCAAACTTGGTTTGATACAATGGATATGTTTATATTCCTACATGTATTTTGACTCGGGCGATCCTGGTTCGAATCCCGTGAAAATATATGTTTTAATTTCGGTAGTAACACTACTACGATTAAATTGGAATTTTACGATAATGTTGGTCAGCGCAGCAGTTAATTTGCATATTAGAATTACTTATCAGTGAATTTGGATTCAAAAACAAGAATTATCAAGGTTTAAGAGATGTGTCAGCCGTTGTAAATACATTCACAAACAAACTCTTTATCCATAAAAGAAAATCTCAGATACCGGTTATGCCACTTTGAAGCCAACGTGAGAATTGGATTGTTCAAGATGTCTCTGAAATAGTTCCATCATTTATAAATTAGTAGAGACAACAAAAAATCAAAATCCTGGTAAATTACGCCAATCTCACCGTTGCATTTGTTCTGGTTACGCATACTCGTAATATAGATGTTGACATGGCACAGTTATAAAACTACCAGCCACCATGTGCTTTTAATGTAGAACCAGTAATGATAAGCATCGAACACGTGACATATCACGTGAGATGTCAACACTTTAATATTATGTATGAGCATTAGCCTAATATTTTGATATATATTGTTGCCAAACAGTCTATGTGATATTATAGACAACTGGGTTTTATAAAATATTGTAAAAACTATTCTCTTTCTGACTTTTTTTCCCAAAAACATTGATATTGTTAACACATTTTATCAACTTTCGATGATGTGTAAGCAATTAAATGTATATGTTGTTTTTGTTGCCAATATGTTTAAATAACGTATTAACAAAACTTGCATTCTTACAAGTAGACGAGTAGCTGACGGCAGCGTTCTTTTTTCAATATCGCTGTGATTATATGATCTTTATATGATACGTTAACGTTGTGTGTCTTTATAAAATATGTTTATAACATATATGCTTAGTAAGACAAAATAAAATTTAAACATTGTTTGAAGTTTTGATATTGAGTCTATCTATGCCATGTGTCCATATCAAATCGCAGTTTTTTCTGCATCACCAAACATGAACTACGACGTCTCGCTACACATAACTGTATTGTAATGTAAGAACAATATTTAAACAAAAACACTACTGACATTTAGTTTATTATACTTGCCAATTATTGTTCTACACAATGGTTCGAGTTTTTTGTTACATGTAAAAAGGGGTACAATAACATATGGTTTAAAGCATGCACAGGTGATAAAATACTCCTACATGAGTTGTTCTAAAATAAATTAGTTTTATTGGATTTTACCTTGCGAAATAATTTTAAAACAACTAAAGCAAGAACTTTATTCAAAAAATAATCCTAGTAAACTACATTTTCATATGTGAATATATTCCTTTCCTGGTGGAAAAAAAACTACTTAAAACATTTTCTGATTTAAATTTAACTATTCATTAAAAAGTCATGAACGCACTGAAATTATAATAACTTTATATATTTGTTTGATATTACATAAGACTAAATGTGGGTTTAAAAGCATTAGTTAATTTTATCGTGAATAATATAAATTTTGAAAGCATTATTTTTAGCATACTAATGGTGCTATAACGAAAACGTCAGTTAAGCCAGAGTTCCATAAGATTAATATTAATAATAATTAATCCTTCACGCACATTTGCCTACTCAGGTAAACTACATTTTGCCGTAGCGGAAGGTCGTATGTTCGATCCTGGGTCAGGTGCATTACCATTGCACCACGCGTTTTATACACTTATGATACGTATTATAATTATGCATCCATAGCAATGACATTTATAAAAAAAAAATTTGATCTACTAAATTGACTTGTCCATGTTTATAGGAAGAGTATTCCAAATGTTTAATCACAATAATGAATAAGTTTCAATTACAAGGTGGTGGTTTATAATCAATCACAACGTGTGCACACTAGTTTCTCCTGAACATCATTTTACAAGTTTTTAAAGACTGATGCTGTTTGAAGTTATTGTATATAACACCGCCCTCTCCGCTGCGGTAATGTGATATCGTACCAGGTGTCGCGTAGTAACCATTCAGGTTGACATATGCACAGTAGTCATACCACCAGCCCCCGTGATCGTGTACAGCACAGCTGTTACTATTATCTCTGTCATGCGTCGAGAATGGCTGTCCGTTGTGGTAGGTTAGACCAGTTCTATCACCTGGGATGAAGAAACATAATTATCATTAGTAGTTCCATATGTTTAATACAAATGTTTATATAACCATAAAGCGGTACAGTTACATTAGGCAAATATCCTTAATATCATAATTATAACTTGTATAGAAATAATAGGTAGCTAAAATTGTAAAATACAAAGGGAAAAATAAATATACGTATGTCTAACAGGGGACGAAAAATTTAAAATGTATAGCCAATACAACATAATAAACAATATTAATACATCACATATTTATAAATAGGCAAAACAGGACAAAACAGAATACGTGAAATCACTGGTTTCCGTCTTGGAACAACGAGAAGCAAAAATGTCACGGGGAAATGTGAACTTGTAAACGTTGTATCATTACTATTAGGCCAAACGGCATGGTTTACGAAGCACTCTTTCGGGTTGTTCTTGATTTATTCAATCCTTCTTTTGTTTTTTATTCATTCATATGCTTGTTTAACGTGCTCATATAAGAAACGCTGATACAGGATCAACTTAACTTGCTACATAATGTAAATATAATAAGGCTCAAGAAGATTATAGTTATATATTTGTAATATTAAATACATAATTAGGTGTTAATTAAACATGAATGTAGCGCTTGTAAGTGCAACGCAACCATTCCTGGCCGGTGTAACACTGAAAAAAACGAAATCAAATGTATTTAACAAAAAGGTATTCAGGTTATTGTCGTCCATCCAATTATGAAATAAAAGTAGTAAAAGTGGATGTTGACTTATGTTTGATCCAAATAAATAAATCTGAATCAAGTGCATACACTGTAACTGACATTGTGGTTTACTTTAAATGAAACCTATATTAATTGTGAATAAAACACACACATCCAAATTACGGCATTATTGTTATCGATCCTGTTTATATTGTTTTAATTACACATTTAGTTTAAAATAATAATTTCGACGTAGGAAGTCAGCGGGAAAGTACGGCGATTCAGCGCTAATTCAAAGTGTAGAAAGGGAGAATACTTTTGAACTTAAGCTGCAAAGTAGTAAAGTACAGTTTCACTTAAAAGTGTGATGTACAGATCTATTAAAGTTTAAAACATTGACGTTATAACTTTAAGAATGTATAAAGTCAATTTGTTATCAGTAAAGGTTCAGTTCGTATTGCGTATGCATAGTCAAATATAACGCGAACTATGGACTATGAATTCAAACGGCATTTCATATAGATTAATGTTCAATTTCAAATGTTGATATTTTCGGTATTTTCTATAATAATTAACGTAACGCGTTTTGACGAAAGGTTATCAAAAAAATGGAAAATATCAGCGTAAAAATTTCATTTCATAAAGTAGTAAAAGAGAAAGTTTAAAGACAATTCTGCAATTAATGAGCGCAAATTTAGTTCCTTGTTCCTAACTCCCTATTCCTTTTCCGAAAAAAGAACCAGGAAATACATCCTCAGTTTCTTATTCCTTATTCAACTCAGATAGTAATACTCACTAATAAACTGATTTAAATAAGGATAAATGATTTTATAAAAATAATTGAGCACTGTTCAATGTAATTATTAAGTAAGTAAGTAAGTAATTTCTTTACTTAAAGAGGGTTACTCAACCAATCTTCCTTGAGGCCCTCGTATAAACAAACAAGTACATAATTATACATTTTCAAAAAGATAGAAAATAATTTTCATTCATTTGCTGCATATATTACACATTATAGATTAACAAAATTCTCACAACATGCTCCTGATTACAACTCTCATTTACGTGCATGCATACACATACACACACTCTCGCTTTTTATATTCGTAAAAAGAACATATTTCAATTAAGATACACATGCAATTGTACATGTAAATATGAAAATTATAGAGGAAAAACATCACAACAATAATAAAATCGATAGAAACAAAACAAAAATCTTTTTTTTTTTTTACAAAAACTAATAACGGTATGGTATTTATTAAGCATATGGCTGTAGGAGGTACATGTTTTTTCCTAATTTCAATTTCCTTTTATCCAAATCAAACAATTACTTGCAAAAATATTTAACGAACACGCATTTCTTATACTAAGTGGAATACTATTCCAAATAAGTCACCCGAATATGATAGACTACCTTTAAACAGATCTATTCTAGGTTTCGGAATAAAGACATTTTTATTTGAGCTTGAACGCAACATGATGGATGTATTATTGATTGACTCACCGAAGTTGAATAATTCACACAAATATGGCGGAGCTGTACCATTTGCTATGTTATACATGAGTTTTGCCGTTTGTAGAAAAACAGTTTGATCGATAGTTAAAATATTCAGTCTTTCGAATGAAATATAAAGACTTCCATATTCATTTCCTAAAATGTATTTGCATGCTCGCCTTTGCAGTTTAATTGATTTATTTATATTTTTATTCGAAGTATTTCCCCAAACTGTACAACAATAATTGGAATGTGGTTGTATGTATGCTTTGTAATATAACGTTCTATGGTTGCTAGAAAGATAATCTTTTACCTTTGATAATAGCCAGATATATGATGAAATTTGGTTGAGAAAGATTGTAAATGTATATTCCGTAGCAATAAATATTCCAAGGATTTTATCGCCTTTTGTAATAGTTAATTCTGTACTGTTGTACGTAAGTTGTAAATTGATTTGATTTAAATGCTTTCGTTTCTGACGAGAGGTGTATAACATTACTTTTGCTTTGTCAGTATTCAATACCATGCATTTTGAATGCACCACATATTAAGACGATTAATTGAAGTTTGCAAGTTACCTTTTGAATTATCTATATTTGTTTGTATGTCATATAACGTTGTGTCATCTGCATATAAGTCAGTTGAAACGTTATTTATAAACAATGATGAAAAGTAAAAAGAACAATGGACCTAAAATAGAACCCTGTGGAACCCCTGATGTTATACAATTGGTCCTTGAAGATGCTGAATTTATAGACACAACTTGACCTCTGTTTGTAAGGTAAGATTACATCCACATAAAAAAAAACGATCACTACATTTATAGCACTTTAGTTTTGCTAGTAAAATAGTATGACTTACGAGTTCAAAGGCCTTCCGAAAATCGTCCATGACATCCCCAACTACTAACTTGCCATCATTAATAGCCGTTAGCCATTTGTCAATCAAACGAATTAATGCAGATTCATTTGAATGACCTTCCCTCAAACCACTTTGTGTTTTATGCAATAAGTTATATTTATTGATAAATGTCATCAAATTAATATGAATAATTTTTTCCATAAGTTTTGATAATGTTAGCAAAATAGATATAGGACGATACTTATTTACGTCATCCTTTCGGCCGCTTTTATAGAATGTTTTTTTCTTTGCCTGTTTCCATACATGTGGAAATATTCCATCTCGCAGACTTTTATTCACAATAAACATAATACTTTCAGATATAACAGGAGATGCTAGTTTTAGCAACCTTTGACCAATGCCATCTAATCATGTGGCTTTGGATATATCTAAATTAGATAAATATTTTGAAACAAAAGTAAATTTTATATCTGGGACGTCAAAAATATGTTTTGAGGCATATTAGAGCTGACAAAAGTGTTAAGTAAATCAAAATTTGAATGCTCTATCCGACCTTTTAATTTCGAAGCTATGTTTACAAAATTTTCATTAAATACATTAGCCATATCTAAATCATTAGATATACAATTTTCATCTTTTTTTACCCCAATAATGTGATTATTATCAGAGCTTTTAGCCGAGCCAAATTCTTTTAACAACCTCCATATCGACCGTGATTCATCTTTATTGCTGTTCTATTTTTGTACTATACGATTGTTTCTTTGCATCGTGTATCATTTGTGAAACCTTATTTCGTTCTGCTTTGTATTGATCTATATCCCCGTTATCTTATATTTATTCCTAACCTTCATGCCATCTAAAATGCTAGTACTTATCCAGTCTGGTTGTTTGTTATGCTTTGTTCTATGTTTGTCAACTACTTTTAAGAATAAATTGATCCACTGTTCTAGCATGTCATCAACATTTGTATGATTATTTAATGTTTCCCATTGGATTTCCTTTAGGTCGTTTAAGAAGTTAAATTCGTTAAAATTGTAAAAAGATCTATAATTGATGATAATTTTTCGTCTGGATACAGTTGAGCTTACGATTACACAATATCGCGTAGTGATCACTTATAGATAAAACAAACACGTCTTCCCGGTTACTATAAATATGATCAATAAGTGTACTTGATTTAGCAATTTCCCTAGTTGGAGATAAGAATAATTGACTTAAACCTAGAGAAGAAACAAAATTAATCCAATCATTGTTTATAACAGTATTTTTATTAATATCGCCTAATATAATTATTTCATTATTGTCTTTTGATGCATTATCAATAAGACCTTCAAATCTATCATTCCAATCAATTCTAGAATCTGGGGGACGGTAAATTGTGCCTACAATGAATGATTTCCCCCTTTCCGGTAAAATTTCCAACCATAAACATGACATATCATTTATTTCTAAAACTTTTCTACGATTAACTTGAATTCCATTTTTTACATACACTATAATACCTCCACCAGCATTTAACATATTATCTTTTCTAAATGGCATTTGGTATCTTTCAATTTTAAATACATTTGATTTTTTATGTTCATTAAGTTTGGTTTCACTCAATCCAAATAAATGCAAATATTTGTTTTCTAGCATTGTTAATTATATTTTAATTTCTAAAAATTTTGTCAGGGTTTTCCCCACATAGACCTTGAACATTCATATGTTCTATATTAAATCTTTTTTTTTTATTAAGGCACAAATTTGAAACATCGTCCGAACTGTTTTTGCTATTATCATGCTTAAGCATGTTTGTGTCTTCTTTTTCACTGAGCGTTGTTTTCTCATTTGCTTCAATTACTGTTTGTGTTTTATTAACAATTAATATTTTATCTTCATAACTTAATAACTGTTGAGTATATGTTTCGTCATTGCCAGGTAAAGTAACTGTTTCACAGGCGTATTTTAATAAATTGCATGTTTCACATATAAATGATAAATTTATAAATTTATTTTTCATAAGTATGGCAGTAATGCCGCATTCCTATCTATACCAGCAATCTCTTTCATTATGGCCAGTAATTCCACAGTGACAACATCGTATTGCTCGAGATATATTGATTGAACAAAGCTAATTCTAAATCGGTAATGCTACCAAAATAATTAGTTTTACAATTTATGAATATAACCTAAAATACATGATTAATCTTGGAGCAAAATAAAGTCTACTTAGTTGAAAAACACGCTTATATATAAATATGCCTTTAAAATTATTTTTTTTATATGGACCGCGAATAAGCAATAATGAACCAGTTTCCTATTCCTTATTCAATCCGAATACGAAATGAAAATTCGTAACGATTATACACATTTTGAACTTCTGATATTTAAGCAATAATACGGTGAAATATGATATAAGGTAATGTAAACCTCATTTGGACCGACAGTGATTATAATTAAACATATAAAAAAAATCATATCCCCCTTTTAGTTAGAGGAGCGGGGGGACGAAATTGCGACCACTGGGTTCGCAGTCCAATGTCTTAACCACTTATCCGCATAAGTTTGATTTTTTATTTACCAGCGTGCTTTTAATATGAACTGGTATGACAATGATGACGAAAATTTTATTTATCGTCGCCACTGGTTTTCCACATGGGCGACGCCTCAAGAAGAGAATAATTTAAGATTTTTCGTAGGATAGTGCAGAGATACATAAGACCCTTTTGTAGCGTCCCTAGTTCTTTTAAATACCCGGTGTAAAGCACCGACACATGGGACTTAGACTTTTGTAAAGGTCTCATCCGAAAGACTGATAAGTATTGTCAGTTAGAGAACTTAATTGAGCGACATTTTCTCACACCTTGTCGCAAACAATGCTCAATGTCACAAGCATTACTCAATAGTGAAAATAAATCAACGATGGCGAAACGACAGCCGAAGGTATTATCTCGATAATTGCCAGATCGATATGAATTTCCATAATATAAAAATAACATCGATATCAGACATGGCTCGATATTCACCAGTTCGATATTGAATACCGATGTCGGATCTAGGTCAGATATGTCAATATGTAAAAATAACATCGATATCAGACATGGCTTGATATTCACCCAATCGATATTGAATATCGATGTCGGATCTAGGTCAGATATGTTAATATATATAAATAACATCGATATCAGATCTGGCTCGACATTAACCAGCTCCCCAATGAAATCCCATATCAGATCTACGTCAAATTTAAATAGGTTGAAAGAAAAAGAAATACAAATCAATATCAGACCTGGTTCGATATTCGCTAGAAAAATATTTAGTACCGATGTCAGACCTTGTTCGAAATTCTCATCGGTTACATGTTCATGGTAATTCAAAGACACATTTAATTAGACATCCAGTTCATAATACAATATTTAAGTATCACGAACGCCAATCATTTGCGAATTGAATATGTATACTGGCAAGGACTTATAGAGACAATATGCATTCACTCACGTTTTGTCAAGCTCACATCAATCTCGTTAATAAAATCTGCATACCACTAATACGAACACAATCTCATCCTCACACAACCTAATTTCATTCATTTCCTTTAATCCATTTCCACTTTACTTTTCTCATTCTCTCCTATCCCCAGCGCCTCACCATATGATACAACTATTTCAATGCCCCAATCCCATATTGTATCTTATTCCTTTTTTATCTCGCCTAACATCCACTGACTTACTGACTCACTCACTCACTCACTTTCACCCACCGACCCACCCAGACACTCACTCAATCATTCACTCATCACCCACTCACTCACATGACATGTCAGGGTAAACATTGTAATTGACTCACAATTGACATTGTAAAGACAGAAAAAGGATCATTGACAGCAAGAAACAGATCAATAATTACAGAGCAGGATAATGGGAGAGTCACATGGAAAGAAAGAGACATGGACAGGGCAGGAACAGGGACATAGACAGAGACGTATTTAGAGGCAGAGACTTTTAATAACTTTTAACTGATTATCCTGGAGGAATAGTATGTGCATTTTCGGTTTATTGACCCCTGTGGAGATTTAATGATACTGCCCAGCGGGGTTACTTTTAACATCGATAAATAAAGATTTTTATTCTTGTGTTTTGGTTCGGAACAACAGTAACTGGACAAGAAAAATATGCAGCAAGTCTGGGACTCGAATGCAGGGCCTGTCGTTTACGGGCGAATGATTTAAACAAAATTTATTGCCTTAATGTGTACAATATATTCCAGCCATAAGTTCCTAACAACATTAGTTACAGCTCTTCCCATAAATAATTGATACCAAAATACAACATGACAAATATGGTACATTAAACACGAACGAATGTGTACAATTTTACTTCTAGAGTCAAGACATATGAGGGAAAACTCGTTATGCCGCAACAATCATCAACACGAATTGTGCAATAAACTTATCGCAACTATCATCTCTTTACACGCATCTCACAATTCTAATATATCATCACCTAACATGCATCTCGCAATCCTCACCTCACAACTATCATCTTCTAACACGCATCTCACAATTCCAATATATATTCACCTAACATGCATCTCACAATCCTCATCTCACAACTATCATCTCCTAACACACATCTCACAATTCCAATATATATTCACCTATTATGCATCTCACAATCCTCATCTCGCAACTATCGTCTCCAACACGCTTCTCATAATTCTGATCCTACATCTCACAATTATCATCACCTAACACGCATCTCACATTCCTCATTTCACAATAATCATCATCTAACACGCATCTCGCAATCCTCATATCACAATTAGCATCACCTTACACGCATCTTGCAATCCATATATCACAATTATCATCACCTAACACGCATCACGCAATCCTGATATCACACTTATCATCACCTAACACGCATCTTGCAATCCTCATATCACAAATATCATCACCTAACACGCATCTCGCAATTCTCATATCACAATTATCATCACTTGCCACGCAGCTCACAATAACCATCTCACAACTATCACTCCTAACATGTATTTCACAATCCTCATATCACGAATATCAAAACCTAACATGCATCTAGCAATCCTCATTTCGCATCTATCATCACCTAACACGCATCTCACAATCCTCATATCACAAATAGCATCACCTGCCACGCAGTTCACAATTACCATCTCACAACTAGAATCTCCTAACATGTAATTCACATTCCTAATATCACGAATATCAAAACCTAACACGCATCTCGCAATTTTCATCTCCCAACTATCATCTCTTAACACGCATCACATAATTCTGTCATGTCTCAATTTCCCGTTTGATGAAGCTGTGGAGGAGGAAGGGTTGGCGATCAAGCGGTGGTGACGTTAACCGGTATACGGATACTGTTCCCGTCCCTTACCCGTATACAATATATTTTGAAGTTATGTGTAACTGACATTATGTATTATACTTTGAAAATAAAACTGAAATACTGTTTAACTTCACGGTACAGTAATTACTGAGGAGGGGTGCTTCTATAATGGCCAGTCCAAGTGTAACGTTCCCATACCAAAAAAAAAGGGATGGGGATTGAGGCGATCACGCGGCGATGGCAATGAATTTAACTCCCGTATTTGAAGGAGGGTAGTCTATCAAGCGGCAGTGTCATTTACCCGTATACGGGTACTGTTTCCGTATATTACCTGTTGGAATGAATGTACGTGTTGAAAGAGTCTAATAAATATGAATACTTATAATCGAATATATTCCAACGCTGTTATAAATAGGATATGATTTTTTTTCAAAATGTCTACTATCGTCACAATGTTAATGTCAATTTCATCATTGCTCTACATCACATTTGCATCATAATTGCTTTAATATCAGACGTTTGAAACAATGAATTATCCCGTGTGCGAGTGAGTGAGGACTTCCCAGACAGGGTCAGGAAAATGAGATCTGCGTTGATTCTATTCCTAAAGGAATCTATTGATAGTGGAAAAAATGCATTTTTGCGTTTTGATAAACTCGTTGTCAATGGCAACGCATACGTTTACGATGAGACGAGAGAACGTCCTGTTCCGGCGTTTAAATAACGCGTTGGCCAAAGCCCCTGTGTTCATGATAAAACGTTTATTTACAATGAACAGTTTACAGACTCCAATATTGTTAGCTATTCTGATAATGTTTATATAATCCATAATGAATTGTTGACTGAAACGCGTCTCTGCGATACCCAATTGAAAAATGATGATATTCATTCAGAATTTGTTAATAATGCTTGGGATAATATTCAGATAAAGCCACTTTATCTTAATATATGCAGTTGGAATATTGAGGGTATTTTAAAATATCAAAATGACATTGAATTTCAATCGTATGTCTCATCCTTTGAAATAATTGGTTTATGTGAGACGTGGACTGTTCAAGATGATGCGATTGATCTACCCGGTTACACTCATTTCGGTTATTCTCGTCCGAAAAAGAAGTCAGCAAACCGAGGTTCTGGAGGTGTTTCAGTATATGTTAAAGACTTTTTGATAAAAGATGGACTTGTTCAACGTATTTTTAATACATTCACAGAATGTGTTGTTTTATTGTTTAATAGTTCATTGTTCCATAATGTAAATGATATTGTCTTTATTTTTACATATGTGTCGCCTGAAAACTCACCTATTTATGATGAAAATGACAATAATGGTATTGAAATACTTAATAATAAGATTAATAATATTATCGCTGAATACCCTAATGCAGAATTGTTCTTGTCTGGTGATCCTAATTCTAGAATTAAAGATTTTAATGATTACATTCCAGATGATGATATTTCATATATATTTGGCAATTATGTTGACTATCCGTCTGACAATTTTTCGACTCCAAGAAAATCTAAAGATGAAAATTATAATCGTTTTGGTTTGTCGCTAATTGAGTTATGTTGTACGTACGATGGTCATACTTTAAATGGCCGTCTATTTAGTGATATGGATGGTAATTTTACATGTTTTGCCAACAATGGGGCAAGCATTGTTGACTATATGATAGCTTCATCCAGCTTATTTAAGTTTATTACTGATTTTAAAATTGAGGATAAGGATTATTCTGTACATTTCCCCCTTCATTGTCAGTTTTGTTTTAAATCTTGTTCATATAACCAGTCCTTTAATAACATTGATAGTTCAAATTTGCGTACTTGGCAAAAATATAAATGGAAAGAGGAGTTAAAGGTGATTTTTATGTTAAATTTTGTGATAATTTCCGTTCCTTTAATGAAATAATAAGTAACCGTAATGATCGTTCTCTCAGTTCATATATACCTGATTTTATTGATGTTTTTAAAAAGGCCGGCGATAATATGAAATTAAAGTTTAATTGTAAACAATACAGTTCAACCCAACCTTCGTGGTGGGATCATGATTGTAATTCTGTAAAGTTGACAAATCACGAGCACTACGATATTTTAGAATTACGAATGATACAAAAGACCTTATTACATATAAAACAAAAAGGAATCATTTTAAATCTTTTTGTCTGAACAAAAAGGCTCTGTTAGCTAAGAATAAAGGAACGAATTAGTTAGTTCTCGAAAAAATTCTAAAGTGTTTCGGAAAACATTAAAAGGAAATTGTAATAAGCAAAACAATGATATTACACCAGAAAAGTGGCACGATTATTTTAAAAGTTTATTTATTTCAAGAGAAAATGACGATGATGAGCATAACGATAATATCTTTAAAATTACGCATTACGATTCTAGCAGCCTAAACGAACCTATATATAATCAAGATATAATCGATAGTATACGTCATTTAAAATTTAACCGTTCTGGTGGCCCTGATGGAGTATGTAAAGAAATGTATAAGTATACACTTAATGACATATTGCCGTTTTTAAATCAACTTTTTAATGAAATATTTGATTCAGGTTCGTTTCCTGAAAATTGGAGCGAAAGCATTATAACACCATTTCATAAAAAAGGTCCAGTAAATGACCCAAATAACTATCGAGGCATTTCACTTATCGATTCCCTATGTAAAATATTCTGTCACATATTAAGTAATAGATTAACAAAATGGTGCGATACTTTTGATGTCATTGATGAGTCACAGGCAGGATTTAGGAAAAAATATACCACTTTTGATAACATATTTACTTTAATGGCTTTAGGACAAAAGTATCTTTCTAAGAGAAAAGGACGTTTTTATTGTATATTTGTTGATTTTGCTGAAGCATCTGATAGTATTCAACACCAAAAACTATGGAATGCTTTTACAAGAAAATGTGTCGATGGAAAGTTCTTAATAATTTTACAGTCTATGTATAGCAAATTAAAATCATGTGTTAAGGTTAATAATGGATTAACTGAGTTTTTTCCATGTAACATTGGAACCAGGCAAGGCTGTGTGGCCAGCCCCACAATCTTTTCTATGTTTATAAATGATTTAGTTACATTTCTACATTCTAAATGTGATCGTGGTATATTTGTTTCTGGTGATATTAAGGAGTTAGTAGCCTTAATGTTTGCTGATGATGTTTCAAGTTTCTCAGATACTGTTGTACATCTTCAAAAACAAATTAATTATATTGAACAATTCTGTGCATCTGTTGATATGAAAATTAATCTCGATAAATCAAAAATTGTTGTTTTTAGAAATGGAGGCATCGTCAAGCTTACAGAAAAGTGGACTTATTGTGGAGATACTAAAGATGTTGTTAAATTTTATAAATATTTAGGTGTTTATTTCACGCCAAAATTGCTATGGTCAAAAACGCAAGAAATGTTGGCATTGCAAGGTATTAAGTCTGTTGCCTGTATATTTAGATTTCAACGTCAATTTGGACATCTAAAATCAGTAGATATGTTTAAAGTATTTGACGCTATGGTCAAACCTATACTTTGTTATGGCTCTGAAATCTGGGGATACAAGTATGTTGAAAAAATTGAAAAAGTGCAAGTCAAATTCTGTAAACAGTACTGTAATTTATCACAAAATACATCTGATATTCTAGAGCTAAGAGAATGCGGAAGATTACCGTTATGTATAACTTATATTCCCAACTGTGTAAAATTTTGGCTAAGAATTATACGTATGGAAACCCATAGATACCCTAAACAATGTTATAAAATGCTAAAACAATTAGATGAAGCAGGCAGAAGAACTTGGGCTAGTCATATTAGAGAATTACTTTTTACATATGGATTTGGATATGCTTGGCTTGCCCACGATGTTGGAAATGACATAAATTTTATTCATTTATTTAAAACACGCATTAAAGACTGTTATTTACAAAGATGGATCGCAGGTCTAAACGATTTTAAAAAAATAATTAGTAACTAAGAAACTATTGACTTATATATATACTATATATATATATATAAACGCTATTGATAAAACCGGTTTAATAACATTTAAAGTGTACGGTCATTATAACGGTCATGCATTTTGACGATCCATTGTGTTCAATGTGATAGTCTGAAATTATCAACCGTGTCTATTGTTACGAGCACAGTTAACCAACTCTATAAATAAAGACAACATCTGATTAAAAATAATATCTACGGAAGCCTATTAGGGAAGGCCTGAAACTACAAATTGTACAAAATGAACATTGACATCGATACATACAGAAGGCGCATTGGGTCGTTTGGACCAGGAAGGGGACTTAGCGGTTATAAGTGCAGAACTAATTATAAACCATATAGTACCTGTGGATCAGACATACACTATCGTACATTTATTATATGTTTGTTAGTGACATCAGTGAGTCAGTCAGTAAGTGGATACTATGCGGGATAAAGAAGGAATAAGATGCAATATAGGATTGGGGCATTGAAATAGTGGTATCATATGGCGAGGCGGTGGGGATAGGAGAGATTGAGAAAAGTAAGGTAACACTTTTGACAAGTCATGTCTTAGTTAACTGCTACCGTTGGCAATGAAATACGTTTTACAAGGCAGGAATACCATTTAACAATCATTGGTGATTGCCAAATCAATGTGTGCAGATATGTACATGGTAAAACGCTTTGGACCCAATCAACATACAGTACCTACTTGTCGAAGAGACTATTGCTGTCTATGGATATCGAAACAAACCAAGGTCCATTAACCGACAAGGATGAAATATTAAATGCAATATATACGACAAGTAATGATCTTAAGTCGAAAATCCAACATGTAAAATCTGAAATAGTCATTATTAAATCTGAAATGGAATCAATGCGACTTACATGTACGGAATTAAAAACGGCTACATTAAATACTGAAGAGAAAAAAAAAGAATGTTGAAAATAGGCTCGATAAAGCTGAAATTGAAATAAAATGTGCTCGTGATAATCGAGATATGATTCAATTAGATATTGACGCCATTCAGCATATTGTGGATGAAAATACCGATTGTGTTAAAAAAATAGAAGACCGGTTTGAAAAGATAGAAGCGAAACCAATAAAGTCAAATATGCGTATAGTTGGGTTAAATGAATTTCTAAATGAACATAGTGAATGTCTGTTAAAGAAAAATGTGATTAAAAATGTATTGAATGTTGCATGTCCTCTAAATTGTTGGTCCGAACATTGCATAATGGATGCTTTTAGAATTGGAAATTCGAGCCCAGTTCAATCAAAAGTTTGTAAACAAGTTTTGTTACAATTGTAAAATGTTCCGAATTCACAGATAAGGTTAAAGTGTTCAAAGCAAGAGATGTTCTCAGAGAATCTGGCATACAAATTAGTGATGATTTGCCATTTAAACAGAGATCAAAATTGAATTGAAAAGTAAAGGGGAAGTAGGTTATTATCAAAAAGGTGAACTTAAACTTAGAAAAAAGAATGAAGGTTTTGAAAACAGTAAATCACGAGTTTTTGTAAATGCCAAACGATGTCGACAAATTTCCTCTCAAATTGAAATAGATACAGAGTCCCAGAACTCTCGTTATTCGGATATGCATGTAAACGGCGAATACGTATAGGAAAGCGGCCGAGGCCCATGCCGTTTAAAAACTGAATTAAATATTGCATATTGGAACATAGATGGCTTATTACAAAAAACTGAATGTATAGACTTTGTTGATTACATTTGATCTTTTGATATATTCGCGTTAGCAGAAATCTGTGAAGAAAATAATAATGAAACCAAACATTTGAAATCAACGCATGAATGTTTCTTTTTACCTGCGGAAAAACATGCTAGACAATGGCGAGCAATGGCGGGAATGTCAATTTATATCAATAGAAATATTTTAAATTTGTGAGTAAAATCCAATATGAATGTTCCATCGGTTTAGCATTCAAGCTTGATAAATTGTATACAAAATTTGAAACAAACGTTGTATTATTATTTGCATATCTCCCCCCTAATGATTCGCCATTTTACAATAATAATCAATTAAAATCTATTGAGCTATTGGAAGATGTTATAACTAATATCACAATAAATTTCGGTTTATCCGATTTTATAATCTTAGGTGACCTAAACGCAAGAATAGGTGAACAAAGTGAATGAATAAAAACAGTTGAAAATGTAAATGAACTTGAAGACTACAATGATTTTTTTAGTAGCTCTGTTGAGGAAACGCGTGTATCCAGTGACAAAACTGTAAATACATGTGATAGAAACTTGATTGAATTATGTAAATTGTATTCAATGTACATTCTAAATGGTCGTGTTGGAGATGACAAAACAGTTGGAAACTTTACATACACATCGACGATTGGTTGCAGTGTTATTGATTATTGTTTATGTTCAGGAAATCTAATACAGTTTGTCAATAATTTCCGAGTTGGACATCGATGTGATTCTAAACATTTCCCAATAATTACGTCATTAACAATATCAACACTACACACTGATAACAATCTAAAAGATAATATACATTATAGAACATATCCGTGTTATAATATACCTTTGCATATGAAGGAAACATTTCCAGAAAATCTTGCAAATGTATTTACAAACAATTGCATTTATGATTTGTGCATTGAAATAGAAAATACTAACTCTGATATAAATCAAATTTTATTATCGTTTACTGATAAGCTGAAATAAGCTGGTAAAGAGTTTGAAAGTCAACCAAAACGGCATGTTAAATCACAGCCAAAATGGTTTGACGAGAGTTGTTATGAAAGCAAACGTTTAAAATATCGTCTATTGCGACAATATAAACAAAATAACACTGAGCCAAATTTACAAAAATATATAAGTGCCAGAAACGAATTTAAAAATATGTGTAAAATTAAATAAAATATATACGCTGAATAACAATTGGATGCATTAATAGTTAATATAAATGATTCTAAGTCATTCTGGTCTAGACTCAAATCATTGACAAAACGCGGTCGCAAAGTTGAGAACAATATAACGACTGAGGAATGGGTCAATAATTTTGATAAACTTTTGAACTCAGAAACTGGAAACCTGAATGAAGAAGTAAATATGCCGATAGACATAGAGTTCAAAGAACCAATAGATGACATTGAAGATTTTATATTTAATACTGAGATAACCGAAGATGAAATTCGATTTGCCATCAAAAGGTTTCGGAAGGGGAAAAAACCAGGACCAGACTGTTTACTGCCTGAATTTTTTATATATGCTATTGATGCCATTGTACACGTCTTAGTTAAACTTTTAATATATTATTTGTAACAAGTGAATACCCAGAAAGTTGGTGTGAATCCCTTATTGTGGTTCTTCACAAAAAGGGTTATATAAACAATACAGATAATTATAGAGGTATTTCATTGCAAAATTCTCTAAGCAAATTATACTGTGCAGTATTGGTAGCTAGACTAAATTTCTTTGCATACATGTACCAAAAGATTTCTGAAAGTCAAAGTGGGTTTAAAGTTGGATATTCTACTGTTGACAATGCTTTTGTTTTAAGATCCATTATTGAACGTAATTTAAATCGGAAATGAGGTAAACTATATGTAGCATTTGTCAATTTTCAGAAATGTTTTGATACTATCGATAGATCTTTATTGTGGCAAACTTTAAGAAATGCTGGAATAAAAGGTAGACTGTTTCATGCACTCCAAAGTATGTATATATCTGTTAAAGCATGTGTAAGATTGAACTGTACAATAGGTCTGAAGCAAGAGTGTCTGCCCAGTCAAATATTATTCTCATTTTTTTATTGATGAGCTTGAAAGAATAATGAATAATAGCAATATTCAAGGTATTCAATTACACCCAGATATTACTCAGATATTGTTGTTAATGTTCGCAGATAATCTAGCTCTCCTTGCAGACACTGTTGTTGGATTACAAAGACAGTTAAATGTGTTGTTTGAATTTTGTGATTCAAATAAGCTGGAAGTAAATGAATTAAAAAACAGAAGTTGTAGTGTTCAAAAATGGCGGTATTTTGTCAGGGCATGACGCATGGACTTATACTAATGTACAACTTGACGTAGTAAATAGTTTTTGATATGTTGATCTTACCTTTACAAGACAATTATCATTAACAAACATGGTTAAGGAACTTTGTATTAAAGGTAAACGTATTCCTATCTCAATCTTAAGCTCCATATATGCTTCTGGACAACTGTCAAAAACCGTATTTTTCAAAATAGTTGATACTAAAATCTGTCCACAGTTGTTATACGGGGCCGAGAAGTGTGGGGTTTCGAAACGTTTATCGAATTAGAGAGGGTCCAATATTACGCTTGTAAGCGGTTCATGTGTGTAAAACAAGAAACATGTAATGCTGTTGCTTTGGGAGACTGTTTTAGATTCCCACTTTTTATTGAAATATACACACGCTGTATAAAGTATTGGTTTAAAATACTAAAAACGCCAAAAGAAAGATTTGTTAAAAAGTGTTATTTGATGATGGTAAATGATGAAAGAAACAGTAATAAGAATTGGGTATCCATGCCTAAACATGTTCTACAAAGTAACGGTTTTGGTGATGTATGGGAAAATCAAGGTGTTGGTTATGAGATGTATTTTATAAAAAAACATTTACAAGTAGATTACAGGATTTACTAGTCCAAAACGCGAGGGTAGATCAATATCTACAAGACTGGAATGAAACTGTTATTTCTAGCTCGAAACTCAGTACTTACTCTGTAAAGTTTAAACAATGTTTTGCATATGAAAAGTATCTCGATGTACTCAATATCAGAAAATTTCGTCATATCTATGCAAGCTTCAGATCGAGTTCTCATGACCTGGAAATTGAAAGGGGTCGTTACAGAAATATAGAAAGAGATCGAAGGTTATGTACATTGTGTGATGTAAATGTTGTAGAAGATGAGTTGCACTTTTTACTGTATTGTAATATATATACAGATTTAAAAGAAACATATTTGCCAGATAAATATTTTAATAATCCAACTGAACATAAGTTTACCATTTTAATCGCAACACAAAATGACAGTTTGATAAAATCTGTAGCAATTTATCTCCATTATGCCTTTAAGAGACGAAAAGAAGTTTTATGTGTTACTAGTTAAAATATACCAATATGCCTTCAAAAATACGAAAAGAAGTTCTATGTGTTACTAGTTAAGCTATACATTAATGTTTATGTATTATGCTATAATATTTCTGTTTTATGCATGTATAGCTGTGTATAAATGATGTAATACTTCGTGTAATCTTGAAAACTCACGTACTGTGTTGTTAACATTTATTTGTATAATAACATGTTGCATGGGCTGGTGGCAGGTGTACGTATGTGTGTGCATGTGTACGTTTGTATGTGCATGTGTGCGTATGTATGTGCATGTGTGCGTATGCATGTAAATGTGTGTGTGTGTATGTATGTATGTGCGTGTGTACATATGTATGTGTACGTTTGTACCTATATATGTGCTCGTGTACATATTGTGCATATGAGCCTAAACGAAAGAACAGAAAGCTATGCTACAAGGCTGTTGTTTTTTGTTTTTCTCTTGTCAGTGACATCAGTATATTTTCGTTAAACCACTTATGTTGTGATTTGTGTACAAGAGTTAACCATATAGCTAAACAGAGAAAATGTGTAATTATACCTTTCTTTTCTCTTTTCTATAGTTGGCCCATGTCATAACATGAAACTCTTGAATATTCTATAAAGGATTTCAGTTTTTCTCTCCATAATTGGTGTGAATAACGATTATTTAGATATCGGTACATCTATAAAATTTTGCCTGTTTGTTAATGGTGTGTTAAGAAAATACATGAAATATATAGCACTGACTTATTTAAGGCTGGCACACATATGTCTTCATATGTTGTTGGTTTTTTTTGTTGTTTCTTTTGTTGTTGTTTTTTATTATAGTTGTAAATAATTATGCTTTAATGCGTTTGTATATTATTTCCGTGAAATTTAGATACGTTCAATACAACCTGTATTGGCATGTTACAAATTGTTCTATCTTTCCTACTTGGCTATTGTTATTTCAAACTTTGTTGTTTTTGGGTAAAAAATGGACCGTAAGTAAAGCGCTCACCTGTTTAAGGTGAGTACACATAGACAATGTGTAAATATATATATTTATATCTGCTTTAGTCATAACATACAATAAGCACAGGACTCTATCTAAAATATACGCACATATGTATATAATTACGTCAAATCATACAGTATTATTTTATAGCTTTTTTTTTTGATATTTTGTTGTTGTTGTTTGTGTCTGCTTTAAATGTATTGCATTCAATCATAAACTTTGTCTTATGAGTCTATATCTTATCAGTCATTGAAAAACATGTAGTATTTACACAGTTTACTCTTTAAAATATGCTTAGTTTTTCTATTTTTTTACATTTATTCCTTTTTCTCTCTTCTTTCATTTCCTTCTCATATGTGGGCACTTCTGGGTTTCAGCTTGTGGTAGGGATAGGTGATATGTGTCTCCAACTTTTTTAAGAATATTTTTCTTTTACCCAATGGATAATGACATTTGTGCTTGGAGATCAGCTATAGGATTATTCAATGGTTGCAGCATGCTGGTGCATGGCAGTTTTAAACTCAAGATATCTGGATCTTGTATATATTATGTTAGCTTATTTTTAAAATGGTTGACAAAAGTAATATTATTTTTCCCACTTATACTCAAAGATTGTATTGAAAACATTGAATTTAAAATTATCTTGTTTTGTATACTATTGCAAGCAGGTGATATTGAGACTAATCCAGGCCCTACAAATGAACAACATACCCTGTCTATAATGCACTGTAACATGAGGAGCATCAGGAATAAGTTAAACTTTATTGCAGATACTTTTTCTGACTTCGATATTTTATGTTTTACTGAAACACATCTAGACCAAAACTTTCCAGACAATCTTTTACACTTCAGTAACAATCTCGATATATCATACAGAAAGGATCGTACAAATCATGGAGGGGGTCTTTTAGCTTATTTCTCGAAAAAACATAATCCATTCAAGGCGAATGGATTTGGAAATATTTTGTGAAGAATCAATTTGGGTCCACATCAAAACAAATTCGGAAATTTTTTTACTAGGGTTATTCTACAGCCCTAAAACAGCTGACAAAGAGTTTTTTGATAATTTTAACAAAAATATAGAACAAGCGTATGAAGTCTCAAAAAACGTAGTTCTGTTAGGAGATTTAAATGAAGATTTGCTGAATCAAAATTTTAATAACTTAAAAAATGTACTTTTAATTAACTCCATGCACAATACTATACACGAGCCCACAAGAACCAATGCCATTCTTGACCCCATAATTATTCCACAAGATATGCCTTATTCAGATTCAGGCATAATTAAAATTCCGTGTACTGTAATGCTACATACATCGTTTTGCCTTTTCCTTATCAGATACATGCCAGTTATGAAAAAACAGTATGGTTATATAACAAAGCCAATTTTCAGTTACTAAATGAAAAAATTATTTCACATGACTGGACTTATTTAAACAATTTAACACTTGACGAGGCATGCAGTAATTTCACTGAAATATTTTTGGCTATGGTTAAATTATGTATTCCCTCTAAAGTTATTACTGTTCGTCCAGACGATAAACCCTGGTTCGATTCTGAGCTTAGAAAATTTTCAAGAATTAGAGATCGCCTTAAAAATATACCAATCAGACGAAAAAAAATAAATGATTGGAATAAATATAAAAATGCTAGAAATAAAGTTAACAATTTAAAAAAACATGCAAAAGAAAACTTTTTTAATAATCTGGAAATGAATATTACAAATCTGCAATGCAATGACAGGCGTGGCTTTTGGAAACTTATAAGACATTTTGTTAAAAACAACGGTTCCTCGACTAATATTCCACCGCTTATTGAAAATACCATGCATGGTGACAAATCATTCTATATATCTAACGAAGAGAAAGCAAACTACTTAAATAAATACTTTGTTTCTACATCCACGGTAGATGATGAAAATGCTTCTCTGCCTAATTTTACTCGTAAAACTGAAAATTCACTTTCAAGTATTATTATATCAGAAAAAGAAATAATTGATGTTATCACCATACTGAACGTAAACAAAGCTTGTGGCCATGATTTGATAAGTCATAAAATGTTAAAAGGAGTTGCACACTCAATATCGAAACCACTGGCTATTCTTTTTAATCGTTCTCTTAGTGAATGTACATACCCCAAAGTATGGAAAATTGCCAATGTCACACCGTTATATAAAAAAGGTGACAAGTCAGATGTTTCAAATTATAGACCTGTGTCTTTGTTAAGTTGTTTTGGCAAGCTTTTTTAGAGAATCATTTTTAAAAATATGTTTAATTTCCTGTATGATAATAATTTAATGTATAAATATCAATCAGGCTTTTTACCTAAACATTCAACAACATACCAACTCATTGACATTTACCATCATATTTGTCAAACATTTGATAATTAACAATTTGCATGCATGGTATTCTGTGATATATCTAAAGCTTTTGACCGAGTGTGGCATAGAGGACTACTTTTTAAACTTAAAGAAAACGGTATAAGTGGAAATCTTCTTAAGTGGATTTCTCATTACTTGAATAACAGATCTCAACGTGTCGTCATCCAATCATCAGAATCTAAATTTGGAAAACTAACTGCAGGTGTACCTCAAGGCTCTGTCCTTGGTCCTTTATTGTTTCTTATTTATGTCAATGATATAGCTGAAAATCTCCTTAGTGTGACCAGACTCTATGCAGATGATAGCTCATTATACTACTCTGCTTCTTCAGCCGAAGATATTGAAAGTATTATCAATCATGATTTATTACATATATCGTGTTGGGCCAACCAGTGGCTGGTTAATTTTAATCCGAACAAGACAAAAGCTGTGTTTTTTACCTTAAGGAATTGTGACTCACTTCCTAAATTGTTTTTTAATGGCATTCTTCTTGAATTTGTTCAATCGCATAAACACTTAGGTGTAACTTTTAATAATGATGGAAAGTGGAAAACACATATTGAAAACATTCTTTCTTCAGCCTCAAAGGCAATAGGAGTCATGAGAAAACTAAAATTTAAAGTTGGTAGAAATGCTCTTAATCAAATGTATTTTTCCTATGTGCGTCCTATTTTAGAGTATTCATCTGAAGTTTGGGATGGTTGCACTGTGCACCTCTCAGACTCCATAGAAAAAATTCAGAATGAGGCAGCGCGAATTATAACTGGTCTCACACGATCTGCATCATTAGAAAAGTTATACCAGGAATGCGGATGGGAGAAACTTAAATGGAGACGTGAACTCCGAAAGAATTATTTTATGTTTAAAGTTCGTAATAATAATGTCCCTTCCTATATTAATGATTTAATTCCATCATATGTTGGTGAGACAACACAATACCCACTTAGAAATAGAAACAATTTTACTATCCCACACTGTGGAACAAATTTGATGAAAAAATCATGTATACCTTCATCCATTTCTTTGTGGAATTCTTTAGATAATGAAATTCGAACCTCGCCTTCACTTATAGTTTTTAAAAAACAAATCAACAAAAATCACAAAAACAGTAATATACCTTTACATTTTTCTTATGGCAAGCGGCATTTGTCAGTTTTACATGCTAGGTTAAGAAATAACTGCAGTAATTTAAATAATGACCTATATATAAACAATCTAAAATTCAGCCCATTCTGTAAATGCAGCGATACAATTGAGGACGCAGAACATTTTTTCTTTAAATGTTCCATTTATAGAAATCAAAGACTAATACTCTTTCAATCAACTAGATTGTTACACCCTCTTAACGTTAAAAAACTATTATTTGGCGATAAGAGTTTATCTTTAAACGCAAATAAGAAAATTGTTGAATCAGTACATAATTTTATTAAAACAACAAAGAGATTTAACGATTATAATGATTAAGTTCTACATATTTGTTTTTATTAAGTTTGCAAAATAGTAGAACCTGTCAATGCCAGTTGACTGCTGTTTCTGTTGAAATTACTTATCACGAGCCGCAGGCTGTTAGTGGGAGGTGCCAAACAGATGAAAAGTGAACTATCAAAATAACTGTATATAAACTTTGTTATGCAGCAACTAACTCGCTCTATCTCTTTCGTCTTCTATTCTCTCTTCCTCTCTTAAAAAAACTCACCTAAATGTTGTTTTTGTTTTTTTCGTTTTTCCATAATATTTTTCAATTGTTTTGGTTTTGTAATGTATTTTATGCCATTGTTAAAAACGATTATGTAATCTGTAGGGGAAGGGCCAAATCTAATGTTGGCAGAACTTGTGGCCCAACCCCATTTCATGTAAAAATTATGAAATAAAATATGTTTAAACTAAGCTGGTGGCCATAAAGCAAATAAACTATGTGTCATTGTCATTGTCAATATACATAGATACTGTAGACAGGAAGGATTTATTGCTACGTTATTATATTATTTTGATTTTAGTTTCTTTAAATGCAAATGGCAGCGTTGAATTGTACTTGAAACCTCGGAGGAATTTTATTGTGTAGCGAGGGAGTTCATTACGACAAAGATTTTTTCTGGCTATAGGTGTTGAAAAGGTTTGGCGTTTGAAACGTTCAAGAACAACTTTTGTGCTGGAATTTGGATTTTTTAGTGCGCATTAGTTTTGGTGTGAAGATGGTAATATGAAACCGTTCTTAAACATGCAAGTTTAGCTTTTGCAGTGGAACTGAGCAAGCTCCATGCGTATACGTTTGGTTTGGGATTTTTGAATTTTAAACAATTCTCAAACATATGCTGTTCAGGCACGTTGTCTTTACAGCTGGTCTCACTATTTAAAACAATGTTGAACAAGAGTTAGTCCAATATTGCTTAAGTTGAAATATTAAACTGTATAAAGATGATTTGTTTGGTCATTTATTTGAACCCATTGTATTTTGTTTGATATTAACGAATCATGGAACAAAAAGCCTGAAGAAAATGCATATAGTATATAGTTTGAACGATATTTTAACAAATTAGCAAGATAGGCTGTTTCACAGCTTAATCCAGTGAATACATAGACTTGGAATTCGTGACGAATGAAAAAACTCTAATGAACTCTCATTTCCTGCTATTAACATGCAAACTTATACAGTCATAGGATTTAAAAAAAATAAATTATCACTAAAAGACGAATGATAGTATTAACATCAATGTTAACACAAAATATAGTGGACAACGTATCCAAGAAGTTAACATTATTTCAAATAAATATATTCCTGTTCGAAAGGTAAGCATTTTCTGGTAAAGTCAGAATGGTTTACGGCTCTATGAGCAGAACGTATTGTCAGTTTATTTCAACACAAGTTGCAAGGGATCAGCTCGAAATCGAAATCAACGTCAAAATGTACTTGAAACCGCAGAGGAGCTTAATTGCGTTGAGTGAAAAAATGCAATAAAGATTGACGATGGGAAGGCTTGGTGTATAACAATAACGTTTGTGCTGTGTTCTACCATTACCACATAACTAACAACGAAAGCGTAGAGTTTTTCTATGAAGCTTTTATGTCTTCTTTGTTATTACATATATCGTTTAAACTTGAATGAATTCTTTTAACACATATGTACGCTTCAAAACATAATTCAAACAAGACTACCATCTTAGAGCCTACCTTTCCTGCCTCTACTATTCAAAACAGTTCCTACTCGAATCCCAAATGAACTTGCCTACATCCCAGACCTAACTGCCTTCAAAAAGCCCCAACCTATATCTCCAAACTGTCTGCTGGTATCCTGCACTCTTAATTGTCAAAAAAGTGACAGCTAATTCATATACAAATCACGTTTTTCAAGGGCATGCTGGACAGATATTCGGTATCTAAAATTGGATACATGTTCCTCTCTCGACAGCCCGTCACTCATCAGAAGTTTGACATCTAAGCTCTCGTGATTAGCCAAGTACAGCCCTACCATATACAATTTACTACCTGTTGTCTCGCCTTAACTAGGAAATCTCCCACATAATTTTAATATTTTGAGTTTAAATAGTATTAAACTAACATTATTAAACTAACAAATTCAATCAATTATTGAGTGACTATAAAACTGACTGTGAAACAGCAGGAACTAGCAATGTTTCATGAGCATCATGTTTTGGTATGAAGTTTTTAGTATGAAACCGTTCTCAAACATGAATTCAACTTTTGCGCTGAAATTGAGCATTGTTTCATGCGCATTAGTTTATTTTTGAAGATTTAGGTTTGAAACAGTTACCGTTTGGTGTCCATACATGTTGTCTGAACATTTTATGTCATAAAATAGTAATGGACAACAGTTAGTTCAACAATACAGAAGTTTGAAACCTGTATATGCACTATTGAACTCTCATAATCGGTCACATGGATTTATCAATGTTCTGTATCAAACACAAGTATGTAAACTTTATATTTTAATATTTAATCTAATACAAAAATAATTAGCCATATTGTCGGAATATTCCATTTAAATTCAGACAAAAATAAGTATTTAACCGCTTTTTGAATTGCACCATCCACAAAATCATAATTCATTGTACATCGGACATTAGCATGGATTAATGCATTCTCGATCCCATTGACCTTATGTGATGTATTAGTAAAAACACAAGACATCATCCACAACTTCATATTTAATTTAATACATTTGTATCAGAATGTTAACATTGTCCAAAGGTTCTTTAAATTATATTTTCTAACTATGCGTACAATGAATTTGTTCATTGGATTTTATATCAAAATATGAAGTTTTCAATCTAGGTGACCGATATGAAAGTTAAGTTGTAGATGATAAGTTATCATTTAATTGTTTCTACTATTGCCACAAAGGTTGTTGATTTTTGGAACGTTTGGTGTATGGAACTTATAAGTGTAAATCTAATAATGCAAATGAGCATGATTCATTGTGCATACTTTTGATTTGAGGTTTTTCAGTTTGAAACTAGTCTCAAACACATACTGTTCAGGAACGCTGTTTGAACAGCTGGTCAAACCATGTAAACTAGTGTTGAACACCATTTAGTCCATCACAATAGGGGTTTGAAACATGACACTTTATATAGATGATCGTTCTGATCATTTTATTGTATGCTTTTTATATATTATTATAATGTTATTCTTGTTTGGAAATCACAAATCATGAGACAAGAAACCTGAGATACAATTACGTATTATATAGTTGCGAATGTAGATGGAACGGCTGGAAAAAGAGATGACGCAGCTTGATGAAAAGTAAATCGAAGCACGCCAAACAGGTCTTTAATATCTATACTTCATCATACAGACACATGAGTTGACCAAACCGTGAACATGCGTTAAAAATATTACCTAGGCAACGTTATTAATTCAGGAAGAAAATGATTTCTTTGTTATAAAGAGAGTCATATAGCTCGAGACTGTAAAGATTGTGATAAAAGAAAAGTAAGAGGTGCAGTAAGCATTATTTAGTGCAGCATTCTTCCTTTATAAGATAATGACTTAATTAAAGTGAGATATGGGTCAGTGCTCTCTAAGATGATTATTTAAAAATATAAGATGATTATTTAAAGTTGATGATGATGATGACCGATGATTGTTTACTTTGGAGTTTAAGTATTTATCATTTTATTATATATATAGTAGTTTAGTTGAATAATTTAATTGCTAATATTTATGCAGATTTTGTATGAGACTTTCTTTGATGACTAAAAATTGACGATTAATTATTAAGACTTTAATTATTTTACTCTACCTTGTGCAGCCAAATGATGAGTTAAACAGTAGTGTTGAATGTATGAGTGTTATTATGGTAGTTTACTATATGTAATACCTATATGTAAGGCCAGACAATTTTTCTTATAGCGCAAATAAATTTGCTAATGGTATCAAAAGTATCTGACTCAACCTGAACATTCAACAGAATTGATTTCTGTTGATTGTATATCTTTGCACATTAATTGTGCTCGGTTGTTATGGTAAACTTTTATTTGTAAGGAAATATCGTTAGCAACCGTGTATACCACATACAAACAGTTGTTGTTGTTGTTGTTGTATGGTGTTTAGTGTCGCTTTCAACAATTTTTCAGTAATATCGCGACGTTGTCTACTTGAGACAGTATTCTGAGCGCTGTCACACTGGAGTATCATGCCGAAGACACATGGTATGATACCCCACCCAGTCACATTATACTGACACCGGGCCGACCAGACCTAGAACTCTCCTCTAAATGCTGAGCGTCAGGCTTCTAGTACCATTTTTAAAGTCTTTGGTATGACCCGGCCGGAGATCGAACCCACGACCTTCCGCATGCGAGGCGGACACTCTACAATTAGACCACGCCGCGGTTTTCATACTAACAGTAATTGTCAATATAAGAATATCAACAAACTAGAGTATGCCGTAAAACCCGCAACAATATTATTTTTGTTGCTGGTAGGGTAGGCAACTTAAAATGAATGTGGCTGCACAGGTATGCAAATTTAAGTTTAATATATAAGTCTATTTTAGTTAATAGTCTTGCATAGTTCTATATTGAATGCCCATGATACTAATAACAACATTTGACATTCTCTATAACCATTATACAGTAGTGTTTACTGTTAATAGTGAACTAAATAAACCTGTTCATAAGTACATTGTTATTTATAAACATTTAAGTGCAGTGTTCTTCCTTTATAAGGTAGTGAGTTAATTAAGGTGTGATATGTGGTCCTAAGTGCCCCTTAGAATTCATTAGTGGCTCCTTAGTGGAACTTTGAACTCCTTAGTGGTCCTTAGTGGCACTTTGAACTCCTTAGAGGCTCCTTAGTGTCCCTTTGAACTCCCTATAGGCTCCTAAGTGGTCCTTAGTGCCCCTTTGAACTCATTAGTGGCTCCTTGGTGCCAATTTGAACTCCTTAGAGGCTACTTAGTGGTCCTTAGTGGCGCTTTGAACTCATTAGTGGCTCCTTAGTGCCACTTTGAACTCCTTAGAGGCTCCTTAGTGTCCCCATTGAACCCATTAGGGATCCTTAGTGGCACTTAGAACTCATTAGTGGCTCCTTAGTGCCCCTTTGAACTCATAAGAGGCTCCTTTGTGGTCCTTAGTGGCACTGTGAACTCATTAGTGGCTCCTGAGTGTCCCTTTGAACACCTTAGAGGCTCCTTAGTGGTCCTTAGTGGCACTTTTAACTCATTAGTGGCTCCTTAGTGCCCCTTTAAACTCCTTAGAGGCTCCTTAGTGGTTCTTAGTGGCACTTTGAACTCCTTAATGGTCCTAAGTGGCACTTTGAACTCATTAGAGGCTCCTTTGGGGCACTTTGAACTCCTTAGAGGCTCCTGGGTGGTCTTTAGTGCCCCGTTGAACTCCTAAGAGGCTCTTTAGTGGCACTTTGAACTTCTAAGTGGCTCCTTAATGCCCCTTTGAACTCCTTAGAGGCTCCTTAGTGCCCCCTTTGAACCCCTTAGTAGTCCTCAGTGCCCCATTTTAACCCGTTTGTGGTCCTTAGTGGAACTTTGAACTCCTTAGTGTCCCTTTGAACTCCTTCCTTAGTGCCCTTTTGAACTCATTAGTGGCTCCTTAGTGCCAATTTGAGTTCCTTAGAGGCTACTTAGTGGTCCTTAGTGGCACTTTGAACTCATTATTGGCTCCTTAGTGCCCCTTTAAACTCCTTAGAGGTTCCTTAGTGGCACTTTGAACTCCTTAGTGGCTCCTCAGTGCCCCTTTGAACTCATTAGAGGCTCCTTAGTGCCACTTTAAACAAAGGGCCCATGTGATGGTACTATACACCAAGCATGCTAATAATAGAACCAGAAGAAACTTATGATGGATTTTTATCTGTATCCAGGTAATGAGTCATCATTTAAATCACTTAAAATGTGTCCATTGTAGCTAACTGACAATCTTAATCTTAATATGAAACCCGTTAGTAGTCCTTAGTGCTCCCTTTGAACCCCTTAGTGGTCCTTAGTGCCCACTTTGAACTCCTTAGTGGCTCCTTAGTAGTCCTTAGTGGGCCTTAGTGGCATTTAGTAGGACCCATCTGCAGCGGGTTTATAGAAACTTGGAAAAGTCATAAATATAACAAACCGCACTCACAATATAACTGGAGAAAGACTAATAATCGGAAAAAGGAAGCATATGATGACAGCAAAGTATCAGCTTTATGTATGAACAGTTGAAGCTAGCAAATGTTAAATCGATACCCATAATTGCATAAGGCTGTACCATATACAAACAAATGATGGAGAAGGGAAATGCCAAGATAGTTATTAATGACCGGCCTGGAATTGTTCAATCAGCCAAGATTGATGTTGGTATATACATCTCATCACCTAAGTGATCAATTTAGAATAGGTAGAGACGTATGATAAGAGTTAAAACAAAATATGGAGATATGAGAGAAGTACAAAGACATGACCACGAAGGGAGGTCATAAATAAAGAAACGGTATGAAGAAAGAAGTTTAGAATATGTTTTTTTTTTCAACACGGTTGGAAAAACGAAGTAGTTCGAGGAAACATATTGTTTTCGAAAGCGAGCTGTTACATTGGCTCAGGATTCTAACAGAATTATACATTTAACGTTAACACAATAAAAACTTCAAACAGTGTGTTTGCCGATTGTTTGAGAAGGTTGTGTGCACAATGTATGTTATGTTCTTCACAAATTATTTAATTTTAGTGAAAGCAGTGAAGTGTTTTAAGAATAGGGTCTGTCAAAATAATGTGTTTGCCATATATAGATAACGTCTTATTATAACTTTATTGTATAAAAGGGAGGTAATACACTCTTAATGTTTATTATTAGTATGCAATCATATAACACGTAAAGGTATAAAAATAAGATATCGTAAAAATGAACGATAGTATAGTAGTAAATGGTTAACATAAAATTGATACACTATTTAAAAGTAAACGTTTCAAAGTAAATGTTTACCTGAACATATGGTCAAAATTATATTTGGTACAGATATAATTCTATAATCGCCTTATCCTGCTTGCCAAAATGACTAATTCAAAGAGCGAGGGAAGATACAAACTTATACGTACTTGGTACAGACAAAACGGTGTGCTGCTGCGTGTTACAGCAATTGTTTGTTTAGATAGTTTCTTTCAACGCAAGTTGCAAGAAATCTGCGTGTAGTTTCCAGCATCAAAATGTACTTGGAACCTCGGGGGGATATAATAACGTTGGAAGTGGGTTGGGGTGGTGAACTAATACTAATTCCTTCTTGCTATAGGCGTTGGGAAGGCTTTGCGTATAAAACTTGTAAGAATAACATTTCGGCTTCAATTCGGGATTGTTTCGTTAGTTTGGTTTGACGATTTTAGTGTGAAACCAGTCCCAAAATATACGTTTAACCTTTTATGCTGAAAATGAGCTTTGTTTCATTCGCATTTGTGTTTGTTTAAAACATTTTTCAAACATAAAAGTATAACATTTTACTGGAATTTAGAATTGTTTCGTGCGCATAGTTTTATGTTAAGGTTTTCAATTTTTAGACGGTTCTCAAACATATGCTGTCCAGGCACTTTGTCTGGACAGCTGTTCTCACCATGTAAAATAGTACTGAACAATACTTAGTCCAACACTCCAGGGGTTTGAAACCTGCCATTTTGTATAGATAATTTGTTTGATCATTTTATGCTTGTTTTCTATATATTAAAATCATTTCATCTTGTCTAAAATTAACTAATCACAAAACAAGAAGCCTGAAAAAATTTATATAGTATACGGTTAAAACAAAATTGTTGGATATAGTTTCAAGTTAGGATGTTTTTCAGCTTAATCCAGCGAAGACACTGTCGCCTTACAGAAGAGATCCCGTTTTAATTTAAGGCCATTCATCTATGACAATTCGTATACTTCAATAACTGGTGTTAAAAAGTGACTTTTATTGGATTTTTAGTTGTATCTGTATAGTTGC
Organism: Panopea generosa; assembly: GCA_029582155.1. NCBI lineage: Eukaryota > Metazoa > Mollusca > Bivalvia > Adapedonta > Hiatellidae > Panopea > Panopea generosa. Next base: position 90,481,366 of record CM055896.1, read on the forward strand.
TCTTTGTTTATCTTCATAGATCTTTCATTCACGTAAAATGCATGTACAAAACTCCCTACTGTTTCTGCGATCCTTGTGTTTCAAAATATGTGTATGAAATGCCAGGCTGACATGCGCATAAAAGAAGTACCGTAGTTGCTTTGCATTTAAGCGTTTCTAATTTTATTGAGTGACTATTTTTGATATGCGTTTGAGGATTTGTGATATGAATTGTATAAAGCGAATTAGTTTTGAATAAAAGAAAAATTAACCATTACACTATTTATAATCTTATTATATTGATATTATTATATAATAGCCAGATAGTCATTTTATCGCCATTTCAGTACATAACATATAATTAGCAACATAAATTGTCGTAAAAATATTGCCAGCTAATTTGGGCAAAGTGTGCTCGCGTTTAACCCTGCATGATATGTCAACTAGTTCATTTAGTTAAAATTTAAAGTGAGTTTAAGTCGCTAACCTGCATACACATGTCATAAATTTTCAAATTTTGAATGGATTCAACCTCATGTAAAAATCAAAGTCCTTTGGTTAACCCCATTAGACCATAGCTGCTTTATTTGAATGAAGCGCAAACCCTTGGGCATATAAATCATTTACACTAAATATGAACAAGTTTGGATTATTTGTTCATGAGTTAAAGATATTTACGAATTCACAAAACTATTCCTTTTTCTGCCACTGCTTATCCCTATGAAAACTTAATCCACTTTAAAGCATCAGTTCCAACTGTTATGCTTAAATAATACTCCAGATATCCGATGAATTTAATAATTCATAAAATAAATTATATATATAATATTGTCTGTTTTCCATATTATTCCTTAGTAAATATCAACCTTTTTACTGGGCCCAAATATATCATTGCCACTTCATTTTATCGAACCTGAAACTACTACTCATTACGATTATTTATTCCAAATATGAAAAATGACTGGTCAGTTCTTGAGAAGAGGATTTTTGAAAATTCACAATAATATCCTGATTTGAGCCCCTGCTGACCTGTTATTGATATTAAATACTTATTAAGAATCAAGTCTCACATTTTATGACTAAACAATGTTTATTACTCAAGATTATTTAGATATGACTTAAAATATTTGAGAAAAACAGAATGCTCCAACGTAAATATGGATCGGAATAAACTGATAAAGAAAATAAAATCAGTGGAGTATCTTTCTTTTTTTTCCTTGCCTTCAACCAATACTCTCTTTTTTATTTTTTGAAATTTTCTGAATAAACCACTATTTCTTTTATCAATTTTTGCACATTTGGCAAATTGAAATTGTTTCGGAACAATATGATAAAGTCTATAAGAAATGTAAAATAAATGGAAGCAGATATACACGAGCTTCTAAAGCTTTTTTTCTGTATCATTTCAACTTAATTCTTTAAACGTATGACTTATGGCTTTATTGTTAAATGTATGCTAAATATATATACTTACGTGAATAAAATTTTGTTTAAACTTAATATAAAAATTCCATTACTGTACCCCAATATATCCTATGATGTTACTTGTCCAAACTTAAAATTCCTATTTATAGAGAGCATTTAAACAAAATATGAACAACTTTGGCTCATCATTTCTTGAGAAGAAGACTTTCGAAACTAAACAATGACACTTGACATAAACTGATTCTCCCAACATTCGGGCTGTGTTCAACTTAATATGCAGATTGTCTGATTTTAACTGTTGTTGGGGTAGCAACGCTTAACAACAACATACACCAACATTATTCTATTCTATATTTAAAATATTTTTGAAATGTTATGTCCCAAAAATGCTTTTTGGATTACTTTGAAAATTAAGTTAGGTTTAGTATCAAAGAACAATCTCATAGTGAGAAGTACCGTGGTATTTACTTATATACTGTTTAGATTGTTTTTATATCAGTTACAACTAGTAATACTTTGGGTTGCATTTTATTACATGTTCTGCATAAGTGGTACATGTTTTGTAATCCGACAGCTTCCAAAAACCGAACAGTTGTCTTCCAAAAGTCTCTGTTATTACAAATTTATTAAGTACTTCTTTTATACGTAAAGAACCTTATTCCCAAGAAGAACATGAATAATATGTATTACATAAAATCTACGGTGACATAAAGCATACAATGTATTGATGGAAAATGGCATTTTCCATGACGAATGTTACGATTTTAACAGCGTAAGAAACTGTTGTTGTTGTGACATGAACTGTTGTGCAGATGTTGTGAAGATGAACGATAGAAAATGTGTTGATTAATTGGGATATGTGAAAATCTATCTAAAGAATGTTAAATTTGAAAACTTGACTTGTAGCGCTTTCTTTTTATTACGATAGTATACGATACTGTGCATACATGTAGTGCCAATAATATACAAAAAAGAATTTACATTTATATAAATATATATATTGAAGTCAAATCTTCAAGTTATAAACCAGTACGTATGCCATAACCGGTAGTATTTGATAGGTGCCATAAACTTAATTTCTCAAGATACTGTGCCATAGATCAAAGTTGTCACGGATCAAACTATAATAGTGATATATTTTACGTCTCACACAAGAATTAATTTTGTACTGTTCTACATATAGAGAAATGCACTTCTGGAACACTGGATACATTACCAATGGTTCTAAAAGTGCCTTGTTCCCATACATAGTCCTCTGTTTGTCCAATTATGCAGAAAAAAACATAGGGTTGACCAGGTTGCTTTTTTCAAAATTTCGATGGTTTGATAGCACCCTTTCATTTTTGACAATTCTGCCCATTTGTTGCAGTGTATCAATACGCATGTTTAAAATGTTATAGCATCATCAAACAGTTCCCAATGCCATACAAACTTTGCAGAAGTCATGAAAATATTCCAATATTCCAATATGCACAAAGGAATAAGACAAATATATTTTACACTCGAAATGAAAGTTATAATTAACAGTAGAAGAGATATTTAATCATGAAAAAGTCAATATGAATGAATGATGGTATTGACTATTTTCTAAGAGATAATAAACATGCTTTTTAAATCTCGAGTATTATTTAGACACGGACGTTGCAGTGATTTTATAACTAATATAAGATGACAATTATAACATTCAAAATAATATTACTAAACAATAAAAGGAAATGATATATAAATACAAACTAATAAAAGCAGGTAATGTATCAATTACTGGGAAAGTTCCAAACAATCAATGTCCATAATGTACTCCTCATGTCTTTAACAATTATAGGGTGGAACATAAAACGTTTTCTCTTTCACTCCCTCCTTTCTTTTGACTTCAGATTGACATGTATGTACAGATTATAATTCTAATTTTCCGTCTTACCAGATATCTGTTTATTGTACAGTTTTAGGGACCATGTATTTGATTAAAAAAACAGAAGAAATAAACAGCAGATAATTTAAAATTAGCCTGAAACTTAACACTATTGTGTAATTGTCAGTCACTTCAATTAATTATTGTATTCTGTTGTTCGTTTGATATTGTAAAATTTAAACCCAATATATAGTTATGTAGGATATTTCATGGTTAAGATGAGATTACAAAATATGCAGTGCAAAGCGGGAATACTTCAGAGGTCACTTATGATAAATTACCCTGTCACAAATTAATATAACTTCGCTAAAGATAGTACTATGAACTGCGTTTATGGGCAGTTTTAAGGAAATAGAATGTAAAAGTAGTCAGGAGACATATGAACCAAAATGTGAGAGATTGACGAGCTGTCACCGTAATTAGAGGGTGCAAGTTACCGTTTTTTTAAGAGTTAGAGATATACTTGGGGGAAGCAAGGTATACGGTCATGTAGAAATTTGGGCAGTTTTATTTTGGAAGGTCAGGTGGACGGTCATGTAACATTAAGAGTTAACATGAGGAAGACGGGTTATTCAGATGGGTTTTAGATGGTTGGGTGATATAGAAATGCAAGTTGAGTTGCATGATATGATCGAGATGATGGGTAATATTTAAATAGGAACTGATACAAAAATGGGGACATATTTTGAACTATATTTTAGAAACTGCACATGTGTTGAATAGAATTCATTAAAGTTTAAAGTGACAGTTGTAACAATGTAAGAAATAAATGTATATAGAAAAACGTGTGTTATGTGTTAATAATGTGCGATGGTGAAACATGTAGGAGGGTAAGAAAAATGGTTCCCGTGACCAAGGATCGACCCAGGAACGTCGCGGCAGCGAAGTACAAACGTAACAAGTAAGTGGTTAATTGCGGATTTAAACTTTTTAACTAGCGAGTTTAATAATTTAAAACATTTTCTGGGTGTAAAAATCTAAAAATTTAACAAATGGCAGAAATTAATATCACGGCTGAAAAAAATGCGAAGTACTTACAAAAAATTGATGGAACAGATGCAAAATTATTTAAAGAATGGGTAAACGAGATAGAAAAATTGAGTTATATAAATAATAACGGAAATGAGAAGAAAATCAGAAGAGTGAATGTTTATTTATTATCACAATTTATTAGACGATATCTGAATGATCAAGAAAATAAAACTTTTGGAGATTTGAAATTAGAATTAGAGTCATGATTTGGCGAAGTTCGAAATACGTCTCACGCATTAATGCTATTATTTAATATCAAACAAAAACATGATGAAAATATTTCATTTATTTGCAGAAAGAATATTTAACTTATCAGAGGAAGCTTATGTAAATCGAGGAGAAGATAGTGAATTTATTATGAAACAGCTTGTAGATTTTTTCACCAAAGGCATATTAGATAAATATATAAAACTTAGATTATTGAGAGAAAGTCCGAGAAATTTAGATGACGCAGTAAAAATCGCTATACGGGAACATAATTTTAGAAAACGCGTTAATTTTAGATCAGGAATTAAGGAGATTGAAGGTCATAAAGAAATGCAGGTGAATTACAGATCACCAAAAAAATTTCAAAAATGCAGGAGAATTGATCACCTGACGAGATTTTGTAGGGCACGCGTCGCGTCGCAGAAGATAAATGCAGTCATTAGTAAACCGTGAAATGACATATAAAATTGTATGTTGGGGCTGCAATAGAATAGGGCATATTAGGAAAAAATGTCTTCTCAACGATAAAAGGATTTTTTATAGGATAGGGATAATGCGCGCAGAAATTACAGAGCAAATAATGGGCATAACATTGATAAAAGACAGGGAAACTGCAAATCCCGAGACATAGATTTGTGTGTGATGACTCGGGAAAGAAAAATGAAAAATCGCCCACTTACAAAATTTCATTATCTGGGAATGCAAATTCTTGTTTGATTGATGTAGGGAAGAATTGTTTAAGATGTTTAGTAGATACAGGTGCAATGGTTAGTTTAATTAATTACAAATATACAAAGAATTGAAGAATTAACCGAGATTAGAAAACAAGTTTGCAAACTTACAATCAGTTGATGGTAGCTTATTAATTGTGTTGGGTAGAATAAATTTGAAATTTGAAATGAAGGGAGAGAAAATTGAACATCCGTTTCATGTAGTGTCACACATGAATAGAAATGTAATATTAGGGCAGGATTTTATGTATGAAAATGGAGTTAGATTATATTATGATTTAGGATGTTTACGTATAAGGAAAGTAATGGTTCCGCTAGTTAGTGATATACACATAAGTTCAGTTGTAAGATTAGATAGAAAGGTTACTTTAAAACCGAATTCAATGTTGGTGTGTACAGGTAGAATTAAAAAGAATTCAAGTATTTTAGAAAATAAAATTTATATTATCGACAAATGTGAGACAGGTCACATGAGTAATCGTCCCGAATTAGTTATTGTAGATTCAGAAGTTAAACGAAACAAAGCAGGAAAATTACCAGTTGTTATAGTTAATGATGGAAACTAAACTCAAAGTATAAAGAAGGGTACAATAATAGCACGTTTAAATGAAATATCAGAAGTATGTGCAGTCAGTGACACACAGTTTTCAAAAAAGGCAAATAATCAGTCTAAACAGTCAATTGATGACAATTTTACGCAAATAAGCGCACCTGAGGAGCATAAAGAGAAAATAGCGGAATTTTATATAAAAATCAAAGTACCATATCAGTGTCAGCGACTGACGTAGAAGAAACCGATCTTTTACAAATGAGAATAGACACAGGAACTAGTGATCCTGTTAAAATAAGACCATATAGAATACCGTTAAATGACTTAAAATATGTAAATCAGGCAGTAGACGAACTTCTAACAGCAGGTATAATAAGTAGATTGCGTAGTCCGTACTCTGCTCCTCTTCTGCTGGTAAGCAAAAAAGATAGTAATGAGAAGCGAATGTGTATAGATTTTCGTGGTCTAAATAAGGTAGTAAAAGGTTATGCTTTCCCGTTACCCAGAATTAATTCAGTTTTAGACAAATTACGTAATAACGCCATATTCTCATCAATAGATTTACGCAATGTTTTTTTCTGTGTAGGTATACATCCAAGAGATAGAGAGAAAACGGCATTTAGTTCTCCTAAAGGTCTTATGGAATGGAATCGGGCTCCATTTGGTCTTAAAACATCTGCGAGCTATTTCTCAGAAGTTATGACGCGCGCGTTGAACGGATTAGAATATTGTGCGATCCCATATGTGGACGATATAATAATTTTTAGTAAGACTAGTGAAGAACATTTAGTACACTTGCAAATGGTACTAGACAGGTTAAAAGAACACAAGTTAAAATTGAAATTAAGTAAATGTCAGTTTATGAAACCTGAGACTAAACACTTGGGGTTTATTGTTAACAAAGATGGAATTAAACCAGATGTACAAAAAGAACAAGCGACAAAGGGTTAGCTCCACCCACTACAGTTAAAGCAGTCCGTAGTTTTGTAGCTATGCTTGGCTATTATAGACGATTTGTACCAAATTTTAGCAAAATAGCAGAACCACTTATTAATCTGACAAGAACGAATGCTAGGTTTAAATGGGATGAGAATTGTCGATTAGCATTCGAAACATTAAAATCAAGTTTAGCAGAAGCTCCATTATTAATTTATCCGGACATGAATAAGAGATTCATTTTGTATACGGACGCTAGTGAAAAAACGACGGGAGGTGTGTTATGTCAAGACGATAAAGACGAAGCGGGAAAAGATGTAGAAAAAAACCTTATATTTTCTATCTCACAAATTATCGCGTACACAAATCAAGTGGTCGATTATTGAAAAGGAGATGTTTTCAGTAGTTTACGCTATGACACACTTTTATCATTATTTACATGGCTCTAAGGTATTGATTTACACTGACCACAAACCATTACAATATATTCTTGAGAAACAGCAATTTAATAATCGTAAGGTAGCTATGTGGGGTTTGCTTATTCAGTCATATGATGTAGAGATAATACACATCCCAGGGAAAGACAATATTGTAAGTGATATATTATCACGAGTACCAGAAGGGAGTTCTCAAGATAACGAAACAGAGGAAATGTCCTTAGAAATAGATGTAGGCGATAGAGCTTTCTTAGTAAATACAATAGATGGGAAGACTAGAGAAAGTTATGTTAGACATATAAACCCTCTAAATTTAGAGAAAGTAGATTTACCGAAAGGTAGAGATTCTAGCAGTGGGCTAGTAACAAGATTAAAGGTAAGAGAGAGTTCTTCCAATGAAGAAAAGCTTAGTTTAATGGAACTTTCCAGAAGGCTTAGAGAACGGAATAACCCTATTAAACAGATAAAAAGAAGTAGTGACAGTGACGGTAGCAGTAGTAGTAAATCAGATACTGACGTATCTCTGAAATCAGGAGGTTCATTCAAAACGTATAAAAGGCGGAAATAAAAAATATGTCTGATTCAGAAGAGAGAAGTACTAGTGAAGCTGAGTTATCAAAAGTAAATAACTCTGAATATAGAGAACCGGAAGTAGATAATGAGTTTGAACCGGAAGTAGAAATGGACACTAATTATGTTCAAAATCCTAAGAAAATTAGGTCTATGAAGTAAACAAATTTCAGTAGTAGCAATGGTAGTAGTAGCAGTAGCAGTAAGGAATCGATATTTCAAACGAAGCTGAAGGTTTTATTTAGCGCTTTCTCAAATATGTTAGATTAAAATCACAAACTAATTGATTCCTCGCAAGCTTTTCAATTTACACTAAATTACACCTCTGATAATGATTATATTAAATAAAAAAGCAATGAATTCAAAATTAGATGAGTTTATGGCTATCAAAATGACTATCAATTGAGAAATAATGCAAGACGCATATTAAAATGAATGTTTTATATTACATGTAATAAAACGTAATAAAGACGCAGTAAGGAAATGTGTGAAACACATATAACCATTTATGAAATTGCTAAAAGTAATATACATTATAATAAATTGATTATTCGAAAGAAATAACCTGCAAGATTGAGGAATTAATCAATAAATACTGATTCAAAAAAGAATTAAGCATTTTGGAATTGTATAATATTAAGTTTTGACAATTGGATTGGAAATGATTTTTAACATTACTCACAAGTTAAGACATGTGTTCGTTATAGACACAGGGGGTGTTATTATTTATAGAACGTTTATATTAAGAAATAAATAAGTATTATTATAGAGCTCGTAAATTGAGAATGTTTATTAAAGCATGATTCCACGAAGCCTGTGAACGGTAATGGAGAATGGCAGAAACGGTTCAGAAGCAGAAGAAATGGCAGCACGACCACAAGTCAAAACCCGAGTTAGGAAACACGACGATTCAGCAACTTCGTCGGTGCTGATACAGGAGGTTACGACAATATTGACGATAAAATACAATATTGACGATGGAATTCAATATCGACGATAAAATTCGATATCAACAGTGATTATGATATCGGCGGTGAAATTCGCTATCGACGGTGGAATTCGATATCAATGGTGATTATGATATCGGCGATGAAATTCATTATCGACGGTCGAATTCGATATTAACGGTGATTATGATATCGGCGATAGAATTCGATATCGACGGTGGAATTCGATATCGACGGTGATTATGATATCGGCAATGAAATTTGATATAAATTTTGAATCAGACATCAACGATGTTTCTGATATAGACGATTAGTGATATCAACGCAACGGACTTGGTTGAAACCAGAATGATGAATTATGGACTATATAAAGTGATACAAATGGCACAAAGACGACAACGGTATGGGTTGTCATAATTGACCCAATAAGCATATGGTGCAGCGACATATGGCGAGGCTACGACGGTTGATGATACATATGGCGCAGCGACGTTTAATGGTACGACTACTGGTGATACATGACACGGCGACGATTTAGTGATGGTACAATGACATGGTTATGGTACAACAACACACAGAAATGGAATCCATGGTACGACGTCATTCCCAAGAAGATTGTACAACGCTGAAAGATACGACCGCGTGCAGAAAATTCAGTTTAGACATTAAAGTGAAATTTTGTAGATATTGTGTATATAATTCAAATGTATCTTAGTTAGTGTATTCTGAAATGACATTAAACTTGAACTTTAATAAAGAGTGATAAGAAACAGTACGAGGAAATTAAACGTGGACTTTAAAGATGAGATATATTCAGAAAACTTGAAATTGTTCAAATGTAATAATTATATCGTGACTTTATTTTATTTTTTTAAAAGAAAGTATATTGATACATTCTTTTAATTTGATAGGGGCATATGTGTTATGGTCAGTCACTTCAATTAATTATTGTATTCTGTTGTTAGTTTGATATTGTAAAATTTAAACCCAATATATAATTATGTGGGATATTTCATGGTTAAGAATAGATTACAAAATATGCAGTGCAAAGCGGGAATACTTCAGAGGTCACTTATGATAAATTACCCTGTCACAAATTTTATATAGCTTCGCTAAACATAGTACAATGAACTGCGTTTATGAGCAGTTTTAAGGAAATAGAATGTAAAAGTAGTCGGGAGACATATGCACCAAAATGTGAGAGATTGACGAGCTGTCACGGTAATTAGCGGGTGCAAGCTGCAAATTTTTAAAGAGTTAGAGTTATATTTGGGGAAGCAAGGTATAGGTCATGTAAAAATTTGGGCAGTTTTATTTTAGAAGGCCAGGTGGACGGTCATGTAAAATTAAGAGTTAACTTTGGGAAGAGGGGTTTTTCAGATGGGTTTTAGATGGTTGGGTGATATAGAAATTCAAGTTGAGTTGCATGATATGATCGAGATGATGGGTAATATTTAAATAGGAACTGATACAAAAATGGGGACATATTTTGAACTGCACATGTGTTGAATAGAATTCATTAAAGTTTAAAATGACAGTTGTAACAATGTAAGAAATAAATGTATATAGAAAAACGTGTGTTATGTGCTAATAATGTGCGATGGTGAAATACTATGACACCGATATAAACCCAATATGACTACAAAATAAATGAATCTAGAGTATTGTTGTATAAGTGTCCAGGAATAAAACTAAACCCGGATAAATAAATGACGAACTAGTACAGATACATATAAACTTTTAGCTTAAGTGGCCTATGGTTGCCCTGCATAGGACCCGTTCTTAAGTTCAAAACAAACTCTCAGTGTGCACGATCACTTTTTAACATTTTTACTTGTTCGTGCTATCTCATGTCTACTTGACAATACAAGACATTATTAACCACTTAAATAGTAAATAGTGTAAATAACAAAGGTCGACAATGACAATAAATATCCGAACATGTAATGTATGTGGTGTAAACTGCATACATAATTTAAAATCAGAGATCACAAATCATAAATATTTAAAAACTGATACTAGAATCTTCCTCGATTCACGCTCAGAATTTAGGAGTTAGTCTCCCCATCTCGGTGTCGGTTTAATGTGAGTAGATGAAATATCGTACTATGTATATATGCGGCATAACACTGGTAGAGGTAGGATACCGTATATAGTACACATTGTCACGACATGACAGAAATATTGTTGAAAGCGACACTAAACCAATGAACAGCACAAATGAATGCATTCCGTCGAGCTTTCCAAAAGAGTTGGTTTAATAAAATCATGTTATTGTAAATTAATAAACAACATGATTAAACGAACGATACGAAGAAAAAATGTAATACCTATTATTTCGGTAAACAGATACTCAAGTGTCAATTGAACTATGGGTAATGTTATAAAAATGCATAACGCATTTAATAATGAATAATCGACTGAACTATAATTAATATTATCAAATAAAGCGTGATTTATAAATCATAAACAACTACCAGAAAGATAATTACACAACATGTAGTTCCATCTTAATTCTACACAACCAACAATATCATATTTTTAGAAAAGTGACCAAACACTCCCTCCTATTTGTCTTATTTCATTTTATTATAAATTTACTAGCTGTATTTGTGAAGTTATAAAACGGATACACTGTTACCACTGGTTACCTGCCGTCCCCGATGACTGTCCTATATGTAGTGTGTATCTGGCACCTAGCAGAGAGAAATCCTGGAATGTCTCGTACGCAATATTTCCATCAGCAGCCTCTAAGTCTAGTCTAAGCTCAATATGTCCATGTGATGTCATTTCTTGTATGATTGAAAGACCTTTAATATTAAATATATAACGTTTAAGTTGCTATGTACGTATTGGTGTTTATATATAAATGGTCAGCTACCATTGAGGCGAGCTCTCTGTTTGGCTGAAAAAGGTATATGGATGCTCAGCGAATATATTTTTGTCATAGTAAGCTTATCTCTGGTTGGATGAAAATGTTAAATTGGCAGAGGATCATAATTAAATGTAAGTTTATTATGTTTGTGCCAATAAAACGATAATACACGTCAATACACGTTAATACAATCTAATACATGTTAATACATCTTATTAACGTTTATACATGCTAATATACGTCAAAACACGGTGATACTCGTTCATATACGTTTGTACACGCTTATACATGTTCATATATGTATATTCACGTTTATACACGGTACTACGTGTTTATACTTGATAATCAACGTTCATACACGTTAATATACGTTTGTATGCGCTAAAACATGTTCATACATGTATATGCACTTTTATACACCGTACAACGTGTTTATACATGATAATCCACGTTCATACACGTTAATATACGTTTGTACACGCTAATACATGTTCATGCATGTATATACACGTTTATACACGGTACTACGTGTTTATACATAATACTACACGTTCATACACGTTAAAGCACGTAAATACACATTCATACATGGCCGTACTTTTTAAAATACAAATAAAAGCATTGTATATCTGCCAGTGAATGAAAATGTATAGTTCCGTCACTTAAATGTCCTGTGTGAAAATAGTACATTGAATTTTCGACCCGTCACAACATACCTCTTTAAAAAAGGGAAGCCTAATGTCAATAATTCAGCAATCTATTTTAAAAGGGCTGCGTTTTAGTAAAATAGGTGAAATATAATATGTCCAAATGGCCACCGGATTCGTAAAAACAATATTTACCACAACAATACAAAATAAATAAATTAAATGATAACTTTAATATCGGACGAAAATATTTCATAAACATGCATGTTCACGTAAATAGGAATATTTGATATTAATGGTACTCTCAAGCTTATTACAGAATAATACAATAGATATCCATTTACAAAAATAGTATATGCATGGAATATTAAAACGATATAAAACTACCCGCGTTGCCGCTACACAGTTGATGTTTGGATTTTTATCTGTATGTTATTTTATATTAAACAGCAAAAGCTAGACTGTGATTTGTTATCTAATCAACAGGGCATGGCCGAAGACGAAACGCAGTTTAAATTTCCATTTATCCGAGTCAAACACTATATTGATCTGAAGACCTGTCCAATGATAGCTATATACTGCTACATATTTTTTTTATAATATGTAATCAAATTATCTGCAATAATGTTGACACGGATATGCAGATATAATGTTTGTTTTGGCCTTTTTCAACTCTACCTTGGAGAACGAGGTCTGATTCTTAATTGACCAATTGTGTTCTATGCAATGCACCAATGTTTTGACAAATTGATAAATGTTCCTGTATGTATATGTTTTCTAAATATAACATATAATCTATTATGCATTTTGTTATATATTCAAATTGGGTTCGCTTGCTGGCAAGTCAATCAAAAAACTTAATTACCTAACCAAAATTCCCCATGTACGTCGCCAAAACCATGTTCGTAATCTCTAAAATTTCGGTAAAAATCAACACTTCCGTTAAATCTGTGTTGAAATACCTGAAACAATTAAAACATGTCCGGGTAGCATAACGATACGCTGTCAATTGTCATGTTATTACATTTTGTTAAGGTGCTGTGTGGCGAGTGTTAATAACTCACACCGTATTTTAACTCTGTGTTGGCTGGGTTGGCTTAGTCGATAGCTCGTCTGACTATCAATCTAGCTATAGGATCGTAAGTTCAAATCCAAACCAGGCCACACTATCCCTGATGATTGATATACAACATTTAGTCTCATTGCCATTCGTCTCTCACCGCTGTTCCACGCGAGAAAGTTTCTTGCGGAGATGGGTGTTATTGAATAATGAGTAACCCAGTAGGATCCTAGGAAAGAGTGGTTAGGTATACTGATCGTCTGTTAACTCTCGATGAAATAAAAATGACACTTAATAATCAAAGAAACAGTTTTCAAGTCACGCACTGCCTTCCCCGTTCTTAGAGATAATAATTCCGCTTAAGCCTTTGTTAGAGGGGATGGTCATTCGATGATATATTAACCCGTAAAAATCATACCAAATTAATACCTAATCAACAACCACGCAGCAAATTATTTTCAAATGTATTTTCACAGCTCGTTTTATTATAATTTACTTATAATTATGTGGTGTTTTTAACATCCCGGTCAAAAATTAACATCATGTGATAATTTACTGGAATTTAGTTCTCTACGAAGAACATTATATTTACTGAAAGTTAAAATTCTTTGCAAAAACTCGGTTAATGTGGTAATTTTTTATACATTCACATTCACATGAAAAGTCAATAAAAGATGATGGAAATCTCAATATGTTGTTTAAAGCATACTATCCGGAACTAACATCACGCCCCGATATTGATATCGATAAAGTGTCTTTTAGTGATAAAAAAAACCCGGAGAACATCACGGACCTTGGCCATAAACACTGTTCGTGCTTGCTGTCTTTAGAAGATATTGGTCACCAAGCTATGAGCCATTTAATTAGAGAAAATATAAATCGTTCTGGTAATTTTACTGTAAGCTTTATTTTTAACGTTATTTAACGTTTATATGATAAAGTTAATGCTTGATTATGCTGCATGGGAGATAATTAATATATACTCAGCAAAAAATGAACATTACTCTCCATAAACTGGTCATTTTCAAAATCCTGTTTGAAACACTACACTGACATTGGTATGGCTGTTTCAGTTGATCATTTTGTTACAAATCTGTACTTCATTGGACATTTGAAGTGTAGTTTTGTACCCCTTACTTAATGATAAAGTGGACAAAAGTAACGTTTTTTAACTGAAACTGAAATTTGCATTATAATTGTTGCTTTATAAGTTTGTTTTTTAACTAATTTTAGTGAGGCATAGTGGTGAAACAACAAGTAAGTAAGAATTACAAGTTTATTCTTTATTTTTAAAGGGTGACTCGATTGGCAAGGTTATTCTTTCTTGAGGCCCTCTTAATACAAGAACATTATATTACAAAATCCACACAATTATGTTGGGTTTTTTTTTCAATTGTTTGATTAACAACATTTATGTGTATGTAATGCACATTTGTGTATCTACCTCGGTAGATTCCTGCACGTGCAAATCATGCAAAACAGGATTTTTACAGCTGGGTAATTATCATTTGTGTTTAAATAAAAAAACTTTTCATAATTCAATCAGACTGACGGAAGACTGACATGTTTTATTAACATCTAAGTTATAAATGTAGAAATTAAAAAAGTAATTGCACTTTAAACAAAGTAAAGTTTCTTTTTTTTTTTGCTCAGTGTACTTTACATATAAAATGTCATATTTTGTCTAATGATCCGAGTGATGCTTTTTGTAAACTTACCGTCCAGCCCCCGCCGTCAGTGTTCATGTCACAATACAAATGTAGGAGGCCTGACCCTGCCCATACAGAATAAACTCCACTTTGTGCCCCGCTATCCAACTGCTTGATATCGTAACAGTCTGACGGACCTGTAATCATATGCTCAAATACAAATATGTATTTAATAATTTATAAAAGTTAAAAAAACGTATTATGATTACTATTCGTAAACAAGCCACTTACATAAAGTTATATAGTAACGATGTGTAATGATTAGGGTTAATGATCAATCTTAAACAAAATGCATACGAAAGTAAAAATGAATAATTAAGTTAATTAATATGGCATTGCTTGTTAGGCAGATGACTAAGTAAGTTATGTTGGTTTGTTGAGTGGATAACATTTAACCAGGTCATATTTATTGTAAATATTTCATTAATCAAATATTGCATTGACCACTTATATAGTATTGCTCTACTGAACAGCTTAAATGTACATATCCAAGTTGTATTTATTGTCTGTTATCAAATAGATGATGTGATAAGGATCATCTTGATAATGTAAGTGTACCATGCGAGTTATCCGTGTCAGGTTATACTCGAGTTTAATATTGATAAATATGAAATGTTCTGTCACATGTATACACGACTCTGATATTGACCAATTGACGAACACGACAGGCGAAAGAAAACATAATATAGTTAACGCCCTTTAAACGCAAGCGGTTATTATATCAAATCTAGTTATAACATGAATGATAAACCAAGATAAAACATTCTTACTGCAGTATACCATAGTTGTAAAGTCACACATCATTGTAACATAGTTGTAAAGTCGTTAATATAGAGTTGTCTATCTTGAAACTCTTGTATGTTTAAAGCATAATAAAGTTAGTACTTTCGGTTTGACAAGCATGGCGTTTGGGTTGATATTTTGCATGGTGTCAGAAGTGGGATGAAAATCGAGAAACATCGAAGACTACACTTTGAAATACAGGGAGATATTACAGCATTTGATTAATAAATTACCATGTCTAGCAAAGGAATCAAGACGTTGCCAGACTTTAACCCAACATACCAGAATATATGCGCACAAGAATGACAATTGTATAAGCGTGATTTATTGGTGCACCTAGATACATTAGGATTGGATGACAAACCAGGAAAACGAAAGGTAGGCATGTTGCTAGTCAATATAGGACGTGATGCTATCAAAATTTATGATTCGTTCACATGGGCGGAAGCTGTAGCGGCCGATGGCGAGCATGAAATCACAGGGCACCCTGGCGAAGACTGGCATAATTTGGACAGTGTATTTGAGAAATTCGACAGGCATTTTGGTGTGCAAAATAACCGTAATATCAAACGGTAAGAGTTTTTAAATACAAATCGAGGTAAGAATACTATCATGGGATATATTTCCGAATTGAAACGCCAAGCAGAACTTTGTGTATACGGAGACCGGAGAGAAGGACTTCTATGCGATATGGTTATTAATGGTGTTGATGCCAGAAAGTGTTCTGAAAAAACTTATGGAGATACCGGCAGCTGATTTAACGCTTGATAAGTTTATTCAAATATGAACTTACCGGTGCACATTTACAAACACTTGTGTCAACCCAAATGTGAATTATAAACGTCGTACACATCGACCAAGAAGTACAACAAGGAATGGACAGCCGCGAACAGGTTACCAAGGTAAATACAAATACTGTAAAAAGTGATTTAAACATAATGCATTCGAAATTGTCCAGCTTTCAATAAATTTTGCGACAATTATTGACAGAAAGGCCATTTTGAATTACCAAACACATGCAGAGGGCATCAAAGCCATAGTTCATTATATAAATGCACAGAAAGAGGATTTAATCGGTTTAGAAGACACCCTTAAGTGCATTATGAGGAGGAAAGTGACAAATTATCACAAATGTTTTATCACAGCAGAAACATTCAAATCAATGACAAAGATCAACAAGATGTAATAATAAGTGGATTAAGCGATAAGCAACTTAAGGCATTTGGCAAGATAAGTCTACTTTTTAAATATAAAGACATGGAAAGAATTAGAGAATTCCACGTAATAGTCTAAAATTTAGTCGAATTGCAAAAGTAAACAATGTACACACAGCAACAGAAGAAATCCTCTAAGAATTCAGTGATGTTGGAGAAGAAATCGGATGTCTTCCCGGGGATTATGAAATTTAAGTGGACGAAACAGTTGATCCTGCACCGATACCAGTACATGTTGGGACCAAGTTAAATCGGAGTTAGACCATCTAGAAAAATGTGGAATCATAACTGACCCCATCAAATTGGTAAACAGCATGTTTGTGTAAGGAATAAAAACGACCGTGTGCGGATATGCATATACCCTACGGATCTCAATAAAGCAGTTTCTAGAGAGCATTATCCAATGAACAGCATTAAAGATGTTGTAACAGGGTTGCATGGTAACTAGTATTTCTCGATTCTAGATGGTAACACGGGGTACTACCAGATTAAGCTGACATGTTAACCACATTCAATACACCTTTCGGGCGATATAGATATCTGCGCATGCCAATGGGTTTAAAGTGCTGTGGAGAAATATTCCTGATAGAGATAGAGTCTTAATTTGGAGGCGTAATTGGGTTGAAATTGTTGTTGACGACATATTGTTACATGTACAAACATTAGAAGAACATAGTAATAGGCTTATAGGCGTACTAAACAAAGCAATTACTATTACCTTGAAACTGAACAAAGCCAAGTGTGTGCTCATTAAACCAGAGATAGATTATGTTGGCCATACGTTAAGTGGATAGTGGCTGAAGCCAACAAAGGAGAGGTTAAAGGCTATTGTAGAAATGAAAGACCCTGAAAATCATAGTGAACTAGAGACAGTGCTAGGCATGTTAGCATATGTAGCGAAGTTTATACCATGTTTAAGTGAACTGAACGCGCCGTTGAGAAAATTAAAAACACAGGAAAAATGGAATTGGACCGAGAGAACAAACAAGCATTTGAAAATGTGAAAGCGGCATTAATATCAACAGATGTGCTGAAATACTTTGATGTAACAAAACCAGTTACGGTTACAGCGGACGCATCAACAAAGGCTCTAGGGCAGCCAAATTACAGGAAAACGGAGTGATACCTAATGCAGCCAGGGCATCAACGCCAGCAGAGCAGAGATACGCTCAGATAGAGAAGGATATGTTGGCGGTTGTTTTTGGATGTCAACGTTTCCACAAACTAATATATGGTAAAACAGATTTAACAATCGAATCAGATCACAGGCCTCTTGAGAGTATCTTGAAAAAGCCGACACATAAAGCGCCAATGCGGATTCAAAAGATTATACTGAAGCTACAGCCGTATGAGTTCAACATGATTTATATCAAAGGCAAGGAACGTGGTTTTGCAGATTGTTTGAACAGACTACATGTAGAAGAGGCTTGAGAGAACATCCTAGATGATGAAATGATGGTATTAACCAAGGAAACTTTGTCTTGCTGTGATCACAACAAACTAGTAGAATCTAGTAAACGAGATGAGACACTTCAAATACTAAAGCAAGTCATTAGTCGAGGATGGCCTGATAAAAAATGCGACATTTCACTCGAAAGTATGCAGTTCAGGGATTTTCTAAACGACTTATCAACAAATAATGGTATAATATATCGCGGTGAGCAGACAGTAGCTCCAGACGAACTAAGGGCTTCAACGTTTAAAATCATTCATAGCTCTCACGGAATATTTTGTTTTTCACAAGTTTATATTCAAACGAAAGAGGATGCAATATATCATAGTTGTAAAGTCATCTATCATTGTAACATAGTTCTAAGTCGTTAATATAGAGTTGTCTATCTTGAACCTCTTGTATGTGAAAAGTATAATAAATATTGTACTTCCAGTTTGACAAGCATGGCGTTTGGGTTGATATTTTACACTTACCTTGTTTATTATTTTTATTCTAAAAATTTCATTATTACAGTACAAATCTAACAAATTAATTGTGTTAGACTTATGGACTCACTAAAATAGCAGATCTGGGATAAAAGTATATTCGATATCAAAAACTTGCGTTTTTTAAGTCGGTAGGTAAATATTTCCTTGATAGAATAATGAAAAACAGTTCATTAAAAAAATGCATAAAAATCTGATATTATTCATAATGTTCCTGGTCCCAATAAGTGTACGTTCTCATCTAAGCAATGGGACTAAGTAAAGTTATTGAAGATTATTAAATATCATTATCTAGTATTACAATTGACAATTAATACTAGAAGCATTTTTCGATAGAATCACTTAGTACATATCTATAGCAAGGCAGGGTTAAATGCTTATAGTTTATTTCTATGAATGAGTTCGTAAATAGACGAAACATTGATATCGTAAATGTTATAGTATTGTATTTTGGAATTTTTATATTATATTAATATTGATGAATTGGTTTACTATTTGCAGTTAGAATTGCAAAGGTCACATGTATCAAATTAATGAGATGAGATGACAAGATAATAAGCCCCAGATGCCTGTCATTTAACAATGTGTATTAGATATTGGCGTGTTTAATGTGGAGTTGGTAATTAAGAATTTGACTAACGAGAAGAAACGACTAATATAGTAATGAGTTGACCATTGAGAAAATAAGGTTTTAGACATTTTTAGTAATGTATAGGTTAGGGAGTTTTAAAAAGCCATTGAACAAGTTAAGATGTATGATGAGAATTGGAACTTTGGTAGAGATAAAAGCAATTGTTGAGTTGTTGAAGTATATAAACATGTGAATAAACGAAGTTAAATAAGGCATACATTGAAAGGAACTGAACACACCTCCTTTCTTGATATGTATGCGTATTTGGCTATATGTGTGTATTTGTGCATGTGTACTTCTGTATGCATTCCTATTAGTCTCCCTTACGTCTGTCTGTTTGTCTATCTTTATACTAGGTCACTGTGGGCATGTGTGTCTCTCTTTTTTTCTCAATCGCATTCTATTTGCCGTTTCGTTTTCATCTAATATAACAATAATTTGCTTTAAACAAACTCGGATATTCCAAAGTTGCATGATGATCACCGATTTTTACTTTTGAAATGTTTACTAGTGTGTTGCATACATATATATTCAAGTTTATTTATGATGACTGCCTCTACGTATATACTGAGTTTACTTTAGCCTAACAATTTGTAAATGATTTATGTTAAACCTCGTTGTTATCTATCGACACATTGATATTATCAAAGACAAACGATATTATTATTAGACATTTTAAACGGCAATAATCATGTGCGATCTCCATGCATGGTGGTACCTCCACATTTTGTTGTATTGCACAACTCTGCTCCGTGGCGTTTACCATCACAGTCTCTACCAAGAAAAGATGGTGCCGGATTATCACATGCCCGGGATCGTGTTCTTGTGCCAGTTCCACATGTTGCACTACATATACCCCATTGCGTCCATTCAGACCATCCACCATCTAGTATAAGAAATATGTAATGCTTTTTGTTGACAGAGTTTATCAAAATATTCTTTATTTTAATTTATTACTTATTTCGGCGAATAATTGATATATTATTATACTAAAAACTAGAATGCTATAGTCATTTTGTGTTTAATAACAAAAAAGCTTTAATTGATAAATTAATCAATTTAGTTGTTATGATGAATTCTGATAATTCTCAACCATCCAGTCAAGTTTATATAATACCAGAGTTTCATATAACCTTGTATTTAAACAATAACAAAGCGGGGCGGTAGTGCAATGTGTGCAAGTATATTGTTGATTGCTGTGGGTCGATCTCCAGCTCAATCCCGATGGCCACTCAAAACAACAACACTCAGTACTGGTTTAATCCAGGAGGTGGTTTGATGAGAGGTTCTTTAAAACCTGATAATGCAGGGATACCTTAAGCAAAATATGTATGTAAATTGAAACTATGCTTTGCCGAAGTTGTGATCCAGAATATTCTTAGACGGATATTTATTTTTTGAAATCATATATAACAAACCATGTTGTCGGTGGAATTGGTGAAAGTAAAATCTACAACGGATTAATGTCAGATATTGTTTAAACATGTTGTACTGTAATATCTAAATAACACAATATAACATGTAACATAATATAAACTATAAGAATAAGTGGCTTCAGCTTCTTGGAACAAAATATTGCCATTTCTCGGACAAACAATCTAAATCAATACTGGAAAATCCTATAAAAACTTGGTTAAAAATAAAAGTAGATTCAAAACAATTCCAATACTGAAAATAACACTTACCGACAGGTCCGAAAATATATGCTTATCAGACAATGAAAAGGCAATTTGTTTTTCAATACGTTTTATTGCTCTATCTCTAACGTAGATGATAGAGGGTCAACACTACCAGAACCGAACAAACGGACAAACATAACAAATAATGACATTACTAAGAAAATTGTAAATTCTGGGTTAAATTTTAAAACCATAATGTATTTTATTTAATAAGTCTAAGTTCGTGAGGAATATTTTCGATACAACTGAAAACATGTATAGTTTGTTATGCCTCATTATAAGAAAGGCGACTCGTTGTGTGTGTAAGTATATATGTATAATTATCTTATTTATGAGAATATTTTATATTCTAGACAATCAAGTTTTGTAACTGGTCATTCCAATGTACACCAATTAATCGACATATATCACCAAACTATTAATCAGTTGTTTTTTAACTGAACACTTGTAATGGTCTTTTGTGATATTTCTAAAGAATTTGACCGTGTTTGGCACAAAGGACTTCTATCCAAACTGCAACAATATGGTATAAATGGCAAAATCTTAAATTGGCTAAATAATGATCTTTCATATAGGAGCAAAAAGTTGTTTGTCGGTACATCCTCTTCCCATACAATATCCGTCAATGCTGGTGTACTGCAAGGCTCTGTCCTCGGTCCATTACTATTTTTAATCTACGTAAATCATATAGCAGACAATTTCATATTTGTTTGCGATGACTCTTACTTAATAGGCTCTGCTACAAAAATATCAAATTTCGATAGGTATTATGAATCATGAACTAGTTATGTTATTTGCCTGGTCAAAACAGTGGTTAATCACGTCCAATCTCTTGAAAACTGAAGCAATATTTTTAACATCTCGAAATGTTCGTAATCATTCACTATTATTGGAAATTTCCTGTAACATTTGTTGACAATCACAAACACTTGGGCTTTACAATCAGTAATAAGTGTAAATGGCACACTCATATTTAGAATATAATACAATTTGCATATAAAAGAATTGCCATGATGAGAATAAAGTTAAATTTAAAATATGAAGGGACTCTCTTATCAAATTAAAACATCATGTATTCGCCAAGTCTTAAAAACGCCTCGGTAGTGTGGGATAACTGTATCTGGAAACAAATCAAAACAAAGCTTCCCGAGTTGTTATAGACACATTAAGATCAATATCAATTTCACAATTATTTAAAGGAATGTGCTGGTTATCGTTATCAGACAAACGACAATACCAAAAATTAGTATTGGCATATAAAATATGGTGTGACACCAAACTACTAGCTAGATTTATTTCTGGAAACAGTTAGCAACAGAACTATACACAGTCTTAGAAACTCGAAAGATCTTGATATCATACCCAGACAAATTGAGCTCTCATTACATCAACAGTCTCGTTATGGAATCAACTGCTTTAAGGGAAGAACCGTCATTATCAGTTTATAAACGAAACATTCTAAATATTTGTTTTCAACCAGTTAAAGTTCCAAAATACTTTACCCACGATATACGAATATTATCTGCACAGTACGCAAGACTAAGAAGTAATTCTATTAACTTAAATCGTGATCTTTACAATAATCATATAGAAATGTATCCAACATGTATCTTTACACATGGAGAGGACGATGCAGAACAGTACTTTTTTTAAATGCATTCTGCTTGAGCAACAAAGAATTATGCTGTTTTTAAACAAACGGTTGTTCCTATCTAATCAATGCCAAAAAGCTGTTGTATGGATCAGACGATCATTCATATGAAGAAAACATATTCCTATTCAAAGGTGTTCAAATTTTCAAGAAGATTCCAATAATTTCTATAGAGTATTTTTTTTCTCCCCTGACTCTGTAACATATATCACAACAAGATCAATCGCGTGAATATCAGTGACCAACTAGATAATACATATTTTATTCATATATGTATATCTTCTAATAGTTCCATATTTAAAATTCGAATTATAAATTATTGTGGTTGCCACATTTCAATTTCAATATTTCAATACACATTCATATGTGTGATCGTGTTGGTACGTATGCGAGCGTGTCTGTGTGCGTTCATGAATATGTGTGCTTGAGTGCGTGCGATCCCACCATGTTTTTCAGTATCACACTTAATGTTGTTTATATTAACCTGCTATGAATATACTTTCATTATCCCTAAACCAGCTTTAAAATTGCAAAATATAGTTGAAAGGGAATGGCTATATCTATGTTGAGAGGATTTGTGGCCAGACACTTTGCTTTAAATTGTATTTGACTTATATGTATGATATATTGTAATATGTGATTTTATGGCAATAAAATATGTTTAAACTAGTAAGTGGATTGAAATGTTAACATTCTAATAAATGTAAATCCGCGCCATACTGTAACAGATAAAAATATTGCAGATGTCAGATGAACTTAATCATTCGAATTAATAAGTTTGTTTTCTCCCAAATACTGTGTTTGGGTACTAGTTATGGTTAGATAAAACATTTGTGTAAAGATATCCAATAGAGAAGGTTACTAAAGTAGAAGATAATCGCTCGCTTTCTGCTCATCATTTAGAGGATGAATATTTCTAGTACTGTTTTGATCAATAAAAGTATGATATATACATATCTGACTGTGTAAGGAAATATGACGGGATTGCGGTCTACGTTCATAAGAGTATCCATGTGCACAAAACATTGCACTGTTGCATGAAAGCGATTTCTTTCTGTAGGCAATGGTCGCATTTATTTATAATGCTGTAAACTTATACAAAATATTGTTTACGGAGAATTATAATATATTTACCTATACAAGCTGTTTTAAAACATATACGATCGTCACTCATGTCGCCTAAGCAAGGATTTCCGTCAGATGACGGAAATGGGTTGTTGCAAAAATGATAACGGTGCTGCACACCAACACCACAGGTTTTACTACATCCTCCCCAAGATGACCACCGGCTCCACAGACCGTTTCCTGTAATAAAAAATTTTATTATAGCGTTGTTTCAACAAATGCATTATTGTGTATCGAATCATGTAGGCAACATGAAAATAAAAGAAAACATGAATACATAACTCTGTATATGCACGATTGGTAATATGTGTATACAAGTAAAAACACAATAAATGTACCATATCAGTTTAATTGGTAATTTGATCAGACTCGACAAGTTTCAACATGTTTATTCTTCAACTAAACCTCATCTTGTCGAAGATTTGGACATTAAACTGGACCAGGGCTATATATAAACGCTAATCTAGTTTATAGACAAAATATAGCGGGGACCATCGATTGAGCATGTTTAGTAACGTGTATAACTCTTTTATGCAGCTTCAACATCAATTTGAGTAAGTATTGTTGTCAATAGGTTTATGTTTCAAAACACTTGCTACATATATTTGGTTGTTACTATAAAATATTATGGCAACGTAAAGAACAGTCTGAAACAAATGCATTAAGATTGGTAAAACATGACATAGTTAAATATACTATTATATAACTAAACGTGCAATGGCGGATACAATAACGTTTTACATACTAAGTATGAATTGTGACCAAATATTAACATTTAACCAATTTAGCCTTACTTGGACACTCTCTGAGAGAACAAGATGCATATTCGTTGGATTCACCAACGCAATCAAGTCCTCCGTGACCTGGTGCTGGATTCGTACAGATCCGTGTTCTTGTCCTTTGACCTGTTCCGCAGGTAACGTCACAGCCTCCCCAATTGTTCCAATGTGACCATGCGCCATCAGCTTTATTAATATCAGAAGATATAATCCAGAACAAATAGTTTCATAAGAAAGGTACATGTATGTTAGAATAATAAATACATGTTAACTGACATGTTAATATCTATCAATTATAGCGTGATATTTACAGCAAAAAAAAGTCGTATGTGATTATAACTTTAAGACAAATGTTAAACTAACAAGTTCACATAAGTGCTATCCTAATACTGGTTTGTAAAAATCACTAGTATGAATGTTTCAATAACATACTATGTGTTCATAACGATATTATCAAATACAATACGCCTGACATATTATTAAATAAACAAAGAAACACATTTACCAAAATCACACAGTCCACAAAACTTCCTGCATATTGACTGGGCGTGAACGATGTCTTTGCATACATCAAATGCCGAGTCGAATGTAGCGCAATCGAATTTCGGATCATCAGTACATGGTCCGTCTTGATTCACTAGTGATTATTTTTGTATGAATTACAGCAAATACAATTTTATAGAGTTTGCATAATGTATTATTGCTGACAAATAATATATCATCTGATAAATTTTAGAAGTAACATTACGAATATTACTTCAAACAGAGCGTCGGTATTGTAAAGGTGCCATTGACACCAATGAAAATTTTTTTTCATGACATGTTTTATTTAATCTATAGTTTGGTAAACTACAATGTTAACATATTCCAAGTGCTGAGTATAAACAACACATAAACACACCAATTTACATAATAAACATTTGCGACGTTCAGCCTATTTCAGTCAAGCGACGATATCCGTCATATTAAGAATTAATCATTTTCACCAGTATATTAACGTTATTCAGAGAATTTGAAAATGAAAAATGACACCAAAATGACACAGTTTGAAAAGCCCCTTTCATTTTATGAAGGACAATTTTTTTTCTACAACTTTGTCCAATTATGCAAAATTATGCTACGACAGCGTAGCTATGCAAAGAAAACTGACACGTCAGGAACAATAATTATACTTGCGTTTAGTTTGAAGTTTGGATATCTAAATTAATGACGGCAGTTTCAGGTAACATCTTTTGCTTACGAACATGGACCAAATATACAATTGGTTATGCATATAACATATTTAATATGTTAAGTAAACATACATAATGAAAGTGCCATATAAGTAAGCGTCTGGTACCCGTAATGGAAACCAAGTTGGTTCACAATGGTCTTAAATGTATTTAATACCAAATGGTACATTATGCAGCTTTTAAACTATATTTTTATTTAAAATAAAGCAACAAGTAATTGTGAACAAGCACAATTACTAAGAATCATTCCATGAACAACGCACCTGTATCACCACACAGTTTTTTATTGCATCCATCAAATTCACAACATTTGTTACATGTTGTTACTGGAATGGAGCGTCCAACAATCTGCACCGGGTCGACCGTTGTCACTGACTGGGAACATTGCTTGAAATAATCGAAATGTTATAATTATGAGCGCGCATCTATTTGGAATATAATCTATCGGTTTAATAACTAATTTCATATACGAAATATTCATATATTGATTTTATTGTGTTAGTTGTGTTACATAGAAAATTTTCGTTTTTTTTAAATGACCCATCTATCTTAATTTAAATAGATTATTTCCGAGTAGAGTGCAAATGTTGAAATAAGGAAAATATATGTTAATGCACATTAGTGTTAGTTAAGTGTCCCCAACAATTAATAAATGTTGATAAATGTCATATAACACTAACTATTAGGATTTCTCTTGAGATTTGACATCATTTTACAAATAAACAACACCCAAAAATTGTAAATTAAACAGTGCAACACACGATACCTTTGAACATTTTTGAACGTTCGTAATATCTATAAACTATCTTAGCTGTGTTATAAAACATTTCAATTTTTGTTGTATTTTCGTCTTTCATTAACTTAAAATATCCTATCTATATCGTTTTTCTCATTTCATGTTGTCTAACTGTATTTAAAAAGTGCATTCGGAAATTATCACACTTCATCCTAAAAATTATATTTTCAACACTATCAAATATTATTGTTATGCATATAGCTTCGGCATATGTTGAATTATTGTGTCCAAAAGCGTCTTATAGTTAGGATTGACATTGTAATCTGATAAATATTGATGTTGTGTATGTGTGTATGTTACAGAAATGTATGTACTAAATAAAATGTTAATTATATTTTTAAAGAAATAATCGATTGGTATAAACAAGCAGTATTATAAATAAGAACGGTCTTGATAATTTAAGTATAAATAACATTACAGATCTAGACAGGCATCCCAGTTCATATGTGGTACTGTTCCCCATCCCAGATGCATGTACAGAACATAGCTGGAAATATAAATCATACAGTTAAATGAAACTATTATTCTATTTTCTTATTAAATCATAAATTATGTGTTTTATCCTGTTAAATAAGACATACATGTGGTTAAACAATAGAGGTTCATTGTCTCCTGAACCAAGAAAGTGTCACATTAACCCTAAATAGCTTACCTGTGACATACCAAACAACGTAGTTTTGCCGTATTGTCAGACCAAAACTACAACTTCACATTATTTATGGAATTCGGATATTTTAAGATTTCCACAGACAGTTGTATGTGTTATTAAGGCACAAAAGTATGAGGGAGCTAGAGTGCGCCCAATACCAACAATTTATGCCTTCGATATATTGGTAACATATGTTTTGGGAGTGCTGCGGATCCGCTGAAATCTACAGTTAATTTACATAAGGCTAAATATTGCAATATTTATTAGCCATAAATCTGACAATATTTATTCGATTCGGACAATTCGAAAATTTTAAATAGATAGTTATACAGCTTGGTAAATATTCAATAAAAAGCCGGTAATAATAATTAATTTCTAATGATTAAATTGTGTCATGTTGTTTGTGTGAGTATCTTAAAACTAAAACGTGATCTTCTGTAATGCGAATGTGCCTTTAGTGGATTAAACTATGAAACAATCTTACTTAAAATTGTGTTAAACAATTTTGTTCAAACTATATGATATATACACTTCCCCATGCTTCTTGCCTCATGATTTGTACATTTTAAGCAAAAATAAAATGATTCTAATATTGAGAAAAGATAAAAACAAATAAATGGTCAAACACATCTCCTACAAAAAGTATAAATTTAAAACTCTTTCAAACCAAAACCTTCAAATCCAAGCTAATGACCTAAAACAAAGTCCTGTCCTAAAAGCTAAACTGTATGTTTGAGATTGGTCTCAAACAAAATTCTGCCAAAACTAATGCGCATGAAATAATACCCAGTTCAAGCACAAAAGTTATTCCTACAAGATTCCAACTCAAGTCCTCCAAAAGCAAAAAAGAATCTTTGTCGTGATGTATTTTCCGCCCAACGCAATAAAGCCCCTCCGAGGTTTTAAATACAATTTGACGTTGAAAATTTATAGCAGACCTGCGTTCAAAGAAACTATCGAAATATGATGTTGCTATAATGCGACGTAGAACACCGTTCTGCTTTTACGATACAGCTATTTATCGTCGTCACCGGTTTCCTATATGTGCGATGCCTCAAGAAGAGTATTAGTTATTTTAGATTTTGGACGATAATGCAGAGATACAGAATACCCTTTTGTAGAGTCCGTGGTTCTTGGCGGTGTGGAGCACCGATACATGGGACTTAGATTTTTGGAGGATCGAACCTGCGACACCTTGGTTCGCAGTCCAAGCTTTAAGGTCTAAAAGACTTGATTACTGATCTGCTCTATATATCTGTACAACAAAAATCCGACGTTATGCACAGAAAAATTGAAAAGCACTTACTTTGAATTGGTGTTTAACTCATGACTATTTTGTCAATTATATTATCACTCATCCTTTTATGATAAATTATTTTTAAAACCTATACGTGTTATACTTGTGTATAATATTAGCGGAACAATATTTTTTTTTTTTTTGAATGGGGTTTAACGCCATTTTCAACACATTTCAGGTTATATATGGTATATCCAGTTTTACTGGTGGAGGAAGACCTCAGACTGAGTCAGACTGAGTAGAACCACCGTCCTTCCGCAAGTAACTGGAAACTTTCTCACATTAAGTTTTTGGAGCGAGAGGGACTCGAACCTACGACCATAGCGGTGAGAGGTAAATGATCTTGAGACGGCGCCTTAGACCACTCGGCCACGGAGGACCCTGCGGAACAATATAATTTATTACCTCCTTTTATAATAATTGCTAAACAATGACATTTATGTTATACAATAACGACATTATTTCGACAAATTCGTCTGAAAAATGCATTATGCATGTCCGTCTCTATCCTATCTATCTCGTGACCTGCATGATATTGTCAACCAAACAAAAAAGTGTCTAGGAAACATAAAATGACATAAGAGTTGAAGCTTTGATTTTTCAATTTGTATATTATTTGGAAATAATATATGTATACGAAATAAAATAGTTTAAAATAAATGTGCTTCAGACTGCTTGCCTCATTGTCCTGACACAGTACCACTGTATGACACTGATCGGTGCTGCTTATATTTGCACATCTATAGCAGTCAAGTGCGTCTGAAACAAATAGGCTGTATAGTACAAATCAATGAATTAAGTCTGAAAACAGTTGAAAAGCACTCTCTTAAACAAAGTATGCAATCTCGATTTCTAATTTTGATTTTTGAAACAGTAAAACAACGATGTGGTAATGTAGCAATACATTAGTGTTTGTTGGTATAGATTTTAAACAAAATAGTAATTTATTCGATTGTTGATGTGATGTGCGTGCTGTTGTGTCTTAATACTAAATAACACATACATCACACATACATAACACATATCTAACACATAATTATATAACAAATATCAAATTTCAAATATCGTTAAAAGCAACAACATTCAGTATCAAATAAGCGTTGCATGAATACAACAAATTGACACAATGTAAGACTTTTCTGTGCAACAAATAGAACAGTTTAAGAACACGTTACTGTGAATGAAAATATGTATACATACAGGTAGAGACGATCTGCCATACACAAAATGTTATCCAGAACAAATACATTGTGTGACTGAAATAAATACAAAATAGTAATGCTATTGTATATTACGTTCATTTATGAAAATGGTGTCACACGAAATATCATTTTTCCTACATAACAATTTTCAACAAATAATCTAAGTTTATTCTTTAGCCACGCAGTGATTCCACTTTACTCAGAATATAATGGTCCCCTATACATTGTATAATTGAGGCTCAACTCTATTGTTTTCTATAAATGTTTAGTGTTAAGCATATGTTATGCCAGCTCGAAAGTCCATTTACTACGGCGTCCTCCATTTTTAATATTTAACGTTTATTAATACACAATAATGAGATAAATCAGCTTAAAGTATAGTTTATAAATAAGTTATTGGTTTCATATGTATCATCGACATGCATTGTATCAATCATATTTCGATACGTTAAATATTTACAATAACGAAACAAGAACTAACCCGACAAGTGCTTCGTCTGGATTGACTAATGTCCCATTCGCAATCTCACAAGTGTTATCTAAACTTGTCTACATATTTGACCTAAAGGTTATTATCGTGTCTCAAACTTAATATTAATAGTTTGTGTTGAATTGAATATAAGAGAACAATTGAGACCGACATAAACTGCGCAATAATCAAATCCAAATAGATGAGAATCTTATTAAATATATTAAAGGGAATATATCAGGATTTTTCAAACTTTATATTTTGGCTTAAACATATTTTCCAACATATCATACCTATATATACTCACTGACCCCCTATTGTCACAATGATATATAGTTAAACATGCAAAAATAATATATTAAAAACTTAGGCACCTAGATTAGACTAAAATAGACATCACGCTTAAAAGTCCAACATATTTTGTGACGTATTAAGTGAGTCATGTAATTTCATTTTGATTTCAATTTGATTCGTTAAACAGGAGCGGATTGAGGATTTAGTTTAGAGGGCGCAACAAAAAATCTGAACAAGCACACCTGTTTTTCAGTAAAACATAAGTGAATTTTAATAGAAGGTAGGAGTTTGTGAGGAGAGGGATTGGGGCGTACACCATCGGTTTTTATTTATTAATGATAATAAGAACCATTTATTCATTTTAATAATTATTTAATTTTTAAGACATTTATAGCGTTTTGTTTTCAATATATTCCCTTTAAGCGTGTGAAAAGATCATAAAATGATACAGGAATTTGCACTGCAAGAGCCCGTCTCTCTAACGTTTGTAAGTTAACGAACATCTTACTTAAAGTGTAACTTTGTAGTTATTATTTTTTAAGCTCTAAAAAGGTATTCTTTCTAAAATTTGCAAAAATACTGCTCAAATGAAACGTTTCTATATGTCATAATTTGTTCGTACATTATACTTAATACTTACGAAGGTTTGTGAAACGGATCCTATATAACTAGGGAAATCAATACCTAGTAGCTCCATGTTCCAATTACAATAATTTGCTACAAACCTGACCTGTTGCTCGTGACGTCTTGTCGTGCTGCATGGCTACGAGTACGTTAAATAATGATGTGATGACCGGCGATGTTGCCCGCTGCATTTTTAAATCAAGTTTTAGCATCTATTAGCGTTTTGCCCCTGGCCATTCTAACCCTAAAGCCTTATTTTTGTAGCATTCTTACTGTATTTTAATAGACATTTCATGTTTTATGTATTACTTGAACACACATTTACTGCTGGATTTGCATCCACTCGTGTGGTTTCCCGTTGTACATATTGAGGTTAGTGTTGAGTATTTGCAAGTAAAAGTTTCCTTGACACAAAGGGTACATTCATAATAGTGTTTGTAATAGTACTGGCAATAACCATCATGGAAAATGACAAATAGCCAACACGGGAAGGTTCAATTCCCCGGGATCATTTGCCAGAAAGACTCAAATCCCTAAAAACTGCGACACACTAGACATTAATAAGAAAAGATAATGCTATGTCATGTGTTATACACGTTGCTCCATGCCCTACCTGTAAATTGAATATCATATCGGTGTCAAAGCCACTTGTATTGTTTTAACAAAAAAAAAGATAAAACACCGTCACAATGCCTTGATATGCAATATCTATTTTTTTCTTAAATGACTTAACATAATTTTATACATGTATCAAAGTATTATTATGTATAAACACGTATTAATCATTATTAATTAATTATAATATTAAGATGTATGTGTCAGTTGGGAATAAACATATAACATCATTTCTTGAGTGTCATATTTATGTGTGTCATGTCACTCGAATATTGTAGTAGAGAGCTGCAAACTGCTGCCTCTGTGGACACAATTATTATCATTCAAATCCACCTGTTGTAGATCCGCATAAGATCATAATAGAAGTATACGAGGAAAAGACTGTTTAAGAAAAATGGATTCATATTATTGAATATGACAGTTTATCTAGGTATAGAGGGTCACATTGTCTTGAATACGATCATATTTGAATAAGTTTTCAGTGTGTTTCATATATGGCATGTCCACAATAGTAAAGTTTCAAGTACTCATTCAAATGCTATATGAATAGATTGTGGTTTAAATCAATGACATTTACTAAGTAGGGTCATTTGTTAAAGACGAACCGATTTACCATTTTTCAGGCCTCCTTCAACCACTATCAGGGGTGTTTTGTGCTGCCAAAATACACCACCAAACACACCATTAATCAGGCCCTTCCCCCATTGTGCTTGCTGTCAGAACGATAGCCAGTTTATTGGTATATATAAGCACTCGTCAAAGATGATCAAGACAACGAAAGATATGCGGGATCGTCCATTTAGTATACAGATTATCATTGTTCTACTAGCAGTGGTTTTGAAATATTTGCCATGCAAAAATATATAGGTAATCTTAGAATAACCTGTTTTATTGTATGTGTATAGTGTGCCGACGATACGTTTGCGTTTCTTACAAAGCACTGTTTATTATGTCATAGCTGTTAGTCGAAATAAATCCACTTCCACTATGGACTCGTCTTGCTTTTTTCCCGCCACACTGCCAATTTATCTATTACACATTAATGAAGGTCAGGTCATATTTACTTGATCTTAAACAAGGATTTCTTGGTGTGAGCATTATTTAACCTTTTTGGGGTATAATGCACGAAGATACCTGAGTATTCGTTATTAATGTTATTTTCAGTTATTATCTTAGTTAAATAATTCTAGAACGAGACATTATAATGATGATTTATCTCCAGTGAAATTGGTCACATCCATTAAAGCCTCATTAAACTTCCAAAATGCACACTTTTTTATAATAACAAAAATGATTGTTATTAAATGTGTTTACAGTATTACTTAAACCATTCCTGTAGACACCTTAGTGACAATTTTCAAAAAAGCGAGAAAATAAATAACTTCGATCGAAATGTGTATTTCTTAGAAGAGCGGACCGAGCTTTTAACTTTTGTTTTCATTTTTGTTATTCCGTAATGACTCGGTTTCTTTCGGACTTTACCTCCGCAAGTGTTCGGAAGTACACAAATGAATACTGCAGTGGTAGTGTGCGGATTAAGACCGTTAGATAAAGGGTTCATTTACAAGATTAGAACAGTCATGGCTTCACCAATATTATGTATCGTTATTGGGTTTTCTTTTTCTTTTTTAAATATTTTGATATTTACAATAAAACTGTATCGAACGTAGTACGCATAATATTGTTTATACGCACTGAAAAATAATGAATAAGGAATACTAATTTGGTCTAGTAACTCTTGCTCAGGATCCTCCCTTGCATATACGCGTGATACTATCTGTATTATAGTCAGTCACTTCAAATATTAATTATTGTATTTTATTTAGTTTGATAATGTAAAAATTAAACCCAATATAATACTGGTGTGAGAGATATTTCTATAGGTACATGCATTAGTCATTAAGCTGTGGAGGTCCTAATTAGTTTGAACTTTTGATATATTACACTGTCAAAAGTTCGCGTACAGCAGGCTATAAATATGGATAGTTAACATGTTTTATTGGAATTTAGCGACTAGAGTCGACATCTATGCAGGAAGTATACCTGATAAACAATGACTGTTATGTCAGGAATTAAGTGGGTTTAGCTCTGAAGGAGCGAGGAACTTTGGCAGGCGAGATGAAAGGTCGTGTTTTAGTTTAGATCAGTTAGACTTTTGCAGGCGAGATGTTAAGTCAAGTTTAGTTTAAGGGGAGAATTTTACTTTGGGATGCGAGAGGTTAAGGACCGTAGGATACTTTAGAAAGTTGGAGGGGGGGGGGGGGGGGGGGGTGGGGAGGGCGGTTAAGTTGCATGCTTTGATTGAGATAATGGTTGGTGTTTAAGTAGGAACTGATACTAAAAATGTGAACGTGTTTTGAACTATATTTAAAAACGTGCATATGTGTTTATAGAATTTAATGAAGTTTAAATGACAGTTGTAACAATGTAAGAAATAAATATATATAGAAAGTCCTGCTTTCTGTTTTGGTTATGTGATGATAATGATGAAACATATCGCACGCGCTATTACGTCCCAAATCACGTAATCGCAGTCAATATTGAGAGGTTACCAAGGGGGGTTTGTTTAGTACAGTTATCAAAAAAGTAATTTTATTTTTAATTAATATGAACGATTCGTCGCTTACCTACAATACATTAGCTCTTGGGTTCCAGTTCATTAATACACTGAGGGGAATAAAGGGGATGTTCTTAAAAAATATTTAACCGCAAGCGGTTATTCGAATTTTAACTGCATCCCCTACTGCTCCCAATACTATGTATCCTTCTGAAGTAAATTGATCATATATTACCGACCGACGCGTTTCCGAACAAGCTTCGTTACTCTCCGTTTTCTGCGAAGGTGTTTATCGGAAAGAGACGAACATTAATTTGTACACAAAACCCATTCTTAATTATGTACTAATAATGTGCTTTATATTTATTTTTGCGTTTGCAAAGTCTCTCAGTGATAAAAAAAAACATGTATTCTATCATCTTGAAGAGTAAAACTGATTTAAATTAAAAACGACTGTTTCGGAAGTTTAATGAGCCTTTAATACTATTATCTTCTGTATGAAAGCAAAGGCGTATGTGACGGGGCGGATTGACTTCTCCCGCAATGTACAGTTTGGGTGAGTTTGGCGGGGCCAGTATATATATATATATTGTCACAACATTTATTTTCATTAAAACCGTGTAAATAAACGATGTAGCTGCAAGAGATATATTAACACTGTACAGGATACACTAAGTATTCCTGGCCACACCGAATCCAGTACTAGTGATAATACTGTAAACAACTGTGTAAGAATGAATTCAAGACAACCATTCATTCACTAGATTATTTTGACAGGGTTTACGGTACATGCGTACAATAAGGTGTTATTAGAAATTTAACAATGTTTACGCATTGGTAATTCACTCAGGCTCTACAAAAAAACATTAAAACAAACGAATTGAATGAAAAGAAATGATACACAAATGCGACCGCAACATTATATTTGATCAGTAAACCATAATTGTTTGTATACTAGACGAAATTGTGCAACATTCGAGTTTGTTGAATTTTAATTGCAACGTTCTCTTCACAGAAGATACAGACTACTATTTCTCGTGCCCCGCTCTTCAGTTCACGGGTTACTATAGCAACGTATCAAATAAGTTTATGCATTTACTTATTTACTCATTTACTTAAAGACAGTATTTTGGTATAAAAACGACAGATGAATATATTAAAGCAAAAATCTCCTTAAATTGAGATCAACATTCGTATGTTATCTGGAAGGTAATATTGTGTCGCTTATTCGATTTTGGAATTGTTTCTCTCATGTTCCGATGAACCGCTACAACAAAAACTAATACACTTTTAAAGTACAAATCAAACAATAAAAACAATACATTAACTGTACTAATATCGTATAATGTTTATATTCCGAAAAAAAAACACATTTATGGATGGCATTTAAAGAATATAATTTACCTTATTATTTTTCGTATAATAGAATTTTGTTTATACACACATGAAAAGGGTCCTCCGTGACCGAGTGTTCTAAGGCACCGTCTCGAGATCACGTTCATATTGTCGCTGAGGTTGTAGGTGCGAGTTTCGCTCTGTCTGATAATAATCAAGTTTGACAGTTACGTTTTGAAATTCCGATCATCACACTTTCCAAGATTATTACCTTAGTTAGCACAATTATCACGGACTTTTATAAGTAACAAAACCATAAAATCAAGTTTGGTCTCAATACATTACCTATTATTAACTGAACATGGATATTACAACACGAATTTTGCTTTCGAGATTCGACAATACTTTAAGTGCTATAAGAATGATTAAATACGTTAACTGTATTGCAGTGAAAATAAACACTAGTTTGATGATATTGACAACATGTATGACTATGATAAACAATCGTAATTTCGTGTCAGTGTTTTTCAAAGTTCTTACTTCTTCTGTATATTTTACACTATATATATCTAATATGATTTATTCTCTTTACATCTACTAAATACTATTTTGTGAGTGATTTGATGTTACAAGTCTACTAACCCACTGAATATTCCTTTTGTATACTTTAATGCACGTTAAACTTTATAAATACAGATCAATAATATAAAATTACTATTGTTAATATATAACAGGTCACACGAGGATCACTATCGCTCATGTTATACTATTGATCATGGTATTTCTTGGTGGAGACAAATTTTAAATTGCTAATTGCAATACGCTTTTCAAATGAGTGTAAAGAAGGTTTGATTGACACTATCTTTGTTAATGTTTTCATTTAATTATAACCACTTTCGGAACATCGTAACAATCTAAAGGATCACAGGTACATGTATAATAAACGATTTAGTTGACCGACCTGATAGATTCATTTGTGAAATTGCACTACCATTGTACTAATAACTAATGTAAATAGAAACGGTTAAAGTGTACAGATATCCAGCATAGGTAGGTAAAGTTAAGATGTACACATAACTAACATATGTTGATACGGTTTAACTGTACATATATCCAGCGTAGGTAGGTAAGGTACAGTTGCACACATAACTTACATATATAGCTGCGGGCTAAGTGTACATATATCCAGCATGGATAGGTAAGGTTCAATTGTACACATAACTAACATATACAGATACAGTTCAAATGTACAGATATCCAGCATGGATAGATAAGGTTGTGTTGTACACTTAACTAACATATATTGATAAGGTTCAAGTGTACAGATATCCAGTATGGATAGGTAAGGTTCAGTTGTACACATAACTAACATATGTTGATACGGTTTAACTGTACATATATCCAGCGTAGGTAGGTAAGGTACAGTTGCACACATAACTTACATATATAGCTGCGGGCTAAGTGTACATATATCCAGCATGGATAGGTAAGGTTCAATTGTACACATAACTAACATATACAGATACAGTTCAAATGTACAGATATCCAGCATGGATAGATAAGGTTGTGTTGTACACTTAACTAACATATATTGATAAGGTTCAAGTGTACAGATATCCAGTATGGATAGGTAAGGTTCAGTTGTACACATAACTTACATATATAAATACGGTTCACGTGTACAGATATCCAGCATGGATAGGTAATGTTCAGATGTACACATAACTAACATATATAGATACGAATCAAGTGCACATATATCCAGCAGGGACAGGTAAGGTTCAGTTGTACACAAAACAAACATATATAGATACGGTTTAAGTGTACAGGTATCCAGCATGGATATGTATGGTTCAGTTGTACACATAACTTACATATATATATATATATATATATATATATATATATATATATATATATATATATATATATATATATATATATATATATACGGTTTAAGTGAACAGATATCCAGCACGGATAGGTAAGGTTCAGTTGTACACATAACTTACATATATAAATACGGTTCACGTGTACAGATATCCAGCATGGATAGGTAATGTTCAGATGTACACATAACTAACATATATAGATACGAATCAAGTGCACATATATCCAGCAGGGACAGGTAAGGTTCAGTTGTACACAAAACAAACATATATAGATACGGTTTAAGTGTACAGGTATCCAGCATGGATATGTATGGTTCAGTTGTACACATAACTTACATATATATATATATAAATATACGGTTCAAGTACTACCATTGTACTAATAACTAATGTATATAGATAAGGTTTAAGTGTACTTTAGAGTGACCTCCCTTGGGGATCGTTGTTTATTTTCTGCACGGAGAATTAAAAAACTTAAAAGTGAAATTAATAACATTTTCAAGTTACAGGTATTTTGAAGACTTCATGTATGACATTTTGAATATACTTTTTATCTACGTATGCCATAAATTGTGATAAAAAATCAGTACTTTGCTTTTGTGACAGCTAATTCAATTTTACATAGTGAAATAGTGACCAATCACCCGTATCAAGCGGCTATAGATTATATAAGTTATTTATAGAGATAAATAGACACTACTAGACATTACAACGTTCAACGATCAGCCAGCATTAAGCTCATGGCTTAGAACCCCACAACCGCCGTCCAGTCCAAACTCACTGAACGCTAGTTCCTCACAACGCAAGCAGTATGGATCTAGATTATGAACAAATAGAGCCACAACTGGATCATGATATAACCGTTCGACCTAGTCAAAATGAAAACCTATCAATGACTATACTATTTGATATACAAAAGAACTGTCATAATTTAAATAAAAAGTTTGATAAATTGGAAAAGTCAGTCAATGACCTTAAACAAGAAAATAAAAAGCTACATGACCAAAATTTAAAACTAACCAAAACTGTTAATACCCTAGCAGTCAACGTCTCGGAATTGGAATTATCTGCGAAAGAAACATCATCTAAACTAGACCAATTAGAAGGTCAATTAAGAAGACAATATTTAAAGTTCTATGATATCGAGGAATCTAATAATGAAACTTGGGAACAATCAGAGGAAAAAATAAGAAATTATATTAAAACTGAACTTAAGATCGATGAACCCAATATGAGTATTGAGCGTGCCCATCGACTTCCAGGGAAAAATAAACCACGGCCTATAATCGTTAAATTTTCGTTCTATAAGGACAAAGATCGTATCATCAAGCGTTATCGTGAAATACGTAAATCGGTGCGAGAAGCGCGGCCTAGTGATAACGTCGATAGCGTCAACATCGGAGCAACAGCAGGTGAATTATCCCGTGTGTGAGTGAGTGAGGACTTCCCAGACAGGGTCAGGAAAATGAGATCTGAGTTGATTCCATTCCTAAAGGAATCTGTTGATAGTGGAAAAAATGCATTTTGCGTTATGATAAACTCGTTGTCAACGCATACGTTTACGATGAGACGAGAGAACGTCCTGTTCAGGCGTTTAAATAACGCGTTGGCCAAAGCCCCTGTGTTCATGATAAAACGTTTATTTACAATGAACAGTTTCCAGACTCCAATATTGTTAACTGTTCTGAAAATGTTTCTATTATCCATAGTGAATTGTTGACTGAAACGCGTCTCTGCGATACCCAATTGAAAAATGATGTTATTCATTCAGAATTTGTTAATAATGCTGGGGATAATATTCAGATAAAGTCACTTTATCTTAATATATGCCTTTGGAATATCGAGGGTCTTTTAATATATCAAAATGACATTGAATTTCAATCGTATGTTTCATCCTTTGAAATAATTAGTTTATTTGAGACGTGGGCTGTTCAAGATGATGCGATTGATCTACCCGGTTACACTCATTTCAGTTATTCTCGGCCGAAAAAGAAGTCAGCAAACCGAGGCTCTGGAGGTGTTTCAGTATATGTTAAAGACTTTTTGATAAAAGATGGACTTGTTCAACGTATTTTTAATACATTCACAGAATATGTTGTTTTACTGTTTAATTGTTCATTGTTCCATAATGTAAATGATATTGTCTTTATTTTTACATAATTATGTGACGCCTGAAAACTCACCTATTTATGATGAAAATGACAATATTGGTATTGAAATAATAAGATTAATAATATAATCGCTGAATACCCTAATGCAGAATTGTTCTTGTCTGGTGATCTTAATTCTAGAATTAAAGATTTTAATGATTACATTCCAGATGATGATATTTCATATATATTTGGTAATGATGTTGACTACCCGTCTGACAATTTTTCGTCTCCAAGAAAATCTAAAGATGAAAATTATAATCGTTTTGGTTTGTCGTTTTGAGTTATGTTGTACGTACGATGTTCATACTTTAAATGGCCGTCTATTTAGTGATATGGATGGTAATTTTACATGTTTTGCCAACAATGGGGCAAACATTGTTGACTATATGATAGCTTCATCCAGCTTATTTAAGTTTATTACTGATTTTAAAATTGGGGATAAGGATTACTCTGTACATTTCCCCCTTCATTGTCAGTTTTGCTTTAAATCTTGTTCATATAACCAGTCCTTTAATAATATTGATAGCAAAAATATAAATGGAAAGAGGAGTTAAAAGATGATTTTTATGTTTTGTGATAATTTCCGTTCCTTTATTGAAATAATAATTTACCATAATGATCGTTCTCTCAGTTCATATATACCTGATTTTATTGATGTTTTTAAAAAGGCCGGCGATAATATGAAATTAAAGTCTAATTGTAAACAATACAGTACAACCCAACCTTTGTGGTGGGATCATGATTGTAATTCTGCTAAAGTTGACAAATCACGAGCACTACGATATTTTAGAATTACGAATGATAGAAAAGACGTTATTACATATAAAACAAAAAGGAATCATTTTAAATCTATTTGTCTGAACAAAAAGGCTCTATTAGCTAAGAAAAAACGGAACGAATTAGTTAGAATTAAAAAAATCTAAAGTGTTTTGGAAAACATTAAAAGGAAATTGTAATAAGCAAAACAATGATATTACACCAGAAAAGTGGTACGATTTTTTTAAAAGTTTATTTATTTCAAGAGAAAATGACGATGATGAGCATAACGATAATATCTTTGAAAATACACATTACGATTCTAGCAGCCTAAACGAACCTATATAATCAAGAAATAATCGATAGTATACGTCATTTAAAATCTAACCCTTCTGGAGGCCCTGACGGAGTATGTATAGAAATGTATAAGTATACACTTAATGACATATTGCCGTTTTTAAATCAACTTTTCAATGAAATATTTGATTCAGGTTCGTTTCCTGAAAATTGGAGCGAAAGCATTATAACACCATTACATAAAAAAGGGTCCAGTAAATGACCCAAATAACTATCGAGGCATTTCACTTATCGATTCCCTATGTAAAATATTCTGTCACATATTAAGTAATAGATTAACTAAATGGTGCGATACTTTTGATGTCATTGATGAGTCACAGGCAGGATTAAGAAAAAAATATACAACTATAGATAACATATTTACTTTAATGGCTTTAGGACAAAAGTATCTTTCTAAGAGAAAAGGACGTTTTTATTGTATATTTGTTGATTTTGCTAAAGCATTTGATAGTATTCAACACCAAAAACTATGGAATGCTTTTACAAGTAAATGTGTCGATGGAAAGTTCTAAATAATTTTACAGTCTATGTATAGCAAATTAAAATCATGTGTTAAGGTTAATAATGGATTAACTGAGTTTTTCCCATGTAACATTGGAACCAGGCAAGGCTGTGTGGCCAGCCCCATAATCTTTTCTATGTTTATAAATGATTTAGTTATATTTCTACATTCTAAATGTGATCGTGGTATATTTGTTTCTGATGATATTAATGAGTTAGTAGCCTTAATATTTGCTGATGATGTTTCAAGTTTCTCAGATACTGTTGTACATCTTCAAAGACAAATTAATTATATTGAACAATTCTGTGCATCTGTTGATATGAAAATTAATCTCGATAAATCAAAAATTGTTGTTTTTAGAAATGGAGGCATCGTCAAACTTACAGAAAAGTGGACTTATTGTGGATAAACTATAGATGTTGTCAAATTTTATAAATATTTAGGTGTTCACGCCAAAATTGCTATGGTCGAAAAACGCAAGAAATGTTAGCATTGCAAGGTATTAATTCTGTTGCCTGTATATTTAGATTTCAACGTAAATTTGGACATCTAAATTCAGTAGATATGTTTAAAGTATTTGATGCTATGGTCAAACCTATACTTTGTTAAGGCTCTGAAATCTGGGGATACAAGTATGTTGAAAAAATTGAAAAAGTGCAAATCAAATTCTGTAAAC
Organism: Panopea generosa; assembly: GCA_029582155.1. Classification (NCBI taxonomy): domain Eukaryota; kingdom Metazoa; phylum Mollusca; class Bivalvia; order Adapedonta; family Hiatellidae; genus Panopea; species Panopea generosa. The sequence continues at coordinate 90,523,586 of CM055896.1, forward strand.
AGTATTGTAATTTATCACAAAATACATCTGATATTCTAGCGCTAGGAGAATGCGGAAGATAACCGTTATGTATAACTTATATTCCCAACTGTGTAAAATTATGGCTAAGAATTATACGTATGGAAAACCATATATACCCTAAACAATGTTATACAATGCTAAAACAATTAGATGAAGCAGGCAGAAGAACTTGGGCTAGTCATATTAGAGAATTACTTTTTACATATGGATTTGGATATGCTTGGCTTGCCCAAGATGTTGGAAATGACATAAATTTTTATCGGTTATTATAAACACGCATTAAAGACTGCTATTTACAAAGATGGATCGCAGGTCTAAACGATTCTCCTAAATCTCTGCATTATAAACATTTTAAATCTCATCTGTATTCAGAATCATACTTAGACATTGATTTATCATATATTTTAAGAAAAACGTTGTCAAATTTTCGTTGTTCGACCCATACTTTAATGATCGAGAAGGGAAGACACTTATCAATAGATAAAAATTTAAGATTCTGTCCTATATGTATGAAAAATAATATTTCTGTAGTCGAAGATGAGTTTCACTTCTTCTTTGAATGTAATGAAAATTTTAGACAAACTTTTTTCAAATCTAATTGGTTAAGAAATAGATCGCTTAACATGTATTACATAATATTTAGCTTTAAAGATGAGAAAAGCATTGTCAGTATTGCTAGATATCTTTTAAATGCTTTTAAAAGAAGAAAATAAATTCTAGATTTGCCGATTTAAAGAAATATTAACAAGAGTAAACTACTGTATTATTAATAAGACAGTATTAAAATAGTTTCACTTTATTTTGAATTTAAATATTCATGATATGATTTAATAGTCTTGTTCATTATAGTGTTAACTTTTGATTTATATATAACTACATTTATTTCAAATCATATATCTTCAAAAATATATGTTACATCTGTTACTTTATAACACTTTTGAAATGCTTTAACCTGAAATGATCCAATACAAATGTTATTATTTTTGGATTGATATGGCATGTTATTAGCTTATATTCACTTGAATATGTAAATTCTGTAATATTGACTTGTATAAATGTATAATATTCAATTTGTATTACTCTATATGATGTATTTACATGTTGTTTTTTGGGCCGGAGGCCTATATTACTTAATAAAATATGTCTATGTCTATGTACAGATATCCAGCATAGGTAGGTAAAGTAAAGTTGTACACATTACTAACATATATTGATACGGTTTAACTGTACAGATATCCATCATAAGTAGGTAAGGTACAGTTTATACATAACTTACATATATAGATACGAGTTAAATGTACATATATCCAGCATGGATAGGTAAGGTTCAGTTGTACACATAACTTACATATATAAATACGGTTCAAGTGTATAGATATCCGGCATGGATAGGTAATGTTCATATGTACACATAACTAACACATATAGATACGAATCAAGTGTACAGATATCCAGCAGAGATAGGTAAGGTTCAGTTGTACATATAACTTACATATATAGATACGGTTTAAGAGTACATATATCCAGCATGGATAGGTGAGGTTAAGATGTACACATAACTAACATATATAGATACGAATCAAGTGTACAGATATCCAGCAGGGATAGGTTATGTTCAGATGTACACATAACTAACATATATAGATACGATTTAAGTGTACATATATCCAGCAGGGATAGGTAAGGTTCAAGTGTACACATAATCTACATATATAGATACGGTTCAAGTGTAAATATATCCGACATAACTTACATATATATAGATACGTTTCAATTGTACAGATATCTAGCATGGATAGGTAATGTTCCGTTGTATACATAACTCACATATATAGATACGTTTCTAGTGCACAGATATATATCCAGCATGGATAGGTGACGTTCAGTTGTACACATCACTAACATATAAAGATACGGTTCAAGTGTACTGATATCTAGCATGGATAGGTGAGGTCCAGTTGTACACATTAGTGTACTTATATCCGGATTGGATAACTGAGGTTCATTTGTACACCTGACTAACATACATAGATACTGTTCAAGTGTTCAGATATCAAACATGGATAGATAAGGTTCTGTTGTAAACATAAATAAAATATATAGATACGGTTTAAGTTTACATATATCCATCATGGTTAGGTAAAGTTAAGTTGTACACATAACTAACCTATATAGATACGGTTCAAATGTACAGATATCCGGCTTGGATAAGTGAGTTTCAGTTGCACACATGACTAACTTATACAGATACGGTTCAAATGTACATATACCAAGCATGGATATGTAAGGTTCAGTTGTACACATAACTAACATATATAGATACAGTTCAAGTGTACAGATATCCAGCATTGATATGTAAGGTTCCGTTATATTCATAACTAACATATATAGATCAGGTTAAAGTGTGCCTATATTTAGCATGGATAGGTAAGTTTCAGTTGTACACATCACGTACATATATAGATACGGTTCAAGTTCACATATATCCAGCATGTATAGGTAAGTTTCAGTTGTATCCATAACTTACATATATAGATACGGTTCAAATGTACAGATATCCAGCATAGATAGGTAAGGTTCAGTTGTACACATAACTAACATATATAGATACGGTTCAAATGTACAGATATCCGGCTTGGATAAGTGAGGTTCAGTTGTACACATGACTAACTTATACAGATACGGTTCAAGTGTACATATATCAAGCATGGATAGGTAAGGTTCAGTTGTACACATAACTAACATATATAGATACAGTTCAAGTGTACAGATATCCAGCATTGATATGTAAGGTTCCGTTATATTCATAACTAACATATATAGATCAGGTTCAAGTGTGCATATATTTAGCATGGATAGGTAAGTTCCTATTGTACACATCACTTACATATATAGATACGGTTCAAGTTTACATATATCCAGCATGTATAGGTAAGGTTCAGTTGTACCCATAACTTACATATATAGATACGGTTCAAATGTACAGATATCCAGCATAGATAGGTAAGGTTCCGTTGTACACATAACTAACATATATAGATATGGTTCAAGTATACATATATCCACAATGTGTAGGTGAGGTTCAGTTGTACACATAACTAACATATATAAACAAAGTTCGAGTTAACCTATATCCAGCATGGGTAGGTAAGGTTCAGTTATACACATAACAAACATCTATCAATCCGGTTCAAGTTTACAGATATCAAGCATGGATAGGTGAGGTTCAATTGTACACATAACTACCATATATAGATACGGTTCAAATGTACAGATATCCAGCATTCATATGTAAGTTTCAATTGTACACATAGCTTACAGATATAGATACGTTTCAAGTGTACAGATATCCAGCATGGATAGGTGAGGTTAAGTTGTACACATAACTAACATATATAGATATGGTTCAAGTGAACAGATATCCAGCATTGCTTGGTAAGGTTCAGTTGTACACATAACTTACAAATATAGATACTGTTCAATTGTACAGATATCCAGCATGTATAGGTAAGGTCCAGTTGTACATATAACTAACATATACAGATACGGCTCAAGTGTATAGATATTCAGCATTGATCGGTAATTTTCCGTTGTATATATAACTAACATATATAGTTACAGTTCAAGTGTACAGATACCTAGCATGGATATGTAAGTTTCCGTTGTATAAATAACTAAAAAAATAGATACGGTTCAATTGAACAGATATCCAGCATAGACAGGTAAGGTTCAGTTGTACACATAACTAAAATATATCAATACGGTTAAAGTGTACATATATTCAGCATTAATAGATAACGTTCCAATGTACACATAACTAACATATATAGATACGGTTCCACTGTACAGATACCCACCATGGATAGGTAAGGCTCAGTTGTACACATAACTAATATATATAGATACTGTTCAAGTGTACAGATATCCAGCATTGATATGTAAGGTTCCTTTGTATACATAACTAACATATATAGATATGTTTCAAGGTTACATATATCCAGCATGGATAGGTAAGGTTCAGTTGTACACATAACTTACATATATAGATACGGTTCAAGTATACATATATCCAGCATGGATAGGTAAGGTTCAGTTGTTCACATCACTAACACATATAGATACGGTTCAAGAGTACAGACATCCAGCATTGATAGGTAAGGTTCAGTGGTACACATCAATTACATATATAGATACGGTTCAAGTTTACATATATCCAGTGTGGATAGGTAAGATTCAGTTGTACACATAACTAACATATATAGATATGGTTCAAGTATACATATATCCAGCATGGGTAAGTGAGGTTCAGTTGTACACATAACTAACATATATAGATAAGGTTCAAGTTTATATATATCCAGCATGGGTAGGTATGGTTCAGTTATACACATAATTAACATCTATCAATACGGTTCAAGAGTACAGATATCAAGCATGGACATGTGAGGTTCAGTTGTTCACATAACTACCAAATATAGATATGTTCAAATGTACAGATATCCAACATGCATATGTAAGTTTCAGTTGTACACATAACTTACAGATATTGATACGTTTCAAGTGTACAGATATCCAGCATGGATATATGAGGTTAAATTGTACACATAACTAACATATATAGATATGGTTCAAGTGTACAGATATCCAGCATTGCTTGGTAAGGTTCAGTTGTACATATAACTAACATATATAGATACGGTTCAAGTGTACAGATATTCAGCATGGATCGGTAATGTTCCGCTGTATACATAACTAACATATATAGTTACAGTTCAAGTGTACAGATACCTAGCATGAATAGGTAAGGTTCCGTTGTATACATAACTAAAATAAATAGATACGGTTCAATTGTACAGATATCCAGCATAGACAGTTAATGTTCAGTTGTACATATAACTAACATATATCAATACGGTTCCACTGTACAGATACCCAGCATGGATAGGTAAGGTTCAGTTATACACATAACTAATATATATAGATACTGTTCAAGTGTACAGATATCCAGCATTGATATGTAAGGTTTCTTTGTATACATAACTAACATATATAGATACGGTTCAAGTGTAAATATATATTTAGCATGGATAGGTAATGTTCAGTTGTACACATAATTAACGTATAAAGATACGATTTCAGTTTACTTATATCCAGCATGGATAGGTAAGATTCAGATGTACACCTAACTTATATATATAGATACGGTTCAAGTTAACATATATCCAGCATGGATAGGTAAGATTCAGTTGAGCAGATCACTATCATATATAGATACGGTTCCAGAGTACAGACATCCAGCATGGATAGGTAAGGTTCAGTGGTACACATCACTTACATAAATAGATACGGTTCAAGTATAGATATATCCAGCATGCATAGGTAAGATTCAGTTGTACACATAACTAACATATATAGATACGGTTCAAGAGTACAGATATTCAGCATGGATAGGAAAAGTTCAGTTGTACACATCACTTACATATATAGATACGGTTCAAGTTTACATATATCCAGCATATATAGGTAAGGTTCAGTTGTACGCATCACTGAAATATATAGATACGGTTCAAGAGTACAGATATCCAGCATGGATAGGTAAGGTTCAGTGGTACACATCACTTACATATATAGATACTGTTCAAGTATAGATATATCCAGCATGGATAGGTAATGTTCAGTAGTACACATAACTAACATATATAGATACGGTTCAAGTATAGATATATCCAGCATGGATAGGTAAGGTTCCGTTGTACACATAACTAACAAATATAGATAAGGTTCAAGTTTACATATATCCAGCAAGTATTGAAATGTTCAGTTGTACACATAACTTACATATATAGATAGGGTTCAAGTAAACATATATCCAGCATGGATAAGTAAGGTTTAGTTGTACACATAACTTACATATACAGATACTGTCCAATTGTATATATTTCCAGCATGGATAGTTAAGGATCAGTTGTACACATAACTTACATATAAAGATACGGTCCAAGTGTATATATATTCAGTATAGATAGGTGAGGTTCAGTTGTACACATAAGTTACATAGATAGATACGGTTCAACTACAAATACATCAAACATGGATAGGTAATGTTCAGTTGTACAAATTACTATTTTTTTTATATTTGGTTTAAGTATACATATAGCCAGAATGGGTAGGTGAGGTTTAGTTTTTGAGATAACTACAATATATACATATGGTTCAAGTGTACAGATATCCAGCATGGATAGGTACGGTCAAGTTGTAAACATAACTAACATATATTGATACGGTTCAAATGTACAGATACCCAGCATGGATAGGTGAAATTCAGTTGTACACATAACTAACATATATAGATTCGTTTTAAGTGTACAGATATCCAGCATAGATAGGTAAGTTTCAGTTGTACACATAAATTACATAGATAGATACGGTTCACTTACAAATACATCAAACATGGATAGGTAAGTTTCAGTTGTATACATAATTTACATAGATAGATACGGTTCACTTACAAATAAATCAAACATGAATAGGTAAGTTTCAGTTGTACACATATCTTACATATATAATGAATGAATGAATGGTGTTTTACGGCACGTCGACACATAAATAGGTAATTTTGTGCGCGCAAAGATTAATGAATTTGATGACAAAAATAATTATATTAAATAAATATGGTTAAAATTTATTAAAACTATGTACAAATAAATAAATGAAATTATTTACAAATAAATAAAAACATTAATTAAATACAGGGAAATCAACGATAAACTTTATCATTTAACCCGTCAACGGGTTTTAAACTAAATATGTTTAAACAGTTTAACCTCTTTTAAAAAGGCAAATATACTGGTTACATTAACTTTATCAAAAAGCTCTTTCATACTATCAACCCTATAGTACACAGTCGATAAGTATATGCTTAACAGTAAGCGGTGCAAAACAGGGCACACACTCTGGGACAGCTTCACGCTTTAAAAGATATGAATGGGTACAGCGGGTATGCCCTATTCTGCACCGAGCTAAAATAACTTATTCTCGACGAATAATCCTATTGCTAGGATGCCATTCGCCAAGTTTTGGTTTGATATAATGTAACTTATTATGTATGGCAAGATCCCAAGAGGACTGCCATGAACTAAAAATATACTTATTAATATTAGATTTAAAATCTGTAAAAGGTAGTTTAAAAAATGAAATATTCAAGCTTAAGGCCGCTTTCGCAGCCTTATCAGCTTTATCATTTCCACTTATTCCTGTATGACCAGGAAGCCAGCAGAGAACAATAGTATTTTCTTTACATAGTACATTGTATTTATTTAAAAGTTGAAGAACAAAAGGATTATCATATTTCATGCCGTCTATAGCTTGAAGAGATGAAAGTGAATCAGAAAATATAATAAACTGTTTTTTATCAGATTCATTAATGTAGTTAAATGCCAAATCAATGGCTTTAAGTTCAGCTGAAAAGATGGAGGCTCCGTTTGGTAAACGGCTCTTTGAGATGTGCTGTCCCGTAATAGCAGCTGCAGCCACGGTATCTCCATCTTTAGAACCATCTGTATATATTTGACAATAATGATTGTAAGACGATTTGACTTCATTAACTTACTTTGGAAGATAGTCGAGTCTGTTTCAGATTTTTTGTCTTTACAAAGTTCAAAAAGGATTTTTGGCTTTTCAAAAGTCCATGGTGGTATTTGTGAGACTTTGTACTTAGCAATTAAATTAAGATCAATATTGGCTTCGGTGAGTTTTGGTTTGATCCGGAGACCAAAAGTTCGAATAGCTTTAGGTTTTTTATCAAATAGAGTTTCATAATAGGGGCCAAAAGTAATATTGAAAGCAGGATTAGATGGATTTGAATGAAGTTTAATGGCATATTGAAGAGCCAGTTTGTCACGTCTTAAAAACAATGATGGTTCATTTGCCTCTACATAAAGACTGTCGGCTGGGGACATACGAAAGGCACCAAGGGCGAGTCGTAGTCCTTGGTTGTGTATAGGATCAAGCATCGCTAAGTAAGACTTGCGAGCTGATCCATATACAATAGAGCCGTAATCCAATTTAGATCTGATTAGAGATCTGTAAAGTGTAAGTAAAACTTTACGATCTGCACCCCAATTAGTATTGGCAACAACTTTTAATAAATTTAGTGCTTTATTACACTTTGTCTTAAGATATTTAAGATGAGGAATAAAAGTAAGTTTACGGTCAAAAATAAGACCTAAAAAGTTTGTTTCCTCAACAACAGGTATATGTGTCCCATCTAACGTTAGATTGGGATCATCGTGATGTTTACGTAGTTGACAAAAATGCATACACTTTGTTTTAGACTTAGAAAATTTAAAACCGTTTTCATCAGACCAAGCCTGAAGTTTATTAAGGCATTGCTGTAGTTGCCTTTCAATAGTTTTCATGTTTTTTGAACGGTAACAAATTACAAAATCGTCAACATATAAAGAGCAATCCACACCAGGATTTATGCTCTTAACAATATTATTAATTTTAATATTAAAAAGTGTGACAGACAGAATACTGCCTTGTGGGACGCCCATCTCCTGTTTGTGAACATCGGAGAGGGTTGTTCCCATTCGGACTTGAAACTGTCTATCATCTAAAAAGTTTAAAATAAATGTAGCTAAACGGCCACGAAGGCCCATATTATGAAGATCTTTCATAATGCCATACTTCTACGTGGTGTCGTAGGCTTTCTCCAAGTCAAAAAATACAGCGACTAAATGTTCTTTCTTTATGAAAGCCTCCCTAACAAACGATTCAAATCTAACTAAATGGTCTGTAGTGCCCCTTTGGCGTCGGAATCCACTTTGATACTTAGTAATTAAGTTGTTGGATTCCAAGAACCAAACGAGGCGACCATTAATCATACGTTCCATGGTTTTACAAACACAACTTGTCAAAGCAATTGGACGGTAATTAACTGGATCCGTGTTATCTTTCCCAGGTTTGGGTACCGGAATAACGATAGCTTCCCTCCAAGACTCGGGGAAGTTTCCAGTCACCCAAACAGAGTTAAATATATCAATAAGAATTGATAAGGACGATTCGGGTAAATGTCTTAAAAGTTGATAATGGATATCGTCCGGACCAGCTGATGTATCATGTGCCTTCTTTAAGGAATTTTTCAATTCACTCAAAGAGAACTTCTTATTATATTTTTCTGAATTATTTGATTTGAAGTTTAGTTTCTGCTTTTCAGACTGATGTTTATGTTTTAAAAATTTTGGATTGCAATTAGTGGTAGATGAATTTTTTGAAAAAGTATCTGCCAAAGTATTAACGATGTCTTTGGCAGATGTGGCAGTATGATTTTCAGTTTTTAAATGGTTAACGCAACCTGGAGTACCCTTACCGTTGATTTTTCGGACCATGTCCCACGTTTTCTTAAGGGAAGTACGAGAATTTAGCCTAGAAACGTAATCTCTCCAGGACTTTCTCTTACTATCCTTAAGAGTACGTCATGCTTTCGCACGAAACACTTTAAAATTGTCTAAATTATGTTGTGTAGGTCGTAAATTAAATTGACTTAATTGGCTTTTTTACGATCCTTAACTGCATTATTGCAGTCATTATCATACCATGGTTTTTGAGGGCGTTTTGGATTTGTCGAGGTTTTGGGGACTTCTACAGGCCAGTTAATATTTGATATATCTTCAACTGATTCAATCTCAACAGAATCGTGCCGAGCACGCTTGTGTAAAGACTGAGCAGGTACAGTTCGAGTAGTAGTTTTGTTTTGGTGTGGGTTTTTTTAAGCCATAATGAGTTTGTGTTTGGTTCGTTGTCCACGTTTCTCACCCGCCGTAAAGTCCAACAAGGGGACACATGCTGTGGATATCCTACAGACATGATGCCAATAATACGTGGACAATATACTCCAGCAAAGTAATACATCAGATCCCGCATACCACTCAATGGATGTAAATTCAAGTCCCGACAAGACAAGAACCGCACCAACATCCATCTAAAATGGCAGACGTATAACCATATAGCATTTCACTTTACAAGATTAGCCCATAAGCCATGATAGTTTTCAAGAATTTGAGAGTAAGATAACTAATATATATATTCATAGAAAATAAATATAGACAAGTAAATGAGAATGGAAAAAATCAATGGGGATGAAATAATGGAGAAAGGATGATACATGACAAAATATAATCAAAAAAAAATATCATGACAGACCGATTGATCAAGACCGGGCCCATCTGACCTCCCGTCTTGACTTGAAATCCGGACCAAAGTGGTGTGTTGCGTCGCAGACTCCTGCGGCGCTCAACCACCAGGACTCCTTCATCCAACCGCACGGGTCGCCACCCACGGTCAACAGGTGGGTTCCTTTTCGGGGAGGATCTTACCCCTCTGCTTGGAACGAACAGTCGGCAAATTCTAATCCCTACCGACAGGGGGCTTACATATATAGATGCCGTTCAAGTGTACATATATCCAGCATAGGTAGGTGAGGTTCAGGTGTACACATCAATTACATAAATAGATACGGTTCACTTACAAATACATCAAACATGGATAGGTAAGTTCCAATTGTACACATAACTTACATATATAGATACGGTTCAAGTATTCAGATATCAAGCATGGATAGGTAAGTTTCTGTTGTGAACATAACTAACATATATAGATACGTTTTAAGTATACATATATCCAGCATGGTTAGGTAAGGTTAAATTGAACACATAACTAACCTATATAGATACGGTTCATGTGTATAGATATCCAGCTTGGATCAGTGAGGTTCAGTTTTATACATGACTAACTTATATAGATACGATTCAAGTGTACTGATATCTAGCTTGGATAGGTAAGGTTCATTTGCACACATTACTAACATTTTTATATATGGTTCAAGTATACATATATCCAGCATGGGTAGGTGAGTTTCAGTTGCCCACATAACTACCATATATAAATACGGTTCAAGTGTACAGATATCAAGCATGGATAAGTAAGGTTCAGTTGCAAACATAACTCACATATATAGATACGGTTCAAGTGTACAGATATCCAGCATGGGTAGGTAAGTTTCAGTTGTTCACATTTCTAATATATATAGATACGGTTCAAGTGTACAGATATCCAGCATGGATAGATAAGGTTCCGTTGTATACATAACTAATATAAATAATTACGGTTCAAGTGTACAGATATCTAGCAAGAATAGGTAAGGTTCTGTTGTTCACATAACTAACATATATTGATACGGTTCAAATGTAAATATGTCCAGCATAGATAGGTGAGGTTCAGTTGTACACATAACTAACGTATATAGATACGGTTCAAGTGTTCAGATATCCAGCATGGATAGGTAAGTTTTAGTTGTACACATAACTAAAGTATATAGATACGGTTCAAGTGTAGAGATATCCAACTTGATAGGTAATGTACCGTTGTATACAAAACTAACATATATAGATACTGTTAAAGTGTACAGATATCTAGCATGAATAGGTAAGGTTCTGCTGTACACATAACTAACATATATAAATACGCTTCAAGTGTACAGATATCCAGCATGGATAGTTAAGGTTCAATTGTACACATAACTAACATATATAAATACAGTTCAGGTGTACAGGTATCTAGCAAAGATAGGTAAGGTCAAGTTGTACACATAACTAACATATATTGATACGGTTCAAATGTATAGATATCCAGCATGGATAGTTAAGGTTCCGTTGTATACATAACTAATATAAATAAATACGGTTCAAGTGTACAGATATCTAGCATGAATAGGCAAGGTTCTGTTGTACACATAATTAACATATATAAATACGCTTCAAGTGTACAGATATCCAGCATGGATAGTTAAGGTTCCATTGTACACATAACTAACATATATAAATACGGTTCAAGTGTACAGGTATCCAGCATAGATAGGTAAGGTCCAATTGTACACATAACTAACATATATTGATACGGTTCAAATGTTCAGTTATCCAGCATGGATAGTTAAGGGTCAGTTGTACACATAACTAAAACATATAGATACGTTTCAAGTGTACAGTTATCCAGCATGGATCGGTAAAGTTCAGTTGTACACATAACTAAAATATATAGATGCTGTTCAAGTGTACAAATATCCAGCATGAATAGGTAAGGTTCAGTTGTACACATAACTAATATATATATATATATATATATATATATATATATATATATATATATATATATATATACTGTTCAAGTGTACAGATATCCAACATTGATAGGTAAGGTTCCGTTGTATACATTACTAACATATATAGATACGGTTCAAGTGTACAGATATTCAGTATGGATAGGTAAGGTCCAGTACTACACATAACTAACATATCGTCGCTGCGAAGTCAAATCCTCGTAACTCTTTATTTTGAAATTATACAGGAGAGACAAAAAATTGTCTGTTTTTTTCAACCTTTTAGATTTGATGTATCAAACTTCGTATTTTAATGTGTTTTTAACTTTCGAATCTAAATTTAATCTTTGGTTAATCCTAAATATGTGTCTTCAAACACAATTTTCACTTACGACATTTTGTTGCCAAAATAAAAACAAAAAGTTAAGTATACGAGGTTTTGATCCCTAACATGTAATATGAAGAACATTGTTTTAAGCATCAGAAAACGGTTTTTCTTTCTTAAAAAAAAATAATTTTTCCTCTGTTATATCTTATACCAATGCTGTTTATTGTACTGCATTCCTCAATTTACATTTTATACATTTGAACATTAGTTTACGTGTTTGACATTGACAGTGAAAAGCCACAAAGAATGCTGTATACTAAGATTTATTATCTTATCGAAAATAACAGAATAAATAATAAAATATGAACCGGTAACACAAATGTCAACAATCAAATTAAGTCACAATCTAGTGTTTGACACAACTATTGTATCTCAATATACCAGTAAAATAGATAAAATACAAAAAAAAAAAAACAGTTTACAACGTCGTTGTCTAACGTTATCAAAAGCAACTTTAAAAAGTTAATTAGTTTCACTGTTCCAACAGAACTAAATTTTCCATGTATTCAGATAAACACAATAAACAAACATTGTCATCCTGTATAATTATTTAAAGATCAACTGCATCGCGACCTACTCGGTGCCTGATCAAAAAACGAAAGGTCATACACCAGGCAACACACCTGTCACAATTGACTAGAATACAAAGAGCGCATCTTAAGGTTTGGTATAGACATACAAAAACAAAATAGTTCTTAACTACGCAAACAGTAAATAAAAAAGGCATAATCTTACACCCTTCTTATCTCACAAAACGTATGCACACATTGGTCATAGCATGTAATAAATTATCTTTTAATACAAAAAGCACTCAAAGTGCTTAGATTATTGTTGCAGTTCTTGTCGAAGCAGTATTGCTTGAAATCAGAGATGTAATGAACACATCGATGCATTCAGTATTGAGCTAATAGCAAAAGAGTTATTACTCGAACAAACATCAAACTCGGTCTGACATTTCTTTACTCGTGGATGAGATTATCAAAGAATGTATGATAATCCACGGGGATAACATATTTCAGTTCCATGAGATGTTGGAATTTTGACCTCTTTATGGCTAACTGACCAGAATGAAGCTGTGGTGGGTCTTCGCACTGAACATCTGAAAGCCGAGCTCGTCTTGGTAGTTCACTGAAGTCATCCTCAAACATTAATTTAATCGTAACATCACCACTAGGGCTGTAATGAATAGCACGAATATTAGTAACAACAGGATCCCCGACTTTCGTGCCTGGTCTAATTGTGGAGTAATATGACAAATCAGAATACTGTTTGAAGAATGTGTGGTCCACATAATAAACCAGATACGGATGGACAGAACAAGCTTCACGTATGACCTCGACATAATTTTGTGGGACATAGATATTTTTACGTTTCAGTTTGCGTTCTATCACGCTATGTACGGAGTCTACCTCCATTTGGGTATGCCCGCGTTCTAAATACTTCTGCGTAACTTGCACTTGATATTTCCTACAAATATGGCATAACGTATTTGCAAGCACACAGTTTCTGTTTTGGTAAGTACAACCATCACTGTAAATAATGAAGTGTTTCACTTCATTGTTATTTGTTATGGTAGATTCAATATAATGCGCAATGCATGAGGCAAACGAATTGCCTGAAAGATCGCCTTGGCTCTCGTGCCAAAAATAACACTGAACTTGCTTGCTATTAAGATCCATTATTGTGAAATTATGACAGGCAAGTTTAGTCTTATAGTAGAGGGCACTGGCGTTTAGTTTTGGACAAAGTAAGACGGACTGCAAGTCCATCGTAACCACTTTCTGGGACGGGTCTTGTTTTGCAGTCTCCTTGTCGCGTTCCTTTTCGGCCCGTGCTGCATTTTTGCGTTGGATATGTGCTTGGTAATCTTCTTCCTGTATATTACCACTATCATGCCCACAACATATATCGCACTGATCCTTTTTTGGGGTAAACAGGCTCAGATTCATTTCAGAAAACAGGGTTTCGAATACTTTTCTGTGTGCTACTCGTATATTGTTTGATTTGCAGTAATTTTTGTATTCTTTGTATAGTGTGCTCAAACTGTCAAATATAGGTTCCAGGTACAATTTGCTGCTGGACGCCCGGCAATAGTGTGACTCTAACTTGGGAATCTCTTCAAGAAAACGACGCACCCCCGTGCGTAGTGCCTCATGCCTTTTCAGTTGTTCGGCTTTACGAGTTCCTATAAAATACAAAAACAATTGAAAACTGAGTGGTTGAGTCAACGAGTTTGTTTTTTTATGATAAACGCTGTGAGGTTGTAGTATGTGGGTCAGTATGTGAGTGAAGGGGTGTGGTTGCGTGTGAGCATACGTATCTCAATGCGCAAATCAGTTAATGTGTGCGTATGTGTAAGCGTGTGTGTGTGTGTGTGTTTACGTACATGTGTGTCTGTGCGCACGCGCGTGTGTGTGTGTTTGTGTGCGTATGTGTGTGTCTGTGCGTGTATGCGTGCGTGAGTGTGTTAGAGAGACTCTGAGAGTGATTTATTATACATCAGTTGATCTCGGTAGTTCATTTCGAACTAAATTAATATATTTGTAACATTTCTATTATAGTACAAACACAATGACGGATACTCACCCAAATTATCTTGTTTACTCGGAATTCCATTTGGTGCATTCTGGCACCATCTATAAACCGATTGTTCGCCAATGCCAAGGGTAGTTAGGAACATGTTTTTGCAAACCTGAACTCTATCATTATTTTTCCATAGGAAGTACTTGTACGACCTACTTCTCCTAGAATCTGCAACTGTTTTAACAGTTGTTGCTCCTGAACCAACCAAAGAGTTCACATATACTTTACGTTCGTCCCAGTTCATCGTTCCCCAAAACTTATCAAATACCTCCTTACGTTCATCTTCTGAAATATGTGAACAGAATCTCAAACTACTTTTGTCACAACGCTTCGAACAATTTCTTGGACAAAGTATGCGTTCTCCTCTCTCTACGCAATGGCCCCATCGTTCATCAATCTTTTTCATCCCTTTATATGCTTTTCCATGCATTCGGAGCTTTTTATTCTTACTTCTCTGTGTACCATCTGTACGAGTACGCTTTCTTCCCGGACCTCTATCTTCGACGATTTCTTCGTGATCTATCTGAATCTGATCATTGTCATGCTCATCCGAATCAGAGGTAGAACTGCATTCTGGTATGTATGTAGGATCTCTCACGTCGTCATCATTATCTGCTTCTTCTACCATACGATCTTCATATTGATCTATATCAAAATTTAAATCAGTGTCGGAAGTTGCAAGTTCTGATCCATCAGCAATAACATGAGATGTTACAACCAATTCTGATTCGGCGTTTTGGCTACCTGGAGAAAGTGTGTTTGTGGTATTGTGCATCAATGGATCATGGGTTCTAAACTGTGTACAAGAGTTGATATCTTTATCGACATATGAATGTTCTGATTCAGCATCATCTGGATTCATTTCAGCAACGACATTACTCGTCTCTAGTTCAGGCTGTTGACTTGTACATGCAGCTACTTCATTATTATTATAATCGGCAATGTCTGGTTTAGATTTTATACACTGCATATCTGATCCCTGTATTTTATATTTCACATTTGTATTGACAATAACATTTTGTTTGGCTTTCAATGCCATTGAGACCAATATCTTCCCCCTTGATAACATTTTGAAGCAGTCTACAGTTGTATCAATAATTAAGTATCTGCTTGCCTGGTTCACACACCGGGTAATATATACCAGTCTCTCTCAAAGTTTGTAAGTGAGAATAGTTTAAGCCCTCATCGGGGTAACTATTATGTATGCACGTCAAATGAAAATATCGTTGACAGTCTTCAAACTCACAACGTACATAAAATTGACCGTTCAGAAGTGTGACTAGATACGGTCCTATACTGATTATTTTCTCCAAAATGTTAATAAGTTCGTGAAAACTCGGTTTAAAATTACAAATATGACACTTGTATGTTTGCAGCTCCGTTTCATCGGTTAACTCAGTGTAACTTTCTCCTTACATTTGGCTATCTGCAATTAAATTAAATTGTTAAGCTATACATGCGGGCTATACATATTAAGTTATATAAGACATTGAAATAGATAATGGTAGAAAATAATTTGACAAACTATTACATTTCAAATAAGTACACTTGTTTTATGGTATCAAAGTAATGTTCTATCGCAGATTTGCTCTCAATTTACGCAGACAATAAATTAATCTTACAAAGCAGTTTACATTATAACCATTTACACTTATAAACATCAGATTTCAACTGTTACAAATTCTTATATTATAAAATGTTGTACTGACAAGAAAATGTAAAACTTACCAGGTCTTGCAAACATCCTTTAAACAATTATTTTATAACTTTTAAGACGTCGTAGTTTTACTTCAAATTCAAAACAAATTGTCAAAAACTCGTAACTCAAGTTACGCGGTTTTGATGTTTATGACGTCAGACCTATCACAATACGAGGTCTTGTCACATGCTTCCTCTAACGCTTCCCATTGGAGCAGACATACGATAATTTGAGAGAAGCGGGAGAATCATCTACCATTACCCGCTGTATCAAGAAGTAATTTTGCATAAAACCCCGAGCTACGAGGTTTTGACTTCGCAACGACGATATATAGATACGGTGTAAGTGTACAGATATCTAGCATGAAAAAGTAAGGTTCAGTTGTACACAAAACTAAATTATATAGATACGGTTCAAGTGTACAGGTTTCCAGCATGGACAGGTAAGGTCCAGTTGTACACATAACTAACATATAAAGTTAGGGTTCAAGTGTACTGATATCCAGCATGGATAGGATGGATAGGTAATGTTCAGTTGTACACATAACTAACATAAATAGATACGGTTCAAGTTTACAGATATCCAGCATGGATATGTAAGGTTCAGTTGTACACATAACTTACATATATAGAAACGGTTCAAGTGTACATATATCCAGCATGGATAGGTAAGATTAAGTTGTACACTTCACTTACATATATAGACACTGTTCAAGTACACATATATCCAGCATGGGTAGGTAATGTTCCGTAAGGTTCAGTACGCATAACTAACACATATAGATACGGTTCAAGTGTACTGATATCCAGCATGGATAGGTACGTTCCAGTTGTACAAATACATAACATTTAAAGATCCGGTTCAAGTGTACAGATATCCAGCTTGGATAAATAAATGAGGTTCAGTTGTACACATGATTAACTTATATATATACGGTTCAAATGTACAGATATCAAGCTTAGATAGGTGAGCTTCAATTGTACAAGTTACTAACATATTTAGATACGGTTCAAGTATACAGATATTCAGCATTGGTATGTAAGGTTCAGTTGTACACATAACTAACATATATAGATACGGTTCAAGTGTACAGATATCAAGCATGGGTTGATCAGGTTAACTTGTAAACATAGCTTACATATATAGATACGGTTTAAGTGTACATATATCCAAGTTCAGGTAAAGTTCAGTTGTATACATAACTAGCTTTTATAGTGGAGATTCAATTATACACATAACACACACAGCCAGTTATATCTTAATTATACAAATAACTAGCATTAATGGGTAGTGTACAGTAGCACACCTCGCTAACCTTGATAGATAGAATCCAATATAAAATGCAAATATAAACATTAAACAGAAGAAACTTACATTGTAATGTTGCACCCAATTATTGAAGTATAGTTGATCATTTAAATGCGAGTAATACTGTGTGCTTTAATTTCTTTCTTACTCAGTGCCTAGCTGTTATAACGGCTAATATGTACTGATGACCATACAATTTTCATGCCTGTAGCCTTTACAATTACAAGTTGAAACGTATCCCTTTCCAACGTATAGCATTTTATCTTGAATACATTCAACAGTTCGGTTAAATGCCCGATGTTTGTTCGATATGTTCTAGTGCTTCCGAAACCAAACTATATAGATTAACTAGAATGTCAGGTTTTATAGCGTTTTTGAAGTGATCCAATATTGCTTAAAACTTATTTAACGGTCAGAATATGCATAATATTATTTCATTACTAAAAGTTTATTATTCAAATAAAGGAATTCAAAAAGTACAATTTTAAGTTATGATTAATTTTCATATTTATAACCAACGGCGCAATGACGATTCATTGTGCGCATTGTCGATGAAAAATTAAATTGATTACAAATCAAAGTCTTTAAAAAGCAAATCATGGTCATCAAATACTTATATTATTAATATTGATTGTTTGTAAATCAACTACTAGTATATGAATTTCAAACATTGCTTTTTAAGTTTTGATCGGTATTGCAGCCATTGCATCCACTACACCGAACAATCGACAGTGTGTATTTTAGTCATACCCTTCTGGAAAAATATAATCTAAAGTTAATACTTGTATATAGCGTTATTTCTCTGTCTATACTTCAAACATGTTAAAGCATTCTGTTTCGGAACATTATATTTGCCTTCTGTGAAATACCCTTTTTCCATACAATGTTGAGTTATCAACTTTGAAATTGAAAACAAAAATCATCAGAACCAAACTATGTTCTACAACATAACCTATTACATAATTTACTAAATTTACCCTATACTTCCTCATAACACACATGAACTTATTTTAAAAGTTATAAATGTTATTACAGACATAAACAACATCAAACAATGTCAGAATTACATTTCGGTTTTAAGGCGTTTGTCTCTTAGGTTTTTAGGATAAGAATGGTGTGCAACAGTACTTGAATACTACTATTCAAACAATATAACAAATAAGGCAAGGCCATATTGATTCAAATAGTCAACTTTTACCGGACTTTATTCCACACCATTTTATGGCTGAAATGATATACCGCATTGAGGCAATCTCGCTGGAATACGCCTGTCTTGTAAAACAAATGTCGGAAAACAACAATTTTGAAATAAATTAATTTGGTGACATTACCTGTACTCCAGTAATAAACTGAGATCAATGATCTTGTTTGTTCCTTTTTATTCGAGTGAATCGTTCCCAATAATTGGTATCCAAACATAACAGGACATACAATTATTCATTTTCCAGTTTTCAACAACAGGCAAACTAGTATCGCTACCTTATAATCACCTATTCATTGTCATTATCAGCATATAAAAACGTATTATAATCAAACTAATAATATATGTATCACTCATTCAAAGATTACTACTCCTTGTGTTACACTTCCCCATTGACTACTTTATAAAATAGTAGCAAAAAAAGTCGACCAGTCGCCGGTCGACTACTTAACTACATGTATATTATCCACGAATATAAAAGAGCTTGGTTACATATATAAAAATAGGAATACTTTTTAAGTTCTGTAAAGTAAGAATGTGTAAATATATCGTTTACAAATTATCCACTCTACTAAAAATTAACTGTTTATATCCACGTTGAATGTGGATTTGAAATTTTTTTAGTATCTTCGGTATACAATCGCATGTAAAGTTCATTAGATTGAAGAAAAAAAGGACGCTAGAAGATATATCTTCATTGTAAAATAAAATGATTAGTTTGGAGAATTGCATCAGAGATATATCTACTTATTTTACAGCTTACCATTACAATGAAATATCTGGAATTTTATAGTGACCAGCAAGAAATTACCGGCATTTTATTTAGACAGCGGTGTTAAAAGTATATCTGACGCATTTTAAGTATAACGTCTTTGTATCCGTTAGTAACACTTTAATCCATGGACAAGTTATACATCACTGTGGAATAACCATCTGAGAAAGAACAAGCCATACATCGCTGTAGCATAACCATCTGAGACAGAACAAGCTATACATCGCTGTAGCATAACCATCTGAGACAGAACAAGCCATACATCGCTGTTGCATAAACATCTGCAACAGGACAAGCCATACATCGATGTAGAATAACGTTCTGAGATAGAACAAGCCATACATCGATGAAGCATAACCATCTGAGACAGAACAAGCCACATATCGCTGTTGCATAACCATCTGAGACAGAACAAGCCATACATCGCTGTGGAATAACCTTCTGAGATAGAACAAGCAATACATCGATGAAACATAACCATCTGAGACAGAACAAGCCATACATCGCTGAAGCATAACCCTCTGGGACAGAACAAGCCATACATCGCTTTGAAATAACCTTCTGAGACAGAACAAACATTATATCAATGTAACATAACCATCTGAGACAGAACAAGCCATACATCGCTGTGGAAAATCCTTCTGAGACAGAACAAGCCATACACGGCTGTAGCATAACCATTTGAGATAGAACAAGCCCTACATCTCTGTAGCATAACCATCGGAATCAGAACAAGCCATGCATCGCTGTTGAATAACCATCAGAGACAGAACAAGCCATTCATCGCTGTGAAATAACCATCTGAGAAAGGACAAGCCATACATCACTGTAGCATAATCATCTGAGACAGAACAAGCCATACATCGCTGTGGAATAACCATCTGTGACAGAACAAGCCATATCTCGCTGTAAAATAACCTTCTGAGACAGAACAAGCCATACATCGCTGTTGACAAACCATCTGAGACAGAACAAGCCTTGCATCGCTGTTGACAAACCATCTGAGACAGAACAAACCTTGCATCGCTGTAAAATAATCATCTGAGACAGAACAAGCCGTACATCGCTATAACATAACCACCTATCTCCTATATTGGAATGAACCGATAAAAGAAGATAAAATCAGTGAAGTCTGTCTTCAACCAATACTCTTTTTTTATTTGAAATATTCTGAATAAACCATCATTTCTTATATCATTTTTTGCACATTTGGATAAATTGAAATTACAATGGAACAATATGATAAAGTCTATATGAAATGTAAAATAACTGTTATGGAAGCAGATTTACACAAGCTTCTATAGCTTTTTTCGGTATCCTTTCCACATAATTTGTTAAACGTATGATTTGATGCTTTATTAATAAATGCATGCTAAATATATGTACTTATGTAAATAAAATATTGCTTAAACTAATTTATAAACATAACAATCGGAGTAATAATTGCGTACACGGATATATATTTTCAATATTTTATACTTATTAAAGAGTTCATTCAATATATTACTAATTTGCTTTTAATAATAATTACCACGTGAATTAAAACGCATCTTAACAATTATGCCATAACTCATAAGCCTGTTTATTTAGAAATTTGAAGTTGTTTAGTTTACGTTTACACATATTAATATACCTAATATCTATAGGTATTTGACAGTAGGAAGTTATTAGGTTAAGTCTTCTGGAAACATACTCTTCAGAAAAATTTATCTCCAAACATGATAGAAGGCAGAATATATAATATTCATCGCCGTTGATAATGTGCAAATATGCTGGTTTATCGAATTTTACAATACAGTTTTGGAGATTCCTCTAAGAATCTCATCGATTGACTTGCCGTTGTGATTACTTGTCATGCCTGGTTTATGTCCATATCTGGATAGCTTAAAGTTGCAGACAATCGTTGATATAAATGTTAAGTGGACCAACTAGTTAGATTCCGACTGATATTCAAAGAACTGTGTTTATACAACACAATCGATAATGATACGATGTTAAAAAATATAATTGTGACAATTTGCATTTCACGGAAAGCTGATTAAATTGAACCACAAAATACAAGACTGAAAATACAGTAGCATATCAAATCTAAACGACTCAATAGCAATCCACAGTAGCAAATTGGTTGTTACAATAACTTGAATCTGTGTTTTACAATCAAAACGAGTAGTTTTGCATGTTTTGGAGATTGAGTTTCAAAACAAGTCTGTGCTTCCAATCATGTATCATTTTATCTAAGCGTTTATAACAGCAATGACCACTGCATTTATACTAGGTATGTTCTTGTACATGCTGCATATATTAAGACTGTAATGATTGTTAACATAGTTGTAAATGAATTGTACCAATTATTTTGCAAGGACATTTTACCAGAACAAAAGACTTTATCATAAAGAGTCGTCCGCAGCCGAGTGGTTTGAAGTGCCGTCTCGATATCGCTTACCTCTCACATCTAAGGTTGTAGTTTAGAATTTTGCTTCAAAATCTTTATGTGAGAAAATTTACCAGTTACTTACGGAAAGATGGTGGTTTTATTCTGAAGTCTACCTTTACAAATAAAACTCGATATGCCATATATAACCTGAAATGTTTTGAAAATGGTGTTAAACCCCATTCAAAAACAAGAAATGTCACTAGTAAGTGCCGCATGCCCCAAATGTCCTGAGAAAATAACGATATATTCTATAATAAGTAGCAATGTATCCATGAATATCAAGAGTCACGGACTGACGTTTCAGACTCATACACACAATTTCATTTTTGTTTACATTAAAGTATGACATTGACCTTTGTGTAACCTTGACTTTCACATCTGATGTAAAGGTCAAGGTATTCCTACAGGTAAATGCAGGTGACACATCATATTGACATGTTGATCACATGGTTCAAACTATTTTAAAATCCCTCAATGTAAAACAAAATTACAGACCAGACATGAAATATCAAACAAACTGAATGTGTGTCTTTGACCTTTGAGGTAAGATTCTTGGTCTTAACGCGACACTTCGCCATGTCATGTTGATCCATTACTAAATTGAGCCAAGTGATTTTCAAATCCATCCATGTATGATAAAGTTGCAAATGATACTTGCAATCTCAAACAGACTCAAAATGCTATTGAACAAACTCAAAGTGTGACCTTAACGTTTGAGGTACAGGTCTGGGTCTTACGAGCGACTCATCGTCATCTTGATCAACTGAGCCGAGTTAAAGACAGCATTACAGACAATACATGAAATACCAAACAAAATAAAATGTGACTTTTATCTTTGATCTTAGGTTCTGGGTCTTACACGCGACACTTCATCGTGTCATGTTGATCAACTGAGACAAGTGATTTTAAAATTTATCCATATAGGTGACAAAGTTTCAAAATGGAAACGAAATTTCAAACAGACTGAAAGTGTCGTCAAACAATGTTAAATTGTGACCTTGACCTTTGAAGTTGGAGTCTGGGTGTTATGCGCGGCACGTCGTCAGGTTATACTGATCATTTGTAACAAGTATTTGTAAAATCCATCAATGCATGATAAGGTTACTGTCCGGGCACGAAATCTCACATAGACTCAATGGTGTTAAACAAACACAAAATGTGACCTTGACCTTTAAGGTACGGTCGTGGGTCTTACGCGCTACATGTTGTCATGTCATGCTGATGAATTGAGTCAAATGATTTTGAAATTTAACTAAAGGTGACAGAGTTACAGATCGGACACGATATCTCAAACAGACAGAAAGTGTCGTAAAACTAATTGTGACCTTGACCTTTGAATATGGAATTTGTGTGTTACATGCGACACGTCATCATGTTTTGTTGATAATTTGTAGCAGATATTTATAAAATTCATCTATGCATGACAAAGTTACAAACCGGACATGAAATCTCACACAGATTCAAAAGGTTGTCAAACAAACTCAAGGTATAACCTTGACCTTTGAGGTATGTGTGTGCGTCTTACTCCCGATACGTTGTCATTTGATGATGATCATTTGTAGCAAGTATTAACAAAATCCATCTATGCATTGCAAAGTTACAGGCCGGACACGCAATACTGGACGGACGGACGGACAAACGGAAGTGATGTTGTGGGGTGCGGTTTTATATGTTATAAAAACATCTTTTTTTTTCATAAAACAAAACAAAACCTATTTTTGTTCTAACCCTAATGTCACAAACATTGAGATCCAACCCTAATGACAATAAAAAAGAATGAAAAAATGTGAAAAAAAAGTAAAAGAAAAATGTGTAAAAAATGGAATTAACCCCACAATGCCATTCTGTACGCATATGGCACTTGTGGCTGCACATTTGCACCCCACAATTACCAAAAAAAACACAATGCCATTCTGTACTGGCAATGTAACCCACAACTTCCTCTCCAGAAGAACGGACGGACGGACAGACTGAATTTATATAACATGTTGCATATAACAATGTTATTCTATGTTAGCTTTATTATTTTTCTTCGCTGAACCATTCAGAAAGCGTTCTGTTATAGGCTTTGCAATGTGACCACATACTTTGTAAATCAATACATTTGCAACATTGTGAACAGCATATTTTTTTTCTGATTCTAATTACGATACGTTCTTCTTCACTTCTAGAATCTGACAGAACTGTCAAAGGAATGTTGACCTTCCGTCTAATAAATATTCATGAGATGGCACTTTGGTATTTACCATTTACAAACAGTTTCAATTCAAGCAATAAGTGAAGTTTTACATAAAGTTAAGTATTTAAGTATAAGTATTAGAGTCAAAATGAAGGACATTGAACGCAGTAGGGAATTTGACAGTAATTTATTGGAAAATGTCAGTAAAAAGCAAACTGAGCTAGAAAAATTAGTGTCGAAAATGAAAAAGGATGAGGAAGAGCAAAAAACAAAAGAAGAAGAGCTGAAGTCGGAAATTATTGATTTGAAGAGCCGCAGTATGAGAGACAATTTAATGTTTTACAAGCTACCAGAGGAGAAAGATGAAAACTGCGTCGAGAAAGTGCTTTCTTTCATAGAAGATAAAGTGAATATCCCGAATACAAAAACGGACATTAAAAGACAAAAAGCACACAAGGTTGGTGGATATAGCTTTGGGAAAATACGACCAATTGTGGCCAAATTTGCATACGACCGGACAAGGAAAGAGGATGGAAATCGGCTAGGAACCTGAAAGGTACGGAATATGGCATAAGCGAGCAGTTCCTGAGGGAAGTTATGGAAATAAGAAGGAGACTCATCCCCATAATGAAACAGGCACGCGAGCAGGGTAAGGACGCGTAAATCAGTGTTGATAAACTGTTTATTAACAAGACTTTATACAAAGAAAATCAATAGGACCCATGTGAGAGTGTTTTAAAGTGTTTAACTTGGAATGTGGAAGGGCTAACTGTACAAAACGATCATTGGATGACTTTGTGGATATTATAAGTAATTATGACATAGTATGTTTATCTGAAACTTGGACAAATAAAGACTCAAATATTGATATTAAAGGTATTAGTAACCCAATTCACTCGTACAGGAAAATGCAACATAGAAAAGCAAGACGGTCCAGTGGCGGCATAATTGTGTATATTAAAGATTGCTTTAGAAAAGGTGTAAAAGTTGTTAAAAATGATATCGATTGTTAAGTATGGCTGAAGTAAGATAAATTGTTTTTTTTTCATATTGAAACCTATATTTATTTAGCATTAACCTATATAGCGCCAGAAAATTCGCTTGCGCATAATATGTATGAAGTTGATATATTCAGGCAAATTGAAAACGACATAAACAATTTCCATGATTTGGGCAAAATATTCATTGCAGGTGACACAAATAGTAGAACGGGACATAAATGTGATTCCATTGTCAACGATCGTAGCCTTGACAACGATGACGTATTTGATAGCGATATATCATTGTCCCGGGCGTCATGTGATTTTAAATCTAATCGATTTGGGGAATACTTGCTGGACCTTTGTAAATCTACAAATATTCGAAAAGTTAGTGGGAGATTACACAGTGAAAAAATATAGGTAAAATGACTTGCATGACATATAACGGAGAAAGCGTGGTCGATTATCTGTTAACCTCGTTACCTAATTTCAACGAACTGGTCGATTTAAATGTACACGATTTTAACGAGCATTCAAATCATGCACCGGTCTTCTTTTCATTCAAAATAATGACTAGAATGGAAACAAAATTAAATAATACGAGAACGTTTTACAAGTGGAACCCTAAATATAAAGAACAGTTTGTAAATGACGTCATTTCCGATATTCGTAATCTCGAGTATAATTTAGCAGATGAGATAAACCAAGACGATGACACGGATGTATTAGTTAATAAATTTACCGAGTTCCTAAGCACAAAAGGGAAAAAAGTATTTTGAGAAAAAATGTAACGATAAACGGTACGCATTTCTTATCGAAAGATCAAAAGAAACATAAATGGTATAACGATGAATGTAAAATTAAATATGAAATGTACAAACAGGCTATTTATAATTATAATATTATTAAAACCGATGAAACAAGACGCAAGGTATATAAAACGATAAAAGGACTATAAATACTATTGTCGAATATGTAAAAATAAATTTAATAGAGATTTAGGTAGTAAAATGAATGACATGAGACGTAGAAGTCCACGTGAGTTCTGGAAACGTTTTAAACAAAAACCATCTAATCCAAGCCGCGAGCACATATCAAATGACGAATTCTACACTTACTTTAAATACATAACGTTAGAGTCAGAGCAGTATGAAAACGAGGATTGTGCTGAATTTGTAAGAGAATTTTGTGATAACGGTACTCATGAATCAACGTTTATGGAGCTCGATCGGCCGATTACTGTTGGTGAAATTAAAGCTGCATCTAAACGTTTAGGTAACAATAAATCATGTTCGTTCGATAATATTTTATACGAATACTTTAAGGAAAGTATTGATGTAATTTCACAGCCGCTGGCTATATTGATCAATTATATATTAGATAAAAAACTTTTCCACGTAGTTGGTCAACTGGTGTTGTTATACCATTATTTAAAAAAGGGAACAACAACGGACCCAAATAATTATAGGGGGATAACTATAACAAGTTGTTTTGCCAAGTTTTTCACTGTTATAGTTAATGAGCGATTAAAAAAATGGGCCGCCGGAAATGATATACTGACCGACGCTCAGTTCGGATTTAAACCCAATTATAGTACGGTGGATGCTATATTCATCCTGAATTCAATGATTGAAAAGCAACTTAGCAGTAAAAATAAATTATTCTGTTGTTTTGTGGACTTCAAAAAAGCCTATGATTTAATTGACCTAAATAGTTTATGGTTTAAATTAATTAGATCTGGTATAGATGGTAAATTATTCTCATTAATAAAATCCATGTATGATGAGGTGAAACTGTGTGTAAAACATTTGAATTCTTTATCAGACTTTTTTAACAGTGAAATAGGATTGTTTCAAGGGGAGATAACTTCGCCCATAATGTTTTCACTTTTCCTTAACGATATTGAGTATCATTTACAACAAAATCTAGATACTGGAATCATGTTGGAGTAGATTTCTATTTATCTTATTTTGTTCGCTGATGACGCCGCGCTGTGTTCGTTAACAAGGGAGGGTTTGCAAGATTCTTTAAATAATTAGAAAATTACTGCACGAAGTGGAATCTAACCGTTGACATTGACAAGACAAAAATAGTAGTATTCAAAAAAGTGGAAATATTAACCAGGAACACATATGGACATACGCAGGCAAAATTCTTGAAGTAGTGAAAAGTTTTAATTATTTGGGTGTAGTCATGTCTGGAGGGGGTTCGTTCATGCCAGCTACCAATATTCTTAAAGGAAAAGCGCTACGCGCATTTAACTCTTTGTTCAGTATAACTAGAAATAAGGCA
The DNA here is from genome assembly GCA_029582155.1 of Panopea generosa. Classification (NCBI taxonomy): domain Eukaryota; kingdom Metazoa; phylum Mollusca; class Bivalvia; order Adapedonta; family Hiatellidae; genus Panopea; species Panopea generosa. The sequence continues at coordinate 90,551,597 of CM055896.1, forward strand.
GTTCCCGTAGATATCATGTTTAACCTGTTTGATTCATATGTTTTGTCTATTTTAAACTATAGTTGTGAAGTGTGGGGCCACATTAAAGCAGAACATTTGAAAACTGTTCATAAAAAAATTGTAAACGGTTAATGAATGTGAAAATGTCAACAAACACTTTATCAATATACTCTGAACTCGGTAGGTTCCCTTTATATATAACAAGATATGTAAGAATAGTTAAGTATTGGTTGAAACTAAATAAAAATAAAAGCAAGAATTTTATTATAAGTTCTATTGTATACAACCAGAGAAAAGAAATTGATAAGGACAATCGTATCATCAATTGGTCGTTTGTGGTACGCGATATTATACAAAACACTGGTTTTCACGAGATTTGGTTATATCCAGAATCAGTTAATATAAATAGTTTTATAACAGTTTTAACAAACCGTCTGAGAGACATATATATTACACAATGTCGTACAAGTATGGCATTGTGTTCTTCATTGTATTTATATAGCGAAATGAACGTAACTTTTGAAAGGTCTTATTATCTAACTGTGTTAGATAACACCAAATATAGAAATATTATTGCAAAAATAAGATTGTCATCCCATAAACTATTCATTGAAACGGGTAGACATATGAATATTTAAAGAAGTCAGAGCAAATGTTCATTATGTACATTAGACGATATAGAGGATGAATATCATTTTATTTTGTTATGTCCTTTCTATACCGATTTAAGGAAACCGTACATTCCAAAATAATATTTTAATAAACCAAGTGTTTTTAAATTGATTAATCTTCTGAATACAAATAAAAAAACATTGTTGATAAAGCTAGCAATTTACTGTCAAAAAGGATTTAAAATAAGAACAGCTGCTCTTAAAGTTTGAGGAATTTAATGATTTGTTAACTTGTATTTGTTATCCTATTCATGCTAACAATGATCACTCTCACGATAAACTCAATTGACTATTTCTGACGCAATTCTTTACTTTTGACTAATACATATATGAACTGACTATATGACAAGGTTTACAATTATGTGAACTGACTATCTGACAAGGTTTACAGTTATATGAACGGACTATCTGACAAGGTTTACAGTTATACAAACATATCATTTATATTTGTTAAAATGAACAGATCAACACGCCTATATAATAATAACATTTCTTGTTGTAGCCAAGCATTCATTACGTTCACTACTAACGGAGTAGTATTCCTGTTCTTTATACTAGTTGGATTATGTTTAACAAAATACACACACTTGTCATATACATTCTAGACAGCATATACAAACATTTCAACACTTATCGTTGGAAAGAAAACTGATTTATATTTCGATTTTTATCTACAGAATTAATGAGAAGAAAGGTATAATTATTGTTGTCGTAAGTCGAAATACGTTTGCCATTTCAGATCGTTTCACCAGTGAAGCATGTGTTTTTTTTACTTCATTATTGATCTGTTAAGTCAGAAAGCTAAAGTTTTCACTTGGTTAATAAATGTTAATAAATGTAGTCAATTAAAGGTTATGTCTTCTATATACTATCCCCCCAGCATTGTGTACTCAATTCGTTTTCGATTCATTGCAAGCAAAATTGCTTTGTAAAAATTGTCTCCAGTTAGATACAAATATCATAATCCAGATATTATTTCTATATAAACATAAAGTATAATGAAGTGCATATTCGCTGTCACAGATTGAACAGAATGACGTCAGCTTGCCTTTAGCCTTTTAAATTTAAGCTTGAAATGCAAGGGTAGTATTCACATTGCAAGGGTACACTAAAATGTCATCCGAGATTACTGACGTAAATTATGTATGTGAGAGGAGGCAATATTGAATTTAAGAACACTTAATGGCTTAAGTTGGAAAAAAAAAACATCCGTTTCGAGAAACAACTATATCGACGGAAATGTATACTTTATCGAGTTTCAACAAAAGAAATTATTTGGAGGAATGAAGTTTTCTCTCCGAAATAAAATAACCATCAATGCTATTTTCTTGTACTTAACTCAAAGGTGTGTTATAATATTTCTCGACCCTAGGCTACATAGATGACAGTTATGCGAGAAATATATTTCGTCCATTTCTACTCATAGAATATACGGGTTTTCCCCATGGAGAAAAATTCTCTCATCCATTTCACGTGATAGCTTTCTCAAATGGCCTGACGAAACTCTGGGATAAAATCGTTTTTTGTAATATATTTTCTTATCCACAAATGGTAATCAGATACATTTTCATTTTCACGTCTACGAATATATTTTAGTACTTGATTTTGTCGTAGGAAACCTTAAAAAGAGATAGACGCTATGTCAGATGACGTCAACGTATATATTTATGACGTCTTGCTAACCTACAAGAAAACGTTCATAGTAAAATTTATATTTGAAGTTAGTTATTTACACAAACAATTTACGGAGACATTAACAGGTGTAATTTCTGGTGCATACTTTTAGTATGTACTTTAAAATGTCCATTTGTTCATATATATGTGATACTTTGGGCGTTAAACACGCATTAAACAAGAGTTGTCAGAAGACAAAAAACCTCGCCGATGGGATAAAACTCACCACCAATGCAAAGATTGAGATTGGAGGCTAACATCAAAACGTAAACGCAAAAGTTTAACCTGGGTGTCTACAGACGAAAAATTAAGTCTTAAAGGGCCATAACTCTGTCAATGCAACCCAGAGTTAAGGTTCTTGTCTCTGTGTGTTTCAATGATGATGATGAGCACACATGCGAAGTTTCATTCATATTCAATGAGTGGTTGCATAGATATCTTACGTGAAAAAAAAATAACCTGAAAAATTAAGTCGAAAATGGCCATAACTGTGCCAAAATGCAACCCAGAGCTATGGTTCTCGTCTCTGTGTGTTCCATTGATAATGACAAACACACATGTGAAGGTTTACTCACATCCAATGAGTGGTTGCATAGATATCGTAAACTTAAACGCAACTAAACTCAAAGTTTAACCTGGGTGTCTAAGTCATAAGGGCCATAACTGTGCCAGAAAGCAATCCAAAGTTATGGTTCTTGTCTCTGTGTGTACCATTGATGATTGTGAACACACATGTGAAGTTTCATTCACATCCAATGAGTGGTTGCATATATATCTTAAACCTAAACGCAACTAAACGCAAAGTTTAACCTTGGTGTCTAAGTCCAAAAAGGGCCATTACTGTGCCAAAATGCTATCCAGAGTTATGGTTCTTGTCCCTGTGTATTCCATTGATGATGGTGAAGACACATATGAAGTTTCATTCACATCCAATAAGTGGTTGCATAGATATCTTGAACTTAAACGCAACTAAATGCAAAGTTTAACCTAGGTGTCTAAGTCCAAAAAGGGCCATAACTTTGCTAAAATGCAATCCAGAGTTATGGTTCTTATCTCTGTACGTTTCATTGATGATGGTTAATAAACATGCAAAGTTTCATTGACATTCAATGAGTGGTTGCATAGATATCTGAAACTTAAACGCAAACGTTTAACCTGGGTGTCTACAGACGACGACGCAGACGACGCCGACGACTACAACACTGGGGTAATGACAATAGCTCTCCTTGGACTTCGTCCCGGCGAGCTAAAAAGTAGAATATTTTTGTGATGAAGGCCATTATCGAAGATCTATCATTTGGCTGAGATGAAAATCAATCATGAGTTCATCCATATGGGATAGAAAAACACCGGCAGAACATCGTCCCTGCATGTAATGTGTGTGTGTGTGTGTGTGTGTGTGTGTGTGTGTGTGTGTGTGTGTTACATTTATGTCTGGTTGTTCACAAATAATTATCTCAATATATACTACTCAAAGTTTGCTAAGCACCAAGTATTTCACACGGCATCGTAAAATTTGTATGTGACATTTTTTTATATTCTTTTTGGATATGATTCAGAGATGCATTGAGATGGTTATAATTGCCTAGACTATACAGATAGGCGTGCTAGTGTCTGGAGAAGGCCAGGGGAGAGATTCCACGCAGCCAACATTGCTGAGCATGACCGATATGGAGGCGGCTCCGTGATGGTCTTGGCTGGATCAGCTGGGATTAAATTACAGACCCCATTGTCCTTGACCGGGGTACACTGAATGCCCAGCAGTACAGAGATGGGATTCTGGATACCAAAGTCAAATTGTATGCTGGTGAAATGGGTGATGGGTTCATTCTAATGGACGATAATGCCCGTTCTCATGCTGCCCGTGCTGTCCGGGAGTACCTTCAGAGGGAGGGGATTGCATGTCTGGACTGGCCAATCCCTCGAGTATGTGTTGAATGAGTTGCAGTTTGGAATTTCACCCCTTCAAGTACAGCCAAGAAATATCCAGGAGCTTGGTGCCATGCTGGTCCAAGAATGGAACAACATCCCACAAAGGACCACCAGGAACGTTATAGGGAGCATCAGGAGGCGTTGCCAAGCTGTAATTAACAGCAGCAACGGGTCACATACTCGATATGAATCCCATACCAGTTAGCTCCGTCAGCGTTTTTGGCAAATTTAGACAATTCCCTTTTTTATTAAAATCTCTATTTTCAATGGTCATCTTACATATATATATTATTGTGAATATGTATCTGAAAAGATCACAAACATCAGAAACTCCGTTGTTGTGATTCCAATTATCTCCAATTTATATAGGTATCACAACAACGGCACTTTCGATTTTTGGGGACATTTTCAGATGCACATACACAACGTATAATATATAATATTATATGGATATAATTATTTGTGAACAACCAGACATAAATGTACAGACCAGGCTACAGCGAGATTTGGTGTCAAACATGACTTATATACCATGGTTTTACATTCAACACAGCTATTATGTATATAACAATAAGACATTCCATAGAATTTTATACGATGAACATATAATGTATTTCTATATTGTAATGAATGGAACAATATAATTATAAATGTCATGGAAATAGGAGTAATCAAATTGAATTCATCTTTTTCTTTGATTTGATAATAAACATTTACACATATGTTGGCAATAATTTATGATACTACTATTTTTAAAACTGTATCCAAAAAATCCAATGTGCATTCATATCAGATTTTATCATATACTTTACGGTGCAGAAGTGTAATAAACACATGACATATGTTTGATATTAACATATAGAAATATCACTGCCGATTTATATCTCGGTGTTTTCCGTATAACAAGGCTCTCATACGTTAAATGCTGAACTATCTTCCGACTTGCCGTAATATATATATGACGTCAATTTGCCATGGTAAAATGACGCTATTTTGATACGTTACGTCATACAATGACTGACAGAAACTAATATCGCCGATTAATTCTTGTTTTTTACAGAGCTGTTCAAACCGGTAAATAAATGGTATATGTAAACATTTCCTTAGTTATACGAGGTATGTCCCAAAAGTAATAGGACGACCCTGTCATTTTTGTATTTAGGGCGTTACATGCAAACAAATGGATCAATAGATAGATCGACGACACATCTGCTATTGTCATAAAACATCAAATCAACTTTCAGTCATCATTAAGTTCATGCAAAAGGCACCATAGTAACGCAAGTTCGGAAGTACGGGGGACTTTAAAATTAGACTCCATTTAAAAAAAAAATATTGCCTTGGAAAGCAGACAACTTCCTCAATATTGAGCCAAATGTTATGAAATAACAGTGGACGTAATTTCAGATAATGTGCAAATGTCATTTAAAAATTTGACGTTATCGATAAACATTTTAGTATTGTGTGCAATTTTAAAGTAACAAGTGTGAATTTGAATAGTAAAGAAATTGGACGACGTCATGCCTAGAGTGGTAATTTGAAGCGTGGTAAAATTTTGTGTTGGGAGTATTATGACCCCACATGATACTCTGAAGTTTATTTCTCACAACTCTTTAACATAAGGCATATCCTGGAGTCTTATCTATTGATGGTACAGACGGGTTTCCAATGGTGATACAAAAGTAACTGACCATCAGCGATCTGGACGACCGAAATCTTGTGTGGTTTTCCTTGGATTCAAGACAGATCTTCGTGAAAAGTATCGTGACATGTACCAGAAGTGGGTGCAGTACCACAAATAAATGTGTTTTACACAGCGGTTCATACTTCGAAAAAAGAATGACTTTCATTTGAATGGCAATTTGACGTCGCACAAATAACGTCAATCTACCCCGTACTTTGTAACATACGCATTTTTGACTTGACAAAATTAATGTTCAATGGTGGTGTACGATATTGAAATTTTGCAGGCTTATAGTTTAGATATTGAACATTATCCATGCCAAGTTATGTTTAGGTCGAAACACTTAAAGGCATATTTCTAAATGCGTCCTGTTACTTTTGGGACATACCTCGTATGACAAACATAATTTTACATTCGTTCTCATTTCACTTGCAGAATGAATCGTTCGCATCAGAGTTTTGAAACATTAAGTTCGTATTTCAAAGCAGTGTACATTTTCTACTTATTTAGATCGGTTTGGCTAAACAATATCTCACAATTTTCTTGCTGTATTGTTTTGTATTTTATTTCTTTATTTATTATGTATCTGTATATAAAGTTATTTGTTTTTTTTTCCGGAAGATTGGACTTTTCTTAAAATATTTTTGTTTTGTGTTTGTGTTTGTTCGTCTAATTTATGTTTGTTTTGTTCCAATTGATTGTTGTACTTATTGATTATAAATCAATGCTATTCATCTTCAGCAAAATACTTGGAATAAAGAAATCATTTTTGAACAACATTTGTATATCTTTAGATTACATTCAAAAAGCAGTTTTCCATCGCATTTTCCACCGACATTTTACTTTTCGTCATATAGTAATGTTTTGTAAAAGCTGTGTTATTTTCATTAAGTAATCGTTAGTTCCAACTGGCTTTTAAGGATAGATCAATCTTCTAATATCAATTTTTTTTTAGTCACCTTCATGATAATCTAATGTCGAAGTGTTGCACTTGATTTTATCAGGTTTAGAATCCCAAATGCAATCAGAATTTGTGTATGACATTCATGAGATAGACCTTATCATTTCTAAAATTGTATCGTTAATATGAACGTTGTTCATACTGATCGGGAAACGTCTAAAAAACAACACAACTAAAGTGGAAATTTATTGAGTATAAAGGTCTGATAATTTGTGAATTATGCTAATATATAGCGATTTTAAATGGCATTGTATAATTTGTAAGAACTATATTACCCAATGAATCTTCTTGCAAATTATGAGAAACTAAAAATAAAACTTTACATACAAAGCGATTATCTTGTATCAATAAAAGAAGTGTAACTCCAACACGGTGTTTGCCGTTAAATGTATGTAGTTACTTATATATGATGTAGATTGAATACCTGATGCAGCACATATGATTAAATATTTTGACGGTTTTTTTTTCTAATTCTTGTATGCGTATATTCTCATTTTAAGCGGCATAACTGGTATGTTCTACACTTTTAATTTATTAGAAATATGGTATGATTTTAATACTTAGTATAAATATCACTCTCATTCCAGAAATTTGAGTTAGATCTGACAAGTGGAATAATGTAAGTACTTTAGTATATTATAACATCAGTTATATCCGTAACGTTCGGACATTTCCGGTAATCATAGATTAAACGCGAGTACGCAATTAATTTTAAACTTAGATTGATACAACGGATCTGTTTATACTCCCACATGTATTTTGAACTGTGCGATCCTGTTTTTTTATACTTTTTCTTTTAATTTCGCTAGTAACACTACTACGATTACATTGGAATGTTCGATAATGTTGGTCAGCAGAGCAGCTAATATACATATTAGAATTACTGATCAGTGAGTCTGGATTTAAAACAAGAATAATGCACGTTTAGGAGATGTATCAGCCGTTGTAAATGGATCAAAGGCCATGACATGTCATTCACAAACAAGTTTTTTCTTTATCCATAGATACCGGTTATGCCACTTTAAAACCAACGTGAGAATTGGACTGTTCGAGATGTCCATGAAATAGTTCCATCATTTATAAATTAGTAGAGACAATAAATAATCAAAATCGTGGTAAATTACGCCGCTCCCACGGTTGCATTTGTTCGCCTTTGTGCCTGGTTACGCATAGTCGTAATCAAGATTTTGACATGGCACAGTTAATAAACCACCAGCCACCGTGTGCTTTTTACTGGTAGAACCATTAATGAATGGCATCGAACACGTGACGTATCACGTGAGTTGTCAACACTCTAATATTATGTATGGGCATTTGCCTAATATTTTAATATATCTTGTTGTCAAGCAGTCTATGTGATATTATAGACAACTGGATGTTATTCCTATAATGTAAATAATAGTAAAAATTATTATCTTTCTAACCTTTTTTCTCAAAAGCTTTGACATAACTAATAAATATTATCAACTTTCGATTATGTGTAACAATTTAAATTTATATTTTGTTTTCGTTGCCAATTTGTCTTAATAACGTATTAACAATAATTGCATTCTTACAAGTAGACGAGTAGCTGACGGCATCGTTCGAACATCTTTTTTTCAATATCGCTGTGAATACATGATCTTCATAAGATACGTAAACGTGTCTGTCTATATTAAATCTGTTTTATAACATATGATATAATTAGAAAGAAAAAAAACAAAAAAAAAACAACATTGTTATGTAAAAAATATCTCTACCAAAACTGTTTGAAGTTTTGATATTCGGTCTATCTATGCCATGTGTCGAAATCGGAGTTGTTTCTGCATCATCAAACATAGATTTCGACGTCTCGCTACACATAACTGTATTGTAATGTAAGAACAGTATTTAAACAAAAACACTACTGACATTTACTTTATTATACTTGCCAATTATTGTACTACAAAATGGTTCGGGTTTCTTGTTACATGTACAAATGTGTACAATAAATTATAGTTTAAAGCATGCACAGGTGATAAAATACATCTGCATGATTTGTTATAAAATGAATTACTTGTATTGGATTTTACCTGGCGGATTAATTTTAAAACAACTAGCCACCTCATTTTTTTCTAAAGCAAGATAAATAGCTTTGTTAAAAAAGACACATCCTAGTTTACTACATTTACTACATTTGCATATGTGAATAAATTCATTTCCTGGTGGAAAAACACTACTTAAAACATTTTCTGATTAAAATTTAACTATTTATTGAAAAGTCATGAACGCACTGAATTAAATTACTTTATATATTCGTTTGATACTATATAAGACTAAACCTATGTTTGATAAGTATCAATCAATTTTATCGACAATAATATCAACTATAAAAAAACACAATTTTAATCAAACTAATAATGCTTTAACAAGGACGTCAATTAAAACAGAGTTCTATAAGTTATGATAAATATTAATAATTATTAATCAATCACGCACATGTGCCTACTCAGGTAAACTACACTTTGCGGAGGGTCGTAGGTTTGATCACGGGTCCCAGGGTCTTCCTTTGCACCACGCGTTTCATACACTTTTGATAAGCATTAATAAAGTTGTATCCATAGCAATGACTTTTTTAAAAAAAATAATTTGGATCTACTTAATTGAATTGTCCATGTTTATAAGAAGAGTATTCCAAATAATGAATAAGTATTAATTACACAGTGGTGGTTTATAATCAATCACAACGAGTGCACATTAGTTTCTCCTGAACATCATTTTACAAGTTTTTAAAGACTGCTGCTGTTTGAAGTCATAGTATGTAACACCGCCCTGTCCGTAGTTGTAATGTGATGTTGTACCAGGTGTCACGTAGTTACCATTCAGGTTGACAGTCGCACAGTTGCCATACCACCAGCCCCCGTGATCTTTAACAGCACAGTTGTGACTATTATCTCTGTCATACGTTGAGAATGGATGTTCATTGTGGTAGGTTAGACCAGTACCAGTATCATCTGAGATGTAGAAACATAATTATCATTAGTAGTTCCATATGTTTGATACGAATGTTTATATAACCATGAAGCGGTACAGTAACTGTAGACAAATATTCTTAATGAAACTTTCCATTACCATAATCATAACTTGTGTAGAAATAATCGGTAGTTAAAATTGTAAAATTTAAAGGAAAACAATAAATATACATATGTATAACAGGGGACGAAAAATTTAAAATGTATAGCCAATACAACAGTATAAACAATATTAATACATCACATATTTATAAATAGGCAAAACAGGACAAAACAGAAAAACGTGAAAACACTGGTTTCCGTCTCGGAACTATGAGTAGCAAAAATGTCTTGTGGAAATGTGAACTTGTAAACGCATTATCATTACTATTAAGCCAAACGGCATGATTTACGAAGCACTCTTTCGGGTTGTTCTTGATTTATTCAATCCTTCTACTGTTTTTTTTTATTCATTCATATGCTTGTTTAACGTGCTCATATAAGATACGCTGATACAGGATCAACTTAACTTGCTACATAATGTAACTATATGAGGCCCAAGAACATTTGAAAAGTAATATATTTGTAATATTGAATACATAGTTAGGTGTGAATTAAACATGACTGTAGCACTTGTAAGTGCAACCATTTGCTAGCCGCTGTAACACCGAAAACAACGAAATAAAATGTATTTAACAAAATAGTGCGCAGGTTCTTGTCGTCCACCTAATAATAAAGTAAAAGTAGTAAAAGTGGATGTTGACTAATGTTTGAGCTAAATAAACACATCTGAATCAAGCGCATATAAAGTAACTGACATTGTGGTTTACTTTTAATGAAACCTATATTAATAGTGAATAAAACACACACAATTAAATGACGGCATTAACGGAAATGTTATCGTTCCTGTTTATATTGTTTTAATTACACATTTAGTTTAAAATAATAATTTCGACGTGGGAAGTCAGCGGGAAATACGACGATTCAGCGTGTAGAAAGGGAGAATTAAGTTGCAAAGTAGGAAAGTACAGTTTGACTTAAAAGTGTGATGTACAAATCAATCAAAGTTTGAAACATACTGATATTTTTCGTGTTTTTTTATAATAATTAACATAACGCGTTTTGACGAAAGGTTATCAAAAATTTGAAAAGATCAGCATGGAAACTTTAACATTTCATAAATGTAGTAAAAGAGAAATTGTAAAGACAATTCTGCAATAAATGAGCGAAATTTAGTTCCTTATTCCTAACTCCCTATTCCTTTATCGAATAAGGATCCGGGAAATACATCCTCAGCTCTTTTTTCGTTATTGAACTCAGATAGCAATACGCACTAATTAACTGATTTCAATAAGGATAAATGATATATTTTATAGAAATGATTGAACATTTTCAATATAATTATTGATTGAACAAATCTAATTCGAAATCAGTAATGCTACCAAAATAATTATTTTTATAATTTATGATTATAACCTAGAATACATGATCAATCTTGGCGCAAAATGAAGCCAACTTAGATAAAAAAATACGCTTAAATATAAATACGACTTAAAGATGTTGGTTCTTTATGGGCCGCGAATAAACAATAAGGAACCAGTTTCTTATTCCTTATTCAATCCGAATACGGAATGAAAATTCATAACAATTCTACACATTTTTAACGTCTGATATTTAAGCAATAATGCGGTAAAACGGGATATAGGATAATGTAAACCTCATTTGGACCAATTGTGATGATAATTAAACATTTAAAACAGAATCATATCCACCCCACCCCCCCCCCCCCCCCCCCCCCCCCCCGACCCACAACATAGGCTTACATCTATATCTATCGAATTATTTCATTTTACATTGAAATGTATACAATAGTATAGTTAATGGTAATTAAACACAAATATTGATAATAAGCTCTTTCATCTTGATAAGTATTTTAGTTGGAGGAGCGGGGGAACGAAATTGCGACCACTGAGTTCGCAGTCCAATGCCTTAACCACTAATACGCTTAAGTTTGATTTTTTTTTACCAGCGTGCTTTTAATATGAACTGGTATGACACTGATGATATGGCAATTTTATTTATCGTCGCCACTGGTTTCCCATATAGGCGACGCCTCTAGAAGAGTATTAGTAATTTTAGATTTTTCGTAGGATAGTGCAGAGATACAGAAGACCCTTTTGTAGCGTCCCTAGTTCTTTTAAATGCCCGGTGTAAAGCACCGATACATGGTTCCTAGACTTTTGTTAAAGTCTCAGTCGAAAGACTGATAAGTATTGTTAGTTAGGGGAGCGGCGTGTGTGTGTGTGTGTGTGTGTGTAGGGGGGGGGGGGGGGGGGGAGGTCGAACAGGTAAGTATAAAGCACCATTATGAAGCTTAATTGAGCGACATTTTCTCACACCTTGCGCAAACAATGCTCAATGTCACAAGCTTAACTCAATAGTGAAAAAAAAAATGGCGAAATGACAGGGTAAATCTCGATAATTGCCAGATCGATATTGAATTTCCAATTTAGATCATGGTCGAAACTCAAATGTGTTGGAATGAAATATACATGCATATCAATTTGAGACTTGGATCGATATCGCCAGTTCGATATTGAATATCTATGACGGATTAAGGTCAGATATATTGATCTGCAAAAAAATCGATATCAGACCTGGCTCGATACTCACCCGTTCAATATTGAATATCGATGTCGGATCTAGGTCAGATATGTTGATATATAAAAATAACATCGATATCAGACCTGGCTCGATATTAACCAGCTCCACAGTGAAATCCCATATCAGATCTAGGTCAAATTCAAATAGGTTGAAAGAAAAAGAAATACATATCAATGTCAGACCTTGTTCGAAATTCTCATCGGTTACATTTTCATGGTAATTCAAAGACATATTTAATTAAACATTCAGTTCATAATACAAGATTCAAGTATCACGAACGCCAATCATTTGCGAATCGTAATATTTATACTGGCAAGGACTTATAAAGGGACAAAATGCATTCACTCACGTTTTGTCAAGCTCACATCAATCTCGTCAATAAAATTTGCATACTGCCACTATATATGAATACAATCTCATCCTCACACAATCTAATTTCATCACCTAACATGCATCTCGCAATCTTCATCTCACAACTATCATCTCCTAACACGCATCTCACAATTCTAATATATCATCACCTATCATGCATTTCGCAATCTTCATCTCATAACTATCATCTCCTAACACGCATCTCACAATTCCAATATATCATCACCTAACATGCATCTCACAATCCTCATCTCGCAACTATCATCTCCTAACACGCATCTCACAATTCCAATATATCATCACCTAACATGCATCTCACAATCCTCATCTCGCAACTATCATCTCCTAACACGCATCTCACAATTCCAATATATCATCACCTAACATGCATCTCACAATTCTCATCTCGCAACTATCATCACCTAACATGCATCTCACAATTCTGATCCCACATCTCACAATTATCATCACCTAACACGCATCTCTCAATCCTCATCTCACAACTATCTTCTTCTAACACGCATCTCACAATTCCAATATATCATCACCTAACACGCATCTCGCAATCCTCATCTCACAACTATCATCTCCTAACACGCATCTCACAATTCCAATATATCATCACCTAACATGCATCTCGCAATCCTCATCTAACAACTATCATCTCCTAGCAAGCATCTCGCAATCCTCATCTCACAATTATCATCAGCTAACACGCATCTCGCAATCCTCATATCACAATTATCTTCACCTAACACGCATATCGCAATCCTCATATCACAATTATCATCACCTAATACGCATCTCGAAATCCTCATATTACAATTATCATCACCTTACACGCATCTCGCAATCCTCATATCACAAATATCATCACCTGCCACGCAGCTCACAATTACCATCTCACAACTATCATCTCCTAACATGTATTTCACAATCCTCATATCACGAATATCAAAACCTATCACGCATTTCGCAATTTTCATCTCGCAACTATCATCTCTTTACACGCATCACATAATTCTCATGTCTCAATTTCCCGTTTGATGAAGCCATGGAGGAGGAAGGGTTGGCGATCAAGCGGCGGTGCCGTTAACCGGTATACGGTTACTGTTCCCGTCCCTTACCCGTATTGTATATACTAGCATACATTATATTTTGAAGTTATGTGTAACTGACAATTATGTCTTATACTGAAATACTGTTTAACTTCACGGTACGGTAATTACTGAGGAGGGGAACTTCTATAGTGGCCAGTCCAAGTGTAACGTTCCCATACCAAAAAAGAAGGGACGGGGATTGAGGCGATCACGCGGCGGTGGCAATGAATTTAACTCCCGTATTTGAAGGAGGGGAGTCTATCAAGCGGCGGTGTCATTTACCCGTATACGGGTACTGTTTCAGTATATTACCTGTAGGAATGAATGTACGTGTCGAAAGAGTCTAATTAATATGAATACTTACAACTGAATATATTCCAACGCTGTTATAAATAGGATATTATTTTTTTTTCAAATTGTCAAATTTCGTCACAATGTTAATGTTAATTTCAACATTGCTCTACATCACATTTGCATCATAATTGCTTTAATATCAGACGTTTAAAACTTTAAAGATCGTTGTGATTTTGAAGTGACTTACTCAGATTAGTTCCATTCCTTATTCGACTTTTGGGGCCGTGTAGAATGAAGGTACAAGATGAAAAGCCTAATAAATGTTTTTCGTTACCATAAAAGTACTATTAAATGCATTTCAGTGCACATTTGTAGAAAAATCGAAAATAATAGAAAACGCCTATAGGGGGTAGGATGTGATATATATTTTTTAAATTTTCAATAATCATCACAATTGTTCCAAATGTTTTATTTTGTTGTTATCAGACGTTTAAAACATTAAGAATCGTTATCAATTTCCATTCCTTATTCGGATTGAATAATGAATAGGAAATTTATTCCTTATTCCTTATTCGCGGCGAATAATGAACCCAATTTATTTCATATTTTTATTATTGAATCTTCCTGAAATTGTATCAGCATATGTCTCGGTTGGTTGAATTCATCATGCAAAAGTTTTCATTCTATACTGGATACATAACCAAATTATCAAACGGTACCAGTTACTGTGCCTTATTCGACTTTTGGAATCCTGTCTGAATTAAAGTACAAGATAAAAGACCTTAATAGATGTGTTTCGTTATCATTAAATACTATTGAATATATTTCAATGCACATAATAATTATGTAGTAAAGTGAAAATATTGAAAAAATCGAAAAATCTGGGTATACGCCTAATGTGGGTAGGATAGTATTAAATATCTCTTCTAAGTTATATTTTAAGTAATATTTTTCTTACAATTTATTAGCGTATTTTATATATAAGTAGACTCTAAGATTTAACATATATTTTAGGTTTCATGGATGTATTGAAATATAATTTTTTCCGGCATCTTTATCGATTTCGGATTAGCTTTGTTTAATCAATTATTATTATAGTTACATTGAAAAGTGTTCAAATCAGTTATACTTTATCAAAATTACGATTTTAGTTGAATAAGGAATAAGAAACTAAGAAAATATTTTGATTACGTGTAGAGGAGGTGCGTGTGTATGTGTGTGAGTGCTTGGTTTATGCATGCGTGCGCTAATGCGTTTGTATGTGCGTGCAACGTAGGTGCTTGTGTGGGTGCGTTTATGTGCCCATCTGTGTGTGCGCAAAGCGTAATTGTGTGTATATTTGTATATGCAGCATTCGCATGCATGCATGTGCGTGCATACGTGTGCACTAATGCTAGAAGTATTAGTGACGGTAGCAAAAACAACAGGAGCAGTTATATGTGGGCGTGCGTGAAGTGCAGCAGTAGCAGTAATAGTAGTAATAGTAGTAGTAGTAGTAGTAGTAGTAATAGCAGTAGCAGTAGTAGTAGTAGCAACAGCAGGAAAAGTAATAGCAGCAGCAGAAGTAGTAGTAGCAGCAGCAACATTACATGTCATTGTTATTAAAGTAGTAATATTAGAAGCAGCAGAAATATTAGTAATAGTAGAAGCAGTAGTAGAACCAGAAGTAGAAGAAGCAGCAATAGTAGCAGCAGCAGCAGTAGTATAACTAATATCAGCAGCAGAAAGTATTGTTCCACAACAGAAATAGTCGTCATAACAACAACAGTAGCAGCAGAAGTAGTAGTAGAAGTAGTAACAGCAGCATAAGTAGAAGTAGTAGAAGCAGAAGAATTAGCAGCAGCAGAAGTAGTTATAGCAGCAGCAGAAAGTGTTGTGCAGCAGCAAAATAGAAGTGATACCAGCAGCAGCAGCAGTAGTAGTAGTAATAGTAGTAGTAGTAGAAGTAGTAGTAATAGCAACATAAGTAATAGTAGTAGCAGCAGTAGTAGTACAAGTAGTAGCAGAAGTAGTAGTATCAGCAGTCGTTGATGTTGTTGTTATTGTTGTTAATTGCTGGTGTTATTGTTGCAGTAGAAGTAGTAGCAGCAGCTAACGTAAAAGTAGTAGCAGTAACAAAAATAGTAGTAGTAGCAAAACAAGTAGTAGTAGAAGTAAGAGCAACACAAGTAGTAGTAGTATCAGCAGCAAATTACTGATAATAGTAACAGTATCAGCAGCAATAGTGGTACTAGCAGATAAATATAAGTAATAACAAAATTAAAAACAACAAAAAGATAAGTATAAGTAGTAGTAGCAGAAGAACTAATAGTTGAAGTAGTAGAAGTAGCAGCGGAAGTAGAGGTAGTAGTAGTAGCAACAGAAATAGTAGTAGCAACAGTAGAATTAGTAGTAATATCAGCAGCTGAAGTAGAAGTATTAACAGCAGCAGAAGTAGAAGTAAACGCAGCAGAAGTAGTAGAAGCAGCAGCAGAAGAATAAATAGCAGTATAAGTAACAGTAGTAGTAGAAGCAGCAAAAGTAGTAGTAGTAGCAGCAGCAGGATTAGTAGTAGTAGAAGCAGAAGTAATAGTAGTAGCTGCAGCAGTAGCCATATCAGCAGCAGGAGTCGTGTAATTTGCTGTTAGTGTTGGTTATTGTTGTTGTTATTGTTGTGGGAGCAGTCGAAGAAGTAACAGCAGCAAACGTAGTGGTAATAGCAGTAACAAAAACAGTAGTAGTAGCAGCATAACAAGGAGAAGTAGCAGCAACTAAGTAGTAGTAGTAGTATCAGCAGTAATAGTAATAGAAGAAGATACAGTATCAGTAGCAGTAGTAGTATCAGCAGCAAAATATTAGAAGTAGCAGCAGCAAAAGTAATAGTAGCAGCAGCAGAAAAAACAAAGCAGTAATAGAAGCAGCAGCAAAAGTAAAAGAGGTAGCAAAATCAGTAGTAGGAGTAGTATCAGTAGTAGTAGTAGTAGTAGTAGTAGTAGTAGTAGTAGTAGCAGAATTAGTAGTAGCAGAAGTAGAAGTAGTTCTAATATCAGCAGCAGAAGTATATTTTGTTACAGCAACAGAAGTAGCAGCAGTAAAAGTAGCAGCAGAATTAGTGATAGAATCAACATAAGTAGTAGTAACAGCAGCAGAAGTAGTAGTAATATCAGCAGTAGAATTTGTAGTATTAAAATTAGTAGAAGTAGTAGTAGTACGGAAGTATCAGTAGTAGTAGCAACAAAAAAAGTAGTAGAAATAGCAGCAGAAGTAATAGTTGCAGCAGCAGAAGTATCAGTAATAGCAGCAGCAGAATTAGTAGTAGTAACAGCAGCGGAAGTAGTAGCCGTATCAGTAGCAACAATAGAAGTAGAAGCAGCAGCAAAACTAGTAATAGTAGCAGCAGAAAAAGGAGTAGTAGTTGTATCAGTAGTAGAAATAGCAGCAGAGGTAGGAGTTGTAGTAGCAACACAAATTGTAGTAGAAGCAGCAGATGTAGCTATAATATCAGCAGCAGAATTATCAGTTTTAACAACAGCAGAAATAGCAGCAGAAGTAGTAGTTGTATCAGTTGTAGAAGTAGCAGCAGAATTAGGAGTAGTAGTAGCAACATAAATATTACTAGAAGCAGCAGATATAGTTGTAATATCAGCAGCAGAAGTATCAGTTTTAATAACAGCAGAAATAGCAACATAAGTAGCAGCAGAAGTAGTAGTAATAGTTGTAGCAACAGAAATAATAGTAACATCAGCAGAAGTAGTAGTTATATCAGCAGCAGAAGTAGTAGTATTAACATCAGCATAATTAGTAATAGCAGCAGCAGCAGCAGCAGAAGTAGTAGAAGTAACAGCAGCAGAAGCGGTATACATAGCAGTAGCAGCGGCAGTAGTAGTTACAGCAGCAGCAGCAGTAGCCGTTGTACCAACAACAATCATGTTACAGTTGTCCAAATAACAGAAGTCTATTATCAATGATATGCTTAATATGGTAAATACCCATTTCCTTAAGGCAATACCTGTTCTCGACTCTGACGATATAATTCAATTGATCCATTAGTGTGAGTTATAAACTTTATTTTAATATTGAATAAAATTATGTTATGTTATGTTATAGTTTGAATAATCCTAACATACTTTCGATGGGCTCGTTCAAGGTGATAACATTGATTGTCTTTGAGATAATTTCCAAGTTCACTCCGATATTACATATTGCATTTGTCTACACAGTTACACCCCTCTTTACTAAGGGTAACACAATCCCTGCGGTAAAAGTACTCTGAATCGGGTTCGAAATATTTATGTTTGCAGCAGATAAACAGAGCCAAAGTTGGCTGACAAAATAAAATATCTTGTTTATTTCATCAATGACTGTATATAGCCATTAGTATGAAGGGAGGGAATACACTCTATTATCCGCTATTGATAATAACATAACATATATCAGTTTTAAAAACAATTCATATACAAAGATGTTTGACAGCATTAAAATCAATAATAGTAAAAACAATATCCAAGAGTTAAACACCATTTCTAAGTAAATATCTATCTGCATAGAGTAACATTTGCATGCTGCAGACAGGAAGGGTTTACTAGTTCAAAACGCGAAAGTAAACCCATTCCAATACATATATACTGCAGACAGGAAGGGTTTACTAGTTCCAAACGCGAGGTTCAACCCATTCCTATACACACATACTGCAGACAGGAAGGGGGTACTAGTTCATAACGCGAGGGTCAACCCATTCCTATACAAACATACTGCAGTCAGGAAGGGTTTACTAGTTCCAAACGCAAAGGTAAACCCATTCTTATACATACATACTGCAGACAGGAAGGGTTTACTAGCTCTAAACGCGAAGGTTAACCCATTCTTATACATACATACTGCCAACAGGAAGGGTTTACTAGCTCCAAACGCGAGGGTCAACCCATTCCGGTACATATATACTGCAAACAGAAAGGGTTTTCTAGATCCAAACGCGAGGGTAAATCCATTCCTATACAAACATACTGCAAACAGGAATGGTTTACTAGTTCCAAATGCGAGGGTAAACACATTCTTATACATACATACTGCAGACAGGAAGGATTTTCTAGTTCAAAACGCGAGGGTAAACACATTCCTATACATACATACTGCAAACAGGAATGGTTTACTAGTTCCAAATGCGAGGGTAAACTCATTCTTATACATACATACTGCAGATAGGAAGGGTTTACTAGTTCAAAACGCGATGGTAAACCCATTCTTATACATACAAACGGCAGACAGGAAGGGTTTACTAGTTCCAAACGCGAGCGTAAACCCATTCCTATACATACAGACTGCAGACAGGAAGGGTTTACTGGGTCCAAACGCGAAAGTAAACCCATTCCTATACATACAGACTGCAGACAGTATGAACGATTCAAATTCAAATAAGATAATACAATGGAATTGTCGAGGTTAAAACCAAATTATGATGAGATTAGTTTACTTTTAAATGAACATAACCCCATTGCATTTTGTCTTCAAGAAACGTTTTTGAAGTTAAATGATAAAACTACTTTTAAACAATATTCTTTATATAATACAATTTGTGATACAAGTGAAAAAGCAACTGGTGGCGTGTCTATTCTTGTCAATAGAAACGTCCCACACAGTACTATTGCATTAGACACAAATCTGCAAGCAGTTGCAGTTAGTGTTACAATGCATAGAGTTATTACAATTTGCTCTTTATATTTACCACCAAGTGTAACCCTTGATCCGAAGGATCTCGATAAACTCATTGCACAATTGCCATCACCTTTTATGCTTTTGGGGGATTTTAATGCCCACAATTACATATGGGGTTGTAAAGACATTAATGATAAAGGTAATAAAATTGAATCTTTTTTAAATCAAAATAACCTCTGTCTTTATAATGATAATAAATCTCATACATATTTACATCCTGCTTCAGGATCGAAAACTTCCATCGATTTATCAGTTTGTGAGCCATCACTTTTGTTAGACTTTTCATGGAGTGTTGGTGATGACCTCTGCGGGAGTGACCATTATCCAATATATCTTGAAAATATTGGACCTCCACTTCTTGATAGAAATCAACGATGGAAACTTCGCAAAGCAGATTGGCATATGTTCCAATCTCTTTGCGAAGAACAGTTAAAGCCTAATTTATTTAACGATACGGATGATTCTGCTGGTCAGTTTTCATCAATATTATACAGTATAGCAGAAAAATCTATCCCAAAAACCTCGACAAATCCAAAACGCCCTCAAAATCCATGGTATGATGATGACTGCAAGAATGCAGTCAAGGATCGTAAAAAAGCTTTAAGTCAATTCAATTTACGACCTACACAACATAATTTAGACAATTTTAAAGTGTTTCGTGCAAAAGCAAGACGTACTCTTAAGGAGAGTAAGAGAAAGTCCTGGAGAGATTACGTCTCTGCGTCTCACACACCAATTACTTTTGTACTGTTCTACATATAGAGACATGCACTTCTGGAACACTGGATACATTACCAATGGTTCTAAAAGTGCCTTATTCCCATAGATAGTCCTCTGTTGGTCCAAATATGCAGAAAAAAACATGGGGTTGACCAGGTTGCTTTTTCACAATTTCGATGGTTTGATGGCATCCCTTCATTTCTGACAATTCTGCCCATTTGTTGCAGTGTATCACTACGCATCTTTAAACTGTTACAGCATCATCAAACAGTTCCCAGGGTCACCCAAACTTTGCAGAAATCATGAAAATGTTCCAATGTTCTAATATGCACAAAGAAATATGACATTTTATGCATTTTTTAAAAAAAAATTACCCAACCGCTTTACACAGCTCTAATTTCTTGGGCGTAATAATCTTGCTACCGTCATGTAAGGGAGGTAATTGTTCAGTGAGACCTTGAATCTAGGCTTAATTCTCGTACTTCCCATAAGAAGGCGTAGGACATGGTCCGAAAAATCAACGGTAAGGGTACTCCAGGTTGCGTTAACCATTTAAAAACTGAAAATCATACTGCCACATCTGCCAAAGACATCGTTAATACTTTGGCAGATACTTTTTCAAACAATTCATCTACCATTAATTGCAATCCAAAAATTTTAAAACATAAACATCAGACTGAAAACCAGAAACTAAACTTTAAATCAAATAATTCAGAAAAATATAATAAGAAGTTCTCTTTGAGTGAATTGAAAAATTTCTTAAAGAAGGCACATGATACATCAGCTGGTCCTGACGATATCCATTATCAACTTTTAAAACATTTACCCGAATCGTCCTTATTAATTCTACTTGATATATTTAACTTTGTTTGGGTGACTGGAAACTTCCCCGAGTCTTGGAGGGAAGCTATCGTTATTCCGGTACCCAAACCTGGGAAAGATAACACGGATCCAGTTAATTACCGTCCAGTTGCTTTGACAAGTTGTGTTTGTAAAACCATGGAACGTATGATTAATGGTCGCCTCGTTTGGTTCTTGGAATCCAACAACTTAATTACTAAGTATCAAAGTGGATTCCAACGCCAAAGGGGCACTACAGACCATTTAGTTAGATTTGAATCGTTTGTTAGGGAGGCTTTCATAAAGAAAGAACATTTAGTCGCTGTATTTTTTGACTCGGAGAAAGCCTACGACAACACGTGGAAGTATGGCATTATGAAAGATCTTCATAATATGGGCCTTCGTGGCCGTTTAGCTACATTTATTTTAAACTTTTTAGATGATAGACAGATGCAAGTCCGAATGGGAACAACCCTCTCCGATGTTCACAAACAGGAGACGGGCCTCCCATAAAGCAGTATTCTGTCTGTCACACTTTTTAATATTAAAATTAATAATATGGTTAAGAGTATAAATCCTGGTGTGGATTGCTCTTAATATGTTGATGATTTTGTAATTTGTTACCGTTAAAAAAACATGAAAACTATTGAAAGGCAACTACAGCAATGCCTTAATAAACTTCAGACTTGGTCTGATTTAAACGGTTTTAAATTTTCTAAGTCTAAAACAAATTATATGCATTTTTGTCAACTACGTAAACATCACGATGATCCCAATCTAACGTTAGATGGGACACCTATACCTGTTGTTGAGGAAACAAAATTTTTAGGTCTTATTTTTGACCGTAAACTTACTTTTATTCCTCATCTTAAATATCTTAAGACAAAGTGTAATAAAGCACTAAATTAATTAAAAGTTGTTGTCAATACTAATTGGGGTGCAGATCGTAAAGTTTTACTTAGACTTTACATATCTCTAATCAGATCAAAGTTGGACTACGGCTCTATTGTATATGGATCAGCTCGCAAGTCTTACTTAGCGATGCTTGATCCTATACACAACCAAGGACTATGACTCGCCCTTGGTGCCTTTCGTACGTCCCCTGCCGACAGTCTTTATGTAGAGGCAAATGAACAATCATTGTATTTCAGACGTGAAAAACTGGCTCTTCAATATGCAATTAAACTTCATTCAAATCCATCTAATCCTGCTTTTAATCTTACTTTTGACCCAAATTATGAAACTCTCTTTGATAAAAAACCTAAAGCTATTCGAACTTTCGGTCTCCGGATCAAACCAAAACTAACCGAAGCCAATATTGATTTTAATTTAATTGCTAAGTACAAAGTCTCAGAAATACCACCATGGACTTTAGAAAAGCCAAAAATCATTTTTGAACTTTGTAAAGACAAAAAATCTGAAACAGACTCCACTATCTTCCAAAGTAAATTTAATGAAATCAAATCGTCTTACAATCATTATTGTCACATATATACAGATGGTTCTAAAGATGGAGAAACCGTGGCTGCAGCTGCTGTTACAGGACAGCACACCTCAAAGAGCCGATTACCAAACGGAGCCTCAATCTTTTCAGCTGAACTCAAAGCCATTGATTTGGCATTTGACTACATTAATGATTCTGAGAAAAAACAGTTTATTATATTTTCTGATTCATTTTCATCTCTTCAAGCCATAGATGGCATGAAAGATGATAATCCTCTTGTTCTTCAACTTTTAAATAAATACAATGTTCTATGTAAAGATAATACTATTGTTTTCTTCTGGCTTCCTAGCCATACAGGAATTCGAGGAAACGATAAAGCTGATAAGGCTGCGAAAGCAGCCTTAAGCTTGAATATTATTACTTTTAAACTGCCTTTTACAGATTTTAAATCTCATATTAATAAATATATTTTTAGTTCATGGCAGTCCCTTTGGGATCTTGCTATAAATAACAAATTACATGTTATAAAACCAAAACTTGGCGAATGGCATCCTAGCAATAGGTGTATTCGTCGAGAAGAAGTTGTATTAGCTCGATGTAGAATTGGGCATACGCGCTGTACACATTCATATCTTTTAAAACGTGAACCTGTACCAGAGTGTGTGCCCTGTTTTGCACCGCTTACTGTGAAGCACATACTGGTCGACTGTGTGGACTGTTCTCCAATGCGAGAAAAGTACTACAGAGTCGACAGTATGAATGCATTATTTGATAAAATTGATGTTTCACATATATTTGGTTTCCTTAAAGAGGTTAAGCTTTTTAATCATTTTTAATACAATTAGTATATTATTGACCTTGTTCACTTATTTGTTGTTGTTTTTTTCATTTATTTATTTGTAAATAATTTTCATTTATTTATTTGTAAATAGTTTTAATAAATTTTTAACCGTATTTATTTAATATATTTTTGTCATCATCACGTCCATTAATCTTTGCGCGCACAAAATGACCTATTTATGTGTCGACGTGCCGTAAAACACTATTCATTCATTCATTATTCCATCATCAGAATCATCACTTGTGTAGAAATAATCGGAAGCTAAAATTGCCAAATACAAAGGAAAACAATAAATATATGCATTATGATATGTCTAACAGGGGACGAAGAATTTAAAATGTAAAGCCAATACAACAGTATAAACACTATTAATACAATACATATTTATAAATAGGCAAAACAGGACAAAACAGAAGACATGAAAACACTGGTTTCCGTCTCGGACCAATGAGTAGCAACAATCTCACGTGGAAATGTGAACTTGTAAACGTTTTATCATTACTATTCAGACAACGGCATGGTTTACGAAACACTCTTTCGGGTCGTTCTTGATTAAATGCAAAATGTTTTTAATTTATTTTATCTTTCTTGTGTTTTTTATTCATTCATATGCTTGTTTAACGTGCTCATATAAGATACACTGATACAGGATCAACTTAACTTCTACATAATGTAACTATATGAGGCCCAAGAAGACTGGAAAAGTAATATATTTGTAATATTGAATACATAGTTAGGTGTGAATTAAACATGACTGTAGCACTTGTTGGTGCAACCATTTGCTAGCCGCTGCAACATCGAAAACAACGAAATAAAATGTATTTAACAAAATAGTTTTCAGGTTCTAGTCGTCCACCCAATAATAAAATAAAATAGTAAAAGTGGATGTGACTAATGTGTGAGCTAAATAAACAAATCTAAATCAGTTGCATACAGAGTAACTGACATTGTGGTTTACTTTTAATGACACCAATATTAATTGTTAATAAAACAAACATATTCAAATGACAACATTAATGAAAATGTTATCATTCCTGTGTGTGTAACTTTAATTACACATTTAGTTTAAACCTAAGCGCTTACTGACTTATAAACCTTGTCAATATGTCGATACCTAAAATAGGTTACAGTTCAGTATTTCCACTTTGAGTTCATATTTTACTTTTTAACACACTTTATGATTACCTGGTTTACAATTACAATACAAACTTCAAATTTAAACTTTGCTTCAGTCTACACATTCCCGGCTTACTTTAAATACATATTGTGAAAGGCTCACTTCATACTAAATAGATGTTGTGGCTTTGAATTATTCAAAACTGTGTTTGATTTATATTAAATATAGCCACGCTGTAAATTACTGTAATATTTGTTTTTGATTTAGAAATAAATGAATCTGGGCGCTGAAGTTTGCATAATTTCATAAACACGGACTGTTAGTTTATCAAGCACTATATCGTATCATTCAACATTCAAAATTAAGGCTAGTAGTAGGAATTTGAATGTCGAGTCAGATCTGAGATCGCAGATCAACATTCAAAATAAAAGTTAGAATACGGACATAGCTTGAAAGTTGAGCCAGGTCAGAGATCGTTGATCTCAGAGGGACACGAGCGTCTTTGTCATACACGGAATATTAGTTTACTTTACTTGAAGATATCCACCTTACAATGTCATAGAAAAAAGTATATACTAGCTATTACACTGGATAACCAAGTATGTCATGAAACGCAACATTTGTATTTCTATTTGTCTGTGTGCTATGAACGCACGATCTTAATAATAAGGGTTAAAAACAACATATTATTTCAGGCTGCTCAATGCGAATTCAGAGTCCATTTTTAAATAATAATTTCGACTGGGAAGTCAGCGGGAAAGTACGGAGATTCAGCGCCAATCCAAAGTGTAGAAAGGGAGAATATTTTTTAACTTAAGTTTCAAAGTGGGAAAGTACAGTTTGACTTTAAAGTGAGATGTACAGATCAATCAAAGTATAAATTTAAAACATTGACGGTATAACTTTAAGAATGTATAAAGTCCATTTGTTATCAGAAAGGGTTCAGTTCGTATTGCGTATGCATAGTCAAACATAAAACGAACTATTGACTATGAATTCCAAACGGCTTTTCAAATAAATTAATGTTCAATTGCAAAAACTGATATTTTCGGTATTTTTAATAATATTTAACGTATTTAACGTATCGCTGTTTTTACTAAATGTTTTGGAAATTTGGAAAAGATCAGCCTGAACAGTTTTAAATTTCATTAATGTTATAAAAGAGAAAGTTTAAAGACACTTCTGCAATTATTGAGCGTAAAGTTAGTTCTTTATTCCTTACTCTCTATTCCTTTTTCGAATAAGGAACCAGGATATACATCCTCAGTGCCCTATTCCTTATTGAATTAAGATAGTAATACGCACTAATTAACTGATTTCAATAAGGATAAATTAAATGGGACAGAGAGTAATGTTAAACTCATTTGGAACAATTGTAATGATAATTAAACATTTTAAAAAATCATATCTTAATCCCACCCACGCCCCCTATACACGTATTTCTAGATCTATCGATTTATTTCAAATTTTTCATTTTACTACAAATGTGCATTGATGTATCCAACAGTATTGTTTATGGTAATTAAACACATATATGTTGAATGCGTGGTCCAGTGGTAGAGCACCGAACCCATGATCGGAGGGTCGTTGGTTCGATCCTCCGCCCACGACTATGTGTGGTGTCCTTGAGCAAGACACTTTTTTGAATATGTTTATTATTGGTTTTACGGAAGACTTCGAGCGTGATAAGCCTAAGTTGTAAGAACTTGTTTCACAATCGAAGTAAAATCAATACGTTTAAAATAACACATATATTAGTCTCTTTAATCGTTGTAAAAAATTTAGTTGGAAGAGTGTTGTAACAAAATTGCGACCCCTCGGTTCGCAGTCCAAGGCTGTAACCATTAATCCGCGATAAGTTTGAATTCTTATTTACTTTTAACATGAACTGGTATAACGATAATGATGATACTTTTATTTCTCGTCGCTATGGGGACGCCTCCAAAAGAGTATAAGTAATTTTAGATCTTTGTAGGATAGTGCAGAGATACAGAATTCCCTCTTGTAGCGTCCCCAGTTCTTTTAAATGCCCGGTGTAAAGCACCGGTACATGGGACCTAGACTTTTGTTAAAGTCTCATCCGAAAGTCCGATAAGTATTTTAAGTAAGAGGAGCGGCGGAAGAGGGTGGTGGGGGGTGGTCGAACCGGTAAGTATAAAGCACCATTATGAAGCTTAACTGAGCGATATTGTCTCACACCTTGTCGCAAACAATGCTCAATGTCACAAGCGTTACTCAATAGAAAAAAATCAACGATGGCGAAATGACCGGGTAAATCTCGATAATTGCCAGATCGATATTGAATTTCCATTTCAGATCATGGTCGAAACTCAAATGTGTTGAAATGAAATAGATATGAATATCAATCTCAGACCTGGCTCGATATTCACTCGTTCGATATTGAATATCGATGTCGGATCTAGGTCAGATATGTTGATATATAAAAATAACATCGATATCAGATCTGGCTCGATATTCAACCGTTCGATATCAAATATCGATGTCGGATCTAGGTCAAATATGTTGATATATAAAAATAACATCGATATCAGACCTGGCTCGATATTGACCCGTTCGATATTGAATATCGATGTCGGATCTAGGTCAGATATGTTAATATGTAAAAATAACATCAATATCAGACCTGGTTCGATATTCGCCGGCTAAATATTTAATATCGATGTCAGACCTTGCTCGAAATTCTCATAGGTTCAATTTTCATGGTAATTCAAAGACATACTGCCACTAATATGAACACAATCTTATTCTCACACAACCTAATTTCATTCATTTTCTCAAGTCCCTCTCCATTTCCACTTTTCTTCTTTCAATCTCTCCTATCCCCACCGCCTCATCATATGATACCACACTCACTTTCTCTCTCTCACCTACCCACTAACCCATTAACTCACTCACTCACTCATTCACTCATCACTGACTCACTCACATGACATGTCAGCGTATTCATTGAAATTGATTCACAATTGACATTATAAAGACAGAAAAATGGTCAGTGACAGTCAGAAACAGATAAATAATTATAGAGCAGAATAATTGGAGAATCACATAGAAAGCAAGAGACAGGGACATAGACAGAGACGTATACTGAGGCAAATGCAGAGGCAGATGCAGAGACAGGTACAGGGACAGAGGCATCAACTTTAATAACTTTTAACATAATTTTTAGCAGGAATAGTATGTGCTTTATTGGTTTATTGACCACTGGGGTGATTTTATGATAATGCACAGCGGAGTAACTTAGAACATCGATAAATAAAGAAATATTTATCATTGTGTTTTGGTTTGGAACAACTGTAACTGGACAAGAAAACTATGCAGTGAGTCTGATACTCGAATGCTGGACCTTTCGTTTAAGGGCGAATGATTTAAACAAACTTTACTGCCGTAATGTGTACAATCTATTCAAGCCATACGTTCTTAACAACATTAGTTACAGCTCTTCCCAGAAATAATTGATACAGAAATACAACATGACAAAAATGGTATATTAAAAACGAACGAATATGTTTAATTTTACATCTAGAGTCAAGACATATGAGGGAAAACTCGTTATGCCGCAATAGTTATCAACAGGCATTTCGTAATCTTCTTATCACAACTATCATTATATTCTAACATGCATCTCATAATTCCAATATATCCAATCCAAGTGTGACGTTTCCATACCAAGAAATAAGAGTTTGGGAAGGAGGTGGTCACACGGCGGTGGCGATGAACTAAACTCCCGTATTTGTAGAAGGGGAGTGAAACAAGCGGCGGTGTCGTTTACCAGTATACGGGTATTGTTTCCGTATATAACCTGTTGGAATGAATGTGCATGATGAACTAGTCTAATGAATATGAATACTTATTACAATTGATTTAGAATATATTCCAACGCTGTTATAAATAGGATATCATTTTTTTCAAATTGTCAGCTATCGTCACAATGATAATGTCAATTTTAACATTGCTCGACATCACATTTGCATCATAATTACTTTAACATGTTTTTAATTACCATAAAAATACTATTAAATGCATTTAAGTGCACATTTGTGGTCAAAATGAAAGTTGAAAACAATCGAAAACAATAGGTATACGCCTATGGGGAGTAGGATGTGAATTTTTTATTTAATTTTCAATTATCATCACAATTGTTCCAAATGTTCCATTTTGTTGTATTGTGAGACGTTTAAAACGTTAAGAATCGTTATCAATTTCCATTCCTTATTCGGATCGAATAATAAATAGGAAATTGATTCCTTATTCGCGGCGAATAATGAAACCAATCTATTTCATATTTTTAATATTGCATTTTCCTGAAATTGTATCAGCATATGCCTCAGGTCGGTGAAATTCATCATGCAAAAGTTTTCATTCTAAACTGGATGCATAACCAAGTTATCAAATGGTACCAGTAACAGTGCCTTATTCGACTTTTGGAATCCTGTCTGAATTAAGATACAAGAGAGCTTATAGATGTGTTTCATTATCATTAAATACTATTGAATACATTTAATAATAATAATTATGTAGTAAAGTGAAAATATTGAAAAAATCGAAAAAATCTGGGTATACGCCTAATGTGGGTAGGAGAGTATTGAATATTTCTTCTAAGCTATATTTTAAGTAATATTTTTCTTACAACTTATAAGCGTATTTTATATAAAAGTAGACCCTAAGATTTATCATATATTTTAGGTTTCATGAATGTATTGAAATATAATTATTTCCGGCAGTTCAAAAACTTGTATAAAATCAGTTATACTTTATCAAAATTACTATTTTAGTTGAATAAGGAATAAGAAACTGAGAAAGTATTTCATGATCATTCTTCGAAAATACTTTGATTACGTGTAGAGGAGGTGTGTGTGTGTGTGTATGTGTGTGAGTGCTTGTGGACATGCATGCACTTATTTGTTTGTATGTGAATGAAGCAGTAGCAGTAATAGTAGTAGCAAGAGTAGTAGTAGTAGTAGTAGTAGTAGATGTAGTAGTAGTTGCAATAGCAGGAAAAGTAATAACAGCAGCAGAAGTAGTAGTAGTAACAGTAGTAGAAGTAGTAGTAGCAGCAGCAACATTTCATGTTATTGTTATTAAAGTAGAAATATTAGCAGCAGCAGAAATATTAGTAATAGTAGAAGCCGTAGTAGAAGCAGAAGCAGAAGTAAAAGCAGCAGCAATAGTAGCAGCAGCAGCAGAAGTAGTACTAATATCAGCAGGATAACACTGAGTGTCTTTGAGATAATTTCCAAGTGCACTCCAATATAACATATTGTATTTCTCTACATAGTTACACCTTTCTTTACTGAGGGTAACACAATTCCTGCGGTAAAAGTACTCTGAATCGGGTTCAAAATATATATGTTTGCTGCAAATAAATAGAGCCAAAGTTGGCTGTCAAAATATAATATCTTGTTTGTTTCATCAATGTCTGTGTATAGCCATTAGTATGAAGGGGGGCAACACACTCTAGTATCCGCTATTGATAATATCATAACATATATCAGTTTTAAAAAATAATTGTTATACAAAGATATTTTACAGCATTAAAATCAATAATAGTGAACACAATATCCAAGAGTCAAACACCGTTTCTAAGTAAATATCTATCTGTACATAGAGTAACATTTGCTTGATGCAGACAGGAAGGGATTACTAGTTCAAACGCGAAGGTAAACCCATTCTTATACAAACATACTGAAGACAGGAAGGGTTTACTAGTTCAAAACGCGAGAATAAACTCATTCCAATACATACATACTGCAGATAGGAAGGGTTTACTAGTTCATAACGCGAGGGTCAACCCATTCCTATACAAACATACTGCAGACAGGAAGGGTTTACTAGTTCCAAACGCGAGGGTAAACCCATTACTATACATACATACTGCCAACAGGAAAGGTTTACTAGCTCCAAAAGCGAGGGTTAACCGATTCCTATACATACATACTGCAAGCAGAAAGGGTTTACCAGATCCAAACGCGAGGGTAAATCCATTCCTATACACACATACTGCAAACGAGAATGGTTTACTAGTTCCAAACGCGAGGGTAAACACATTCTTATACATACATACTGCAAACAGGAATGGTTTACTAGTTCCAATCGCGAGGGTAAACCCATTCCTATACAAACATACTGCAAACAGAAAGGCTTTACTAGTTCCAAATGCGAAGGTAAACTCATTCTTATACATAAATACCGCAGATAGGAAGGGTTTACCAGATCACAACGCGAGGGTAAACCCATTCTTATACAAACATACTGAAGACAAGAAGGGTTTACTAGTTCCAAACGCGAGGGTAAACCCATTCTTATACACACATACTGCAGACAGGAAGGGTTTACTAGCCCTAAACGCGAAGGTAAACCCATTCCTATACAAACATACTGCAAACAGGAATGGTTTACTAGTTCCAAACGCAAGGGTAAACCGAATTTTATACAAACATACAGCAAACAGGAAGGGTTTACTAGTTCCAAATGCGAAGGTAAACTCATTCTTATATATACATACTGTAGACAGGAAGGGTTTACTAGTTCTAAACGCGAGGATAAACCCATTCTTATACATACATACTGCGACAGGAAGAGTTAACTAGATCTGAACGCGAGGGTAAACACATTCTTATACATGCATACTGCAGACAGGAAAAATGTTCTAGTTCAAAACGCGAGGGTAAACTCATTCTTATACATACAAACGGCAGACAGGAAGGGTTTACTAGTTCCAAATGCGAGGGTAAACTCATTCTTATATATACCTACTGCAGACAGGAAGGGTTTACTGGTTCAAAACGCGAGTGTAAACCCATTCCTATACATACAGACTGCAGACAGGAAGGGTTTGCTAGTTCCAAACGCGAGTGTAAATCCATTCCTATACATACATACTGCAGACAGGAAGGGTTTACTGGTTCAAAACGCGAGTGTAAACCCATTCCTATACATACATACTGCAGACAGGAAGGGAACGCGACGGTAAACCCATTCTTATACATACAGACTGCAGACAGGAAGGGTTTACTTGTCCCAAACGCGAAGGTAAACCCATTTCTATGCATGCATACTGCAGACAGGAAGGGTTTATTAGTTCCAAACGCGAGGGTAAACCCATGCGTATACATACATACTGCAAACAGGAAGGTGTTGTACCTCACATTACCAACGAATACCTGATCCAATGCAACTTCATGGATACGGCCAAACACCTGTTTACAGGTAAAAGCGCTGTCAGTCATATGTTAGGACGATCCAGTCTATTACTTAATTGGATAGTAAACGGTTACCATGCTGCAGGGCCAACATTATTCATTCTGGAACTCTGAGACGAAATATAGAAGTACATGTTACTCTGTCAGAGAGTAGTTTCGAGTTGAGTTCCTAATGAGAGTTCTTAAATTTCGGAGTTCTTAGTTAGTTATGTGTTTGTTACTCTGTCAGAGAGCAGTTCCGAGTTGAGTTCCTAGTGAGAGTTCTAAGAGAGTTCTTAAGTTTCGGACTTCTTAGTTGGTTATGGGTTAGTAGTGGCAGTAAGTAAGGTTTAGAGAATCAGCCGGATGCTGGGTAAAATCTTAACACTATACGATCACGCATTAGTTGTAGAATTATATTAAATTGTAGAAATTTAGTTTGTCTTGTGATTCCTTAATCACTACCTCCTTACTTGGTGTTGCAGGGTTTACTTGTTCAAAAGGCGAGGGTAAACACATTCCTATACATACATATTGCAAACAGGAAGGGTTATCTAGTTTCAAACGCGAGAGTAAACGCATTCTTATACATACATACTGCAGACAGGAAGGGTTTACTAGTTCAAAACGCGAGGGTAAACCCATTATTATACATACATGTTGCAGACAAGAAGGGTTTACTAGTTCAAAACGCAAGGGGCAAACCCATTATTATACATAGATATTGCAGACAGGAAGGATTCATTGCTACGTATTATATTATTTTGATTTTAGTTTCTTTCAATGCAAATGGCAGCGTTGA
The DNA here is from genome assembly GCA_029582155.1 of Panopea generosa. Lineage (NCBI taxonomy): Eukaryota > Metazoa > Mollusca > Bivalvia > Adapedonta > Hiatellidae > Panopea > Panopea generosa. Next base: position 90,584,572 of record CM055896.1, read on the forward strand.
ATTGTACTTGAAACCTCGAAGGAATTGTATTGCGTAGCGAGGAGAGGTCATTACGAGAAAGTTTTTTTTTTGGCTAAAGGCGTTTGGAAGGTTTGGCAGCTGAAACGTTTAAGAATAACTTTTGTGCTTTGGTGTGAAGATGTTAATATGAAACCGTTCTTAAACATGTAAGTTTAGCTTTTATACTGGAACCGAGCAATGCTCCATGCGTATACGTTGGTTTGAGATTTTTGAATTTGAAACAATTCTCAAACATATGCATTTCATATGCTGTCTTAACAGCTGGACTCAATATATAAAACAGTGTTGAACAAGAGTAAGTCCTACATTGCTTAAGTTGAAACATTAAACTGTATAAAGATGGTTCGTTTGGTCATTTATTTGAACCCATTTTATTTTGTTTGATATTAACGAATCATGGAACAAAAAGCCTGAAGAAAATGTATATATTATATAGTTTTAACGATATTTTAACATAATAACAACATAATAATCCAGTGAATACATAGACTTGGATTTTGTGACGAAGGAAAGCAAACTCTAATGAAATCTTCTTTCCTGATATTAACATGCAAACTTAAACAGTCATATGATTTTAAAAAATAATTGATCACTAAAAGATGAATGATAGTATTAACATAAATATAGTGGACAACGTATACAAGAAGTTACCATTGTTTCAAATAAATATATACCTGTGTATAAGGTAAGAATATTCTGGTAAAGTCAGAATGGTTAACGGCTCTATGAGCAGTACGTATTGTCAGTTTATTTCAACACAAGTTGCAAGGGATCTGCTCGAAATCTTCAACGTCAAAATGAGCTAGAAACTGCAGAGGAGCTTAATTGTGTTTAGTGAAAAAATAAAAATACAATAAAGATTGACGCTGGGAAGGCTTGGTGTATAACAATAATGTTTGTGCTGTGTTCTACCATTACCGTAGAACTATCAACGAAAACGTAGAACTGTTCTATACAGCTTTAATGTCTACTTTATTATTACATCTATCGTTTAAACTTTAATGAATTTTTTAACACATATGTACGCTTCAAAACATAGTTCAAACAAGACTACCATCTTAGACCCTACCTATTTTGCCTCTCCTATTCAAAACAGTTCTTACTCCAAACCCAGATGAACTCGCCTACATCCCTGACCTAACTGCTTTCAAAAAGCCCCCACCTATCTATCCAAACTGTCCGCTGGTATCATGCACTCTTATTTTTTATAAAAGTGAAAGCTAATGCATACACAAGTCACGTTTTTCAAGAACATGCTGGAAAAATATTCGGTATCTAAAATTGGATACACGTTTCGCTCTCGACAGCCCGTCACTCATCAGAAGTTTGACCTCTAAGCTCTCGTGATTAGCCAAGTACAGCCCTACTATATAAAATTAACTACTTGTTGTCTCTCCTTAACAAGGACATATCCAGCATAAGTTTAATATTTTGAGTTTAAATATTGCATTATTAAACTAACAAAAACAATCAATTATTGAGTGACAATAAAACTCACAGTGAAACAGCTGGGACAAGCAATGTTTCATGAGCATCGTGTTTTTGGTATGAAGTTTTTAGTATGAAACCGTTCTCAAACATGAATTTAACCTTTGTGCTGAAATTGAGCATTGTTTCATGCGCATTATTTTAGTTTTGAAGATTTAGGTTTGAAACAGTTATCATATGGTGTTGTCTGAACATCTCATCTCATAAAATAGTATTGAACAACAGTTAGTTCAACCCAACAGAAGTTTGAATGAATGAATGAATGAATGAATGGTGTTTTACGGCACGTCGACACATAAATAGGTCATTTTGTGCGCGCAAAGATTAATGAATGTGATGACAAAAATAATTATATTAAATAAATATGGTTAAAATTTATTAAAACTATTTACAAATAAATAAATGAAATTATTTACAAATAAATAAATAAATGAAAACATCAATTAAATACAGGGACATCAACGATATACTAAATCATTTAACCCGTCAACGGGTTTTAAACTAAAAATGTTTAAACAGTTTAACCTCTTTTAAAAAGGCAAATATACTGGTTACATTAACTTTATCAAAAAGCTCTTTCATACTATCAACCCTGTAGTACTTCGCTCTCATTAGAGCAAAGTCAACACAGTCGATAGGTATATGCTTAACAGTAAGCGGTGCAAAACAGGGCACACACTCTGGGACAGAAGTTTGAAACCTGTTTTTTATATGCACTACTGAATTTTCATAATCGGTCACATGGATTTATTGATGTTCTGTATCGAACACGAGTTAATAAACTTTATATTTTAATATTTAATCTAATAAAACAATTATTAGGCATATTGTCGGAATATTTCATTTTAATAAGTATTTAACTGTTTTTTTAATTTCAACACCGGCAAAAATTCATTGTACGTCGGACATTTGCATGGATTAATGCATTCTCGATCCCATTGACCTTATGTGATGTATTAGTAAATACACAAGAAAACATCCACAACCTCATATTTAATTTGATGCATTTGTATCAGAACGTTAACATTGTCCAAAGGTACTTTAAATTATATTTTCTAACAATAAGTGCAATGAATTTGTTCAATAGATTTATATCAAGATATAAAGTTTACAATCTAGGTGACCGATATGAAAGTTAAGTTGAGTAGATGACAAGTTGATCATATATTGGTATATAACTTCTAACATTGCCACAAAGGCTCTTGATTTTTGGAAGGCTTGGTGTTTGGAACCTATAAGTGTAAATTTAGTGATGCAACTGAGCATGATTCAATGTGCATAATTTTGATTTGAGGTTTTTCAGTTTGAAACTAGCCTCAAACATATGCAGTTCGTATGCAAAAACAAGATGATGCAAAGTGGCGGATAAAGATCGAACGGCTGGAAAAAATCGGAGCACGTGGAAGTACGATAACACCAAACAGGTCTTTAAATAACTATGTTTCATCATACACATGCGTTGTCCAAACCGTAAACATGAGCGTGATTTTCAGTTGTATCTGTTTATTTGCTGTTTGTTTATCTTCATAGTTCTTGCATTCACGTAAAATGCATGTACCATTCTCCCTATTGTTCCTGCGATCCTTATGTTCAAAAATGTGTGTATGAAACGTCAGGCTGACATGTGCATAAAGGAAGTACCGCAGTAGCTTTGCATTTAAGCGTTTCTAATTTTATTGAATGACTATTTTTAATATGCGTTTGAGAATTTGTGATATTAATTGTATAAAGCGAATTAACTTTTAATAAAAGAAAAAAATAACCATTACACTATATATAATCTTATGATATTGATATTATTATTTAATAGCCAGATAGTCACTTTATCGCCGTTTCAGTACATAACATATAATTAGAAACATAAATTGTCTTTAAAATATTTCCAGCTAATTTGGGCAAAGTGTGCTCGTGTTTAACCCTGCATGATATGTCAATTAGTTCATTTAGTTAAAATTTAAAGTGAGTTTAAGTCGCTAACCTGCATAAACATGTCATGAATTTTCAAATTTTAAATAATTTAAACCTCATGTAAAAATCAAAGTCCCTTTTGTTAACCCCATTAGACCATAGCCGCTTTATTTGAATGGAGTGCAAACCAATGGGCATATAGATCATTTACACTTAAAATGAACAAGTTTGATTTTTTTTTGTTCATGAGTAAAATATATTATTATTCCTTTTTCTGCTACTGCTTACCCCTATGAATATTTAATCCACTTTAAAGCATCCAGTTCCAACTGATATGATTAAATAATACGCCAGATATCCGATGAATTTAATAATTTCTAAGATATATTATATAAATATTATTGTCTCTTTTCCATATCATTCCTTCGTAAATATCAACCTTTTTACTGGGCCCAAATATATCATTGCCACTTCATTTGATCAAACGCGAAACTACTACTCATTACGATTGTTTATTCCAAATATGAAAAATGACTGGTCGGTTCTTGAGAAAAGGATTTTTGAAATTTCACAATTGTATCCTGACTGAGCCTATGCTGACCTGTTATTGATATTAAATACCAATTAAGAATCAAGTCTCAAATTCTATGACTAAGCAATGTTTATTACTCAAGATTATTAAGACATTACCTAAATTATATGAGAAAAATAGAATGCTCCAACGTAAATATTAAAATTGCATTACTGTACCCCAATATATCATAAGATGTTATTTGCACAAACTTAAAACCCCTATTTATAAAGATCATTTAAACAAAATATGAACAACTTTGGCTCATCATTTTTTGAGAAAAAGACTTTTACACTTGAACTGAATCTCCCAACAGTCGGGCTGTGTTCAACTTAATATGCTGATCGTCTGACTTTTACTGTTGTTGAGATAGCGACGCTAAACAACAACATACACCAAAATCATTCCATTCTATAATATTTAAAATATTTTAGAAAGTTTATATCCAACCAAAATGCTGATTGGATTAAATTAAGATATTTAATCGCATAAAATGTCAATATAAATTGATGATTGTATCGACTATTTTCTGAAGGAATAATAAACATACTGTCATTTAATGTCGAGTATTTACTTAGACACGGACGTTGCAGTGATTCTATAACTAATATATGACGGCAATTATAACATTCAATAGGATATAAACGAACAATTAAAGAAAATGAAATTATAAATAAAAATAAAAAAATATTAAAGCATTTAATGTTAAAATTGCTGGGAATGTTCCGGACAATCAATGTCAATAACGTACTCTTCATGATTTTAACAGTTATAGGGTGTAACATTAAACATTTTCTCGTTCACTTCTGTATTTCTTTTGACTTTTGATTTACATGTATGTACATATTATAATTCTTATTTTCCGTCTTACCACCAGACATTTGTTTTATTTTACAGTTTTAGGGACCAAGTATTTGATAACAAACAAAACAACAGAAGAAATATACAACAGAAACAACTTATTTTCTCAGATATAAATGAGCCTGAAACTTCACACTATGACACCTATATAAAACCAATATGACTACGAAATAAATGAATCTAGAGTATTGTTGTCCAAGTTTCTAGGAATAAAACTAAACGTGGACAAATAAATGACAAACTCATACAGTTACATATATACTTTTAGCTTAAATGACTCATTGTTGCCCGGCATAAGACCCGTTCTTAAGTCCTCTCACATAGTGTGCACTGAACAATTCTACTTGCTCATGTTATCTCATGTCTACTTTACAATACAAGACGTTATTGACTGCTTAATTCTTGATATCAATAGCAGTGGTCAACAATATATATCCGAACATGTAATGTATGTGTTGCAAACTGCACAGAGAATTTAAAATCAAAGATTATCCATTTCCAATAGATACTTTCCGACTAAAGTTTGCCGTGAGATATATTATTTGGTACATTTATAAAAAATATACACTGAACATTCAAGTACGGTCGATAGTCCTAGAGCAAAAAGCTAATTCGCATTATTGGTGCATAAAAACTGTATCCATCTAAATACCTTTGATCTAGTCTTCAGACGTATTATCTTCTTATGGCGGATCTAGCGATAGGTAGTTCATATGTATTCATATTTGTTTCCAACATTAAACAGACTAGTGTAAATATTGTTAAATATTTCAAAAGAAACAATAAAAATATATCAATTCAGAACAAACATATGTTTTGAGAAATTATTATATTAGTTGTGTTTTTCTGACATTGAAAGGTTGCAGCAAGGTGAAAATACGACATATGTATTTGCACCAAATATACTTTATAGAATAATTAAATTTCATTTTGTGCTTCTGTTTGAGAAAGGTTGTATCTTTATTTGAACGATATCACCATACATTCACTGATATGGTGCCCGAAATCCTATGAGTATATTTGCTAAATATAGCAAGTATATTAGGGTTTGGGCCCAATGTATGTGATTATATAACATAATTAGTATGCTAATCAGTCAATACCTTGAATATTAGAATCATTGAAGCCTTTGTAGGATGTATGAGGTGATGGGTTTTCAGCTGATGTTTTCATAAACAACCAATTTAAATACATTTTCTCTAATTCTTCCATGAGGTATATAATTAATAGAAACATAAATTTGAGCTATCGTTATTCTGTGAAACGCATTATAAGACCCTTGTTCGAGATTGATGGATCTGTCCGCGACGATCCGACCAACTGTGACAAATTGCGTCAATATATTTGATTTTGCGCCGCGTCTTTAACTATAGAATTGTAATAATGAATGAAATGTTTTTCGTGAATAACTTTAAAGCAGTTTATTTCCACTGATAAAATAATGAACAAAAAGCTTAGATCATGATAAGTTAATAAATACGTCGGACCAAATGTTTTAAAATGCGAATCCATTGTGAAAGGATGAATAAATCACATTTTTATGTTGCTACAACGGATTGTGCACGTATACAACTAATTTAAGTAATTTGTAATTTAAGCTCGAGACAGTATGAACAAAAATGTGTTAAATGATTCAAAGACGTGGACTCCGCTTATAAGTGTTAGTTTGACGGTAAATTCGGTGAAAAAATGAGAATTTTCCATTCGGTGAAATGAGAAAAAGTTCCCCTTTAACTTCCGGGTAGTGATTATTTGTAACAAAACAGTTCTTAAACTTTCCTGCATGTCCATGCATGAATGCCAACTAAAATCAATGATAAAAAGAAATATAAAAAAAATCTTTCATCTTTTTCCCAACTTTTCTCACTCACGCGGAATGAGCAGTCTGGTAAAATAAAGTGTTTTTCGTGAATAACTTGTAAGCAAATGATTTCCACTGATCAAGTAATGAACAAAAGAGTTAGATGAAGTAAGTGGTTAGCGAAATACGTCAAGCAAAATGTTTTACAATGCGAATCCAAGGCGAAATGATGAAAAAAATATCATTTTTATTTTGCTGGAACGGGTTGTGCACGTGTACAAGTTTCATTTGTAGTTTTAGCTGAACACAGTATGAATAAAAAATGTGTAAAATGGTACATGGAGTTGAACTCGGCTAATAATTGTTAGTTTGAACGTTAATTTGGTGATAAAATGAGTATTTTCCTTTTGGTGAAATGAGAAAAAAGTTCCCCTTTAACCCTCGGGTAGTGATTGTTTGTACAAAAAAACATTTCTTAAGACTTCCGGTATTTACATCTGTGTAATTGTACTAAAATAAGTCCAATTTTAGTCAAACTGTCTTTATACTTATTACATGTTGATGAAATAACTCAAAAACCGTTATAGGTTCCTTCACGGTCCTTTCTATAAAACAACTTAGTGGTTAAGTACTGTTTTTGCTATTTGGCAGTTTGTCACGCCGCAACGAAGGAGAGACGAAATTAAGGTCTTGCTTTTCCGGCGACGGCGTCAAACATTAATATTTAGCTCCATCGTTAAGTTTTCGTTTTTACACTATTTCTCAACAAGTACAATTATTGCTATGACACTCATACTTGGATCATAGTTACAACTAATGCCCTGCATCACATTATATACTGCAAATGCTGAGTGTGACCTACATTTCACGGTCCATTGACATTGTTTGATGCTGAATTTTGCATATACCTCAACGTTAAGTTTTCATTTTTACACTATTTCTAAATAAGCACTTTTTTTTTTTAAATATGTTTTGTTTAGAAATACTGGTTATTTTTTTGATTTATTTTTTTATTATTATTTAGAAATACTGGTTAAAGTTTTGTAAGCAACTACCATGAAGTTCATATCTCAAAAATCACTAAACGTAGTTGGTCGAAACTTCACACAATACTTCCTACAATTTGTCTTAGTCATTAAACCTACTACATTAACAAAGTTAGATAACTTTTGCATGAATATAACATTTGATTTTTTTACCACCCATGTGTGTATTAACGGTCAAAGCGGACACGGCGAGATATATCATTCGCGGAATTCTTGTCGTTTCCTATATCTTTATTATACAAGTGAAACTATTATCAACACTTTCTGATGAGACTGATACATGGTCATAATAATTTGCTACTTTAATGTCACACCCGCCGTTCAGTATTTTAAGTACTTTGATTTTTTCGTAGGATAGTGCAGAGATACAGAAGACCCTTTTGTAGCGTCCCTAGTTATTTTGAATGCCCGGTGTAAAGCACCAATACATGGGATCTCAACTTTTGTCTCATCCGAAAGACTGATAAGATTTTTTAGTTAGCAGAGTCAAACTGGTAAGTATAAAGCACTATTATGAAGCTTAATTGAGCGACAAAATTGTCGCAAACAATGCTCAATGCCACAAGCGTTACTCAATAGTAAAAAAATCAAACCATGGCGAAATGACCGAGTAAATCTCGATACTTGCCAGATCGATATTGAATTTCCATTTCTGATCATGGTCGAAACTCAAATGTGTCGAAATGAAATAGATATGAATATCAATCTCAGACCTTGCTCGATATTCACCCGTTCGATATTGAATATCGATGTCAGATCTTGGTCAGATATGTTGATATATAAAGATTACATTTATATCAGACCTGGCTCGATGATCACCAGTTCGATATTGAATATCGGTGTCGGATCTAGGTCAGATATGTTGATATAAAAAATAACATCAATATCAGACCACGCTCGATGTTCAGCCGTTCGATATTGAATATCGGTGTCGAGTCTAGATCAGATATGTTGATATATAAAAATAACATCAAAATCAGACCTGGCTCGATGTTAATCCGTTCGATATTGAATATCGGTGTCGGATCTAGGTCAGATATGTTGATATATCAAAATAACATCAATATCAGACCTGGCTCGATATTCACCAGCTCCACAATAAAATTCCATATCAGATCTAAGTCAAATTTAAATAGGTTGACAGAAAAATAAATATCAGACCTGGTTCGATATTCGCCGGCAAAATTTTAAATATCGATGTCAGACCTTATTCGAAATTTGCATCTGTTCCATTTTCATGGTAATTCAAAGACATATTTAATTAAACATCCAGTTCACAATACAATAGTCAAGTATCACGAACGCAAAAAAAAATCCGAATTTTAATATTTATACTGGCAAGGACTTATACAGAGACAAAATGCATTCACTCACGTATTGTCGAAGCTCGTGTCAATGTCGTTAGCACAATTTGCATACTGGTACTAATATGAACACAATCTCATCCTCACACAACCTTATTTCATTCATGTTTTCTAATCTCTCTCCATTTCCACAATACTTCTCTCAATCTTTTCTATCCCCGCCGTCTGACCATATCTTTCAATGCCCCAATCCCACATTGCATCTTATTCCATCTTTAACCCGCCTAACTCCATCCCTTCTCGCTCACACACTCACTCACTCATTGAAATTGATTCATAATTGACACTATAAAGACGGATAAAGGGTCAGTGCCGACAGTCACAATCAGATAAATAATTATTGAACAGGATATATGGAGTCACATGGAAAGAAAGACAGAGACAGGGACAGAAACAGAGAACGAGGCAGAGGCAGGGACAGAGACACAAACTGTGATAACTTTTAACATTTTATCCTAGAGGAATAATATGTGCTTTCGTTTACGGGCAAATCATTTACTCAAACTTTACTGCCAAAACGTGTACGACAGATTCGAGCAATAAGTTCTTAACAATATTATTCACGGCGAATAAGGAATCAAATTAGTTCATATTTTTAAGATTTCATCCTCCTGAAATAATATCAGCATATGTCTAAGATCGGTGGCACTTGTCATGCAAAATTGTTCATTGTATACTAGATGGTTCACCAAATTATTAAAAAGTTCCAGTTCCAGTTCATAATTCGAATTTTTAATTCCAGTCCAAATGAAAATGAAAGAGTCTTATAGATACAGTATTGCTTTAAAACGTTTAAAATCGCCAGAAATTTCCATTCCTTTTTTTTGCATTGAATAAGGAATAGGGAATTTATACGCGGCCGACATGGAAACAAAATATTTTGTCAAAATCTCTAAGTTATATTTTAAGTCATAATATTTTTACAATTTATAGGCGTATTTCTTAAAATAAGTAGACTTTATTTTTCGTCAAGATTAATGATATATAGTAGGTTTCATTAATAAAATATTTAAAAAAATCGGTAGCTACCGATTTCGGATCAGCTTTGTCTAATCAATTTTACACTGCAAAGTATCTCTATAAAATCATTTATACTTAATTAAATTTAATTTAATTAGTGAGTATTACTATTATAGTTGAATAAGGAATATGGATGTGAAGATGTATTTCCTTGTACCTTATTCGAAAAAGGAGTAGGGAATAAGGAATAAGAAACTAACTTTACTCTCATCTGCAATTGTAACTCCAGAAATGTAATTTACATAAATGAAGTTCCCGGTACATGTAATCTTAATATCAATTTACTATGAATAAAAATTTAAAATGTTTGTTAAAAGGATCACCATGTTACCACAGGTTACCTGCCGTTCCTGCTGACTGTCCTATATGTAGCGTGTATTGGTCACCTGACAGAAAGAAATTCTGAAATGTCTCGTACGCAGTAGTACCATCAGCAGCCTGCAAGTCCAATCTCAGCTCAGTTTGACCATGAGATGCCATTTCTTTAACGTATGAAAGACCTTTAATATTAAATATATCATGATCATTTTTTTAATATGTTTTACTGTGTATACATAAATGAGTTATTGGTCCCTTGTAACTCAATACTGTATTTTTTATTTTAAACTTATTTATTTGACTTCGATTGTGAAACGAGTATTTACACCAAAATCACGCTCGAAGAATTGTATCTTTTAAACGAAAGGGAATATTAGCGAATATTCATAATAGTAGATAAACCCAAAAATGCCGCCACAATGATCAGACGTGACTTATTACTATTAGTCACTGGGCAAAGGCATGGCTAGTTACTGCTAATCCTACAAAAAATGAATCAATTTAATATGACATTATAATTGGAATATACAGGCATAGTATATAAATATGTGTGGCAAACATAGTGTAAGTTAATAAACGTTATACAATCGAGGGAAACAAAAACTTGACAATTATCTGTTAATAGCATCAATCTTATTCAACAAAATAAGTCTTGTTTAGTAGATAGAAATGTTATTATCGTTACAATAATGTGAAAATAATAGACATACAATTTAAACCAATACAACAAATAATCAAGATATAAATGTTTCTAGGAAACAATATAATCAAAACGAAATTGTTAAAGAGAACAGGTATTACTATTCACATAAATGTAAGATGCATTCAAGTTATTAACAAGCGTGTTCATTAGGAATATCTTACACTTGATTTATACGCAAACAGTCAATTTCAAAGATGAAACTTATTACAATAATTGTAACTATCTAGATCATGTCTGGTGGAAACTGTTATTGTTTATCGCAAAACTTGCTATTTTCTCCGATATTTGAATTAGAATTTACCATTACGAACTATACCGGGAAGAAGAACGTTATGGTACACAGGACAGCATTCAATTACCCAGTCATGGTACTTAAATGGATACATATATGGACAAATTTTAGAAAGATGCCAACATCTAAATACTAATGATTGTGTTGTTGTTTTGTATATCGGATGAACGGATTGAAAGAATATGTCGTTTGAAGTAATTGTTTGCGGACAAACGGACGGCGGACGAAGAGCGATTACAACAGCTTGCATTGAACCTTCGGATCATGTAAACTGAATGACGCAAAACAAAATGCAGTAAATTGAAAAATGAAGAATTAAACCCACAATGGCATCTTCTACAGACATGGTATTCTGGGGGTTCATGGTTTGACCCCACAACACCGTATTTACCCAACAATGACAGTCTGTACAGATAGATGACCCCTTAAAGTAGCATGAGCATATACGGACAGACAAAAGGACGGGCTAAAGCGATCACAGGTGATAATTCCGTATTCAATGGGGTTTGAAGCCGAAGTGCTCACCAATTCGCCGATGACACAATATAGTTCTGCATTAATAATATAAATGATTCATAATATTCTTTCCAGCTAAAACGAAATACAGTAGGAGCGTAGAGAAAATGTGTTTGAAAAACACTTACATAATATAAATGTATTATTTATTTTTGCAATAAATGTAATATAGGTGTGCATATGTTCGGTTTATGTCTATGTAATTGAACTTGACTGTGTTATTGAGAAGTTTTTACCTAACCAAAATTCGCCATGTAGGTCACCAAAACCATACTGGTAGTCGCTGAAATTTCGGTAAAAATCAACACTGCCATTAAATCTGTGTTGGAACACCTGAAATGATGAATTTTTGTATCAAAACATGTGTGGTGGCCATATAATTCGCCGCTTACTTGGTGTCGTAATTATTTTATGCTCTTTACTCATGAAGCTTATACAATATGACTTTAGTATATAATACGGCTAAAAACCGACGTTAAGGCGTGTGATTGATGTTGCATTAATATAAATCCATAAAAGCTCTGTTTCTAAACAGTAATTGATATTCGATATGTATATATCACTGCTTTATTTTGTTGTATGTGTGATAATTAGTATTATATACACAAACACAATATCTTTTATTGTACTTAGAAATGTATGGTACAGCATATTTCTAGCAAAATGTATCCATTGTAAACTTACAGTCCATCCTCCACCATCCGTGTCCATATCGCAATAAACCTGTATTAGCTTTGAACGTGGTCGCACAGTGTAAATTCCACTTCTTCTGTCAATGCCCCATTTTAAAATATCGTGGCAGTCGAAAGGTTCTGTAATATATTGACAGTTAATATTGATATATTCTAAGCTATGGTAAATAACATGTATAAAACATGGCTAGTAACTTAGTAAATGCACATGTGTATTATAGCAGTAAGCGCCTTTTATTTCTATTATCTCTATTCGTGACGTATATAACATTTATATATCTGGATCTGATGATCTATAACGGCATCCGTGTTATGCACGATGAACACCAATCGTTGGCTATATATTGTATATATCATCGCAATGCTTGCCGGCGCAAAGAAACTTACACAATAATTCTGGCACTAGCCTATAGTCAGCTCGAACCTGAGACAGTTTCAGAGAATTATTGTCATGCACACATGGGATTGAATTGATATATTAAATATCTTACGTTGTAGGCTGCGCTACGTTTAAATCAATGATAAATCGATTCATAGTTATATCATCTACTGATAATAACAGCACTCATACTCCGGAAAGTCTTACGCACATTGGCTAAGCATGCTGTCCAATTAAATTTGCATTTTATCGTATAGAAATGGCTGTATATGTGAATACATATCGGCAGAGTTCAAACTTTCTTTATGACGAGTAATTAGTTAAAATAAAAAGCATGCTAGTGATTTTATTCATTACTCGTGCCCAAGGAGTCATATTAATATAACACTATAATTGTTAAATTCACAGGCATTTATCACAAAAATCGACAAACATATTACTGAATTAATTGAAGGTGTAAAAGAAAGATATGTGGAACGGAAACTCATATCAATATATGCATGCTTGTAGATGACCGATACATTAACAACGTAACGACCAACAAACTGATCAACTAAAGCCGCATTAGGATTGAACAGATCTACGGTGCATTCTCAAAAAAAGTGCAACAGTGTTGCGTTCCTTGCATGGTATTCTATCGAAAAAATAGCTAAGTGTAGACTTAAGGTATTAGATCTGTAATGGTTAATATCGTAACCATGCCTAAATTTGGTGTCTGAGTTATCACCATCCTATGACGGATGTATTTCTGAAATTTTAGAAGATTTTACCGTCTAAAATGAAAATTATTTAAATTTTAAGTGTCAAATGCCTATAACCTCAAAACGGCAAAAAATGAACAACTACAAAACACAATGAAATGGCTATAATGTTCATATATATATATATATACTATAAATAATATATAAAAGGCATTTTTACATCACATCAACACCGCTGAATAGACTAACCCTAAGGAAACTAACATATCTTAATTCATGTTTTATAAATCTTAAAAATTCTTACACTACCCCCACTTTCGAATTGTTACTTTTTTCACAAAATATTCCAAAACTTCATATTTTAAAATGTTCTAGCATCATTTCTATTATAATTAACCGCTATGTTGTATGCCAATATTTTCCACATTGTTAGAAGTGAGAAATGCAAAATATAAACAACTATTACCGTCTTGTTTTCTCATAATATGGTATTTTATAAGATATGTATCAAAATAAAAAGCAGCCACTTTAGCGACATAGTGTTTTTTTTTCAACATCTACTTACAGCGAATAGATAATGTGTACTTGTTAAATATTGTATTTAGGCAACTGTTTTTATTAAAACAATATTGCTGATGTAATTACACATAAGAAACTATGTTCATACTCTTATAGCTTGACTGGAATGTTTAATAAATTTAAAATATTACCCCACCCGCCCAAAAAAAAATTTTTTTTTCTCCAAAAATTGTGACAAAAAATTATTATTTTCTAATATTTTAGCCCCACCACTATCACAAAACCCTTCTTATATTGTATATCGAACTATACTACATTGTTAAAAGTAATAAATGCACGAAAATAAAACAAACCTTTGCCATAACCGTTGCCAAAGGGTGAAATATTTTATAAAAATTAGGAACCTACATTTTCATCAAACCCTGGATCCTTTCTATTGAAAGCTTTAAATGTTAGGTGTAGATATTGCTAATAGAAATATTTTATATAAACTTTGTTTTTTATCTTTAGTAATAATTATGTATTTATTGGTTTCACTTGGCAAATGATATACAAAATTAGAACTGTTAGCTACAACAATAAAATATATTTGGAGTGGGTGGGGGTCAGGTGTTGGAATTTCTATCTAAAAAAAATGGTTGTGTTTGCAACACGTGTATGTCTTTAACATTTGAATGCGCTGAACAAACCATCTCGGAAAATAAAAATAAAAATATAACAAAAAATTGAGCGCCGGTCAGGACCGAACCCACGAACTCTATTCTGCTAATCCAACGCTCTAACCTCTTTACTAACGACACCACAACGTCCGTAGAGTTACAATTAATTTAGATATATGAAAAGTAAGAAATTGTGACGCTTACACTAACATTACGGTTTTGAAATGACAAAAACAAATGTGACATTCTGTGTTGTTGCGCAGATTTATCGATATTTTACCCACAAGATGGTACGCGAATTCGATTTTATACCCACATGATAGATGTGGTCAACATTGATATCATAGTCGTTATTTGATCTGTTTTCTTTTTATTTTGAACAACAATGAATGAATGAATGGTGTTTTACGGCACGTCGACACATAAATAGGTCATTTTGTGCGCGCAAAGATTAATGGACGTGATGATGACAAAAATATATTAAATAAATACGGTTAAAAATGTATTAAAACTATTTACAAATAAATAAATGAAAATTATTTACAAATAAATAAATGAAAAAAAACAACAACAAATAAGTGAACAAGGTCAATAATATAATAATTGTACTAAAAATGATTAAAAAGCTTAACCTCTTTAAGGAAACCAAATATATGTGAAACATCAATTTTATCAAATAATTCATTCATACTGTCGACTCTGTAGTATTTTTCTCGCATTGGAGAAAAGTCCACACAGTCGATCAGTATGTGCTTCACAGTAAGCGGTGCAAAACAGGGCACACACTCTGGAACAGGTTCACGTTTTAAAAGATATGAATGTGTACAGCGCGTATGCCCAATTCTACACCGAGCTAATACAATTTCTTCTCGACGAATACACCTATTGCTAGGATGCCATTCGCCAAGTTTTGGTTTAATAACATGTAATTTGTTATTTATAGCAAGATCCCAAGAGGACTGCCATGACCTAAAAATATATTTATTAATATGAGATTTAAAATCTGTAAAAGGCAGTTTAAAAGTAATAATATTCAAGCTTAAGGCTGCTTTTGCAGCCTTATCAGCTTTATCGTTTCCTCGAATTCCTGAATGGCTAGGAAGCCAGCAGAAAACAATAGTATTATCTTTACATAGAACATTGTATTTATTTAAAAGTTGAAGAACAAGAGGATTATCATCTTTCATGCCATCTATGGCTTGAAGAGATGAAAGTGAATCAGAAAATATAATAAACTGTTTTTCCTCAGAATCATTAATGTAGTCCAATGCCAAATCAATGGCTTTGAGTTCAGCTGAAAAGATGGAGGCTCCGTTTGGTAATCGGCTCTTTGAGGTGTGCTGTTCTGTAACAGCAGCTGCAGCCACGGTTTCTCCATCTTTAGAACCATCTGTATATATGTGACAATAATGATTATAAGACGATTTGATTTCATTAAATTTACTTTGGAAGATAGTGGAGTCTGTTTCAAATTTTTTGTCTTTACAAAGTTCAAAAATTATTTTTGGTTTCTCCAAAGTCCATGGTGGTATTTGTGAGACTTTGTACTTAGCAATTAAATTAAGATCAATATTGGCTTCGGTTAGTTTTGGTTTGATCCGGAGACCAAAAGTTCGAATAGCTTTAGGTTTTTTATCAAAGAGAGTTTCATAATTTGGGTCAAAAGTAAGATTAAAAGCAGGATTAGATGGATTTGAATGAAGTTTAATTGCATATTGAAGAGCCAGTTTTTCACGTCTTAAATACAACGATGGTTCATTTGCCTCTACATAAAGACTGTCGGCAGGGGACGTACGAAAGGCACCAAGGGCGAGTCGTAGTCCTTGGTTGTGTATAGGATCAAGCATCGCTAAGTAAGACTTGCGAGCTGATCCATATACAATAGAGCCGTAGTCCAATTTTGATCTGATTAGAGAACTGTAAAGTCGAAGTAAAACTTTACGATCTGCACCCCAATTAGTATTGGCAACAACTTTTAATAAATTTAGTGCTTTATTACACTTTGTCTTAAGATATTTAAGATGAGGAATAAAAGTAAGTTTACGGTCAAAAATAAGACCTAAAAATTTTGTTTCCTCAACAACAGGTATAGGTGTCCCATCTAACGTTAGATTGGGATCATCGTGATGTTTACGTAGTTGACAAAAATGCATACAATTTGTTTTAGACTTAGAAAATTTAAAACCGTTTTCATCAGACCAAGTCTGAAGTTTATTAAGGCATTGCTGTAGTTGCCTTTCAATAGTTTTCATATTTTTTGAACGGTAACAAATTACAAAATCGTCAACATATAAAGAGCAATCCACACCAGGATTTATACTCTTAACAATATTATTAATTTTAATATTAAAAAGTGTGACAGACAGAATACTGCCTTGTGGGACGCCCATCTCCTGTTTGTGAACATCGGAGAGGTTTGTTCCCATTCGGACTTGAAACTGTCTATCATCTAAAAAGTTTAAAATAAATGTAGCTAAACGGCCACGAAGGCCCATATTATGAAGATCTTTCATAATGCCATACTTCCACGTGGTATCGTAGGCTTTCTCCAAGTCAAAAAATACAGCGACTAAATGTTCTTTCTTTATGAAAGCCTCCCTAACAAACGATTCAAATCTAACTAAATGGTCTGTAGTGCCCCTTTGGCGTCGGAATCCACTTTGATATTTAGTAATTAAGTTGTTGGATTCCAAGAACCAAACGAGGCGACCATTAATCATACGTTCCATGGTTTTACAAACACAACTTGTCAAAGCAATTGGACGGTAATTAACTGGATCCGTGTTATCTTTTCCAGGTTTGGGTACCGGAATAACGATAGCTTCCCTCCAAGACTCGGGGAAGTTTCCAGTCACCCAAACAGAGTTAAATATATCAAGTAGAATTAATAAGGACGATTCGGGTAAATGTTTTAAAAGTTGATAATGGATATCGTCCGGACCAGCTGATGTATCATGTGCCTTCTTTAAGGAATTTTTCAATTCATTCAAAGAGAACTTCTTATTATATTTTTCTGAATTATTTGATTTGAAGTTTAGTTTCTGCTTTTCAGTCTGATGTTTATGTTTTAAAAATTTTGGATTGCAATTAGTGGTAGATGATTTTTTTGAAAAAGTATCTGCCAAAGTATTAACGATGTCTTTGGCAGATGTGGCAGTATGATTTTCAGTTTTTAAATGGTTAACGCAACCTGGAGTACCCTTACCGTTGATTTTTCGGACCATGTCCCACGCCTTCTTAAGGGAAGTACGAGAATTAAGCCTAGAGACATAATCTCTCCAGGACTTTCTCTTACTCTCCTTAAGAGTACGTCTTGCTTTCGCACGAAACACTTTAAAATTGTCTAAATTATGTTGTGTAGGTCGTAAATTAAATTGACTTAAAGCTTTTTTACGATCCTTGACTGCATTCTTGCAGTCATCATCATACCATGGTTTTTTAGGGCGTTTTGGATTTGTCGAGGTTTTGGGGATAGATTTTTCTGCTATACTGTATAATATTGATGAAAACTGACCAGCAGGATCATCCGTATCGTTAAATAAATCAGGCTTTAACTGTTCTTCGCAAAGAGATTGGAACATATGCCAATCTGCTTTGCGAAGTTTCCATCGTTGATTTCTATCAAGAAGTGGAGGTCCAATATTTTCAAGAAATATTGGATAATGGTCACTCCCGCAGAGGTCATCACCAACACTCCATGAAAAGTCTAACAAAAGTGATGGCTCACAAACTGATAAATCGATGGAAGTTTTCGATCCTGAAGCAGGATGTAAATATGTATGAGATTTATTATCATTATAAAGACATAGGTTATTTTGATTTAAAAAAGATTCAACTTTATTACCTTTATCATTAATGTCTTTACAACCCCATATGTAATTGTGGGCATTAAAATCCCCCAAAAGCATAAAAGGTGATGGCAATTGTGCAATGAGTTGATCGAGATCTTTCGGATCAAGGGTTGCACTTGGTGGTAAATATAAAGAGCAAATTGTAATAACTCTATGCATTGTAACACTAACTGCAACTGCTTGCAGATTAGTGTCTAATGCAATTGTACTGTGTGGGACGTTTCTATTGACAAGAATAGACACGCCACCAGTTGCTTTTTCACCTGTATCACAAATTGTGTTATATAAAGAATACTGTTTAAAAGTAGTTTTATCATTTGACTTCAAAAACGTTTCTTGAAGACAAAATGCAATAGGGTTATGTTCATTTAAAAGTAAACTAATCTCATCATAATTTGGTTTTAAACCTCGACAATTCCATTGTATTATTTTATTTGAATTTGAATCGTTCATTTAGGTGGAAGTATAAGTGCTAAAGGGACTTTTAACTTAACGACCTTGGAGGAATCCGATGATGCATCATCGGTTTCCATATCAAGGTAGGAAAATTTATTTTTCAACCGTATAGAGTCATCAGACTCCTCCGGTTGCTTCCCTGTTACGCATAATTTTGCAGTGGCTAGATGTATCTTAGCCTTCTGCGGAGTAGTTGGACTCTTGGTAATACCAGAGCCCGATGGTTTTGGGGAACTCGGGACATTCCCCGAGTTCTCCGGTTTTGGGGTACTCGGGACATTCCCCGAGTTCGCCGTTTTCTTATTAGAAATAGATGTAAGATTTTTCTTGTTTTGTTTAATATTTGGTTTAGGTTGTATAATTGGTTTAATTACCGGAGTTGAAGTCTGAGTCTCAGATGAGACTTTGGAATTACCAGGAACGACAGCAATATATGGTATGGGATTATCATTAAGCCAGGTAATATCAGTTTGAATTTCCATACATCTTGTGGTCTTTTTCTCAACAACTCTACTCACTTCAGCATATGATTTACCTGAAGGAGCAGATGGAGATTGGAGTTCAACAAGACGTCTGGCCTCTGGGAATGATACTTTATTTTGTAATTTAACTTTTTGAATTTCGCGTTCTTGTTTCCATTTTGGACAATCCCTCGAGAAAGCCCCGTGGTTCCCTTTGCAATTAATGCAAAGGGCGGGTTTTTTACAAGACGAGAATACTGTGTGTCCTTGTTCGCCACAGCGAGCACACAGGGCATCTCGTCTACATCTCTCTCGATGGTGTCCAAACTGTTGACAGTTAAAACAACGAAGTGGGTTGGGTATAAAAAGGTCAACGGGTAAAGATATATAACCGATTTTTACAGATTTTGGAAGGTTTGGAGAATTAAACGTAAGAATAAAAGTATTAGTCGGTTTTATATTGCCATCTTTCCTGGTATTAATTCTGGTCACCTCTGAAACTCCCTGTGGTTTCAAATTGACACTCATCTCCTCAACAGTACATTGTTCCAGTTGCCTGGAACGAATGACTCCTTTGGAGGAGTTGAGTGTAATATGAGGACGGACTTCTACAGGTATGTCAACAAATTTTTTTAATGAAAGGAGATTGTCAGAATTACTTTTTTTCTGACATTCAATCAAAATCTTATCAGATTTGAGCTTTTTCACCTCTCGCGGCTCACCAGCAATACCAAGTATTTGCTTGTGAATCGCAAAAGGTGAAAGCTTTGTTACTGGTCTAGATGGATCTGTTGATGTAACTGTTAAAAATCTTGGCCAATTAGTTGAAGTCAATAAATCGTCATCTGATTCAGTCTCCACTGAATCGTGTCGAGCACGTTTCAGAACAGACTGAGCAGGTGTAGGTCGTTTTGTAGTATCGTTTTGGTGTCTTTTTTTGGAAGCCATAATGAGTTTGTGTTTGTTTCGTTGTTCACGTTTCTCACCCGCCTCGGAGCCCAACAAGGGGACACATGCTGTGGATATCCGACAGACATGATGCCAAGAATACGTGGACAATATACTCCAGCAAAGTAATACATCAGATCCCGCATACCACCCGATGGATGTAAATTCAAGTCCCGACAAGACAAGAACCGCACCAACATCCATCTAAAATGGCATACGTATAACCATATAGCATTTCACTTTACAAGATTAGCCCATAAGCCATGATAGTTTTCAAGAATTTGAGAGTAAGATAACTAATATATATATTCATAGAAAATAAATATAGATAAGTAAATGAGAATGGAAAAAATCAATGGGGATGAAATAATGGAGAAAGGATGATACATGACAAAATATAATCCAAGAAAAATATCATGACAGACCGATTGATCAAGACCGGGCCCATCCGACCTCCCGTCTTGACTTGAAATCCGGACCAAAGTGGTGTGTTGCGTCGCAGACTCCTGCGGCGCTCAACCACCAGGACTCCTTCATCCAACCGCACGGGTCGCCACCCACGGTCAACAGGTGGGTTCCTTTTCGGGGAGGATCTTACCCCTCTGCTTGGAACGAGCAGTCGGTAAATTCTAATCCCTACCGACAGGGGGGTTGAACAACAACCTCGATGACGAAAATTTGTTTTAGCTTCTTCTTCCATGATGGAAAATCCAATGTGACGTCACTTCACGTGAAAAAACACCTTGTCAATGTGACAATTTTACTAAATTTAGCCACCACAAATGGTTTTCCGGCTGGCGGAAATTCGTTCCAGAAAGTAACGATTGATCACGGTGTTAGTCGATTTCTACCGAGAACATTACAGACCTAATACCATAAGACTGAGAAATTCTTTCAAATAATTGATTTCATTGTTTATTATGATTTGAACAATCTGTGAAGATTAGCAGGCGGTGTTAATTCCTTAGACCTGGGTTTTCATAGCATGTTATTTCAGATGGGACGGGAATCATCATACCTCTCAGAGAGACTCATGAATGAGCTTCTTACTAACTTTGACGAAGCCATTTAAGGTGGACATTATTTGACAATGATATGTAGCATTAAGTTAAATCATACGGAACAGTCCAATTAACCACCAGCAGCACCGTTACTTCTGTAAATGGACTATACGTACTTGACAGAGAATCTGCTTCGAGTGTGTAGAATGTTTCGAAGATTAATAGGTCACATCATTAAATAAGTCGCATCATAGTGACGGATAGCTATTCAAAATTAATTGAATTAATATGTATCAATGAAATATACGTACAGGTTTCAACACAATTTGAATAGTCAAGATTTTTGTTTGCATCTACGAGATTACTTGAGTGGTGTGTTTCAAATGATAATTCGAACTTGAAATCTGTCATTTTGCATATACGGAAATTCTTAAGCTAGATGTTTATCACAAAAGTTGTCTACTTTTTCAAATAGATACCAGGAATGTGTTTAGGTGCAATCAACAAATCGTGTAAACGACGCTAAATGTACAATCACTTACCTCCACAACTTGTAGAGCAAAGTTCCACTTCATGGTCTTTACCAACGCAATGTCTACCCAAAAGGGACGGATTTGGGTTATCACATAACCGAGACCGAGTTTTTATACCTGCTTTGCAAGACGAACTACATGTGCTCCATTGTAACCATTCGGACCAACCGCCATCTTTTAGATAAAATATAGCTTAATTATTTTAGTTATCAACATCAGAAAATAACGTTTGAAAATAGCAATTCGTACGGTAAGTACCATCACACTTTTTAGTATGTTCTGATATGGTTACATACGCTGTAGATAACGAAGGTTTAGCAAACCACATTTACAAATCGGTGAAACTACTATTACCTCGATATTCCAGTCTTGTTTACTTTGATACCTTTGCTTTCAGTTCAATGCATATCTTCATTTTTATCTTCTCGGAACATAAATTGAGAACAAATTCAGAACAAACACATATTAAATGCACGCAAGTAATCAAATACATTTGTCTCAACTAAATGAGTTTTAATGACTTTTAGAATTGTATATCTACCTATGCTTTTATCACACTTGAAAAAAAATAAAGAAAAAAAGAACCGGAATGATACGTTACGCATGGAAGAGTCCATAACTAGGAAGAGAAGACGATGAGCTTAAATCGCCAATGTGTTGATAGAGAAAAGTTATTTTTTTAAGATAGCGGAAATAACCATAGTGACACTATAAACACAATTAAATAACGATTATTTTAATTTTAAGATTTAATTTTAATCCACGGCATGATACTGATGTTCATGATAAACGTACGGTTGAATTGTTGTAAAACATCTTATTAATATCAAGTATTTCCTTAAGAATAAGCTAAAAAATAAAACATAATAATGAGAGTAAAATTCTTCATTTCATTAATTATATAAATGAAAAGTCAACCATCCAAGCTATAATCAAATCCTTTCAACTGGATGCTAAAATCCCAAAATTATATTGGTTGGTTAAGGTAGAGTTCAAGCTTTGGAAAGCACAAAAAGGTGCCACTCGAGATTTTCAGTCACTTATCTCTGTTTATACATGTATCCATGTGAATGTACTATTGAGATATCTGCATAAGTGTATATCTTAAACTCGAATTTCTCGTGAACTTATATAAACCTCATGATACAAAAATGAAAAAAGGACACTGGTTTCAAAGTTAACTATTATGTAGTAGATCTTTTATAAATTTTACCGAATAAATGAATGATTTAATATAGATCAAAATGCAACATACCCGTTCGTTTGTTTTCTATATTTATTGCTGTACTAGTAGAGTAGATTACCATCTTCTTTTGAGACTACCCCACCGCCCATATTCATGCTAGGTGTACATGCCCCGATGCAGATTGCGACTTGCGACTAAGATTACGATAACTATCAAGGAGTTTTCTCAATCGTTTATTGATAAAAACATAGGCAAATCAAAGGGAGTATGTACAATTTAGTGTTATAGTTTATTTATTTCTGGCAATACCCTAACTAAATAATGCATTTTGTTTTACAGAATAAGTTCTGAGTGTTTTTATATGCAATCAATTGCAGCAGATACATTTGCAGTTAATGGTACCTGATATCTTGGATGCAGCCACAAAGACCCTAAAACATTGTACATATTGCCTCAACAATACAATGCTCTATAAAACACTTTTTTCGCGATGATTAAGTTTTCCATACTGTCCGTGTTCGTAACCTCTCTACTTCGCAAGCTCCCAAGTGTGGGATATGTAATTCGAAAGTAATGTATGTCAATGATTTAATTATAGAGATTGGCATACTTATATCAAGTCAACATACATGGCTGACATTTCGGGTAGCACTTTTAATATACTTTTGATAACTATCCGAACATGTGTCTGAATTTTATAAGTTTGGTCCCAAAGTAAAGCTGATATAATTGTTGATTATTTCCAATGTATACATGATTAATTATATTTTTTTCTGTTAAATTGTCACGGGTTTATGATAACAACGGTAGTGTTATCTTATAATAAACTCATTTTAACAACACATCATAGAATTTAGAAATTATTTAGAGCGATTAAGAAGTCAGTTATCAATGGAAGGCGACAATTCATACTGTTGTTTAAAGAGTTTTTTCTTATTTCTTACTTTTAAAAAATACGTTTAAACAAATATAAGCGTACGAATTATTCATTTCTATAAACGAAAGATCTTACCACTCAAACCCCTTTCGTTATATTTCGTTATATACAGACCCTAAACCGCTCAAGTACCCCATAATTGCACTCCGTTTGCGCTCAGTTTGCACTCCGTTCGCGCTCCGTTAGCGCTCCGTTTGCGTGCACTCGATTAAACGCGGTTAATTTAATGCACTCACAAACGCAAGTATTCGCTCACGAGCGCTGTATAGCTAAGTGCTGTATTTAATACTCCTCTTAGCGTTCGCTTCGTTCAGCGTTCACTCAACGTTCAGTTCGCTCAGTTCGGTTTCCGGCCCATAGCCAATCGCAACATCTCAACTCTTTAAACTTATTCTATATTGACTTTTTAATTTAATCTGTTCCAATGGAGCAATTAAATGTATCCATGGGATTTTAGTCAAGGTAAATTAATTCATAATCCGATTGTTTGTCTACAGATTATGTCACCCGCTGGGCGATAGGTTGAACAAGTATCGATAGTAGGCATGTTAAACGGAAGTGTCTATGTTTTGATATGTGATCAGTGGTCTTGGTGATCAAAGAATATCGCACGTTATACCGGCTTCTGTTATCCAGGCACCGACGTTTGTTTGCGTCAGTATCTTCTTTGATATACCGTAAGCTGTTTGTTACAGGAAATCAATAAAGTTTGTCCACAAAATTTACATATACATCATCAATATAAACTAAATAAATTGTTATTTATAATTAATTTTAATTAATAATTCCATACTGTTGATACCTCATTGGCCTTATGATAATCCATAAATCTGCTCAGTGTAAGCAGTGACTTAACAACATGTGGATATATCACTGGTTTTGTTAATGTTCAAACTAAAATAAGCTTTATAATCAATAATATGCACTGCATGGGTGATGAAAAATTTATTATAATCTGTGCGATGCAATTCGACATTATAATCAATGATTTTTGAAAAATAATAATCTTGTAGTGTTTTTTCTCGATTTGGGTCCAAATGTGGCTTCACTAAACTTAAAAAAAAGATATTCTGATATTTTAAGTTTTTTATAATTATTTTCGTTATCATTATGTATATAAATATACTTGCAATAAACTTTTTTCAGTGGGTTTCTCAAATTATTCTTTTACTGATAGTATGCTTTATGTTAATATATTATTTAAAATGACAAACTATATTTAACTTGTTTGAAACTACACCCACTGTGCTATACCACTAATTATATGACACGCAGCAACACACCCGTGGTGTTAATTACGTTATGTCACATGCCAGTGAGAGCCGTGTCAATTAGGTTATATGCTAAAGCGGTGACTTATCGGTCTATTGACCACGGAAGATATGTATGATTTCATTTTGATTGTAATTCGTGCCAGATGGATGAATTTTAATTGAGCCAACATTATGTGATTGAAAAGAAAAAAATAAGAAAGAAAAACTGCCAGCCAATTAACAACAAATAAAAAAATTATTTAAGATATTGGTTATTCGAAGTTTCAGAACGCTTTAGTATGTAAATATCATGATGTTAATATCATTAAATTAACGAACCGAAAACCCCACGCCAGCTCTGAGTGAATGGTAGAAAGTGTGACATACACGTATAAAGGGATGTGTATTCAGGGCTGTCATTTTACCACAGCTGCCATAGCGATTTCGTATAAAAACAGATCAGAATTGTTAATTTACAAAATAAAACAATCCTACAATTTTAAAACTAATAAAAATTAAAGACATGTGTTTAAATAATTCCTTGTAAAAATGTAGTACTTTATTTGTATTATTTTTTACTTTCATTATTTGTTTTATTTTTTTTGAAATATTATTATCATTGGAGCTATTGTTATAATATACATATTGACTTATTGATTTGTTACAGATTTTATATTGGATACGTGCGTATGTGCATCTGGTCAGTCGTTCACAATTATTATAACAATTAAATTACTATAATGAAGGCAGAGTTGCATGGCAATCATCAAAACAGATACGCATGATGAGAACCACATGTGTGTCAATAAATAGTTTATTGGTGATTTATCGGTCCATTGATCACAACGAACCCTGCCGGTGTGTAATTTTCATTTTGATTATAATTTGTGCAAGATGAATGAATCTTTATTTAACCCGCGGCATGTGATTGGATAAGAAATATATAGTCAAAATCAATACTTAAATATGCAGATTTTTTATAATTTTATTATTATCATCATTATTATTAATATCTATTGTATATTTTATTATTATTTATTACTATTATTACTAATATTATTGTTATTATTGCTATATTACTTTATTATTATATTATTATATTATCATATTATTATTATCTGATTATTTTTTCTTCTTTATTATTATTATTATTATTATTATTATTATTGTTGTTGTCATTTCTTACTTGTTGCCCCTTTCACAACTTTTATAGTGGCTTAATTGTTACGTGCTTACATGCACGTGATCAGGCGTATCGATTTTGTAGGAAAGCGGGAAAACAATATATTTACTTTTTTATAGGCAGTGAATACATGTTCTTTTTTGTTTATTTAAACCTTCCTCAGGATCAAAAGCTGTTCTTTAGTCAATATAAAATCACAACCTCAAAAAGGTCACCTTGAAATTTACGTTTGCTAGTTTTTATTTCCTATGTTTAATGTGTCATTTCGGTCTGTCTTGTTAATTTGGCATACATACATTTATTTTACATTAATTTAATTTAGCTTGACTGTCAAGTAAGCTCGGAGCTTATGCATATCTTTTCCAGTGCATTCCCTTATTAGATCTGGTACTGAATTGTGTTTCGAGAGGTCGGGTAAAGCCTGGGTCAAACTCGCGACCTCTGCCGTCTGAAGCCAGTACCCTATCAGCTATACTACTGACCCATTTTATATTTTAGAATACAATTAATTTATTATTATTTTTTTAATGAGATGTGCACGAGTATAATGTTTCCACTTTAATTGCAATATAACAGTTTACGTAGATTTGTTTACAACTAAGCACAAACTCAGTGTAACTATGTTTGGGGAAAATATAAAACTAAAGTCCAAATTAAATTGAAAATTGGTAATTTTTATTTTGCCGAAATACCCAAACAAATAGAATCATAATCATATAATTTTACGCATATCTATGTTTTGTTTGATTCACGCATGCTTTGATATTTTTGTATTTGGAGCAGTTTACGCTTAAATCGAAATAAAGTACATGTTTTGTATGTTCTATAACTAATTTATATCGAAATAACACGGCAAATTAGCCTTGAAACCGTAGATAACCAATGATGTGTCGTCTATTGTATAATAGGTGTTTTAAACATTATTGTATTGATCAGCTAAATATTGATATTTATGTTATAATTGATAAATTGTTGACCAAAATAAGTTTTATCATGCGTTTTACAGTAAAACATTTATATTAACTACATGGTTTATATTCATTTGAAAGAAAATTTATTTTTATCTCGATTTTAAGTATCGACTTCACGATCAAATAATAAAAAAAGAGTATATCCGAATGAACGAGTGCACTCAGTAGCGCACGAAAAGTTCTGTTATCAGTTTTCTTACTGTGTCTAGCGTATACAGCGCTTCCGCTTCTGAGTGCACTCAGCGTATCTGAGTGCATTCAGCGTGTCTGAGTGCACTCGATCTATTTCATGCGTTCAGGAGTGCGTTTATTATTCAAAATCCAGCGTTTGCTTACGGTCCATGTCCGCTCCGTCTGCGCTCAATCTGCGCTCCGTTCGCGCTCCGTCTGCGCTACGCTCGCGCTCCGCTTACGCTCTGAGTGCACTCCGTTTGCGTGCAATTGGGGTACTTGAGCGGTTTAGGGTCTGTATCAAAATCAAAAATTCTAAAATCATGTTCAGGAGGAATTTGGAAAAAATCTTGACAAGATAGTTTAAAAATATATTTCTGAGATATATATATTTTTATTATACACAGTACCATATAACAGATCATGATACTTAAAAAAATTCAAAAAGATTTGTAACTTTTATATAAAAAGATATACCTATACAAGCTTTTTCAAAACAAACTTGATAGTCGAAATTGTCTCCAACACATGGATTGCCATCGCTTGAAGGTACCGGGTTATTACAACTACGGTACCGACGCTGCACGCCAACACCGCACGTAACACTACATTGATTCCAAGATGACCACAGGCTCCATTGACCATGTGCTGATATACACACAAAGAAGTTTACACCAATAAAAACAACAACTTATATTTAGGTTAGTGATATATTAATGTCCTGTCTGTACCATTACAATACTTTCCACATTACAGCAATGTTTTAAGTCCAAACAATCACTTTAACTCAAGTTCAATTTGATATATAACTTTATAATAACAACATTCGTACAAACTAATGTGTTCATAAGCGAGACTTTGAGAATAATAAATTTAAATCAAGATGTAATTGTATCCTAATAAATATAGAAAACATATATGTGAATAAGATTAAATATAAACATATAAAAGCAACATTTAATTTGAAAACAAAAAAAGCAAGAAATAAACTGGTCTATGAAACAAATAACGATTTGAATTGTACATAAAAACTACAAAACTTCATACACTTAGGCCAACAAAAGAGGAAGTAAAAACGAAATCACTTTCTAAAATTCAACAACAGACACAGTGAATGTCTTTATTTTTCATTCAGCTTTCTAAGTAGCCTTAATGCCACATAACACTATATATCGCTTTAAATCAACACATTACTGGTTTGCGTCATTATAAATTATGCTTATATAAAAACACAAAAATAGATAAATGCTTTTTAAATAAGCTTAAATACAGAGAAATACTGGGTCAAAAGTTAACACATGTAAGCACACCTTGACTCATTATAAATATAATATCACGTCAACTGGCCGTGAACATGGAGTGGGATATTTGTTACCATGTTAAAAAGCTACTTTATATCAATATATCTCGTGTTGTTGTACTTATTCATAGACAAATCATAATCATTACAATACAACCAGTCTCTCTGTGTAATATCACAAGCTATACTTCCATCAGCAATTTAGGAGGACTTTTGAGGAGATATCAAGAGAAACATTTAGTATGTGATGAATTTATCCTTTAGTTGTATCAAATAACAATATAAAATGTAAACTCACTTGGACACTTTTCTAGATGGCAATCTTTATATTCTGCTGAATCTCCCAAACAATCTCGTCCACCATGTCCAAGGCCAGACGTGATACACGTACGTGTTCGTATCATTTGACCGGTTCCACACGTCACATCACACGTTCCCCAATTACTCCAATTTGACCACGGGTCATTCACTAGATTAAAAAAAATCAGTTTGTCAACAATATTTTCCAAATGGCATCAATAAATGTATGGGTTAATTGTAGAATTTCTTTTAAATAAGAAACAACTAACAACGTTATTATTCAAAACTTTATAATATTTTCATCTATGCACAAATTTGTATTTGCAAATGCTAACGTTGGAAACAAAAGCTGTACATTTAGTAGATGAGTTTACTTACCAAAGTCACACAGTCCACAAAACAGCGGGCACATTAACCTAGCGTGTGCAATGTCCTTGCATACATCATATACACTATTGAGCGAAGTACAATCAAAGTTTGGGTCATCAGCACATTGGTTATTAACTGAAATAAATGTTGTTTTTTGTATGGTGTTTTCAGCGTCGCTTTTAATGATGTTTCAGTCATTTCGCAACCGTGTCTACTTAAGACAGTATTCTAAGCGCTGCCAAATAGTAGTATTATGCTGCAAATATAGTACTCAACTTAGTAACATTATGCCAACACCGGGCGGACAAGACTTAGAATTATTCTCTACATGCTGAGCACCAAGCGATGACCGTTCAAGCAAATTGTAAAATTCTTTAGTATGACCTGATAGGGATCTACCACTAGACATCGCTGCTGTAACTGACATAAAATATGAACTCTCTCTATATAGATAGGTAGGTAGGTAGGTAGGTAGATATGATACCATAACTGGATCCTACTCATATAAAGCTATCAGTTCATGTATGTAAATTTGTCCACCCTGTCCAGATGTGTTGCATGTAATTCCATAGTATATAAGTCATGGTCGACACCAAATTTATTGGTTTGGCAGAGGCCTTGTTATTGTACCGATGGTTTGCATTGTAGTCTGACCTGTACATTTATGTCTTGGTTATTCACAAATAATTATATCCATATATATATATATATATATATATATATATATCATACATTGTGAATGAGCATCTGAAAAGATCCCAAAAATCGTAAATTCCACCAAATTTATTGGTTTGGCAGAGGCCTTGATATTATATCTATGGTTTGCATTGTAGCCTTGTCGCACTCGCCGTAATCTGGTCTGTACATTTATGTCTTGGTTATTCACAAATAATTATCTTCATATATATATATATATATATATATATATATATATATATATATATATATATATATATATATATGTATATATATATATATACTCTTCTCCTTTTAAGTTTATGGCGAGTTTATAATACAAAATAATCTATTGCTGTATTGTTCCTATTTGATTATTTTACAATAATCATCACAGTAGCTGCAATGGTAAATTAAGTTCCCTTTATAAGTAGCAAATAAGTATATACTGCATTTATTAAACATGTTATTTGTATATTTTATGAACTTTTCACACACTGAACATTTAAATTATAGTTTTAATACAATGATTTATATTTCTGCTTCATTAATATTAATTTTGAACACGACTTCACATTACAGAGACATTTTAGGTACCTCGTGTTTGTAGTCAATATTCCAAAGATTAAATGAAAATTTGCAATTTTTATTCGATTTGATTATTTTACATTGATCATTACTAAATTTAATGCATTTGCCATTCAGATATGCCCAGTGATGACTGTGATCTATAAGAATGCTTACTTACACTCAGTGCTGATATTACATTACTTTGACAACCGTAAACAAATGCCTCGTTAAAATCGTCTCAAGTGTTGTTTTCATTTCTTTGAAACATGGACCTCATTCACGGTTGTTCCAAATTAAAACATCACTTGAATACTATACAATTCCGATACTTACCAAGACATATAAATATACATATGTGTATATCTTCACATAAACAGCGGTTTCAGCTAAGATATAAAAGCTAAATATAAAGCTGTCCTGGCAACTTTAAAATATTGTCAAGCTGTGTGTCCCTATATGCACACAATAGATCAAAGCGAAAAAACAGAGACTAATTTTAACAATAATGCAAGTGCAATGTGTTGTTTCCCAATTATTGGTATAATTACCAGCAGAACATATTTTCTTGTTGCAGCCATCATTTTCACAGCACTGAGAACAATGTGTTTGCTCCAAGGATCGGCCAACAATTGAAACTGACGAAACGGTCGACACAAGCTGAAGGCATTCCTGAAAATATTTTAAAAAGGCAAATTTGCAATTGCACTTCACACTATGTACGTACATTCAGTTCATAAACATAGCATAGACATATTTAATATACATGCATATTTCAGTAGAATTGAAATATACAATAAATGTTATTAACAATGATTATACCTTACTGTAAATATTGTACAGCTTATGTTAGTTACAACTACTATAATTATAAAAGGTGTGCATAGCGAGAGTATTAGCTCATGAATTAACAGGATTTGTCTCCTCCCAAGCAGACGGATTTGTTTTGGTTATCAAGGTATATCACCACCATCAATGTCTGTTATATGTCTGTTAGATTTGTTGGTATACATGATTAGCACTTTATCTTATCTATACTCCACAACAATTGATAAGGATCATGCCCTATATTCTTTATACTGGACTAAATTACAAAATTTTCTTTTGACATTGCCATGAACGGTAATTGAAAATGAATTGATGAACCCTATTTAATTAACTGTTTGAGTTTTTAAAAAAGAAAATTAATGTAACGTCTATGCAATAAAAATGGCATGGTAGCTATGTGTGTTTAAAAACGTTTGACATGGATAGGAAAGCGATTATTAAAGTAGTGTTTACACTATTAGACTGGCAACCCAAAGTGTACGTGGTTCTGTTTCCATTAAAAGACGTCTTTGCAAAGCATCGCTGCAAATAGAAACTCATGGTTAATTAAATATGAAATGGTCGTGTAGACTTACGTCTAATTCTACGTATCATTAAGTTGAAACATAATATACATATATATTTATATAATTTCGTTTAACTGACCACTGAGCTATTTGAAACGGTAAACTTTTTATTAATTGAAAAGACTGGCAAGGTTGCGTGACTTTGGTAAACGTGCATACTTTAAGTATATTTAACATATCATTTGTCAATATAAATGCGGTATATATTCAATTTACATTATAAAAGAAAAGGATGCAAAGATATGGAACAACTTACCTCATTGTCTGGACAAAGTACAGTAGTGTGACACTGGTCCGTGCTGCTTACATTCGAACAAGCATAGCAATCCAGTGAAACTGCAATTTATATACGGCTGTGTTATAATTATAGTAATAATAAATAATCAGAATACATTTCCATTTTAAGCATTTATGTATAAACAGTATATTCAATGGTCTTGATATCACTAAAATAGTATATTTTATTTTGGTTTATATAAGGATATGAGGTTTAGTGGAAATCTGTATAATCCATTTAGAATAAACAATTGTGTACAAAATATGCATGAATATTGTACAAATACTTACATGTAAACGTAATCTGCAGTGCGATAGTCGCTAACCAATACAGAAACATTGTTTCTGAAATACAATATAAAGAAGGCAAATTAGTGTGCATATATATCAGATAAATATATTCTTAAAAATACCAAGCGTGCTGTACACACCATGACTGGCGTATCTTGATTGGTTTAACTATAGCAAGTGTGATCATTTCTACTGTTAATAACAGTTTTAGGCGAATATAGGTAACAATCAGAATATTCGTAAGAACTGTAGATATTAATTAAAATTCAGTTAAATGTTTATGACCAAAAAGTTAAAACATCAAAGTTTCTGATATTGAAAACAGCAATACATATTTTATTAGATTAAAAGAAACTTTGTACTTGCCTGTCCACTTCAGAGTTTGTTCTAAACTGATAAATGGTGATATCGTAAATGTCAGTTTAGTACTGTGATCTAAATTGCTGAATGTCGAGTTCATTACGTGAGTTTATCTTAAAATTGCATGCCATATTCGTTATAAAGATAAGATCTCAAGTCATGTATCGGGATTCAGTCCTCTATTTGGCGATCAACACGTTTCGACTTGCAATTAAATTGTGTACCTAGCGACACTCTACAAGTGGTTTGTAGAAATAAAAAGTGTCTCTTTCTGCAATTTAAAATTATATTTAACTTTACGTGCCACGTCCTAAGTCAATCCCAGGGGTTCGTGTAAGCTTAACTGGTGTCGCACACATATTTAACAAATATTGTATTATTACTGAATGTATATACCAGTAAGTAATATGTTGTATCCTGAAGTCAAAGTTGATAAATGGAACATCCTCTTAGAGACTATATGTTGCTTCGAGCTTGGTTACCTACGTCAGGATATGTCAGTGCAGCGGGTATCATTTTCGTTATTTCATCAATACATTAACTGTATTCATACACACAACCAAAACATAGTCACCCATTGTCCATTGTAAGTAGTGCAATTTGGATTACAATGCATACATTCAAGATAATATACGACTTTTATCAACATAATAAGCTTATATTTACATTTAAATGATCAACAAGTGTTTTTAAATTATTTGTTGCAAAAAAGTAATTTATACACACATTTGTTTGTTTGCAATCGTTTTTGATAAAACTTAAATTGACCCAATGAAATTATAATACAAGTGATTTCCTTGCATTATGAGCCGTGACGTGGGTTGTCAGGTTCATTTCATAGCGCCAAACAGACTATAAGGTATGACATGTTCGGCATATTTATCAATCGCAAATCTGAGTAAGACTGATTGTATCCAAAATGATACATTTAAAACGATTCATTTTATGCGTTCATTGACAATGAACAATACAATTATATATAAATATAATTTAGATGTCCCGTCTTTCATCAAACACATGTGTATGCTGCCGAATTTGTATGTCTGTCTATCTGTCGGTCATATAAATGAATAAATATAAAAAGTATTTTACTGGTATTTTATTCGAATACATGGTGATTTAAAGTTGTTTTAGTTCTTAAATGAAGTTACTAAAGTTGTTTTATTTCTGTAATGGAAGTTACTAAAGTTTAATTATATTTATATACTATTTTATTATAGTTTATAGTTTAATTATACTAGTTTTAAAAAATGTTGCTTTACTAAATATATAAATGCGAGTCATAAAAGCTTGAACAGCTTATTTAACTTTGTTCAATTTATATATTACTCTGTCAAAGTTACACTATAAGAATTTAATATAGCCTGTATGAAATCCGTATATCAAAAGTTAGTCACACAATTAAGACTAATATAGCTTTAACACGGGTTATGTCATTCAACTTAATGATGTCATGTTATTTCAATGCGTGGATTTTCAGTGTTCTAAATCAAAATTGAAATTGTTCTGAATTTGTTTTATATGTTGCATCTCCCAAATATATTCAACTTTTCTATTTACGTTTAGTTCCGTGTTAAAAAAATACATGACAATTTTCCTAGTTTTAGTTTATTTCTCAAAGCATCAGCTATAGAAGTATATGTACAGGTTACCACCTATATATTTAAACTTCTGAACTTATTGAACGGTGCGCAAAGAAAGGAGGATAGAATATAATTTGAGAAAATATTTATACAAATCAGGTTTACATATAAAGAGAAATATATAAGGGGCTATAGCTGTATTAGATATGTGTACTTGGAAAATATATTACATATTAAAGATAAGGAAGATAGGAATTCTCAGCTATTTTTCACCCAACGAAGACAAACCGTTCTGGCTTCCGTGACGGTACCAGGGTTTTTAACCCTGCCAGCATCGCAATGCCCTGTCGCTGATTGTGCTACGTCATAGCTGGGACGAAAAACCCCATTTTTAGATCGGATTGGAGAAAAGCTCCCTCTTGAAGGATATCAAGGAGTGGGCCTCAGCAATAGATGTTGGTAGTCTGTTCCAAGTAGGGATGGTCTGTGGGAAGAGACTGTACTTAAAGTAGTTTGTAGATGGAGAATATTATTGGTAATTGTATGATTGAGATGCTCCTGTTCTGGGAGTTGCTAAAGTGACGTATTTTGAGGCTGGGATGTTGACCAAATCATTGACAATATTGTATAGAATTGTAAGCTGTAGTTTCGATCGTCTGATCGCTTATCCCAGCCTTAGTGAGTCAGCATGCTGTTTACGCTACTTTTGTTGTGGTACCTATTTGTTACATATCGGGCCGCCCTTCTCTGAACCAGCTCGATTTGCTTTATTTGGCTCCAGACTGTTGCACAATAGTCAAGGTTTGAACGTACTATCGTAATGTATGTATTTGATTTAGTGATCTCACTAATTAATCTGAGGTTCCTTCTTAAGACCCACAGCATACGGTTTGCCTTCTGCAGGTCTTCAAGTCCTTGCTGGGATGTTGTATATTTGCTGTCGTAACCATCAGTTACCAAAGACAAAGAAGGATAACCAAGTAACCAGAAATAAAGACATGTTATTTAAGTATTTCTTAAATTATGATGTTTTAGATTTGCTGTAGTAATCTAGAGTGTCAAAAGACAAAGAAGGATAATGAAGTAAACAGGGATAGAGACATGTTTTTTTATATTTCTAATTTTAACTACAATGAGAACATTTATTTAACATAAATGTTTTTATTACCAATAATACATAGCGGGTTACAAATGGACTTACTTGTGCAGAGGTGCTACTTTAGTGCCAAATCTATATTTGTTTAGGGAGTTAATTGCTACCAAATATTTTTAACGTGTTTCATAAATTATGTATCAGTGAAACAGTTTTTTTAAGTGGTACAGAGTAATACTTAATTTTCAAATTCGGTTGAATCAGTGACATAAAGCAGTCGCTTGTTGAATAATCCACTTTTTGAATTATCACTAAATGATTATGTATATGGGGTGCTGTTTTACATTTTAAACATAATAAGAGATATCTCTTATTCGAATAGATGATATCACTTATTTGAATAGGAAATATAACTAACTCAAATAAGTGATATTACATATTTAAACCGAATAAGTGATATCATCTATTCGAATAAGTGTTAGTGATATAACCCATTTGATACGAATGTAAGCAATAATTTCTCCCAAGGAGGTAAATATTTTGAGAATAAAATAGAAATATTAACTATATAGTGTAAAAATATTGTGTAATAATTTGTTATTTAATAAATATTATTTTGACTGTAGAATATGTATACTGGTTTATTCTTTAATCATTTTATCAAACAGTTTATTTTGGTGCCTGAACCATTTTTATCATATATTCACTGCTGAATCATTTTTGTAGGCACCGTTCTGTTTTTTCTTGCTTGATAAATCGGATATGTGAAATCACTTATTTATTTCGATTAGGTGAAATCACTTATTTGAATAAGTGATATCAACTATTCAAATAAGTGATATCGCTTGTTTATTTCGAATTAGTGATATCACCTATTTGAATAAGTGATATCACCTATTTGAATAAATGACATCACTAGTTCATTTCGAATAAGTGATATTACTTATTTAAATTGGTGATTTTATTTATTTGAATAGAAGATATCACTTATTTATATTTTCACAAGTAGTATCACTTGTTCGAATAAATGATATCACCTATTCGAATAAGTAATATCACCTTTTCGATTAAGTTATATGAATTATTATGGTTAAATAGTTAAACAACAACCCATAGATGTACATATTTCGGTGCAGTCCTTAAATAATTATTTGGTAAAATAACTAGTAGAGAATGTTTTATACAAAACTTACATTCATGTTATAGTTCTGGCTGACAGAATCCAGTGCCTAGGTTGTGGCTGCAACAAATGTTTTTTGAAAAAAGGTGACCATGTACACAGGTTTAACTATATTGTCAGTGACTTAATTCATATGTCTCAATTATTGTAAACAAACAGAACTTGTGGTATTTCTCTGTTAGCTTTCTCTCTCTCTCTCTCTTCTGTTTTATTTACTTTCATTACTACATGATCGTAACATTTTGTGACTGGTTTACCAACTTTGTAGTATATATATATATTCAGGTAATAGTTTTAGTTGCCACATTCTATTAGCATCGTAAAGCTTTAAGCACATACCAATTTTATTGTCTTTAATATATCAATTATTACCTGTTTTAATT
Organism: Panopea generosa; assembly: GCA_029582155.1. Taxonomy (NCBI): domain Eukaryota; kingdom Metazoa; phylum Mollusca; class Bivalvia; order Adapedonta; family Hiatellidae; genus Panopea; species Panopea generosa. Next base: position 90,622,153 of record CM055896.1, read on the forward strand.
GGCTTTTGGCACTCATGTGCACAGTCTTTGAATGCTGGTGGGTAAAGAAAGGTGGACATTGTATTTACACCATCTATTACACTTTTATTTAAATTTTGACCAATATAATGGAGGTTTTAGTTTGTACAACATCGTAAGGGTGTCGAGATCCCCAACAGGACTTGAACATGGAGATCTTTTCATACAGAAAAGTGTGCTAGCTTATACTATAGAGATGTACGCCGACACCACAAACCAAGTGTACATTATTTTATCTGATTACTAAGGCCACACTTAAAAAAGTGTTTTCTTGCCACGTCCAACCCATACCAGATAGGTGGTGGGTAGTTAGGGGATTTTTTTTATTTGCAATTAATTTGAAAATCCTTTTAAAGGATATGGACAAAGAAAGGACAGACCAATATCTAGAATATATTAAATGAACTACAATATTTTTTAAGGGTGTGGGATGGGGTTTTTTTTTAAAAAAATTTCCAACCAGCAGGATTGTTGTGGATCAACTGCAAGTGTTGGATTGTAGCAATATATTGAAATCGCGTGATATCACAATACGGCATATCGTAACGAGCTTTTATCAACTGTATTGCAATACAGCAAGTGACCAACTAAAATCATTTTCACAGAAGTATGCATTTTCAGTATTGTGCTTGCTTTAACATATAATCAGTGCTGAAGAGGAGCTATCTAAGTATTTACTGGAAATTTTCCATCCTACAAAACCGCACCAGTAGTCTAGGGATAGAGCATCCGCCTCGCTTGTGGAAGATCGTATATTCGATCCCCAGTCCGGTCATCAGCATTCCTCAAGCAATACACAGCCTTATAAAACCAACACATACAACACATTTTAATTAAGCCTAAACAGCCAAAAGTATCAAATGAATGCATGGTATTACAACTGTTGCTATTCAAGTACTTAAACAGTTCCAACTAATCTGTCTACTCTGCATTTTAAAGAAATTATAGAAACATAGATGTGTATGTATATATAAAAAAAGGAAATGTGTGGTTGCTTAATAGAGGTAATCACTTCATATGTTCTACTGTTGTAGCTATGAGCTGTTCACTTTCATTTCGAATACAATGATTGAATCCAATAAAAAAAAAGATCACTGTAAAATGTTCTTAAGAAACAAGATGCTATTAGTTGCCTTGGTATTTTCATACAGATAAAAACAAACATTTCTATATAGAGATATTGTAACAAAATGGTTAGGTTGTTGTGGCCTAATTTAGTAGTATCAGCTAGTAGGTGTCCATTGTATTGATATAGGCTATATTTAGAACAGGTAGCGTGGAATTGTTAAAACGTACCGATAGCTCAATAGGAGTAACGTTTTTAAGATCGTTTTACATTTTCATTCTTTGATCAAAGATTTAATAATTTTGACAGGTTGTTTCATTAAATTCCACTAAGTATTAAGAAAGTTAAAATAATTAAACGGGTTTATTTTCATAAAACTAATCTAAGTTTACATTGGCCTAATAGCGTAAAATCTGCTTCGTACGATATTGGAATGTTTGTTGATTTATGATTTACACGAAATTCACTCAGGTATGTGGACTGTTTTGCTATATATTCTGACTGTGTAATGGGGAAATTGTCCAGTATTAGCAAAATCATCTTTGGTGTGACAAGAAGGATTGAGCATGTTACTGTTCCAGTACATAACGGCAGATGGGTATGTGAAATCTATATTATGTTGTATTTAAATGTCTGATAGACATATTTTGATGTAATCAAATCTAAGTAAAGTTATATCAATTGTTCATATCCATTCCGACGATAATGTCTGTAATTTAATACACATCCACGGTATTGAGAAGCGTTTTGTTAGAATATAGGCCGAGGAATCTGAGAACGTATTTTGATCTGTTGATATCGTGTTTACGATGAAGTGTTGAAATTCACAATGTTAGAATTGATTGATATGTGTAATTAAATTTGGCTGATGGTTATTCTGATATTCACAATGTGAATAGATACAGAATTGGTTGGTAATTTATATTATAAATGAGAAATTATGTAGAGATATAATTGCTACTTTGAGATTGACGGAAGGTCGTATATGAGATGTTGTTGCAACTGCCATGAAACTGCTGATAGTAAGAATTTAATGAACTGTTATCATTTATTGATAACTCTACCATGAAACTGTTAGATGGTAAGAATTGAATGCACTGTTATAATATGTTGATAAATCTACAATAAAACTGATAGATGATAAGAATTGAAAGCACTATTATCATATAATGAGAAAAATACCATGATATTGATAGATGGTAAGTAATAGACGCCATATCATTACATAATTGAGTAACTAGCAAATCTGAGTTTATATATATATTGTAGCCGTTTTTAGACGTAAGCGAGGTATGTGTCCGCTACGTCAACGACATATCTAGACGTGACAGGAAGTCAGCTGGTGCTAGTACCGTCATAAGGACAGCAACCCACATAATCGTCATATGGGCGACTTGACGGTCCTGACGTCAGAGTACGGTCGGGAGTCGGTACGAGGCAACGTAAAGCCAGATACTCAGTATAGAGTTCAAGGGAAGATAACCCATTCTATATAGCCACCGCCACAAGGGACGAGTGATGCTAAATCTACAATAATCCGGACGCAGTAGTAGTATCTTAAATTCCATATTAGTGCTTTTTTAAAAACAGTTTTAGTATTCATATGTGATTGATATAAGCAGTTTGAATCGCGATATAGATTCCGGAACGTGTAGGAGATAGAACTGTGTAAAAAGGTGTTAATACCATCATAGGGCTTTTTTTAAACCAGTTGTGTTTTTTTTGTTGAGTAATTATCTTTAATTTGTATATATTGTATAATTGTATATTCGTAATTTTATTCATGATAAATTAAAATTGTCAATTTTACTTTGTGTATGCTTGTATTCTACCTTCGTGAGTTGTCGGCTATTCGTCATTTTGCTACAATGGTGTCAGAAGTGGGATTTTGATTGCATTGTGCATCAAAGACGACAACAAGCTTGAGGTAGAATAATATAGAAAGATTGTAAAGATTCCTCTTTAAATTGTTTATTGTTTCTTTCATAAGTGAATTCTTAAAAAAAGTTAATCAAAAATTGTTCATAGAACTTTATAAAGTATCATTTATTATTTTCGTACAAAATTGCTTGATATTTAATTAAATAAGTTCCATTTCAGTCACGACGACCCCGGGGATGGTATTTGCTCAAACGTGACAGAATTAAGTCAGTAAAATATAGCGTCCATCTACCTGGGGTGTGTCATATTTTTAGAAAATAATTACCCTGTGATGTGACACAGCGTCGCTTGTGTAAGCGTTCCGTTGTAAAGCTCGGAACTGAGGGTATCAGACAGGCTGTGTACCTGTTAGGGGTGACTGAATTACATAGATTTTTACGTTGTTTGTGCAGCTTTAAATTTTATTTAAATTTTTGAGATGATAATTTGCTATTGGATTATTGTGTATTGAAGAAAATTGTTATAACGTTAGTAACACGTGAAAAATATATAAAAGTGAACTGAGCAGGGTTAGCCAGTTATAGTCAATAAGAGTTGGTTGTTAATGTATGTAATATAAGTTGTATTTATACCTAGTATTCATATGTTATGAGATCCGTGCATTACAAGGAGTGAATTGTACCGTAACATATACGTGTAAGTGTAATAGTAATTGCGATAGTTGATCAGAATAGAATAGTTCACATAGAATGGTAGTAATTTGCGATATATAATCGGAGTATGTAGCTTTAAAAGTACGCATAGAAGAATAGAACTTTGCGATATTTAATCGGACTGTGTAGCTTTATTAAAGTTGTTATTGAAACACACGTTGTGTAGTTAGAATGGTAATGCTAGCGAGTTATAAATTGACACTTTCGGTTAAACTGAGTTTATAGTGTAATAGTGTTTTATATTGTACATTTGTTTTGAGGGTATTGTTGTTAAAATATTGTAGTACAAATTAATGTGTAGTTAGTCATACGAAATAACTAATCACGACTAGTATGAAAGGGTTAACCGAATTAGGAGAGAAGTTTGGTTATGAAGGTAAGGAACTTCAGGCTATTATTAGAGAGGAACAAGCGAAAGAACGAGAACAGATACAATGGGACAGGGAAGCATAGTTGGAGAAGATTGAGGGACAGAAGGATGTAGATTTACAGAAATTAGAGCGACAGAAGGAGGTAGATTTACAACAGAAATTAGAGCGACAGAAGGAAGCAGAATTAGAGAACAGGAAGCTAGAGAGAGACAAAGAAGAGGCAATTACGAGCCAGAAACTGGAAGAACACAAACGAGCAGTTGAATTGGCTCAACTTCAACATCACCAAGCAATGTAATTGACGGAACAAGAAAATGGTAAGCCTTCAATTAAAGATACTAAAGTTAAAGGACCGAAGCTACCATGGCTTGGTGAAGAAAAGGACAAAATGGACAGTTACCCATTTAGAATTGAGAGATTTGCGGAAGCCCAATGATGGAAAATTGAACAGTGGTTGTTACATCTCAGCGCATTATTAAAAGGTTACCAAGGTTACCAACTAAAGACTCTTTGGATTATGACAATTTGAAGTCGATGTTATTAAAACGATTTGAACTCACGGAAGAAGGGTTTAGGAAGAATTTTAGATAGGTGAGACATTTGTTCAATATTTTAGGAGATCTAAAAATAACTTAGAACGATGGTTGGAATTAGTTACGGTTAGTAAAACGTATGATAGTGTAATCGATTATTTATTAAGTGATCAATTACTAGCAATAAGCAAAAGAGAGTTAGCTTTATTTTTGAAAGAAAAAATGTTCACGGTAGGTATGGAGATGGCAACACAAGCAGATTTATTTGCAGAAGCAAGAGGGGGTGTAGGATTGTAGTCACAAATGAAAGTAAGGTTAAAGATCGATGAAGATCACAAGGCAGACGCCACAAGAAGACCGTTTGGGAATCCGCCAAAGGGAGGTAATCATTTTTTCACTTTGAAATGTAGTTATTGTGGTGGAAACCATAAATCATCTGATTGTAGAAAGAGAGAGAGTAGTTACAGTGTTGCCACAGTCGATGATACGGCGAACAAGATAGTCGCGAATGCCGATACGGGTAAGGCAAATACGTTCGTTCTTAGAAACAATTACCACCAAGGTAACCGATTTAATAGGTTTAGAGGAAGAGGTAGGTATCGAGGCAGTGATCGAGAAGGAATATCAAGAACCGATAGCGCGAGTTGCATATTTGTGTGTGATGAGAGATCAGAACAGTTATGAGCTTGCATGGATATACATTGCCCAACTAAGGTAGGTTTTGTAAACGGGGAAAAGGTCAAAGTGATGAGAGATACGGGTGCCACTTGTGTCGTGGTGAGGAAGAGATTTGTCCAAGAACACCAATATTTAGGCAAGAGCAGACGTTGCAAGTATATTGATGGATCCAAACAGAGCTTTCAAGTAGTTAAGGTAGAAGTTAAGACGCCGTATTACGAAGGTACCACAGAGGCATTGTGCATGGAATCTTCACTGTATGATTTAGTAATAGGAAACATATAAGGAGCAAAATATCCGGAACCAGAAGACGTGTTAAACGCGGTGCAGACTCGAGCCCCAGCACAACAGGAATCTAAGCCATACAGGAGGTTGAATGTACCAGGTAAGACCTTAGACATCTCACGAACAGAATTCATAACACTACAAACAGAAGACTAGACATTGAACAGGACGAGAGAAAGAGCGAAGGAAGTAGAAGTTAGGAAGTGTAAAGGTGGGGGATAGGTAAGACATTTATTTAGAACTAGCTTATTATATAGGGAGTACGAATGTCCAGAGAGGAAACGGGCATATCAGTTAGTAGTTCCGAAGAAATGTCATGAAGCCGTAATAAAGTTATTTCATGAAGCATTGATGGCAGGACAGCTTGGGATACGCAAGACTAGTGACAGAGTTTTAGCTGAGTTTTATTGGACAGGGGTCAATTCAGAAATGTTGACGGATATGGGGTCGCAGTTCACGTCAGGTATGATGGCTGAGGTAAGTAGGTTATTGTCATTACGTCAGTTAACCACTACGCTGTACCACCCTATGTGTAACGGGTTAGTAGAAAAGTGCAATGGTACATTGAAACAGATGTTGAAACGTATGTGTAGTGAGCGACCAAAGGACTGGGATTAATACATTAATGCAACGTTATTTGCGTATAGAGAAGTACCTCAGGAGAGTTTGGGATTTTCACCATTCGAGTAACTCTATGGTAGATCTGTAAGAGGACCGTTGAGTATTTTGAAAAGAGTTATGGTCAGGAGAAGTCAGTGAAAGTGAGGTAAAGTTTACTTACCAGTATGTAGCAGATCTACGGGAAAGACTTGAGGAGACATGTAAGATGGCTCAAAAGCAATTAAGCAAGGTTAAGTTAAGACAAAAGAAGTACTGTAACAAAAGAGCGAGGTCGAGAAAGTTTACAGAAGGTATGAAGGTTCTAGTATTACTTCCAGTAAACAACAATAAGTTATAATTGCATTGGAAAGGTCCATTTACTGTTTTGAAGGTCATGAACGAGATGGATTATAGGATTGATATGATTGGTAAGGAAAAGACATTTCATGCTAATATGTTGAAGAAGTACAATGAGAGGGGAGTAGATGATAGCAATGAAGGTAGAGGTATATTGGCAGTTGTTTGTGCTGCAGTAATAGAAAGTGGGGAAGACAGGACGGTAGATGATTCGGAGGTAAAATGGATTGATGTATATATACCATTAGGGTGTCAATCTGTAGAAGTTAAGAAAAGCCTAGCAGTTGTTCATATATGTCAGGAGTTGTCTGGTGAACAGCAAAATCAGGTAGATCATGTATTGAAGGAGTTCGCTGATGTTTTAACTGACATTTCAGGAACCACATATTTCATTGAACATGATATTAATCTAAATACCAGTGAACCAGTAAGATGAAAAGGGTATCCTATACCATACCAGTCGTTAGCAACAGTAGACCTATAGTAATGATAAGAAAGCAAGATGGCAGTATACAATTCTGCATTGATTATAGGCAATTGAACAGGGTAACAGTGTTTAAGAAAGGTTAGATTGGTGAGTAATTGAGTATAACAGGAACTGAGTAGTGAAGTGTTAGTAGTATAAACTCAGTTCATTATTTCAGAATTATGTACTTTAATTGTACTGAATCAAGTGTTATTTAGATGTAGTAAATAAAGTTAGAGACATCTATGTTTTAGGAGCTATGTAAATTGTATATAGATATATATTTAATTAGGTAACTAGTAAATGTAAACTAGTAAAATGCTAATTAACAGAGGGAACCTACTTTGTGTATTTATTTTGTTAGTTATATTTTACTTTGTGTATGCTTGTATTCTACCCTCGTGAGTTGTCGGCCCTTGGTCATTTTGCTACAGATATGTTTTCCTATCTGCATGTCTGTTACTATGTTGTCAACTGGTGCATCACTAGCTGTCGCAATAGTTTACCACTATGTTGTCAACCGGTGCATCAATAGCTGTCGCAATAATCTGCCACTATGTTGTCAACCGGTGAATCACTAGCTAGCACAATAGTATGTACAATTTTGTCAACCGGTACATCACTAGCTAGCGCACACTAGCCTGATACTATGTTGTCGACTGATGCATCACCAGCTGTCGCAATATTTTGATACTATGTTGTCGACTGATGCATCACCAGCTGTCGCAATATTTTGATACTATGTTGTCAACCGATGCACCACTAGCTGTCGCAATAGTCTGCCACTATATTGTCAACCGGTGCATCACTAGCTGTTGCAATAGTCTGCCCCTATGTTGTCAACCGGTGCATTACTTGCTGTGGCAATAATCTGCCACTATGTTGTCAACCGGTGTATCACCAGCTGTCGCAATAATCTGCCACTATGTTGTCAACCGGTGAATCACTAGCCGTCGCAATAATCTGCCACTATGTTGTCAACTGGTGTATCACTATCTGTCGCAATAATTTGCCACTATGTTGTCAACCAGTGAATCACTAGCTGTCGCAATAATCTGCCCCGATGTTGTCAACCGTTGCATCACTAGTTATCGCAATGAATAAATTGGTTTGGAAAACTAATTGCTGTCACAGTTTAGAGCAAATGGCAACATAATTTATTATGTAACATGAACACAGGAATGTTTATCACAGCTGATGTTATCAATGACTTATAGGCCAACACCGGACCACCAAAAAATAATTTAACAGACTTGTATACAATACCGCTCCTGCAAATTCATCACTGGCAATTAAAAGTGGTGATAAAACTCGTATAACAATTACAGGACACAGCAGTCACTACATTTCTGACATAATCAGTCTATATACTAATCAGAGCACAGCCGCCATAATATCTTAGGCCATACCGGTACACAGAGCACATATGTCAAAACAGCTATGGCTATTATTCAATGCATACAATAATCCCAGAGAAATACTGCCACAACATCTTAGGCAGTACCAGCGCATATAATAATTACAGAACACAGCCATTATATTTTAGGCATATTCAGTACATATAATAAAGTAGTCACATAACACAGCCGCCAAGGCCAATTTCTACTAATTGAATAGATAACCTTATCAATTTTAATTAAGCAGAGAAAACAACAGGGCAACAATCATGTTATACAGTATTGGTTCTAATACTTTCAAAATTAGTTATAAACAAGCACTGTAGATGTAGACGCCAAAATACATTGAGCAAAGCTGCGAGGGTAAACAAACATAAACTGACTGACTGACATCATTTTTGTCAGTGGTAATTACGTCACATATGTCAACACAACTGTAACGATGTCACGAAAACTCCTTGTCCACGAAGCATTATTGTGTTAGTGGCAATACTTCCAAGATCGCGCATCTACAAATAGTACACCTACCGAAGCCCGCCAAATAACAAGTGTATCAGCAATTATCTACGTATAATTGCACTAAGATCCTGGCCAACAATATGTCGCCTGGCGTCCCTCAGCTGGAGTCATGTTCTTCGAAGGGCAGATTGGCAGAATGGCAGATTCGGAGCTGTTATTTATCAATTTTGTTCAATAAGTATGAATAAAATGTACACATATATATATATATATATATATATATGGAGATAATTATTTGTGAATAACCAAGACATAAATGTACAGACCAGACTACGGCGAGTGCGCCTAGCTACAATGCAAACCATAGATACAATATCAAGGCCTCTGCCAAACCAATAAATTTGGTGTCGACCGTGACTTATATACTATGGAATTACATGCAACAGATCTGGACAGGGTGGACAAATTTACATACATGAACTGATAGCTTTATATGAGTAGGATCCAGTTAAGGATTCATGACAACTCACATGCTATATAAAGGACAGATTTATAAACCCGTTGGATCATATAGATACAGTGAATTCATATATATTTAATTTCATAAAGGGAGATAATTAAATTCACAAAAACGGAATTTACGATTTTTGGGATCTTTTCAGATGCTCATTCACAATGCATGATATATATATGGAGATAATTATTTGTGAATAACCAAGACATAAATGTACAGACCAGACTACGGCGAGTGCGCCTAGCTACAATGCAAACCATAGATACAATATCAAGGCCTCTGCCAAACCAATAAATTTGGTGTCGACCGTGACTTATATACTATGGAATTACATGCAACAGATCTGGACAGGGTGGACAAATTTACATACATGAACTGATAGCTTTATATAAGTAGGATCCAGTTAAGGATTCATGACAACTCACATGCTATATAAAGGACAGATTTATAAACCCGTTGGATCATATAGATACAGTGAATTCATATATATTTAATTTCATAAAGGGAGATAATTAAATTCACAACAACGGAATTTACGATTTTTGGGATCTTTTCAGATGCTCATTTACAATGCATGATATATATATGGAGATAATTATTTGTGAATAACCAAGACATAAATGTACAGACCAGACTACGGCGAGTGCGCCTAGCTACAATGCAAACCATAGATACAATATCAAGGCCTCTGCCAAATCAATAAATTTGGTGTCAACCATGACTTATATACTATGGAAATACATGCAACACATCTGGACAGGGTGGACAAATTTACATACATGAACTGATAGCTTTATATGAGTAGGATCCAGTTAAGGATTCATGACTACTCACATGCTATATAAAGGACAGATTTATAAACCCGTTGGATCATATAGATACAGTGAATTCATATATATTTAATTTCATAAAGGGAGATAATTAAATTCACAACAACGGAATTTACGATTTTTGGGATCTTTTCAGATGCTCATTCACAATGCATGATATATATATATGGAGATAATTATTTGTGTCGACCATGACTTATATACTTTGGAATTACATGCAACACATCTGGACAGGGTGGACAAATTTACATACATATAGTGATAGCTTTATATGAGTAGGATCCAGTTAAGGATTCATGACTACTCACATGCTATATAAAGGACAGATATATATATATATATATATATATATATATATCTACATATCTACATATATATTGTTAATGCACACAACGCACCGTGTATGAAACGTAATTATGCGTTTTAATGTAACACATTCTTCATGCACTTATCGGACTACTTTTAAAAATATGGAAATAGTAAGTTATTTGGTTTAGCCAAACGCGCATTGTTTTGTCAAGTGAGTTAACTCCTCATGTTCGTTTTTGCTTACCACCTGCAACCATTTTAACGAGACGTGGGAACCCACCATTTAAGTTGTAGGAGTGGCAGTCTTTGACACACCAGTGCATAAACCGGAAATTCAAAAAATAAATACACATCAAAACAGGCAAAACCGAATGTATGTTATTTAGCTCTTCTAGAAGACTTAAAAAAGTTCAGTCATTTACTGTTAGATGCAACGGTCATGAAATTCCGTCCTAGGAAAAGGTCAAATATTTAGGATTAACTATTGATAAGTTACTAAACGGTGAGGCAATAGTTGACTCTATTGTTAAAAAAGTTTATTCGCAGATTGCTTTTTTATATCGAAACTGTCGTTATTTTAACCTTCAAACTAAGAGAACTTTAATAAGTGCCTTAGTACGAGGGGTTATCCAGAAGTTCGTGGACATATGCTATAAAATAAAAACTACATCTTATATATGTGTAATATTTTCAGTTTATAGTATTCAATCTCAGTGTAAGTTGTATACAAATTTTAAATAAAATACACAATATAACAAATAATTTACATACATTCGATATACATCATGTACAGTGATGTGCCGCAGGTCAATTTTGAAGGCGACGTCGCGACGTCAATTCTTCTCAAAGTAAGCACCGCTATTTTCTATACATTTGCGGTGGCGTTCTACCCACTGATGAAAAACTTGCTTGTACCAGTCCGATGGGTATGAATACAAAATGGAATTAGATTCCGTTTGAAGTTCTTTTTAAGTTATTAAAATGTTTGCCCTTCAATTCGCACTTTAATTTCGGAAAGAGTGCGAAATCACACGGTGCGAGATCTGGGGAGTACGGCGGATGTGGAAGAACTTCTGCCTCCATTTGTATTTCAATTGCCGTCTGCACTTCTCTCGACGAGTGAGCTGGCGCGTTGTCCTGATGTATTATAAGTCCACCCTCATAACCAGTTGGGTGCTTCCTAGTTATTGCTCTAGCAAGATGCCGGCGAAGGACCTGAAATTTATACGAAAATACAAAAACAATAAGAAAATCGAGTATTAATTATTTAAATGTCACGTTCCTTAATCTGCTAAAGCTGTAAATATATAAATTATATAGAATTTTGTATTTTTAAAGAACATGTAATACGTTGTTTATTTTATTTTTAAAACTATTGTTAAATTATAAGTAAAATATATGTTTGTTATAAAATCGGTACCTTTGAATAACACAATGCGTTGACAGACTGGCCTTTCGGAACGGCATGGCTCAGGATTATTCCGTTGATGTCGAAGAAGACGATGAACATATGTTTTCCTAACGATTTGGACATTCTGGCTTTTTTCGGTGGCGAATCGGTTGATTTCCATTGACTTGACTGTTGTTTCGTTTCCGGATCATAATAAAACAACCATGTCTCGTCGGTAGTTATAATCCTATTTAGGAATGAGTCGCCCTCTTTTGCGTATCTCGCTAGAAACTTCCTAGATTCTGTTACCCGGCGTTCCATTTCATGATCTTTTAATAATCGGGGAACCCATCGCGCATTTATTCGGCTCATTTTTAATTCATCTTTGATGATTCTATGAACGGTGCCGTAGCCCATATCCAAATCCTGGCATAGTTCATGTATTGTTACTCGGCTGTCCTTGTCTAGAAGATCTTTGACTAATTTAACATCACTTTGACGTGATTTTGACGTTGGGCGACCACACCTTTCATCGTCCATTATGGTTTCCCTGCCATCACTGTATCGCTTATGCCATTTGTAGACTAGAGAACGTGCGACAGCAGGTTTCTTTGAGGCTCTGTTTAGAAGTTCCATCGTCTGTATCGGTGTATGCCCGAGATTTACGCAGAATTGTATTGCTGCTCGTTGTTTTAACCGTTCTTCAGACGCCATTTTTACGCACTCTGGCGAAGACCTCCTCAATGAAATATACGCTGGATTCGAATGCGTGCGCGTAAAACAACAAATGATGTTAAATTTAAAGACGTTAATGACGTTGCGTCAAACATGTATGTTTTCCCGCGGAATTGAAGAAATATATTTTTAATAATTAACATGTATAAATTTGAGTTTATTAAAAAAATTGAGCTGCGGCACTTCATGTGCATGTACGTTACTATGGTTACTATAACTTTATAATGGTTGCATGAGAAACAATAAATTACTTACTATAGATTGGTAATACATAAATGTTTAAGTTATGTAATTTACATTTATGAACGTGTGCACAATAATTTTTTATAACATTTGTCCACGAACTTCTGAATAACCCCTCGTACAATGTCTTTTTGATTATTCTTGCTCGTCTTGATATGCTGGTTTTACTAAAAAGTTAAAACACAAACTACAAGTCACTCAAAATAAAGTTGTACGATTCTTATTTAACTTATCACCAAGGTCTAGTATAACCTGCGCTATGTTAGAAACAGTTAATGTATTGAGGGTTGAGGATAGAGTAAAACAACTAAGACTTAATCATGTTTTTAGTATTTTCCATGGCACCGCGCCAACATATCTTAATGATAACTTTCATAGGGTGTCTTCTATTCATAACCGCACACGGTTTAGTGAAAGTAATTTTATAGTTCCGCATACTAAGAGTTTCGATTCGGGCACCTTTTATTGCAATGTAATTGCTGACTAGAATAATTTGCCTAACGATTTGAAGAAGTTAACTAATAAGCAAACTTTTAAACGTGAAGTTAAAAAACAGTTATGTATCTCCTCGAAGGCTAGAGAAAATTTGAATATTTAATTTTTAAGTATATGTTGAAAATATTTCTTGTAATGTGAACCACTTATATGTATTATTCAGTTATTCAGGGTATAAGATAATTCAATGTTTTTTTGTATTGTTACATTTTAACAAGTTTATATCAAATGTCTACATTCTTAACATTTCATGTATATCATTTTTTTATTTTTTTTTTAAAAATCACAATTTTAAGGGAAGGGACCCCGTTGAAAATAAGCGTGTTTGTTGCTTTAATGGGTTATCCCAGGTTAAAAGATCTTTAATTTTTAGATGATTACTATAATTATTTTACTTAATTATTTTCTTGATTAATTACTGTTATTTTATCATCATCATGATATATATGTTGTATATTGATCTTATATACCTGAATAAATTTGAATTGAATTGAATCACTCGTAATTTAACGGACTCGTGTACAATGCCGTACCGGTAAATCCCCTATAAAGGAACAATCACTTTTAAGAGGCATTTAATTGAACTCTTTTGTTTTTTGAGTGTTTATAAATATATCTTTTCTATATCATTTAAATCAAAAGGGTTGATAATTGACAAAGGATTAATTATAATCTAGAACTGATGTAAGCAATTGGCTATGTGTGATTATGTATATAATAAATGCTTCAATGCGTCTGTCTTTATTGATATAGATAAATAACATTACGTGCCTCTGCATGCCGGCAGGAACATTTTATATTTCATATGCAATATAATGGAAACAGAGAATGTAAATATTTTTAAAATTATTATACTATCAAGTAAATATGTAAGACGTTTGAAACAACTGTCTGAATGAAAAGTGTATTGTTGTTATTATAAATGTTATAGGTACTTTTTCTAAAAATTACCGTATCTGAACTGGAGATATGTAGTGCTGGAGATGGAGATGATGGTGGAATTGTGGTGTAGAAATGACGATGGTAGATAAAATAAGACACTATATACCACATACATGTATGCATTCGTATGAATAAGTGTTTATTTTTTTATAATGTGTATACTATGCAATTTGTGATATGAATGCGGCAATGTTTTATATTTCATATATGTTAATGTATCAGTTAACATCGATTAGTAAAATATGACTATGATAATACATAATGCATTATTGAGCATTAGGTCTATTATATCTTAATTATGATTAAATAGGTGATACATGTATAACATCATTGAAATGGAAATTAATGTTTAATCGTACAAATATACAAAACAAAGCATGGACTCAGGTTATCTGTGAAATTATTAGTATGATTTTAGTATATGTGTTTTATATGTTTTGAGTGCTGTATTTGTATACTTCAGACATGTCGTGTTGTTGTTTACTATTTGTACATGAGAATAAACTGTAATATATGGAACACAGTGTTTTAGTTACTGACAACCCGTGTTACGGGTATGCCAACTCTGCTCTATAGTTGTAATAGAGAACAACTATCCACGTATATAGGAATAGTTAATACATTATTAAATGATATTAAAGCTATTGTTTTCAGAATATTTTAATCGACTAATCGATATGCAGCACCTGAAGTTGGCGAATAAAATTGATAAATGGGGTAATACATATGTCTACATCATTCACTGACATCACTCTTCAAGCGACTGCCGTAATGAAAGGATGTTTACACCTCCTCTCCAGTCTTCAAAATGAGTCAAACCGGATAAACGTGGTTACGGGTAAACTTTAAAAATAAAGTCTACAGCTCTATTTCCGGGTAGATAGCTACGACTACCAGGGTTGGAGGAGACATTTTAAATAGGTCGACTTCACTTTACATGGAGGGACTGTTTAAGTATTGTATAAGTATGCTTTAACGTGGCCCTAGGAAGCACAGCCAGTATCAACAGCATATGGAACAATAAGATGGCAACTATCACCTTGGGAGCTAAGCGACTGGAATCTCAACGACGGGGAACATATAATCATCTAATTTTCGTGAACCAGCAACCTTCAAGAACCAACATAGATCAAAATCGATATAATCACTCTAGAACTTAATCGACTTTGACCATAATCGTTTTATCCGGCAAGTGGTGAGGCACCGGGAGAAGAAGCGATCCAACCGATGCTGTCCAGTGCTACTGTTATGTTATTTTTTCTTGCTTCTGGGAATAATACAGAACGACAATGTATTGTATTCTAACTATTTATTATTGCCCTAAGAACTAACTGTGATTACAAGATGAATGGTATAGACTAGACTAACCGAGATAAAGCATGCACAGGTAATATGTAATAGAAGGGAAGTAACTCTGAGTGTTTCAGATAGTGAGGTATCATGTTACATCTCCCTTCTTATAACATGAATTGTTGCATAAACAATGTTCACTCCTAAAAATGCTGACCATCTTACAGTGTCATTTTCAATTACATGATTGAGGAAGTCGTCATTCATCACAGAGATAGTTTCCTGTTCTAAAATCATGAATGCAAAGTTAATGCCGGATATCCTTTTTATCACTTTTATAGACTCGGTCAATGATTGACAGTAAACTATTACCACTTCTATGGGAATAGTCTATGACTAATAGTTAATGTACTGTTATACAGATTCAATCACCTTTGGTTTTACGACTCTTCCTGATCTCGTAATATACACATTAGAATCTTGCTCCTGGGAGGTATTTGCAGGCTGTTGTGAAGAGATAGTTTGTTTGATCTCAGAATCAGAATTTGTCTGGTATTCAGGATCTAAGACAGAAGTTTTCTGAATGGGTTCCTTTGACTTTAACAAATCCCGTCTGTTTCTGGTGTACCTTGACCCATCAGGGCACTGTACAGTGTATGACCTTTCATTGCATTTGTCAATTACAATGGCAGGTTTCCAAGTTTTGTCCTGCTGCTGTATACGTGCAGACTGACCTATTTCTAAGGGATCTAACTGTTTTGCCTGCCTATCATAGTATCTTTTTTCCCTTTTCTTATTTGCTTTAATATTCTCCCTGACTGTATTTGGAGATAGTGTTTTGGGTTTCAGGTTTTCTATTGATGTTGGAAGGATTGAGCGCAACTGTCAGCCCATTGAAAGTTGTGCAGGGGTATAACCTGACACCAGCGGTGTGGTCCGGTATTCTAAAATACAAATCATGGGGTCCCTTTTACTTTTTTTGGCCTTCATAAGTATTTTCTTGCAAATGTAGACATTTCTCAGATAACCCATTTGCCTGATTGTGATAAGGACTAGTCATTTGGTGATTAAAATCCCATTCTTTGGCAAAGTGAGCAAATTTCTGTGAAATGTAGCAGGGCCCACCGTCAGTTATGATCTTCTCACTTATCCCCAATCTGGCCATTATCCCTTTCATTTTCTTAATGATCATGCCGCTTTTCATGCTGGAAATCTCTTTAACTTCAAAATACTTACTATAGTGGTCTACTACTAGCAAGTAATTTTTATTATCCCATGTAAACAGATCAGTACCAATTATCTGCCATGGATAATCGGGAATCTCTGTAGGAATTAAAGGCTCTTTGGGATTTGATGACCTATGTCCTAAACATATGTTGCAGCTAAGTACCATGTCATCAATTTCGCTGGAAATTCCAGGCCAAAATATGACATCTCTTGCTCTTCTTAAGCACTTTTCTACACCAAAATGACCTGAATGCACCAATTCAAGCATTTGTGATCTCAAGGAATGTCGAATGATTATTTTGTTGCCCTTCATTATTAACCCATTAACAATGGTCAATTCATCCCTATAGTTACAGTAGGGTAAGATCTGGGACGGACAATGGTGTCTGGTATAAGGCCAACCATTGATGATAGTCTCTCTTAGTAACACTAATGTTTCATTTTTGCCAGTAAGAGAACGGATTTCTTGCAATTTTCTGTCAGATACAGGTAAATTTGACATGACTAAATGTACCTGCATGTCCATTCCCGCTGACAGTTCGGGAAATGTGTCACTGACAAAGTTTCTGCTTAAAGTATCTGCAACTGGGACCTGTTTTGATGGATAGTGTTTAACCTCAAGGTCATACCTTTGTAACTGTAACAGCATTCTTTGCAGACGAGCAGGGGCAGAGTTGATTGACTTTTTGAAAATTGAAATCAATGGCAAGTGATCACTCTGCACCTGAACTTTCCGACCATATACAAAATGGTGGAATCTCCTACACCCAAATAGAATAGCATACATATCTTTTTCAATTTGTGCGTAGTTAACCTCGGAGGGAGTAAGAGATTTAGAGGCGTATGCTATCGGTTTCCCCTCTTGTAGGATTGTGGCTCTTAGGCCAAATTTGGAAGCATCAACTTGCAAAGTTAATGGCTTTGCTTGATCAAAGTATGTTAATACCTGACCAGGTTTCGTGAGGATTTGTTTCATTAATGCAAATGCATCACTTTGGGGCTTTTCCCAACTAAACGCGATATTCTTTGCTAATAATTGTCTCATGGGAGCTGTAACCTCTGAGAGATTTGGTGCAAATCGTGCTAGGTAATTACCATACCTAAAATGGTCTCAAGTTCTGCCTTATTTGTAGGGGTTGCATTTTCTCAATAGCCGTGACCTTGGCATGGTCAGGTTTTAATCCTTCTGAAGTAAGTAAATTACCAAAATACTCTACTTCAGAGACGCAAACTGCTAGTTTGTCTTCATTTAAGCGAACACCCTGCTCTTTTGACCTTTGTAACACAGCCTGAAGAGCTTTGTCATATCTTCTCTGGTTTTACCAAATACAAGGATGTCATCGACTATGGCGACAATACCAGAAATACCTTCAAAGCATTCATCAATTTTGCGTACAAACAGATCACCACTGTGTTTCAAACCAAACGGAACACGCAAATATCTGTAACGCCCAAATATGGTATTGAAACATGTGAGGAATGAAGACTCGTGTTCGAGTTTCAAGGCCCAATATCCAGATCTGGCATCAAGCTTAGTAAAATATTTTGCACCTGACAGCTCTGGCAAAATATCATCAAGTGTTCTTAAGGGGTAATGAGGACGTTGTATGGCCTTATTCAGGTCCCTAAGGACTAAGCAGATTCTTATATTCCCATTGCTTTTTCTCAGCTACTACCATGGAGCTGACCCATTCTGTTGGTTCATTGACATTGACTATAACCCCAAGTTCTTCCATTCTTGACAATTCATTTTTTACCTTTTCATGTAAAGCTACTGGGACTTTACGCGGTGAGTGCACAACAGGTGTAACTGAGGGATCAATGTGGATTTTAGAATCTCAGAATGTTCCCTAAAGACAGACAATTTTGTGAGTGTTGCCTTAGGAGATTCAAACTCTACCTAGTATGTGAGGTTCACAAGGCCAAAATCGATGCAAGATTGAAGCCCTAACAGTGGCGGTGACCTTGTGTTCACAACATAGAACAAAATAGCATCCTTTTTACCAGTCCCCGGGTGATTACACTGAAGAGTAATGCATCCCTTTATGTTTAGTTCATTACCATTGTAAGCTGATAGCTTTGTCTTGAACGGTTCAAGTACAGAACTAATGCCTAAACTCTGAAATACCTTATATGGTAAAATGGAATCTTATAAAAAAAATTATAAGAAAGCAATTGCCATGATAAAATAACAATAGTTTTTTAAAAAAAAAAATAAATAAATGCTATGTTAAATGTTGATTCCGGTTATCTGGATGAGTATTCCTAAATCACACTTTTATTATTTTCTTATTATTGACAAACATCTTGTGTACAAAATAACTACAATGACTTCTGAATAAGTGTTAATTAAAACAGAATCGTTGCTTAACGCCCCTCACATTCAGCCACGTTCCCACTACGTCCTCTGCAAATTTGGTGGACGCAGTAAGAACTTGTACAACGTAGTAGGAACGCAGAAGAAACCGATAAGAACGTGGAATGGTCTCCTTGGACTTTGAGAATGTGGTCAAACTTTGGATATGTTAAAAAATGGAGTGAGGACGTGGTCGAATCAGGACACAGTAAGACTTAATAAGGACGTAGTAACGGCATTGACGTAGTATCAACGTAACTAAAACCTAGGAGGGATTTCATTAACGTAGTACAAGCGTCGCGCTGACGGGAAGATTGCATGGCGTTCTCACTGCCTTCTCACATGGTTGTATGCGCGTTGTAAGCATGTGCTGAGATCTGATTGGTCGTAGTAAGGACGTAGTAAGAACACATTGGACATGGTTATCATGCGCGTTATAATGCACGTGGTAAGAAATTAGTGGGGACGTGTTAGACACAGTGAGAACCTGGCAGTGACGTAGTAAGGACGTAGTATCAACTTGAAAATTGCACATTTGTTTCCATGTTGACCACGCCCCCGATGCGTTCATCGATATTTTCAGGACGCAGTGCGGTCTTCATGGTCTTCGTCTGAGTGTGAGAGGGGAGGGCATAAGGGTCCGTTTGATTCAGCTAATCAGATTTCATATCCAGATTCAAACGTGTTTGTCTGCACAACTTGTCAAGATGTTTGTATTTTTGAATAACAAGCGTCGCAGATAATCTAGACTCATATATTTCTGATACTCGAATTACCTTGCACAAGGGGAAACAAGAAAAAAATGATGCAAAGGCATCAGTTCGCTGCAAAAATATCTACAAAATCTTTGGTTCAAATATCACCATCATCTTCATCATCGTCATTACTATTATTATTATCATTATTATTATTATTAGTAGTAGTAGTAGTAGTACTAGTAGTAGTTTTAGTAGTAGTAGTAGTAGTAGTAGTAAAAATAGTAGTAGTTGTAGTAGCAGTAACAGTAAGTTATAGTTAATGTAGTTATAGCAGCAGCAGCAGCAGCAGCAGCAGCAGCAGTAGTAGTAGTAGTAGTAGCAGCAATAACAGAAGAAGTAGTCGATATAGTAATAGTAATGGTAGTAATATACCAGATATAGCTACGTAACAAAGTGTGCTAGATATAGCAACGTTTCACAGGATGCTTGATATTGTTACAAAATAGTTAGGTTGTTGTGGCCTAACTTAGTAGTGTCAGCTAGTACGTGTCTATTGGAATAATGTAGGCTATATTTAGAGCAGGTAGCGTGGGTTTGTTAAAGCGTATCGATAGATCGATAGGAGGAACGTTTTTAAGATATTTTAACATATATTTTTATTAAAGAATAAATCATTTTTGTCGTATATTTCATGAAAATCCATTAAGTATTCGAAAAGTTAGAACAATTAAATGGGTTTATTATTTGTAAAACTAATTTAAATTTACATTGAACCTATTTTGTGAAAGACGTATCGTACGATATGTTGAAACTTGTTAATTCATAATTTTTACGAAATTCACTAAGGTATGTGGAGTGTTTCACTATATTTATCTGATTGTATTATGAAAACTTCGTCCAGTCTAGCAGAACAAATATTTACGGTATCGTTGTGACGAGAAAGATTCATCATGTTACTGGTAAATGACATAACGGCAGATGGATATGTGCATTTTATGTTACATTGTATATGGTTGAGTCATTTAAGTGTCTGATATATATATTTTGACATGATCAGATCTAAGTAAAGTTGTATGAATTGTTCATATCCATTCCGACGAGAATGTCTATAATTTAATTTCACATCCGCGGTATTGAGAATTGTGTTGTTAGAATATAGGTCGAGGAATCTGAGAACGTATTTTGAGCTGTTGATATTGTGTTTACGATGGAGTATTGAAATTCATCATGTGAGAATTGATTGATATGTGTAATTAAATTTTGTGGATGCGTATTCTGATATTCATAAAGTGAATACATACAAAATGGGTCGGTAATATAACGGAAGATAACCCTGATTATATAGTCATCGCCACGAGGGACGATTGACGCTAAATCTACGATATTCTGGACGCGGTAGTAAAAGTATCTTAAATACAAATATTAATAGATTTTAATAACAGTTATAACATTCATATAATGTAAGCAGTTTGGATTGCGATATAAATAAACGGAACGTGTAGGAGAAAGAACTTGCGATTAAAAGTGTTAATACCGTCATAGGACATCTTTAAACCAGCAGTGTGTTTTGGTTAATGGGTAATTAGCTTTAATTTGTATATATTGTATAATTGTATATTCATAATTTATTCATGTAAAAATAAAATTTATTAATGTAAATTTTATTTTGAGTATACTCGTATTCTACCCTCGTGAGTTGTCGGCCCTTGGTCATTTTGCTATAATGTAAAACAGAATGTTGCTATAGCAAAGTAACACAGTGCACTAGATATAACCATGTAGCACAACGTGCAAGATATAACAATGTAAAACAGTGTGCTAGAAATTGTCATGCAACACAATATACTGCATTAGAAATGCAACACGGTGTTCAACATTTACCAATGTAACACAGTGTATTGCATATACCAATGTAACACAGTATGCTGCAATAGCAATGCAACACGGTGTGCTGGATATTGCCATGTAACACGGTGTTCCAGATAAACCAGTGAACTAATTTCTTGATTGTTTCTATGTCTCTAGTAACACAGTATGTTGTATATAGCAATGTAAATCTGTGTTTTGTACATCAAATGTTTTGTTAAATGTTTCGTGTTTTAGGTAAATATTGCTCTCGTAAACAACCATACATCACATCGCAAAATAGCAAAATACCTTATACGAGTCTTACACTTTATTTGACATCGCGTCTTTCAAGTTGGAATTGTAATAATAAATGAAACGGGGGCTGTAGTGTAATGGATAGAGTATTGGTTGCTCACGCCAGAGGTTGCGGGTTCGATCCCCAGTTCGACCCGATGCCTCTCATAAAACAACATTTAGAACTGGTTCTACCCAGGAAACGGACTCGAGAGCGGTTCATATAAGGTCTGAGCTTTCATCGCAATCGAGCTAAAATAAATTAGTTTAAACTAAATGAAACCCTTTTTCGTGAATAACATCTAAGCGGTTTATTTCCGTTGGTAAAATAATGAACAAAAAAAGATAGATAAAGCAATAAGTTAGCAAAATACGTCAGGCCATATGATTAAAAATGCGAATCCGCGGTTAAACGATGAATAAATCACATTTTCATTTTGCTAGAAGGATTGTGCACGTGTTTAACTTTCGTTTTTTACTTCAGCTGGAGACAGTATGAACCAAAACAGGTGTTAAATTATTCACAGAGATGAACCTAGCTAACTATTGTTAGTTTGAACGTATATTCGGTGGAAAAAAATCCTTTTGGTGAAATCTTAACTTATATTCAAATTTTAAAAATTATTATCACTTATGTTAAATCATGTTTTAATGTACTTGTTTTATCAGCCAGGTGCGTTTCTACACGTTAATCTGTTTATCATACTTGTGATGACAACTTTATTTACTTATCTGTTTTTGTCTAAAAGCCATTCATGCGGCTATTATCAATTCAAAACGTGTTAAGAGAGGAGTGTTGCTAAGATTGGAAATACTCGACAAAAAGTATAGTTTTTAATTGGTTACTATAGGTCACATGTGCTAGTAACATGGTAATTTTCTTAAAGCGCATTAAACACTTTTTAGTTATAAAATATGAGTTAAAAATACAATTATTTTATTAACAAATAAATAGCATGAAAATATCATTTATAACCAAAGTGCGAATGGTGTTTAAATGTAGAATCCGCAAAAAAACGAAATAAAAAAGATATTTATTCACAATCTAAAAACGAAACGGAATTCCACACCTTAAAACTAAAATATCACGCACGCACTGCTTGGTGACCTTTACCTGCTAATTCGGAATGTGACAACAGCGATTCCCTGCTGATGTGCCTTTGAATGACATCCATCAAAAGATCTTTTATGTCTTCACCTTTTTATGGCTTCACTCCCCAATGGTTGGCTGCTTTTGAGAATCTACGACTGTAGCTGAAAGTAGAGTGTATTCGTCTGAAATGGTTGATACGCATAATTACTGCAGGGCCCTGTTAGTTCAGTCTGTAGCAGCGTTTATGACATTCAACCCAGAAGTTGTGAGTTCGAATCCCTATCAGGCCGCTGATTCTATGATGATAGATATTGAAATTGATCTCATAATTTTCTCTCAACGCTGTTTCAAGCAAGACAATTATCGGTTAGTTATGTAGATGAGTGTGCTTGAGTACTGATTAATCAATATTCCAGGCTCACAGGAAGAGTGGTTATTTTAACTGAACTCAGTGGCATACAAAAGTGCTTAATATTCAATCAGTCATATTGACTGATTCAAATTTATTGGGATTTAGGAATTTAGGCACATTATGTAGAAAATACTGGATCAAACGGTTTTGACATCTTGGTTCAAAAGCTCATTTACATCAAGATAAATTCAAGTAGACAACGCATATTTTATATTAAAAAGATTTAGATGCTTTTCAGTAATTAATTAAATATTTTCGTTTCTATTGCACACCATCGAAACAAAAAAAAACAAGTCAAGTTTGGTGGAATAAAAAAATGGTTCGATGCTACAGTGCATACAGCTGTAACATTATTATGTAATATTTTATGTATGGCAACTTACCACTTATCTCCTTTTTTGTTTTTTCGATACGGCCTATCAAGATGTTTCATGTAGTCAATAGCAGCCAGCTGACATGTGTACTTGTATACACTATATCTGTAAAAGTATCATAATTATAGCGAATGTGGTAACTTAGACAGTAACTCTAGCCATTGATATTATTGTCAATACTTGCTTTATATGAATGAATGATATAATATATTAGAACGTCATTGCAAATTATTTTTAATTAAAACATATACCTTTTAACAAATCAAAAGAAGTGTATTCGAATAAAGTTAGTTCAGATTACAGGATAAATTCCAATCAAAACGTCCAAATGTATAAGATAGATCTGTTTGATCTGTGCATGTCATGATGATAGGGCCTTTACCTGTTACATTGACCAGTTGTATGTGTTTATCAGGAGACGGAAATATAATCTCTTTGTCTTATTTTAAAAATATCATTAGCTGACACAGGCATTTACTCTTATAGGGACCAGTTAGCTCAGTCGGTAGCATATCCGACTATAAATGCATGTGGTCATGAGCTTAAGTCTCCATGATGATGGTTGATATACGACATTACATCTGCTAAGTTGTCTCTCACCACAGATTCAAAGTGTGAAAGTTATCAGTAATTTGCAGAGAATAGTGTGCTCAAGTACTAATTATCCTGTAATAATCCCAGGAAATAATGATTAGACTGATCATCTGGTATTAAAACCGCCAACAGAAGTGGCAGTCGTCGCTATCTGCAATTATGTTTGCCTAAACTTACTTTTTTTTAAAATAAAGAGCATAGATCATTCAACCAAAAATAAACATGATAACTTACAGAAAGGAATGTCGTTTCGATGCATACATCAAAATATGGTTGTTGAATGACTCCAACTCAGATGTTGTTCTGCAAAGTAATTTTTTGAGAAATAACCTGTTTTAATCTACCGTTGTGATATTTTGTACAATGTATAAAAAACAGAAGTTATAACACAAACCCCATCCACGAATACTAGTGCCAATTCATGATTTTGATGTTTACAGTCTCAAGTAAATTTGGAATCATGATATCCCATAAATTCTTTGACCAAATGCAAGTGGTTTTATTATGTGTAACTAAACTTGAATTTTATACTGATGTGAATGATTAATGGTACAATTTATGTAGTTGTGTCAGGTCATCAATTAATAAATAATGGTATATTTTGTACTGAACATATGTATCATCTTATTCTCAGGTAAAGCAAATACATTTTTCACACAGAAAAGAGTGTTATTTAAACAGATTCAATGATAAGTCAGCTTTGTTTATCAGTCTATAATGGAAATGTGACAAAGGTCTTAAAATAAAGTTACAGTCATTGACTGATATCTTATACATTTGACCCTAAACACCCATAACAAGTAAGTTTCCAACGTGTTAAACTATGTATAGAGGTTGAATGTATATGTATACTTACTTATACGTAGCGTAGTATATAAGCGAACCAAGAAATCGTCTGTCTGTTGCAACCTTTTCTAACGTTTCGTTTCTGTAAGGACTCAGCCCTTCTACTCTATCTGCAGTGATCCTCTTATGATCACACTTTCCTAGTGCCCAAGTGTGTCTATTCAAACAGTGGTTGAGAACTGACAAAAACTTTGTCTGCAATTTAATAATTTCATAAAGTTATCAAGGAGTGCAAAATTATATTTTTGAACAAATACTAAAATACACATAAAAGGTATTGCAATAGCAACAATCATAACCATGAGCTGATCAAGCAATTTCTGTTAGAGGGGGTGCATACTGATTGTAAAGAAATTTAGGTTTAAATAAGGTGAAACATTTTATTTTAGAGCTCTTGGTAGCTATTAGCAAAATGATGTATTGATATTGTCAGTTTAAAATTAATTCATGTAAATCAAATAAATTAATTAAAACTATGGTCCCAGTGTTTATTTAATAAGAGGTTTGTCATTTTCTTTAAATAAAATGGAGAGATAGTCTACGTGAAGATTTTATTCGGTCCTTTAGAATAAATTTGGAATTAAAGTATCGGTGTGAATGTAAACGATGCAGTATTATTCATATTTGACCTCTATAAACAGTCGGCCAAAACTATGCGTTCGTAATCGAAAGCATCGTCTGCTACAAATATACAACATTTATGTAGGATAGTGAGTGCAACGGTGCAAAACATTTTAAATATTCATTGTTAAGACGATTTCGCTGGACAAATAGTGCAACGGATTTTAACAACTATAAAGCTGCTCGTAATATATTTAAGTGTATTTGTACGACGAAAAAGTTAAAGCTACAATTTGATCGGCGGCAAAGCCTCATTAATGTTCGAAACAATCCTAAAAGGTTCTGGAAGTTAATTAAATTACAAAACTTGAATAATACGGCAATAATGGGAGCTGGGCTGATACATGTAGAAGATTTGTTAACGAACTTTACAAGTCGTTTAGTCAAAGAAGGTCAGCTGCCTGCTTCATATATAAACTTGCATGATTTTCAAAATAGTGATAATATGGATATTGTATTGAATGCACCGATTCCAAACGAGGAAATTAATAGAAGCATACCTAAACTTAAAACAGGGAAATCCGTCGGAAATGATGAGATAGGAAAACACTTTTACAAACACACTTGCGATTTGATAGTGCCCATACTTCACATATTTTTCAATGAAATATTAGACTCTTCTGGTGAATTTCCAGCCATGTAGTGCGATAGCATTACAGTTTCTATTTTCAAATCAGATTCGAGGGACGATCCATCAAATTACAGGGAGATATCTTTGATTAATAGTATGTATAAGATCTTCCAAAATATAATATATGACAGAAATACTTTCTGAATAAAGGCATCAACGGCAAGCTCATGCATGTGTTAATATCTATTGTTCGAACATCCAGCCATATATTAGAGTTAGAGACATGTTCTCTAAGCCATTTAAATGCAATTTTGGAGCGAGACAAGGGGATTTAAATTCGCCGATAATATTAAGTCTTTACATAATAATGGAATATTCATTTCTAATGATATCCCAGCTATTATGTGCTTACTTTTTGCGGACGACGTAGCAAACTGTGCGCATACAGCAATGACTTACAAATACAGCTCAACGCAATTTCTGAATTTTGTGATAATACGGGCATGCAGGTTAACATCAAGAAAACTGAAATATTAGTATCTAGAAATGGTGCTCCACTGCGAAACTATGAAAATTGGTCCTTTAAAGCTCCAACATTCGATCAGACTATCGGATGTAAATTAATTACTCTACAGGGCGTGGTTCATTAACTGGGCGTGTATAATATGGTCTAACAATAGCAAATTTATAATAGCAGACAGCAAAATGTTTGTAAAACAATGCAGAAGGTTACCAGTGTAACTGATAAAGGAATGTTGACACTGGGGTCAATATCACATCCCACTTTAGCATTAGGGACTACAGGGTCTTTAATTAATCATTATCAGGTAATTACTGTTTTATCAATGCTATTAAGTGATTAGATAATGGTGTTCTTGATATCAAATTAATAATAAATTTGAACATATGTGTCTATTTATTTTTAAACACAATTCAAGCATTATAATCAGTCTAACAGACATGCCCCAAATCCCTATATATATTCAAGTTGGTTTGGCCCAGTATGAATCATTAAGTACATTTTGGAGGGAAATTTGAAATACATAGATATAAATAATAAGAATGTTACATGTTATGTGCTGATATTTTTGTCACTTTTATTGACGGAAAGTCAGAACTTGCAATTATATTCTTACTAGGATATTATATTAATACTGGGATGTTTTTCATAAAAAAATGTAATAATCAACACTTTGTTGAATATATTAGAAATAAAACTTGAACCAATGTTGATGTGATTAAAAATTGCAAAAGGTGTCTTTTATCAACACAATACCTCAGATCATACTTTGGACACAAAGTTGTGTGATAGAGAATGTGCTAATTTTAAACTTTTACTAATGTTGTTGTTTTATCATGCATGTGTATTAACTGTAAATTATAAAATGTGCTGGTTATGAATAATGTAAAGGCCGTGCATATCAAAATCAAATAAAAAGTAAAAATGTGTTACTGTCATAACAATGTAATACACGGAGGGAGATAAAACACTTCAACTTCAATAAAACAGCAATCATGATGATAAATCAGTTGTAATTGAGAATATACGGATTATTAATTTAGAAAAAGACCAGAAATTGTTTTTGAATTAGTAATTTTAAGTCACTTTCAACAGCTTTCATTTGACAAAAACCTTGTATACATATTCATGAAATCCCTAGTGTAAACACTCTGTTTAGTTTGAATCTAAAACTATCATTTCTGTTTGATGTGATATAATACACATGTAAAATGATTCATTCACATGGTAATAAATTGGACATTTTTTTAATAAAGAAGAGGAAAAATTAAATAATTCAATTAAATATGGTGATATATATATACTGTTGGTGATTAAAAAAGGATAATAGAAGGAATCACCTAGTAAAAGTTGGTTAGTCTTGCATGATTTGTAGTTTGTATTTAACTATAATATCTTAAATATAGCCATGTGAGCTACATACAGCATGCCAGTTTGTTTCCAAACGTTGGTCACATGACAAATATTGACTAGTTTGCTCCTCCCTTAAAATACAAATATCGCTGCAACTGATTGTCTGTTGAAAGCAATAAGTAATAAATTATTGCAGATTTTATTCTGAAAATATCAGGAACTGTGAGTAATATTAAGACATGTTGCAAGACAAATTTCAAATTTTTCAATGATTTACTTTAAGATTTGAAAAATACTCTCCAAGATCTGAATGTGTTTTGAAAAATAAGGTAAAACACTCCCACCGCCATAACCTTTTATACCCAGGTTTGGTCTTTAAGGGTAATAATGTAAACACGACATCTGTATATAAATATATGGGATTACTTTTTACTCCTAAACTCTCATAGACATCTGCTTAACTGACTACACAGGCTAGAAAGACATTTGGCAGTTTTATGTATAAAAATATATTTAAATTATTTGATTCGATGATAGTGCCAATACTCACATTTGGTTCGGAAATCTGGGGATATGAATACGCCGACAAGATAGAACAAATACTAGTGCAATTTGTAAATATTTTCTAGGTATTAATTCTACGGTTAATAATTCTGTATCTCTCGGAGAGTGCGAGAGACTTCCACAATGTGTAACATATTTTACCAAGTGTATAAAATACTGGTGTAAGTTACTTCAAATGTACAACAATCGCTATCCTAAGAAATATTATAAAATGTTGAAATCACTAGACGATACTGGTAGAAAAACTTGGGCAACGAACATTAAAACATTATTGTATATGTATGGGTTTGAGTATGTTTGGCTAGCACAAGATGTTGGTGACATTAACCTAGTTGTCTTAACATTTAAACGAAGAATCTCAGATTGTATGACTCAAACTTTGCATGATGATATAATAAACTCATCCAGATGTGGTACATATGTAATAGTCTGGTATATATAAACTTATTAAAACCTTAGTAAATCATGAAAGATATTTAAATCTAGATCCTTCGTTCAATCTCAAACGATCACTGGCACGTTTTAGATACTTCTCTCACAGATTAAATATTGAAATTGGTCGACATTTTAACATTGAGAGAGAAAATAGAATATGTTCATTTTGCATTTTAAATTCCAATATAATGGTGATAGAAAACGAATACCATGTATTTTTCAATTGTTCTAAGAATATTCATGTTAGAGAAACACATCTGTTAAATTGATATATAGGACATTCAGAACGTGCAGTTTTTTATCGATTGCTTCAAAGCGAGAATCCAGAGACTATTAGAAAAATTGCTCTTTTTATAACAAAATGGTTTGAATTTTTAGATAAAACATAGTTCCACATTATATTCTGTACCGTTTTCCAGACACTTAAAATATATATTTAATAAATTGTAACACAACTTTGCCAAACATCAACGGTCAACAAATATTATTGTATTTTGGGCCGGAGGCCTTTATTTACTCAATAAAATGGTTTGTATCTTATAATAACACGTGGTGCCCATTCACCACTCTAATTCTATGAAGCATATTGTTATAAAGACTATTTATAATGTATTTCATTGATAGTTTATATTAAAAACAATATGTTTACCTTTTGCAGTAGTTCGTCTTTTGGGCAATTCTCAGCAGGGTAAAACAGATGATTTGTTATGTCACTTATCCATGGTTTAATGGCTGAATTGCCTCTTCTTTGTGAAACCTAAAATGTCAGTGACTTAAATGTCTATATTCATAGTTTTTTGTTTGTTTTTGTTGTTGGTTTTTTTATTTGTTTGTTTTGTTTTGCTTTGTTTTTTTGTAGGGGTGGGGGTGTAGTTTTCAAGCAAAAAGGATCACATGTTGTTAAACTTATTTTTTTTATTCAATACACTTCCTCTTCCTATTGTATTTTATTGTGTTAGTTTTATCTCCATATGAAAGTTTTGAAACACAGAAACTAGAAATGTGGTCAGAAGATATGAACATTACCGCTATATAAAATTAATTTGAAAAGGGATCTAAAATGCTGTAAAATTTTACCAAAATTGACAAATATCAAACTTGACCTGTATGTTATAAGTAAACAGCTAGACACTAAATAATTAATCATATAAATAGCTTCTTTCTAACTTAATCTAGTTCGACAGACGGTTGCACAGACAGCTATGTCCATTAGTTCAGCCAAATTAATAAAAGAAAAAAAAATAATTGAATATATACAAATAAGTTTCCAATTTTCTATGACCTTTGTACATACACTGTTGCATTCACTTCAAGTTAATAGACTATTACAGCTCCGTTTACTTTTGATATCTGAAGACTTCAAGGAACATTTCACCAGCAATATGTTTTGAACACTCACTACTTACAACAGATATTGTTTTCCCAAAATTCTTCTTCCATGTAATTAAAGCATGATTTTAATTATAAGATATGTAATACACCATCTTCTGGTTAAATTTGTCAATATTGATTGTATATTTAGCACCATTTTTATGCCATTGAGGGATAACAGACGATCAACTAACCACTGTTTGCTGGGATTCTGTAAGAGTAACCAGTATTCAAGCACACCCAATCTCCGCAAGAAACTGATAAGTTTCCACTTGAATCAGTGATGAGAAATAGTGATAATGAGACACAATGTTGTATATCAATCAGAGACTTTGACCGGATTTGGATTTAAACTCACCACCCCTGGATTGATAGCCAGACGCGCTACCGACTTAACTAATTGGGCCAGGCAAATTAGTCAATAAAGGATGAACCAAAGTATGAAAATGACGAGGAACTAAGGTCACACTTACCATGTCCTTTGATAACTATGCATTATGCATTGTTCTTAGGTAGAGATATCCGTATTTTAAGATTAAACATGTCATTCTGATACAGTGTTGAAATGGGACCATTCTGCCATGGAAAGTATGAAGACATTGTATTGTTGGTGTAAACCCGAGCAGTTATATTGTATACTACAGACTATACTTGTTTTATGGCCAACCTGAATCCAGTAGCCAAAACATAACCCATATTGGGAATAAATATAATATAATTACAACATATAATTTTTCAGTAAATATAAGCTTCAAACACTGATATTTGGCATTAGTGCAGTTTTCTTTTTCATTATTTGAGAAAAAGTAGTAGTCCAGTGGTAAAGCATCTGCCTCGCAAGTGGAATGTTGTGAGTTCGATCCCAGGTCGGGTCATACTAAAGACTTGAAAAATGGTACAAGAAGCTTCCTCACTTGACGCTCGTCATTCGGAGAATTGTTGTAGGTCTGGTTGGCCCAGTTTCACTTAGATATTATACGGTGTGTCTGTGGCATGATACTCCAGTGTGGCAGGCTCAGAATATCAAGTCTTGAGTAGACGTTCCAGTTATATGATAGCAAAATTGTGAAAAGTAAGGCTTAACACAATATAAGTTACAACATTGCTTCAGACGTAATAAAAAACGTACATACTCATTATTGAACCATTTGTGGATGGGCATCTGTACATCTCATTTGATAAACTAAACTGATAACATAGCAAATAAAGTATGTGCATATTTTGTGTGTCTATCGGGTTTTGTTTTTTTAGTTGTGTAGAGGGGGTAGTTATTATAAATAGGACACATTTGGGAATTCTTCATACGACTTCAATGAATATGATGACAAAGTATAACCTTCCCGCCCTAATGTTGCTTTGAAGTGGAAAGTGTAGTTATGATCATACAAGTTACTTTGATCATTCATATACTTTATTGTTTTAGAATTATCCCAAATTGTCTAAATAAGTAAGTCAACATTTTTTACCATATGATGGTGGACCTGTCAGCATTGGAAACATCGTCAGACTTTTCCACATATGCACCAACACTTTGCTTTCTGGAAGCTTTCTTGAACACAATTAAAAATATATAATCTGATACAGCCATATTGAAACAACAACATTGTCTCTCACTATCTGTCTACAAAAAGGGACAAAACAAAATCAGTATGAAATCGTAACATGTTGATTTACTTTTTGACATTGCTAAATAACTAACAGATCACTGTAAAACATATTTTTGAATATTGTATTCAAATTTTATTGGGTATCTGTTGACAACCACCTATTTCATTTATAACAACAACTAATTCATAATGAAAATTATTGCTCTGCCAAAAATCTGATGTTTTGTTGTAATGATGTTAAAACAATATATAATAATATCAATAAAATACTGTAGCATTAATTGGTAATTAAGCAGTCCTTGTTTGGCTCAAATTCAACCCAATTCCCCCTGCCCTGGATTATACTTTGTTTTTAATTTCACTGAAATTTCTCCCACTGAAATGTTGATTATTTGTTGTTGTAATTACTGTCTTATGGGTGATTATCAAGAAACTAGGAAATCTGTGACTAATGTCCCTTCTATTCAAATTACTACACATGTTTTAAGAGTTATTTCGTATAACCACTAATTCAACGCGACATGACAAGGCGCCAAATAAATTCTCCCTCTGAATTCCCTGCACCCATTCTCCAATGTGAAGGGAGGACCTGGTGACAACTTTGTTAACTAAAGGCATTAATTGATGAAATAATACATTCTCGCGGAACAAAATAAATGAACTTACCTTTGATCACATTCAGATTGGGATGAATCTGTAAGCATTTCTTTCTGCACCTGACATTTTCCCTACACTTCAAACAATATTAAATTTTCAGAGAACATGGAGAATCCATGAAAATCAAACAGGTTTTTAATGATGAAGGTATATGTCTGCATTATAGTATGGCAAGAAAAAAAGGGCAATCGCCATATTATAAATAAAGGAAACTAGTCATCGAAGAGAAACCATTTATTTGCTAGTTTAACATTGTTTTATAACAAATTCATGAAAATCATAAAAATTCAACTAATGTCATGAACCAAATTTTAATTCTCTGAGTTATGCTGAAACAATAACATCATTGTTTTATATTGGCACATAAATAGCTGCTATTTGCTTCATTGTCAAAATTGAAAATATGTTCACTACTGTGGCACATGTAATTTATTATTACTTTAATATTTATAATCCTGGTGGATAACTAAAACTGTATAAATGTGTCACACTCGTGACATAGATAATCATTGCAGGCCAGTCATATATTATATCAACAGTATGCATGGAAGTATTACTTGTCAGAAGTTTAAAATAAGAAAATTATAGATGGATACCTGTCTGCATTAATAGATGATACAACAGATCAGCCTGATAATGTGGGAATACCAGGGGTTGATAACACCAATTTTTTTCTCTTTCTGTCGTCTTTGGAATTGTAACTCTGTATATAAAATAAGTAACAACACTATGACTCAATGATATTTTCTTTTGAGAATTACTCTGCACAATGTGTGTACACTGAAAATTATTAGGAAATATGCAGAAGTTATTTTTTTACTTTCTGTTTGCACTTATATGTAAGTCCTTGACATTGATTTAGCATGATTTTAGATATATAAGATGTTTGTATGTTTATACACAACAAACCGAGTTTCCTAAAATATTTATAAAAATCTCATGTCAAATTGTGTTTATAACAAAAATAAAGACACTATTTCTGAATGAATTCCATTATTTTCAGGGGTTTGTTTATTTCACATTTTACTGCCTTGCACAGTGATACATGTACATACGACACATTCTAAAATATGATTCAAACAAAAACATATTACACAGGAGATCTTTTAATTGAAATATTAACAAACAAAAATAGTTGATCTGTTTGCATCATGACCTGGGTCGAAATTGTACAAGGCTGTTCGAATTTGGGAAGAATACATTTACAAATATTTCTCATCTCAGCAAACAACAAATACATCGTAGCATACAGATGTCAGAAAACGTCGAAGAGTTCATATTGAACCGAAAACAGAAATATGAAAATAAAGGTCAAATCTTTGAGATAACCCTTTTACTTACTTATTTGAGCAATCTGTTCGTCAGTTATGCAGTTTTCCTGGTCTTTAATAACAGTCCAGTCATCCAACACTTCACCAAAATTAAAGGTTTGCAACATTCGTTTACGATCTTACGTTGCCCTTTGTTTCTTTCAAACTGATGTCGTTGTGCCCTCCGAAGGAACAGGCATTTTGTAAACAAATATGGTGGCTCAAATCGAGAGGAAGACTCACGTGACTTATTTGATGCGTCCCAAAATGCATTGCAATTTTTTGGCGAGAAATTTATTTTAATATAACCTAGGCGCGTAGCCCATGATAGGAAACCACTTTACAATATATTATTTATGCACTTTTCAAAATATATTATTATGGCAACACGTGGTTAGTGAACACATATAGGCATGATATATTGAGAGAAAAAAATGGTTTTTTTTGGCAATTTTAAAATGTTTTGAAAAATCCTGATTAAATTTTTTCCACTTTTCTCAGTCTCTCGCAAAAAGAACAGTCTTGCAAAGCGAAATGTTTTTCGTGATTAACTTATAAAGTGTTGAACAAAAATGTTAGATAAAGTAATTTATTAGCGAAATATGTCAGGCAACGGTTTTACAATGCCAATCCACGGTGAAACGATGAACAAATCACATTTTCATTTCGCTGAAACGGGTTGTTTAAGTGTACAAGTTTCGTTATAACTTTAGCTGCTATTTTGCTGGAGAATGTGTTGTTGTTTTTTATTCTGTTGCTAACTTTACCGAGCCTTTTTATATATGAATACATTCATTTTCAGGAGGAAAAGACTACTTTTAATCTGATTAAACTTTAACTATTTATTGAAGAGTCATGAAAGCACTAAAATTATAAATATGTTTATATATTTGTTTGATATTATATAACACTAAATGTGGGTTTAATAAGCATCAATTAACTGTGAAAGCACGTTTTAAATTATACTAACGATTCTATTACAAAAACGTCAGTTAAGCCTGAGTTTCATTATAAATATTCATAACTATTAATGCAACACGCATATATGCCTACTCTATACATTACCGTAGCGGAGGATCGAACCTACGATTTTGCGATCCTGGGTAGGATGTTCTACCGTTACACCACGTATGGTTAGTATTAACATGTATTATTCTATTGCAATAATGACATTTATTTTTAAATAATTTGGATCTACTGAATTGACTTGTCCATGTTTAAAGAAAGAGTATTTCAAATGTTTGAACCAAAATAATGAATACATTTTATTTGCACATTGACGGTTTATCACGAATTAAACGTGTGCACACTAGTTTCTCATCAACATCATTTTACAAGTTTTAAAAGAATTATGGTATTTGAAGTCATTGTATATAACACCGCCCTCACCGCTGTTGTAATGTGATGTTGTACCAGGAATCTCGTAGTTACCATTCAAGTTGACAAACGAACAGCTGTAATACTACCAACAGCCGTGATTTTGTACAGCACAATTGTAAACATTATCTCTGTCATACGTCGAGAATGGATATCCATTGTTGTAGGTTAAACCATATGTGTCACCTGTGATTTAGAAACATGAATATCACAAGTAGTTCTAAATGTGTGATATAAATGGTGATATAAACTTAAAGCGGTATATTTTATCTAGATATATGTAAATATCCCAAACATTACTTACCATTATCATAAATATAACCTGTGTAGAAATGGTAAGATTGTCAAATATAAAGGAAAACAATCAATATACATATGTATTACAGGGAACGAATCATTCAAATTGAATAGCCAATACAACAGTTCAAATCATA
The DNA here is from genome assembly GCA_029582155.1 of Panopea generosa. NCBI lineage: Eukaryota > Metazoa > Mollusca > Bivalvia > Adapedonta > Hiatellidae > Panopea > Panopea generosa. The sequence goes on from CM055896.1 coordinate 90,658,287, forward strand.
TTAATTCATAACTAATTTTACAATAATAATAACAAGAAAAAACAAACACACATAACACACGAAAACACGAGTTAGCGTCTAAGAACGGGGAGTAACAAATAGGCGAATTGTGAATTTTATACCTTGATAAAAGAACTTTATATTAAAGATTTTTGTCAAGGTTAATTTCAAAGAAGACATTTTTTATATATACTAGTATACGTATATACATTTTTTGGTAAAATTTATAATAAGACTAGCAGTAAAAATAGTGTTTATGAATTCATAAAACGGAAACACTGTTACCACTGGTTACCTGCCGTCCCCGATGAATGTCGTATATGTAGTGTGTATAGGCCACCTGACAGAGAGAAATCCTGATATACCTCGTACGCAGTAGAACCATCAGCAGCCTCTAAGTCAAGTCTCAGCTTAGCGTGTCCATGTGATGTCATTTCTTGTATGCTTGAAAGACCTTTAATATTAAATATATAACGTTTAATTTGCAATGTATGGATTGTTTATATATCATTTATTAGCTACCACCCTTGCGACGGACTTTCTGATTCAATTTGGCTGAATAAAGTGGGATATTTTTATAGTAGGCTTATTTCTGGTTAGATGAAAATGTCAGACTCGCAAATGATCACAATAAAATATAATTGAATTAAGCTGGTTTAAAAATAAACATCAAAATTATATTTCTGTGATTTACATTTGAGTCTTGTATAGCACTTTAATATAATATAGGAGTTTTCGGTCTGCGAATGTTAGCAAAAGCGAATATTAGGTCAAACGTTAAAATGTAAGTATATGAAAAACGATATTGTGGTAGCTGACCATATGGCAGCTCGGTCCCGTTCATACACGTTTGTACACGTTCATACACGTCTGTGCACGTTCGTTTACATTTGTATACATTTATACACCTTAATACACGTCCACACGCGTTAATATATTTGCATACACGTCCGTACGTTGAAAATACAAAGCATAACAGTGTATATTTGCCAGTGGCTCGAAACGCAAAGTTTCGTCAGTGAAATGTTCTTTATGAAAACTGTGTACCTACCACAAATAAACATACAAATTGATATCTTTAAAAAAAGAAACCAAATGTAAACAAGCTAGTTCAATAGGTTTAGTTTTAGTAAAATATGGGAATGATGTTATGTCCAACAAATTGGTACCGGATTCGTAAAATTAAATTTACGTTCAGAATTCACAACAATAAAAAAAAAACGATTACGCTTAATATCAGACGAAACTATTTCTTAAACTTGCATATTAACGTAAACATACTGGACAAAACATAATTTATGTTCTCATCGGAATATTAGATTTTAATGTAACTATCAGGCTTATAATGCAATAGGAATCCATTTTCAAAAAAAACACTATATGCACAGAATATTAAATTAATATATAAACTAGCCGCGGTTCGATGCGACTGCATAGTTGAGTTTTGGATTTTTTTCTGAATGTTTTTTTAACAGCAAGGGCTAGACTGTGTCTTGTTATCTAATCCTCAAGGCCTTATCGAAGAAGAAACGCACTCTAAGATGCCATTCATCATAGTGAAGCACTATATCGCTCTGAAGACCTGTCAAATGATAACTGTTCTGCTACATGTATGTAATCAACATCCACTTTTCCGAATGTGCTAATTCCTCCAGTAATTTTGATATGCAGATATGGTTATATGACCTATTTTCAACTCGATCATAATTTACTCACTGCGTTCCGTACAATGCACCCATATTTTGACAAATTGATAACTGTTTTTGTATTTATATGTTTTCTAAACATAACATATCATTAATTATGCATTTTATGATACAGTAGAACTTCGATAGCTCGAACTCGGTTCTCTTGAACACCACCGATCGCTCGAACAACTAACCCGGTCCCTGCCAAATTCCTATTTAATTTCTATTGTTCTACCACCGATGGCTAGAACACTGATAGGTGGAACAGTCGAACTAGAAATTAGGTCCCGCCAACACACTTACCTGTGTTTTTCACACCTTTCGGTCGAACAGCTGATCAAAAATAAAGAAAATCGGAGAAGTCTGCCATGTTTGTTCACGAATTCAAAGGTGTGAAGTAATTTCTACACGTCATATATTCCCACTATCTTAAAGAGCGAGAAGTTTGTAATGATAATTTGGCGAGTGTGTTTATAATTGGTTACACGTTTGCTTTAATTGTATACCGCATTTTGCATTCATTAAGTTAATTTGATTCCTAATTTGATGTTTACTGGTAATTTGAAATCAAAATAAAACCAATTTATATTGCAAACATTGAAAAGTAAAGAGTGTCACATACAATTTTACCTTATAAATCTTAGACAAGAGAAGTTCAGTTTCATTGCACAATGTTGCATTAAACAACACATTTACCTGAAGAAGAAACGGCTGAGCAACTTAGTGATGGACCAAGTAACTGGGGGATAACTAAGTCAGCCGAGCAACTTGGTGAAGGACTCGGTAAAACCGGAGTGTGATTATCATGCCATTTACATTCTCACGAACACCGAAAGCTAAATATAACTATTTATACATGAATATATAGTATTATGATGATAAAAGGTAAATTAAGTAATTATAGTGTAAAACAATTAATTATATTTAGAAATTATATTTTCTGGTATATTGTATTTTCTACATAAACAGGAAAAAAACATTATTTACATCGGATACTCTATTGCACCTGTTCAAAGCGTACACATGGGATTCAATAACACGCTCATAAACGAACTTGTACACCATGTACAAGTACGATGATTGTTGTACCAGGCTTGACTCGAACTACCGCTGACTCGAACCATTTTGACCAGTCCTGTCGAGTTCGAGCGATCGAAGTTCTACTGTATATTCAAATGGGGTTCGCTAGCCGGCAAGTCAATCAGAAAACTTAATTACCTAACTAAAATTCTTCATGTACGTCGCCAAAACCACGTTCGAAATCGCTGAAATTTCGGTTAAAATCAACATTTCCGTTAAATCTGTTTTGAAATACCTGAAATAATCACATTACGTATCAAAACATGTTTGGGTAGCCTAACGGTATGCTGTTAAATACCATGTTGTCCTATTTCGTTGAGGTACTGTTTTGCAAGTGTAAATAACTCACCAAGTGTTTTGAATCAGTGTTTACCCGGTTGGCTCCGTCGGTAGCGCCTCTGACTATCAATCTAGCTATAGAATCAAGTATTAAAATCACTACCAGATCACACTGTCTGTGATGATTGATATACGACATTTAGTCTCATTACCAACCGTTGTTTCAAGTGGGAATGATATCAGTTACTTGCGGAGATTATATGATTGACTACTTGGTAAACTTCCAGGATCCGAGGAAAGAGTGGTTAGGTTCGTCTCATACCATCGATGGCATAAACAGGACACTAAATATTTAAACACCAGTCTTGAAATCACGAAATGCATTGTTGGGGATTATAATACTGCTTAACCATTGTAACTGGGGATGAGCTGTGTTCGAAGAGCCAATAACCCTTATAGACAGACTCAAGAAAAACCTTGTATATTTTAATATTTGTTTTGTTGTAACATATGCTTTCTAAGGATCCCTTATCAGATACTGTAAAATAATTCAAAGAGGTAAGATTTTATATACGAACGCGTATAAAACTGTATGACAGAAAAGGTAACACCGTACTTCCGTAAATACGTACCAACAAGTGAAAAACAATTTTTTAAACGAAGATAATTGTTATCATTTTTCTACAACAATATATAGAAAATGATGAAGAATGATGCAAATTGAATACAAAATGATTGTCAAGATGTTGGGTGGGTATCTTGAACTAAAAACGAAACCTTCTGTAAGGCGACTGGGTTTCAATGGATTAAGCTGTGAAGCAGCCTAGCTTGAAACTATGTTAAACAATTTTTGTTCAAACTATATAATATATACATCTTCCTCAGGCTTCTTGCCTTATGATTAGTAAACTTCAAACAAACAAACAAAATAATAAAATGATTCTAATATTTAGAAATCATACAGACAAATAGTCATACCAATTAACCATGAAACAAATACAAGTTTCAGCACGTAAATAAAATTATTGTTTGAGAACGGTTTCAAACTAATAACAAAACTGTATGTTTGGAACGATGCTCAGTTCCAGCACAAATATACACTTACTCGTTTAGAGACTGTTCCAATTGCTATGGTGTTTAAACAATTGTATAGAATCGTTTTACACAATAGAAGCTTACATCTAGAATTGGTATTTAAATTTCCTGATGGAGGAATGTGTTATATTGTAATAATACGAGATATTTGAACAGAAATTCCTTCTTGCTCAATTAACTTGAAACGGTTCTTACATTGTATATCGCTTGAGACCATGCGGCGAAAACGGATACGTGTATATCAAACAGTGTCATTGTAAGTATGTACACGTAATTAATTAAATTTTAGGGTTCTGTTATAATTTTGACTCATTATGATGTGTAAAAAGTTTCTTTCTATTAAATGGTAAAACACGCACTTTGAGATAATGATAACAATTTGGTTTTGTTACTAATGCAACAAATTACAAAATAATACGGACTCACTCATTTTGAGAGATTGTATTCTTTCTGTTCTAGAGAATCACCGACACAATCTAGTCCTCCATATTCAGGAAAAGGATTGTTACATGCACGTGTTCTTGTCATGTGCCCTGTTCCGCACGTGGCGTCACAATATCCCCAATCACTCCACTTAGACCATGCACCATCAGCTTACGTGGAGTAAAAAGTAAGTTATCTGCGGCAAGCCGGTTTGGCATTTATTGATACATACAGTGTCTATCTCAACGCCTAATTAGAACGCTTGCTATAGATTTTCATGCACACCAGCTCCGCGGGCAGAGGAAGCCATTTCGTCGAAACCTGCTAGAGTCGCTACATACCGCTATACTACAACTGACCCATTTCGGATGGCACAATCATTTACAGAAACGCCTAAAATTGGTCTCTTATATTCAGTTCAATACATGAAATATGCATACTGGTATAAAATAATTGCTTATGACAATTTAACCTGAATATGAAATATAATAAAAAATTTAATATGTGTACAAATATGCTCAATTAGTATAAAATCGTTAATTTTGCAACTGTAGTTTATTTAACGATGGCATATTTTAAGAGCTATTTTTCTCAAACCACAAAGTGTATTTTTTATTTTGATTGTCATTAGAATAGATATCAAAAAGGAATTTTGTGAGGTTTTAAGCAAAATTTATCCATACATTATATCAAAATATCGAAAAAATGCTATAATGTTATTAAAAATTGAAAAACAATTGAACTCTGCCGAAATGATTTTGTTTTTAAAAACCCTAAACAGTTAATTCAAGCTTATAATTACACTTTCCATGACACTTAATATTATATATATGCTTATATGTAAAGTTGTAATTAAATACTAGATGTAAACAATTTTAAATAATTTTTCGCATTGCTTGTTAAATCTACAATATTTAGCCAACTTTCAAATTGTTGATGAGGAGGTGTCGTTGCTCTTTGCTAAGTTTGGCTTTCAATGTGTTTGGTATTGAGATTAAGGATATATAATTGAGAGAGCCAGTCCTTAGAATATCATAAAGAAATTAGAAATAATCAAACGAGTAGAATTGTTTGATTATGTAAACAAATATATCTTCAAAATACTTAATTCCTTTGTAAAACTTTTTTTTTCTAAATTTAAGTTGTATTATTTACATTTAAATCAGAGTTATTCCATATTATTGACTTTCCGACCATTTTGCCATCATTTGCCTAATTCATTTCCCCCATGATAAAAAGTATATTTTGAATCAATATATTTTTCGGAAATATTTTTTGTATGTCTTCCAATTTTAGATTGCTCTCGAATAATAATGTCCCACCAAACGTTTCTAGTTGATGGATATATTCATGTTTCTGTGGGCCGTTCTGTTTATCTTGCTTTAAGGGGATGAACACATTTTATTAAATCAATCATGTTTAACTTTCCTTTTTTAAATTGAAACATTATCAGGTAGTTGCTTTAAACCATTGTTGGAAGCCTTGATTTGTAGTGCTCAATTAAATTTAAATAGGTCACTTTTTTTAATTTAAAACTTGGTAAAATACATAATCAGAATGAAACCAACTTCATACTGACGTCATGACGAAATGAAAATGATGTATACAATGTGATACCAGAGTCGGCACACAGTCCACAGAACTGCTGGCAAATTAACCTAGCGTGTGAGATATCTCTGCAGACGTCAAATATAGAACTCAGCAAAGTACAGTTAAACGTTGGATCATCTATACATTGTGTTATTTGCTGATTATCTGAAATGATCAATAAATATATGTTATTATTGTGTTAACTATATCGTTGGAAGAACAGCACATGTCAACGTCTAGAAACTTCAAACTCGGGTTTACTGAATGTGTAAAAGGAAATGAAATACGTCCCCTTAAATACCGGCTTAAACAGTATTCTAGTTTTCAACAACATTGGATGAGCTCCAATTGATAGCGTACGGTGTCTCACTTAACGATGACACAAACCACGTAAGGCGTTTTATCCATTAATAATATAATATAAAAAGATCCCTTCGGTGTACATAGCGCATCTAAGAAATTGAAGGAAAACAAATAACATTGTTTTACCTGCATGTTGTATAAAAAGGATATTGGCTGTCAACTGCATTTTAAGAATATACAAATTTTAGAAAATTTCTGGTTAACTTATATACTAGTGAACTGAGGGCTCAGTCCTATTAAATACATGACGTATTTTTATAGCATTCATATATAATTTGTTAATCACTATTTGGTATATAGAATGTTCTTAGAGCCATGTGAAATCCAAGATAAATAGTCCTGTCCGATAAGTGTTGTTATCTCCCTTCGCTAATTATCGGTCTTGATTGATATCCACTCCCGTTTAGCATAAAATACAATGGTGGACAAAGAGAACAATGGAGTCGTTAATGCGTTTGACCCGAATATGGCAAAGATAACGGAGTTAAAGGATTTTCTGCGCGATAAAGGATGTCCAGTGTCTGGTATCAAATCTGTATTGATAAAACGTGCTTTAGGAGTGATAAATATTGGCGTTGAATCGATGAAAACGGTTGTGGATCGCGATGTGCTTGAAGCAAAAACTCGACATGTGGACAGATTTGTGACACCTTTAGGCAAAATTTTGCCACCACCTACATACCTCAGTAATGGTTGGACTGATGATATTAACACATTTTCTCTGTTTACGAACAATGAACTTTACAATTACCTTGTGCTTAATAAACAAAGAACTTGTGATGGTGCCTCGAATAATGCTAAGAGACAGCTGAAAGCCAAGGTGTTTTTTGAAGATCGACATGTACATAGTGTTCAGTGTAATGCCATTGACCCAGAGATATCACATACTTACGTGAAATCGAAGGTTATACCATCGTACCCTACCCAGTTTGAGAGAAAACAAGCTGACTATGATGTTTGGGTGTGTTTGTCCAAGGTTTCTGGCCAGATTTATTCTGCTGTTTGTACTTGTGCAGCTGGGTATGCATTTGATTTTTATATATTTCTAATATTTTATCTATTTATTTGTGAATTAGTTCTGTTAAACTCCAATAATGTATATTATTTTCATATAGAATAAGTTTATTTTATTTCTGGTATACAAATAGTTCCAACCGTTTTATTGATATTATCCCTTGTAAACCCAATACCGCGATATAACAATATTCAAGACATGCAAAGCTCCAACTACCATTAGCGTCCGCATTTATTTACATTTCGTATCAGGAACTGTTAATTACTCGGCTAACTATATAACTAACTGTTTATTATTGATGCCATTATTAACATGGTTGACAAGAGTTTTAATCTCGCGGTAATAGGTATGACCAGTATAACTGTGTGCCCCATAGACCCTATCAGCCTGTGACTGAGTACTTGCTGGTGCTGATGATGACAATTTTATTAATTGTCACCATCAGTTTCCTGTTTAAACAATGCCTCTAGAAGAGTATTAGTAATTTAAGATTTTTTGAAGATATTGCAGAGATACGTAAGACACTTCTGTAGCATCTTTGGTTCTTAAATTACATGCCCGATGTTAAGCACCAATACTTGGTACATTGATTGTTGTTTAAGTCCCATCTAATAAGTTATTTTAATTAGAGGTGTGGCATCGGACCTGTTACCCCTTGGTTCACAGTCGAAGGCCTTAACCACTGGACCGCTAGTTTAATCCACTCATTGTGCAACTACTTATAGGAAAAAAGTTTTGTGTTGAACCCTGGCCAGCCACCATAACGTTGACATGCTTTGAGAATATATCAATTCTTCAAATTACGGTAATTAATTATTGCTGTTATTTTCCTAGGGAAGGAGAATCCTGCAACCACATAGCTGCTCTGCTCTACGCCTTGGTTGAAATCAACTGTACAAAGAAGGAGGGGCTTAATTTAGCAACATAAACAGAATGCAAATGGAAACAACCAAGAAAAAGGAAATTAACGCCAAAGAAGTCTCAAGAACCTCATTTTAAGAAATTTAAATTTGAACAGCGTAGAAGTTCTGAGCCTAAAGTAAAGAAATTGTGTGTGGCAAAATTATTCGACAAATCCCAATCTCCTTCAGTTATGAATGTTAAACCTGTAGACATCAACAGTTCTGCAGAGAAAATGAGAGCGTTTAATCCACATGCGGCCTGGCTTTATACTGTTGAGAGCAGTGTTAAAAATAATGAAAATTATACAAAACCACAGAATTATACTAATGTGGAGTTCATGTTTAGGGATAGTGTAGATTTAGAAAGTGAAGAGTGCCAAAGTCAGTTCAAGTCTTACTTCAGTAGGTTGGAATATTATCAAAACGTGTGCATTGATATCGAAAAACAGACTCGGGGACAGTCTAGAAATGACACATGGAAAGACATGAGAAAGGGTTTGTTAACCACGTCGAATGTTGGACTTGTTGCAAAGCGCAAAGACTCAACACCACCAGACGGTGCACTGAAAACACTTTTAGGGTACACAGAGTTTAAGGCTGCCAGTACAGAATGGGGAGTAAAACACGAACCAGCAGCTAGAAGAAAGCATGCATCTGTCATCAAAATAACATACCCTGCTATGGAAGTGAGACAGTGTGGCTTGGTTATTAATCCAGTTTTCCCTCATTTGGGGAGTAGTCCAGACGCCATGCTTTGCTGCAAGTGTAATGAATGTAAGGGGAATGGTGTTTTAGAAATAAAGTGCCCCTTCACTCACAGAACTGTTCATCCAACTGAAGCAGCAAAGGACACTGCATTTTTTTGTGAAATACACAATGGAAGTTTAAGATTAAAAAGAAATCACAATTATTTTTACCAGATACAGGGACAAATGGCTGTTTGCTGAGTGTCATTTTGTGATTTTTTTGTTTGGACACTGTGTGGCTACTCAATTGAAAGAATTCAATTTGACAGTGTTTTGTTGGATGACTGTATTAATGAAATAAACAGGTTTTATTTGAGATTTGTGATAGCAGAGCGGTTTACTGAAAGAGTTAAAAGAGGACTCACATTGTATTGACACTGGCAGATGTAGCTAATGCTGGATTGACATTCGCAAATAAATAGTCACTGACTTATGTATTTAGTAACTATATATTAAAATTGGATTTAAAGGTTTACATCACTGGCACACTAGTACATAATAAAGTGCAATGAAATAAAATCAGGAATAATAATTTCAGATTCCTTTATTGACTAATGAGGTAGTAGGCAGAGATGGTGATCTGTTTTCAGTATACATTATATATACGGTATATCATAATTATGCTGATAAAAGTTGCACCAAATGTTGATATATAATTGTAGACAAATTAAAAAAAGTTTTGTAAATTTATAATAATATTAATACCTAGTATCTCTATTAAATATAATAATTATAACAAATTGAACTGTTTTGTCTTCCTAAGGCCTAAAAACAAACCTGCATCTCCACAGATATGCCCAAAAAATAAGGATCAATTGGAAGGTGGGTGGGGGGTAAACACGGCCTTTCTTGTTAGTGAAAATACAAGTATTTTTTTCAAAGTCCACATCAAATCCACATAGTTACTATTATAAAATTATATGGTATTGACCCATATATTTAACATCTCATATCAACTTGAAGGAAGAATTATATTGTCAAAAGGGTTTTAACAAATACACATTTAAACATAAATATTTTTAATTTAAATTTATTATGCAAGCATATTTTTTCCTTTTGGTTCAAAGTAACAGTAAAACACAAATAAATAACATAAATACATACATATCAGTTTCATATCAAATTATATGTGTGAACAAGTTGAAGGTTTTTTACAACATATCAATACAATGTTTACAGCAATACTAGATATCAAGTTTTTATCAGGTGATGCTAAAGAAATAAAAGGCAGATTATATCAGGCATTGACGTGATATTCTATTTATCATGTCGTATTAAATGATTAATCTAATTTAAATGTAAATCCATAATTCCACCATTATTTCAGAACTACATACCAACATTATTAAAAAACTGTTGTGTTCCAATTTGCCATTTATTCATCCAATACACATGCTACTGCAAGAGCGGCCGAAGTTTTTTACAACTGTGTTATCCACAGGCACTATTTATTAAATATTTACGGTCTTGGTACTAATGGTGGCTGTAAGTTTGTGAGATGGACACAGATTTTCCAAATTTGACTGGCCTGGCGTGACAGTGTTATTGGCATAACACCCTGTAAAATGCGAAAGTTCTTCACCCTCTCAATGGCCATTTCAACATATATTCGCTGATTGGCAATGCGGCGTGTGTTCTCAACTTCTCGTCGAAAGAACTTGTGATTTTTAAGTGGCGGAATTATTAACTGAGCTCCCTTTTCTGATATCAGGTCACTAATTAAAAATCCTTTGTCAGCCATAATTTGATCACCAGGTTCCAAAAGGTCTTAAATTCTACATGTTTTGGTCAATTCTTTGTCGCTTATGCTTCCTGCCCATAAATCAGAAGCAAAAGTAATAACACCATTTGGGCTTATTCCAATCAGCGATTTGTAGGTCATGTGCGACTTGTAATGTGAATACATAAGGGAGCGATTCTGTAATGATTGTGGAGTTTGAGTATAAATTTCTGTGCAGTCTATTATCACTCTACAATGAGGATATGTCTTAAATTTAATAGGAAGGTTTCCTCTTATTATCTCCTTTGATGGCCAAGGTGTCAGAAAGGAAAATTTCACACTCAAGTATGAAATCCATCGACTCACAATTTCACTACACGTTGATTTCGAAATATGAAAACGTTGTGCCAAGTCCTGAAGTAGAAGCGCAAGACGAATTCTCGTTAGCACGAGAAAGAATTCATCAATGCATCTCAATGCACGTGGTCTACCTTGTAAGCCATCTCCAGTGTTCATTTCTTCCATTTCATCAAACAAACTGTAAAATGTTCCCGCGTTTGGGATGCCAGTATAGAACATGACATCAACTTTGCTATTTTCAATGTCTTCAAATGTAATGTCTGGTTTATTAACCTGAATTCCTACAGATTTAGCCAGAGAATCATTTATGGTTTCTGTTTGTGTTTGCGCAGTTGAAGTTTCAACTGTAGTTTGTGTCGAAACTGAAGCAAATGTACGAATGCTTGTACTGACCGTCTGTACTTCTTTGTTAACTATTTTTGATACTGATATTACTTCACCACAATAATCATGAAAATTACAGGATACTTCAAGCTCTGATGCAGTTTTGTTCACCTTAAAGGATGAATTACTGTAAACAACGTGGTCATCGGTGTTGTCATTTCCTACAGTTGAACCAGTAGTTATTGTGGCTGTCTGTGCTTCCTTCTTAATCTGAAATATACAAAATACATTTTTACCATATGTCCATGAATACCTGTATTTTGAAATATATTTTATTCCACAACTCCATGTATTTCCATTTAGATCATAAACAACACTAGTAACTGTTTGAACACTTTTAAATAAATAAATCAGTTTCCAAGGTTTATATATGTTTATTTTCTATATTTGGTCCAACACTTGGATATTTACATGTGTTTATGTAGATTCTTCTCTCAGAAGACTTATGTATCTGCCATTTTTTTGCATAGAATCTGCCCCCTCATGAGCATATAATTCACATGGTTATTCAGCCACAAATCCAGCAGTCATGTAATTCTTATACTTTAAAACTCTTCAAAATATTCTTATTCTGATATAGTAATAAAGTTATACAAGCATCATGGATTTATTGGGGAAAATACAATGGTTTTACCCCACCCATCACTTAATTAGTATTAAATGTACATTCCTGTCACAAATAAAGTAAAACACGATTTATTTTACACAAAAAAAGGCATACCGTTGTAGCTTTGAAGATCTTTTCTTTGTTGTTGATGATGAAGACTGAAGGAACACAATTTTCCTTTGTATATACGCCACCAATGAAATGGACTGAACACAACCGGTCTGTTTTCAAGTTTGAACTGAACTTTGCACTAACAGTTTTCATGCGACTTTTCCAGATTTTCCTTAGATTGTTATCAGCAGAAAACCTATGAAGTGAAATAGGTAGTCCATTTCCACTGACATTGCCGCAAATGCAACAATAATGTCTTTTCTTCACCGTAGATTTCACTTTTTTCGTATCCATTTTTTGCTCACCGGAAGTAGGTTATGCCAAAACTCCACACTAAAGAGCTACTACGGGAGATAAATTATCAAGGGAGATAACAACACTTTTCGGACAGGACTATAAAAGTACATCTTTTGAATGGGCAGCAAAGCATACCATCGTCACCGTCGATCATTTATTTACATTTAATGAACTGGAATAGAACTGGTTGCTTCTGTTTACAAGTAATGGTATATTATCGATGTAATACATCTTAATGGTAGCATAAGGATATCAACCATGTCTTAAGGAGGTACGTTTCTTATTATTGAAATTTAACATAAAATAGATTTTAAAAAACTGATTATAATTATGTTTTATTTATATGAACAGGAATCTTTCAAAAAAACAACTACAACTAGTATCAGTCGGTCCGATATATTTATGAATGGATGGACACATTCGATATAATCAGCAGCATTATCGAAAACTTACAAACTTATTTAAGTTGTGACATGATTCCTTGGCATTTGTTTATTTCAATTATGACTAATGTTTTAGTGTTCTATACAAATTTAAACGCATAGTCAGGGTATTATTTTGCACATAGGAAGTAATTGTTTCACTACATAAAGTTGTACCTGCAGAACATAATCTTTTGTTGCATGCATCAACTTCACAGCACATGGTACAGTTTGCTTGCGACAAAGATCGGCCAACAATCGAAACGGGCGAAACGGGTGTCACAGGGTATTCCTGAAATAGTGTAATACTTGAAATAAAACCAACTATTAGTATAATAGTATATTAGTATCTATATATATACCAAACATTTAAAGATCAAGTTAAATATGATTCTGTCAAACAACAGTCTAACTAAATATTGCATTAGCATGTGTGCGAAATAGTGAATGATTTGAAACATTCCATCAACATTCAATACTATAACATGTATAAATGTTTTACTTCGTATGGCCAAATGAATGAGTATCACTGGCTATAAGACCAAAAAACAGCAGGAGAACAAATGTTTCTTAAAAATGTTATTTTGTCTGAATAATAAGTATAGATTCGTAGCATTTTTATCAAAATAAATGAATTATAAATATATCTATCTAAAAAGGCAAACGGACCTGACAATATGTGAGCGGTAATGCGTGTTAAATTTTATAACCTAAACTACAACCATGGCTACATTTTGTTTGTGTTTCATATACATGTACGTTATTACATGCTTTAAAGATGATAAAACAAACTTATCATTCTCCCCACTCGGTCCAACATCTTTACATGGGAATGTTTGCCGGTTAATTGAGGAAATGCCATGTATTGAAAATGATGTTAAATTCAGTTTAAAATCAGACACAAAATGTCATCTCAATGCGTCGTCTATTATGTTCAATATTATTGGAAAGTTCAGTTATATTGTGTATTCTCAACAAGATGTGTGATACATAATTGTGTATTCTCAAAAAAATGTGTAATACATACTTGTGTATTCAGACTCAATAGTCATAAGTTAGTTGCATATGTAAATATAGTAATATTATAAAAGAAATAGTATGTTTACATCTTTAGACTGGCAACCCAACGTGTACATGGTTTGACTCCCATCATAAGACGCTTTTGCAAAACATCGCTGAAAACAGAACGATTTTTAATTTTGATGCACAACCTATATTTTAAATGACGTAAAGATTATCACAGTTTCAAGGTATTCATATTTCGATATTAGCATATTTCTCAATAATTTAAAGGCAAGTGCATTAACTTCCAAGTGTGTGTCACTTAAACAATTATCTCGGCGTGTTGGAATGTACCATTTTAGTTATATAAACAATGTCAGCATACACCAGTAAAACATACTCCTTTAACATTGATTTAATTAATAGAAGACGCGTAATATCTTGCCTCCTTGTCCGGACACAGTACAGTCCTATGACATTGGTCGGTGCTGCTCACATTCTAACATTTGTAGCAATCCAATGAAACTGCAATTAACACAATATTGCTATGTTAACAAGACAGTCTATCAATACGATTAGCCTGTTTAGCTGTTTTCTAGAAATGAATAAAATAACCTTCTAACTCATACTTATATCTGTATTGCATTTATTTTGATTAACCAATATAGAAAGCCAACGGGGTCAACATTATTCGTGCTCAATATGTAATTATAAATTCTGATGTCCAATTAACTATGATTAATGTTTATAAGTGTTCAACATCCGCACTGCTAAATGCCTGATTATAAATACTTGATTACCATTTGTATATCGTTTGTATAGTGTTTTATTAATTCCTATTTTCTAAATGATAAATTATTATTGCCAATCTCTTAATTCTTAAAACGTTATTTTAATTCGTATGATAATTGCTATTTTCTGTCATAGGAACAAAAATAGAACTCGCTATAAATTGTGGGATGCAGTAATCTTAGCTTAATTCAAACGCAATATTCTGAATTACACTTTCGTATTTTGATACTGAGGGCGCTGCCGAAAGTAAAGATTGGTGATAAAGTTTCGAACTGAACTGGACCTAACCAAACTGAACCTTATCGTATCACAAATGCATGCACTACACTAGCAAAATGTATGAGAGAGTCGTTTACCAGGACTTCTTTACCCGTGAGAATGGAAGACAATACAAAAAACGATGGTCTTGAACTTTAGATAATTTTTATAAGAAAAGCTGTCGACATGCTTGGTTTGTACAATTCTGTTTTATATAAACCAGTTTCGTCATTAATTCCCAGAAGCGTAGCTAGGTCATTTTAAAATTACATGCCTAGGCATTTTATGGGGCGTCTGGGTTTCTTCCGCTAGATTTTTTAAAAAATGTAATCAACCAATAGTGAATTCTTAGGGTTTTTGTGTGTATTTGTTCTATGTTAAACCTAACAATTACTTAATTTGTAACATTTTATTTTTCTGGAAAAAAACAACAGGCCCCTACCTGCAGTACCTTTCTTTCATTTAAGCAGTAATTAAGATGAATTATGTATTTTGATGATTTATCTATCTGTCTACCTTCCTGATAGTCCTTGTTGGGGACCTACAACTAAACCTAACAATTACTTAATTTGTAACATTTTATTTTTCTGGAAAAAAACAACAGGCCCCTACCTGCAGTACCTTTCTTTCATTTAAGCAGTAATTAAGATGAATTATGTATTTTGATGATTTATCTATCTGTCTACCTTCCTGATAGTCCTTGTTGGGGACCTACAACTTAACGCGCTTCAACAGCTTGATAGAAGATATACTAAAGAGATGCATGTTCTACCGAGCAAAGGGCTTGGTTGAACATGATGCCATCTGTTGTTACCATATTATTAGGGAAAAAAATCACATGTAGAATGATCGCTGGAAGAAGGACTATTTGTAACAATCTGAGTCAGTCTGAATTTGACGTTAGGCAAAGGGATGTTACTGGATCTTTTATTTGGAATACGATAATTTCAAGGTGGGATTGCATATTCGTTATGGGAGATAGTATGCAGCATAATCAGTATTTCGCCAATACGACGATGGTCAAGCATGTTCAATTTAATTCATTTAGCATATTTGTGTCACTGGAGGTGCAGCTAAAGTCACGCATCGTCCTGCGAGCAGCCCGTCTCTGTACATTCTCAATTTATCCATTACAAGAATTTGTGCTCGTAGACAAGACAGAGGAAGATCTTTTACGTATTTATTTAGAATTTCTTGCGAGCATCTACTTGTTGTCGTCATTGATATGGTAGTTGTGGTATGCTATGCTTATAAATAAATGGGGATTGAGGACATGTGTGTTGATTTCTCCTTGTTAATGCAGCGTCCTGGGTTTTCATTCCTTATCCAGTCACACTCTTAAATTATATTCGATTGGAAAATGCCACAAATGGCGACTCATCGATATTCACTTTTTCTTTATCAATCGTATGGTAACATTATTGGAGCTGGGTTGCTGTTGTAATTATACATGAAAATAAATGGTAAAACGGATGCATATACAAAATAGTAGAGTAGAAACCAAGCATGTCGGCAGTTTTTCAAAGAAACTCCGGGGCTTCTATTTTTCGTATTGTCTTCCATTTTGCGAGTAACGATGTTATGTACCTTTTGCCTAGTATATTTCATGTATTTGTTATGTGGTTCGTTTCGAAGATATCAAATTAACAGTAATTGAATATTGGCCAAAACTTTAATAAAGTATTGCGCGATGTTTACACTTCCCGAACAAAGCCTCGAAACGAGATCAGGAACGAGTTTTCACGATGTTATCCGATGATTGATCGGAAATCCGAAAATGGCGAATGTGAACAAAAACAAAATTGTGGCTTCAGAAACCCGATGTTTGTAATAAAGAGGTTATGCAATTAGACACTTTAGACGCGTATATCTCTTAGTTATAAGTGTATCTTCATGTTGGGCGTGTGCATTAAGGACAGGGAATTGACGGTAATATGCCAATGTAATCCCTTTAAAGAAAAAATATAGGGTTAAATATACTGTTATTTCGAAATGTGTGGTTTTAAGTGGTTGGATTTCTTTTTAATGGTGCAACCGAACCGAGTTTTTGGTACAGTCATAACTTTGTACTGCTTCGTATTAAAACAAATACCATATTTCGATAGTTTCTTTTAATACAAGTTGCAAGAAGTCTACAAAGTTTACTTTAAACCTCGGATGAGCTTACTTGTGATGGGTGGAGAGTACATTGCGACAAATATTCCTTCTGGCTATAGGCTTTGGGTAGGCTTGGTGTTTGAAACTTGTATGAACAACTGTTGTGCTCTAACTGGGGATTGTTTCATGCGCATTAGTTCGGTTGGGAGTTTTTAGTTTAAAACCGTTCTCAAGAATATGACTTTAACTCTAGCTCTGGACCTAAGCTCTCATACGCATTAACTTAATTTCGCCAACTGGTTGTACCGATAAATAAAATCAATTGCAAATAGGCCCAAACTCACCTTTCTCCTGCCGTCATATCAAAAACAGTATAATTAAAATTGTCCCCGACATACGATTTCCTCTAAAAAGCGACATCATACCTATATGTATGGTGCGAAGAAAGGTTCATGTCTTAAGTACATCGTTCTACCTTTTGTCCCGTATTTATCATATTCTAGTTAGATTACAGTTTAAACCTCGATTAAAAGCAGTGATTTTTAAATGAAAATTGTATTTAACAGTTAAAATAAAAAAAAATATAAATATTAAAAGGTTAAAACATTAGTGTATTCTGCTTAAAGTTATCATTTTTTGCTAAGAAAAATCGATTTTATGTATGAGTAATCTAATAATTTAACAAATACTTGATATTGTTGATATTGTTTCGTACTTCATTAGCAAGCTTTCCGTAACAAGTCATTAAAACTATGGTTGTTTCTGCTTGAAATGGCTATCAAAACGTAACCACACCGAGTAGACACGTACTATCAACGCTATCCATTCCGCTCAATGTTTTACGACCAATTGCAAGTTTAAGTGCGGTCACACCGAGGTAACATGCCACAAACACGTGGCACAATATTCCTCACCAGCCAAAGTACTTGATATTTCACCATGTCACAGTTAACCGACACTGACCCAGTTCAAGTGCGGCAACCTTGATATTTATAACAGTGTCACCCTTAACAATATTGTTATAATTGTATTTACACTATATGAGTATTCACTGTATAGTTGAATATTATCTGAGATATATACTTGTATAATGTGTCTCAAATACATTGTGTTCAAGCCCGTGTCAGTACCTGTTAAATGTCGCCAAACAAAAGTAATATGCCGCGGAAACCATCCAATCGTTACGGGACCAGTCTAAGCGAAGTCACATTGTGCTTACACACGACATGATATTCTTTCAAGTCGCAGTTTACCGACACAGGACCAGTCTAATCGTGACCACGCTGAGATTTAACATAGTGTCACCCTAAATACAGTCATATTTATATAGTGTTATACTCGTTTAATCACTATATGCGTATTCAATGAATATTGCCGTAATTATTTCATCGTCGGTCACATCGCGTTACTCTCCATAGATCAGTCAAAGATATGTTCCGATCATACATTCACTTTGTCTTGTGAAATATGCATTAATAAAGACGTGTATAGGTTTATATGTGGATGGATCCCGGGACTTGTTATGTTAACTGTATGAATCATATCTGAAACCTTGAAGGTCGACTACTTTTAAGGTATTTTAATATATTTTTACGAAGTTTTCTATATTGCCTGGGAACATAATCAGTCTTGTACTTGAGTATCAAAACATGTTGTTCCCTGTACATTCTTCATTTTGTAATAATAAATGTCTGTGGAAAATATGCCGTTGTTTAATGAATTCGTTTTGTATATGATGTATTTGTAGAAATATTTCAGTTTAAGATTTAAAATATTCCCAACTGCCATATATGTACACTTGAAATTAGTGTTTTCACATCCCTTAGGCAGATGTCGAACTTTTTGTGTATGTTTTTTTATCTATGAAATAAGTGTATAAACCTTAATGTATGTGTGTTTTCGTTCTTCTTGTGGTTAGATTAATATTGCCATTATAATAATATAATTGGTATACTAAATAAAACAAAAGAATTATATCATACTTGTATCATTGAGTAGATATTTAAAAAAAACGAAACAGTAATTATCGATGTACATGCGCTCCAGAGTTTTTACTATGTTGGTCAGAGGTCCGTTGTGAAGAAGTGCGTTGGTGTACAGACAATTTAAATTGTTTGCGTTTTGTTGATTCTGGTAGAAAGCTAACCTACTTATCATCGCTTTAAATATGTTTTAATTATGAGTTAAAGAAGGAATATTTTTGCGTTCGGATTGGATACGTCGAGAAATGAACATATTCGATGACGCTATTTGTAAAATAGTAAAAAAATTGATAGGGACGATTAGGGTGTTACAGAAGAGTTTTTCAGTTTCTTGGACAAACCTCGCGCTGTGGTCAGATATGCTTATCATTACAATCATAAAACTTTTCGTCCCAAATTCCGAAAAAAGTCGATGCTTTTTCCGTAAGCTGGGAGAGAGAGAATCTCCGATAATATTAGTACCAAGAACATTCATTTCTTTATTATAGTGTAAAGAAAGTTTGGTTGTTCCATACTGACTTTTGGTACCTTTTTGACCTATGCTTCTGGGAAAAAGTAGCATTAGAAATATATGAATTGCGAGGATTAATGTAGAGAATGAATGACTATTCAAATTTACCGTGTAAAAATATTTACTGCTTTATTATTACTTGTTCAGGCGTGAAGTGACACTCCGTAGGCCGAACCACCTTATATATTCATTGGTCGATGTCATGAGGTGTATGTCCCAGAAATAATACTATCACGTGATCGAGTATTGCATTTTTCTTATTGGATATTGTTTGTGCGCATGCCTTAAATTTTTGCCAAATTGTAAGGTGTTTTCGATAAATTGACGATATATTGATCTCGTGAAAGCGGAAACGTTTGTCATTTGTTTACATCGATGTGTAAGAGTGAATGTAAAGGCTATTGTGGTGTTTTATATTGTGTATTGGTCAGTCATTATAGACCTGAGGCAAAGCCGCTCGGTGCAGACTATGCATAATTCTAGTGTTTAAAATGAGATTGTAAATGACAATTGTCACTTGTATTATATAAATAAGTTATATTGAAAGACTATTCAATAAAAAATCTTAATTTATAATATACAGGTATTTATTGATATTGTACATACTGATATATTGTTACGTCATGTTTTGGCTTGTGTTTTTTTTTCAGGTGGAAAACAGACATTTAATAATAAATGCACTGATGTGTAGGTTGGTGCATTGGGTTGTACATAATTAATTTTAGCATCCAAATAAATATGTACAGTCAAAATATATATTTGTCGAACTGTACTATTTTCAGATATATACATATAGTATTGAATTGTGTGTAGAACTGAAGTGATATTGAGGTCATGTTTACATTTATGGGTCTCTTGTACTCTACTCACTTGTAGAGTTGAAAACAGTAGTTATTGTCCGGAATGTTTTGATTTTTGGTAAAAGTGTTGTTTAGAATTAAACTTGTTGATTATTCTGGTTAAGTTAATTTTGTTTATTCTATACTGTACTTAACTTGTGTAGATTATTCCAGAACATCCGATGACATGATATCAATACGAGCATTATTGTTTATTGTGAAGTATACCATTGTGTTAATCAGTAATGCCTGATAGTAATGTTTAATGAAAGTACATATCTTGAATATGTTTAGATCAATGTAGTAATGAAACAACATCTGAACTTTAAATAGTTTAGGATATATTTTGCAATGTTCACCTTAAGAACAATTTAAAATCGAAAAAAGAATTGGAATTGACACAATCAAGATACGCTGAACATTGCAAATTACTTATACGTATATGCATTGCTCTATGTTTGCATGTTTTAGTCAATACTAATCACATGTATTTTAATTGTTAAACATATACTGAGATCATCCAAAGGTTAAGTCGATACTTTCATGCAAGTTTAACTATAATACAAAAAGTGATTTTGATATTTTTTTTACAATTTAACTATATTTGTCGAAATATGGAGAGTAACTTCCACATACTTTTGTAAATAGTCTATAGTCTGACTGAAAGTTATTACCTCTTTATGCAAAACAGCATTTTTGTCAAATAAAAGCATCATTTGTCTAGTTAAACAACTGAAACTGTTTAAATGATAAGGTATAACGCCACATAATTTAAAACTTGTAAACATTTCATAACATCTCATCATTGTACATACATTCTCTCTTGAAATATAAGAAGTCGATAAATTACCTCCCTTTCCAATGACATAAGAACTATTTAGGATGACGAATACCTGCAGAATGAAAATTGGTATGCTTCAATTAATTAGCGATTATGTTTATTACAAACTCTAATTCAATTTAAGACTGTGTCTTTAAAATATCATTCCCATATCCAGACACACATCCGGCTTTAAGTAAACCCTTTGAGATTTCCCATGTATTTTTACTGGCTAAAATTTTTGTTTGCAGTATATTTTGGTTCAATCTTTCACTTGCAAATTCTCATGGTATTGTATACGTCAAGATAGTTGATTTATTTTTCTGCGGTATACAATATCATGGTTGAGCGTGCAATGAAAATGTTATGAAATAAGGACATTTAATTATTAATTGCTGTTCGATATGTGGTAGTCCTAAATTCAATTTTAAATGTAATGCTCTTGATAAGTCCAGTTATTTCCTTTTGACTAAAATATTGTGAATTGTCCAGGCATAGATGAACGTAATGCTGGGGTTTCATTAAAGTAGCCACTACTGCTGGATCAGGTCTGTCAATGTTTTTGGTCAGTCATTAGAATGTTTTTGGAGGGAACAGTGATTAGTATTATAAAGTGTGGTGTATTTGAAAGAGTAAGTTTATGTTTAGTATGAATTATGTATTATAAAGTGTTTGGTGCCATTGAGTGTTTATAGTTCAATCTATCTATTTGACCTTTAAATTTTGTCTCAAGACACTTTCCTAATTGTTTTTACGTGAAGTTCATGTTTTCAAAATAGCAGTCATTTTTTACAAATCACTGTTCTCTTCTTTATTTTGCGTTTATAATATCTAATTATTTGCAAAATACTACTCGTAACATAATCAGTCAGTAAGTACTTGTGTGTGATGGTACACTTGGTTAACTATTGGATCATTTAAATCCATTACCTGATAAGCTAGTGTGTTTTGATGTACATGTGTATTGTTATATCGCTATAATTGGTTGATGGATATGTTTGAAATGGCTGAAAGTATTTGCCACTACGCACATATAAATACTTTAACATTATTGTATGTCGTGCATATAAGAAATACTTTAAATGATGCTAACTGTTGTACAAACAGAGTGTTACCTATGTGTTACTTCCAGGGTGCATTTGATATAACATTTACTTGCTTCCACCAAATACAAAAGAATAAAGATAAATGATAGAACCTATATACTACTGTCGTGTTCGTTCCATTAGTAGTAGAATAATCAGAGGTAAAATCAGAGATGCGCTGACAGCGCTGAAGGTCTGTAGCCCTGGCAGTTTGGTGGAGAATTAGATTAAAATTATTTCTACCACAATAAGCATTGTGTGTTTGACATTCCACTCTAAGCTTAAAAGTTCACACGAGTTTATCAGTAGTCCATCTATTAATTTATCTTCAAATTATCAAATGTTGCTTGGGTTTATATCAAACAGAGCTACATAACTTCAGCATTATATGCATATAAATAAATATACTAGATGGTCATAGGTCACAATATAGAGCCCGCCATTACAAACCTGTAATTGAACGTTGTAGAACGTAATTTCTAAATATATCTAGTGAGTAATAACATATGGAGTGGCCACACAATATTGAACATACATGTATTTCAAACCACGAACCTACCTCAGTCCGTGACCTTTACCTTTGACCTACGTATCTGTGTGAAACATCGTCTCATTATGGCAATCATTTGTGCCATATTATTTCAAAATTTGTCAAGTGGTTCACAAGATACGTGTATGGTGCAAACTGTAAACTTTATATTTTTTCATGACCTTGAACGTGACTCACATTGACCTTGTTTTTGTGCCCGACATCAACTAATTATGTGCCATGTTATTTCAAAATATTTTTTTTGTTTGCGAGACATGGAGTAGACACGAAATTTTGTACCGGTTACTGACCTTGAACTTCTATGGATGGCATTGACTTTTGATCTACAGGCAAGTGGCTTACGCATGATAGTTCGTTTCATAAGAGTAAACCTTTTTGTCGTTTTACTTGAAAATCCCTCTATGCATGAGAAAGTTATAGCTCCGACAAGATCGGACAGAAAGACGTACGCACGCACATGCGTGCCAATGATAAAAAAGTTAACGGGTTAAGTTAACAATAAACGCCGAATAGGTCGCCAAATTATATTCAGCGACAATCAACTTTAACGACTTTAACTACATTTAAATATGTCAGCTTATCTCAATTTGTGTGGTCTTACTAGCACCTTAAATCAGGTCATATTTGAAATAGGTCAAACAATTTGTTTTCTTCTAAATAACAGTGTCGAATCTTTGATGATCAACTGTGTATGATCAAATGATCGATTTAGCCGTGTTAATACATGTACTTGACGGCTATCTACTACTAGATTAAAGGATACTAAACCGTTGCTTTGCCTCAAGTGAAAAGGGGTTTGCTCCGTTAAAATCAAAACCTTTTCTTGAAATTATGAACCTTAAATAATATATTGCTATGCATTACGTTAAACATCCCTTTAACTTGAGATAGTAATCTAACCAATACAAGACTGGTAACAAATACTCATTAGTCGCATACTACACATGTATAACACCTCCGCCTGGTCACATGTGAAATCATTTAAAACTCCAAGTGACATATTTTATTGACCGCACCTCGTTCAATGGTTACTCTTTTGTCTTTTGTTAAATGCGGATTATGTTATGACTGTTGTTTCGGATATATCCTTAAAATATCTTGAGTTACACGTAAATTTACTCATCTGTATTGACCGGGCGCATCATTCTTAGTAGTTTATGTGATATTCAGCATAACTCCGCGGTGAATTTCACATCTCGTTGAAATGATTGTTATGGATTTCAAGTAAGATAAGTTACACGCTAGTAGAAAGTGTAAGGCAATTTGTTTTAAGTTTGTAAATAATAAAACAAGAGTACAATACGTGATATTAAGAAACAGCCATGAATTTACATACATAAAGTTTGCTAAAAAATGTGGCAATTATTTCTATATGTAGTTGTTATTTATATTTAGCTGTTATCTATGTTGTCGCCTATATAATTGTTTAGATTGACTCGATAATTAGGACAGGGCTTTCATAGTCATGGCTCAAGTAGGTAAGATAAAGCAAGTTATAAATTCTGTAGCAAAAATTCAATTAAAATAATTTAACATTAAGGTATACGATACTTTCTAAAATACAATATATATATACGTGGTTAAATGTAGGTTTATGTAAATATTGCTTACTCAATGAAAGTTTAATAACGTCAAAATACATATTTAAGGGCCTCTTGGAAAATTGAATGTATTCAAATGAGCTCTGTCGTTAATAAAATTCTTTATTATTATCTTTTAATATCTCTTTGATAACTATTGAAGCTTTAATGAAAATGAAATGCATCCAATGTTATTCTATGTCCGTCAATAAATATAAATGTTATCAAATATGTTATCCAATATGTTATCCAATTAATAATTGTTTTTCCAATTGAATACATGACATTATGTATCTCTATCTATATATATATTCAATAATATTCATTTTAATATGATTTTAATCTTGTACCAAGCACACATTACTAGTTTTGATAATTAAGACTACAAATCTTCACAACAAGTCAATTAGTTGGGTCAGAGTTCGTTTTACAATATGAATCTTGCTTATTGAAGACACTTTAGAATATATTTTTGTTAAGTTCTGACGGAAATTTCATTTCAAATCTAAACCAAACACAGATACAGTATGATAAACGATATCAGATAAAATCAATCTAGTAAACAACAAATAGCTGATTCAGATATAAATTAAATATTGTATGGTCTTGTAAACAGCTACATCCTTCGTATATTTATCACATACACGATGTTGTATGAGCGTATTTGGCGTTTATATTATGATTTAAGTTGGTATCTTCTTAGTTATACCACTCACTTTAATGGTTGTGTCTCACAGTGGTTTGTTTTCAGTGGGCTTTATCTTAATAATATTCATGGGCACTGATTACCCACAAACATCTGTGTATCATAAGTTTGCTGATCTCTGCGTTATGCCATCTCAGAGTATTCATGTAATTGAAGGAATAACTGAATTATTTGGTTTCCGAACCATTCACTCATCCGATTTAAAAACGCATAGGTTGCACGATGATGATTTCACAGTGATAACACAATTCAAGTTTATCCATATTTCATACACAGCAATAGAATTATAAAGTCCATATTCTGTGCAGATTTCATTAAATAACGTCCTTTAAGTAGATGTTATCTGTATTAACACTGCTAAACTCGTCATTGTACAATATGTGCATGCTTAAATCGGTTGACTGTACTTACAGTTAACAAGGAAGTAGCTTGGATGAAAACGATGTGTAGGCACAGTTGTAGTGGGTACAGGGGCATGCTCCTCCGAAAAAATATCAGCTAGACTGCCGTAGGTGTGTGTTGGTGTATATTTTTTAGGGACCTGGCTTCTGTTTCACCAACATTTTACTTAATTACTTAAAAACTTAACTAAGTTTTGACTGGTTATTTATCTATTATATAATCAATATCATTGACACAATATGCAGTTTAACTGGTACCAGTCTAAAATCATGATCACCTGGCTGCTTTTCTTAGATTTAAGTTTTTAAGTATTTAAGTATATGTTGGTGAAACAGGAGCCTGGTTATCCTTAATATATAATGTTTTAGGATGTGTTCTTTTCAGTAAATGGGAAACATGAAGTAAAACAGGGTCAGATTTGTTGTATTGTTTGCATTTTTACTTTTTCGATTTCTCAGAAAAATGTGCAGGCACGTGCCTACAGTGCCTATAGGAAGCTACACCACTGGTTAATGGTAAAGTTATTCATTATATGTTTAATATAAATGTGTTTTATAATAATTTCAGAATGTCCCTGTCTATTATTATTCTTTATGGTGATTCTTGTGCGTTTACAAGGTAAGTACACAAACACAACGTTACAATTTTCCTGTACGTTTTTGATATACGCACGTAGGATCATCAAGTAGATACATGTACATATATTCAAACAAATACCTCAATATCATTCATAGAAACGTTTTATTACTCGTGTACAAAAAGCTATACAATATAATTTATTAAGAAGTGTAAAGCATGTATCTATATTACTGTTTTACTGTTGGTTTCTATTTAAAAGATTTATGATCCATTAAAGGAAAACTCAATAACACCGTACTATCAACCTGATACTATTACTGTGGCCATCATTAACCCATGAGCAGCCAACATGGGATGTCATTATTTTCCATTAGTTCATGGCACTTTAATGAGTTTATTCTCCTATATAAATGTCTATGTCAGATTTAGATTTAATGCTGCAATCTCATTTTTTCTTTCATGAACATTAAAGGTTATATACATATTTTACTGATACATTACTAATGGGGCATTACCTATCTAAGCATATCTACTATAAATATTTAATGGTAGATGTTGAACCTGTATGAGTTTAACTGTAATTATTTGAATGTCCATAAATATATATATATCCATAACCGTAACTAGTGGTAATAGTTTACTATAAAACACTGACTACCCTGGTACCTATATCAGAGTAGTTATACTGATGTCTCACCTTCCGGGTCCGTTGTCACAATAAAAATAATGGGAATTGCTGTCGCACAATTCAAAATGCACGAGAGCGTATATAATAGATAATACAAATGACGTTCGAATCTGTGAATACAAGTTAAATCATATGTGAGAGAGTTTCTATATTCATCATGTTTCACTATAAAGGTAAACTGGTGGGAACAAATCAAAGTTTGACTCTAAATACCGCATTTATTATAGCTTTCCTAGCGTATATTTGATTAACCAATCAGCATGTTCTTACTATAACTAGACATAGCCAATAAGCGTGCTTCTAACAATGGTGTGTGACTGATCTAAGCAGAGAGAGCGGATCTGTTCTACAGTATATAGCATCCGTATACCAATCTGAAACTTGAGTCATCCTATCATCACACATAACAACACCTTTTTCGTTTCTTATAGTCTTGATATTCTAATTTACAGTGACCATTATGAAATTTCAATTTCTTATTTCTTGAAATTATATACTTATTCAATTATCTTTATATCCATTATTAGACAAATGTAGTTGCCTCCATAATGTTTTTAGTATTTATCCATAACACTTTTATATTGTAATACTGAATATGTTATTGTAATATGTCATCTAACCATAAATTTCGATATGCTTTTTACAATATAATGTTCACGTTTAATCATTAATCTGATATCCATGTAAAACATAACAAATAACGGTATGTTCCTATTTTATATATATTTTATTAAGTATATATTTCCGTATTATTCATGTCAAATGATCAAATGTCAAATAATAAAATTTACAAACGTAAACAATATTTCTTATAATATATTGTTCCAGCCTCTAATGTTTGTTACGAGTGTACTGATGTTTCACACATTGCTCAGTGCAAAGGCGTACGGTTCTGTAGCGTACAGGAGGTAATAAAAGTTGCAACATTTACACACGCTAATACATCAAATGTAAACTAAATATCTCAAGGTGAGATTTTCCTCAACTCAAATGATTACTTGAATTCTTAAGATATTAAATGACAAAACACAATTGAAATAAGATCAAATATGTATTCATTGGTTAATGTTAACATGCAAAATGATCAATGTAAGTTATAACATTTCAAAAAGTTGCGGTTGATATGATTAGTGACACCGTAGCCTGACCTTTTATATTATGTTACAGAACTGTTTCGCAAGAACAATTACCGATAATGGACAGCAGAAGTACACATTTGGATGCATGGCTCAAGATGTAAGTTTATATTTACGTGTACATGATAACCGAACGTAAATAAATATTCAGATTGCACGAATACATGGCTGAACCTGACAGTTAACAATTTATTAGTGTACCAATAACACGCCGTACGGAATATTCTTACATTAAACACATTGTGTGCCATTAACGATACGTATTCTAATCATTCCACAAGGACGAACGTCTGTGTATGACTATTATTATCTAGGGTAATACTTTTCATCAGTTGTTGTTTTATAAATTATAGCAATGTCCTGGTTCAGTGATAACACCGGGAATAGTGGGACGAGGTTTATCCACAAAGACATGTGAAGAATGCTGTACGGGAGATTTGTGTAATAAGCAACCATGTGTAAAAGGTATGCTTCCATACAAAACCAACACTTCGTGAACGATGTCACACAATAGTGTGGGTCTGATTCCTTATTTGTATGTGTTAACATTTGTAGAAAGAAATTAATCTCCAACCAAATTGTTAAATTTATTACAAATGACTATGATAACAAAATGTTCAAAGTAGGCCTACACACACTACTTTCTAAACACACTGGTAACACATCATATATATAAATGTGGGGGTGTCATTAAGGTGAAATATATACGTATCTATCAAACCATATATGTTCCATCACTCCACAAATAACGACGCTTTATTACAACTACCAAACAGGTGTCCATCATGACAAATTCTTATTATACATGTACCACACAGCATGGCATTTCATTTTTTTCCACTCAGACTGAGGCTAATGGCATTACTCGCTATATACCTATCATCTAGTAACAGTCGAATCACGTACACATATACTGACGACCACTTGCAAATACCACTAAGGTTACAAAGTTTATCATCTCAACAACTTATTAACTCCAATCAACCACAATCCACCTATAATTATACAAAACACACTCTTACTAAATGAACGGTACCTTCATTAAAAATAACATCAGTTCAATATTTAAGGGAAGACACTTCCGCATTTCAGACAATTTAACTTAAACAAATAAACAACTCATAGTATCTCGACTGCTGATGCCATTGAATATTACTGTCTGTATGTCTATATCTCTATGCTGTCTAACTTCAAATGACCAATGCATACAGCTGACCACCACACACTCACAATACGTTTCTAATTTAGAATAAGTATTATTTCACGGGTGAATAGTCAAGTTTATAATTGAATAATACATGTGCGTATTGTACGTACGGTTTTACATGGCGCGTATTAATCTTCGCCAGTTTGTTCGGACGTTTAAACGCTTTCTCCGTAGAGCTATTCGTGAGTGCGATATAATTACGATTACAAAATGTATTGATATACATTTATTGATAGTGATGTCACTATTTACGTTCGATCACCGATATTTAAGTTAATACACGTATTACTATATATAGTATCAAAATGAGCATGTTTCAAGAAGGTTATTGAACTTACGTGCTGATTATGGGCCCAAAAAGCCATATTATGCTCATAGAATATACAGGTCTTTCCCTATGGAGGAAACATCTATCTTACATGACACGTGACAGCTTTATCACTAGACATGACGAAAATCTTGGACTAAAAAAATGTGGAATTTAAATCCTTATCCACAAATCGTTATCATAAATATTTTTATCTTTACACCTAGGAAAATATTTTTAAAACTTAGTTTTGTTGTAGATAACCGTAAAAATGAGATAGACGTTACGTCAGAATAATTGCATCAACGTATATTTTTACGACGTCTTGCTTACTTGCAACAGCAGGATTAGGATAAAAATGATATTTGAAGTCAATTATTTAAACAATGTGTGGAGAGAGTAATTGATATAATTTCTCGACATACATTAAAATGTCCATTTCTTCATATATTCGGACATTTTGGGCATGAAACACGGATTGATTTTTTGTGATGAAGGCCATGATCAAGTTTTTCATTTGACTGAGATGAAAAGGTAAAAAATAAATCCATCATGAAAAATCTCACCCTCTTGGACAAAATCAAATGCAGGCAACTCGGCAGAGCCTCGTCCTTGCGTGTACTGTTTACCCCTAGGGTGACAGTTGTCTGTCCCATATGGATAGTCATGATGGATTCTTATAATCGTAATCGACCCGTTACTTTTGGTGTCAAATGTCATACGACGGCAAACGTTAGTCTGACGTCGTTTCCGTTTTATTTGTTTTATTCAGTTTCAATAGTCATCTTCAAAACCTTAGCGTGATTTATATATATTTAAGATGTCAATGTTGAGAAAATAAATAAATAATTGAAGACCACATATCTCGATTATCACGTTCGAATACCCGAGTTCGTTACATTTCCCGAGTTCCTTACAATTCCCGAGTTCTTTAGATTTCCCGCGTTCCTTACAATACCCGAGTTCCTTACAAATCCCGAGTTCCCAAGTTCCTTACAATTCTAAAGTTCCTTACAATTCCCGTGTTCCTTACAATTCCCGTATTCCTTACAATTCCCAAGTTCCTTACAATTGCCGTGTTCCTTACAATTCCCAAGTTCCGTACAATTCCCGTGTTCCTTACAATTCCCGAGTTCCTTACAATTCTCGAGTTCCGAACAATTCTTGAGTTTTGCCTCTATGATATATAAAATATATATGTAGATTATGTATTTGAGACAACGAGAGTTGTAAGATCTGCGTATGTAATAATTACGAGACTTCGATCGACCAGCACGTAGCATATATATTCTATTAGATTTTTTCACATTTTACTCTCAGTTACAGCATAGCATGCAATTAAGCATAATGCTATACATTTTAAGTAATATCATATTTTAAAATAAACAATTATGAAGTTTATAATTTAAAAGATTTATATTTAATTCTATTATTAACAAGATGAAAATGTGTTAGTCTTCATTGCGATCGTGCTTTAATTACTGGATCAATGACACCGGTTGGGATGAAATTTACTTTAAATACCGAATCAATGGCACCGGTCGGATGGAGTTTATTTTAAATATTGGATCAATAGCACCGGTTGGGATGAAGAATACTTTAAATACAGGATCAATAGCACCGGTTGGGATGAAGAATACTTTAAATACAGGATCAATGGCACCGGTTCGGATGAAGAAAAGTTTAAATACCGGATCAATGGCACCGGTTGGGATGAAGAATACTTTAAATACCTGAGCAATGGCACCGGTTGGGATCGACTTTACTTTAAATACCGGATCAATGGCACAGGTTGGGATGGAGTGTACTTTAAATGGCGGATCAATGACACCAGTTGGGATGGAGTTTATTTTAAATACCGGATCAATGACACCGGTTGGGATGGAGTTTACTTTAAATACCGGATTAATGGAACCAGTTGGGATGGAGTCTACTATAAATGCCGGATTAATGGCACCAGTTGGGATGGAGTCTACTTTAAATGCCGGATTAATGGAACCAGTTGGAATGGAGTCTACTTTAAATGCCGGATTAATGGCACCAGTTGCGATGGAGTCTACTTTAAATGCCGGATTAGTGGCACCAGTTGGGATGGAGTTTACTTTAAATGCCGGATCAATGGCACCAGTTGCGATGGAGTCTACTTTAAATGCCGGATTAGTGGCACCAGTTGGGATGGAGTTTACTTTAAATGACGGATCAATGGCACCGGTTGGAATGGAGTTTACTTTAAATGCCGGATCAATGACACGGGTTGGGATGGAGTTTACTTTTAATGCCGGATCAATGGCACCGGTTGGGACGGAGTTTACTTTTAATGCCGGATTAATGGCACCAGTTGGAATGGAGTTTACTTTAAATACCGGATCAATGGCACAGGTTGTGATGAAGTTTACTTTAAATACCGGATCAATGGCACCAGTTGGGATACAGTTTTCTTTATATATCGAATCAATGGCACGGGTTGGGATGGAGTTTACTTTAAATGCCGGATCAATGGCATAGTTTGTGATGAAGTTTACTTTAAATACCGGATCAATGGCACCAGCTGGGATACAGTTTTCTTTAAATACCGGATCAATGGCACGGGTTGGGATGGAGTTTACTCTAAATGCCTGATCAATGGCATCGGTTGCGATTGAGTTTACTCTAAATGCCGGATCAATGACATCGATTGGGATATAGTTTACTTTAAATGCCGGATCAATGGCACAGGTTGTGATGAAGTTTACTTTAAATACCGGATCAATGGCACCAGTTGGGATACAGTTTTCTTTATATATCGAATCAATGGCACGGGTTGGGATGGAGTTTACTTTAAATGCCGGATCAATGGCATAGTTTGTGATGAAGTTTACTTTAAATAACGGATCAATGGCACCAGCTGGGATACAGTTTTCTTTAAATACCGGATCAATGGCACGGGTTGGGATGGAGTTTACTCTAAATGCCGGATCAATGACACGGGTTGGGATGGAGTTTACTTTAAATACGGGATCAATGGCACAAGTTAGGATGGACTTTACTCTAAATGCCGGATGAATGGCACGGGTTGGGATGGAGTTTACTCTAAATGCCGGATCAATGACACGGGTTGGGATGGAGTTTACTCTAAATGCCTGATCAATGGCACCGGTTGCGATTGAGTTTACTCAAAATGCCGGATCAATGACACGGGTTGGGATGGAGTTTACTTTAAATGCCGGATTAATGGCACCGGTTGGGATGGAGTTTACTTTTAATGCCGGATCAATGGCACCGGTTGGGACGGAGTTTACTTTTAATGCCGGATTAATGGCACCAGTTGGAATGGAGTTTACTTTAAATACCGGATCAATGGCACAGGTTGTGATGAAGTTTACTTTAAATACCGGATCAATGGCACCAGTTGGGATACAGTTTTCTTTATATATCGAATCAATGGCACGGGTTGGGATGGAGTTTACTTTAAATGCCGGATCAATGGCATAGTTTGTGATGAAGTTTACTTTAAATACCGGATCAATGGCACCAGCTGGGATACAGTTTTCTTTAAATACCGGATCAATGGCACGGGTTGGGATGGAGTTTACTCTAAATGCCTGATCAATGGCACCGGTTGCGATTGAGTTTACTCTAAATGCCGGATCAATGACATCGATTGGGATATAGTTTACTTTAAATGCCGGATCAATGGCACAGGTTGTGATGAAGTTTACTTTAAATACCGGATCAATGGCACCAGTTGGGATACAGTTTTCTTTATATATCGAATCAATGGCACGGGTTGGGATGGAGTTTACTTTAAATGCCGGATCAATGGCATAGTTTGTGATGAAGTTTACTTTAAATAACGGATCAATGGCACCAGCTGGGATACAGTTTTCTTTAAATACCGGATCAATGGCACGGGTTGGGATGGAGTTTACTCTAAATGCCGGATCAATGACACGGGTTGGGATGGAGTTTACTTTAAATACGGGATCAATGGCACAAGTTAGGATGGACTTTACTCTAAATGCCGGATGAATGGCACGGGTTGGGATGGAGTTTACTCTAAATGCCGGATCAATGACACGGGTTGGGATGGAGTTTACTCTAAATGCCTGATCAATGGCACCGGTTGCGATTGAGTTTACTCAAAATGCCGGATCAATGACATCGATTGGGATATAGTTTACTTTAAATGCCGGATCAATGGCACAGGTTGTGATGAAGTTTACTTTAAATACCGGATCAATGGCACCAGTTGGGAT
Organism: Panopea generosa; assembly: GCA_029582155.1. Taxonomy (NCBI): domain Eukaryota; kingdom Metazoa; phylum Mollusca; class Bivalvia; order Adapedonta; family Hiatellidae; genus Panopea; species Panopea generosa. The sequence goes on from CM055896.1 coordinate 90,692,145, forward strand.
ACAGTTTTCTTTATATATCGAATCAATGGCACGGGTTGGGATGGAGTTTACTTTAAATGCCGGATCAATGGCATAGTTTGTGATGAAGTTTACTTTAAATACCGGATCAATGGCACCAGCTGGGATACAGTTTTCTTTAAATACCGGATCAATGGCACCGGTTGGGATGGACTTTACTTTAAATGCCGGATCAATGACACGGGTTGGGATGGACTTTACTCTAAATGCCGGATCAATGACACGGGTTGCGATTGAGTTTACTCTAAATGCCGGATCAATGGCACCGGTTGGGATGGAGTTTACTCTAAATGCCGGATCAATGGCACGGTTGGGATGGAGTTTACTCTAAATACCGGATCAATGGCACCAGTTCGGATACAGTTTTCTTTAAATACCGGATCAATGGGATGGAGTTTACTCTAAATGACGGATCAATGGCACGGGTTGGGATGGAGTTTACTCTAAATACCGGATCAATGGCACGAGTTGGGATGGAGTTTACTCTAAATGCCGGATCAATGGCACGAGTTGGGATGGAGTTTACTCTAAATGCCGGATCAATGGCACCGGTTGGGATGGAGTTTACTCTAAATACCGGATCAATGGCACCGGTTGGGATAGAGTTTTCTTTAAATACCGGATTAATGGTACCGGTTGGGAAGAAGTTTACTTTAAAATTCGGATCAGTTGTACCAGTTGTGATGGAGTTTACTTTAAATACCGGATCAATGGCACCGATTAGGATAAAGTTTACTTAACACAAATATTGTTTTAAACCTTATTTGATACGTTTTCAGTCTTTGACAAGTTAAGACATTTGTTAATCAACCAGTTTTGGCACCAATATATATAACATGATTTGTGTCCTGTTATTGTGCATTTCTTAATCAAAACATGCATATTTATAGCAATGTAGCTTTATAATTCGGTGCAATGTTGTGATTTATTACTGCTGACTTAAAGTTATGAACACAACAGATCAAAGCCAATATGAACAAACGCTTATTTCAAATTTAGCATTATTTCAGTACTTAAACTATTACGACATATTAAGGACATGCCAAAATTAAATCTTACCGAGATTAAATTTTGTCTCAATATGTGAAGTTTAACAACATTTGAAAATTACATAATTTAAGTTGTTTGACTACATTGGACAATACATAATTTATGTTGTTTGACAACATTGGACATTACATAATTGATGTTGTTTGACAACATTGGATAATACATAATTTATGTTGTTTGACTACATTGGATTATACATAATTTATGCTGTTTGACAACATTGGACATTACATAATTTATGTTGTTTGACTACATAAGACAATACATAATTTATGTTGTTTGACAACATTGGACAATACATAATTGATGTTGTTTGACTACATTGGATTATACATAATTTATGTTGTTTGACAACATTGGATAATACATAATTTATGTTGTTTGACAACATTGGACATTACATAATTTATGTTGTTTGACAACATTGGATTATACATAATTTATGTTGTTTGACAACATTGGACAATACATAATTTATGTTGTTTGACAACATTGGACATTACATAATTTATGTTGTTTGACAACATTGGACAATACATAATTTATGCTGTTTGACAACATTGGACATTACATTATTTATGCTGTTTGACTACATTGGATAATACATAATTTATGTTGTTTGACAACATTGGACATTACATAATTTATGTTGTTTGACTACATTGGATAATACATAATTGATGTTGTTTGACAAAATTGGATAAAACATAATTTATGTTGTTTGACAACATTGGACATTACATAATTTATGTTGTTTGACTACATTGGATAATACATAATTTATGTTGTTTGACAACATTGGACATTACATAATTGATGTTGTTTGACTACATTGGATAATACATAATTTATGTTGTTTGACAACATTGGACAATACATAATTTATGTGGTTTGACAACATTAGACATTACATAATTTATGTTGTTTGACAACATTGGACAATACATAATTGATGCTGTTTGACAACATTGGACATTACATAATTTATGTTGTTTGACAACATTGGATAATACATAATTTATGTTGTTTGACAACATTGGACATTACATAATGTATGTTGTTTGACTACATTGGATTATACATAATTTATGTTGTTTGACAACATTGGACAATACATAATTTATGTTGTTTGACAACATTAGACATTACATAATTTATGTTGTTTGACAACATTGGACAATACATAATTTGTGCTGTTTGACAACATTGGACATTACATAATTGATGTTGTTTGACAACATTGGATAATACATAATTTATGTTGTTTGACAACATTGGACATTACATAATTGATGTTGTTTGACTACATTGGACAATACATAATTTATGTTGTTTGACAACATTGGACAATACATAATTTATGTTGTTTGACAACATTGGCGTTACATAATTGATGTTGTTTGACAACATTGGATTATACATAATTTATGTTGTTTGACAACTTTGGACAATACATAATTGATGTTGTTTGACAACATTGGACAATACATAATTTGTGCTGTTTGACAAAATTGGACATTACATAATTTATACTGTTTGACTACATTGGATATACTTTTTGACTACATTGGATAATACATAATTTTTTATGTTGTTTGACAACATTGTACATTACATAATTTATGTTGTTTGACAACATTGTACATTACATAATTTATGTTGTTTGACTACATCGGACAATACATAATTTATGTTGTTTGACAACATTGGACAATACATAATTTATGTTGTTTGACTACATTGGACAATACATAATTTATGTTGTTTGACTACATTGGATTATACATAATTTATGTTGTTTGACAACATTGGACAATACATAATTTATGTTGTTTGACAACATTGGACAATACATAATTGATGTTGTTTGACTACATTGGATTATACATAATTTATGTTGTTTGACAACATTGGATAATACATAATTTATGTTGTGGCAACATTTGACGTTACATAATTGATGTTGTTTGACTACATTGGACAAAACATTATTGATGTTGTTTGACTACATTTGATAATACATAATTCATGTTGTTTGACAACATTGAACATTACATAATTTATGTTGTTTGACGACATTGGATAATACATAATTTATGTTGTTACAGAACCTTCTGATTGTTTTGCGATTAAACACAATGGTCTTGGTTCCACTAGTGGTGTATATACGGTGCTATTGAATTCAAAACAAATACAGGTGTTCTGCGATATGGACACCGACGGCGGAGGATGGACAGTTAGTATACTTATAGTATACCACTAGTATAGATACTACATCTGGGTAATATAGGTCACAGCAATTACAAATATTTGTTGTTTATATTTGTAAATACAGTTTATGAAACAATAAACTGCTAGGAAAACTACCGTTATTTTGGTTATGGGCGCGTAATCACGTGTAATTTTAGTGTATGAGTTCGTAGTATTTTAGCAAGTTTCTTAGTATGTCTGCAAAACATATCGTCAGTCAGTTTCATTATTCCATTATTAACATATATTTTGTTGATACGTGCGGTTTATATACAAGGAGAATTGCTTGTATACTACCAACGATGCAACCTAATTAAACGATACTTCTCCTGAAACAAATGATATTATTATCGTTACGACGGTAGTGATGTTTAGTGAATAAAAATGGAATTTATACACTCGAAACTCTGTTGTATCCGTTGCATATGTAATAGCATATAGTTTATAAACAGAATACAATAAGTGTCATTATGGTGTTCTTTCTTGAAAGTGGTTTGCCTCTAATATTTCATGATTTATTTAAAAAGATTAATATGACATTTGTGTTATAGGCATGGAATGTACCATCTAACATTCATTTTTTGTAGCATTGTGTCTATGATATGAGAATTTACTCAATATGGTTAATGTTAGCGTTACTTTAAATGATGCCTAGTTACCTTGACTTTTGGCATGGAAGCATTTATATGGCATTTTGTGAAGTTAATGATTTTTTGGAAAAAGAAAGATGGGAACATACCAGTTTACAATTCCGCTGGAATGCATACTATATTATAGATACAATGTTTTGTAACATGTCAATTGCTCTAATTTTGCGATAGTCTCCATTCTGATGCATTAAGGTTTACACAATTGGTTTACATTTTATATAAATCATTATATATACATACATGTAAATACGACACATTGCACATAACACAATATGGAAGATTATTATACTTGCACGTTAAGATAACTTTTATATTATCAAGTATATTCAGACTATGTTTATATATTTTACCAATAAATATTGTAACTATTTTTTATAATGAAGCACTGCCGCAGTGGCTATATAAATATCAAATACCTTTATTTGAGAAATAAGTTGGTGGGTGTAGACAGTAGAGAAGGGAGAGTAGATAAGTTGGTGTGTGTAGACAGTAGGGAAGGGAGAATAGATACGTTGGTGTGTGTAGACAGTAGAAAAGGGGGAGGAGATAAGTTGGTGTATGTAGACAGTAGAGAAGGGAGAATAGATAAGTTGGTGTGTGTAGACAGTAGAGAAGGGAGAATAGATACGTTCGTGTATGTAGACAGTAGAGAAGGGAGAATAGATGAGTTGGTGTGTGTAGACAGTAGAGAAGGGGGAGGAGATAAGTTGGTGTATGTAGACAGTAGAGAATGGAGAATAGATAAGTTGGTGTATGTAGACAGTAGAGAAGGGGGAGGAGATAAGTTGGTGTATGTAGAGAGTAGAGAAGGGGGAGTAGATAAGTTGGTGTATGTAGACAGTAGAGAAGGGAGAAAAGATAAGTTGGTGTATGTAGACAGTAGAGAAGGGAGAATAGATAAGTTGGTGTGTGTAGACAGTAGAGAAGGGAGAATATATAAGTTGGTGTATGTGTTCTGTGTCTAGTTCCCCACACTGATTGTCATGTGTTCTGTGACTAGTTCCCCACACTGATTGTCATGTGTTCTGTGACTAGTTCCCCACACTGATTGTAATGTGTTCTGTGACTAGTTCCCCACACTGATTGTCATGTGTTCTGTGTCTAGTTCCCCACACTGATTTATAAGTGCCCTTGATTCAGCCGCTGATGTGTTCTTGTTGCCCACATTGATTTACATGTGTATTTTTTTCCCACATTGATTAACATGTGTACTTGTTGCCCACATTGATTCACATGTGTACTTGTTTCACACATTGATTTACATGTGTACTTATTTCCCACACTGATTTACATGTGTACTTGTGTCCCACACTGATTTACATGTGTACTTGTTTCCCACACTAATTTACACATTGTACTTGTTTCCCACACTGATTTACATGTGTACTTGTTTCCCACACTGATTTACATTTGTACTTACTTCCCACACTGATTTACATTTGTACTAGTTTTCCACACTGATTTACATGTGTACTTGTTTCCCACACTGATTTACATGTGTACTTGTTTCCCACACTGATTTATATTTGTACTTGTTTCCTACACTGATTTACATGTGTACTTGTTTCCCACACTGATTTACATTTGTACTTGTTTCCCACACTAATATACATGTGTACTTGTTTCTCACACTGATTTACATGTGTACTTGTTTTCCACACTGATTTACATGTGTACTTGTTTCCCACACTGATTTACATTTGTACTTGTTTTCCACACTGATTTACATGTGTACTTTTTTTCCACACTGATTTACATTTGTACTTGTTTTCCACACTGATTTACATGTGTACTTGTTTCCCACACTGATTTACATGTGTACTTGTTTCCCACACTGATTTATATTTGTACTTGTTTCCTACACTGATTTACATGTGTACTTGTTTCCCACACCGATTTACATTTGTACTTGTTTCCCACACTAATATACATGTGTACTTGTTTCTCACACTGATTAACATGTGTACTTGTTTTCCACACTGATTTACATGTTTACTTATTTGCCACACTGATTTACATTTATACTTGTTTTCCACACTGATTTACATTTGTACTTATTTCCCACACTGATTTACATTTGTACTTGTTTTTCACACTGATTTACATTTGTACTTATTTCCCACACTGATTTACATTTGTTATTGTTTCACACACTGATTTACATGTTTTCCGGTTTCCCATACTGATTTACAGGTCTTTTTGTTTCCCACACTGATACATTTACGTTTGTTCTTGTTTCTCACACTAATTTATATCTCACACTTATTTACAATTGTCCATTTCTAATCAAATTTGCAATGGTCCTTGATTTTATTTACAATTATCTGTGATATCCACGCCGATGTTTCCCAAACCGATTTGCCATCCTTGTCACACGCGTATCTACGTTATTCCCAGTTTGATAAACAATATCAGGGATTTCCCCTTTTTTTCACTTGTCCGTGATGTTTATACTGATCTTATACTAATTGTGTACGATGTACAGACATCTGTGGTTCCCACGATTATTTGCAATCTTTTATGTATCCAGTGTTTAAGATTCACACAGTTATTTGTGAAAAATCCGTTTTTCTTTATTCGCTATTCGTTGTTTTTTTAGTTCATTAGTCATTCCAATTAATACAAATCACGCTCGAAGTCGTCCTAGGTAGAACTAGTTTGTATATGCGGAAATGTGTCTTGCTCAAGGAAACCGCTGCGAGCCGCCGTGAGGGAGGAACAAACCTTCCAATCCTGGGTTCGGTACTCTACCACTGTACCACGCGCTGTTTGTTTCCGACAATGATTTGCAATTATATTTTACCAGAATGCCGATTTTTTTATTGAGACGTTTACTATACAGTTTTTTGTCTAACATAAGTTATTAACAATCATTATATAACACATTATAAGTAATTTGTATATAATTCGTATAATTTCTAAATCAAACATATAAAACACGATTTAATTTGGTGTTTATAAAAAGTTACAATGAATTTTACCAAAAAGTTCAAACTATAAAACTTTCTAATGAGTTTAAAGCTAATAAATACTTTAATGTATATATCTATATTATATGTTGAGTAAATTTTTGCGTAGGGCCAAGGATCCGTAAACAAAGTTACCTAAGTTTCTGAGTACCCTGACTGTATCTGTTTGCATCAGTAGGATATATTTATAAACACTTGGTTTCTTATAGGAAAAAGAACTAACATACGTTTTACGGATTTGTCTATATACAGGATATACAATTACAAAATGGTACTCGTCTTCAATACCAGAACACTGACATAATGTACAATACCTCATCTCTCTGTCGAACCTATTTGGCGCATAGCGCCCCGTTTTGATGCGTAGCTAATGTGAGGACAATCTTAACCTCGTTAAACGTATTCTGAATTTAGGCGGTAAAACATTTAGGTATATTCGAATTCAAACGACTGTTTAAAATGCTTGTATAAACTAAGTTTACCGCTGAATGATATGTCATTATACCAGCTTTGCTTAAATACATCAATAACTCTTTGCTTAATCATTAAATGAAAATCACTGCTGGATTAATCCATACATAAGAAAATCCGTAGCTATCTCAGAGCGATTTGACACAGTGAGCAAAATTTTTAATACCCTTGTTGCAATCCTAAATTATCCTCACGCTGATTTACATTTTCCCTTCCTGTCTTCCACACTGAGTCTCTCCTTAACCGGACAACATAAATAACAACTACCATGGCAAAAAGACGGCTTTATTAGCGAAAAGAAGACCGCAGCGTGGTCTAGTGGTAGAGCGTCCGCCTCGCATGCGGAAGGTCGTGGGTTCGATCCCGGCCGGGTCATACCAAAGACTTTAAAAAATTGTACTAGAAGCTTCCTGGCTTGACGCTCTGGTCGACCTGGTGTCAATATAATGTGACTGGGCGGGGTAGCATACCACGTGTCTGCGGCATGATACTCCAGTGTGACAGCGCTCAGAATACTATCTCAATTAGACACCGTCGCGATATGACTGAAAATTTGTTGAAAGCGGCAATAAACACCATTCAACATTATTAGCGAAAGCTGGGAGATGGCTTACTTTTAAGACCTTAAATCTGGTTAATAGCGAACATGTTTAGCTGTCTATATCGATTTGTATATCAGACAAACTATGCAAAAAAATGAATAACTCCTCCTTCGTCGAAAATCTCGCCGCTCAGCCCACAAAACCATTTTATATGGTTAAAAATAGCTGTAGTTTACACGCATGCAGTATTTTTCTCTAGAGGTAAAACGGTAAACTGTTATTGTTATTCTTGAGAAACATCAATATATTGTATGTTAGAGAAACTGAATGTAATCAATTCATAATCCACTTATGCAACATTTTGATTTTACAACCCATATATACAATATTGAACATTGTTCAAATTTGTAGACATACATTTTGCGAAGTGACCGGCACGCTAAAGCCTCTAGAACTGAAATTCTCTCTCTCTATCTCGCTCTCTCGTTAATTAACGCGCGACTGACCAAACAAACTTTGATTGGTCAATTCAAACTTGAAATGTTGTCCCGGCTACGCCTAGACAACTATTCCGTGCTATTCGTTGAAACGCTCGGAATGTTAATTACAACTGTCTTGTATTCACATGCGTATTTACACATGTCAATGATTAACACATGTCACTGATTTACAAATGTCACTGATTTACATTAATTCGTGATTCACACATTGATTTACAAATATTCCTGATTTCCACACTGATTTATAACCATCCATATCCCCACATTAATGTATTTATAATTTCACATTTATGTGTTTATGTCTTTACATTACAGGGGATAGTCTATCTTACAATAATAGACAAATATTCTCCACGCATGACCAACCTGATGTTTACGGATGTTCTGGACGCTATCACGGAGCCTGGTGGTATCAGGACTGTACATATTCTAACCTGAATGGAAACTGTAAAGTATCGGGAACTGGTGGAGATTTTTACTTTACTTATAAAAAGTATCAGTCTTTGAAGTCTACTAAAATGATGTTTAGACGTAAATAGTCTACAAACATCTTTAAGCTTCGAATATCATTGGTCAATTCAGATATTAATTACAGTGTCCAATCGTTTTAATTGTATAAAGTAGCAAATTCCATTATCGTTGTTTTAATCATCCCATACATTAATATGAACTGATATTTATTTATGATATAACAGAATTTTCTTTAAACTATATGTCAAGTAGGAATGTAGATACTAATCGCCGTGATGTCGAATAAAAAGTATGGAACCCGGCAGAGTCGGAGAGTTTTGAAAATATTTAACTCCAAAATTACGTTTTCAACGATATATGAGATAAACTTATATCTGATTCCGGTAAATGCGATATAAATAGGAGTATTGCCTCTTTCTCCGACATAGTGTATAATATTTCTTTTCAATGTTTTGGTAAATCTTACTCACCAAAAATTCATACTAACATCAAGAAAATGCCGTGGTTGAATGAAAATTGTCGTAAAGCTAAATTGGAGTTTCTTAGATGTAAACGCAATCTTGCCGAACATGCCTCTTAGGAGAATAAACTGTTATTTTTATCAAATCGGTGTAAATTTGCTTATGTAAACCGTAATGCTTAGCGTGCCTTTGATATGAAAGAGAAATGTAATCTATCTAATTTAAGTAACGAATCACAAAAAAAAAATCTGGAAATAAAAAAAAATCAATAACAAGAAAAACAATAACCAAAACGATATTAGTATGAGCGACTTTGTTAATCATGTTACGTCATTGTCTAATACACCCCATGATCGCTCAAACATGGATGATTATAGCCGGACTCGTGATGAGACGATACGCATTGAAATGTTAGCTGCTCAGTTCAGTACCAAAGAAATACGAAGAACATTTTCATCATTGAAGAGAAGCGCCGATTATTATAAGTCCTTATATGACTAGGGTATTTACCCCGAGGCTTTGCGTAACAGTGTAATTGACCCCATTCATAAAAAAGAGATGTTTGTAATCCTCTAATTATCACGGGATAACATTAGTAAATACAAATTTACATTAGATAATACTAATAAAAAAATAAAGATAATACTACAATTGGTAAGATTTTTTCTCTAACCTTAAGAAACCGAATAAATTATTGGTGTGAAACCGAGCATGTTTTTAATGCATAAACAGCATATCAAAGTCTGCAAGTAAAATGTTGGTTAAAGTTAAGGAATGATGTTAACTCACATATATACAGTATTTATATTAGTTTACTTTATACTAATTTATTTTAGCTCGATTGTGATGAAAGCTCAAAGCATATATGAACCGCTCTCGAGTCCGCTTCCTGGGTAGAACCAGTACTGAGTGTTGTTTTATGAGAGGCATCGGGTCGAGCTGGGGATCGAACCCGCAATCTCTGGCGTAAGCGGCCAACACTTTATCCATTAGACTATCACACCAGCATTTATATTGGCAAAGGTAATAACATTTGTTCGTGATTTGCTTTATGTCACATGACCAATTATTTGCACAGAGATTATTGTCATGGATAAACATCTTTTTGGATGTCTGTTATCATCCATATTAAACAGTCTATTCCGGAATTGTAACTGCGAATTCCATCTTCTGTAAAGGCTAGGTAACCATTCTGTATCACCCGTCAGTGCTAACGTAGGAGCGAACCTATGGACGCCCATAAAATATCTCATTGCACAATTTTGAATATAATCAATGCTTTGAAATTGTTAATACACTTTAACATAAAATTTCAATAAAAAATAAGTTGATTATAATAAGCAAAGACACCTGTGCCGGGTTGGTTCTTCATTATAACGAGTATGCTCACCATACGACGATTCAAAATGTCAAGATGAGGATTACCAACTAGTCGCCAGTTGGGGAATTGGATTTTTTTTGAAATTGCAGTTTTATTATTTTAACATATCAATTTTATAAAAAGTAAGTTTATAATAATAAATAACATATCAGTGCCGATTGGTTCTTTAATATACCGAGTATAATCACCAGACAGCAATTCAAAATTACAAACCAGCTGCCAGTTTGGGAATCGGATTTATTTTTTAAATCGCTGTTTTATTATTTTAACATATCATTATCGAAAAATAGTTTATAATAATAAAAATGACACCAGAACCGTGTTATTTCTTCAATATACTGAATATATTCACCAAAAGACGATTCAAAACATGCAGTTGGGGATTCGACGCGTATCATCAACTACCAACCAGCTGCCAGTTGAGGATTCGAATTTTATATTAATATACATACATTTTTCACTGATTATATTTTTTAACATGTAAACATGAGTATAATATGCAAATTAAAAAGGATTATAATAATGAAACAGAATCCCCAACTGGCAACTGGTCGGTAGTTGGTTATTCGAATCCCTAAAAGCCAACTACCTACTTACTTTACACAAGTTCTATGGGGATAATACTGATATAATGTACCTGGCCTCACTGCGGGATAGGAATGCAGTAAATGATTTAGGTAACTTTATAAGTATAGAGTAAATAATTAATATAACAATAGTTAAGGTTTTTTCAACTGATGAATTTTTAAGAAATAACAGGACTCAGTATGTAATTAGTATCACTAAAACAAAACATACAACTGTGCCTGCATAATCGTTAAACTTGTGTTTTCAAAAATGCAATGGATGCGTTTAATTTCGAAAAACAATAAATGTTTATTGTATATTGTCAGAGAAATATCATCACAATTTAGACTCCACAATCTAGTAAATTGATTAAAGTCTACAGTATAGATAGTATTAGCATACCAACCACCGCTGTAGTCGTAAGTACATGCCCAATTTGGTCCATAATCGTTACCTAAGAAAGTATGTCAAATACTTGATTAATCATGGTGATTCTATTCAGATGCATTACGCGGTTTACATCCACCAGTATATTTAAACTGGATATTATTTATTGGTTGAAAAATGGCGTTAAACCCCAATAATGTATTTTCGTTTATCAAGCATTAATCACAGGAAGCACGATAAGGCGTTCCTGGTATGAACAACACACGTACATATATATAATTATATATATAATTTGAGGTAAAGTTTGTACGTCGTTTTCATAAATAATATCGTTTGATTCTTTGAATAGAGAAAATAAAGTGCAGTCTTGAATGCTAATTACTAGCTCTTTTGTTAGAACGTGCTGTGCATTGAAATATCTAAATTAACAATGTTCTTTAAAAATGTAATTCATTTCTGTACCATTTGCCTCGAATAATAATATTTCTTCGGATACACATGGGTAGAATCGTTTCTCAATGCATATATTTTAAAAATCTTGATTATTGTTGTGATTATCATAAACAATTAAAGAGAACTTGCAATGTTCCATTAGAAAATAACATGGCCGAATTTCGATTAAAAAAGAGCAGCAAGTCTTATACTAGATTTCGACACAACTTCTGCTGCACTATGCAATGGCATGGTTAACTTTCATAAACCAGTTTTGCGGTTTGAAACGTTCATTAACCAAGATCCTTCTTATATTTGAGCTTCATTTACTCGAGCATTTAATTTTTATATATGAAATTTATGATCTTTGTTAACTGTTTTCCATATCATATCAAACTAGTTCATTGTGTTTATTATGCCAAAACCCTTTTTGATACAGCGGAGCAAGCGTTTTCATCGTGTCATCTGACGACTATTGTGATGTAAATCCAACTTTTGATACCATTCTGTAATAAGCCTGCACTTTCAAAACGAAAGTTTCTGTTGAATTTACTTCTCAGCATTACAAATAGACTTTGCGAGTTTGTTAAACTGGAAGTTCGTTTTTAAATCGGCATTTAAAACGTAATGTTTCGGATGACCGACATCACTGTTAGTAAGGTATTGAAAATAACCAAACAACAAGTCGCTCATATTAAAAGAATGGCAAAACAACAGAAAGAAATATTTTCATTCTGCCAGCAGAATAGCAGAAAAGCAGAATAAAATATTTTCATTCTGCCAGCAGAACAACAGAATAACTGAATGAAAAACAATGTCTTTTTTATCACTTATTTTAGTATATGTACGAGTGTGCAGGCGCTTTTTGTCCGCTTGACACTTTTTGTCCACAACGCTTTTTATCCGCAGAAAAAAATAGAAAAAGGTCAACTTATGTTCGCATGACGCCTTTTATCCGCAGAAAATTTAGAAAAATGACGATTTTTGTCCACATGACGCCTTTTATCCGCAGAAAAAATAGAAAAACGTCGACTTATGTCCACATGACGCATTTTCTCCGCAAAAAAAACCAGAAAAACGTCGACCTTTGTCCGCAGAAAATTTGGAAAAATTTCGCCTTTTGTCTGCATGACGCCTTTTGTCCACAGAAAATTTAGAGAAAAGACACCTTTGCCCGCATGACACCTTTTGTCCGCAGAAAGTTTAGAAAAATTACACCTTTTGTCCGCATTTTGTAACCAAAGTGAAGCTGATAAAAATAATGACTGATTCCAATTATCAATTATTTAAAAAAATATATTAAATTTAAAATATTACGGATTGAAAACCAAATAAGTTAAAATTTTCACGAAAAAAAAAATATTTTAACCAAAAACAAACGGTAGTCTTGATCTAACAAATGTGTTTAAACAACACACAATAAAAATAGAAATATTATGTAGAAAGACGAAGAAGTAAATTTTGTATTGGTGGCGAAAGTTTCATATCGCTTTTTAGAGCCGTTTTGCTTATTTCTTACTTTAAAAATTGGTTACAAAAGAGAACATGATCACAAAAATAACAAATTTACAATCAAACACTCTCTTTTGATGTAACCGCAGCGTATTGTAGTGGTAGATCGTCCGCATCACATGCGGTTGGTCGTGGGTTCGATCCCCGGCCGGGTCATACCAAATGGTACTAGAAGTTTCCTCGCTTGACGCTAATCATTTAGAGGAGAGTTCTAGGTCTGGTCGACCTGGTGTCAGTATAATGTGACTGGGCGGGGTAGCATACCATGTGTCTGCGGCATGATACTCCAGTGTGACAGCGCTAAGAATACTGTTTCAAGCAGACACCGTCGCGATATGACTAAAAAGTGTTGAAAGCGACGCTAAACACCATACAACTTTCTTTTGAAACCATAATCACCAAAAATATGTTGTTTGATTCAGTTGCCTACCTCTGCTTATATATGTCTGATAAAATTGTTCAAATTTGGTACATTTTTTTCCTTCGTTTTTCTTCAAGGACACTATTCCTAGATCTCTAAAATTAGGCCTTAGATCCCTGGATCTCTGAAAGTAATGGTCAATACTCCTCAGATCTCTGAATATAAATGGCCATGTTCTCCAGATCTCTAAAGCCCTTTGGAGAGCCTCAAGTATGTATGGATATATTTTCACACGTTTTGCAAGAAAAAACAGTTCACTGCGTTTTGGCATGGGCGTGTCCCCCTTTCGGCGGGAAATGCATTGACCAATAAGAAGAATGTTGTTTACGGTCTGCTTGATTTTGATTGTGGTTTAGATCACGTGATAATACAAAAATGTACCAAGGGAATACTAAACACCGCATTCTGTTTTGTGATTTCGGAGAGGCCTGGAGGACGTTATGGTTGGATATATTTTGGGCGGTAGCGTGAGTTAGTGTTTTTATTTAATATTTTATGTACACATTCTATTGAATTTTGTGTGACGTTTCTTATTTAATTAACGAAAATGTTTTTTTTGCGCATTTCGTCTTTACATGTGTGAAGCCTACAGTAAGGTTGGTTGGTTAGTCACTGCGTCACGTGTTTGGCGTTAACACACGCGGGTATAAAACATTTAAAGAGATCAATGATTATGGTTACCACTACTTGAAGGGACATAGCTTTTTGTGATAAATCAAGATAGGCGGCTCCGTTGGATCCTGAAAGTACATCCTCGTACACTCTCTCCTCGGGTTACAACCCCACCCTCACTCCCAATAATTGAAACGCTCCTAAACCCATGGTATACAGTACCATGCAAGTAACCAGAGTGATGTAACAATACTTATTTGTATCAATTATAAAACAAGTTTGTAGAACGAAAGAAATCATGTACGAAATAGTCCTGGGTAGAACCAGTACGCACGTGTTGATAGTGTCAACATGGCCGTGGCAGGGGATCGAACCAACACCATTTTTCATAAAATTTGTTATAAAAAGTTACTGATGTATGTGAGATGATGGATCTTGACAAGGTACTACATTTGTAACTGTTTAGATAATGGGTTACATTTTATCAAACAGGTGCTTCCTAATGCTAGGAAAAAATAAATCGCTGCATTACAAAGAAGACCCACTGTCCCTCCGCAAGTTGCCGACAAACAGTCTCGTGTAAAGTTTTGTAAGATGCGTACAATGGTGAAACCGTATAGATAGAAATAATGCAGAATAAGGTAGTTTCTAAACATGTTGTCTTTAATTATTAGCAATGTCTTTAGGTCCTGAAAATGCCCCCAGTAAACAGTACTGTATTTTGTTTATGAGATGCTATGTGACCCAGCCTGGGTTCGAACCCACATTAGCATTAGCAGCTCATTTAATAATTATTGTCTATTCTGGTAAATGTTGCGTTATAATTTATATATTTATATTATATTTATATATTTAGTACTATTCTTAGTGTTTTCTATAACCCATTTTTTTCAAGGCCGACTTGTAGCCAGCATTTAGTGGAGCTTGTCGGTACATTAAAGGTGGAGCATGTTGGTTGCGACAGTTTGACAAGTTGATATCATTGACAGATGCAGTAGAAGTTCTACGGATTCAAGATGACAACAGATAAGTGTCCGATATTATTTCTAAATATTTACGTTAAAACGTCAAGAAAACATCATCTGGGAAGACCATTTTCAACACTTTACCGGTTCTATATACTACATGGCTTTCTGTTTTATAGGTGGCTGGGGTATTCATAATGAATTCTGAGTAAAACCACAGTTCCTCTGCAAGCAACTGACGGAACTTTCTCACCTAAAACTTGGCATGTCCTTCCACAATTAACTGGAAAGCTCTTTCACCTAAAGTTTTTTTAACCAAACTTGGCCTATACTTCCACAAGTAACTTGAAAGCTTTGTCATATTAGTTTATCGACCGAGTTGGTACTGAACCCATGGCCTTATCTATAATAGAAAGGTTATTGATTTTGTAAATAGACATTTGACCACTAGGCCATTGAAGACTCCCTATTAGTACGCAAGTCCTGTGCAAAACACTGCATCTGTTTGTGTACAATAACTACAAACTTATATTATTTAAATGACTGGTTTTGTTTTTGAAGTTATGTCCCTTGAATTTTATTTTAATGCTTTCTCTGAAATTTTGGAATAGTTTTTTCTTGGATCACTTAATCTTCTTTTGATCTTGTGTTTCAATTCTCATTATTTGATGTATTTGCACTTGAAAATTGATCTTGCACACCTCCAGCAATGCCATTGTTTTTTTATTTTGTTTTTTTTTTAATTTAAACAAATATTTATTTAATGTGCAATATGCAAGTAATATATGGTTAAGGGTACAATGGATACACAAAATGAATTATAAACAAGATATAATTTAAAGTATATTTAATTGTATAAAATTAATTCAAAACAATAATTTCACTCGGGTAAACATAATAAAAAAAAAACAATTTAATTAAGGTAAACAACATTTTAATAGGGATAAATAAAACAATAATTTCATTAAGGTTAACACATACATTTTGAAAAGATTGGACGATAATTTCATTAAGCTAAAAACATATAGAATTAGAATATATGAAAGAATAATTTCACTAGGGTAACGCATTTAATTTGGTGATGAAACAATTTCATTAAAGAAAAATAATTTTTCAGATCGATTAAACCATAAATTCATTTAAGGTAAAAACACATAATTATGAGAGATAAAACAATTATTTTATTTAAGGTAAAAAACACATAATGGGGATAACTGAAACAATAGATAAATTAAGCTAAAAACACATATAATAAGAGTAGATAATACAATTTTATTAGAGTAAACACATATAATTAGGGTAGATATAAAAAATCACTTGGGTAAACACGTATAATTTGGGTAGATATAACTATTTAACTAGGATAAACACATACAATTAGTGTAGATAAAACAAGTTCACTAGGTTAAACACATAATTGCGGTAGAATTAACAATTTCACTAGGGTAAACACATATAATAAGGATAGATATAACAATTTCACTAGGATAAACACATAATTAGGATAAATAAAACAACTTCACTAGGGGATACACATATAATTATAGATAAAATAACTTTACTGGAGTAAACAAATAATTAGGGTAGATTAAACAATTTCAGTAGGGTAAACACATACAATTATGGTAGATCAAATAATTTCACTAGGGTAAACACATATAATTAGGATAGATAAATCAATTTCACTAGGGTAAACACATAATTAGGGTATATAAAACAATTTCATTAGTGTAAACACATATAATTACTAAAGATAAAACAATTTCACTAGGGTAAACACATATAATTAGGATAGATAAAACAATGTCACTAGGGTAAACACATAATTATGGTAGATAAAACAATTTCGCTAAGGTAAACACATATAATTATAGATAAAACAATTTCACTGGGGTAAACACACATAATTGGGGTAGATAAAACAATTTCACTGGGGTAAACACACATAATTGGGGTATATAAAATTATTTCACTAGGGTAAACACATATCGTTATAGATAAAACCATTTCACTAGTGTAAACACATATAATTAGGGTATATAAAACAATTGCACTAGGGTAAACACATACAATTAGGGTAGGTAAAACAATGTCACTAAGGTAAACACATATAATTGCGGTAGAATTAACAATTTCACTAGGGTAAACACATATAATAAGGATAGATGTAACAATTTCACTAGGATAAACACATAATTAGGATAAATAAAACAACTTCACTAGGGTAAACACATATCATTATAGATAAAACCATTTCACTAGTGTAAACACATAATTAGGATAGATATAACAATTTCACTACGGTAAACACATAATTAGGAGATAAAACAATAATTTATTTAAGGTAATAACACATAATAGGGATTAATAAAATAATGAATGCATTAAGCTAAAAACACATAATTAGGATAGTTTAAACAATAATCCAGTAAAGGTTAAAAAAACCTATAAATATAGGATAGATAAAATAATAAAATTATAAAAGATAAAACACATATAATTAAGTTAGATTAAACAACAGTCCAGTTAAGGTTAAAGAAATATAAATATAGGATAGATATAATAAAATTATTTAAGATAACACATAATTAAGTTAGATAAAACAATAATCCTGTTAAGGTAAAACATACATATAGATATAGGTTAGATAAAATAATAAATTCATTATAGGTAAAAAACATACAATAATCCTGTTAAGGTAAAAATAATATATATAAACATAGGATAGATAAAATAATAAAACCATTAAAGGTAAAAAAAAACATAATTAGGATAAATTAAACAATAATCCTGTTTAGGTAAAATAATACATATAAACATAGGATAGATAAAATAAAAAAATCCTTAAAAGTAAAAATCACATAATTAGGATAAATTAAACAATAATCCTGTTAAGGTAAAAACATATATATTCATTAAAGGTAAAAAGCACATATTGAGTAGGATATATTATACAGTAATCCTGTTAAGGTAAAATAACACATATATATGGGATAGATAGAATAATACATTCATTAAAGATAAAACACATATAATCAGGAAATAAGGTAATAATATATATGAGAGGAATACATATAAAGATAAATTCATTACACATATGACCACATATAATAGGGATTAATATAACAATACTTTAATTATGGTAAAACAACATAAATTTATTGTAAGAACAGAGATATAGTGGGTTAAATAAAACAACAAATGTATTCAAGCTAAAAACACAGGTATACAGAGTTATATAAAATGATAAAAAACATTTAAAGTAAAACACAAATATAGGATTATATAAAACAAAACACAAGTCATTATACTTCATTTGAAGTAAGAACAAAAACATAAAGGATAAACTTGAAAATAAAATATTAATTGAAAAACACCTCGCACATAATAACTGTATAAGATAATATATTCGTTAAAGTTAAAGAAAGCCCAAAACAATAATTCGGGATAAAATAGATAAATAAAAAGTTAATTGACTTAAAATAAAGATACAGATAATTTGGCCTTAATAAAAAAAGATGGTATAAATTATTATTGTTATTATTAGTGTTTTTATCATCAGTGTCATAAAAAGCATCATCACTATCTTTATCATTATCATCAGTAGCAGTAGTAGTAATAGTAACATAGTAGTATCAGAAGCATTAACAGCAGCAGCAGTAATAAAAGGAGTAATATTAGTATTAGCAGTAGCAACAGTAGTAGCCATACAAGTAGTATCAGAAACAGATACCATAGTTGTAGTAGAAGCAGTAACAGCAGTAGCAGCAGCAGTAAACATAGTAGTAGTGACAGCAGCAGTAACCAATGTAGTAGCAGTAGCAGCAGTTAATGTAGTAGTAGTCCCTGTTTACAATTGGAAAGGCTTGACATTTTTGTAAACATTACCTCACTTCCGGTCTGCAATAAGTCTTATAAAAGGCTTCTAAGAATCCATCCTCACTTAACCAACATTAACTTGCACATTGGGTCTCACCATTTCTTAACAGAACTAATCTATTAACATAACAAGGAGGGTTATGAAGAAGCCTTTTTAAAGAGAAATACATTTACATTTTCATAAAAACGAGTTAATAGAGGCATATAAAATTATTTTCATAGTTGTATTTCAGTTGTAATTATGTATTAATAATGTATATAGGTAAGATATTCACTTATTAGTAATTAGTGGTGTAAATATTTGTTATTAATAATATAAATAGTAGTAAAGAGAAGTGTAAATTTTAGTAATTAATCGTGCAAATATACATAAATAGTAGTGCAAATATAGGTAAATGGTAGTGTAAATATTAGTACATAGTAGTGCAAACATTGTTTATTAGTAGTTTTAATATTAGTTATTGGTAATGTAAAATAGTAATGACGTCTTAATAGTAGTAACTAATGGTCTAAAATTATTAGTATGTGATAGTTATTTTTAAAAATATCAGTAACTATACATTATATAAATATTCTATGCACAATATTTACTTCAATAATTGAATGATGTATCGGAGATATATATTATACATATGTATCTATAATGCATAATAAAATTTCAATAAATATCACAAAATAGATTAATTAAAACCTTCAAACTGTAAAAACAATAAAAACATCAATTAATCAATATAAATAGAATTAGCACATGCAGTACAAACACCACAATAGATATAAAAACCATCAATGCACATCCATCTTAAGAATCAAGATACAGTATTAGTCAGAAATAAAACAACTATGCATGATACAATCATTTAATATACAATACAGTTGAATCTCTTGAAATAAATACGAGCAAATCTCATAAAATCTTTCATTATTATAAATATCTAGAAAAGACTTCAAGTAAAAACAATTTATTTTAGAAGTATTTTAAAATATCAAATTTAAAGTAATACACATATATATTAAACACATTTACAGTAATCAAATATAAAACAATTCTAAGACATAAAATCCTTAAAACACACATAATAGAAATAATTTAAATCAAGATGCATTTCTGTATAACTTCAAAGGTCAGAAATATAACATGAAGTCATTTAAAATGAAATACAGTTTTAGAAGTATATGTAAATATTTTAAACATTAGTAAATGAATCTATAAATATTTGAATAAAAGTTACATAGTCACTGAAATTCACAAGTAAATAGTTTGTAATATACTATTACTTACTGATTTAACACAAACAAACTGTACAGAGCATACATAAAACTGCAGTAAAACAATTCATTAAAACAATTAAGTGATATGCACATAAACAAAACAAAAACTGCGCCAATTACGACAGAAATATATGCATACGTGTATAAATATCTTGGTATGAATGTAGGTAAAAACAAATACTATAAAATCTCTCGTTAATATAAACATCTCAAAATAAATACAAGTATTAACAAATCTTATAAAATCTCTTGTTAATATAAATATTTCGAAATGAAGCCAAGTATAAGCAATTATTATAAAATCAACCATAAATATAAAAATCTAAAAAAGCATATACGTTAAAGCAAAACTTAAAAATCTCACTAATATATACATCTCAAAAAAAATACAAGTAGAAGTAAATCTTGTCTCATCAAAAAATCTCACATTTATGTAAATATCTCGAAATGAATACGGGATAAAGTAAATCTTAACATTTCTGACTAATAGAAGTATCTCAAAAGGAATACATGTAAACTTGTAAAAGTCTTATACAACATATCACTAATATAAACGTTGCCAAGGAATCGTGTACTGAGTAAAGTAAAAGTAATCTTATAAAATCTTATCATTACTATAAATATCGCAAAAGGATTACACTGTCAGGCAAAAGTAAATCTTATAAAATATCTCATTGTTAAAATAATCTCAAAATGAAAACGAGTAATCTTATATAAGTAAATATCATAAAATTTCTCATTTATATAAATATTTAATAATGAATACGAAGTAATATCAAAAGTTATGAAATCTCTCATTAGTATAAACATTTTATATAGAATACAGGTAAAATTAAATCATGTAATTAAAATATTGCATCAATATAAATATCTCAAATGAATAATATTATAAAATCTCTCATTAATATAAACATCTCAAAATAAAACACAAGTATTAACAAATCTTATAAACTCTCTTGTTAATATACATATTTCGAAATGAAGCCAAGTATAAGAAATTATTATAAAATCAACCATAAATATAAAAATCTAAAAAAGCATATACGTTAAAGCAAAACTTAAAAATCTCACTAATATATACATCTCAAAAAGAATACAAGTAGAAGTAAATCTCGTCTCATCAAAAAATCTCACATTTATGTAAATATCTCAAAATGAATACGGGATAAAGTAAATCTTAACATTTCTGACTAATAGAAGTATCAAAAAAGGAATACAAGTAAACTTGTAAAAGTCTTATACAACATTCCGCTAATATAAACGTTACCAAGGAATCATGTATTGAGTAAAGTAAAAGTAATCTTATAAAATCTTATCATTACTATAAATATCGCAAAATGATTACACTGTCAGGTAAAAGTAAATCTTATAAAATATCTCATTGTTAAAATAATCTCAAAATGAAGACGAGTAATCTTATATAAGTAAATATCATAAAATTTCTCATTTATAAAAATATTTAATAATGAATACAAAGTAATAGCAAAAGTTATGAAATCTCTCATTAGTATAAACATTTTATATAGAATACAGGTAAAATTAAATCTTGTAATTAAAATATTGCATCAATATAAATATCTCAAATGAATAATATTATAAAATCTCTCATTAATAAAAACATCTCAAGATAAAAACAAGTATTAACAAATCTTATAAACTCTCTTGTTAATATACATATTTCGAAATGAAGCCTAGTATAAGCAATTATTATAAAATCAACCATAAATATAAAAATCTAAAAAGAAGCATATACGTTTAAGCAAAACTTAAAAATCTCACTTATATATACATCTCAAAAAGAATACAAGTAGAAGTAAATCTCGTCTCATCAAAAAATCTCACATTTATGTAAATATCTCAAAATGAATACGGGATAAAGTAAATCTTAACATTTCTGACTAATAGAAGTATCTCAAAAGGAATACAAGTAAACTTGTAAAAGTCTTATACAACATTCCGCTAATATAAACGTTACCAAGGAATCATGTATTGAGTAAAGTAAAAGTAATCTTATAAAATCTTATCATTACTATAAATATCGCAAAATGATTACACTGTCAGGTAAAAGTAAATCTTATAAAATATCTCATTGTTAAAATAATCTCAAAATGAAGACGAGTAATCTTATATAAGTAAATATCATAAAATTTCTCATTTATAAAAATATTTAATAATGAATACAAAGTAATAGCAAAAGTTATGAAATCTCTCATTAGTATAAACATTTTATATAGAATACAGGTAAAATTAAATCTTGTAATTAAAATATTGCATCAATATAAATATCTCAAATGAATAATCTTATAAAATCTCTCATTAATATAAATATCTCAAAGTGAATACAGGTAGAAGTAAATATAAACATTTATGGTTACTAAAAGTATCTAAACAATGAAGGCAAGTAGAAGTGACTCTTATAAAATCTCTTGTTAGTATAAAGATGTCAAAATGAATACAAGTTAAGTGCATCTCGTTAAAAAATAAATATTTCAAATTTGCAATTTTGATTAAATATGAATAGGAATATTTAAACAAAAATATTTATTTTTTTCTATGCGTATTGCAGTAACATTTTCTTTTCTATGCGTATTGCAGTAACATTTTATATGCATATTGCAGTAACATTTTCTTTTATATGCGTATTGCAGTAACATTTTCTTTTTCAATTTACATTTTTGGCATGTTTCATATTTTCTATTAAAATGGCATTGCTAAACACTTACAAGTCTTAGGCTTGTTATGAACCGTTTCTTTCGACCAGCTTAAATATAAATATGTTGTACCAGGAGCAATTGCACATAAAAGTAACTGCGTCTTGTAAATGTGCATGGCCTTTAAGCATATACGTTGTATATACTGAACCAAAACAAGAGACTTTCGCTAAGTTTGAATGTGAATATTTTGTTAACATTTGACTAAATTTGGCTGAAATCTTCTGTTGTATAATTATGTCTTATCAATCTACTAAAATAACTAAATTGGACAGAAATGATCGATTTTACTGTTTGGTTTTAATTTAAAACAGGAACGTATGGATTTCAAAATCGGGTTATCAGTAGCGTGTGTGGCCGCCGCGTTCGGTGATGACTGCTCGACAGCGAAGTCGCATTGACAGCACAAGCTTGTTTATGTCAGCTTGTGGGCACAAGCAAGTTTGTGCTCTCAGGGCACAGGCTGTCATAAACAAGCTTGTGCTCTCAATGAGTGCGACGTCGCTGTCAAGCAGCCATCATCGAACGCGGTATAATATTTTCCAAATAAATCATAAGCAAATTTTATTCCAAGAGACATAATTGCCTTCCAAGTTGTGGTATGTCACAAACTTCTGCATAATTATATTATAATAGTTTAGTGATGTATTTCAGATGTATTTATTTGTACGTTGTCATGGGGATGGTTACACAACATCTACTTCAGAGTTCATGATTCCGTGGCTACTGGTGACTACTGGTGAGTGGTGCTGCTCCTCTACTGACTTCAGGTAAATGTTTGAACATTAAGCATCATATTTATGCCTTTGAGGGCTCGAGGTTTTGGTTAATTTCCAGTTAAAGGTAAATGCATCAAAGTTTGAATATTTTTTTCTAAAATAATTAAAATTAAACATTATTCCTAGGGACATCACTGCCTTGTAGGTATGCCACATGTCACATAATTCTGCATAATTATATTATAATTGTTCAGTGATGTATTTCAGATGTATTTTACGTTGTCATGGTGATGGCTAATTATAATATAATAGTTAAGTGAGGTATTTCTGATGTACTTGTACGTTGTCATGGTAATGGTTAATTATAATATACTAGTTTAGTGGAATATTTCAGATGTATTTGTACATTGTCATGGAAATGGTTAATTATATTATTATAGTTCAGTGGTGTATTTCAGATGTATCTGTATGTTGTCATGGTGATGGTAAATTATATTGTAATAGTTTAGTGGTGTATTTTAGATGTATTTGTACGTTGTCATGGTGATGGTTAATTATATCATAATAGTTTATTGATATATTTTAGATGTATTTGTACGTCGTCATGGTGATGGTAACACAATATCTGCTGCAGAGTTCATGATTACATAGCGAATTGTGACTGGTGCTGCACCTCTACTGATTCAGGTAAATGTATGATTGAACATTTAGGATCATTTTTATGCCTTTAGGGCTTACAGACAATCTGTTAACGTAACCACTGTTTTATGTGATCCTGAAAGTTTAACCAGTACTCCAGCACTCAAACACACATCTTTGCAAGTAGCTGATGACTTTGCCACTTGAATCAGAGGTGAATAATTAATGACAATGAGATTCAATGTCATATAAACCATGGAGACTAGCTGTGGTCGGACAAGAATACAAACTCAATACACCTTGATACATCATGCTACCAACAATGTAAAGCTAACTGGGCCCGGCTGAGGTATTATAAATTAATGCCATCATTACAAAATGTTCCCATTTAGACAAGAAACAAAAAGTTCACAATCATCTCAATCCTAAAGACTGTAGTGAAAACTATACACGTATGCATATTAGATCCATTTTCATGAGACTTTGCAGTTTAATACTTGTATGTTTGTTTATCGGATAATAAATGTTTATTTCAGTTATCATTATTGATTCATTCATTCATATTCATTCACTTAATCTTTCATTCATATCCATTCACTTAATCATTTATTCATTGCAAATCACAATAACCCACTCCCCCTACAACTGTTTTTAATTGAAATACTCTGCCTCGTTTAAACTTTTATTACTACACTTCCAGACACTCCAGTCATTGTTGTTTTATATTAAATGAAATACTCTGCCCCATTCCAACTGTTATAACTGCTCATCCACCGCCCAAACTACCCCTCCTAATACTCTGCCCAATTTCAACTTTATCATTGTATTATCACCCAGCCCGATTAACCTTATTTCCTTTTTTTATTAATTTTGTTTATATAATTTTAAATGAAATATTATGCCTTTAACACATCATTCATATCCATCCATCCATCCATTGTAAATCACAAATGTGATATTTTTAAACTGATTTTTCTTTTTAGATTTTGTAACTTGATGGACGTATAATAAAGTAAGCCTCTCCTTATTTTTTTGTAGTATATGAAATAGTCTGGCCCATTTCAACTTTATTACTTCTTATCCACCGCCCACCCTACCCCTCTTTTTTTCTTTTTTAATTTGTTTTGTTTTAAATTAAATACATTTTCAACTTTATTATCTTATTATCCCCCCTTCCGATTAATTTTCATTCATTCATATTTATTTTTATTTATATTCTTTCATTCATATTCTTTCCTTCATTCATTTATTGTAAATCACAAATGTGGTATCATTAAACTAAATTTGAAATAGCAAAACAACAGAATTTATTTAAAAAAAAACTTATTCTCATATTATACGTTGTTTTAAATGAGTAAATTGTAAAATAATGTTATCAATGATTTTGGGTATTTAATGCATGAACTGCAGTGCATTTTTATACACTTACTTGGCATTTAGTTTCTTAGCAAAAAATATCTGTAACCATGCAATTTGAAATTTTTTTTACCAACGTACAGTTCCATTTGTCTTGTAAAACATCTCTAAACCCATTTTACAACAATTAAACTACTTATTGAGAAAAATGATTTTAAACATGGATTTATAATACGAATCTCACATTGGTTTGAGGTTCGGATTGTAAATAAGTTTAGGTGCGGGAATGAAGCTCTGCTGAATTGCTCAAACGCAGTTATCCTATGGGAATGATTCCTTTACTTGTACACCAAATACATCAAATAATACTTTTATTTAATCCTTCATATTTTACCACTATTTTGTTTAAGCAATCAACTTATGTCATTCACGGCATATATATATTTATAGAGAATTCCAACATTACGGGGTCCGCCGTGACCAAGAAATCTAAAGCGCTGGCTCAAGATCACTTACCTCTTGTCGCTAATGTCATAAGTTCGAGTCCTGCTGGCTCTTAGAACTTATTAAAAGTTTCTAGTTACTTGCAGACAGACGGTGGTTCTCCACTGTCCAATTCTCTCTAAGGTCCTCCTCCACTAGTAAAACTGGATATGCCTTATATAACCTGAAATGTGTTGATAACAATGGAGTTAGATTGTATTAAAATATATATATATATATATATACACTGAAAGAAAAAAGAAAGTATACATTTTGTTTTTTAAAATTATTTCATTATTGGCTAAGTTTATTCATGTGATGGAAAAATAACTGATTTTTTCTTATTGTTTTGCTTTGAAATGAGTTAAATGTTTGTTTTTGATTCAACAATATGATGAAATATAAATATACAAAATTTATATGCAATACATTTATTGTTCCTTGACCTGTCGACGTTTATAGGTATGTATACTTTCTTTTTCCTTTCACTGTATATATATATATGTTATATTATATATATATAATGTACATTCAGGATAAACGTATGGGGCATAATAGTGTTATATTCATAGGTAACATCTAGATTTGCATGAAAGTAATTATGTTATTGTATATTCCAGGTTCGGATTGTCCACTTCCGGTTTAAAGCGATCACTTCACAGCGAGATGTCTATGAAACAACACAATTGCATGCTTTATATATATAATATTATATTGTCATAATTGTAAAAGTGCTTCCACTACGTACCCTCTGCACTACAGGGTTAATAAAGTGACTCAGAATAAAAAGATTTTTTAAATTGTTTCAAACTCGCCCACTAAATAAATATATTGCATGTTAATGTATCAAAATGGGCGAGTTTAAATTTTTATTTTTAATATGGCAAAACTTCTAAAAACGGTACGAGATTGCGTACATGTGTGTACCTGCCTCGCCTGTATCGATGAAACAGTCCTGTATGTTTACGACTGTTCTCAATAAACAAAACAAGACTAGTGGAAGCATTTACTGATAAATGTATATTTACTTCTTTATTATTTTGTTATAAGGTTTGCGACTAAGGGTGTCTGTTTTGTCAAAAGGTTCAGAGAATGCATATTCGTTGAATAACTACTTTACACTGCACTGCAATATTAGATAAAAATGAATAATTTGTTATCAAATATATAATGTGACACTTGTGTGATTTTTGGGGTGCCAAACGAGTGATGGCAAGTATGTGACTTGCATAGTCGTTGGTTATTATGATCATAAAATGTTACTCATTGAGTTAAAATCTATATTACCCTGAGATTATTTCGTTTAATGAAATGTGACTGTAGTCGGATGGTTTTGATGGGTTAAATTTGATGTAAAATAATAATTAAGTATTCAAAGTTCATGCTGCATATTCATTTTTGCTGTACCTTTTTTATGTGTATGTTAATTTTGTACATGTAGAATGAACCTAAAGTATTTCTTCCCGTTGGCTTCGGATAACCTATAATGTGTGGTAGGCCTACATCGTAAAACCTCATTCAATAATTTAGTAGACAGGATTATTAAATATGGTTTCACAAGACTATATATCTATATATATATAAAGAACAAGCATTCAGCAATTTTAAAAATACTTTACTTTCACAAATGCCTGTAAATTTCAAGATTCTAATATTAAAAACAAGATTTTATTTTTAGTTTTAATGTATAATAAAAAAAAATGAAATGTTCAGATTAAAGAATATCCTAAACCTAAAATTTACATTCGAAATAACCCAGCAAAATCATTAGAAATTATTTGATATCATTTTAAATCTTTCAAAAAGATTCTTAGTGGCTTTAGTAATATATACTGAGCCAAAAAAGAAAGTACCCACTCTATATATCTATCATTATAAAGAAAAATAGTATACATTCGGATTTAATTTTTAATTGAAGTAAAGAACAATTTATTCTTAAAGTCCTGTAAAAATTTGAAGCAGCTGCAATGTCTTTCTTCGAAAAAAATGGACCGATATGACGTAGGGGTCGATTTCCGAAGTAATAACGGTTTTGATATCGGGAAAGTTTAAAACTCAATTAATGGTATTTTTCTGCAGTGAAAATGTGATGTGGGTTGCAGTAAAA
Organism: Panopea generosa; assembly: GCA_029582155.1. Lineage (NCBI taxonomy): Eukaryota > Metazoa > Mollusca > Bivalvia > Adapedonta > Hiatellidae > Panopea > Panopea generosa. The sequence continues at coordinate 90,720,967 of CM055896.1, forward strand.
GATGTTATATCTCATGTGTCTGCTGTGTTGCCCAATGCACGTGATGATCAGCCGCCGCATGCTGTCGCCGTAACGCTGTACGTACGGCGCCGGTAAATTGTTCCATTCAGCCTCTAGGGCTGCTGAAAGGTCCTGCACTGTGTTGATTGCATATTTTTTCTAACACGGCGTCCTAACTCATCCCATATGTGTTCGATGGGATTTAAGTCGGGACTATTCGCCGGCCAGTCTAAAACATTGACGTTATTATCCGCCAAAGTGCAGCTGTATGGGGACGGACGTTATCATGAAGTGTGGCGTTCCGTCCGTGGCGCTGAATATAAGAAACAACTTCTGGTTCAAGAACATTATTGACGTAGCTCTGGGCATTGAAGTTTCCTTCAATAACAATAAGGCGGGTCTTGTGTACATCAATAATTCTACCCCTGACTACTACTTAACCTTCCCCCCCCCCCCCCCCCCCCCCCAAAGCGGTCCCTATCAATGACACACGCATCAGGGTAACGCTCCCCCCGACGACGGTAAATTCTCTCACGTCCGTCGGCATGACTCAAATTGAATCGAGACTCGTTCGAAAACAAAACTGATCTCCAATAAGCACGTCGGAAACGCCGGGGACGTCGGCACCGGTCGAGACTCGCAGCCCGATGACGTCTGGTTAAAATTTTGCCAAAGTACGGTCTGTGCGGACGAATCAGGTCATCATTTTGTCGCAATCGGTTCCGAACTGTCTGTGCACTGATTCCATGCCGACGTCCTGTTTCTGATGCCGACAGACGTCGGTTACGTAAGTGTTGAACCGTGATGTACCGATCATCGGCCGCAGTCGTCACACGTGGCCGACCGTTTCGGAGATAGGTCCCAAACGTTTCCTCTGATCTGGAAACGTCTTCGCTAACGCTCAATTGTCTTCTTCGTGCAGCCGAACAGCCGGGATACTTCGGCTTCTGTAGAGCCAGCATTCAGCATCCCGATCGCCTGATTTCTTTGGTCGTTATTTAGTCTTAGCGTTGCAATTTAACTTGATTTTGTGATGTCTTTGAATTGTGCCTAATTTCTGGTCGATTAGTGCAGTCAAGATACCACCACCGGATATCGACTGTCGCTGCACGGAGCGCACGTGTAAAACAAGTTATTCGGGCCTCTCGGCTAAGCGCTTGGCTGATTATTGATAAAACCAACTTTGACAGGTACTCCAACGAATACATGTACATTATTTATAGCTTATTTTGCATATAATTAATATTGAGGAAATTATTAAAAAAACTAAAAGTGGGTACTTTCTTTTTTGGTTCAGTATGCAATAGTGAGGCAACTCACACCAGATGTTGCAAGTTTGATCCCCAGCTCCACCCATTGTCACTTAAAAGCAACATTCAGTACTGGTTCTACCCAGGAAGCCATTACTCGACAGCATTCATGTAAGCTTTGGGATTTCATTGCAATCGAGATAAAAAAAATTAGTATAAAATGAAAAAAGCTAAAATATTTTTTGATAACGAATTATTTATTTACAAAATGTGTTTTAATTTGATTTATTTCGTGAATTATAGAGGTTTCTCATTAAATTATTATTGATAAATTTAATTATTATTGATAATGTCACTTAAAACAAGAGATAATCGCGTTTCAATGTTTGGAATAAAAACATTGGCATTGGTCGTAGAGTAATTTTCAAAAATTTGTGTATCACAAAAATCAATGAATATGCGTTTAAAGGCCACTGTATGAAGAGAACATTTAGTTTGAAACGATGTTTTAAAGGGACACACAGCAATTTTATAAAACTTTTCTTCACCCATTATTTTTTAATCATATATATAAACATTAGTCATTTACAGAAATTGTTAACAGTAAAAAAATTGAAATTGTATCGGTACGATAGGGGAAAATATCCAAAACAATAACAATTTTAAATTACTTTTAGAGAAGTTTGATAAAAACACAATTCTTTGAAATACAGACTGGTTAGCTCAGTCGGTAGCATGTCTGACTATCAATGCACGGGTATTTTGAGTTTGAATCTTTGTTCAGTCAATCTTCATGAATGATCGTTATGCGACATTGCGTCTCATTGTCAGTTACTTGCGGAGATTGGTGCACTCGAGTACTGGTTTACCGTCTCATTGTCGGTTACTTGCGGAGATGGGTGCACTCGAGTACTGGTTTACCGTCTCATTGTCGGTTACTTGCGGAGATGGGTGCACTCGAATACTGGTTTACCTTCAAGGATTCAAGGAAAGAGTGATTAAGTAACTGATCGTCTGTTTGCTCTCAACAGGAAAATATTATGCTATACAAACAAAATATTCAAACAAATCCAGCAAGACGCTATATCCATATATGCTAAGAACTGGTTCTACCCTAGAATACATCGAGCGTGATTTGTTCAAGATGTAAGAACTGTTTCACAACTGAAGCAAAATAATATTTGAAAATAAGATTTCAAAATTGCTGCGTGCCCCTTTAATTAAAAATGGTAAATTGTCTTCATTTAATTTAGGTACAAATATTTCAATTCGCGTGATTTATGGCGTATATTTGCACACAACATTTATGTTTAGATAAATCAGTTATAGTCGAGTCATCGTGCAGGTTACATTTAGTCTAAAAATGCTATTCGAATTATTGAACATTAAAAGTTAAGAGCACGTTTGGACAAGATCCGTAGTTCCATTGTTTTGAGGAATAAGTGTGGCATGCCACGGATGTATGTTTCCGCTTCCCAAGTGGTTCGGTTTTTCGCACGCGGCCTGTATTCCAGTGATAGCAAATAACGTGCATTTAATTATTGGTTACAAGACAAACCAGTAATCCAGCAAAGTTCACTGTCAACTAGAAAGATATTATTAACAAAAGTTGTATGTATTCAGACTAAAACAGCCAAATGCTGAAAGATGGAATCTTTACTGCATAAGTTTGTTATGAAGTATGTTTATTTTCAATATTATAGATAGAGAAATGTATTGTTTATTAAATAAAAAAAAAAGCGCGCGACTCGTACAATGTAAAAGGTGTTTTGTTGTATTTTGATTGAAATTTAGGTTGAGACTAGTGGTGCACATATTGTGCCATATATAACTTCAATTGTATCTAATTGTTTTATTGATAACTTCAAATTCATGATAAAATGTACTCTATTTATTAAGTGTGCTGTTAGATGGAAATATAAACAATTCAAATAATATTTTTTTCTTAAAATGCTTAATCATTGTTTTGTACTATCCATGATAAACTGTGTTCTGTTTATAAAGCGTGCTGTTCGAGTGATAAGAAACCCGTCTTTTATAAAAATGCTAAATTATAAAAACCAAGATTCGTCTCAAATTTCTGGGGTGGTTAAGTTTATCACTATCCGTTAAAAGGGATGTGTTAAAATTAAATACAACTTACATTAACTGGGATCCAAACAAAGTAGGCCCTGAATACACTGCTTGAACACTTAAGGCCTGAGTCTACAATGTTTTGCATGTGGTTTAAATTACATGAAACAAATATAACTTAAAAAAAACAACAAACTAAAGATTAATTAAAACATTAAAAAAATGAGAAATATTTATTTGGCATCATTTATAGACATGAGAATTTTAGTGAAAATATCACTGTCAAGTTTTCCGCTAATAACATATAACCACTTAACCCCGCACTTGTTATATAAACATACTAATATGCTGGCCTGCATTGCTAGGTGCGCATACAAGGCATGGTTAAGTCCATAGAGTAATATATAAAGTATATCATTACTCGTCTCTCCTTATATCTATATACACTTCCTGGATATTACTCGTCTTTCCTTATATCTATATACACTTCCTGGATATTACTCGTCTTTCCTTATATCTATATACACTTGCTGGATATTACTCGTCTTTCCTTATATCTATATACACTTCCTGGATATTACTCGTCTTTCCTTATATCTATATACACTTCCTGGATATTACTCGTCTTTCCTTATATCTATATACCTCCCATCTTCTCGTACACATACATCCTATGACCTGTATATAGCTATGCCTTGTATGACCTACATTCAATCACACCCTCCATAGTTTCTTCAATCTAATCCTTAACAACTAACTTTAAAGGAATCCTTGATAGTGATTTTATACTTTTTTATTGATTATTTTGTTTTGAATATAGAACATGGGAAATCGAGTTTTTGATAAACTGGGGAAGATGTACTATTGCCTAAATATTTTGAACACACTCTATCATGTTTAATGGTATATAATGTTTAATGGTTGGATTATATCATGCCATCACCATTTGAAGATTGGTCTGTGTCTATGCTTGCCAATGTGCATCAAATTGTTTTCCCTTAAATAAACTCTACATTGATAGAAATCAATTGTTAATCAAATGAAATAATATTGTTTACATCTACACTGTTAAAATGTCATATAGACTCCCCAGATCATTGTAGAAGTTATTGGTGACTAAATCCTTGTTTAAGATGTATGTTGGCAATGTTGTAGTGTTTGTAATACTATAACATACGTATGTCATTAAATGCGTTTTTCCAGTAATGTATTTCAAATAATGTTGTACAATGTACAATGTACTTTATTACGTAACTTAATGAAACGATATTCATATACCACCTTATTTGAACGTATGTATTGATTTTGCATATATGTATGACGATGAGCTGTACTGCTTCAGTTTAATAAAATATATGTTCAGTTCTGCTCTGTTCTGTTCTATATTATACATACAATACATACCCACAGTCTGCTCTGTTCTACATTTTATATACCACACATACCTGCAGTCTGTTCTGTTCTATTTTATACATACCACATATACACGCAGTCTGCTCTGTTCCGTTCTATATTATACATACCACATATACCTGCAGTCTACTCTATTCTGTTCTATATTATACATACCCGCAGTCTACTCTATTCTGTTCTATATTATACATACCCGCAGTCTGCTCTGTTCTGTTCTATATTATACATACCTGCAGTCTGCTCTGTTTTGTTCTATATTATTCACACCACACATACCCGCAGTCTGCTCTGTTCTGTTCTATATTATTCACACCACACATATCCGCAGTCTGCTCTGTTCTGTTCTATATTATACATACCTGCAGTCTGCTCTGTTCTGTTCTATATTATTCACACCACACATACCCGCAGTCTGCTCTGTTCTGTTCTATATTATACATACCCGCAGTCTGCTCTGTTTTGTTCTATATTATACATACCACACATACCCGCAGTCTGCTCTGTTCTGTTCTATATTATACACACCACACATACCTGCAGTCTGCTCTGTTCTGTTCTATATTATACATACCCGCAGTCTGCTCTGTTTTGTTCTATATTATACACACCACACATACCCGCAGTCTGCTCTGTTCTGTTCTATATTATACACACCACACATACCCTCAGTCTGCTCTGTTCTGTTCTATATTATACCTACCCGCAGTCTGCTCTGTTCTGTTCTATATACCCGCAGTCTGCTCTGTTCTGTTCTATATTATACATACCCGCAGTCTGCTCTGTTCTGTTCTATATTATACATAGCCGCAGTCTGCTCTGTTCTGTTCTATATTGTACATACCACACATACCTGCAGTCTGCTCTGTTCTGTTCTATATTATACATACCCGCAGTCTGCTCTGTTCTGTTCTATATTATACATACCGGCAGTCTGCTCTGTTCTGTTCTATATTATACATACCCGCAGTCTGCTCTGTTCTGTTCTATATTATACATAGCCGCAGTCTGCTCTGTTCTGTTCTATATTGTACATACCACACATACCTGCAGTCTGCTCTGTTCTGTTCTATATTATACATACCCGCAGTCTGCTCTGTTCTGTTCTATATTATACATACCGGCAGTCTGCTCTGTTCTGTTCTATATTATACATACCCGCAGTCTGCTCTGTTCTGTTCTATATTATACACACCACACATACCCGCAGTCTGCTCTGTTCTGTTCTATATTGTACATACCACACATACCTGCAGTCTGCTCTGTTCTGTTCTATATTATACATACCCGCAGTCTGCTCTGTTCTGTTCTATATTATACATACCCGCAGTCTGCTCTGTTCTTTTCTATATTATACATACCACACATACCCGCAGTCTGTTCTGTTCTGTTCTATATTATACATACCACATATACCCGCAGTCTGCTCTGTTCTGTTCTATATTATACATACCACACATACCCGCGTTACAGACGCGTAATGCACCCTAGACGTACAACTCGCTAGAACATGAAATCTGGGTCCATTGCCTCGGGTGTCGAGGGACTCGGATCGTAATTCCGTAACCCGTGTGTTGCATTATAAAAATAATATGCCCTAACCTGTATTACTACCCTTCTCATTTTTCGAAATTTTGCTTTATTGTCTGGGCAACCCCATGCAATCTTGAAGCTGTTGAAGACATATTTCAGAAAATATTATATTTATAGTGTAACACACAAGCTACACACGTGTTGCACACAGGTAACATACGTGTAACACACAGGTTACACACGGGCTACAAACAGGTTACATGCAGGTTACCCACACAGGATACACATTGGTTCCACACATATTACACACATACTACACACAGGTTACACAAATGATACACACAGGATTCACATAGGTTGCACACATGTAACACACGGGCTACACGCGTTATACACATGTAACACACAAGATACACAAAGGTTTCACACATGTAACACACATGATACACATAAGTTGCACACATATAACACACGGACTAAATACATGTTACACAAAAGTAACACACATGATACACATAGGTTGCACACATAAAACACACAGACTAAACACATGTTACACAATTGTAACACACATGATACACATTGGTTGCATACATGTTATTCACATAAAACACACATGTTGCACACTTGTAACACAAAGGATACACACATGTTACACAAATGTAACGCACACGTGATACACATGTAACGTATTGGATACACACAGACTACACACAACCTATACACAGGCTACAAACCTGTGTGTAACCTGTGAGTAGCCTGTATGTAACATGTTTGTATCCTGTGAGTAACATGTGTGTAACCTATGAGCATCACATGTGTGTTACGTGTGTGTTACATGTATGTTATATTTGTGTAACGTGTGTGTAGCCTGTCTGTTACGCTCCCTGGTCAGCAGATGACACTGAATAACTTGTTCGAAATATGAGGCGTTCTCTACACTGTTATATAATACTTCAATCAGATTTAATTGACATATTCCGGAATGCAGATACTATAAGTTGCTGGCCACACAACCCAATTGTTCCATGGAAATAAGTTCAAATAACACAATATATTTTAAAACGTTTACTGTTCCCATGATGCTTGTGATTTAGTTTTTTACTGTATTAAAAAGTATGAACTAAAGCTTGCATATGCTTTAGTGGCATGTTGCTGTATTTCCATAATGTGTTTCCAATAAAAAAAACTAACTGCAGCTGTACAATTTACCAAATTGCTATTGCTTTTAATAAAGCGTATGCCATCGACGTATGACTAAAATCCCGGTGGACAATTTTTGTGCAATTTATGCAAGTCTCGTTTTCATTATAACTTTCACTTGGCAGTTTGAAAATAACGGGAATTGTATTTTCCATTTCAAACGTAAATGTTATCTACCTTCTACGAGGTAAATGCGTAAATGTGAGTGTGGTTTTATGATGAGCGTTGATAGTGTTTGAGTTATTATAAACAACAAAACCTATATTTATTGTCATCTTGTTTGTTACTAAAAAAAAGACAGTAATGATTGTTAAGGTTCAATTGCAGCTTTACTTTACTCACATATTTGAATGTGTGATTGTTTCAATACGTTGTGTTAATTTCTTTTCAACCAACAAGATTTACATCTAATAGCTAAGAGTTATGTTTATTATCGCGGTTTTGTTCGAGCGCAAAATGATGTTTCTTTCTGAAACATATCTTTAACATCAAACGGCGTATGTGCTGGCGCTTTTTGTCCGCTTGACGCTTTTTGTCCGCAGAAAAAATAGAAAAAACGTCGACTTATGTCTGCATGACGCCTTTTGTCTGCAGAAAAAAAATGACGCCTATTGTCCGCATGACGCCTTCTGTCCGCAATAATCATGAGAAAACGTCGACTTTAGTCCGCATGACGCCTTTTGTCCGCAGAAAAATTAGAAAAACGTTGACTTTTGTATTGAGAAAAAATAGTAAAATGATGAATACTTTGTCCGTTTAACGCCGTTTATCCGCAGAATTTAGTATAATAAACTTTTATCCGCGTGATATCTCTTGTCCGCATATATTGTAATAAAAGATGTTTTTTGTCAAAAAGACATTAAAATAATATTTGCAATTATTGCATAATTTTCTTTACACAACGTTGCTTATCACTAGACCTTGCATTGGAATGATTTTCAATACCGCGGTGCATTTTTATGTCTCTTTTTTATATGCCCGGATGCAGGCTACAAATTGTTTCTTCTCGATAATTTTAGTTTCTTTTAAGATAATTTTATGAAACTTTGTGTATATACTTAACGTGAAAAGGAAGCATACAAGTAATTTGATTTAAGGTAAATCGGGTCAGGGTCACTGTTACTAAAAATGAAAAACCGTTTCCTCTCGGTAACTTCTGTTTAGTTAATTTTTTTTTATTAAACTTTAGATATATGTTCCTAATGTAATATGGAATATTTGGATTTCAAGGTTAATCAGGTCAAGATCAAGTGCATTGTAACAGTTTCTGCTTAATAAATATAGGTCCTTTGAAACTTTGTGTATAATTTCCTATCACGAAATGGAAGCTTGGGATTTTGAGGTCAATCGGGCAAAGTTCCCTATTACATAAAATTGATAAATAAAATAACAGTTTCCGCTTCGTAACCTCGTTTTCCTTTAATGTACTTGGACGACATTTTGTATGTTGGCTTCTTGCATAAATAGAAACATTGAGAATAACGGATAAAGTTCAGATTACTGTTACTCAAAACAGTTACTGTTTTCCAAAACTTCATTTTTCTCTATATAAGATATTTTGATGAAACATGTATTTAGATTTTTAGCGTGAAAATGAAAGCTTGTGATTGGCTGCCAGTTAAATCGGAACATGGCTTTGAGGATAATTGGTCAGCATCACTACAACTAAAAATATAAACACGATTCCCCTGAATAACGTTGGTGTCTCCATAGTAACTAGTTTCCTTTAAGAATTTCCAGACTCTTAAGTTCATTATTCCCTTTGTACTTACTCGTATAATACTTCTGACTGACTTGATATGGACGTAAATTGACTGCTTTTTTGGTCATTGTTTTAATTTTACATTAACTATGTATGCTCAATTTAAACAGAATTATATTTCCATTAAGTGCTTGCTGAAGAATTTGAAGAAATATTCTTTTCAAACAGTGAATGCTTTGCACACTTGTTTTTAAGTATTTTAGAATAATAGAGAGCGCTGTCCTTCCGACAGCTTTTTTTACATAGCTCGGTTTTGTTTTATTTATGTATAACGGATAATTTGGATAATTTTTGCAATTTGTTTCCATGGTAAGATCACGGTGGCTGACATGTGTACAACGTTTCGTAAAGTTACCTTGATCGGTTTTGGAGTTATGACCCGGAAGCTGCAAATTTTATAATTTGAGCTATTTGTTTCCATGGTAACAAAATAAAAAGAAAACTCCCTCAAGTTACTATGAATGGTTTTGTAGTTGATGGTTTTGTAGTTGCGCTCCGAAAACGGATTTTTTTTCATTATGCTTCCCCACCCCCACCCCACCCCACCCCCTCCGCCCACCCATTGTCAGGTCTGTAACTTTGTCACCTATGGATAAATTTCTAAAACACTTGGCTCAATTCATCAGCATGACATGATGACGTGTCACACGTAAGACCCACATGCGTGCCTCAAAGGTCACATTTTGAGTTTATTTGACAACACTTTGAGTCTGTGTGAGATTTCGTGTCCTGCCTTTAACTTTGTCATTAATAGGTGGAGTTTATAATTACTTGCTACAAATTATCAATATAACATGATGACGTGTTGCGTGCAACACCCAGACTCCAACTTCAGACGTCAAGATCACAATTTAACTTTGTTTGACAACACTTTCAGTCTGTTTGAAATTCCGTGTCTAGTCTGTAACTTTGTCACCTATGCATAATTTTCAAAAACACTTGGCTTAGTTTATCAACATGGCATGATTAAGTGTCGCATGTAAGACCCAGAACCTTTTCTCAAATGTGTATGTCACACTTTCAATTTGTTTGACATTGCGTGTCTGGTCTTTAACTTTGTCTTTAACTTGGCTCAATTGATCAAGATGACATGGCGACGCGTCTCACGTAAGACCTAGACCCGTACCTCAAAGGTCAATGTCACACTTTGAGTTTGTACGACACCCTCCTGTAACTTTATCATACATGGATGGATTTTTAAAAACACATGGCTCAATTTATCAACTGATCAACATGACATGACGACGTGTCACGTTAAGACCCAGAACCTTACCTCAAGGTCACACTTTCAGTTTGTTTGATATGTCATGTCTGGTCTGTAACTTTGTCTTACATAGAGGGATTTTAAAATAGCTTCACACAAGTGTTCAGCATGTCATGGTGCTGTGCCACATGTATTTTCCTGTATAAATAACCAGACCTTTACATCATATGTCAAGGTTACTCAAAGGTCATGGTCCGCTTTAATGTAAAAAAAACAACATGAAATTGCGTGTCTAGTCAGAAATGTCAGTCCATTACTCTTGATATTCATGGATACATCGCTACCTATTATATTATATATTGTTATTTTCAAAGATCATTTTGCGGGTATGTGACACTTACCTGTGACATTTCTTGTTTTTACTTTGTGTTTTCATGGTTACAGAAAAATATGTTGCACATGAAAACTCCCTCATAGCAAAAGGCACTACTACAACTCTATGTTGACATGTATACAAAGTTTTGTGATGTTATCTTGAACGGTTTAAAAGTTGTGCTCCGGAAACAATGATTTTTGTCATTTTGGCTATTTGTTTCATGGTAACAGAAAGAAAATGTTGACAATGAAAACTCCCTAATAGCAAAACGGACTAGTAGGCCTTCAGGTTGAACGGCTTTGTAGTTGTACACCAGAAAAGTACAATTTTGTAATTTGGCTATTTGTTTTCATAGCAACAGAAAAAATATTGAAAATTAACTCCCTCATAGCAATTGTATCCTAAGCCAAATTCTGAAATGTTTCGTCATTCGTTTGCTTTTTAAGGCTCTTGTTTGTGGAACTCTATTCCATCATCTATAGAAAATGCAAATTATATTAATTAGTTTATATTAATATGTTGAGGGCCTCAAGGAAGATTGATTTCAAATGAGTTCTCTCGTTTATAAAAGTCTTTAAATTATTATTGTTATTATCATTATTGCTGTTATTATTACAAAAGGCACTTCTAGTGGCTGACATGTGTACAACGTTAAGTAAAAACTACCTTGAGAAAATTTGGAGTTGTACTCCAGAAATGCTTTCGGACGCAAGGACACGCGGACGCACGCACGGAGGTGTCCATTTTAATATCCCCTGCAAAAATTGCATTTAGATCAAACGAGGTTACGATGAAATATGTATGTCCGCTAAAAACAAGTAATTAAATTAAGAAAGCTGTAGCTCGAAACACATTTTCTAGTCGATAGCGCGTCTGACTATCAATCAAGGGGTCGTGAGTTCGAATTTCCGCCCGGCAATAGTTTCCGCAAGGATTGATATACAGCATAACGTCTCAGTATCGTTTGTCTCTCGCCGCTGATTTAAGTGGGAATGTTATCAGTCACTTGCGGGGATGGATATTTACGAGTAATGGTCGTCTGTTAGCCATGAATGACATACTATTGCGCTTAATATTCAAACAAACAAGCTAAAGTGCACCGATGGCGATCCACTTTACAAATATTTATAAAAAAACGGTTATTTCGTACAAGTCAAACACAAGGATATGAAAATTCTCTCAACAGACATTTGCCAATATTATTTCAAGTTCAATGATACGCTGAAATTTTATTTCGTTACATTAATTGTTTAACTTTAGACACTGTTTTCGATTTACTGTGGAGGAAACCGGGACAAGTCGGAATGAAAATTGCAATTGCCACAATGTATACATATTAATTTTACATACATTCACGTATAATACGCACATCATACATATCTGGCTTCTCTTGTCATTTAAGTTTACCGATTTTATACTAATATTATTGGCACAAATGGCGAACTGAAATGTTCCAATTTGCCCAAGCATTGGGGTTAGCAGGAACATTGGGGTTAGCAGGAACATTGGAACTTGTTTTATAGTAAATTATAACCAAATTGAATTAAAAAAATATCTGAGACTATTAAACAGCATATTATTCAAACAGATTTAACACAAAACATTTTAAGATTGAGATCATCGTGTTACATTCTAACGTATACCTGAAGTAAATTTTATTTTATTCACGAAAATGTTAGACACTTTATAACAGATAAATAGGGTGCATTCGTGTTCGCTTCTTAGCTCCCACTTGACTGGAAGGTGTTTTATATAGCTAGGCACAATTGTTCTAATAAGGCTTTTTTTACAAATATCCGAACTATTACGGTATGTAACTATTGTGTTAGTTTGGGACAAATATCGAATAATACATGTTGGTGTAAGAGTCCATACAAGATGAAAAAAGCTCTCTCTTTTGCCAGTTATAGAACTCGTCTGAGATATTATGGTTGTGTAACTACAGAATATGTTTGGTTCAGGTCAAGTGAAAAAACATGCGAGTGTAAGGGTGCACATAATGTCAGATACTACTTTGAATACCAATATAATATTAATACAAGGTAAATAGACCGTTCGGTCAGTTCAAGAATTTGCCCGAGATCAGCGCCAGTTTAGTAAATATCCAGTGAAAAATACGGTTGCGAGAGCTGCACATAAGGTCAGATAGGGCAATATATGACAATTCAAGGGCCGTAAACCTTACATAAATGATTTAATTTAGTCAGTTCAAGAAAGTGTTTGAGATACAATCATTATCAAATAAATATTGTGCAGCTTTAGTGAAGATCAATTGAAAACCACGGTTGCTATAGTATACATTCTAATGTAATTATTGACAATTCAAGGACCATAACTCAGAACAATATTATCTGATTTCTCCTGTTAAAAATGCAAGCACGTTACTTGCCGTCTCGGCCACGTCTCTACGTGATTCATCAGACATAAACATATTATTTGGTGTTCTTAGGTCGGACAGTTTTAAAGACAGAAAACAGTGTGTTTAATGCTTTATTCTAACTATGGATTTTTTAATAATGGAAACAGTGATCGGCCTACTCAATACATATCCAAGTTAAAACACATAACTATACCTTTTTCATAAACTTTTTTTTTGTAATTCGACTTTTATTTCATCAATGTATCAATATTATTACATAAACGATACAAAATATGATAATGTTTTTTACACATTCTGGTTATAATAATTCGCATAGTTCAGTTTTAATTGCATATATATCAACACAGTCTTAATAACAAACAACATCTCCATGTTTTTGCCAGTAAGTGAAAAATCTACTTAAAATGATAATATGATAAAACAATATTATTTTTTTGTTGAAAAAAAAACACAGAAGAAATGAAAGGAAGATTTTGATTTTTTTTACTTATAATGAAAAGAATGAAAAAAAAAGATTGTCTCGTCCATGTAAATATCATTAACAATTCCCAACAGCTTTCCCAGTTTTGAATATTATTGTCATTTATAATATTTTAACGGAGATAAAGTCTCCATTTTGCTTCATGAGTTTCTAATTTGTCATGTTTGAGAGCTATTTCTCGTTCTACCTCGATTCTTCTTTCCATATACTTTTTGAACAATTGTATTTTTGGAACTCTTTTTTTTGTGATTTGCTTACAAATATGAAATATTTTGCACATATAAGAATAAAGTTTTTTTAAATTATTTATACTAGGATTGTTTGTTACAATTCCGAAGGAAACTGTGTCTTTGCATATATTTATATTAAAATTTATATCGTTTAAATATGTCCTTAGCTCAGTCCATAATGTTTGCACATGAAAGCATTCCCAGAACAAATGATTAGTTTTCATAAACTTATAATCCTTTTATTTTGTAAATAAATCCCATGGTCATCCAGAAACTGACGATGTGAAGACAATATAGTGTTGTTTTTTTCGGTAGAGTTAAGTTAGTTTGATATTCATCTATTCATCATGAATCTTAAGCTAACCCTTACCCTAATTCCAGCCCTAACCCTTACCTCCAATTTGAAGAGTTTTTCCTTTAAATATCAAAAGATAGAAACACGAATATCAAACTAACTTCTAACTGCTTGTATTTTCAGTTTTACATTTACAACCACCAATAAAAGCGTAAAATTTCTTCAATAAAAGCACGATCCCTTTTGAAATATGCCTTTATATGAACATCTTCCATCTGTCCTTCAGAATGTTTTAAAGAAAATGCATTCACTATTGGTCGCTTGAACTGAATAGTTGTGTCACCATGGTTTAGATTTCTGTAGATCGACATGCGCTTAGAACATGCATATACATGTATATAACGTGCTTGCGATTAAAATACATCTACAGCTGTTTAAGTTTAAAACATGAATACGAAAGAAATAAATGGAGTATATTTACTGAGTTGAAATACTGTTACAACATGCCTCCGCCACTTTGCTCTAACTTGCTTCGACCAAAATTAAAGATAACTGTATTCCATATAATTGATACTAAAAGCTTGTACAGCTAAAACAGTGAAAACACTATGGAAGAAACGAAAACTATTTTTTTCTTAATAAATATCGTTAACACTCTTCATCTGCCACCATTCCAATATGTGTTGATCACTAGTTATGATGGTGCCTATCTATTCTTCGTCAAATGGATTAAATAGGATATTACTATATATCAGTTACTGTCCATGTTCCTACTTATCCCGTGTTTCATTTTACGCGGTCTTTCCTGCCTCATTGTAGCTCAAACGTTTTTTTAAAATGAAACTGTACTACAACATTCGGATAGAAGGCGTCATGCGGACAAAAGTCGACGCCTTTATGATTTTTCTGCGGACAAAAAGCGTCATGTGGACAAAAGGCGTTATTTTTCTAAACTTTCTGCGGACAAAAGGCGACATGCGGACAAAATGCGTCATTTTTCTAAATTTTATGAGGATAAAATGCGTCATGCATCATTTTTCTATTTTTATCTGCTGACAAAAGGCGTCATTTTTTCTAAATTTCTGCAATCAAAGGTTTGACAAAACATACATTTGCCACAACGCGTCAAACACATTGGTGTTTCTAAGTTAATCAATGGTGCTGTTATTATTATTATTATTATTATTATTGTTATTATTATACCACATTTATATAGCACTTTTATCATAAAATACATACGTTCAAGAGTGCTTAACAAACAAATATACGTATACATATGAACAATCTATAAAAAAACACTAAAACTTCATACACATATCTATACAAAGCATCAGGAGGTATTAAAAAACTTAAAAATGGTAAAAGCAACTCTAAGCAAAACTTAAATGATGCCAACAGAGTTAAATAATACAGAAAGTCACCAAAAACATAAACTGTTCTTTAAGATATCCAAACATTTCAATGCTAAAAACTGTTAAGAGAAAAATCACATTTAAGTTCCATATATCTCAATAAAAAAATGTGTCTTCAGGGCTCTTTTAAAAGAAGCAAATGTATCACAGTCTCTTATTCCTCCTGGAAGAGAATTCCATAGCTTCGAAGCAGCAGTAACAAAACTTCTATCACCATACATTGCGGTCCGACATCTTGGAAATATTAGTGTTATAGAGTTATTTTTAGATCTTAGATCGCGTTGGGGTCTATACACCTCTTACATGTTTTTGATATATTCTCGCGCTTGTCCATGCAAGGCTTTGTATGTAATTGATAGTGTTTTGAACTGTACTCTGTGCTGCACAGGTAGCCAATGAAGTTCTTTGAGCACCGGAGTGATGTGACTGTAACGGGAAGTCCTCGTAATAATACGGGCTGCTGTGTTTTGAACATTTTGCATTTTATTTATCACTGTCTTAGGCACACCATTTAGCAACACGTTACAATAGTCAA
This sequence comes from Panopea generosa, assembly GCA_029582155.1. Lineage (NCBI taxonomy): Eukaryota > Metazoa > Mollusca > Bivalvia > Adapedonta > Hiatellidae > Panopea > Panopea generosa. Next base: position 90,737,111 of record CM055896.1, read on the forward strand.
GTCTTGATGTGACTAGAGAGTTCACCAGAGATTTCGTGGCATCTGTGGTTAGGTATTGTCTGATATGACCTATCTGTCGTAAATGACCATAGCAAGATCGACAGACCGAGTTCACATGCTGCTCCATGTCCATCCTCGAATCCAGCATCGCTCCAAGATTTCTAACACAGGTGGTAGGCTTTATCTCAGAAACTCCAACTTTCACAGAGACATCCGAAACGAGATTGGCATTGCGTTTTGATGTAAACAGTATTACTTCTGTTTTGTCAGTGTTCAGCTTTAACATGTTGGCATGCATCCAAGACACAATATCATTAAGACAGGCCTCAACACGACACAATGCCTCAACATGGGAATCCATATCTGTTGGTTCAAAAGATAGGTATAGTTGTGAATCATCAGCATAGAAATGATGTTTAAGTCTATGATTTCTGCAAATGTCACCAACTGGCTTGGTATACATGATATATTTTTTTGGTCCTAGAACTGATCCTTGAGGCACGCTATATTTCATCAGTACTGGTTTTGATAGTTCACCGTTAATACACACAGTTTGGTAACGATCACTTAGATAAGATGTCATCCATGCGAGCGGTTTTCCTGCAATTCCAAAGTGATGCTTTAAGCGATTTAAAAGAGTGTTGTGATCGATGGTGTCAAAAGCTACAGACAGGTCGAGTAGCACAAGTACTGTGACTTTGATTTGGTCAAGAGATTGGAGAATGTCATTCTGGACTTTAACTAAAGCGGTCTCAGTTGAGTGGAGCTTTCTATAGGCCGACTGGTGTTCCTCGTGAAGGTTGTTCAGTGTCAAATGCTGTTCTAGACGCACGTCAACTACCTTTTCCAGAACCTTAGAAATAAAAGGTAGGTTTGAAACAGGTCTATAATTCTTGAATGTGTTTTGATCAAGTCCAGGCTTTTTTAAAAAAGGTCTTATACGTGAGCTTTTAATGGATTTTGGTACGTTCGCAGTATCAAGTGAGACGTTGATGATCTTTGTCAACACAGGTAATAGTTCATCTATGCACATCTTAAGAAGCCATGATGGTAAAGGGTCTATTTCACACGATTTATTTGGGGATCGTTGAATGATCTTCTTCACCTCTTCCTATGTCACTGCTGTAAATTCTACAAGCTCGCATATGGGTGATGGTTGATCTACCACTTGCGTTACTGAGTGCGAGTTAGGCTGACCGGTGTGTGTAGTTATGTCACTACGTATACTTTCAATTTTGTTGATAAAGGAGTCGCTGAAGTATTGAGCTAGTTCCTTAGACTGTTTGTTGGATGGTAAGATGGTCTCATTTGAACCTCCTAATAAGTTTTTAGTTATCTTGAATAAACTCTTGTGATCTCGCCCACATGATTTTACCTTGTCCGAGTAGTAACTAATCCTAGCCTGTCTGAGTAGCCTATTCACACTAGCACATTGGTTTCTGTATATTTCATGGTCAATCGTGGGTTTAGTTTTGAGCCATTTACGTTCTAACTTTCGTCTTAAGTGTTTGGCATCGTGGAGATCTTCTGTATACCATATACATGTAGGTCGTAAAACAATAGTTTTGGTCCGTAGAGGAGCATGTTTATCAATTAAAGACGATAGTTTATTTGTGTATGTATTCACAAGCTCTTCAGCATCGGTGGATTCCAAACTTGTACTGAGAATGTCTGAGTCAATGATGTCATTCTTGAATTAATCAACGTCGATAGAGCGCAGTTTTCTATAAGAAACAATTGTCCTCATAGGGGCAGGTTTAGCAGCCTGAACGATCAAAGTAACAGCAAAATGGTCTCGTGCCACCTTACCTGTGTTGTCAGAAAGTCCAGGATCTGTGACTGCTACATTTGATACTATGTTGTCTGTATCCCTGGTGATGACAACATCCAGTGTGTGGCCGCCGACATGTGTTGGTTCGTTAACATGTTGCCGCATGCCACATGATTCAAGAGTGCTTGTAAACTTTGCAGCATCCCGGTCCGAGGGAATGTCAAGATGGAAGTTTAAGTCCCCAACTATTATAATGTTCTTGTCTATTGTTGCATATCTGGCCAGGAAAGTTGGTCATTCCTGTTCTAGGAATACATTTGTCTTTAGACCGTTTTACCGTGTTGGAGATGGCCTATATACAACCGCTATACGTAGAGAATATCCGTTAACGACTAAATTACAGTCCATAAATTCAAAGTTTGAGAAGTCACTGTCACGGCTTAATGCAACAATGCGAAGGTCTATTGCAGTTTTGTATATGAGAGCAACCCCCCGCCACGCCTACTGCCACAGCGAGGAACGTGTTTGATTTGGTAACTACTTGGTAAAAGTTCACTGATAAATGCTTTATCCACCGAAGTTCCTAGCCATATTTCAGTCACAGCAACGATATCAAAGTTGCTTGAAAGTATATAATCACATATAGACAGTGTTTTGTTTTTAACTGATCTTGGATTGATACAGCACATATTCATATAAGTTTGCCCTTTCGCTGCATTACCAGGTTCACATTTAATCTTGATGATGTTTGAAATGTTTTTGGACCCCTTATTGATAGTTTCAGTATCTGTCAAAGCGTGTAGTCCTTGGTATGTGCTCACTCACCTTTGCTTGAGGCATAATGCACTGTGATGAAAATCCGATTGAATCTCCAATATTGTTATTAAAATTCAAATTTAAATAAAACGACAATGTAAATCCAAATAAAAACCACATATATTCATTCAATGAACATGCATGCATCTTCATGACAATTTGCACATGTGTACACGAAGTGTTTATGCTGTTATGAATCAAATCACTGAGAGCTTATTTAAGTGCAGCCTACACCTGGCGCAGTTCTTAAATAAAAAAAAAAAAAAAAAAAAAAAGTTGGCTCACTATGGTGTTCAATGAGTATATCAATTTATATAGAATTGATGTATGAACTAATATAAATATATATATATATATGGGAGAGATAATAAATTAATTATTAAAATTTAATTAATACACCCAAACAATACTGAATTTTTTACAATTATTTAAAAAAAAAACCGAGCGCTTTCGGAATATATATTATTCCTTCTTCAGGATATATTATATATATACCAATGTCCCTCTATGTCATGCCATCTCTCTATGTCATGTCATCAAAACCAAGGACCACAACAGACAGAAAGGAAAGTCACTTTCTATTTTTTTTTTGTAATATTGATATACATGGCTTGGTTTATAACTTCATCTGAACGTATGTGTATGAATTAAACATAACGTTGACTTAACCATGTTTGTACATTAGTGATATAATATAAGTCTATCTATCTAACAATAAAAGATATAATTAATCATACAAGAGAGAGTTTTTCGAAAAATAAGTTTCCTCATATAATCTTATGTTGATTAAATATTGTGTATGTCATAATAAATTTTTGGCTATTTTCTTCATGAAAACATAATGTGGGTTATTGAAATAAAAATCAAAACGGTGATTACAATTATGGACATTTCAGCTGTTTAATATGATGTGTTACGTATCAGAAAATATCATATTTATGTTTTTCTGGTGCATAGCACATCATATTACACAGCTTAAAGGTTATAACTGTTGTATTATATATACAATAAATAAATTAATTCTGAGATTTTTCTTGCTTTTCCTTATAGGAAATGGCAAAAGGTCACCAAGTTAAAATTTTACACTTTATGAAACATTAGTTTATAGATAATAAAATGAAATAAATATAATTTAGAAAAAAAAGTTATTTAAAATAAAGTACCCCGGGTGGGATTCGAGCTATGTCGGAAAAAATCAAAATCTTACAAAAGTTCAATGTCTTAACCACACATTTGATAACAGTATATTATTCTTATGGTGAAACTGATCATTCAATTGTTTCTCTCGTAAATAATGGTAAATATATTAACTGATTAAACAGTTGCCTTTTACGTCGTTACAAGTTTATCTTTACTCAATGCTCCATTAGAGGATGTTATATAAACACAATGTCATCATGTTTTAACACAACAAACAGTTAATAAAACAGAAAGTTAACAGAATACAAATGACATACTATAGCACAAATACTAACTGTATTCGTTTAAGGCACTGTGGCAGTCAAGCCAATTTAGCATAATGTCAAAACCAGCCGAAGGCACCGTTTTTGCACAAAACACCTTTGTTGAACTACCACAAATAGTAATAAGCTACCAATTATATATATATATAAGTTTTCAATATGCAAAACAAGACTGCCATTTAACCCCAAACGACCAGCAACGATAATATACATAATACTAATTTAATGGAATGACTGCTATTTAGGACTCTTGTTGAAAACAACGACGCATTCGAGTTTTCATCGTTGCGTTCGGCTAACACTCCGAATTCCCAATGGCTGTTATAAAGCAAAGTTTGGCAAAACCCAAGTTAAAACTGTTAAATATCATATAGTATTTCGTTCAATGAGGATAATTCTGGCAAATAAGAACTCATTTCTTTATAGATCATATAATAATATGCTTAATGACATAATTTATGTTGCAAGAGTGTAATTAACAGATGACATATTTTTAGATATTAACCTAGTGCAATTATTATCCTTGAAGTCTATTGATCATAGGCTCTGGTAAGTAAAATGCCGAAATCAGTTCCGATTTCTCCGATTATATAACTGACGTCGATTTCTCATGGTTAAATGCCGTTATATTGAGACGTCACGTCATACAACGAATGACGCAAACAAGTTTACCGGATATTTTTCTTGTTCTGTATAGACATATGTTAAAGAAATGGTAATTGCACTTCATGAGTTATGTCATTAAAATAATCTGACATCTGTGTCGATTTAATTTATTAAATTCGTTGGAAAAAGTGATATAGCACTCGGCAGAGCTTTGCATAATATATTTTTGCCAATATGTTTAATAACTTCAATAGAAATGAACACTCATGTAAGATCTTATATATATTTAATCATATTAATTGAAAAAGTTCAAAACTTACATTTATAAAACTATTATCGAAAGTCTTGTTTCCCTATAACAACTAAACCAAAAACTGACGTTCTTCACAAATATGATGAAATGTTACACATAATGACAGAATCGCATTAGTTTTCTAACTTTATTTTATTTTGTTTCATAGTCATGAGCATTTTCAATGAGTCAATGAAGATTCTGTCACACTTTTGTTTCTAGCTGATTTAGTCATGGTGTGGTTTCAAAAACGCTACTTTGTAGCTTATACTTATATGTAAGGTTTCTTGATCGTCATTGCTTGAAGTAAACGTGAACGTTCAACAAACATTTAAGACTTGGTTTCACCAGCATTTATGCACCATATTAGCTCTTTGATTAAGTATCGCTGTTTTATCTTCAAATAACAGCACTTGCTTCGCCTTCAGAACTGTCTTGTTCAGGAAGGTTTGGTGTTTTGTTAGTTTCACATATCATTGTGTCAATTTTGCCATCGATACTGGACAGCCTCGCTTCAAGTGTTTTATTCATTTTGCGTAGTTCTGAAATGAAAACGTAGATATATGGAGTGGCATATACTTTGATAGTATGTATAGACATAAAACCATATCGACAATGGACAATATTAAAGACAGTGTGCCAGGGGAAATCCCAATAAATGTCTAAATTTCAGTTTAAAATGACTATATCATATCTAAACTACCATTTATTACTAATACACATTATTTGGACTTTTAATTCCACAAAAACGTGACGAGTAAAACAAGATTTTAGTCGGGAAACGGAATACATAATTAAAAACAAATATCAAACACGGACGCTTGACTACTTTCGCCTTCGGAGTCGTTCTGTAATAAACCATATTCACAATGATGACCAACACGGGAGGACTAAACTCTAAATCTTATTGCAGTCACAGCCGGGCCCGATTAGCTCAGTCGTTAGCGCGTCTTAATATCAATCCAGGGGTCGTGAGTTCGAATCTCTACTCGGCCACAATCTCCGTGATGGATGATATACGACATTGCGTCTCAATGACATTCGCCTCTCACAATTGATTTAAGTGGGAAAGTCATTAGTTACTTGAGGAGATGGTGTGTGCTGGGGTACTGGCTAACCTTCCAGGGTCCCAGGAAACAATGGCTAGGTTAATTGTTAGCTCGAGATGACATTAAACTGACGCCATAGTAGCTCAGTACAACATAGAACCTGGGAAGTGAACCCTGTTGATACATCCATCGCAATAGGGGACGATTGGAGACACACCTACGCATCCGGACGCGGACGTAGTGTTTTAATAGTATTAATCTTATTTTAAATCATTCATTAACGTTGCAGAGCAGTTTGCATAGCGTCATTAGTAATATACTAGTGAGTAGCAGTGTGTATCGCGACTTCAGTAATATACTAGTGAGTAGCAGTGTGTAGCGCGACATCAGTAATATACTAGTGAGTAGCAGTGTGTAGCGCGACATCAGTAATATACTAGTGAGTAGCAGTGTGTATCGCGACATCAGTAATGTGAAATCAGTAATATACTAGTGAGTAGCAGTGTGTATCGCGTCATCAGTAATATACTAGTGAGTAGCAGTGTGTATCGCGACATCAGTAATATACTAGTGAGTAGCAGTGTGTATCGCGACATCAGTAATATACTAGTGGGTAGTAGTTTGTATCACGACATTAGTAATATATTAGTGTAGTAGTTTGTATCACGACATTAGTAATATATTAGTGAGAAACGGTTTGTATCGCGACATCAGTAATATACTAGTAGGTAGTAGTTTGTATCGCGACATTAGTAATATACTAGTGGGTAGTAGTTTGTATCACGACATTAGTAATATATTAGTGAGTAACAGTTTGTATCGCGACATCAGTAATATACTAGTGGGTAGTAGTTTGTATCGCGACATTAGTAATATATTAGTGAGTAACAGTTTGTATCGCGACATCAGTAATATACTAGTGGGTAGTAGTTTGTATCGCGATATCAGTAATATACTAGTGGGTAGTAGTTTGTATCGCGATATTAGTAATATATTAGTGAGTAACAGTTTGTATCGCGACATCAGTAATATACTAGTGGGTAGTAGTTTGTATTGTTACATTAGTAATATATTAGTGAGTAACAGTTTGTATCACGACATCAGTAATATACTAGTGGGTAGTAGTTTGTATCGCGACATTAGTAATATATTAGTGAGTAACAGTTTGTATCACGACATCAGTAATATACTAGTGGGTAGTAGATTGTATTGCGACATCAGTAATATACTAGTGGGTAGTAGTTTGTATGGCGACATTAGTAATATATTAGTGAGTAACAGTGTGTATTGCGACATCAGTAATATATTATTGAGTAGTAGTTTGTATCGCGAAATCGTAATATACTAGCGGGTGGTAGTTTGTATCGTGACATCAGTAACAAACTAGCGGGTAGTAATTTGTATTGTGACATCAGTAATATAACAGTGGGTAGTAGTTTGTGTCGCGACATCAGTAATATTCTAGTGGGTAGTAGTTTGTATTGTGACATCAGTAATATACTAGCGGGTAATAGTTTGTATCGCGACATCAGTAATATACTAGTGGGTAGTAGTTTGTATCGCGACATCAGTAATATACTAGCGGGTAGTAGTTTGTATCACGACATCAGTAAAATACTAACAGGTAATAGTTTATATCGCAACATCAGTAATATACTAGTGGGTAGTAGTTTGTATCGCGACATCAGTAATATACTAGCAGGTAATAGTTTGTATCGCAACATCAGTAATATACAAGCGGGTAGTAGTTTGTATCGTGACATCTGTAATATACCAGGGGGTAGTAGTTTGTATCGCGCGTCAGTAATATACCAGTGGCTAGTAGTTTGTATCGCGACATCAGTAATATACTAGTGGGTAGTAGTTTGTATCGCGTCATCAGTGAAATACTAGTTGGTAGTAGTTTGCATCGCGACATCAGTAATATACTAGCGGGTAGTAGTTTGTATCATGACATCAGTAATATACTAGAGGTTAGTAGTTTGTATCGCGACATCAGTAATATACTAGCGGGTAGTAGTTTGTATCGCGACATCAGTAATATACTAGCGGGTAGTAGTTTGTATCATGACATCAGTAATATAACAGTTGGTAGTAGTTTGTGTCGCGACATCAGTAATATACTAGCGGGTAGAAGTTTGTATCGCGACATCAGTAATATACTAGCGGGTAGTAGTTTGTATCGCGACATCAGTAATATACTAGCGGGTAGTAGTTTGTATCATGACATCAGTAATATACTAACGGGTAGTAAATTGTATCGTGACATCAGTAATATAACAGTGGGTAGTAGTTTGTGTCGCGACATCAGTAATATACTAGTGGGTAGTAGTTTGTATCACCATATCAGTAATATACTAACGGGTAGTAGTTTGTATCGCGACATCAGTAATATACTAGCGGGTAGTAGTTTGTATCGTGACATCAGTAATATACTAGTGGGTAGTAGTTTGTATCGTGACATCAGTAATATACTAGTGAGTAATAGTTTGTATCGTGACATCAGTAATATACTAGTGAGTAGTAGTTTGTATCGTGACATCAGTAATATACTAGCGGGTAGTCGTTTGTATCGTGACATCAGTTATATACTAGCGGGTAGTAGTTTGTATCGTGACATCAGTGATATAACAGTGGGTAGTAGTTTGTGTTGCGACATCAGTAATATACTAGTGGGTAGTAGTTTGTATCACCATATCAGTAATATACTAACGGGTAGGAGTTTGTATCGCGACATCAGTAATATACTAGCGGGTAGTAGTTTGTATCATGACATCAGTAATATACTAGTGGGTAGTAGTTTGTATCGTGACATCAGTAATATACTAGTGAGTAATAGTTTGTATCGTGACATCAGTAATATACTAGTGGGAAGTAGTTTGTATCATGACATCAGTAATATACAAGCGGGTAGTAGTTTGTATCGCGACATCAGTAATATACTAGTGGGTAGTAGTTTGTATCGTGACATCAGTAATATAACATTGGGTAGTAGTTTGTGTCACGACATCAGTAATATACTAGTGGGTAGTTGTTTGTGTCGCGACATCAGTAATATAACAGTGGGTAGTAGTTTGTATCACCATATCAGTAATATACTAGTGAGTAGTACTTTGTATCACCATATCAGTAATGTACTAGTGAGTAGTAGTTTGTGTCACGGCATCAGTAATATAATAGTGAGTAGCAGTGTGTATCGCAACATCAGTAATGTACTAGTGAGTAGTAGTTTGTATCCCGACATCAGTAATATACTAGTGAGTAGCAGTGTGTATCACCATATCAGTAATGTACTAGTGGGTAGCAGTTTGTATCGCGACATCAGTAATATAATAGTGAGAAGCAGTGTTTATCACAACATCAGTAATGTACTAGTGAGAAGTAGTTTGTATCCCGACATCAGTAATATACTAGTGGGTAGTAGTTTGTATCACCATATCAGTAATATACTAGTGGGTAGCAGTGTGTATCGCGACATTAGTAATGTATTAATGAGTAGCAGTGTGTATCGCAACATCAGTAATGTACTAGTGAGTAGTAGTTTGTATCCCGACATCAGTAATATACTAGTGGGTAGTAGTGTGTATCGCGACATCAGTAATATACTAGCAGGTAGTAGTTTGTATCACCATATCAGTAATATACTAGCGGGTAGTAGTTTGTGTCGAGACATCAGTAATATACTAGCGGGTAGTAGTTTGTATCACCATATCAATAATATACTAGCACGTAGTAGTTTGTGTCGCGACATCAATAATATACTAGCGAATTAGCAATTTGTATCCCGACATCAGTAATGTACTAGTGGGTAGCAGTTTGTATCCCGACATCAGTAATATACTAGTGAGTAGCATTGTGTATCGAGACATCAGTAATATAACAGTGGGTAGTAGTTTGTATGGCGACATTAGTAATATATTAGTGAGTAACAGTGTGTATCGCGACATCAGTAATATATTATTGAGTAGCAGTGTGTATCGCGACATCAGTAATATACTAGTGGGTAGTAGTTTGTATCGCAACATTATTAATATATTAGTGAGTAACAGTTTGTATCGCGATATCAGTAATATACTAGTGGGTAGTACTTTGTATCGCGACATTAGTAATATATTAGTGAGTAACAGTTTGTATCGTGACATCAGTAATATACTAGTGGGTAGTAGATTGTATTGCAACATCAGTAATATACTAGTGGGTAGTAGTTTGTATCGCGACATTAGTAATATATAAGTGATTAACAGTTTGTATCGCGACATCAGTAATATACTAGTGGGTAGTCGTTTGTATTGCGACATTAGTAATACATTAGTGAGTAACAGTTTGTATCGCGACATCAGTAATATACTAGTGGGTAGCAGTTTGTATCACGTCATCAGTAATATACTAGTGGGTAGTAGTTTGTATCGCGACATCAGTTATATACTAGTGGGTAGTAGTTTGTATTGCGACATCAGTAATATACTAGTGGGTAGTAGTTTGTGTCGCGACATCAGTAATATACTAGTGGGTAGTAGTTTGTATTGCGTCATCAGTAATATACAAGTAGGTAGTAATTTGTATTGCGACATCAGTAATATACTAGCGGGTAGTAGTTTGTATTGTGACATCAGTGATATACTAGTGGGTAGTAGTTTGTATCGCGACATCGTAATATACTAGCATGTAGTAGTTTGTATCGTGACATCAGTAACAAACTAGCGGGTAGTAGTTTGTATTGTGACATCAGTAATATAACAGTGGGTAGTAGTTTGTGTCGCGACATCAGTAATATTCTAGTGGGTAGTAGTTTGTATTGTGACATCAGTAATATACTAGCGGGTAATAGTTTGTATCGCGACATCAGTAATATACTAGCGGGTAGTAGTTTGTATCGCGACATCAGTAATATACTAGCGGGTAGTAGTTTGTATCGCAACATCAGTAATATACTAGCGGGTAATAGTTTGTATCGCGAAATCAGTAATATACTAGCAGTTAGTAGTTTGTATCGTGACATCAGTAATATACCAGGGGGTAGTAGTTTGTATCGCGCGTCAGTAATATACCAGTGGTTAGTAGTTTGTATCGCGACATCAGTAATATACTAGTGGGTAGTAGTTTGTATCGCATCATCAGTGAAATACTAGTTGGTAGTAGTTTGTATCGCGACATCAGTAATATACTAGCGGGTAGTAGTTTGTATCTTGACATCAGTAATATACTAGAGGTTAGTAGTTTGTATCGCGACATCAGTAATATACTAGCGGGTAGTAGTTTGTATCGCGACATCAGTAATATACTAGCGGGTAGTAGTTTGTATCATGACATCAGTAATATACTAGCGGGTAGTAAATTGTATCGTGACATCAGTAATATAACAGTGGGTAGTAGTTTGTGTCGCGACATCAGTAATATACTAACGGGTAGTAGTTTGTATCATGACATCAGTAATATACTAGTGGGTAGTAGTTTGTATCGTGACATCAGTAATATACTAGTGAGTAATAGTTTGTATCGTGACATCAGTAATATACTAGTGAGTAGTAGTTTGTATCGTGACATCAGTAATATACTAGCGGGTAGTAGTTTGTATCGTGACATCAGTTATATATTAGCGGGTAGTAGTTTGTATCGTGACATCAGTGATATAACAGTGGGTAGTAGTTTGTGTCGCGACATCAGTAATATACTAGTGGGTAGTAGTTTGTATCACCATATCAGTAATATACTAACGGGTAGTAGTTTGTATCGCGACATCAGTAATATACTAGCGGGTAGTAGTTTGTATCGTGACATCACTAATATACTAGTGGGTAGTAGTTTGTATCATGACATCAGTAATATACAAGCAGGTAGTAGTTTGTATCGCGTCATCAGTAATATACTAGTGGGTAGTAGTTTGTATCGCGACATCAGTAATATACTACTGGGTAGTAGTTTGTATCGCAACATCAGTAATATAACAGTGGGTAGTAGATTGTGTCGTGACATCAGTAATATACTAGTGGGTAGTAGTTTGTATCGCAACATCAGTAATATGACAGTGGGTAGTAGTTTGTATCGTGACATCAGTAATATACTAGCGGGTAGTAGTTTGTATCGTGACATCAGTAATATAACATTGGGTAGTAGTTTGTGTCTCGACATCAGTAATATACTAGTGGGTAGTTGTTTGTGTCGCGACATCAGTAATATAACAGTGGGTAGTAGTTTGTATCACCATATCAGTAATATACTAGCGAGTAGTACTTTGTATCACCATATCAGTAATGTACTAGTGAGTAGTAGTTTGTGTCACGGCATCAGTAATATAATAGTGAGTAGCAGTGTGTATCGCAACATCAGTAATGTACTAGTGAGTAGTAGTTTGTATCCCGACATCAGTAATATACTAGTGAGTAGCAGTGTGTATCACCATATCAGTAATGTACTAGTGGGTAGCAGTTTGTATCGCGACATCAGTAATATAATAGTGAGAAGCAGTGTGTATCGCAACATCAGTAATGTACTAGTGAGTAGTAGTTTGTATCCCGACATCAGTAATGTACTAGTGAGTAGTAGTTTGTATCACCATATCAGTAATATACTAGTGGGTAGTAGTTTGTATCACCATATCAGTAATATACTAGTGGGTAGCAGTGTGTATCGCGACATTAGTAATGTATTAATGAGTAGCAGTGTGTATCGCAACATCAGTAATGTACTAGTGAGTAGTAGTTTGTATCCCGACATCAGTTATATACTAGTGGGTAGTAGTGTGTATCGCGACATCAGTAATATACTAGCAGGTAGTAGTTTGTATCACCATATCAGTAATATACTAGCGGGTAGTAGTTTGTGTCGAGACATCAGTAATATACTAGCGGGTAGTAGTTTGTATCACCATATCAGTAATATACTAGCATGTAGTAGTTTGTGTCGCGACATCAATAATATACTAGCGGGTAGCAATTTGTATCCCGACATCAGTTATGTACTAGTGGGTAGCAGTTTGTATCCCGACATCAGTAATATACTAGTGAGTAGCAGTGTGTATCGAGACATCAGTAATATAACAGTGGGTAGTAGTTTGTATCACCATATCAGTAATATACTAGTGTGTAGTAGTTTGTATCGCGACATCAGTAATATAATAGTGAGTAGTAGTTTGTATCCCGACATCAGTAACATTCTAGTGAGTAGTAGTGTGTATCGTGTCATCAGTAATATACTAGTGAGTAGTAGTTTGTATCCCGACATCAGTAATATACTAGTGAGTAGTAGTTTGTATCCCGACATCAGTAACATTCTAGTGAGTAGTAGTTTGTATCCCGACATCAGTAATATACTAGTGAGTTGTAGTTTGTATCCCGACATCAGTAATATACTAGTGAATAGTAGTTTGTATCCTGACATCAGTAATATACTAGTGAGTAGTAGTTTGTATCCCGACATCAGTAATATACTAGTGAGTAGTAGTTTGTATCGTGACATCAGTAATATAACAGTGGGTAGTAGTTTGTATCACCATATCAGTAATATACTAGTGGGTAGTAGTTTGTGTCGCGACATCAATAATATACTAGTTAGTAGTTGTTTGTATCGCGACATCAGTAATATACTAGTGGGTAGTAGTTTGTGTTGTGACATCAGTTATATACTAGTGAGTAGCAATTTGTATCGCGACATCAATTATACAAAAGCAGCTGATTAAAGTGAACAGTGCTAGCTTAATTACAACTTGGAACATTATTGGACCGGTATTTGTGTTCATGTTGAATAAATCTTGATGATTTGTATATATTGTATACTTGAATACTCATAATTTTATTGATGTAAAGATAAAATTGTAAATTTTATTTTGAGTATAGTTATATTCTACTTGAAATTTGACATTCAAATGCATGTTGTATATTCGGCATTTGACGTTCAAAATTCATTTACAGTGATCTCTATATACAAGTTTGTCATTCAACTTAGGGTTCAAGACGTTGAGAGTCTCGGATGAAAATCAGAAAGTTATTGAACGAAAAAAAAACCTCTCGGAATCTATTTTACCTGCTTGACCCTACAAACAATTTTGGATTAACCAACAATGTCTCGCAGTCCATTGCTACAAAATGAAATAAAGGTGTCCTTTGTGTTATATGACTATTATATCTTTGTTCTTGCTTTCTTCTTTTGCGGCGGAGAGGGAATATACAGAATATATAGTCTGTATATTCAATGTAGCATTATATTACTAACATGCATGTTTTACTTCAAAAGTTGATATTCATATAAAACAGGGATTAAAAAGGTTTACCATTGATAAAACCATTTGGGCTGAATTCCTTTGATATCGTCAATTCAGTAAGATATTAAGAGGTAAAAACCACAGTCCGACATTGGAAGAAGTCGCTGCAGAACGCAGAATTTGGCTGAGCTCATTATCAACTTTCCAACGCCACGCCACCTCCTCCGAATTATTTTGATTGTATTAAAAATGTTTTCTGCACCCCATTTTGCTGTAAATTGATATGAAATAGTTGGCAGATTGCCATTTATAATTAGAAAGTTATTAGTTATTTGAATTCAATATCATTTTAAAAAAATGACATTTTCACAACTTTAGAATATCAAAATAGGATTCACAGCCATATTTTCTTTATACAGAAATTCTCATTTCCAAACTGACGACTGCTACATGTACCCGAGTTAACCTATTGACAAACAGCCTCATGAAACAAGATTGGCTCTAAAGCGCTCACCTGTGGCAGAGGAGACAATGTCAAAGAAGGCAATTTTTGATAATGCGAGGGCATATCTCAAATATTTAAGTTTTGTCACTTGATATTTTATATATATCTATATAACTTCTGTGTGAGATTGGTGAATATTGAATAAAACTGCAGGTATAAGAGTGCACATACTTCAAATAACGCATTTTTTTCAAAATTCAAGTCCCATAACTCTAACAATATTTATCTGATTAAACCAGCTCTAAAACTTGTCAAAGATATTATGGCTATTTAACTACTGTGTAAGACTTGTTAAGATCAAATGATAACTGCGAGTGCTAGAGTGTACATAAGATCAAATAACATAATCTTAATGATTCAAGGACCTTTACGCCGACATAATTTATCCGATTAAGCCAGTTCAAAAACGTTCCTGAGATATGTTGGTTATATAACTACATCTTAAGTGTGATCAAGATCAAATGAAAACTTAGAGTGCTAGAGCGCACACAAATAAAAAAAAACATTTTAAAGAGTCAAGAGCCGTTGTTCCGACACTAATAATCCGATTTTACAAGTACACGAACTTATCCAGGATATTATGGTTGTACAACTACTGTGTGGTGGGGATCAAATTAAAAATGCATGTGCTTTACTGGAATGCACACAAGGTCAAATAGTGAAATTGTTTATGTTTTAAAGGTCACAAGTCTGCATTAATTATTATGTTTGGCCAACAGTTCAAGAACTTTTCGAGATATGGTGGTTATAAAAAATTATTTACTTTGTAAGTTTGGTGAGGATAGAATAAAACAATGCAGGTGTTAGAGTGTATATAAGGTCAAATGTGTAATTTATTTATGTTTCAAGGGCCATAGCTTCGATTTTAATTATCCGATTTAGCCAGTTCAGGAACTTTTCCGAAATATTAAAGTTAAATAACTACTGTGTAAGTTTGGTGAGGATAAAATTAAAATGCAGATTTGTTAGATGTATTTCTCAAGAACAAATGTTTTACAATTAACTAACCTGTTAGAAGTCCAGAACGTAGGTTATCCACTGACGAAAATATCTCTTCAAGTTTCCCGTCCATTTCAGACAAGCGAGCTAATATATGTTTGTATTTTGTATCATACTTTGCATAACATTCTTTCAAAACACATAAAGAAGACTGAATGTCAAGTGGACCGTTTTTTAACGTAGCTATTGTTTCATCTACCTGTGTTTTGATATGCGGCACACCTTCCAGAAGGATAGAAATGGCGTTTTCCAAGTCTAACCACATCTTTGAGAAATCAGTATTATCAATTTCTGTGTCCTGTGCATGCGCACCCAATTTCTTTCTCATTTCTCGAAACAAATTTATGGCATCGACCCAGTGATGAGGTAAACCCTGACAGACGGTTACGGTAGCAATACGCAAAACATGATTGTCCCATAGAGTCATATCTGATCTACCTTTTCCTCCTTCAGCTAAAGGAAATAGCTGTCGATACTGATCATCGGTTAGTTTCCGATCCAGATTTAATTGATTAAACGTGTCCCGTTTTTTTTTAAGAAAATCATCCAAATTAATCTTAGTATTATCTATCTCACACGCCCTTTGTACAACTTCTTCGCATGCTTGACGTGTCTTCTTAACAGTGTCGTTATTACCCAACTTGAACAGTACGAGCAGTAACAGTTCTATACTCCATCCCTTTGTTTTGTTCGTCTGGGGGTTTGGGGGAAACAAGATAGCGTATTGTTCCTCTGTTATCCAGCTGTCCTTTTGCATTTTATCGATATCATCTTGTTTTTCTGAAAGAAATTTACACAACTTTCTTCCTTTTACATTCCATACCTCTTGATTTAAGATTTCAGTTGGATTTCTTACTTTCTTTTTAAGTTTAAATTGCCCTTCTAATGTACAGCAATTTATGAGAACAAATGCCAATAACGACAAATCCCAACTACTTTCATCTGTTGGGTCGCCATTCGATGGATATAAACATTTATATTCTGACGAGTTCCTACTCTTTTTATTTGGTATGTCATCTTTGAACATATCAATATATTTTTTAACATCTCCGTCTGCAGAAGATTGCTTAACTATATCCTCGAACACGTTTCTTAAAACAAATGTACCAACCTTCACTTCCAGCATGTGTAGACGGATATAGTGTTCGTTGAACGTGGTGGCATCCATTACTATGGGCGTTTTAGTCGATGTATGAGAATAGTCATTAAGATTTGTTCACAAAATAGATTCAGAATCACCATAATATACTATTTATTCTACTGACGATTGTTTGATAAATCCACGACATTTATGTGTGCTTGTAATATGGTATATCCATACATGTTTATTATGCATTAAGTACTTTAAAATGGTATTCCATGTCGCCCGTTGTGATCAATGGGATACGCTTATTGGTGTAACTCAGTATAGGTCGCTAGAACATGTGTTCTGTTAAAGTCCAGCGTTGGTCGCTGAAACACGCTTTCTATTGTAGCCCAGAGTTAGTCGCTGAAACACGCTTATAGTTGTAGCCCAGTGTTTGTCGCTGTGGTACACTTATTGTTGTAGCCCAGTGTTGGTCGCTGTGGCACGCTTATTGTTGTAGCACAGCGTTGGTCGCTGTGGCACGCTTATTGTTTTAGCCCAGTGTTGGTCGCTCTGGTATGCTTATTGTTGTAGCCCAGCGTTGGTCACTGTGGCACGCTTATTGTTTTAGCCCAGCGTTGGTCACTGTGGCACGCTTATTGCTATAGCCAAGTGTTGGTCGCTGTGGTACGCTTATAACTATTGCCCAATGTTGGTCGCTGTGGTATGCTTATTGTTGTAGCCCAGTGTTTGTCGCTGTGGTACGCTTATTGTTGTAGCCCAGTGTTGGTCGCTGTGGCACGCTTATTGTTGTAGCACAGCGTTGGTCGCTGTGGCACGCTTATTGTTTTAGCCCAGTGTTGGTCGCTCTGGTATGCTTATTGTTGTAGCCCAGCGTTGGTCACTGTGGCACGCTTATTGTTTTAGCCCAGCGTTGGTCACTGTGGCACGCTTATTGCTATAGCCAAGTGTTGGTCGCTGTGGTATGCTTATAACTATTGCCCAATGTTGGTCGCTGTGGTATGCTTATTGTTGTAGCCCAGTGTTTGTCGCTGTGGTACGCTTATTGCTGTAGCCCAGTGTTGGGCGCTGTGGTACGCTTATTGCTCTAGCCCAGTGTTGGTCGCTGAAGCAAGCTTATTGCTGTAGCACAATGTTTGTCGCTGAAACACGCTTATTGCTGTAGCCCAGTGTTGGTCGCTGTGGTACGCTTATTGCTGTAGCCCAGTGTTGGTCGCTGTGGCACGCTTATTGTTGTAGCACAGCGTTTGTCGCTAAAGTACGCTTATTGCTATAGCCCAGTGTTGGTCGCCGAAACAACTTATTGTTGTAAACCACTGTTGGTTGCTCAAACACGCTAATTGCTGTAGCCCAGTTTTGGTCGCTTAAACGCGCCTATTGTTGTAGTCCAGTGATGATCGTTGAGACACGTTTATTGTTGTAGCCAGCGTTGGTCGCTGAAACACATTTATTGTTGTAGTCCAGTGTTTTTCGCTGATATATTCGTATTGTTGTAGGCAAGCGTTTATCGTGGAGACACGCGCGTTGTCATTGCCCAAAGCTGTTCATTGAGGTACGGCTATTGAAATAGACAAAAAGAATGCTCCAATAATATGACGAAAAGCACAGAACAATCTAAGTATATAATTCACTATTGTCTAAATTCCGTGTTAACGTCACCAATTGCATTTTATCCATCTACCCATTCATCCCCACCCCCACTCATCCATCAGACATACATTTGTCCTTCATTTTTAGATCAGATTCAGATGCAATTATGAACAAAGGCAGATGTCATTACTATAAACAAATATATAAATTATGTTTTCAAACAACACGTTGATTGGATTTCATATCATATGATTGACCTTTGCATTTAGTTGAACTGTTTGACGTATAAGCATATCTATATACATACATAACTTGAAAGAAACACCAGATAAATAAGCATTATTGTACACACATAAAGCGTGGACTTTCCGTAGTGATTGTGAATCTAACGTGACACCGGTATTGGCTTCTAATAACTTTATGTTCACAGTTTAAGAGCTTACGTACAATCTTTGGTTTGTCGCCTCTTAATAAGTGTATAGTCTCATTTAAGATTTTTCATAAGCTTAAAGTGTTGACAATGGAAATACTGTTATATAAGGGTAGGATAAATGCAGTATTTAAGCTGTAGTATTTGTGAATATAAGCTCACCTTAGCCAAGGACAAGAATAAATAAACGGGTGTCCGAAAGAAATCGTAGCGTTCTACGGACACAAACATTACAGCAGTGCACATGCAGCGGATGATTTGAATTAGTATTACAATGAAGCTACAAACGTTTACGAGAAATAAATGACAACAGAAGTAAAACGCATTAGTATCAAGAATAAACAGAGGTTGATACCAGTTACAAGACACGTTGAGTCATCATCTCAGATCATCATTGTCATCAAATGTTTTGCCTCGCAATACTTTCTTCTGGTTTGAAAACAGGTGAAAATCACTAGGGGCAAAATCTAGTAAATACGGCGGATGCAACAGAAGTTCATAACTGCATTCTTTTACAGCAGCCATTGCAGTTTGATGACGCAAGATAATTGATGATCAGGATGATGATAATGAGGAGGTGGAGGAGGAGATGAGGATAATGAGGATAAGGATGATGACGAGGAGGATGAAGCGGAGGAGGAGGAGGATAATGAGGAGGAGGAGGAGGAGGAGGAGGAGGAGGAGGAGTATGATGATGATGGTGATGATGATGATAAGGAGGAGGATGAGGATGAGGAGGATGAGAAGGAGGATGGGGAAAATGATGATAAGGATGATGATGACGATGATGAGGAGGATGAGAATGAGGAGGAAGAGGATAATGACGATGATGATGATGAAGATGACGAGGAGGAGGATGATGAGGAGGAGGATCTGACCTGTGCAGTTCAAATGAGGTTTGGGGAGCATGAATTAATATTCTATCAAACTGGTATAAATAGCCATGAGAAAGGTGAACCAAGTGCACTGACTAAGAAGGAAACTATTTTGAAAAGAACATTATCTCGTGTACAGTGCTGTCGTAGAGACGTTTTTGGTTCCAGATCTATTGACATCCCCTCGTATATAACTTTCGAAACAAAGTTTAAGAGAACAACTATTAATATTGTTGGGTGCCTCTGTTTCGGATTATCAGACGGAATGCCATGAATTCAATTTATCATTTTCCATTTCATTCATGCCAAATATCACCTTCTCAACCTTTGCGTCTTAACTATACTCTCAAAAGAAATAACAACTACTATTCCTTGTGTATAGCGAGCTTTATTACGTGCATGTTCGTTTGTGATTGTAATTATATATAAAACAAATCATATAATACGAACATACAAAGTCACAAATAAAGAAATACGTCACAGGCCGTTGCAAACCGGCTAAGCAACCCTACTCCCTATGGGAGAGAGACGTACGATTTGACCATGTGCTGTACAGCATAGACGAATAACCAAGACGAGTACTGATCAAACAGGTACCATACAGCCAGAATAATGAATGCTATGGTCCTGCAATACCAGCACAACCACGTGATTATTTGTCTCCGGTGTTGACTCACCTACCTGAATAATCAAACTAAACACATATTAACGTATTAAATAATATATGTTTTATATTTACGTGTAACATTTGTATTGCTACATTATAAATATTTGTAAACCCAATACAAAATATAATCTTGCATAATTCGCTTTTCAGAAAATGTTTTATCTATTTTTAATATACTTTTAATTTTGAATTTGAATAGAAACTTGATGTGAACACGTTGAAATCTCGCGTAGAACTTACAAAACAAAATCACCCGACAATATCCACGTGACAACTCTTGTGACGTGCTCAAATACCTTGAATTCTTTTCACGAACAATACCGTTAAGACAATAGTTCTCTGCTATACGTTGTATCGCTGAGAACTGATCAATATTTTTCCATGAGTAGTATAACTCCAATGCTGACTTGCTAAAATTCGCTGAAGAATATTCAGAGATTCGGTTAGTAGAGAACCTTTTCAACATCAGTGGGATAACATGGTAAAGCTAATCTAAAGTTGAGGGACGAAAGTGGAAAGTGCAATATAGGCGGTGTTAAACAGCGAACAAAAAATTAAACGAGATTGTATGCAGTCATATTCTCAATGCTGAAAGAATAGCAGCCCCGGAGTAGAAGGCTTCTAGTACTACTCGGTATCCTGCAAAGTATAAATCAGGTGAAAAAAAGCGGGGAAAGCTATGAACAGCAAGCAAAAAGTAACAAACGTATGTAGAACGGGAACTTTGTAGGCTTTTGTAGATCCTGAATATTCCTGCAAATTGGCAATGTTTGTTTGGGTTATTGAGCGTAATGTGGGAAGACGACACCGACGAATGATTGACTTCTCATAGGACAGTCGCGCTAAAAATTATCAGCAAACGACCTAATTAAGAGATCAAAAATTGGTTAATTTGTGAATGCTTTCAGTAAGATTGAATTAGTTTAATCAATATATACTTGTTCTAGATTGTATTGAATATAGATTTAAGTTCACTGTTATAATATTTTTCGTGAGATATCAGTGTATTTAAGTTAAATTTGCTCTAATTTGTTTAAGATACGCTACTTAAGGTGTATAACAAAATAGCTTCGTCATTATTGTTTAATAGCGAAATAACTTGGCCATCATATTTTGATGAACCTCTGAGTTATAGGTATTACTCGTATAAATTATCTATTAGTATCGTGTTATTGATTAGAAAATAAGACATTTTGATGGTTGTTTTTTTAATTAAAATATATTTCGTATTGAGAGACATTAAGTTTTACATTTGGTTTAAAAGTAAGTTTTGCCTGTGGGCGAACCTTTCATTCCAAGTTGTTTATGTCTCGTAAGTAAATATTTTGCTATATCAGTACTCGGATTACACAAGTGTCCTCACTGTCGATACGTTGTAATGTACATACAGTAGTGTGACCATTCATCATACTAAGGCTAGTATCTTTCAAAGCACATCAAACTGGATCTGTCTAACCGTACATCCGGCACATGAATAACAAACTACTTTTTATTATTGTTTTCGGTAGAGTTTTGATTGCAACTGTATTTAGAATTAAATCATTGCATTTTATCGCCCTTAAAAAATAAAACATATTGTTATTGCTATTGCCTTATATATACTGTAATACAGTCAGTTCTGATTCATTCTAGACCAAACTTTGTTAAAAAAAATGAATGTAAACGGACTAGCTCTTGAACGGCTCTATTGAATTATAAATGGTATAGTTATTACCATTGTAAACATTGATTGAAAAATGCTGAATGTTGCATTATTAGCACAGGTACACCTATGATATTTAGGACAGGTCTACTAAACTGACTGAATCTAAAATAGAAACAAACAATATGCATATGACCAGGACCGTTGGACAGTTGGTATGAAAGATGGAAATGATTACTGACTACTCTACAAATGAAATACACACTACATGTGGTTAGGACAGTTTGTTTGATATCTAAAACGGGTTTACTAATCACTTACACTAGTTATGTAGTCATGTGGCTCAATATCATAGTGAAATGTGTTAAGAGTAGAATATATTTATTTATATTACATTAAAGGGCTTTTAGACTAGGATATATATGCGTACTGTCTGCTGTTTAGACTGTGTTATATACTACGGTGTTGAAACTAGGATATTTATACATATTGTATTTTAAAGCGTTGACTAGGATATATATATATATACATATTGTAGTGTAGGGCGTTTCGAGTAGGATATCTATTCATATTGTATTGTAGGTAGTTTAGACTAGGATATATATACATATTGTAGTGTAGGGCATTTCGAGTCGGATATCTATGCATATTGTATTGTAGGGCGTTTAGACAAGGATAATTATACATATTGTATTGTAGGGCGTTTATAGAAGGATATTTATTCCTATTGTATTTTAGAGCGTTAAGACAATGATATCTATACATATTGTAGTGTAGGGCGTATAGAGTAGGATATCTATTCATATTGTATTGTAGGGCGTTTAGAGTAGGATATCTATTCATATTGTATTGTAGTGCGTTTAGAATAGGATATCTATTCATAGTGTATTTTAGAGCGTTTAGACTGGGATATATATACATATTGTAGTATAGGGCGTTTCGAGTCGGATATCTATTCATATTGTATTGTAGGGCGTTTAGACAAGGATAATTATACATATTGTATTGTAGGGTGTTTATAGAAGGATATCTATTCCTATTGTATTTAAGAGCGTTAAGACAAGGATATCTATACATATTGTAGTGTAGGGCGTATAGAGTAGGATATCTATTCATATTGTATTGCAGGGCGTTTAGAGTAGGATATCTATTCATTTTGTATTGTAGTGCGTTTAGAATAGGATATCTTTTCATAGTGTATTTTAGAGCGTTTATAGAAGGATATCTATTCCTATTGTATTTTAGAGCGTTAAGACAAGGATATATATACATATTGTAGTGTAAAACGTTTACAGTAGGATATATATTGATATTGTATTGTAGGGCGTTTAGAGTAGGGTATTTATACATATTGTATTGAAGGTCGTTTACAGTAGGATATCTATTCATTTTGTATTGTAGGTAGTTTAGACAAGGATATCTATTCATATTGTAGTGTAGAGCGTTAAGACTAGGATATATATACATTTTGTAGTGTAGAACGTTTAGAGTAGGATATCTATCCATATTGTATTGTAGGTAGTTTAGACAAGGATATATATACATATTGTAGTGTAGAACGTTTACAGTAGGATATCTATTCATATTGTAGTGTAGGGCGTTTAGAGTAGGATATCTATTAATATTGTATTGTAGGGCGTTTAGACTAGGATATATATATACATATTGCAGTGTAAGGCGTTTAGAGTATTATATCTATTAATATTGTATTGTAGGGCGTTTAGACTAGGATATATATACATATTGTAGTGTAGGGCGTTTAGAGTAGGATATCTATTCATATTGTATTTTAGGGCGTTTAGACTAGGATATATATACATATTGTAGTGTAGTGCGTTTACAGTAGGATATCTATTCATATAGTTTTGTAGGGCTTTTAGACTAAGATATCTAATCATATAGATTTGTAGCGCATTTAGACAAGGATATATTTTTTCATATTCATGCTGTATTATAAACCGTTCAGATTGGTTCAGGATTTCTATTCTTATTGTATTATAGGGCATTAAGACTAGGATATATATTCATACTGTACTGTAGATCGTTTAGACTAGGATATATATGCATACTGTACTGTATATCGTTTAGACTAGGATATATATTCATACTGTACTGTAGATCGTTTAGACTAGGAAATATATTCATACTGTACTGTAGATCGTTTAGACTAGGAAATATATTCATACTGTACTGTAGATCGTTTAGACTAATATATATATATATATATATATATATATATATATATATATATATATATAAAATATTGTATTGCAGAGCTTTTAAATAAGGACGTCTATACTTATTGTGTTGACGGGCGTTTAGACTAGGATATATATATTCATACTGTACTGTATATCGTTAAGACTAGGCTATATATGCATACTGTACTGTAGATCGTTTAGACTAATATATATATATATATATATATATATATATATATATATGTAATATTGTATTGCAGAGCTTTTAAATAAGGATATCTTACTTATTGTGTTGACGGGCGTTTAGACTAGGATATATATATTCATACTGTACTATAGATCGTTAAGATTAGGATATATATTCATACTGTACTGTAGATCGTTAAGACTAGGATATATATTCGTACTATACTGTAGATCGTTTAAACTAATATATATATATATAAATATTGTATTGCAGAGCTTTTAGACAAGGATATCTATACTTATTGTGTTGACGGGCTTTTAGACTAGGATATATATACATATTGTATTGTAGAGCTTTGAGACTACGATAGCTATACGTATTGTATTGTAGGGCGTTGAGACCCTAATATATATTTACATATTGTACTGTATATCATTTAGACAAGGATATCTTTTCTTATTGTACTGTAGAGCGTTTAGACTATGATATATATTCATATTGTACTGTAGAGTGTTTATACTTAAAACTTCTATTCATATTGTATTGTTGGATGTTTAGACTAATATATCTATACATATTGTATTGTAGGGCGTTTAGATTAGGTTATCTATACATATTTTATTGCAGGGCGTTTAGATTGATTGATTGAATATTTAGCCTCATTTTTATGCCAGCGAGGGCTAACAGACGATCAGTTAACCTAACCACTGTTTCCTAGGATTAACCAGTACCCGAGCACACCGCATCTCCTCAAGTAACTGATAACTTTCCCACTTAAATCAGTGGTGAGAGACGAATGATAATGAGATACAATGTCGTATATCAATCATCACGGAGACTGTTGCCGGGCGGGAGATTCGAACTCACGACCCCTGGATTGATAGCCAGATGCGTAACCGACTGAGCTAATCGGGCCCAGCATAGGGCGTTTAGACTAGGATATCTATACAAAATATCTTGTATAGCATTAAGACTAGGATATGTATTCTTAATGTATTGTAGAGCATTTAGACTAGGATAGCTATTCTTATTGTATTGTAGGGCGTTTAGACTAAGATAGCTATTCATATTGTATTGTTTAGCGTTTAGACT
The DNA here is from genome assembly GCA_029582155.1 of Panopea generosa. NCBI lineage: Eukaryota > Metazoa > Mollusca > Bivalvia > Adapedonta > Hiatellidae > Panopea > Panopea generosa. Next base: position 90,762,580 of record CM055896.1, read on the forward strand.
ATGATATCTATTCATATTTTATTTTGGAGCGTTTAACTAGACTAGGATTGCTATTCCTATTGTATTGAAGGGCGTTTAGACAAGGATATATATTCATATTGTATTTCAGAGCGTTTAGACTAGACTAGGATTTCTATTCATATTGTTTTGTCGAACGTTTAGGCTATCATATCTATTCATTTTTTATTGTAGAGTGTTTAGACTAGACTATGATTATATTCGTATTGTTTTGTCGGGCGTTTAGACTAGGATATCTATTCATATTGTATTGTAGAACGTTTAGAATAGGATATATATTCATATTGGATTGAAGAACATTTAGACGAGGATATTTATTCATATTATATTGTAGGGCGTTTAGATTACGATATCTATACGTATTGTATTGTAGGGCGTTTGGATTAGGATATCTATACGTATTGTATAGTAGGGCGTTTAGACAAGGATATCTATTTATATCGTACTGTAGAGCGTTTAGACTAGGATATATATTCATATTGTATTGTAGAGCGTTTAGAATAGGATATCTATACGTATTGTATTATAGGGCGTTGAGACCATGGTAAATATATATACATGTTGCACTTTATATCGTTTATACTAAGATTTTTATTCATATTTAATTGTAGAGCGTTTAGACTAGGATATCTATTCACATTGTATTGTAGAGTTTTTAAACTAGGATATCTATTCTTATTGTATTGTAGAGCTTTTACACTTGGATATCTATTCATATTGTATTGTAGAGCTTTTAGACTATGATATCTATTCTTATTGTATGCAGAGCTTTTATACTAGGATATCTATACGTATTGTATTGCAGAGTGTTTAGACTAGGATATATATTCATATTGTATTGTAGAGCGTTTAGACTAGGATATATATTATTTTTGTATTGTAGAGCGTTTAGACTAGAATATCTATTCGTATTGTATTGTAGAGCTTTTAGACTAGGATATCTATTCATATTTTATTGTAGAGCGTTTAGACTAGGATATCTATTATTTTTGTATTGTAGAGCGTTTAGACTAGGATATCTATTCTTTTTGTTTTGTAGAGCGTTTAGACTAGGATATCTATTCATATTGTATTGTAGAGCTTTTAGACTAGGATATCTATTCTTATTGTATTGTAGGAAATTTAGGCTATGTTCTTTATCTTGATTGTATTGTAGAAAATTTAATTTAACTTTCAGCATCCATGTGGTCATAATACAACAGTGTCTGACTGAGACAGTGTTATATCTCCGTCACGTGATATTGTCCCAAGGCCGTCAATACCACAATGCATATAATGCTCATGAGCCTGAACATATATCATGTTGCTTTATTTTATTTTCTGCTTTGAATTGATTTGATTTAATTTGAACAATGACATTTGTTTAATAATGAGATCAAATTCGATACAGCATCTCGTATGTGAGGTACACGCTCTGCCAATGTGACACCGTTATGGTGAAGTCATTGATACAATGTACACGGGCAGATCAAGAAAGGATTATGGGTGGGAGCCGCCTAGAATCCAAATATTTTGTAAAATGGCTTATATATTGTCTGACACTTTTGACTTTAATATGTTGGACCCTAAAATTCATCTGATATATATTCTATATGTGTTTATGAAGTATGCATACCCAATCTAAAGATAACAGTAACAAGTGACAGATGGGTAATTGTCCGGGTATCTTTTCTCGAGATAGTCCAATTGTTATATGTTATCATAAACTGTAAATATTTACTGAATATATTTAGTGTACACACACACACACACTCTCTCTCTCTCTCTCTCTCTCTCTCTCTCTCTCTCTCTCTATATATATATATATATATATATATATATATATATATATATATATATATATATATATATATATATATATATACTATCTCTTTCATTCTATATATATAGAGAGAGAGAGAGAGAGAGAGAGAGAGAGAGCTATCAATTTAAGAAGAACAACTAAAATTAGAATGTTTGTTTCCATTTGCAGTGTCAAGGGATCATGTTCCACAGGGTTAGTTACTATTTGTTCAGTTTGTTGTACATATGTTTGTTGTATATATATATATATATATATATATATATATATATATATATATATATATATATATATATACTATCTCTCTCTTTCTATATATATATATAGAAAGAGAGAGAGAGAGAGAGAGAGAGAGAGAGAGAGCTATCACTTTAAGAAGAACACCTAAAATTAGAATGTTTGTTTACATTTGCAGTGTCAAGGGATCATGTTCCACATGGTTAGTTACTATTTGTTCAGTTTGTTGTACACTGTTAAGATTGTGAAAGTACACTTCCAATATAATGTATGCTTACCCACGCCCCATATCTGTATGATATTGAACTGGGTCAGAATAATACAAAGGACATTGATTAAATATATTCTACTTTCACTTTAATTCATATATGATTGTTTTCTTATATAAGTTATCACTTTTAAATAGATATATGTAAAGAGTCGTTGTAGTTTCTTTATCAAAAGAAAAATAGGGTTAATTTAAGTTAACCGAGTCACCATACCATATGTATTATATATAAGAAGCCATTAACAATTTATCTCACCTGCCTCGCGTACATTCCAAAGTGCAATATAATTATTGAGTATAAGCTATTGCGATATTTATTCCCATCACACAAATAGTTCAAGTACATGTTCCATTATTCTCAAAATGTTGGAGTGCAGTTACAATACAACAAAGATAGAGACAATAAGTGTATTTGAAATAATATGGGCATAATGAATTTTCAATTATACACTATTAACAATGCATAGGATTGGTTTAACTGAGTCGGAATACAAAAGAATAAATAGATTCTATTTTTACTTTCATTTTAATTAACATTGAGTTGATTTACTAGTTGTTTTCTAATATAAATTATCAATATGTAGATATATATCTTAATGTATATTAAAACCCACGTCTGCTTTTATCAGAAACAAAATAAGTTAATTTGATAGACTCTATCCTCTATATATATCATGAATACGTGTAAGTAGCCATCACCAATCGGTCTCACCTCCTGATGGTATCGCGTACATTCCATTCAACAGAATGATTAAGTATTTAGTTGATGCGATATTTTTGGTTAGGTCACATTAGCAACCGAACCCTATATAAGGGTCACTTAAGAAATTGACTCTGGGCGCTGCCATATTGAACGTTACTAAAATTAGAATGTTTGTTTACATTTGCAGTGTCAAGGTATCATGTTTCACGGGGTTAGTTACTATTTGTTCAGTTTGTGGCACACTGTTAAGATTGTGAACGTACACTTCCAATATAATGTATGCTTACCCACGCCCCATACCTGTGTCATATTGAACTGGGTCAGAATAATACAAAGGACATTCATTAAATATATTCTACTTTCACTTTAATTCATATATGATTGTTTTCTTATATAAGTTATCACTTTTAAATAGATATATGTAAAGAGTCGTTGTAGTTTCTTTATCAAAAGAAAAATAGGGTTAATTTAAGTTAATCCAGTCCCCATACCATATAAATTATATATAAGAAGCCATTAATAATTGATCTCACCTGTCTCGCGTACATTCCAAAGTGCAATATAATTGTTGAGTATTAGCTATTGCGATATTTATTCCCACCACACAAATAGTTCAAGTACATGTTCCATTATTCTCAAAATGTTGGAGTGCAGATATTTAATTACCATAAACGATAATGCATAAACACGCTGAACAGGTACTTACCAATAAGATAATCAATCGGAACATCGGCCATTTCCGTTAACGTACGAACATCGTTCGGTCATTTCCGCCTATATACACTAATGATTGAGGGTCTGTTAGGGTTTTTTGTATATGCCATAAGGGCCGATTAATTTATTTGCATATGCCATATAGGCGAAATATTTTTTTGGCATATGCCATATCAGGTTATCGATTTTTTCCATTTGCTATTCGTAAAATGAATTAAAATTCTAATACTTTTTTTCTATTTTGAGTCTTTTGGTCTATTTTTATCTATTATTAAGCCTCTTTAAGATCCTTACACTATCTTAGAATCACCACCGTGCGCCAAAAATTGTGAAAATGTTGAATGTTGAATTTTCATACCTAATACTTGTCCTCATCGTCTCGCAATCTTAAACTTTATTTTCTCCATATGGAAAAAAAGTGTTATTGCATATGCCATATGAGGTCATTTATATTTTGCATATGCCATATGGGTACCCCTCCTCCCTTACAGAACCTCATGATTAGACAATACAACAAAGAAAGAGACAATAAATGTACTTGAAATAATATGGGCATAAAGAATTTTCAATTATACACTATTAACAATTTATAGGATGGGTTTAACTGAGTCGGAATACAAAAGAATAAATAGATTTTATTTTCACTTTCATTTTCATTCACATTGAGTTGAATTACTAGTTGTTTTCTAATATAAATTATCAATATGTAGATATATATTGTAATATATATTAAAGCCCACGTCTGCTTTTTATCAGAAACAAAATAAGTTAATTTAAAAGACTCTATTACGGTGTCCCGCTTGGGCCATCGCGGCTTATTCATTAAATAAAGTAAAGTCGAAACAACGAAGCAACGAAACTTAGATGGTGAAAAGACGAAACAACGAAACTACGATGGTGAAACGTTGTTTCGACTTTTGACCGTCGTAGTTTCGACTTTTCACCATCGTAGTTTCGTGTTTTCATCATCGTAGTTTCGCGTTTTCATCATCGTAGTTTCTCTTCACCATCGTTGTTTCGCGTTTCCACCGTCGTAGTTTCGACTTCACCATCGTTGTTTCGACTTTTCACCATCGAAGTTTTGCGTTTTCACCATGGTTGTTTCGACTTTTCACCATCGTAGTTTCGCGTTTTCACCATCGTAGATTCGACTTTTCACCATCGTAGTTTCGCCTTCCTGTTGCTCATGTGTAGTCGAAATTAAAAGCATGGACGAATCAATAATTTATTTATTGATTCATTGATTCGTTGATCGATTGAATGATGACTGATTTACTGATTTGCTTATTTGCTCATTAATTTCTTTGCTCACTTACTTTGTTACTGATTGAATGAATGACTTACTTACTTATTGCCTTTTTGTACCTAAATTGAGCCGTTAGTACAAATAACTTTATAAGATATAATTTGCACTCATTGAGATTATATAAAATTAAGAGTAATTAATCATGTACATTTTCGGTAATAAACTTGTTATCAATATAACAAAATACAATAAATAACGAACAGTACTTAATATTCCTTCCTCCCTCCCTCTTTCACTCCTTCCCTCCATCCCTCCGTTCATTCGTTCTCCCTCTCTTTCTATTTCTCTCTCTCTCATTTTCTCTCTCTCACTCACACACACACACACACTCACATAAACACACACACGCACATACGCACGAACGAACGCACGTACACACACATACACTTTCTAGAGCTTTTGCGCTCCTCTAACATGGTGTCTGTCCTTTTGTTTACAGTTTTATCCTGTAAGGAAAAAACGACAGGGTGGTACGAGATGAACACCTGGGCGTATGCACATTCTATACAAAAACTGGGTCATCTCGGATACCTACATGTCGTATACAAAGGTATTCATTGTGTAATTAATGGTTTATTAAGAGAAGAGCAGTAATCAATAGATATAAAATACGCAAACCAAATTCATTTATTTACATAAAGGTGTAATTATATAACGGTATTGATAAAGTATATCAACTAAACTTTGCTTTACTTACCTTATGTTTAACCCCACGTTCAAAGTCAGAAACTACGATGTGAAAAGTCGAAACTACGATGGTTAAAACGCGAAACTACGATAGTGAAAACGCGAAACAACGATGGTGAAAAGTCAAAACAACGATGGTGAAAACACGAAACAACAATGCTAAAAAACCCGAATCAACGATGGTGAAAAGTCCAAACTACGATGGTGAAAAGTCGAAACTACGATGGTGAAAACGCGAAAATACAATGGTGAAAATGCGAAACTACGATGGTCAAAAGTCGAAACAACGTTTCACCATCGTAGTTTCGTTGTTTCGACTTTTCACCATCTTAGTTTCGTTGCTTCGTTGTTTCGACTTTACTTTAATTAATGAATATGCCGCAATGGCCCAAGCGGGACACCGTAATAGAGTCTATTAAATTATTTCGACTTTTCACCATCGTTGTTTCGTTGTTTCGACTTTTCACCATCGTAGTTGTGACTTTTCGCCATCGTAGTTTCGTTGTTTCGTTGTTTCGACTTCTTAATTTAATAAATATGCCGCGATGGCCCCGATGGGACACCGTTCTCTATCCTCTATATATATCATGAATACGTGTAAGTAGCCATCACCAATCGATCTCACCTCCTGATGGTATCGCGTACATTCCATTCAACAGAATGATTTAGTATTTAGTTGATGCGATATTTTTGGTTAGGTCGCATTAGGGACCGAACCCTATATAAGAGTCAGTTCAGAAATTGACTCTGGGCGCTGCCATATTGAAACGTCACGATCACGTGTTTAAACGGCACTCGATACAAAGAGGTCGCCATTGCTTTTCAAAACAGGTAAAACAACCTCTTTTTTACACTCTCAATGTCTTGAATGACAAATTGGAGACATTTCCTTCATAAATAAAACAATACAATTTGTCATGTTTTGCTTCAAATAAAACATATATGTACATATTTACATTGAAATATCATGAAAAATGACAAAGTTTTGAAGATTTTTTTATTTTGAATGATTGAAATGTGCAATTTTTTAGCATTTGCATATAATTGAATATTTTATTTTGGTAAGATAATGTCTTCAATATGTCATGAGACTACTTTGGTGTAAAAATTTAAAATGAATTAGGTTAAAAAATATATATTTTGGTAAAATTAGTCAAACACATCAACATTGCGTGTCGGTCGGCATTTCAGGCCTGTATATAATGACCATGTAGAAAGTGGTATTCTGAAAAAAGTTTCAGTATTTAATGCCTGAAACTTGGCAGTATTACTTAAAATTGATAGTATCGGTACTAAATAAAAAAAGATAATTTTAAAAGTATAAAATTTAAGGTTTCTTATAATAGAGACTTCAGTGAGATGGGGGTGATTTTCAAAAATGTTTATTGTAGGTAAATGAACCTCATTATTACACTCTCATGGTCTTAAGTGATAAATTGGAGACATTGACTTCACAAAGAACAAATTGTGTCGTGTTTATGCCTCAAATAAAGCATACATGTGAACATTAAATTGAAAGTTCATGAAAAATCACAAAATTTTGAAGATTTTTTATTTTAAATGATTGAAATGTGCAATTTTTAGCATTTGCATAGTATTGAATAATGTATTTCGGTAAGATAATATCTTCAATATGTCATGAGATTATTATGGTGCAAAATGTTTAATAAAATTAGTTTAAAAAAAAAAGATTTTATTAATATTCGTCAAACACATCAAAATTGCATGTCGGTCAACATCTCGCGCCTGTATATAATGACTATTTAGAAAGTGGTATTCTGACAAAAAGTTCAGTACTTAATGTCTGAAACTTGGCTGTATTACTGAAAATTGATAGTACTTAATAAAAAAGAAGTAATAAGAAAATTAATAAAATTAAGGTTTCTTATAATAGAGACATTTCCTTCATAAAAAAAATAATGTTGTCATGTTTATGCCTCAAATAAAGCATACATGTGCATATTTACATTGAAATTTCATGACAAATCACAAAATTTTTCTTTTTCTTTATTTTGAATAATTGAAATGTGCATTTTTTAGCATTTGCATAGTATTAAATAATATATTTCGGTAAGATAATGTCTTCAATATATCATGAGACTATTTTAGTGTAACATTATTAATAAAATTAGGTTAAAAAAATGGGGGGTGGGGGATTCATTCAAACACATCAAAATTGCATGCCGGCCGACATCTCGTGCCTGTATATAATGACCATGTAGAAAGTAGTATTCTGAAAAAGTTTCACGATATAATGCCTGAAACTTGGCAATATTACTGCAAATTGAAAGTACTTAGTTAAAAAGTGTTAATTAGAAAAATATTTTTTCTAGGTTTTTAAAGGTATAGCACCACCATTGGAAATAGGATGCGCTTCCTTGGGGTAGTCGCATAATGGCTTTAAATAATCCTTGTTTCTTCTTCATTAAAAATGCATTTTCCTTATTTTAATGCTCATTTTTTGTTTGAATTGCATTATTGATGTATTTTGAACATTTTAAATTTTGAATTTAGAAAAAAAATACCTCATAGGAATTGGGGTATGAATATATGAATTCTATTTTAACTTTGTCAACAGCGTACACACTAAGCAGAAAAAAAAGTTCTTTTATGACACATGTTCGCTACTTTTCTCGTCATATTTTATTAGTACAGAGGTTGACAAACAGTAAAATGTAAGTTTCATTTCTTTCATTTGGGTCTCCCTGTGAAAGGCAAGCCTTCAAACGTTTATTATTTACTATAGAATAAAAAACAAGAATCAAAAGTGGGCTTACACCGTTAAAAACAAGTTAAGTTAACCAGTCTGGCGTTTTTTCAGCACGTTGCAAGAATCAGACAAATAGCCACATGCACAAGTTTTGAGAAGAAAAAAAAGAAGTTTTTTAATTGTATTTTAAAATATTATATCCACAAATTAATTTGAAATATGTATACAAATTATTTTTAAAATATATATGATCAAGCTACTGTAGTAAATTTTATAGAACATAACAGTAAGTACGTTACAAAAAGTATAAGGTAACACACCCGTTTCAGCCGGAACCTAATTTGGTATCACCCGTGTATTTTCTACACTGTGCGCGGTTGTTTTTATCTTTCTTCAATTTAATATGCATCTTTACATCAATAAACAAGCATGTTTCGTACAAATTCTAATTGCCACCTCTTTTCAAAGACCTAACCATCGGATGCTTTTTAAAAGCAGCCAGCTTGTTCCAATATTAATAAACATACACGTGTCAGTATTCTTTAAATGTTGTAGTGCGCTTACAAAATAACCATTGGCCTAGTTTGGAAGAACAACGTGAACAGTTTCTGACTAATATCATGACGGGTTCTCCGTTTGCAAGCTGTCTAAGGCACCATCTCATGATCACTTACCTCTCATCACTAAGGTCGTAGGTTCGAGTCCCACTCGCTCCAAAATCTTTATGTGAGAAAGTTTGCCATTTATCTGCGAAAAGTCGGTGGTTCTACTAAGACGCAGTCTGATGTCTTCCTCCACCAATCAAACTGGATATGCCATATAAAACCTGAAATCCGTTGAAAATAACATTAAACCCAATTAAAGGAATTAGATAAATGTATGTCCCATAAAATGAACCCATGACGAGTTCGTGTATCAAAGTTTAAATAGTGAACCAGATTTCGCGGACTTTTTTTATAAAAGGGGTAACACCTCCATTGGATTCTAATATAGTGAATAATATCTTTTTCATAAGTAGCACTCATAGATAAGCCTAAATTAAAGAAGAAAAAAGAAAAGAAGAATAATGTTTGCTCAGAGAGTTAAGAAACTATAAGAAACCGTTTGGGTCATGGTTCATCCAGAAAGTAGTATCAGTTCAGTGTGTACAATGTTATGAAGGTGAAAGCAGCAGTCCATCATAATGTATGCATACTCCCATGCAAAGAACTGTATTTGTTCAATAAAAACTTCAAACAAAGCAAAATTTGAACGGAAAACAAAGATTAAAGAGTAAATATAAGTTATAGCTGTAACCTCTCTCCCATTGTGTTAACTATAAGCCATCTGTATAGAGTAAATATAAGTTATAGCTGTTACCTCTCTCCCATTGTGTTAACTATAGGTCATCTGCATAGAGTAAATATAAGTTATAGCTGTAACCTCTCAACCAATGTGTTAACTATAGGCCATTTGTATAGAGTAAATAATATGAACTAAGGCATTGTCTCTCTTGGGGTCGAACTTCAATTTTATAAGTATAGTAAACAAACAAATACTAAGTACACTTTATAGTACATGTATTATATGTTTAGGATAACATTGCAGATGTTTCCATTATATATTCAATATGTATTATGTTTATTATAAATAAATCACTTATTATATGATTGAAACTTTATTCAAGGAACTATATCTCTAATTACTTGGTTTGCAAAACAAAATCAAACATTATTAGCATCATAAATGGTAGTGCAACATATTGCACATCTCTAGGAGCCTTTTAACGTTTTTTTTTTATTTTGCGTCTCCCGAGTTATGGACAGCAGAAAGGATATCCAAATAATAAAGAAGCTGTCCATTAACGCCTTATTTAATCAAGCTACATAAATGGTTGCTGGTCACAAAATACCTTTTGACGTGGGTTTTTCTTCGGTTATAAATGTTTCTTGCATAATAGAAATGTCACAGTGTGTACCTAAACTGTTAGGAGAGAAACATATGTTAACAGTCTGGTTAGCTCAGTCGGTAGAGCACTTGACCTGTAAGTGAAAGGTCCCGAGTTTGAGTCTGCAATTGCTGCATATTTTTCTTGCCTTATACATAAACATAATACATGTCTATACTATAGTTTACACTGTGCAGATAGCCAGTATGTATTTTTACTGGGGTTTCAAAACATTTTCAAAACAGACCTAGAAGACAAAGGAACCAATCGAAGTACAGCCACCGTCCTTTCGTAAGTAACCTTAAATTTTTCACAAAATGTCTTTAGACTACCGGAGCGAAGATTGATCCGACAACTTTGGCAGTGAGAAGTAAATGGTTATTTGACAACACTATGGACAACTCTGCCACAGAAGGAACCATTTGTATAATTCAAAACACCAGACAATCATACTGTATTCAAGCATAAAGAGTTCTTGCAGTTTAAATGTTAAAATATGACTTAACCAAATGTATATTTCTGGACAAATGTTGGAAACGTCTAGTACACAGGACTAGACTAAAATTTAAGAGAAGTCTCTGGACATGGTAATAATTTTAACCTCCATCTCCTATGTACCAAGAAAAAACAACAGCATTGTGCATGACTGCATACATAAACCAACACATTTACTTAAGTTCCCAAATTAGCAGCTGAGGCAACCAAATTATATATATGAAATATATAATCTGGACAATAGGTTCTCTTCAGTTCTTCTCCAGACACTTCCACAATCTGGTTGTAATACTAAACAAGACAAACAAAATAGATAAAATATATAGACCATGTATGATTATAAACTGCAGTCAACGGAAAATATACTTTTCAATTGTAAGGCAGTCAGAAAGAGTAAGCATAAGTTAGTAGCATTTTGGCCATGCAGCAGCAAACATTATAAAAAAATATACATTTTTAAAAGAGAATAATTTCATTAAAAAAAACAACAGACATTTCTTTTTTCACCATATCTAAGCCATCTCTTTTCATGTTGATCGCAACTGCTGGGATTCGAACCCAGAATTTCTACAAAAGTGTAGATGTGTTTGCCAGTTACACCACAGAAGCATTTCATGTTGTACTAAGATAATGGACTTAAATATTTACCAAATCAAATTATGTAAATTAATAGAAATTAATATTTACAATAGCCCAAATTTCTATTAATAAAATGCACTCTTGTAACACAGCACTACATGTTTGTTTTCTAATACTATATACATGTAGTATAATATCAAATTTTGTGAAATTAAAAATCAGATCGACTCCTCCATTTTTATGGGGGGAAATGCTTCAACAAACTGGAAGCTAGTCTTTAATCGAAATATACAGGTATTGATTTCAAGTCAGGTTGAAACATCTAAAGCATCAGCTGTGTGTTTTATGGTATTTTGTACATAAATATATGTACTTTATAAAATGGGTAAATTTGGATATCTCGGTCCTAAATAAATACCCCCCTTTGTAAAATGAATCGCACCTTGGGATTTATTCATGTTATACGTTAAGTCTATAATGTATCTGACTGTCAATTCAAGGGTTGTGAGATCCAATTGATGGTACTTGTGGGTAAAATTTTAATATGTCAAATAAGGGCAATAATTTGCATTTTATTCAAGCAAGAGTAATCTAACTTATTCATTGTAGTATGTTTTATGACTGGAAAGTCTTGTGTTAAGTTTAAATCAAATCAAATACATTGAGTGGTTGATGAAGTATGGACAAGATGTTACTTGCAAGCAAAACTAACCAGAATTTTAAAGTCAAACAAGGGCAATAATTTGCATTATATTAATCCAAGAGTTATCTAACTTAGTTATCATAGTATGTTTGATGACTGGGAAGTGCTGTGTTAAGTTTCAAGTCAATACATGCAATGGATATTGAGATTGGGACTTGCACACAAAACTTCAACCAAGGTGGGACGCTGACATCCGGGTGAGCAGAATAACTCTCTTTATTCTTCGAAAAGTCGAGCTAAAAACAGTTTGAAAATTGTTAACAGTAACAAAGATAACTCCATCAGAATTTACAATGTATTTACCAAAACTCTAATGAAAACAAAGCAAAAGGCTAACTAACAATAAATGTATGTTATAAGTACTGTTCTCTGATTGAAATAATTACATCATGACATGAACAGGGAGGTAACCGACTTACATTTATATAATTATATGAATACATACATCGTTGGAAACCGTAATTTATAATGTGTTTTCAAACAAGAGGCCCATGGGCCTTAACAGTCATCTGATTATCCAAAAAACATTCACATAAATCTATTCAGTCGTAAGAAATAACTTTTTGTCAATTTCTCTTATATAGATTTAGTAAAGTAGGCCTCACTCCAAGGGCAAAACTGTGTGACCCAGGAACATGCAATTCACAATTTTTATAAATGACCCATATATGTCCATAATCATGCTCACTTTTTGTTTCCCAGTACTTCTCCTATATTGAGAAAAAGATTTTCAAAGTTTACCTTACTATGACCGTTTTCACAATTTTGATTCACCCGTGTGTACCAAAGCTGACTACAATAATCATTACAATTACGGTTACGGTTTTGAGAAGAACTCAAAAAAAATCAATTTTTTACGGACGCACGATGATGGACAAAAGGTCCATTGAGACAAAATCTCAGGTGACCTAAAAAGACTGACTGAGATTAAAGTTGAGGGCATAATGGTAGACTGAATGCATTTAAAGGGTCCTCTGTGGCCGAGTGGTATAAGGCGACATGTCAAGATCACTTACTTCTCACCGCTAAGGTTGTAGGTTTGAATCCCGCTCCAAAAACTGTATGTGAGAAAGATTCCAGTTACTTGCGGAAGGACAGTAGTTGTACTCAGTCTGAGGTCTTCCTCCACCAGCAACTGGATAAGCCATATATAACTTGAAATGTGTTAAAAATGGCATTAAACTCAATTAAAAAAAACAAGAATGCATTTAAATCACTGTTCTCATTAATTAAAGTTTTATAACTATTATATCAACTACTATAATATGCCGCCGCACCATGTGTATCAATACAACTGTTTGTTATCATCAAGATTGACCAAGCTATTTTGCCATATTTGGCCAGGTCATCCTAAAAGAATGTTTGACTTATGATGTTACTTTTTGGAATAAACAGGAGACCTTACGATACCTTTTTATGTTTTTGTTCATTATTGCACCTAGAGTACAGCTTGCATTGTCACTACAAGGCACTGTTCACCCATTATCAACTTCCACATGCACACTTTTCCCCCCCCATGCCATTAACCCTTGCCCGGCGCTGTTATCAAAATTAGGATTCTGGGTAGTGATAATGCCCTGCCTAAATGAATTCTGAGTAGTGATAACGGTTACGCCCTGCTCATCGGAATTATGCAAGGAATGTGAATATATGCCCAATGTAACAGTGATAATAGACAAAATTTAGTATAGATATACTATATTTAGACTTTTAGTACCATGCCTGATAATGTTGTTAAAATACCTTCCCCTGACAGTGCTGTACAATCCTTTAGCCAGATGTTCTGAACAAGTAGAAAATTGTACAAGTCACTGGCCAAGTAGAAATTTGTACAAGTCACCATTTACAAAAGTTTAGTCTCTTTAATTACTTTAATTGGTGCACATACACATGGGGATTAATTACCACTGACCAGTTAATCACTACTCTGGATCAATTATCATTCAATTATTTCCAGGCGGTATTCAATAAGATGTCCAAAAATACATAGCTGTAACTGTTTTGATGGCAGCATAACCAGTATAAGCAGGTTAGCCCCATAAGCTCAGTCAGTAAATCATAAAACTACTAGAATTGAGGTTGTGGGTTAGATCCCCGGGGCTGGCCAATTAAAAACAGTCGTTCCGATGGGTATTTAAATTGAGGATCCGTGTTGCGGTGCTATACACCGAGCACACTGAAGAACCAGAAGAAACATACAGTTGGTTTCAATCTGTAACCTGCACTATCCCCCTGGAACTCAACACTCATCTCGACAGATCAACACTCTTCTCGAGTAATCACCAATATGGGATGTTTATGTACATTAAAGTAGGTAAGCTACTTTCGCGCCAAACACCACAACTACAGATATTAAAAAAAGTGTTGATGTTTACAAGGAGTTGTATAGAAGGATAGGAAACTTGCATCTCCCTGACTAAATGTTGATAAAATAGCACTCAAAGGATTACTAATTTGGCATGAGCGTTCACAAAATCTCACCTAGTTGCCTTTCCATCTCTATATAATTCCTTGATGTTTATGTCTATAAATTTTAGGTTAGCAACTTCCACAGCACACACTATGACAAATACAGATATTTAAACATATGGTAGATGTTTATGTCTGTAAAATGTTAGGTTAGTGACTATTGTGCCACACACCATGACAACTACAGATATAAAAAAAATTGGTTGCGGTTTATGTTGCCTCAACACACTGTGAGTTTGGGTCCGACTGTAGCTTCAATTTCACATGCTGTGGCCCACAGGTAATGGTGGTTTCATCAACCTATCAGTTCATCTACTTTAATTTTGTGTTAAAAACAGGTAGTGGTTTTGTCAACCTTAATTTAGTATAGTGTTATGTGGCACGCCAAATATAAAGCAATAACACTGACAATTGTGAATAGGTGAGAACCAGTTATGGTCTGTTGATCTAACTAGGACTATAATTATGTAATTGAAAAGTATTAATGAGTAATAAAATATTTAGCATTACTTTGTTTTAATTTAATTAAAACAATTTTAGGCAAAACACTGATCAATATCATAAATATCACCAACATTGCCGATGAAACAATCAACCACCCACGTGGATACTATTTGTAAATATTGCCAATTGTGCAGGAAATTGAATACCATACCCAATGTAGTGAATGTACATTGGTGGCTTACAACAGTCTTGCTGTTAAGCTAGCTTCTACAGCGATGTAGTTAAAGTGCACTGACTGAGCAACGATGTAAAGAGTTAGGGGAGTGTTAGTACTTGGATGGGTGACCGATGTTACTTTAATGGCAACGAGGATAAACTTTCGAACCTGTGCCTGCACGAATCTCTCTTTCTTTGGAATGGGATAGGATATGGCAATGAACTGCTGAAAGCCACAGGCTGTGCTGTTGGGTATAAGCCCTAAATGTAAAGAGGGGAGGAGTGTAGTGAGTGTACATATAGGTCACAAACAACAGTCTTTTCTGTGAAGCTAGCTTTAACAGCGACATGGTTAAGCAACGATGTACAAGATAAGCACTTGGATGGTTGACCGATGTCACTTAGCGATATTCATAATTCTGGGAAGAAAATACGTTACGGCACCATACAATTGTAAACATCAAACAATTGTTCATTTATTTTCTACTCTCGCAAGATGGACATGATTATTTTGAGAGCCATTTCCAGGACAAAAATGATACGATACTACGCAACAATTATCTATACACGTATATTTACCTTTGATAACACCAGCGAACTGTTCAAAACGCAAAAAATATATAAACAGCAATCGGAATACTTTTCATTTTACCCGAAATTACTTTGACCGAAACTTTGCGAAACATATTTACTGCAGAGCAATGACTTTGTCGTCTGGTTTGGTATTTTAATTATCAACTAAAGCTAAGAATTTTATTTATCAAAAAAGTTTAATTATTTTAATATCATTATTACAGTAATTTTTTGAAACAAGATTTTGTTAGTTTTATTTTATTTGGAATAATAGTCACGAGGCAACGTATGGGTTAAAGTTCTAGATGTCGCTCGAGGGATACCGTAACGGGTTCGTAAACGAACTCCCCCTTCGGGCAACTTCGGTTTCGACCCCTATAAGTTATAACTGTAACCTCTCTCCCATTGTGTGAACTATAGGCCATCTGTATATGGTAAATATAAGTTATAGCTGTAACCTCTCTCTCATTGTGTTAACTATAGATCATCTGTGTAGAGTAAATATAAGTTATAACTGTAACCTCTCTCCCATTGTGTTAACTATAGGCCATCTGTATAGAATAAATATAAGTTATAGCTGTAACCTCTTTCCCATTGTGTTAACTATAGATCATCTGTATAGAATAAATATAAGTTATAACTGTAACCTCTATCCCATTGTGTTAACTATAGGTCATCTGTATAGAGTAAATATAAGTTATAGCTGTAACCTCTCTCCCATTTTGTTAACTATAGGCCATCTGTATAGAGTAAATAATATGAAATAAGGCACTGCCTAAAAGGGGATTTATCAATTTCAATCAATGTATATATTTATAACTCTCAAAATAATAAATTGCCATAAAGTTTTAAAGAAAATATAGCATTTTTATCGTTTCATATATGGCCTAAAATATGTAAGTCTGTTTGTAAGTCCATATGCAAGTCCGCTCAAAGAAGTGTATAGAATCTATGTAGGTCCTTGCTTGAATGTTGAATATTTGCTGTCGTAACCATCAGTTACCAAAGATAAGGAAGGATTTGTTTAAACTTATTTATTTTTACTTTGATTATGAAACAAGTTATTACAACTTAGACAAATCACGCTCGACGTCTTCCTGGTTAGAACCAGTATTAAGCATATGCGGGAAAGTGTCTTGCTCAAGGACACCACACATAGCCATGGTGGAGGATCGAACCCACGACCCTCTGATCATGGGTTTGGTGCTCTACCCCTGGACCACGCACTCCGCACAAAGAAAGATAACTAAGTAACCGGACATGTTTTTTTAGTATTTCTTAAATTATGATGTTGTATATTTGCTGTAGTAATCTAGACAAAGAAGGATAACGAATAACCAGGGATAGAGACATTTTTTTATATTTCTAATTTTAACTACAATGTGAAAAATTATTTAGCATAAATGTTTTTTCTAGGATACCAAAGACATATAACAAGTAACCTCAGTTACCAAAGGTAAATAGCGGGATACAAATGGACTTACTTGTGCAGAGGTGCTACTTTTGTGTCAAATCTATTTTTGTTTAGGGAATAAATTGCCACCAAATATTTTTTATGTGTTTCATTAATTTAATATCAGTGTAACAGTCTTTATAAGTGGTATATAGTAATACTTAATTTTTCAAATTCGGTTGAAACAATGACATAAACCAGTAACTGGTTGAATAATCCACTTTTTGAAATATATCACTAAAAAGATTTTATGTATATGGGGTGCTGTTTTTCTATTTAAACATAATAATAAGAGATATCACTTATAAATTTAAACAGGTGATATCACTTATTTGAATAGAGGATATCACGTATTCATATTCGAATAAGTGATATCACTTGTACATATATAAATGATATCACCTATTCGATTAAGTAATATGACTTATTATGGTTAAATACCCGGTAGTAAAACAACAACCAATAGATGTACATATTGGGTGCAGTTCTTAAAGAATTATTTGGTAAAATAATTTGTACAGAATGTTTTAAACAACACTTACATTCATATTATAGTTCTGGCTGACAGAATCCAGTGTCTATGTTGTGGCTGTTTACAACAAATGGTTTCTTAATAAAGGTGACCACTAACACAGGTTTAACTATATTGTCAGTGACTTAATGTATGTCTCAGTTATTGTAAACTAATAGAACTTGTGGTATTTCTCTGTTAGCTTCCTCTCTTCAGTTTTACTTTCATTACTACATGATTGTAACATTTTGAGACTGGTTTTGAGTCCTACCTGGTTGTCTGTATATGTTTTCAGGTAATAGTTCTAGTTGCCACATTCTATTAGCATCATATAGCTTTAAGCTCATACAAATTGTATTGTCTCATATATATATAATTATTACCTGTGTTAATTGGCTATGGGCACTCATGTGTACAGTCTTGGTAAAGAAAGGTCGGCATTGTATTCACACCATCTATTACACTTTTATTTAAATTTTGACCAATATAATGGAGTTTTTAGTTTGTACAACTTTGTAAGGGTGTCAAGATCCCCACCAGGACTTGAACCTGGAGCTCTTTTCAAACAGAAAAGTGTGCTAGCTTACACTATAGAGATGTACCCCGACACCACAAACCAAGTGTACATTATATTATCTGAATATGTGATAACTAAGACCACCCTTAAAAATTTGTTTGTTTGCCACTTCCAACCCATACCAGATAGGAGGTGGGTAGGTAGGTAGGTAGGTAGGGGATTTTTTTAATTTGCAACCAATCTGAAAATCCTTTTAAAGGATATGGACAGAGAAAGGAGAAGCAAATACCTAGAATATATTGATTGAACAACAACATTTTTTATTGGGGGGGGGGTAAAAAAAGTTTCCAACCAGCAGGAATGTTGTGGATCAACTGGAAATGTAGGACTGTAGCAATATATTGAATCGCGTTATATCACTATATGGCATATCGTAACATGCCTTAAACAACTGTAATTATCAAGTGTATTGCAATACAACAAGTAACCAACTTAAATAGTCTTTCACTATGACAATAATGTTGTCAACCAGTGCATCACTAGCTGTTGCAATAGGCTGCTACCATGTTGTCAACCGGTGAACCACTCACTAGCTGTCACAAAAGTCTGATACTATATTGTCAACCAATGCATAGCTGGCACATTAGTCTGAAACTATGTTGTCAACCGATGTATCACTAGCTGTCGCAATAGTCTGATACTATGTTATCAACCAGTGCATCACTAGCTGGCACAATAGTCTGATACTATGTTGTCAACCGATGCATCACTTGGTGGCATAATAGTCTGATACTATGTTGTCAACCGGTGCATCACTAACTGGCACAAGTTTGATACTATGTTGTCATCTGGTGCATCACTAACTGGCACAATAGTCTGATACTGTGTTGTCAACCTGTGCATCACTAGCGCGCACAATAGTCTGATACGTTAGTCGTATCATTCTGAAAATGAAGTATTGCGATATGCAATGCAGATGAAAAACCACCAATGCACAGCCCCATCAGGCAGTAGGAAAAAAAACAGTTGCCATCTCCAGGCGCAATGTAAACCCTTATAATTCTTCCTTTCTATCTTACTTACACTGCAACACCCTAACCCGAGGATAATGTGCAGGCACAAAGTGCACATGTTTACAAATATTTTACAGGCACTTTACTTTCTTTACTGGATTATCCCCTTTGCCATCAGGTGGGGATGTCAAACTCTTCTTGTTATTCCACTTATCAACATCACGGGAATGGTTCTTCTTGGACATGGGACCAACTGCTTTAAACCCCCTTCAAAGGATTGCATGCTTTTAAAGTGACAGCAGTCACCCATCCGAGTACTAACCCTGTACTTCGTTGCTTAACTTCCAACTTACAGTCAGTGCACTTCAATCATGTCACTACAAAAGCTTGCTTAACAGCGACACTGTTGTAAGTGACCTTTATACATTCACTACACTCCTCCCCTCTTTAACCTTTAGGGCTTAGCCCCCAACTGCACAGCCTGTGGTTTCCCGCAGTTCCTGGCTATATCCAGTCCCATCCCAAGGAAAGAGAGATTTGTTCAGACGCAGGTTCGAACATTAATCCTCGTCGCCATCAAAGTGACAGCTGTCACCCATCCGAGTACTAACCCTGTACTTCATTGCTCAACTTCCAATACAGTCAGTGCACTTCAACCACGACGCTATAATAGCTAGCTTAACATGTTGTAAGTGACCTATGTAAATTCACTACACTTACTGAATACCGGAAACAACTAGACTACCTTATCAATTTTAGCAGAGAAAATTATTTGAAACAACAGGGCAACAGTCATGTAATAAATACAGTATGGTTCTAATACTTTAAAAATTAGCACTGTATATGTAGACGACAAAATGCCTAGAGCAAAGCTGCGATGGTAAACATAGACTGACTGACTGACTGAAGACATATTTTTTTGTCAGTGTTAATTACGTCACATAATACAGATATGTCAACACAACTGTTACGGTGTCACGATCTGTAACGAAAACTACTTGTCCACGAAGTATTAGTGTGTAAGTAGCAATACTTCAAAGACCGTGCATCTACTATAACTGATTAAATAGTACACCTATCGTAGCGGGCAAAATAACAAGTGTATCAGCCTTTATATACGTATAATTGTACTAAGATCCTGGACAACAATATATGTCGGCTGGCGTCCCTCAGCTGGTGTCATGTTGTTCGGATGGCAGACATGAATTGTATATACATATATATATATTGTTAAATCATAAAACACATCGTGTATATAACGTAATAATGCGTATTATCGTAACATTTCTTCATATACTTATCGGGACTACTTTTTGAAGTATGGAAAGAGTAAATTATTTGGTTTAGCCAAACGTGCACTTTATTTGTCAAGGGAGTTAACTCCTCTAAACAATTTTTCACCAACCGTGGGAACCAACTATCTAAGTTGTACGGGTTACAGTCCTTGACCCGCCAGTGCATAAACCGGAAATACAAAAAATAAATAAGCATCACTTGTAATTTAATGGACGCGTGTACAATGCCGTTCCGGTGATTTTCACCGGCGCAAAAGCGCCGGTCATAAATCCCCTATAAGTTATAGCTGTAACCTCTCTCATATTGTGTTGACTATAGGCCATCTGTATAGAGTAAATATAAGTTATAGCTGTAACCTTTCTCCCATTGTGTTAACTATAGGCCATCTGTATAGAGTAAATATAAGTTATAACTGTAACCTCTCTGTATTAACTATAGGCCATCTGTATAGAGTAAATATAAGTTTTAACTGTAACCTCTCTTCCATTGTGTTAACTATAGGCCATCTGTATAGAGTAAATATAAGTTATAACTTTAACCTCTCTGTATTAACTATAGGCCATCTGTATAGAGTAAATATAAGTTATAACTGTAACCTCTCTGTATTAACTATAGGCCATCTGTATAGAGTAAATATAAGTTATAGCTGTAACCTCTCTCCCATTTTATTAACTATAGGCCATCTGTATAGAGTAAATATAAGTTATAGCTGTAACCTCTCTCCCATTGTGTTAACTATAGGCCATCTGTATAGAGTAAATATAAGTTATAGCTGTAACCTCTCTCCCATTGTGTTAACTATAGATCATCTGTATAGAATAAATATAAGTTATAACTGTAACCTCTCTCCCATTGTGTTAACTATAGGCCATCTGTATAAAGTAAATATAAGTTATAGCTGTAACCTCTCTGTATTAACTATAGGCCATCTGTATAGAGTAAATATAAGTTATAGCTGTAACCTCTCTTCCATTTTGTTAACTATAGGCCATATGTATAGAGTAAATATAAGTTATAGCTGTAACCTCTCTCCCATTGTGTTAACTATAGGCCATCTGTATAGAGTAAATATAAGTTATAGCTGTAACCTCTCTCCCATTGTGTTAACTATAGATCATCTGTATAGAATAAGTATAAGTTATAGCTGTAACCTCTCTCCCATTGTGTTAACTATAGGCCATCTGTATAAAGTAAATGTAAGTTATAACTGTAACTTCTCTCCCATTTTGTTAACTATAGGCCATATGTATAGAGTAAATGTAAGTTATAGCTGTAACCTCTCCCATTTTGTTAACTATAGACCATCTGTATGCATGAATATTCGATGAACTAATGGATGCCTAATGTGAACGAACAGACATTAGAATGGACGGATGAACAAAAAGAAAACACAAAGAAATACTAATTTTAGAAAAATGTATACAATTTAAGGGATATTACTGCTTCTAGATTGTGTCTTAAGCGTATACGAGTTATATCCCTTTTTATGTATTTTTTTTTTTTTTGGTTCGTGTGTGTAGTTGCTATTGTTCTTGTTTGGACTGTAGGACCTTTACCAACTGACTCGTGATTGTTGTTTTTATTGTTCATCTTGTTCTGTCAATTACGGTTAATCTCGAGATAGGTTGTTAATATTTACAAATGACAGGTTTTTTATTTAATATTAAATTAGGGATATTTAAACTCTTCTGAACTAAAGTTATAACAGTAGAGTAGTAAATATTGTATTCTGTATAACAAACAAATGTTGAGGGTGTCAGCGATAATATCAACCTGAGGGAACTATTGACAACTAACACAACTTCTGCTCTTTGAACGTATAATAAGAACTTTTTTAGTTTCTGATTTTAAATTGCATGTGAGCATTTGCGTTATAACTATACTGAGCAAAAACTGAAACGTCCCTACCTATTTGAGTAATATTTTCCAGAAAGCAAAAAAAATATATAGATATCAGTTCACTTAATCTGACTAGCACAAGCATTTTCATAGTGGTACCATGGGGTAGTCGGTGGGGGTCAAAATAAAAATTCACAAAATATCAGATACCCGTTACGTAACGTTTAGGTCATTGAGTTTTAGTCAGAATTTGTCGTTAAAAGCGAGTGTGACCACCATTTGCAAGTATATATTCAATAACTATATGGCGCTTCGACGTAACGAAACGCAAAAACAATTCCTCGATTCCCGCTGCAACGCCGGAGTCAAATCACAAAGATAATCATTTTTGTGGTTTGCTCTCACTTTATGCAGATATTAGGATCAGAGGAAACTTCCGGCCATGAGAAAACATTGACCTGTGTCAAGTATAGCCTGGTTAACTTGGACTGCCATTCAGCTCCAGTTCAGATGACGTTGCGCCCATAAAAGCGTGGTAGCGCGGTGACGTCAGGTCATTATTTGACCAGTGTCTGGTCGCCGCCGTCCTGATTTAAAGAAATCCGTAGCATGTTGAAAACTGAGATTTTTTTTTTAATTGGCCTCTATTGCATGAATCGTATGACATGAACTGAAAAATCTGGAAAAGTGGACACGAATGTTCTGGGCACTAAGCGCTATTAACACTGTGTACATGAGGTAAACTCCACATTATCTTATTTTCAACATCGCCAGGGTAACAAATATATGTACATTGGACGTGTAGCACAAACAGAGACCGAGCTACATCTGTTATAAAAAGAGGGGCGTTTCTTTTTTTGCTGAGTACAGTTGGAACACATGATATAATCAGACGTGGACTGTAAACGTACACTTTTCATATTTTCTCAAATCATGGTGGATTCATATTGAACCGTTTCTACTCTTTAATTGTCAAAGTTCTCGTCCGAATGTTTTCTCTTTAAACACCTATTATAAAGGTATGTAACACATATAATTCCACGTGAATTGTAAACGTACATTGTTATATTTTATCAATCAGATTCATACGAAACCGTCTTCAAAGTTCTCGTTTATTTATTCTTTAGATATCTGCGATGCCATGGGTGGTGCTTATTCCCAGTACCCTCAATAAGTGTTTTTTAGTCCCCATGAGGCATCTTTACACGGCAAGCATGTCCGTATCAAACCGTACAGCGCAAGATTGGAAGTCGTTAAACTTGCTACCCTTAAATCAAGTTAATAAAAACACATCAAAATATCAATTTAATTTCCCCACCCTCTGCTGAACACAAAGTCTCCATGGTCTGTAAAACTGTTAACTGCCCAATTTTTGCCAAAATATCATTTTATGGTGATCAAACTGCGAATCTACAGGTGTACAGTTTTTCAATTTTCTACAATTACGACAGATTTATGGACATACGTCTTTTCAACAGGATCAAGGGACAAAATGTTTTATGAAGCCGGTATGTTAATAACCGAACAAAATATGTCACCATAAAACAAGCGACTGTGATGAAAACTGGGTGAAAAGTTTACACATCATTTTTGTCTGATTAAAATACAGGAGGAACACCAGACTGATTGACCGTCTCATACTTAAAGACATCAAACATTCATTAAACAATAATCAGATTTATTTCAACAGACTCTGTGACTGTGACTGTGACTGGGTGGACATCATTTACTGTCGTGCAGTTAACATATTAAACATGACTGTAAATGTTCAATGATCTGATTCTGTTTGGACTTCTTCAATGTCAATTACAAATACATTCAATTAACTGAAAAACGCAAATAAAGATAATGAACAAAGAGCTTTCAATAAAATTTTAAAACAATCAAATTCTTACAAATTTATTAACTTTCAGCGTCTTAAAGAATCACACAGCCAACTTACGAACGTACTACCAAGTGAGTCTTACTGTATTAGTCGGTAATTGGACACTAACGTTTTGAGATTCGTGTATTTTAATCAAACTAGTGCTGTCAATAGTTTTGTAATTATTAGTAAAAAAACACAAATCGATTGTGTATTCAATAAAATTAAAATATTTTTTATATCAAGCCCTTTTTGTCAAAGGTGACCATATACACGTATCTACAAAACAGTAACCTTTTTTAACTACTTGTCAGAGGTGACAATATACACGTATCTACAAAACAGTACCCTTTTAACCACTTGTCAGAGGTGACCATATACACGTATCTACAAAACAGTACCAATTTAACCACTTGTCAGAGGTGACCATATACACGTATATACAAAACAGTACCAATTTAACCACTTGTAAGAGGTGACCATATACACGTATCTACAAAACAGTATCTATTTAACCACTTGTCAGAGGTGACCATATACACGTATCTACAAAACAGTACCCTTTTAACCACTTGTCAGAGGTGACCATATACACGTATCTACAAAACAGTACCCTTTTAACCACTTGTCAGAGGTGACCATATACACGTATCTACAAAACAGTACCCTTTTAACCTCTTGTCAGAGGTATGCTCCTTTCTACAATAAACACCAAGTTAAGGGTTTGTATACACGTGTGGTATTTTAATTGTATGTTTGCATCGCGTAAATTTATATTGGTTTCATCAATATTTACTTTTAAAGAATCACACAGCCAACTTACGAACGTACTACCAAGTGAGTCTTACCGTATTAGTCGGTAATTGGACACTAACGTTTTGAGATTCGTGTATTTTAATCAAACTAGTACGGTGTCCCGTTAGGGCCATCGTGCTATCGCTTTGTCAACAAGCACACGCGATGCCACGATAGCACGATGACACGATGGTGATGACGCGATGACACGATGACACGATGGTGATGGTACGATGACACGATGGTGGTGACACGATAGCACGAAGACGATGACGCGATGACACGATGACACGATGGTGATGGAGCGATGCTACGATGACACGATGACGATGACGCGATATTACATCGCGTCATCGTCATCGTCATCGTGCCATCGTGCCATCACCATCGTGTCATCGTGTCATCGCGTCATCGTCATCGTGCTATCGTGTCATCACCATCGTGTCATCGTACCATCACCATCGTGCTATCGTACTATCGTGCCATCACCATCGTGTCATCGTGCTATCGTAGCATCGCCTTCCTGTATTTAAGTGGGATTCTTATAATAGTATCGGAAGGTATAGTTATGTGTTTATATTTAAGTTTGTACATGTTAGTCATTCAACTCGTTTTGTGTTTATGTGTTTAAATATGCATATTACTGCAACTTTGTACTTTGATGAGAAACTGTGTATAGTCTTATTCTCCTCCTCCTCCTTTTACTTCTTATTCTACTTCTTCTTCTTCTATAACTAGAAATGGAAAATCAAGAGGAACGCTTACTCGTGTACTTTATTTTAACACGACAATGAATATATAATAAAATAATTAATGTATTTAAATGAATTCCAAAGTTTTAGTCTAGTTGTCTAGATGGTATTAGGTTCGGCATGATACTCATGTGTGCCAGCACTGAACAGTTGTTGAAAACGACAATAAACACCCAACAATACAATACAATGTACATTCAGTCATATGTCACTTGAACAATGAACTTGTTCACTTTTCTCTTACCATTTGATTGTTGAGTTGAGTGTTTAGCGTAATTGTTATGCTATCGAGAGCTAGCAGACGATCAGAGTGTCGTGAGTTTGATCCCCCGCCACGGTTATGTGTGAGACGGACGCTATATTCGTATATGCTTAGTACTGTTACTACCCAAGAATACACCGAACGTGATTTATAATAATAACTTGTGTCACATCAATGTGAAATAAATACATTTAAAGTAAGTGTTAATAGACAATCAGTTAAACTCATTTGTGCAACTAACTGATATCTTTCCAGTTTTACATGGTACAGGAAATAATTAATTGGGACAACTTGTCTTTTGATGGGACGAGTTGTCTTTAAATAGAGGACAAGTTGTCTCGAAACTTGGGACGAGTTGTCTCAAAATGTGGGACGAGTTGTCTTTGGGGCGACTTATCCATAACACTTTTGAAACAATGGTTAGAGACGAATGACAATGAGACTGACATTTTTTTATTAGTCATCACGGAGAATGTGTTGTAGGTTACTGGCGGGTATTCAAACTCATGACCCCTGGATTGACAGTTAGACACGTAACCAACTGATTGAACAGGGTCCGTCTTTACCATGTATGGCCAATCCACTTTGAACAGTGCTCACTAATTCCTAATTGGGTGTTTAACTACCAAAAATATTTTTTTACTCGACACTCGACTTTCTTGCTCAATACTCAGTTTTCTTACTATACACTCGTCTTTCTCACTCGACACTGAACTTTTTCACTCGACACTTGACATTCTTACTCGACATTAAACTTTCTTTCTCGACACTCGACATTCTTACTCGACACTCGACTTTCTTACTCGACATTCAACTTTCTTTTAAGACACTCAAAACTCTACCAAAGGTGACATATCGCCCAGCCATAGTCTCTGTGATGATTGACTGATATACGGCATTGCGCCTTATTGTCATTTGTGTTACATCGCTGATTGAACTGAAAAAGTCATCAGTTACTTGCAGAGATAGGCGTGCTCAAGTACTGGTTTGCCTCATAGGATCCCAGGAAAAAGTGTTTAGGTAAACCGGTCGGCTGAAGGAACGAACAAACGAACGAACGAACGGACGGATGGATGGACGGACGATGGAACTAACGAACGAATGAACACATAAACACATAAACAAACAAAAAAAACAAACAAAAACAGACAGACAGACAGACAGACAGACAGACAGACAGACAGACAGACAGACAGACAGACAGACAGACAGACAGACAGACAGGCAGGCAGGCAGGCAGGCAGGCAGGCAGGCAGGCAGACGGACAGACCACTACGCATCGGTATTATACACCAACTATTTTATCATTTAAGATTTTGTCTGTTGTTTACCGGATCGACATCAACTTTTTTGTGAATCTGTCGAAAGGACTATAATCATAATATGTACCTTCTAAATAATTTACCATTCACGTAATAACATATTTGCACGCATAAATAACTCACATTTAGTGATTATAATATAAAAAGAAAACATATGACTGTGTATCTTATATGAATTTCCCTTTTCAGCAGCATTTGTGTCTCAGGGTTATGTATAACCTGACACAAAATAACCCCGAATATTTGAATGCATGATGTGTTCCATTATTATTATTTTTCGCATGTCTTACAGGAAGGCGATGCTACGATAGCACGATGACACGATGGTGATGACACGACAGTACGATAGCACGATGGTGATGGTACGATGACACGATGGTGATGGCACGATGGCACGATGACGATGACGCGATGACACGATGACACGATGGTGATGGTACGATAACACGATGGTGATGACACGATGGCACGATGACGATGACGCGATGTAATATCGCGTCATCGTCATCGTGTCATCGTAGCATCGCTCCATCACCATCGTGTCATCGTATCATCGCGTCATCGTCATCGTGCTATCGTGTCATCACCATCGTGTCATCGTACTATCACCATCGTGTTATCGTACTATCGTGTCATCACCATCGTGTCATCGTGCTATCGTGGCATCGCGCATGCTTGTTGACAAAGCGATAGCACGATGGCCCTAACGGAACACCGTAAACTAGTGCTGTCAATAGTTTTGTAATTATTAGTAAAATAACACAATTCGATTGTGTATTCAATAAAATTAAAATATTTTTTATATCAAGCCCTTTTTGTCAAAGGTGGCCATATACACGTATCTACAAAACAGTAACCTTTCAACCAATTCTCAGAGGTGACCATATACACGTATCTACAAAACAGTACCCTTTTAACCACTTGTCAGAGGTGACCATATACACGTATCTACAAAACAGTACCCATTCAAGCACATGTCAGAGGTGACCATATACACGTATCTACAAAACAGTACCCATTTAACCACTTGTCAGAGGTGACCATATACACGTATCTACAAAACAGTAGCCATTTAACCACTTGTCAGATGTGACCATATACACGTATCTACAAAACAGTAACCTTTTAACAACTTGTCAGAGGTGACCATATACACGTATCTGCAAAACAGTACCCTTTTAACCACTTGTCAGAGGTGACCATATACACGTATCTACAAAATAGTACCTTTTTAACCACTTGTCAGAGGTGACCATATACACGTATCTACAAAACAGTACCCTTTTAACCACTTGTCAAAGGTGACCATATACATGTATCTACAAAACAGTAGCCATTTGACCACTTGTCAGAGGTGACCATATACACGTATCTACAAAACAGTACCCTTTTAACAACTTGTCAGAGGTGACCATATACACGTATCTACAAAACAGTACCCTTTTAACCACTTGTCAGAGGTGACCATATACACGTTTCTACAAAACAGTACCCTTTTAACCACTTGTCAGAGGTGACCATATACACGTATCTACAAAACAGTACCTTTTTAGCCACTTGTCAGAGGTAATCATATACACGTATCTACAAAACAGTACCCTTTTAACAACTTGTCAGAGGTGACCATATACACGTATCTACAAAACAGTACCCTTTTAACCACTTGTCAGAGGTGACCATATACACGTTTCTACAAAACAGTACCCTTTTAACCACTTGTCAGAGGTGACCATATACACGTATCTACAAAACAGTACCTTTTTAGCCACTTGTCAGAGGTAATCATATACACGTATCTACAAAACAGTACCCTTTTAACCACTTGTCAGAGGTATGCTCCTTTCTACAATAAAAACCAAGTTAAGGGTTTGTATACACGTGGGGTATTTTAATTGTATGTTTGCATCGTGTAAATTTATATTGGTTTCATAAATATTTACTTTTAAGAAATCTCAATTTATTTCCGCAAATTTAAAATCAATTGAACACCTCATCAGCAATGAATTTAGTCGTAATGATACAGAATTACCAGACTAGAAGTGTCTGTTAAAGATAATAGTTACAGTATGATTGCGTATGTGCCTAGAACAGAGTATTGATCAGAAATGTTTAGTTGGGTATGTGCCTAGGTCAGAGTATTGATCATAAAAGATTAGTTAGATACGTTCCTAGGTCAGAGTATTAATCAGAAACGTTAGTTGAGTACATTTCTAGGTCAGAGAATTAATCAGAAACGTTTATTTGGTTATGTACCTAGGTCAGAGTATTGATCAGAAAAGTTTGGTTGGGTATGTTCCTGGGTCAGAGCATTGATCAGAAAAGTTTGGTTGGGTATGTTCCTGGGTCAGAGTATTGATCAGAAAAGTTTAGTTGGGTAAGTTCCTGGGTCAGAGTATTGATCAGAAAAGTTTGGTTGGGTATGTTCCTGGGTCAGATGTTGATAAGAAAAGTTTGGTTGGGTACGTACCTAGGTCAGAGTATTGATCATAAAGTTCCTAGGTCAGAGTATTGATCAGGTCAGAGTATTGATCAGAAAAGTTTGGTTGGGTACGAACCTAGGTCAGTGTATTGATCATAAAGTTCCTAGGTCAGAGTATTGATCAGAAAATATTAATTAGGTACGAACCTAAGTCAGAGTATTGATCAGAAAAGTTATGTTGCGTATATGCTTATTTCAGAGAATTAATCACAAAAGTTTGATTGCGCATGCGCCTATGTCAAAATATAGACCTTAGTTATCTAACGATTACGATGTCCGTGGAAACATCTGTTGTACGTTATTTAGATGTAAGTGAGTTTTTGTCAGGGTTCTGATAGTTTTTAACTCAATAGGAGCATATATAACAACAGGGTCTGTGATCGAGCTATTGGGCGGGTCCGCATTTCTTGTGGGGAATTACCTCCTACGAAACCAGTACCTCGAACGTCAGAATAATTGAATACCTATATAAATATATATATAATAATAGTAAACATATAAAGCAGTTACCTATAATTTTGATAAATCATATAATCAAATACGCGTTGTTGTATGTATGCGAAAGACGAAATAAGGCAGAGGATATATTTGTAGGGCTTCTCTTTGCTGTTGTTGTATGCATATGAGCACACTGGCGACAAATTACCGCTTACGCTCATCGGTGCCAGCATGGACAGCTGTTTTTTCCCCAAGTCTATACTGACTGTAGACCATCAAACATTTAACATAATTACAGAGAACAAATCAGGATTTAATTAATATTTTGGACGTTTAGAAAGATTAACAGTTGACTAATTAGACAAGACAAATTATTAATTTGGAAGAATAGTTTCAGACTT
Source organism: Panopea generosa (assembly GCA_029582155.1). Taxonomy (NCBI): domain Eukaryota; kingdom Metazoa; phylum Mollusca; class Bivalvia; order Adapedonta; family Hiatellidae; genus Panopea; species Panopea generosa. The sequence goes on from CM055896.1 coordinate 90,793,372, forward strand.
TGGGGCTGTAAAATAGCCTGTGGGAAACATATCCCGTTCCCGTGAGATAGTTTAAAAGTGAAACCTCTCTTACGAAGACAGTTTATTGTATCATCTTCAGCGTAGCACGTATTGTCTCCTAATCGTATTTGTCGTTAATTATTACCAATCATCTAGATTTATTAGTGCCCGTCTTCTCATCAAGTTACCTTTTTTCAATAAGCAATGATCATAAAAGGTTTTATTTGCTGATAAAGATCTCTTGTCTTCAAAAGGACAAAAGATAAACAAATATATCGGTTTGAGCGATCAGCGGTTTCTTTGATCTTGAAATATAACTTAAAAAACGGCGTCTATGCTGTCACATGATTCCACGATATGGTCACATGATGAAACAATTAGTTTTTGTGAACATCTAAAAAATGTATGATTGACAAGGCCTATCATTGCCAATTGGTCTCTTGGTTTTGGCTGAAAATATAGACATATGTATAAATAAGATGTGTGTATATTAATCAAACAACTAAGTGACAGCTATTCTAGTTGTGTTCTTTAATAATGTTTCATGTTTGCTACAAGGGTTGTTGTTGTATGGTGTTTAGCGTCGCTTTCAACAATTTTCAGTCATATAACGACGGTGTCTACTTGAGACAGTATTCTGAGCGCTGTCACACTGGAGTATCATGCCGCAGACACATGGTATGATACCCCACCCAGTCACATTATACTGACACCGGGCCGACCAGACCTACAACTCACCTCTAAATTCTGAGCGTCAAGTAAGGAAACTTCTAGTACCATTTTTAAAGTCTTTGGTATGACCCGGCCGGGGATCGAACCCACGACCTTCCGCATACGAGGCAGACTCTCTACCACTAGACCACGCCGCGGTCTTTTCTACAAGGGACTACGGAGAATAAACACACAAACAAATAACGTTGTATGATGCTCAGCGTCGGTTGTATCAATTTTAACTCAAATAATAATGGTACTTCTTGTACGGCGGGTGTTTTACATTTCATGACACAATGTAACATCACGCTGAGTGCATGGCAAACATGATGTTAACAGTAATGATATTTCACTAATAAATTAAGCATGATATGGTAACAGATGCATCAACGACAGCAGCGGCGATAGAATCAGCAGCAACAACAGCAACAACAATAAGGTTATCAAAACGAGGTTATCTAAATGTAAATGAGTTTACAAGATAAGCTTTCCGACTAAAATGCGACCATTTTTTTCAGAAATATTAGCTGTACAACGGTAAAACATGTCTAGTAATATACGATAAATATAACTTCTGCTAACAAGAAACAATAGTATAAGGATCGGTTTTAAAGAGAATGTGTATTGGGGTAACATTAGGTGTATCAACCCTTATACTCATATATGTAAACCAATGTACACTGATCCCAAACATATACTAATGTATCCATAACCAAAAATGTATCTGAACTCAAACACATGTATATCAATGTATCTGAACCCAAACACAGGTATATCAATGTATCTGACCCCAAACACAGATATATCAATGTATCTGACCCCAAACACAGATATATCAATGAATCTGACCTCAAACACAGGTTTATCAATATATTTGACCCAAACCACATGTTTATCGATGCATCTGACGCCAACTACATGTATATCAATGTATCTGGCGCCAACTACATGTATATCAATGTATCTGACCCCAAACAAAGGTTTATCAATGTATCTGACTCCAAACACAGGTATATCAATGTATCTGACCCAAACAACAGATATATCAATGTATCTGACCCAAACCACATTTATATCAATGTATCTGACCCAAACCACAGGTATATCAATGTATCTGACCCAAACCACATTTAAATCAATGTATCTGACCCAAACCACAGGTATATCAATGTATCTGACCCAAACCACATGTATATCAATGTATCTGACCACAACCACATGTACATCAAAGTATCTGACCCCAACCACATGTACATCAATGTATCTGACCACAACCACATATATACCAATGTATCTTACCTCAAACACATGTATATCAATGTATCTGACCCCAACCACATGTACATCAATGTATCTGACCACAACAACATGTATACCAATGTATCTGACCTCAAACACATGTATATCAATGTATCTGACCCCAAACACAGGTATATCAATGTATCTGACCCCAACCACATGTATATCAATGTTTCTGACCCCAACAACATGTATATAAATGTATCTGACCCCAAAGACATGTATATCAATGTATCTGACCTCAAACACATATATATCAATGTATCTGACCCCAAACACAGGTATATCAATGTATCTGTCCCCAACCACATGCATATCAATGTATCTGGCCCAAACCATATGTGTTTAAATGTATCTGGCGAAAACAACATGTGTATCAATGTATCTGGCGACAACCACATGTGTATAAATGTAACTGGCGCCAACCACATGTGTATAAATGTATCTGGTGCCAACCAAATGAGTATAAATGTATCAGGCGCAAATCATGTGTGTATCAATGTATCTGGCGCCAACCACATGTATATCAATGTATCTGACCCCAACCACATGTATATCAATGTATCTGACGCCAGCTACATGTATATCAATATATCTGGCGCCAACCACATATATATCAATGAATCAGGCGCCAACTACATGTTTATCAATGTATCTGACCCAAGACACAGGTATATCAATGTATCTGACCCCAAACACAGGTATATCAATGTATCTGACCCCAAACACAGGTATATCAATGTATCTGACCCAAACCATATGTATATCAATGTATCTGACGCCAACTACATGTATATCAATATATCTAGCACCAACCACATGTATATTGATGCATCTGGCGCCAACCACATGTATATAAATGTATCTGACCCCAAACACATGCATATCAATGTATCTGACCCCAACCACATGTATATCAATGTATCAGACCTCAACCACATGTATATAAATGTATCTGACCACAACCACATGTATACCGATGAATCTGATCTCAGACACATATATATCAATGTATCTGACCCCAAACAAAGGTATATCAATGTATCTGACCCCAACCACATGTATATCAATGTATCAGACCCCAAACACAGGTATATCAATGTATCTGACCCCAACCACATGTATATCAATGTATCTGACCCCAACCACAGGTATATCAATGTATCTGACCTCAATCACAGGTATATAAATGTATCTGACCCCTAATACATGAATATTAATGTAACTGACCCCAATCACAGGTATATCAATGTATCTGACCCCAACCACATGTATATCAATGTATTTGACCACAACTACATGTATATCAATGTATCAGACCTCAGCCACATGTATATAAATGTATCTTACCCATAATACATGTATATAAATATATCTGACCCCAAACACAGGTGTATCAATGTATCTGACCCCAACCACATGTATATCAATGTATCTGGCCCAAATTATATGTGTATCAATGTATCTGACTACAACCACATGTAAATGAATGTATCTGGCCGAAACCATATGTGTATAAATGTATCTGGCGCCAACAACATGTGTATCAATGTATCTGGCGACAACCACATGTGTATAAATGTAACTGGCGACAACCACATGTGTATAAATGTAACTGGCGCCAACCAAATGTGTATATATGTATCTGGCGCCAACCAAATGAGTATAAATGTATCAGGCGCAAATCACGTGTGTATCAATGTAACTGGCGCCAACCACATGTATATCAATGTATCTGACCCAAAACACATATATATCAATGTTTCTGACCTTAAACACAGGTATATCAATGTATCTGAGCCAAGCCACATGTATATTAATGTATCTAACCTCAAACACATGTATATCAATGTATCTGACCCCAACCACATGTATACCAATGTATCTGACCCCAAACACATGTATATCAATGTATCTGACCCCAGCCACATGTATATCAATGTATCTGACCTCAAACACATGTATATCAATGTATCGGACCCCAACCACAGGTATATCAATATATATATGACCCCAATCACATGTATATCAATGTATCTGACCACAACTACATGTATATCAATGTATCTGACCCCAACCACATGTATATCAATGTATCTGACCACAACTACATGTATATCAATGTATCTGACCGCAGCCACATGTATATAAATGTATCTTACCGATATTACATGTATATAAATATATTTGACCCCAAACACAGGTGTATCAATGTATCTGACCCCAACCACATGTATATGAATGTATCTGGCCCAAATCATATGTGTATCAATGTATCTGACCCCAACCACATGTATATGAATGTATCTGACCCAAACCATATGTGTATACATGTATCTGGTGCCAACCACATGTGTATAAATGTATCAGGCGCCAACCAAATGAGTATAAATATATCAGGTGCAAATCACGTGTGTATAAATGTATCTGGCGCCAACCACATGTATATCAATCTATCTGACCCCAACCACATGTATATAAATGTATCTGGCCCTAACCACATGTATATCAATGTATCTGACCCCAACTAAAATGTATATCAATGTAACTGATGTCAACCACATGTATATCAATATATCTGGCGCCAACCACATGTATATCAATGTATCTGACCCGAACCACATGTATATCAATGTATCTGGCCCAAACCATATGTGTGTAAATGTATATGGCGCCAACAACATGTGTATCAATGTATCTGGCGACAACTAAATGTGTATAAATGTAACTGGCGCCATCCACATGTGTATAAATGTATCTGGCGCCAAAAAAATGAGTATCAATGTATCAGGCGCAAATCACGTGTGTATCAATGTATCTGGCGCCAACCACATGTATATCAATGTATCTGACCTCAACCACGTGTATATCAATGTATCTGACATCAAACACATGTATATCAATGTATCTGACCCCAACCACATGTATACCAATGTATCTGACCCCAAACACATGTAAATCAATGTATCTGACCCCAACCACATGAATATCATTGTATCTGACCTCAAACACATGTATATCAATTTATCTGACCCCAATCACATGTATATCAATGTATTTGACCCCTAATACATGAATATTAATATATCTGAACCCAAACACAGGTATATCAATGTATCTGACCCCAACCACAGGTATATCAATGTATCTGACCCCAATCACATGTATATCAATGTATCTGACCCCTAATACATGAAGATTAATGTATCTAACCCCATATACAGGTATAACAATGTATCTGACCCAAACCACATGTATATCAATGTATCTGACCCCAACCACATGTATATAAATGTATCTGACCCCAACCACATGTATATAAATGTTTCTGACCACAGCCACATGTATACCAATGTATTTGAACCCAAACACAGGTATTTCAATGTATCTGACCCCAACCACAGGTATATCAATGTATCTGACCCCAATCACATGTATATCAATGTATCTGACCCATAATACATGAAGAATAATGTATCTAACCCCAAATACAGGTATATCAATGTATCTGACCCAAACCACATGTATATCAATGTATCTGACCCCAACTACATGTATATCAATGTATCTGACCCCAACCACATGTATATAAATGTATCTGACCCATAATACATGTATATAAATGTATATGACCCCAAACACAGGTGTATCAATGTATCTGACCCCAACCACGTGTATATGAATGTAACTGGCCCAAACCATATGTGTATAAATGTATCTGGCGCCAACCACAATTATATCAATGGATCTGGCGACAACCACATGTGTATCAATGTATCTGGCCCAAACCATATGTGTATATATGTATCTGGCGCCAACCACATGTATATCAATGCATCTGGCGACAACCAAATGTATATAAATGTATCTGGTGCCAACGACATGTGTATAAATGTATCTGGCGCCAACCGAATGAGTATAAATGTATCAGGCGCAAATCACGTGTGTATAAATGTATCTGGTGCCAACCACATGTGTATAAATGTATCTGGCGCCAACAAAATGAGTATAAATGTATCAGGCGCAAATCACGTGTGTATAAATATATCTGGCGACAGCCACATGTATATCAATCTATCTGACCCCAACCACATGTATATAAATTTATCTGGCCCAAACCACATGTTTATCAATGTATCTGACCCCAACCAGATGTATATCAATGTATCTTATGCCAACAACATGTATATCAATATATCTGGCACCAACCACATGTATATCAATGTATCTGATGCCAACAACATGTATATCAATATATCTGGCGCCAACCACATGTATATAAATGTATCTGACCCCAAACACATGCATATCAATGTATCTGACCCCAACCACATGTATATCAATGTTTCTGACCTCAAACACATGTATATCAATGTATCTGACCTCAAACACATGTATATCAATGTATCTGATCCCAACCACATGTATACCAATGTATCTGACCCCTAACACATGTACATCAATGTATCTGACCACAACCACATGTATATCAATGTATCTGACCTCAAACACAGGTATATCAATGTATCTGATCCCAACCATATGTATACCAATGTATCTGACCCCAAACACATGTACATCAATGTATCTGACCACAACCACATGTATACCAATGTATCTGACCTCAAACACAGGTATATCAATGTATCTGACCCCAAACACAGGTATATCAATGTATCTGATCCCAATCACATGTATATCAATGTATCTGACCCCAACCACATGTATATAAATGTATCTTAACCCAAACACATGTATATCAATTTATCTGGCCCAAACCATATGTGTATAAATGTATCTGGCGACAACCACATGTGTATAAATGTAACTGGTGCCAACCACATGTGTATAAATGTATCTGGCGCCAACCACATGTGTTTAAATGTATCTGGCGCCAATCAAATGAGTATAAATGTATCAGGCGCCAATCACTTGCGTATCAAAGTATCTGGCACCAACCACATGTATATCAATGTATCTGACCTCAAACACATGTATATCAATGTATCTGATCCCAACCACATGTATATCAATGTTTCTGACCTCAAACACATGTACATCAATGTATCTGACCCAAACCACATGCATACCAATGTATCTGACCCCAAACACATGTATATCAATGTATCTGACCCCAACCACATGTATATCAATGAATCTGACCCCAAACATAGGTATATCAATGTATCTGACCCCAACCACATGTATATGAATGTATATGGCCCAAACCACATCTATATAAATGTATCTGGCGCCAACCACATGTGTATAAACGTATCTGGTGCCAACCAAATGTGTATAAATGTATCAGGCGCAAAACACGTGTGTATAAATGTATCTGGCGCCAACCATATGTATATCAATCTATCTGACCCCAACCACATGTATATAAATTTATCTGGCCCAAACCACATGTATATCAATGTATCTGACCCCAACCATATGTATATCAATGTATCTGATGTCAACCACATGTATATCAATATATCTGGCCCTAACCACATGTATATGAATGTATCTGATGCCAACCACATATATATAAATGTATCAGTCGCCAACCACATGTATATCAATGTATCTGACGCCAAACACATGTATGTCAATGTATCTGACCCAAACCACATGTATATCAATGAACCTTACTCCAACCATATGTTTATCAATGTATCTTAACCAAACACATGTATATCAATGTATATGACCCAAGACACAGGTGTATCAATGTATCTGACCCAAACACATATATATCAATGTAACTGACCTCAAACACAGGTATATCAATGTATTTGACCCCAACCACATGTATAAAAATGTACCTGACCCAAAACACAAGTATATCAATGTATATGTCTCTAAACACAGGTAAATCAATGTATCTGATCCCAACCACATGTTTATAAATGTATCTAATCCTAAACAGAGGTATATCAATGTATCTGACCCCAAACACAGGTATATCAATGTATCTGACCACAAACATATGTATATCAATGTACCTTACCCAAACCATATGTATATCAATGTATCTGACCCAAAACACGTATATCAATGTATCTGACCCAAAACACACGTATATCAATGTATCTGACCCAAAACACGTATACCAATGTATCTGACCCCAAACACACGTATATCAATGTATCTGACTCCAAACACACGTATACCAATGTATCCGATCCCAAACACACGTATATCAATGTATCTGACCCCAAACACACGTATGCCAATGTATCCGACCCCAAACACACGTATATCAATGTATCTGACCCCATACACACGTATACCAATGTATTCAACACCAAACACACATATGCCAATGTATCTGACCCGAACACATGTATACCAATGCATCATATTCACAAACACACCTATATCAAATGCATCTGACCAACAAACACACGTATTTCCGTGTATCAGATCAGCCAACACATGTATATCATTTCAAGCGCTGCTTACAATCTTTTTGTCTAGTAATTAATTAGTGTTTTTTTTTCATTTGTAACACCATTGAATAGTCCTTGCAAGATATTCAGAAGAAAGACTTTGTACAAGCTAGAAATAGCTAGAAATAGCCAGAAATAGCTTTCTTCTCAATTCTGTTGTTATGTATCGCTGTGTAATGAATATATGTACATGTAATATGTTGATATCAAATAAATATTCTTTAAACCAAATGTACGTGAGCCACAAACACACGTATATCAAATGTACGTGAGCCACAAACACATGTATATCAAATGTACGTGAGCCACAAACACACGAATACCAAACGTACCTGAGCCACAAACACACGTATACCAAACGTACATGAGCCACAAACACAAGTAAATCAAATGTACGTGAGCCACAAACAAATGTATATCAACGGTACGTGAACTACAAACACACGCATATCAAATGAACGTGAGCCACAAACACATATATCAAATGTATGTGAGCCGCAAACACAAATATATCAAATGTACGTGAGTCACAAACACATATACCAAATGTACTTGAGCCACAAACACAAATATATCAAATGTACATGAGCCACAAACACGTATACCAAATGTACCTGAGCCGCAAACACAAATATATCAAATGTACGTGAGCCACAAACAAGTATACCAAATGTACCTGAGACACAAACACAAATATATCAAATGTACATGAGCCACAAACACGTATACCAAATGTACCTGAGCCGCAAACACAAATATATCAAATGTACGTGAGCCACAAACAGGTATACCAAATGTACCTGAGCCACAAACACAAATATATCAATTGTACATGAGCCACAAACACATATATCAAATGTACGTGAGCCGCAAACACAAATATATCAAATGTGCGTGAGCCACAAACACAAATATATCAAATGTACGTGAGCCATAAACATAAATATATCAAATGTACGTGAGCCACAAACACAAATATATCAAATGTACATGAGCCACAAACACGTATACCAAATGTACCTGGGCCACAAACACAAATATATCAAATGTACGTGAGCCATAAACACACGTATATCAAACGTACATGAGCTACAAACACGTATACCAAATGTACCTGAGCCACAAACACGTATACCAAATGTACTTGAGCCACAAACACAAATATATCAAATGTACCTGAGCCGCAAACACAAATATATCATATGTACGTGAGCCACAAACACAAATATATCAAATGTACGTGAGCCATAAACACGAACAAAATGTACGTGAGCAACAAACACAAATATATCAAATCTACGTGTAAATCTACCATAAAAAATAAAATAAAACAATTAGCATTTTTAAAACCAAATTCTATTCGTAATGCATTTATATCAGCGACACCCCTTGTATACCAATGGTAAAAAAAATACAAATATATCAATTGTACGTGAGCCACAAACACGTATACCAAATGTACCTGGGCCACAAACACAAATATATCAAATGTACGTGAGCCACAAACACACGTATATCAAACGTACATGAGCTACAAACACGTATACCAAATGTACCTGAGCCACAAACACGTATACCAAATGTACTTGAGCCACAAACACAAATATATCAAATGTACCTGAGCCGCAAACACAAATATATCATATGTACGTGAGCCACAAACACAAATATATCAAATGTACGTGAGCCATAAACACGAACAAAATGTACGTGAGCAACAAACATAAATATATCAAATCTACGTGAGCCACAAACACAAATATATCAATTGTGCATGAGCCACAAACACACGTATATCAAATGTGCGTGAGCCTCAAACACAAATATATTAAATATACGTGAGCCACAAACACAAATATATCAAATGTACCTGAGCGACAAACAAGTATACCAAATGTACGTGAGCCACAAACACAAATTTATCAAACGTATGTGTGCTACAAACACGTATATCAAATGTACGTGATCCACAAACACAAATATATTAAATATACGTGAGCCGCAAACACAAATATATCAAATGTAGCTGGACCACAAACACGCGTATACCAAATGTGCCTGGACAACAAACACACGTAGCCAACAAACACGCATTCAATTCTCTTACAATTTAATTTTATTTTAGATATAAAAAATAAAATAAAACAATTAGCATTTTTAAAACCAAATTCTATTCGTTATGCATTTATATCAGCGACACCCCTTGTATACCAATGGTAAAAAAAAAAACAACATTGTGTGGTCGATATTTGGGAATTATAATGAGGGCCTCATGGACGATTGGCTTGTTCTGATGAGTTTTCTCGTTAATAAATACTTTATTATTAGTAGAATTATAATCTTAAACAAACTTTTATTGTTTATATACGTGTGGTGGGACACTCAGAGCTGAACGGTCTAAGACATAAGATGTACCTTCTTGTCGTTGAGGTCAGTATTTCGAGCCCTGCTCAGCTCAAAATTGTATGTGAGAACGTCCATCAACTCCTTGCGGAAGGATCTGCATTATTCTCAGATCTTTTCTGATGTGTTCGTCCACCAGTTAAAGCGAATGCCGTATAAAATATCTAAACGTAAACAACGCCCCCAACCCCCTCCCCTTCATCTCAATGAACCAGCGTAAACGTATCGTTGCCACCGTCAGATAAAACGAAACATGTGTCTAAATATTTAATTTCAAACGTGCACAAACACATAACAATATCTCTTATAGCTCTAATTTAAAATACAAACTAATCAAACAGGCAAATTTTATGAACCGACATACAATCACGTGACTTTGTGATGGTAAGATACAGTTAATAAGGGTCAACTGAGTACAATGTTGGATTTGTAGTCTTGTGACACACGATCTGCAAGTGTAGTAATTATAGACTTGATACCATCTTTTACAGTGTCTTATTTGACTCTCTCTAAAAAGCATTGATGAATAAAGGTACGAATGTTATCAGCTTTGACATCACCAAATGGCTACTCAAATACACTCTTTATATGCGTTGGCAATCTTTCATCTACAGATTCGCATCAAAGCATTTAGAGGAGGAGGAGATCTTAATATTCGGTAATAGTCGTAGACGCACTGAAAGAGAAAGGAGAAAAAATATAATCTTCAATAGCTGAAGATACGAGACAGTATGTTTTGTTATTTTTATTGAAGTCAGCTAGCCGAGGAATTGGCTTGTTAATCCAATCAAGATGCAGATAAAGTTAATTTTATAACCAGACGTCTCGTCACATGGAATTCATACAAACTACAACATCGGGGTCATACATCTTCCAAAATAATTGAATCCATCCATCCATCCATCCATCCATCCATCCACACACACACACACACACACACACACACACACACACACACACACACACTATAGACTTGTTACAAAACTGGGGCCAAGTACCATCCAAATCTTTTTTATCACGCACATAGTTATAACTCGTACTTTATAACGGATGATATACTTTGAGTACAACATTTAAAATGGCGCCGAATTAACATATTTAAAGAGATGTTAACTGACAGTTCCGTTTACAATGATTGATTTCCTATCATGGACTAATATCTTGAGGATAATAAATATTGGTATCGCCACCATGCTTGCAGTATACCATTACCTTTTATTTTGGGGAAGTTCATTAAAGAACGAAATCGGTTATAGCCAATTCAATTTATTTCAACATTGCGTGACATTCGAAAATTACGCTGAAATGGTTTAGACGCCTTTTTGTATTTTTAAACTTTATGTAACGGATTCCTTGAAATAAAGCCGTTATTTCATAGGGTTTAATGTTACATATCGAATAAATCTCACTTTAAATCAAATAGAAATGTGTATTATGTTACATGGTATAGTGAATGCACAATATTTTTATTTATCTTATAGTTAGGGGAAATGCCCATATGTGCTATTGCGTCGTCCGTGGCCGAATAGTCTGAAATATAGAGTCTAGCTAGCTTACCTTCCACCACTGGAGTTGTTGGGTTGAACCCCAGGGTCTGTCCAATTGGTTATTGTGAGGAAAATGAAGAAGAAGAAGAAGAAGAAGAAGAAGAAGAAGAAGAAGAAGAAAAAAAAATTATTATCACCATTATTATCATTATTATTATTATATTACTATTACTACTACTACTACTACTACTACTACTACTACTACTAATAATAATAATAATAATAATAATAATAATAATAATAATGATAATAATGATAAAATGATAATGATAATAATAATGATGATGATAATAATGATGATAATAATAATACTTCTACTACTACTAATAATAATAATAATTAATGATAATATTAGAAATAATAATGATAATTATAATAATGATTATGATAATAATAACATTTGTTATAATATTTATATAAATATTAATAATAATAATAATAATAATAACAATAATAGTAATAATATCAATAGTAATAATTAATAATAATATTAATAAAAATACCCTTTATTTTCGATAAAACTAAAACTACCATTTACAAAAGGACGATGGCTTTGCATGGATGTTTGGGGTCTACCTCCACCAATCGAAACCAGAGATACCATAACTAAACTTTATTGTGTATATGTGGCGTAACCATATTACTTCCTCCATCCGTCCGTTGGTTCGAATCCATCTCGATTCAAATATTTTGGATAAGCTGATCATTTTGCAATGACTTTCCCACCTCATGTCGCTCCATGTATACATTCATTATCCACCTCATGTCGCCCCATGTATGTCGCCCAATGTATACATTCATTATCCACCTCATGTCGCCCCATGTATACATTCATTATCCACCTCATGTCGCCCCATGTATACATTCATTATCCACCTCATGTCGCCCCATGTATACAGTCATTATACACCTCATGTCGCCCAATGTATACATTCATTTCCCACCTCATGTCGCCCCATGTATACATTCATTTCCCACCTCATGTCGCTCCATGTATACATTCATTATCCACCTCATGTCGCCCCATGTATACATTCATTTCCCACCTCATGTCGCCCCATGTATACATTCATTATCCACCTCATGTCGCCTCATGTATACATTCATTATCCACCTCATGTCGCCCCATGTATACATTCATTTCCCACCTCATGTCGCCCCATGTATACATTCATTTCCCACCTCATGTCGCCCCATGTATACATTCATTTCCAACCTCATGTCGCCCCATGTATACATTCATTATCCACCTCATGTCGCCCCATGTATACATTTATGTCCCACCTCATGTCGCCCCATGTATACATTCATTTCCCACCTCATGTCGCCCCATGTATACATTCATTATCCAACTAGCCGGATGACTTTCCCACCTCATGTCGCCCCATGTATACATTCATTATCCAACTAACCGGATGACTTTCCCACCTCATGTCGCCCCATGTATACATTCATTATCCAACCAGCCGGATGACTTTCCCACCTCATGTCGCCCCATGTATACATCCATTTCCCACCTTATGTCGTCCCATGTATACATTATTATCCAACTAGCCGGATGCCCATATAACTTTCAAAGTCTAACCATGTGTTTCTGTTTAATCACAACTCTGGCCTTAACTTCCCATCAAATATTTCGTAAAGTGATTCGACATTTTTATAAAAAAAAAATTAAGTCATACCTTTCTTATCGACAACGATTGTTGCCTGACCTTGTCAAGGTTTGTGCTATTTGGTTTATATATATATATGGAGATTATAATCATATATGGACCATGTCTAGATATGTAAAAAAAATACCAGTTTTCAAATTGGATATAAATGAATTACCTTAACCGATTGATTAAAACAAAGAATTCAGCGAATTCATATCTCCCCGCTCAAAGGGGTCATGGACATTGCCCGTACGCTTGTATATATGAAAACTTGAACAGTGCATTGGAATACAAACTACCAAGCAAATGATGTTGGGGGTAACCCAATTAACATTGAATTTTGGTGTAACTTCCTGTAAGTATGTCATCACAGGAAAATTAATTATGGAAGGTGTTGCTACTCAATAGTTATAGGCTGAAATGCAAAGTTGCATAGGATGTAATTTTATCAAAAAGATCAAAGGACCATAACTCAGTAAGAAATCATTAAATCGGAACGCCAATACCACATGCACATGTTCGTACCATGCTATACAGCATTTGAATCGAGTTAAAACTGTGTAAATCGTTGCGTCCGCAAAGTTATTGGTTCAAAGTGACGGACGCACAGAAGGACGGACGGACGAACGGGTGGCAATATCCCTCAATTTTCTAATTTAAGTGTGAAACACTTCAAGAAAGGTAAGGGTTAGTTGAAGTTGAAGATGAAAACGAATATGGAATAACTTGAAACCCGACTCATGCCAGCAGACCTTCGGACACTTGCTCAGTGATATATACCCAAAGTGTATACGAGTTACACGTTTCGTGCATTATCAGCTGTAACCCGACCTTTTATCAGATAATACCTATTTTAATCTAGGGAAAAGAAAGGTCACGCATATTTCTCCTCGAAATGATGAACATTTGAAGATAAAAAACAGATTTTACTGGAAACTAATTAAGATTAAAGACCTACCTGCATTAATCAGGTTCACCCTTACTAACCTTTGTTTTTACATGCGCTGTTGAAATATGTATTTATATCAAATGTTCTTAAATTGTATTTTACGTCAGTAAAGTGCATAGGTATAGTACATTTTATTTATATAAACCATATACATGTACGTACTTCCGCTTCAAAATTAATGTTAGATGACATTGTTCAATGCGGCATCGTTACTATATAAAACTACTTCTCGATATGACAATAATAATAATATTAATAATAGTAATAATAATAATAATGATGATGATTATGATGATGATGATGATGATGATGATGATGATGATGATGATGATGATGATGATGATGATGATGATGGTGATGACGATGACGATGACGATGACGATGATGACGATAACGATAACGATAATAATAATAATGATAATAATAATAACAATAATAATAATAATAATGAAAATAATAATAATATTGACGATAATAACAATAACAACTATAATAATAATAAATACCTCTTTTACTACTACTACTACTACTACTACTACTACTACTACTACTACTACTACTTCTACTACTACTACCACTAAACTACTTCTACTAATACTACTACTACTACTACTACTACTACTACTACTACTACTAATACTACTACTACTACTACTACTACTATTACTACTTCTACTACTACTACCACTTCTACTACTACTACCACTAAACTACTTCTACTAATACTACTACTACTACTACTACTACTACTACTAATACTACTACTACTACTACGACTACTATTACTACTTCTACTACTGCTACTACTACTACTACTACTACTACTACTACTACTACTACTACTACTTTTACTACTACTACTACTAAACTACTTCTACTAATAATAATACTACTTATAATAATTAAGCGGCATATGCGTGTTCAATAATTGTGAGGAAGAATTCAATAACTTGCAGAAACCCATGATGATTTGTCTTGTCCTGTTTTCCGGATGGCGGAACCCATGATGATGTGTCTGGTACCTGTTTTCCGGCTGGCGGAACCCATGATGATGTGTCTGGTACCTGTTTTCCGGCTGGTGGAACCCAAGATGATGTATCTGGTACCTGTTTTCTGGCTGGCGGAACCCAAGACGACGTGTCTGGGACATGTTTTCCGGCAGGCGGAACCCAAGATGATGTGTCTGGTACCTGTTTTCCGGCTGGCCGAACCCAAGATGATGTGTCTGGTACCTGTTTCTGGCTGACGGGAACCCATGATGATGTGTCTGGTACCTGTTTTCCAGCTGGCAGAACCCATGATGATGTGTCGGGTACCTGTTTTCTGGCTGGCTGAACCCATGATGATGTGTCTGGTACCTGTTTTCCGGCAGACGGAACCCAAGATGATGTGTCTGGTACCTGTTTTCCGGCTGGCGGAACCCATGATGATGTGTCTGGTACCTGTTTTCCGGCTGGCTGAACCCATGATGATGTGTCTGGTACCTGTTTTCCGGCTGGCGGAACCCGTGCTGATGTGTCTGGTACCTGTTTTCCGGCTGGTAGAACCCAAGTTTATTTGTGTGGTACCTGTTTTCTGGCTGACGGAACCCAAGAGGGTGTGTCTGGGATCTGTTTTCCGGCAGGCGGAACCCAAGATGATGTGTCTGGTGCCTGTTTTCCGGCTGGCCGAACCCAAGATGATGTATCTGGTACCTGTTTCTGGCTGACGGGAACTCATGATGATGTGTCTGGTACCTGTTTCTGGCTGGCCGGAACCCATGATGATGTGTCTGGTACCTGTTTTCTGGCTGACGGGATCCCATGATGATATGTCTGATACCTGTTTTCAGGCTGGCGGAACTCAAGACGATGTGTCTAGGATCTGTTTTCCGGCTGGTGGAACCCATGATGATGTGTCTGGTACCTGTTTTCCAGCTGGCAGAACCCATGATGATGTGTCGGGTACCTGTTTTCTGGCTGGCTGAACCCATGATGATGTGTCTGGTACCTGTTTTCCGGCAGACGGAACCCAAGATGATGTGTCTGGTACCTGTTTTCCGGCTGGCGGAATCCATGATGATGTGTCTGGTACCTGTTTTCCGGCTGGCTGAACCCATGATGATGTGTCTGGTACCTGTTTTCCGGCTGGCGGAACCCATGCTGATGTGTCTGGTACCTGTTTTCCGGCTGGTAGAACCCAAGTTTATTTGTGTGGTACCTGTTTTCTGGCTGACGGAACCCAAGAGGGTGTGTCTGGGATCTGTTTTCCGGCAGGCGGAACCCAAGATGATGTGTCTGTTGCCTGTTTTCCGGCTGGCCGAACCCAAGATGATGTATCTGGTACCTGTTTCTGGCTGACGGGAACTCATGATGATGTGTCTGGTACCTGTTTCTGGCTGGCCGGAACCCATGATGATGTGTCTGGTACCTGTTTTCTGGCTGACGGGATCCCATGATGATATGTCTGATACCTGTTTTCAGGCTGGCGGAACTCAAGACGATGTGTCTAGGATCTGTTTTCCGGCTGGTGGAACCCATGATGATGTGTCTGGTACCTGTTTTCCGGCTGGCGGAACCCAAGACGATGTGTCTGGTGCCTGTTTGCCGGCTGGCGGAACCCATGATGATGTGTCTGGGACATGTTTTCTGGCTGGCGGGGAACCCAAGATGATGTGTCTGGTACCTGTTTTCCGGCTGGAGGAACCCAAGAGGATGTGTCTAGTACCTGTTTTCCGGCTGGCGGAAACCCAGGAACTATGGTATCTGGTCGTCCTTAATACACTAAAATACTGAAATACTGACTTTTAAAGTATAAAATCTGTACATCCCCCGTTATGCATGTCTCTTCTCGGCTGTACCTTCAAGCTCAACCATCACCCTAAAAATAGCTGCTTGTACAAATATGTAACAGAATATGGGTTGAAAATTGCGTTTATCCAGATATACATAGATATTTAGTGCGTAACTCTCCAACGGTGGAGGCTGAGAATGTTGAAGTTAGACTGAGTTTGATGCTGATTGTCGAGAGTTAAAATGCAAATATCAAACTAAATAGAAAGTGCATGACGTTGTGTTTATATCTTGCATGCTGATGCTGACAGTAAATAACAGCAGTTTTGACAGTTCAAATTACAGTTGACAGTATACAACAGCAGTTTTGACAGTTCATATTACAGTTGACAGTATACAACAGCAGTTTTGACAGTTTAAGTTTCTGTTGACTGTAAATAACAGCAGTTTTGACAGTTTGACAGTTCAAGTTTCAGTTGAAAGTAAACAACAGCAGTTTTGACAGTTTAAGTTAAAGTTGACTATAATTAACAGCAGTTTTGACAGTTTAAGTTTCTGTTGACTGTAAATTACAGTAGTTTTGACTTTTAGAGTTTCAGTTGACCGTCAATAACAGCAGTTTTGACAGTTCAAATTACAGTTGACAGTATACAACAGCAGTTTTGACAGTTTAAGTTTCTGTTGACTGTAAATAACAGCAGTTTTGACAGTTCAAATTACAGTTGACAGTATACAACAGCAGTTTTGACAGTTCAAATTACAGTTGACAGTATACAACAGCAGTTTTGACAGTTTGACAGTTCAAGTTTCAGTTGACAGTAAACAACAGCAGTTTTGACAGTTTAAGTTTAAGTTGACTGTAAATAACAGCAATTTTGACAGTTTAAGTTTCTGTTGACTGTAAATAACAGTAGTTTTGACTTTTAAAGTTTCAGTTGACCGTAAATAACAGTAGTTTTAACAGTTCAAGTTTCAGTTGACAGTACACAACAGCAGTTTTGACAGTTTAAGTTTCAGCTGACAGTAACTTAAATACCAGTAATTTTGACAGTTTAAATCTAAGTTGACTGTAAATAACAGCAGTTTTGACAATTTAAGATTTATCTGCCATTAAATTACAGCAGATTTGACAGTTAATCTTGAACTGACAGTAAATAACAGCAGTTTTGACAGTTTAAGTTTCAGTTGACAGTAAATTACAACAATTTTGACAGTTCCATTTTCAGTTGACAGTATACAACAGCAGTTTTGACAGTTTAAGTTTGACTTGACAGTAAATACCAGTGATTTTGACAGTTTAAGTTTTAGTTGACTGTAAATAACAGCAGTTTTGACAATTTAAGTTTTATCTGCCATTAAATTACAGCAGGTTTACCAGTTTAAGCTTGAACTGACTGTAAATAACAGATTTTTGACAGTGTATGTTTCAGATAGTAGGCAAATGGCGATGACTCTTAACCTTGCTTTTTGTGATCTGAAATAAGCACTCGACTTTTACTTCTCTTTCACATAAACACTATTCATACATTTATGTTTTCCGATCACCTTGTTTACAAATTCTACACCGAGTCATTTTATAAACTTCAAATATCCCAGTTTACATTTATCGAAGACCCATCGACAACAAAGCATGGGGTTTACAATCTGTATTAATGTGAAGAATTTTGGAGGATTAATGATAATTTTAAATCACCCACTCGAGTCCTTTGACGGTGAAGCCCTTGAGGTATCTCATTCCAAAAGAAGCTAATGAAAGAGAGTACTCGAACTGTCGCCAAATGAACGCAAGTACAGAAATTCACTGGCCACGCGGAAAATGTCTTTCATTGGATTTTCAATGGCGGAAGTCACGTGGAAAATTCCAGATTGGTTCTCTATTGCAATATCGCCGGGTTCTCAATACCACATCATCCTTTGGTTGGAAAACAATCAGTCTGCTGCAGCTTTTGATAAAGGATCGAAAGATGTGTGACTGATTTGCATGATGCTAGTTACTAATTTCAATATAAGGATTAATTTTGACTTTCGACACTTGAACGCCAAAAATAGAAAGTAAAAGTATAAGACGAATTGTCGTCTGACCGATGTATCTGCGACACATAAACTAATGATATGGTCCTTCCATTTTAAATTAAAGACAGACGCGAAAAGTCATTGTTGTGTTTCTTCCATATCAAATGGTTAATGTTTTAACTGTTACAATTTACCGCAGTAATTAAAGTGCACCACCAGTGTTATAGCTATTATCTACACACTGTTTCATGTCATCTAAGTAAGGCTAAGTTATATAACTTTTAATATAGAATATTCATTTTAATATGTAGCTACAAAACTATTCGACATGGAATTTTAAACTAAATAGTCATGTAACGTTTCTTAGCCGCTGAGGGAAAACACTTCACTTAATAAGCTGACAACGAGTTGCTAACATAGTGTCGAAGTTAAAGTCTCACGTCATATATGATTCCTTTTCATGACGATGGCCACAAGACAATGAAAATCACATTTAAATAATGTTTTTGTATTCAAAACCTTCATTGAAGTAAGATCTACAATCATACATGGAACAAAATATACAATGACATGATTTTTTAATTCCATGATTCTGTGATACCAAAACAAACAGTGATAGTAAAAACATCACTACAATGATATAATGTCCTAAGAAAAAGAAGAAAAAAAATATTTCTTTATCTTTTGTAGGTTCGGAGTACTCAAGAGCAATAACAATGCAGTGAATTCTAAAATAACTGGAACTGTTACACGAACTTAGTAACATGAGATTGTGCCTTTGTCGTTATTTGATGGTAGCAGACGATGCTGCCGAAAGCAAAGTAAAACTTATCTAATTTAAGAAGAAGTGGACGACAACAACAACAGATGGCCATGATCTGGCTCTCTTAGGCGCTTTCGTGCAATGCATTTCCCTAATTACGATATAGCCTATAAGCGTCTTGGAGACTTCCAGACGAGTTACGGTCAAGCGGAAGCACATTGCAAATGGCGACACTAATCTGTAACGATTGGTGAGTAATTGTAAGAGCAATAAGACGGGTTATCATCAATGGCTTTTCATCATTTTCGGGTAATCAACCGACCAAATCATATTTTAGAAGATTTGTTAATATTGTGTGGGAAACAGAGGCGATGGTGTCTAATGAAACGTTAAGTAACGTCAAATAGCGCTTAAACAATCCATCACACGTCACGTTGTGATCGTAAATTGGGAAATAGTTGTAAAGAGTCTTATCTGGCGGTCAACTGATACTTGTTTCCATTGTATAAGGACTTCAAAATTCTTTTTAAAAAATCACTTAAATAGCCATGATTGTGGTCAAACTGTCCCAATGACACGTAATATTAACACTATCTAGTTTTACAAATATAATCGATAAATGTTATATCGGACAACGTGGATGTATATTATCGGTTAAATTTTATTTGATTTTATTTGTTTTAATTCATTAAAAAAACACCGCATTTCTAGTAATTGTCAGATTTTATCAAACAATTATGCTGACCAAAACAAGACCGCGGCGTGGTCTAGTGGTAGAGCGTCCGCCTCGCATGTGGAAGGTCGTGGGTTCGATCCCCGGCCGGATCATACCAAAGACTTTAAAAATGGTACTAGAAGCTTCCTCGCTTGACGCTCAGCAATTAGAGGAGAGTTCAAGGTCTGGTCGACCAGGTGTCAGTATAATGTGACTGGGTGGGGTATCATACCATGTGTCTGCGGCATGATACGCCAGTGTGACAGCGCTCAGAATACTGTCTCAAGTAGACACCGTCGCGATGTGACTGAACAAGTGTTGAAAGCGACGCTAAACACCATACAACAACAACAACAACAACAACTGACCAGAACCACCGTTCGTCTACACGTAACTGGCAGACTTTCTCACACAATGATGCTGTGACAGCACCTTATGTGGCGATCAGAACCTTTCGTTTCATCATCTCTTCTTCTTACAAATGCATACTTCATATAGATACATGTATAAGTGTTGTTTTATCTCTCTCGGTTTCCCATATGGGTGGTGCCCCCAGAAGAGTGTTACTCTTTCTAGGTTAGTAGGGATAGTGCAGGATACAGATAGAAACGCATCGTAAGTTTCTGCCGGTTCTTTAGCGTACTCGGTGTATAGCAAAATTACACGGGCTCTCGATTAAAAGTCTCATCCGAACGGTTGTTATTATTTTTAGTTGGTCAGCCCCGGGTATCGAACCCGCAACCCCGAGACTCGTGTTGTACCGACTGAGCTTAAGGGGCAAACCAGTTTGTACGTTTATTTACACACTCTTTATAAATGTGCCGAATAAGTCCGAAATGTACACTTTGTTATCGTCATATTACTTTTTTGTTTCCGGTCGACATGGTACTTGATTAAATTTATGAATAAACAACTTACAAAAACATAAATGGAAGATGCAAGGCTCACTCTCTATATACAAAAGAAAACAAAACATTTACAAACATATTTGAAAGAAAGATCAACTGCTGAATGTTCTAGAACCTTGATACATGCCGAACTGCAGAAGTTTCAGCAAATGATCCATGCATGACAGTGGTCCTATCAGACTTACAATCACTAATTTGAAACTCTGGAACCACCACACACGGAATGATAATTTAACAACGGTAATGAACATGGCAAAATGATAAAATGGACATGACACCCATTTGA
The DNA here is from genome assembly GCA_029582155.1 of Panopea generosa. Lineage (NCBI taxonomy): Eukaryota > Metazoa > Mollusca > Bivalvia > Adapedonta > Hiatellidae > Panopea > Panopea generosa. The sequence continues at coordinate 90,815,835 of CM055896.1, forward strand.
AGGATTGCTCAACCTCAGCAGAGATAGACAGTGGTCCTATTATTACCCAAAAGCCACACGGATTCAATCATTATTATAAAACATGTAGTCATTAACTCTATGCAAAACCTGAGTTCAGTACCTGTATGACACGTGAAGGTGACAACTCTACTCCCATTGAGGGTGACTGTACAGATATGCTATCTCCGCATCTAATGTTTGTTTTATCCATCTTTAACCTTCCGATACTAGGTAAGAGCCATTGTTGGTGGTATATATCCAGGCAGATGTCTATTGTTGCCCGAAATTAAACACAAACATAACACTACAGTTGCCCTCCGGCTGTTGGTTTAATATGTATTATATATAGGTGGGTGGGGTAATCTGATGCAAAGCATGTACTTTTCAAACCACCGACCCGACAGCTGTTTACTTAACCTGTCGATATTTGGCAGATAAGAAAAATAAGAAAATTAAAAGCGAATATGGAGATTTTAAACTGTCTCAATATTATGGATGTTTTCTCAGCTTAAAGAATGCGTTACATCCAATACCACGTGTATGTATGATTTTAATCAAAATGTTGGCAATTTATTGTCTGCAGCACTTCAGGGTTGTAGATGTCAATATGTCAAGTATTTATTTTACGTGAAATCAAAAACAAAATTTCGCTTTATTGAACAAACCAAAAAAAAAAGTACTGAATAGAAAAGAACAGACAGTTTGAATATTGGCATTCAACTTAGATGAAATTAAAATGCAGATGAAAATCACCGTCAATCGGAACATCGTTCGGATAGTTCCGAAAAGGCGGAAATGGCCGAGTAATGTTCTGATTGTAAATACATGAAACCACAGTAGGAAGTAGTAACAAACGAACGTTTTGGTGGAGGTCGGGACTCTGTTAGTTGCTTCAGGAAACACGATGCTTTCCCTAGTAAACAGCTGCATGTCTAACATTGTAATGGAACGGTTCCGAGATAGATGAACATATCAGTTAATATGTGTAGTAGACAACGCTTTATCTCTCCTATTATATATGCAGATTATCGAAATAAATGTTTCATGTAAGCAATTTACTGAAACCATGATTGTGTTAAATAGTTATCAAAGCAGGACGGCATTCTTCCTTCCTTCTTCTTCTTCATCATCTTATTTATTTATTTTTCTTCCTCTTCTATTGTTGTTCTTCTTCCTCTTTTTCTCTTTTTGATCCTCCTCTTCTTCTTATTTCAATTATCATCATTATTATTATTATTATTATTTTTATTATTATTATTATTATTATTATTCGTTTTGTTCTTTGTCGTCTTCATCTTCTTCTTCTCTCATTCTCCTCCATCTCATCCCGGCCCTCTTCTTCAACAACAACAACAACGTAAACGTTCAGCAATCAGTAAAAACTTGATAAATAGGGTATCCCTATATATAAGTGAGTTTTTCAAATAGTTTAAACGTGAATGAACAATAACAAACATACCGTACACAATATCACTCAAAATCGATATAAATCAATTATGAACAAGAATTGGCTAGATGAATTCTTTATTAGAAATCTGAGACACTAGTTCCATGTCTTTATTAAGGTTTCTTCCCCGATAGCTTAATTCTGCATATTATTCCCCCGTGCCCCGGGCTATATTGCATTACAAATGTGTCGTGGTTCTGGCGTTTTTATTTTCAAAGTGAGTGCTCCTTGATCAATTCTGTCGTTTCTTCAATCCAATTGATAATTATTAGTTTTAGCTATTGACAGGAATAACGTCCATCTTTGGGGGGCTTTTGTTTTAATACAAGTACCCCACGGACATTCGTCTTTCACTAAGAAAGAGCTGAGTCACTCGACCAAGCAGATGCTTTTGTTTCATTATGTAAACTTTGACATGCATATCAAATGTTGTTATTTTATTGTTGCAGGGTTTTTTTTGGCGTTTGTCATCTTATATATTTTTATTATGAGTATTAATATAGAATGTGTTTTATATTGCTGACGTTGCCGCCGCTGCTGCTGCTGCTGCTGCTGCTGCTTGTTTGCTTGCTGCTGTTTGTTGGTGTTATAATTGTTGTTGTATTTCTACTTCTTTTTTGTCTCCTTCTTTTTGCTGCTACTGTTCCTGTTTCCGTTGATGCTTTGAGGGGATAATGATAATTTCAATTTATGAACGGAGAGGATATGTTAACGTAACCGTGTATTATTCGACAATTGCATATTCAATAAGGCACTACTCTGCTTGACTTCCATCTATTTTATACATTGTCCTATATTTTTATTCACATTTATTATCAATTTTGAATATTTGATTAAATGAGCATGGATAAGATGGTAATGATGTATATTAACGTGAGTCTGTTAAGTACACAGGGATGACTTCATTATAATAAAACAGACAATACCAGCAGTTGAAAGCTAGTTTGATATTCGTTTTATCTATTCTTTCATTTTATTGCAATCCTTAGCTAATCTTAGAAAACAATATTCGTGTAATTTGCCAACACGGACGTATGAATATTGATCGCATGTCAATTAAAGGACCACATTGAATATCATAATATGTTTCACCGTCCGAGTTTAAACTAAACAAAATCGCTTATAGTTTCTTATCTTGTTGTGAGACTATGCAAATGATAATGTATACCACACTTTGTACCAGATAAGTATGCCATTAAGTACGTACCGTCGGACTCCATGGTCGATTGCATTATGTTACGTTCCATTCAAATGTGATAACGGAATCAATCAAACGAGATTTCCGAGCCATTTTCAACATATGACAGGTTATATTTGACATACCCAAATTAATTGATGGTGGACGAACGAATCTCAGTAGACCCACTGTTCTTTCGCAAGTAACTTGTAAACTTTTTCTACTAAAGTTTTTGGACCGAGCTAGGCTCATACCCACGACTTCAGCGGTGAGAGGCGAGCGGTTATTAGACGATAGCACAGTAGACAACTCAGCCGCAGAGGACCATTCATTTCATAGAACGCCATGAAATAAATCCGACATATTATTCAAACTCAAAATTATTTAAAACTCATTTCATAAAATGTTGTAGTGAGACTGGAATGGGGAGGACTCGTGTGAGATCCGTAAACCATAAAACTATTTCTGTTTCAATACTCAGCACTAGATTCGCCGCAACCCCTCCTTAACCACCACCCACCCACCGTTAATCGAGAAAATCACACTACAATTGAGCGGCTTATAGATGTGTACCCTTCAAGGTTCTGCTAAGAAAGTGCGAACAAACTTAACTCAAAATCTATATATATATGATCGTACGAACCGCTAAGATCCTAGGTTCGAGTCCCACTCGCTCCACAATATCTATGTGAGAAAGTTTGTCAGTTATTCATATCATAAGCGTAAATAACATATCGTTTGCAACTTTTCTTAAATATGTATGCATCAAATATGACATTTTTTTCATTTAGAAGATTTTTATAAGTATTGTTATCAATAATATCACCAAATGTTTGTTCTCTTAAATGCATGTACAGTTCATAGTATAATAAAACGTGTATTTCATCCTCAACAGACTGCATTTCGCCGAACCTTCAGTCTTTGCTCCGGTTTTTCTCCGACGTATCTGTCCGGGAGAATTGACTCAGTTTTGATCTTCCACATTTTTAATGCTATGATAATGTAATCTCCACACTTAAAATCAGTACATATATAACCCGAAATGTGCTGAAAATGGCGTTAAATCCCATTCAAAAAATAATAAATAAAATATATTAATATACAATATTCCCCACCATTGCTGTTTTGTATCAGCCCTAAAAATCAAATTAAGATGAGGACTCGGTTAATAATTCTGTAAATACAGACACTTCTCTAATAAGGTATATAAACGTTTTCACATTATAGGCGTCCATTTGTGGTGAGCATGATTTATGAATCATTTAGTAACATTACACGTTTTATTTCTTTTTGATAATCTAATGTCAAATAAATCACCGGCAGCATTGGAGAAAACTCTAGCTCAGTTATTAAATTTAAAAAAGATGGTCAAATAGATTTCTTATTTTAATAACTTGCTTTTGAAGTTGAAACATATGATTATAAAGAAGAGACTAGTTTATCGTTTATGTATCTCCCTATGCTGACTTTGTGTTTGTTATTGACAATTTTATGTCATATAAAAAATAAAATATAACATTTATAAATTATTTGAATAAGTTTATCATGGAGAATACGCTGTCTTGTTAACTTTATCACGTTTTGCTAAAAAAATTCTTGTGTAAGCCTACCTTACTATTCAAATGTATCTATGGGGGCTACAACATAATTGTCCGGAAGTATTTACCTGTCACTCATTAATCTTCGCCAATTTGTTCGGGCGTTCATCTTCGTGCAGCTATTCATGAATTGGATATGATGCCGATGTTAGTATCTATTGGTATCAGTTTATCAACAGTAATATCACTATTGGTATCCGTTTATCAACAGTAATATCACTATTTGTATCGGTGGTTTATCAACAGTTATATCACTATTGGTATCAGTTTATCAACAGTAATATCACTATTGGTATCGGTTTATCAACAGTAATATCACTATTGGTATCGGTTTATCAACAGTAATATCACTTTTGGTATCGGTTTATCAACAGTAATATCACTATTGGTATCGGTGGTTTATCAACAGTAATATCACTATTGGTATCGGTTTATCAACAGTAATATCACTATTTGTATCGGTGGTTTATCAACAGTTATATCACTATTGGTATCAGTTTATCAACAGTAATATCACTTTTGGTATTGGTTTATCAACAGTAATATCACTATTGGTATCGGTTTATCAACAGTAATATCACTTTTGGTATCGGTTTATCAACAGTAATATCACTATTTGTATCTGTGGTTTATCAACAGTAATATCACTATTGGTATCGGTTTATCAACAGTAATATCACTATTGAAATCGATGGTTTATCAACAGATATATCACTTTTGGTATCGGTTTAACAACAGTTATATCACAATTGGTATCTGTTTATCTACTGTAATATCACTACTTTTGTTCGGACAGCAAAAATTAATTTGCGGATATACGCGGAATATATGTATCAGGTAAATACTTACGGACATAATTGATAATAACAATTAAAAGGCACAACAATACCAATAAGTATATTAATGTTTATTTAACCAAGGCTCGTTTGATTAAATATATGATAATAGCATAAAAATACATCTGACAACACGTGACAAAATGGATTTTCGATTAACTGGTTCTTAGACTATTGGTTGATCGAGATGTTGCGAATGTGTATTCAGTAGAAACGCTCGTTTTAAATCGTATATTGGTCAGCGATCACGTGGACACATATTTTACAGTGCATTGTTTTGTTTCCCGTTTGGTTTCCTCGACTTTAAATATCTAACTAGATTAAATATACAACTGTATATTTTAAATGAAATACAGTCATTTAACCTTAGCAAGCGCATTGACTCGGTCCTCAATCATTCCCGTACCGAATACAGAGCTGAACATGGCAGATAGTGTATTAGAGACGGCATCATCTCTTGGATTCACCAAACAGCTTAAGGAAAAACAAACTGAGTTGTTTTATGGTGGAATTCTCGACCTGTTATTGAAAATGTTTGATTTAAAAGAGTCCCAACGAAACAAAAATGTTTAAAACTTCATGCTTTGGAACAAAGACCAGTGCGTAAACGCCACCTTGAGCTATGGCAGTGTTGATGTGATATTTAACGGGACCGGAATATCAAGGTGTCTTTTCTTCTTGTTTTAATTTAAATATTACTTTATCTATACATCTTAAATAGTGTATCATATTTTCAGTTTTGAATGAAAATAAGGCAACGGAAAAACTGTAGAATGAAACATAATTGTAAAATAAATTAACCCATTTTTTTCATAAATAGTTTGGATAGAGGCAGTAGTGGACAATGCTTAATCCTATCTGTTTAACATATCTTAATTCATGCAAATTAAGGCTGGGTTTATCAGTATTAACATTATCAACGTCAGTAAATCTCGGCAAATATGACAGGCAGACAATTAGGCACTGTTTCCGTTGAATATTCAAATTTTGGAACTGGAGAAATTGTATTAACTCCTTCCGAAGTATAAATGTTAACTAGCAGCAGCGTCTGTGGTCAGTTGAGAGGTTTCATCGCAAAATTATGATCGGATCCTTAGATTGTTTGTAATTGAAAACATGGCATTGGTGAAGCATGGTTCTGGCAATGCGATGCGCATAAATATCTCATAAAATATCTTCCTTGCCAATTAACTCAAATATTCACTATTAACACGTGGTATGGACGGAGTGTCCGTGCTAATGACCAATAAATGTCACAGAGCATTGGTTGAGATTAGATGGTTATATATAACACAACGAACTTGGCTTATCTACGTTACGTATCTCTATATAACAACAAAGACAGTATTTTTTCTGTAAAAATAAAAGCGTGTCATACATTTCGTTTCTTTTAAATGGCTATTCAAAACATGGTAGGAACAAATTAATCACGTAAACAAAAAGTTCTGAATAAATAAAAAAAACACCTATATTTCAACTTCTCGTACCTCTATCATAATTATGTAGGCCCGCCGTATCCAACGTACCTAAAAGTGCCGAGCCATGAAGACGACGTCGAAGCTAAGTGAAAATGAAGTAGAAGACTATTTATGCCGAAAATGTTTATTAGATTATTATCATCATTATCATTATTATCATTATCATTTATCATTTATCATTTATCATTTATCATTTATCATCATTTATCATTTATCATTTATCATTTATCGTTTATCATTATCATTATCAAAATTGCAAGTATAATATCTTCGTTAATCTCTTCTTGTGAAAAATTTTGGTATCTGTAACAGAATGGGTTCTATTTACCTTAGAAACGTTATCAACGAATACATAAATTCAACAGTTGCGTGAAGTTGGCTATGAGATCGGCAATCGGAGATCAACATTCAATACAGATCCAGGTCTGAGATCGTAGATCAACATTCAAAAAAAAAGTCAAAATTTGAATAACGACCCAGGTCTGCAATCGTAGATCGACATTCAAAATAAAATCTAAAATACGGACAGAAATTGAATACAGACCCAGGTCTGAGATCGTAGATCAACATTCAAAATAAAAGTCGGAATTTGAATACAGACCCAGGTCTGAGATCGTAGATCAGCATTCAAAATAAAAGTTAAAAGACGGACAGAACTTGAATACAGACCCAGGTCTGAGATCGTAGATCAACATTCAAAATAAAAGTCGGAATTTGAATACCGACCCAGGTCTGCAATCGTAGATCGACATTCAAAATAAAATTTAAAATACGGACAAAATTTGAATGCAGATCCAGGTCTGACATCGTAGATCAACATTCAAAATAAAAGTTAAAAGGCGGACAGAACTTGAATACAGACCCAGGTCTGAGATCGTAGATCAACATTCAAAATAAATGTCGGAATTTGAATACTGACCCAGGTCTGAGATCGTAGATCAACATTCAAAATAAAAGTCGGAATTTGAATACAGACCCAGATCTGCAATCGTAGATCAACATTCAAAATAAAATTAAAAATACGGACAAAATTTGAATGCAGATGCAGGTCTGACATCGTAGATCAACATTCAAAATAAAAGTCGGAATTTGAATACCGACCCAGGTCTGCAATCGTAGATCGACATTCAAAATAAAATTAAAAATACGGACAAAATTTGAATGCAGACCCAGGTCTGATATCGTAGATCAACATTCAAAATAAAAGTCGGAATTTGAATACAGACCCAGATCTGCAATCGTAGATCAACATTCAAAATAAAATTAAAAATACGGACAAAATTTGAATGCAGATCCAGGTCTGACATCGTAGATCAACATTCAAAATAAAAGTCGGAATTTGAATAACGACCCAGATCTGCAATCGTAGATCAACATTCAAAATAAAATTAAAAATACGGACAAAATTTGAATGCAGATGCAGGTCTGACATCGTAGATCAACATTCAAAATAAAAGTTAAAAGACGGACAAAACTTGAATACAGACCCAGGTCTGCAATCGTAGATCGACATTCAAAATAAAAGTTAAAAGACGGAGTTAACTTGAATGCAGATCCAGGTCTGTGATCGTAGATCAACATTCAAAATAAAAGTCGAAATTTGAATACCGACCCAGGTCTGCAATCGTAGATCGACATTCAAAATAAAATTAAAAATACGGACAAAATTTGAATGCAGATCCAGGTCTGAGATCGTAGATCGACATTCAAAATAAAATCTAAAATACGGACAAAACTTGAATACAGACCCAGGTCTGAGATCGTAGATCAACATTCAAAATAAAAGTCGGAATTTGAATACCGACCCAGATCTGCAATCGTAGATCAACATTCAAAATAAAATTAAAAATACGGACAACATTTGAATGCAGATCCAGGTCTGACATCGTAGATCAACATTCAAAATAAAAGTTAAAAGACGGACAAAACTTGAATACAGACCCAGGTCTGCAATCGTAGATCGAAATTCAAAATAAAAGAGAAAAGAAGGAGTTAACTTGAATGCAGATCCAGGTCTGAGATCGTAGATCAACATTCAAAATAAAAGTCGGAATTTGAATACCGACCCAGGTCTGCAATCGTAGATCAACATTCAAAATAAAATTAAAAATACGGACAAAATTTGAATGCAGATCCAGGTCTGACATCGTATATCAACATTCAAAATAAAAGTTAAAAGACGGACAGAACTTGAATACAGACCCAGGTCTGAGATCGTAGATCAACATTCAAAATAAAAGTCGGAATTTGAATACCGACCCAGGTCTGCAATCGTAGATCGACATTCAAAATAAAATTAAAAATACGCACAAAATTTGAATGCAGATCCAGGTCTGAGATCGTAGATCGACATTCAAAATAAAATCTAAAATACGGACAAAACTTGAATACAGACTCAGGTCTGCAATCGTAGATCGACATTCAAAATAAAAGAGAAAAGACGGAGTTAACTTGAATGCAGATCCAGGACTGACATCGTAGATCAACATTCAAAATAAAAGTTGAAAGACAGAAAGAACTTGAATACAGATCCAGGTCTGAGATCGTAGATCAACATTCAAAATAAAAGTCGGAATTTGAATACCGACCCAGGTCTGCAATCGTAGATCGACATTCAAAATAAAATTAAAAATACGGACAAAATTTGAATGCAGATCCAGGTCTGAGATCGTAGATCGACATTCAAAATAAAATCTAAAATACGGACAAAACTTGAATACAGACCCAGGTCTGCAATCGTAGATCGACATTCAAAATAAAAGAGAAAAGAAGGAGTTAACTTGAATGCAGATCCAGGTCTGACATCGTAGATCAACATTCAACATAAAAGTTAAAAGACGGACAGAAGTTGAATACAGACCCAGGTCTGAGATCGTAGATCAACATTCAAAATAAAAGTCGGAATTTGAATACCGACCCAGATCTGCAATCGTAGATCAACATTCAAAATAAAAGTCGGAATTTGAATACCGACCCAGGTCTGCAATCGTAGATCGACATTCAAAAATAAAATTAAAAATACGGACAAAATTTGAATGCAGCTCCAGGTCTGACATCGTAGATCAACATTCAAAATAAAAGTTAAAAGACGGACAGAACTTGAATACAGACCCAGGTCTGAGATCGTAGATCAACATTAAAAATAAAAGTCGGAATTTGAATACCGACCCAGGTCTGCAATCGTAGATCGACATTCAAAATAAAATTAAAAATACGCACAAAATTAGAATGCAGATCCAGGTCTGAGATCGTAGATCGACATTCAAAATAAAATCTAAAATACGGACAAAACTTGAATACAGACCCAGGTCTGCAATCGTAGATCGACATTCAAAATAAAAGAGAAAAGAAGGAGTTAACTTGAATGCAGATCCAGGTCTGACATCGTAGATCAACATTCAAAATAAAAGTTAAAAGACGGACAGAAGTTGAATACAGATCCAGGTCTGAGATCGTAGATCAACATTCAAAATAAAAGTCGGAATTTGAATACCGACCCAGATCTGCAATCGTAGATCAACATTCAAAATAAAATTAAAAATACGGACAAAATTTGAATGCAGATCCAGGTCTGACATCGTAGATCAACATTCAAAATAAAAGTTAAAAGACGGACAAAACTTGAATACAGACTCAGGTCTGCAATCGTAGATCGACATTCAAAATAAAAGTTAAAAGAGGGAGTTAACTTGAATGCAGATCCAGGTCTGAGATCGTAGATCAACATTCAAAATAAAAGTCGGAATTTGAATACCGACCCAGATCGACATTCAAAATAAAATTAAAAATACGGACAAAATTTGAATGCAGATCCAGGTCTGAGATCGTAGATCGACATTCAAAATAAAATCTAAAATACGGACAAAACTTGAATACAGACCCAGGTCTGCAATCGTAGATCGACATTCAAAATAAAACAGAAAAGACGGAGTGAACTTGAATGCAGATCCAGGTCTGACATCGTAGATCAACATTCAAAATAAAAGTTAAAAGACGGACAGAACTTGAATACAGACCCAGGTCTGAGATCGTAGATCAACATTCAAAATAAAAGTCGGAATTTGAATACCGACCCAGGTCTGCAATCGTAGATCGACATTCAAAATAAAATTAAAAATATGGACAAAATTTGAATGCAGATGCAGGTCTGACATCGTAGATCAACATTCAAAATAAAAGTCGGAATTTGAATACCGACCCAGGTCTGCAATCGTAGATCGACATTCAAAAATAAAATTAAAAATACGGACAAAATTTGAATGCAGATCCAGGTCTGACATCGTAGATCAACATTCAAAATAAAAGTTAAAAGGCGGACAGAACTTGAATACAGACCCAGGTCTGAGATCGTAGATCAACATTCAAAATAAAAGTCGGAATTTGAATACTGACCCAGGTCTGAGATCGTAGATCAACATTCAAAATAAAAGTCGGAATTTGAATACAGACCCAGATCTGCAATCGTAGATCAACATTCAAAATAAAATTAAAAATACGGACAAAATTTGAATGCAGATGCAGGTCTGACATCGTAGATCAACATTCAAAATAAAAGTCGGAATTTGAATACCGACCCAGGTCTGCAATCGTAGATCGACATTCAAAATAAAATTAAAAATACGGACAAAATTTGAATGCAGACCCAGGTCTGATATCGTAGATCAACATTCAAAATAAAAGTCGGAATTTGAATACAGACCCAGATCTGCAATCGTAGATCAACATTCAAAATAAAATTAAAAATACGGACAAAATTTGAATGCAGATCCAGGTCTGACATCGTAGATCAACATTCAAAATAAAAGTCGGAATTTGAATACCGACCCAGATGTGCAATCGTAGATCAACATTCAAAATAAAATTAAAAATACGGACAAAATTTGAATGCAGATCCAGGTCTGACATCGTAGATCAACATTCAAAATAAAAGTTAAAAGACGGAGTTAACTTGAATACAGACCCAGGTCTGCAATCGTAGATCGACATTCAAAATAAAAGTTAAAAGACGGAGTTAACTTGAATGCAGATCCAGGTCTGAGATCGTAGATCAACATTCAAAATAAAAGTCGGAATTTGAATACCGACCCAGGTCTGCAATCGTAGATCGACATTGAAAATAAAATTAAAAATACGGACAAAATTTGAATGCAGATCCAGGTCTGACATCGTAGATTAACATTCAAAATAAAAGTTAAAAGACGGACATAACTTGAATACAGACCCAGGTCTGAGATCGTAGATCAACATTCAAAATAAAAGTTAAAAGACGGACAAAACTTGAATACAGACCCAGGTCTGCAATCGTAGATCGACATTCAAAATAAAAAAATTGACTGTCTTGTATATGCCATTTTAACTGTTAAAGTACCTATCATTTGATATGACTTATCTCACGCTAGGTGAGAAAGAGTCACTATTAAAATGCAAACATAATCAATAAGTGGATTTATATTATTCAAGTTATTCAACAAATGAGTATACTATTGGCACACGATCACAGTCTACGGGCTAATTAATTTTATTAAAAAAATAACTTTTATTATTGTATTTGAGGTTATAACTTCCTTTTTGAACTTTATTCAACTTTAAATACTGATATACTTTCGTAATATCTTAATACTTGTGGGTTGCCATAACAGTACTATCGTTTAAAGAGAACTATAATAATATAATTTAAAATTTGTTAGCAAAAATGTCCCTTTTATTTTGTACGGTGTAGTTGACAGAGAGATCACAACGGCGATTGAGTGTAAGTGAATGTTTTTTTTGGGCATGTGTCGTATTGGCGTCAAATGTTCTGAAAAAGTAGAGGAATTATTTACCGGCCATTCAGCGTGATTTAAACATATTTATCGAATTTTACTAGCTTTTAAATCAGCAGAAATTATTTCCTTTCAATGATTTTAACTAACGTTCCTTGAAAATATGTACGTCATGCTTGCACAGGTCTTATATCTTATGTAACAACGAAACATTCTTAGAGTGAATATTGAACGTGCATTAAAAGTCTTATAGTTATGTAGAGATTTTTCTATTTGTTTGAAATGTACCACTTATATCTATTTGAGCAGTTTGTTACTCGCGTTCTGTCTTCTAGTATTCAAGTAAAATAACTCTTCAACACTGAGGGTAATCAAGATTAGGATTATGCTCAGTTACCGAAAGAAGAATATCTTAACTAACTTGAGTCTGCCATTTTACTTTATTCTATTATTACGCGGTTTTCATTTTATTATAACGTTAAACAACGTTCTTCTATTAATATTTTGTTCATGATATACAAGTATAATCTTTAAATCACCAATTTAAAGTTCTTAGGGGAGGAGTAAGGTAGCAAAAAAAAAAGAAACACGAAAATACACTGTTTTCTGTTATAGTTGTAATTCCAAAATCTTCAAACGATAATCTCAAATCTGAAATTTTTCTCGAATGTTGATCTCCAATTGTTTCATATCGATATGAACGTTTTGCGACGTTGATGTCAGATTTGAACTTATTTTTTGATGTTATTATTCGATCTGAAATTTTTTTAAATATGGATCTTCGATCGAAACTTCTATATCTGAAAGTCAATATTCGAACTGATCGTTGAAAATTCAGCTCCGACCACGACATTTTAAATTTGTTCTCCGTTCTGACCATTATAAATGACGCTTTTACGAATCGCAGACATGGAACTGTATTCAAATCCAACTTCTAACAATTACTGTGAATGCTGATGTACTATTGTAGAACTATGTATACAATATCACATGTCGAACTACTACATTAACATTTTAATATTGATTAAAGGTAAATGTTGATTTACGATCTCAAACCTGGCTTGTTTTTCTAATTACGACTTGTGTGTGTATGTGTGTGTGTGTGTGTGTGTGTGTGATGGTGATGGGTGTGTGTGTGTGTGTGTGGGGGGGGGGTTAATGTCAATCTACGATCTCAGTCCTGGGTCGTTATTCAAATTCCGACTTTTATTTTGAATGTTAATCTACGATCTCAGACCTGGGTCTGTATTCAACTTCTGTATGCCTTTTAACATTAATTTTGAATGTAGGTCTACGATCTCAGACCTGGGTCTGTATTCAAATTCCGACTTTTCTTTTGAATGTTGATCTATGATCTCAGACCTGACCCTGCATTCAAGTTTTGTACGTCTTTTCTCTTTAATTTTGAATGTTGATCTACGATCTCAGACCTGGGTCAGCATTCAAGTTAAATCCGTCTTTTAACTTTTATTTTGAATGTCGATCTACGATGTCAGACCTGGATCTGCATTCAAATTTTGTTCGTCTTTTCTCTTTCATTTTGAATGTTGATCTACGATCTCAGACCTGGGTCTGTATTCAAGTTCTGTCCGTCTTTTAACTTTTATTTTGAATGTTGATCTACGATGTCAGACCTGGATCTGCATTCAAATTTTGTCCGTATTTTTAATTTTATTTTGAATGTCGATCTACGATTGCAGACCTGGGTCTGTATTCAAGTTTTGTCGGTATTTTAGATTTTATTTTCAATGTCGATCTACGATGTCAGACCTGGATCTGCATTCAAATTTTGTCCGTATTTTTAATTTTATTTTGAATGTCGATCTACGATTGCAGACCTGGATCTGTATTCAAGTTTTGTCCGTCTTTTAACTTTTATTTTGAATGTTGATCTACGATCTCAGACCTGGGTCTGTATTCAAGTTTTGTCCGTATTTTAGATTTTATTTTGAATGTCGATCTACGATCTCAGACCTGGATCTGCATTCAAATTTTGTCCGTATTTTTAATTTTATTTTGAATGTCGATCTACGATTGCAAACCTGGGTCGGTATTCAAATTCCGACTTTTATTTTGAATGTTGATCTACGATCTCAGACCTGGGTCTGTATTCAAGTTCTGTCCGTCTTTTAACTTTTATTTTGAATGTTGATCTACGATCTCAGACCTGGATCTACATTCAAATTTTGTCCGTATTTTTAATTTTATATTTGAATGTCGATCTACGATTGCAGACCTGGGTCGGTATTCAAATTCCGACTTTTATTTTGAATGTTGATCTACGATCTCAGACCTGGATCTGCATTCAAGTTAACTCCCTCTTTTAACTTTTATTTTGAATGTCGATCTACGATTGCAGACCTGAGTCTGTATTCAAGTTTAGTCCGTCTTTTAACTTTTATTTTGAATGTTGATCTACGATGTCAGACCTGGATCTGCATTCAAATTTTGTCCGTATTTTTAATTTTATTTTGAATGTTGATCTACGATTGCAGATCTGGGTCGGTATTCAAATTCCGACTTTTATTTTGAATGTTGATCTACGATCTCAGACCTGGGTCTGTATTCAACTTCTGTCCGTCTTTTAACTTTTATTTTGAATGTTGATCTACGATGTCAGACCTGGATCAGCATTCAAGTTAACTCCTTCTTTTCTCTTTTATTTTGAATGTCGATCTACGATTGCAGACCTGGGTCTGTATTCAAGTTTTGTCCGTATTTTAGATTTTATTTTGAATGTCGATCTACGATCTCAGACCTGGATCTGCATTCAAATTTTGTGCGTATTTTTAATTTTATTTTCAATGTCGATCTACGATTGCAGACCTGGGTCGGTATTCAAATTCCGACTTTTATTTTTAATGTTGATCTACGATCTCAGACCTGGGTCTGTATTCAAGTTCTGTCCGTCTTTTAACTTTTATTTTGAATGTTGATCTACGATGTCAGACCTGGATCTGCATTCAAATTTTGTCCGTATTTTTAATTTTATTTTTGAATGTCGATCTACGATTGCAGACCTGGGTCGGTATTCAAATTCCGACTTTTATTTTGAATGTTGATCTACGATGTCAGACCTGCATCTGCATTCAAATTTTGTCCGTATTTTTAATTTTATTTTGAATGTTGATCTACGATTGCAGACCTGGGTCGGTATTCAAATTCCGACTTTTATTTTGAATGTTGATCTACGATCTCAGACCTGGGTCTGTATTCAAGTTTTGTCCGTCTTTAAACTTTTATTTTGAATGTTGATCTACGATGTCAGACCTGGATCTGCATTCAAATTTTGTCCGTATTTTTAATTTTATTTTGAATGTCGATCTACGATTGCAGACCTGGGTCTGCATTCAAATTTTGTCCGTATTTTTAATTTTATTTTGAATGTCGATCTACGATTGCAGACCTGGGTCGGTATTCAAATTCCGACTTTTATTTTGAATGTTGATCTACGATCTCAGACCTGGATCTGCATTCAAGTTAACTCCGTCTTTTAACTTTTATTTTGAATGTCGATCTACGATTGCAGACCTGGGTCTGTATTCAAGTTTTGTCCGTCTTTTAACTTTTATTTTGAATGTTGATCTACGATCTCAGACCTGGATCTGCATTCAAGTTAACTCCGTCTTTTAACTTTTATTTTGAATGTTGATCTACGATGTCAGACCTGGATCTGCATTCAAACTAACTACGTCTTTTAACCCTTATTTTGAATGTCGATCTACGATTGCAGACCTGGGTCTGTATTCAAGTTTTGTCCGTCTTTTAACTTTTATTTTGAATGTTGATCTACGATTGCAGATCTGGGTCGGTATTCAAATTCCGACTTTTATTTTGAATGTTGATCTACGATGTCAGACCTGGATCTGCATTCAAGTTAACTCCGTCTTTTAACTTTTATTTTGAATGTCGATCTACGATTGCAGACCTGGGTCTGCATTCAAATTTTGTCCGTATTTTTAATTTTATTTTGAATGTCGATCTACGATTGCAGACCTGGGTCGGTATTCAAATTTCGACTTTTATTTTGAATGTTGATATACGATCTCAGACCTGGATCTGCATTCAAGTTAACTCCGTCTTTTAACTTTTATTTTGAATGTCGATCTACGATTGCAGACCTGGGTCTGTATTCAAGTTTTGTCCGTCTTTTAACTTTTATTTTGAATGTTGATCTACGATGTCAGACCTGGATCTGCATTCAAATTTTGTCCGTATTTTTAATTTTATTTTGAATGTTGATCTACGATTGCAGATCTGGGTCGGTATTCAAATTCCGACTTTTATTTTGAATGTTGATCTACGATCTCAGACCTGGGTCTGTATTCAAGTTTTGTCCGTATTTTAGATTTTATTTTGAATGTCGATCTACGATCTCAGACCTGGATATGCATTCAAATTTTGTCCGTATTTTTAATTTTATTTTGAATGTCGATCTACGATTGCAGACCGGGGTCGGTATTCAAATTTCGACTTTTATTTTGAATGTTGATCTACGATCTCAGACCTGGATCTGCATTCAAGTTAACTCCGTCTTTTCTCTTTTATTTTGAATGTTGATCTACGATCTCAGACCTGGGTCTGTATTCAAGTTTTGTCCGTATTTTAGATTTTATTTTGAATGTCGATCTACGATCTCAGACCTGGATCTGCATTCAAATTTTGTCCGTATTTTTAATTTTATTTTGAATGTCGATCTACGATTGCAGACCTGGGTCGGTATTCAAATTTCGACTTTTATTTTGAATGTTGATCTACGATCTCAGACCTGGATCTGCATTCAAGTTAACTCCGTCTTTTCTCTTTTATTTTGAATGTCGATCTACGATTGCAGACCTGGGTCGGTATTCAAGTTTTGTCCGTATTTTAGATTTTATTTTGAATGTCGATCTACGATTGCAGACCTGGGTCGGTATTCAAATTCCGACTTTTATTTTGAATGTTGATCTACGATCTCAGACCTGGGTCTGTATTCAAGTTCTGTCCGTCTTTTAACTTTTATTTTGAATGTTGATCTACGATGTCAGACCTAGATCTGCATTCAAATTTTGTCCGTATTTTTAATTTTATTTTCAATGTCGATCTACGATTGCAGACCTGGGTCGGTATTCAAATTTCGACTTTTATTTTGAATGTTGATCTACGATCTCAGACCTGGATCTGCATTCAAGTTAACTCCGTCTTTTAACTTTTATTTTGAATGTCGATCTACGATTGCAGACCTGGGTCTGTATTCAAGTTTTGTCCGTCTTTTAACTTTTATTTTAAATGTTGATCTACGATGTCAGACCTGGATCTGCATTCAAATTTTGTCCGTATTTTTAATTTTATTTTGAATGTTGATCTACGATTGCAGATCTGGGTCGGTATTCAAATTCCGACTTTTATTTTGAATGTTGATCTACGATCTCAGACCTGGGTCTGTATTCAAGTTTTGTCCGTATTTTAGATTTTATTTTGAATGTCGATCTACGATCTCAGACCTGGATCTGCATTCAAATTTTGTCCGTATTTTTAATTTTATTTTGAATGTCGATCTACGATTGCAGACCTGGGTCGGTATTCAAATTTCGACTTTTATTTTAAATGTTGATCTACGATCTCAGACCTGGATCTGCATTCAAGTTAACTCCGTCTTTTAACTTTTATTTTGAATGTCGATCTACGATTGCAGACCTGGGTCTGTATTCAAGTTTTGTCCGTCTTTTAACTTTTATTTTGAATGTTGATCTACGATCTCAGACCTGGATCTGCATTCAAATTTTGTCCGTATTTTTAATTTTATTTTGAATGTTGATCTACGATTGCAGATCTGGGTCGTTATTCAAATTCCGACTTTTATTTTGAATGTTGATCTACGATGTCAGACCTGGATCTGCATTCAAATTTTGTCCGTATTTTTAATTTTATTTTGAATGTCGATCTACGATTGCAGACCTGGGTCGGTATTCAAATTTCGACTTTTATTTTGAATGTTGATCTACGATCTCAGACCTGGGTCTGCATTCAAATTTTGTCCGTATTTCTAATTTTATTTTGAATGTCGATCTACGATTGCAGACCTGGGTCGGTATTCAAATTCCGACTTTTATTTTGAATGTTGATCTACGATGTCAGACCTGGATCTGCATTCAAGTTAACTCCGTCTTTTCTCTTTTATTTTGAATGTCGATCTACGATTGCAGACCTGGGTCTGTATTCAAGTTTTGTCAGTATTTTAGATTTTATTTTGAATGTCGATCTACGATTGCAGACCTGGGTCGGTATTCAAATTCCGACTTTTATTTTGAATGTTGATCTACGATCTCAGACCTGGGTCTGTATTCAAGTTATGTCCGTCTTTCTTAACTTTTATTTTGAATGTTGATCTACGATGTCAGACCTGGATCTGCATTCAAATTTTGTCCGTATTTTTAATTTTATTTTGAATGTCGATCTACGATTGCAGACCTGGGTCGGTATTCAAATTCCGACTTTTATTTTGAATGTTGATCTACGATCTCAGACCTGGATCTGCATTCAAGTTAACTCCGTCTTTTAACTTTTATTTTGAATGTCGATCTACGATTGCAGACATGGGTCTGTATTCAAGTTTTGTCCGTCTTTTAACTTTTATTTTGAATGTTGATCTACGATGTCAGACCTGGATCTGCATTCAAATTTTGTCCGTTTTTTTAATTTTATTTTGAATGTTGATCTACGATTGCAGATCTGGGTCGGTATTCAAATTCCGACTTTTATTTTGAATGTTGATCTACGATCTCAGACCTGGGTCTGCATTCAAGTTCTGTCCGTCTTTTAACTTTTATTTTGAATGTTGATCTACGATCTCAGACCTGGGTCTGTATTCAAGTTCTGTCCGTCTTTTAACTTTTATTTTGAATGTTGATCTACGATCTCAGACCTGGGTCTGTATTCAAATTCCGACTTTTATTTTGAATGTTGATCTACGATCTCAGACCTGGGTCTGTATTCAATTTCTGTCCGTATTTTAGATTTTATTTTGAATGTCGATCTACGATTGCAGACCTGGGTCGTTATTCAAATTTTGACTTTTTTTTGAATGTTGATCTACGATCTCAGACCTGGATCTGCATTCAAATTTTGTCCGTATTTTTAATTTTATTTTGAATGTTGATCTACGATTGCAGATCTGGGTCGGTATTCAAATTCCGACTTTTATTTTGAATGTTGATCTACGATCTCATACCTGGGTCTGTATTCCAGTTTTGTCCGTATTTTAGATTTTATTTTGAATGTCGATCTACGATCTCAGACCTGGATCTGCATTCAAATTTTGTCCGTATTTTTAATTTTATTTTGAATGTCGATCTACGATTGCAGACCTGGGTCGGTATTCAAATTTCGACTTTTATTTTGAATGTTGATCTACGATCTCAGACCTGGATCTGCATTCAAGTTAACTCCGTCTTTTAACTTTTATTTTGAATGTCGATCTACGATTGCAGACCTGGGTCTGTATTCAAGTTTTGTCCGTCTTTTAACTTTTATTTTGAATGATAATCTACGATGTCAGACCTGGATCTGCATTCAAATTTTGTCCGTATTTTTAATTTTATTTTGAATGTTGATCTACGATTGCAGATCTGGGTCGGTATTCAAATTCCGACTTTTATTTTGAATGTTGATCTACGATCTCAGACCTGGGTCTGTATTCAAGTTTCGTCCGTATTTTAGATTTTATTTTGAATGTCGATCTACGATCTCAGACCTGGATCTGCATTCAAATTTTGTCCGTATTTTTAATTTTATTTTGAATGTCGATCTACGATTGCAGACCTGGGTCGGTATTCAAATTTCGACTTTTATTTTGAATGTTGATCTACGATCTCAGACCTGGATCTGCATTCAAGTTAACTCCGTCTTTTCTCTTTTATTTTGAATGTTGATCTACGATCTCAGACCTGGGTCTGTATTCAAGTTTTGTCCGTATTTTAGATTTTATTTTGAA